>CM069858.1:76214095-77471595 GCA_036172795.1 Pelodytes ibericus
TGAGTCTGCAGTAACCCTATCACAAGTGGTATTTGAAGTGGGATATTGTAACGCACAGGTGCAGGATGGTAAGGGACCCTGAGCATTCGAGATCAGGAGCTACGTTGCAGGGTGGAGACACAGGACCTGGTGCTGGGTAACTGCAATCGCTTGGAGGTTTTGGACCCAGCTGCTGTATCAAGGTCCCAGGGCTAGAGAGGAAATGAACTATGTGATAGCCAAGCAGAGCTAAAACAGGAAAGGGAACTGAGGAAGAACAGAACAGAAATACAGAGTGCAGGGCTACAGGACAGAGGCAAGACATGAGCCAGATAAAATACAAACCAACTAAGAATAAACAAGGCAAGGCGCAGGGTTGCAGATAATAACATAAGAATACTGCAGGGAACAGGACTATGGAACACAAGAGACATACAAAGGAAAAAATATAAATACAGGAACTAAACTAACACTAAAGATGGGGGTTTTGGCCAATTTAAATTTTAGCTTGCCAACTGCGTCAAGGTACTCCACATTAGGCAAGTCCCTAACTAAGACATAATATTAGAAAAGCATAAATAGAATCTAAAACACATAAATGGCATTGAACTTAAACACAGAGAAAATACCTTTAGACTGCTGCAAAGGACTGAACAGCAATGGGTGTGGTTTAATTAGTAAACAACAAGGCAGAGGGAATCAGAAAACCTGGAATGGAACATAATCAAAGACAAAGGAAAACCAGAAATGGAACAGAGCAAAGAACAGAGAAAACAGAGAAACTGGGTACAAGAGCAAGGTAAAACTTAAACAGGGAACAAGGCTAGAAACAGAGACAGAACTGGCTGGAAACTGACAAAGGATACATTTAAAAGGACAGGAAAGGTCATCCCACTGAAGGGACTCAGGACAAGGCATTCCACTAGAGGAACTCAGGACATGGCACAGGCAGAAGCCACTCTGGGGCCAACTGGGCAGGTGCCAAACAATAGCCAAACTCAGGCAGGTACCGGTTCATGGCTAGGCTTTGGCAGGTACCGGACTAGCTAGACTTTGGCAGGTGCCAGTTGGGGATAGACTTGGCAGGTACCGGACTATTGCTAGGATTAGGCGCTGCTCTATAGCCAGACTTAGGCAAGTGCCGGTCTCATGGCTAGGCTAAGGCAGGTGCAGCTATGGGGCCAGGCTAGGCTAGGTTCCACTAAGGACAGGGACTAGGGAAATGCCACAACTGTGGCCTGAAACTAGGATATGCCACCATGTGGTCAGGACTGAAATATGCCACCATGTGGCCGGCACTAAGACAATCAGAACACGAGGAAAACAGAACAGAAAAGAACCCAGGAACAAGAATAACAAAGAAGCAAAACAGAATAGCAAAATGCAGCAAGAAAACTGAAAAACCTGGATACAGCTTGGATGAGCCTGAATACGGGTTGACTCGTGACAGATATTACTGCTTTACCGGCCACATTGCTAAATAGGCCTTAAAGGTACAGGACCCACAGAAAATGAAGAAGGCAGTGACGTCTCTGCTGCAGGCTACTACTGTACAAAATGAATCCAACAGACTAGCAGTAGCCACCCAAACAGTAGCCCAGCAATAGACCAACAGAGAAGCCATAACATTAGTGGTGCACTGCATGAATTTAACAGGCTCCTGGGTATGCAAGTCAGAGTATTAACTGAAACACAAAAAAAAGATCGTGCTCTGCTTAAGGAGGTTCTGGAGCACGTCAGTAGCCCAGAAGGAGGAGCAAGCAAAATAGGGGCAAGCCACTGTCTGCAGAAAATTACTCCAAATGATGATGTTGAGTTCTACCACATTTGAATGGACAGCTGTCCGTTAAGATTGACCTCCTGGTCAGCGGGCGGATATTATTGCTTCTTTTCTCCTTGGTGAAACACAAAAAGCTTACCATGACCTGGAGGAGGAGGATGCAAACTACCCTCAGCTGAAGGCTGAAATCCTGGCCTGGATGGGTGTGGCCAATAATGTGAGAGCCCAACTCTTCTACAAGAGGCAATTTTTTGAATTTAGAATTTTCTCTATTATTTCCATCAGGAATTCCAAGTCAAGAGGACATAATTGGCATGTAGGCTGGTTTTCATCTCTGCCCTGTTCACCCAAAAACCTTTTATGTCCTTTTTCCTTCTAATCTCCTTGGCCATAGGTTCCATTGAAATAATATATAATAATGGGGCGAGGGAGCACCTCTATCTGGATCCATTTGTTATTTTATACCATTCTGAAGTTATCCCCTGCCCAACCATCCTAGACATGGGTCCTGAATACAGCAACATAATTGCCCTCAAAAAGCTCACTCCTATCCCATGAACCTTAATGACCTGTTCGATGAACCCCCATCCCACCCTGTCAAAGGCCTACTCTGCATCCAACGACAGGGTGAGAAGGGGGAAACCTCTTCCTCCAGCACAGTCTAAAATATAAATTATGCTTCTTATGTTGTTTGTGGGCACTCTATTAGGGATGAATTCTGCCTAGTCGTTGTGTATTATATCTCTGTGATGAAGTGCCCTTCACCACTTGGTCCTTGAGAGGTCTGCTTGCCAGCCTCCTCCCCTGTGACTATGGCCCTGGGGTGTATGGCCCTTTTAAAAATGCTATTTGGGCCTATGGACTTGTATTGGACTGTGTATGGCCCTTTAGGAAGCTGTATTGGGGCTTATGGACTTTTATGGGACTGGTTCTGGCCCTTTAAGCACATTTTTGGGGCATGGTGAAAATCGGAACAATGCCCCTTTAAGACTGTGTCTCCTGAGTCCCCAGACTAGGAAACTGTGCTTGCGGTCGGTCATAAAGGACTTCCAGCTAACTTTTGAACTACTGGGTGGAATTGTCTGATTTTTAGTTATGTTCATATTTAAAGTATGCTGATTCTGAAAATGTATGTTTTATGTGAATGTGATGCATACTTTGAAAGTTATTAATATTGTGTAAAAACTGTATATTTTCTGCCTGTGAGAATTAAGTTAGTCTATTGTGTGGAGATAATTGTATCACAGGCAGAGGGAGGGATTTTGCTGTAATTGCTGGGAGTGTCTGAGTGTATTGTACATATTGATTGTTTGTTCTTCAAAACCCTGTGGGTGGTCCTATGTGTGGTAAATGGGCATAAAAGCAGAGTGTTTGATTAAAATCCAGAAATCTTCTTGACCCTCAACATGTAGTCCTATCTCGTGATTGGAGGGGAAAGCTATAATCACACTGGGGATTGCTATGTTCTGCATACGCCCTTGAGCTTTAATCACTTAGTTCTTTTAAGAGCTTGTTCCTGATACGCTCTCCTGGAGGAGAGGTCTTTCCCACAAGGTCCTGGAGGACAGAAGCTGATCCAGGGTGGACAGAAGACGGCGAGACTCTAGTTAAGCTACAGAGGTTGTGGAGTCTGTGTTGGTTGTGGTGTCCGGTGCGGTGCTTGTGGTCCTCAGCGCAAGCTAGGAAGTGTCCATCAACGGAAGGTACTCGGTCGGAGTTCGGGGAGTTCCGTTACAATCTCCAATAATTGCTTTCATTCATTAAGCCAATACTGAGGCATACAGCTTGGTGTCCACATTAAGCAGGGAGATAGTGTAACCATGCAACCTTGTGGAGGCTCAACCTGGCTGTATCCAGGCATTTCTTTATCTTTCTTGCTTTGATTTCGTGTTTATTATTTATGCTTATGCCTTGCCTTGTAGTCCTATCCTTGCCCTGTAGTCCTGTCCTGTCTGTCCTTATGTTTCATTCCAGGTTTTCTGATTCCCGTGTTAGTTTATTTCTATTTAAACCACACCCGTTTCTGTTCAGTCCTTTGCAGCAGTCTATAGGTATTTTCTGTCTTTAAGTTTCTATGCCATTTATGTGTCTTAGTTTCTATTATTTATTATTTTGCTAATATTATGTCTTAGTTATGGACTTACCTAATGTGGGGTACATTGATGTGGTTGGCAAGCTAACATCTGATTGGCAGGTTGGTGAACTAAACCCCCACCTTTACCATTTTTAGTGTTAGGCTAGTTCCTGTATTTATGTTTGTTCCTTTGTATGTGTCTCTTGTGTTCCTTTACCCTGTGTCTTGTATGATTTATCCTTAGTTTGGTTTCTGCTTTATCTTATGTCTTGACTCTGTCCTGTAGCCCTGCACTCTGTATTTCAGTTCTGCTATTCCTCAGTTACTTTTCTGTTTTAGCTCTGCTTGGCTGTTACTTTCCTTTCCAGCCCTGGCACCTGTATACAGCAGCTGCTTCCCAGAGCCTGGTTGTGGCTGAAAAAACTTGGGGAATTGCAGTTACCCAGCACCTGGTCCTGTGTCTCCACACTGCAACGTAGCTCCTGATCTTGGGCGCTCAGGGTCCCTTTACCATCCTGGACAATGTGCATTACAGATAGGCCTTTAATTGCCTAATAGCTCAGGATTCTTTCCAGGCTTCAAAAATTTCCCCCCGGAATTTCATTGGTTTCGGTAAAACAATTAAAACTTCTGGTTAGTGGTACTATAAAATTATCATTTAGTTTTTTATAGAAGAAATATTCAAAGCCATCTGGCCCTGGTGACTTCCCTAACTTCAGTCTCTCAATGGCATCCCTGACTTCCCGTTCAGATAATGGAGCATTAAGCTCCTCTTCTGGAGGTTAGTTATTTTTTTTAGAATTATACTTTTCCAGATAGTCCACTATTTTTTGCTGATCTTGCTTGGAAAGTAGTAGAGTGATTGATAATACTAATTAAATGCTTTCCCTATAGTTTCTGGAGACATGCAGAGACTGTGGCCACCGAAAATTACCACTACCACTTACATAAGATGTAACTAGATTACCTGTGCCTTTAAAACAAACACATATATAAGACATGCCACTGCTTTTCCCTCTATGTTTTAATTAATTGCAAAGAAAAGTAAAAATAAAATTAGGTGCCAATCTCCAGCATCCATTTTGAGCATTTTACCCATAATGCAACATTCTCCAAAATCTTCCAGCAAGTCTCACTTTACAACTGTGGTCAAAGCCTGCATGATGATGTCATAAGATACACCCCTGCTCCCTTACTGGCTCCTGTCTGTCATAGTGGACAGGACTAGGTGGCTGTGTACAACTTTTTGACCTGCCCTCCAACTCAAAAAGAGTAGATTGACCTGATAAAACAGGATTATAACTCTGGCCACTTGTGATGTAATAGTTACATTACCCTCCCATTCAATGCAAGTCTATGGTCAGAATTCAGACATATAGACTGTATTCTGTGTCCCCAGCCACAAAGTGAAATACTGGAACTATAAAATCACTGGGGTTGGCACACAAAAACACTACATTTCACAAAATGGTGGTGCCCTGTCACGCTTGTTTAGTAAAATATTTCATAAACTAAACTCATATAAGAACAAAAGACATGTCTGAAATCAACAAAGCAAAATAATGAAATAAACCCTTTTCATTTTTTGGTGGGAGTGTCCCTTTAACAATTCTTTTTTTATATTTTTTGCCACTAACTTTGTTCGTCAATATCTTATTGGATCAATTTCACATGGTGTAAAATCTAGTATTTAAATACTACAGTTTCCTTGTTTCAGCCATCAAGATCTTATTTATTTAAAGAGTAAGAAAGGGGCAGTAGGGAGGCCAAGAAAAGAACAAAAATGACATCCCTCTAACATAGCTATTCTTTTTGGCCTTGCCCACATTACTTTTTTCTTATTAGTGAGATTGAATGTGAGTCATAAATTGAGGCTAAATGTTCATTCCTTTAAATGTCTCCTTTGACATTGTGTTAATCCATTCCCTCCCTCTCTCCATCCCTCCCCCTAGGTACTTCTGCCCCACTACCTCTCCATCCTCCCCACCCCCACAGTTTACTCTGTGGCCTATCGTTCAAATTCCCATCATATTATATGTGCCATACAAAGCAGTAATCATATAAATGGTCCATATCTTGTGTCTCTTTGCCCTGGACCTGTGTCATAAAGTGCACTACAAAAAAAAAAAAAAAAGAATCCTACTTTCCAATAGCAATTTTATTGTCACGTCATCTGTTCTTATTATTATGATATGTGAATCAATAATCTTGTGAGAAAACCTTTTATCTATATCAGTTTTTTAACTAACTCTCTCATCTATATTTTCTCAGTTCCCCCCATCCTTTATATATCTCCGTACAGCGAGAGAGAGAGAAATAAAAAATCAGTTAGAGAGGAAATATTTCGTAAGTCTCCTAAGAAGGAGTATGATTTTTGTTTGGCTTATGTTTTAAGGCAAAACAAACCATTGGTTTTGTGAATAAACACCTTAAAAATCAATTAAGTGCCTGTGTCTACAGTAACCCTATCAGTACTTAAAAGGAATATTCATTACTGTATTATCTTTTTGTCTCTGTCTAATCTGTTCACAAAATTTGTTTTGAATACAGTTAATAAAGCACATTTTTTATCACAAATAAAATTTGTTGTGTGTTTTATAATTATATTACTCTTTTTGTATCAAACATTATGTCAACAATTCAGTTTATGTGAATTTATAGACAGTACCCAATGACTGGAACAACAGCATTCTTCTGAGATTTCCTACTGTCAATCCTACTGTCTTCACCAACAATGTAAGTATCCTTAGGGAGTGAATAGTCTCCTTACAATGTGAGATGTACCTATCAAACATAAAGCAAAGGGGTAATCAAAAAAAATTTAAAATATTTTTGTACACTACATGATTAACGATGCTAATGCATTAAGAAATCTTTAAACTAAACAAAGGAAAGAAGGAATGCAAGGCTAAGCAAAGGGCACTGAAGCATGCTGTTTTCTTGTTAAACAACAATTTGAAATGGTGCTACAACCACTCAGATGCAGATGAATAACAGACCCAAACTTTTCCATAGTAATGAGTAGGCAATACACAGTTGTGTATGATACAAAGATCTAGCTTGCTCTAATAACATTGAATGCTAGGGTTCTAGTGTGGCCTTCAGTGAAAGTAAAGCCTTATAGGACACTGTGGCAAAAATTTTTGTGTTTAATTGAAAAACTTCATCAAGTGTAAGCCTTTTATATAGAAATGCTTTAATGAAAGAATACAAATGAAGTACCTTGTTGAGCCACCTTTACTCCACATAGCTCTACCAAGAGGCAAACATTTTGTTTAGAATCTTTGGTCAAATGTGCCATGTATTTGGTCATCTGAACCAGGGTGAGTGAAGATCTTACCTTAGATTCTAAACAACATATCTGCCCCCTAAGAGAACGATATGGAGTAAAGAAGGCTCAATAAGGCAACTTAGTAATATTCTTTTCAATCCTAAATAGGATTGTCTTAAAATGTACTTAGATGCAGTGCTGTATTTACCGCGAGGCATCCTAGGCGGATGCCTAGGGCGGCAAATTTTGGGGGGCGGCAGAGCCCCCCAGCACTGAAAAAAAAAACAAATTTAAAAAAAAAACGCGGCCCTTTAAAAAAAAAAAAATACCGCGCTTGCAGGCAGAGACGGAGGTGAGAGGGGATCAAAGTAAGTTAATCCTTAACAACCAAAAGCACCATCCGGCATCTGTGTGTTCCTGGCTGATGATTATGAAATGACCAGGGCCAGGAACACATAAGCAGGGATCTGATCATGGTCTCTATAGACCCTTTTGGTCCCTGCCAACATCCCACAATACTTTGTGACGTCACGTGTCAGCGTTCGCTACATTTCCTATGTCAGACTGAGGCCACTCGAAGAGACTCATCTGATACTGGGGATCCCGCTGCAAGTTCTATGCCACCCTACACGCCTCTAGGCACTAAAAAGTAGGATGGCATAGAACATCCTACAAGCGGGAAAGGGTTAATGTTGTGTAGTGCAGCTCTGTGATGCACAGCAAACATTAGGAAGTATTGCAAAAAGGGCATTTAGAGGCAATAAAATATTATCACATTTCTCATTAAGTTTTTCAATGATCATGAGATGTGCATTCCATTGATTTTATTTCCAGAGGATTAAATATATGTGAGAAGTTTTGGTTATATGAATTTGCCGAAGCATAATTAAGCTCACCCGCCACTTGAAGGCACACGTCAAGGCACACTCGCAATAGGGTATGTAGTGAGCACACAAAGCAGTTTATACTGCTACCAAACCCTTTTTAATGTGTTGGAGGAGGTTCAGTTAAATCTCCTTCTAATTAACCTCTTGACAGCAAGCTGCAACCAGACATTGAGGAGTGCACAACCTCAACTATATGCAAGCAGGGAAAAGAAAAATGTTGGAGCGCTAAGCCAGTCATAGGCTGAAATAATATAAATGTATAAAATGAAGCCTACCAAACAGGTACCGACACCCTAATTATGCTACCAATTCAAATAACCAAAACCTCTCATTTATATTATGTTTATATATTTATTAGGGTGAGAAGAGCAGTTTTTTTTTTTTTTTTTAATTCTGACAAATGGATGCTGTGATAGCCACTTCAAACCACCAGACATTGTTGTAGGTAGCTGCTCTTATTCATCAGACAGGACCAGTGTAAATAGAATTAAAACAGGAACTCAAAATATACCAGGAATCTTCATTTACTCCAAGTACCAGACAACACCAGTATAGGAGTAGAACAGGAATAAATATGTATTTGTGAAACAGCACAGATTTATACAAACTTATACATCTACAGACATAGATACATCAACTAGGGGTCAGACACAGGGGAGCTAATTTTTACATGGTAAGCCTCAAACAATATAAAACATAATTTAAAACAGGTAATCAAATACAGTGGTACATAACATAATTAAACATGACACCTTAAGATAAAGACATCCTCACTACAAGAGACAATATGGTAGGTGACATAATCACTAGAGTACATTTAACACCTATTAAACAGTAACTGGATATTTAACACATTACAACAGTAACATAATAACATTTCTTAACACCTTCTGAGAGCCTGGAGTTTGCAGGACAGGATAAAATTGTAACCTGGGAAACACAATGGGACAATAGCTTGGCTAATATCAGGAGTTAACTTGTCCTGGGCCCTGTGTTAGAAGTCCAGCTGTACTAAAGACAGGGTGCTGCTGTTGCACCCAAAGTGTGTACACCCAAACCTATCATATACATAGAGAGGGTTCATAGTCTATTGGTGAAAGACTGGTCATTAGTCCTCTCCAGAAGCCTAGAGCATGGAGGCTTCCTTGACAGATATCATATCTATATCATAGCTATGGAATCAGCAGAGCATTGGTGACTTCTACACACCATGCTCCTCAGCACTCGGTGACCCCACTCTATGACTTTGTGTGGCCTCCTGCTTTGTGGATGAGTTGCTGCTTTTCCACTTTCCAATAATACCACTTTTAGTTGACTGTGGAAGGTGGCATCCTATCACAATTCCATGCTTGAATTCACTGAGCTTTTAAGAATGATCCTTTTGTTTGCAAATGCAGACTGCATGGTTTGGTGCTTGATTTTATACACCTATGGAAATGGGTCTGATTTAAACACCTGAATAATGTCATGCCGAGTGGGACTTGGCCTGAAAAGTCCTTCACCCATATAAAAAATAATGCATATGGGGGATCCATGGCTTGCTATGAAACACCAACACACAGTGATGGGAGAGGTATAATTAACCTCCGCCATCCACAGTTAAGTAATATTCCGGGGCTTGTCCAAGGTCCCCGGAATCAAAATCAATACTAATTCCTCTCACTGCCACAAATAAATAATAACCTACCCCACAAATATGTAATAAGCCCCTACCATCCAGGGGTTGCCCTAAGGACTTTGGACAAAATAAGTAATTAATAAACTGATTAAAATAAATTTAACTCTACCTGTCCCCCCCACCTCTACCTTGTCCAGGAGGTAGGGCATGACAGTTCAAATGAAATGAACCTCAAAAAAGCACACTTTGAGTGCCGTGAGGGTAAACAGTGAAAATCACCGCCCACACCATGGGGCACAAAGGGTGCCCTGTATGTACATGAAATGATACCTTCATTAAAGTCCAATGAAGGTCAACAATGCCAATCATTTTTTCTCCCCCTATCTTCTGTCTATTTCTCTCTTCTTTTGAACTTTGCTGTGTAAGATTGGAATTGAGTCTCAAACATGGTAGAATAATCGAGTTTGGTAAATATCTTCCTGTAAAACCTCCCAAGTGCAACCTCTGCTGGGATTGAACCCTGTGCCTCTGGTGCCTGTACCTGTTCTGCTCGCCACCAGAGGGCTTGGTTTTTCACCATTGCTATGTGTCTGTCTACCTCCTGACCATACCTAATTCAGCTCAGGTGTTCCCTGTCTTTCGTCAACTGCCCTGTCATATAAACCCCCTCCTCCCAGCACTTTCTGCTGGAACATTTTGCCTGCCTTTCTTTTGTTTGTGCTTCAGATATATTCCCTGACTTACCGGTATTGACTTGGCTTGTACCCTGACTATTCTGTCCTTCTCCACTTCTGACTCAGCTAGTACCTTGGTTTCGCCGTCCTTCTCCAGTCCTGACCTTTTGGCTTGTGACCCCCGACTACGTTTTCTGGATTTGGCCATTTGTGCCTGTTTTGTGAAGATGTCCAAAAGAAGTCCCAAAACCCCAGATTGTGGCCACTCAAAGCCTGGGGGTCCACCCTTGGAGGAGGGTGGTCACCCTGCACAAGGTATTTCACCTGCTCCGGCCCCTGCACTTGGACTTCAGCCGGAACTGGCATCCATGCCAGTGATACCAAGTTATTGTTTTTTTCCCCTTTGTGGTAATGTGGGAGATGGAAATGAAAATTCTTATCTTATATAATGGGTTTAGAGGGTGAAATTTCATTATTTTTTATGTTGTGTGTTAGTTCTATGTTATGTGAACAAAGTGAAACCTGGTAGACTGAATAAATTATCTATGAACAAAAGATATGAGCACACTTAAATGTATGACTCTTAAAGTACAGGGTCTAAATTTTCCTCAGAAGAGAATAACCTTCTCAAATATATTACATAAAGAAAAGGTGGATGGATGTTGTATACAAGAGACACACGCTAAAAGAATATATGCCCTCAGAATAACAAGTGAAAAATATCCTGTGATAGAATATTCTTCCTTACAGAAGAAAAAAAGGGGAGTAGCAATCATCATTTCAAAGGATGTTGAATATGAATTAATATATAAAGTATCAGAAGATAGGGGAAAGTATGTGTTTTTGATATATAGACTCAATGACAAAGTATTTACAATCTTGAACGTATATGCTCCAAATAAAAAAGAGGTACATACTAGAGTTGAGCGGACACCTGGATGTTCAGGTTTGGAAGGTTCGACCGAACTTCTAAAAAATGTCCGGGTCCGTGCTCGAACTTGACCCCGAACTTGACCCCGAACCCGAACCCCATTGAAGTCAATGGGGACACGAACTTTTGGCCACTAAAATGCCTCTAAAAAAGTCCTGGAAAGGGCTAGAGGCCTGCAAAAGGAAGTAAAATGTGGGTAAGAGTAGGACAAGTGCCCTGCAAGCAAATGTGGATAGGGAAATAACTTAAAATAACATCAAATACATACAAATTACAAATACAGCTGAGCCATAAAATAGCACTATCTTTGATTTTAGCTTTGGAAGAACATAAATCTAAATCTAAAGCATGGCTGCCAGGAGGATCAACAGAATTATCCATTTGAGAGAGGGTTGGAGTGCTGGGTATTCTCTTTCAGTTTATACTAAGTGACCCATAGGTTGAGGAGGCGGTGACCGTGGCGGTGTAGGTGGAAGCGGCGCTGGAGGAGGAGGAGGTAGCCAACACTGTTTTTTATTTGTATTTTTTTTGTTTCTTGGACTGCAAAAAATGCACCGCAAGACGTAAATGTACTATTTAGCACAACAATTATAATTTTTCAAAGTGCGTTGTAAGCAAAGTATTGAACTGTTCTATTTGACTCTCAGATATGAAGTGCACCGCAAGACGCAAATGTACTATTTAGCACCAAAAACAATTAGAATTTTTCAAAGTGCGCTGTAAGCACAGTATTTGACGGTTCTATTTGACTCTCAGATATGAAGTGCAGGCCGTAAATGTACTATTTAGCACAACAATTAGAACTTTTCAAAGTGAGCTGTAAGCACAGTATTGGACTGTTCTATTTGACTCTCAGATATGATGTGCACCGCAAGACGCAAATGTACTATTTACCACCCAAAACTATTAGAATTTTTCAAAGTGCACTGTAAGCACAGTATTTGACGGTTCTATTTGACTCTCAGATATGAAGTGCAGGACGCAAATGTAATATTTAACACCAACAAATTGCAGTTTTTAAAAATGCCTAGATGTTGCACACTGAGCTAACGGAACAGTATTAAAGTCATGTGCCTGGCACACATGCAGTTGCAAGTGCACTGCACTCTCTGTGGCACTGGGCTCAGGGCAGGGAACAAATATGTAGTATAGCACCCACTAAAATAATCACTGTAATTTGAATACAGTTTGAATAATCGCTGTAGTTTGCAGATTCAACACCAGAATTTTTTTTAATCTGTCCCTCACAGCTGCAGCATCCTCTCCCTACACTAAGAAGAGCTCATGTGATGTGCGTGTACGTGACTCCAACTTATACCGTATTTGCTCGATTATAAGACGACCCTGATTATAAGACGACATCTGGTCCGTCATAATAGACAGAAGTGTCGGGCAGCATGGAGGATGTCTGCACGTATCGTGCAGACATCCCCCAGCTGCCAGATTCTCCTGGTGGCTAGCAGGGCAGCGGAGGATGTCTGCCCGATGAGCACCCGGCTTCATCATAGAAGTCCCGGCGGTCGTGCCGGGCGGCAGCAGGGGAGGTCTGCGCTCATCACGCAGACATTCCCCTGCTGTTAGAGAGGGGGATCCAGGTCCCCTGCAGCTCTGCGGGGGACTTGGATCCCAGTCTTATAGTCTGACCTCGGTTTGAGGTCAGATTATAAGACGACCTCGAATGTAAGACAAGGGGTATTTTTCAGAGCTCTGAAAAAAACCTTGTCTTATGCTGCACTGGCCAATCACAGCCATGCCATTAGTAGGCATGGCTGTGATGGCTTCTAAGGGCAAACGAGTCAAACACCTGTTGATTGGCTGCCCTGCAGCCTTTCAAAACATGCCATTAAAACCGAACATACAGTGAAATGTCCGTGTTCGGGTCCAGGGTCCAAAATGTTCGAACCCGAACAGTGCGGTTCGGGTTCGCTCAACACTAGTACATACGTCTTCCAGACAAATTTGCTGATAGGATGCAAGGGTCCTTCTTACTACTGGGAGACTTTGATTGTGTGACTGATATACAGATGGATAAATCTTCCCCAATGGGAAGAGTCCCGAATCCTGCTCTTAAAGGTCTTGCTAGGGCATTCACAGAAACAATCGGGAAATACAAACTATGATTTTAGCGAACTATAATACCACACGATTAGTAATATACTCACTATTCGCATAGATTTCTTAAGCAATATTAGACATAATCCTAGCAAGCGTACAAGCTATAAAGGAGTTTAAAAATAGGAACAGTGGCGTGGTCTGATATATATATCAGATTATATATATATAACGTATAGAGCTCAGAGAGGACCTTGAAGACTTAATAATGCTCTTCTCATGAACAAAGAAAATGTAGCACATATTACTAATGTATCAGATCTGTTTTTTAAAGAGTATAGAACAGGAGACATTGGTCTCCCTATGATATGGTGTACTTATCAAGTACAATCAGGGTTGTCACCTAATCCAACTGAATAGCCAGCAGAATAAAATAAATGAGAAGAACTTGCCACAGCTATATCTTAAACTTGAGGACCTAAAAAGAGCTAATGTTGAAATAATGTAAGAATAAGAATTTATTGAGAGAATATCTTAGAAACTCTAAGCTTTCTAAAATTCCGAACGACGTAAAAGAAAGCTTGGAAGCTTCGAGAATCTGAGGTCCGATAAGTCATTATGAAGCTTAAAATCAATAAAGCACCGGGGCCAGATAGGTTCTCAGGTTTGTTTGATAAGAAATTGTTAGAGGTATTGGTTAAACATCTTACATAAATATTTAATGACACTCGGGCTGCTAGAAGTTTTCCATCTGAAATGCGTGTCTCCAATTATAGACCTATATCTCTCAGAAAACTTGATACCAAAATCTAAAAAATAATAATTCTATTATTACAGAGAGAAAAAAGTTAGTAATTGCTACAATAATACATAACAATCAGATAGGATTCATGGCAGGAAGACAATCAAAATCTAATAGACTCAGGGCCGGTGCAAGACTTTTTGCTGCCCTAGGCGAACATATATTTGCTGTTCCCAGGCATTTATACGCACAGTAACACTTTGAGTGTTAAATACATATGCAGGCACATGAACACACACATGCAATGTCAGATGAAGCCAAACATTCACACACAGTCACACATTCAATGTCTGTCTCACTGTCTGTCTTGCTTTTCCTCTAGGACATCACTGTCTGTCCCTCTCTCCCCATGCCACCCATGTCTGTCTCACTCTCCCGCTAGCTCTCAGGGCCAATTTGTGGTGGCACTGTTGCTTGATGCAGTTTGGATATGGAGAGCAGCTTGTTGGCTCTGTCATGTATACCACCTATATACCATACCCCCTGCAATGATTATTGAACAAGGCTTCTGTTCTGACTGGTTTCAGATTTCTAATGGTACCCTTTGGCACCCCTACTATATATTATGGTTATTGAACCATTGGCTAATAGAATACACCTGAACCAAGAGATAAAAGGAATATCAATTGGACAGCATGAAAGCATGTATGCTGACGATGTTCTGATTTTAGTGTCAAAACTGGAGTCCATAAAAGAGATCATGATAGCGATAATAAAAATAAAAATATTCATAATATTCTAATTATAAGCTAAATTTAAATAAATACCAAGTTATTAAATTAATTAATGATTGGGGGAATGGAAAGGTCTGAGACTCTTGGTTTGGGAAGATTAATATTATAAAATCGTTTATCCTTCTTAAATATTATATCTGTTTAGAATGATCCCAATAAAACAGCAAAATTATATTATTAATATGTTTCAAACTTGTATTAAGAGAGTTATCTGGTAAGAAACCTAGGATTTCAAAGAAATTGCTATACAGAGAAAGGAAAAAAAGGAGGAGTAGGCCTTCCTATTATTGCCTTATACCTATAGGCAAGTCAGCTAACACATGTGCATCAAATTCAAATATATAACTCTAGGAAGGAGTTCTGGTTTATTGCAGAAGCTGCAGCTTTGGAGATTGATAATTTAGAAGTTATACTATGGATGGAACAGCAAACAACCCAAAAGAATGTTAATGAATCTTATTAATTGGTCTTGAAGAGCATTATTTCTGTTTGATAAAGATTTAAAAAGAATAACCAGTTTAAAGATAACATTTTCCCCTCTACTGCCTTGTGGGCTATAGAAAATAACATAAATAGTATTAACTTGAGAGAATGGGGGAATAGGGACCTTTTAAAAATGACGAATATAATGAATAACAATAAGGTTAAGTCTATACAAGATAGTGTTCCTGGCTACCAGTCACAAGGTGATCGGTAGCCAGGAACACTATGGCAGAGACATGATCAGGGTCTTAATAGACCATGTGGGTCCCTTCCAAAAGATCCTGAGACCTCCGGACGCCACATGTGACGACACGTGCTGACACGTGGGCATGGCCGAACCTGGAAGTTTGTTAATGGCTCGCTTTCAGCACCGGTTACATTTTCCCTGTCAGACTGAGGGGTAGGATCCTGCTGCAAGTCCCACAGTGGGATCTGAGTACAGCTCATCGCGGGACATACTATGCCGTCCTAATGTCTTTTAGGCGCTGAAAATCAGGATGGCATAGTACAACCTACCGTCGGCAAGGGGTTAAACTGATTCCACCACACTAATTGCATTGTGCAGAGGAAACATGTGGAAATATAAAACACTATAGTGTAATGTACACTAGGTGGTCAAAGACAATGTGAAATATTATCCATGTGAGTGCACTAATTTTCTAGAATATAAGATGAGCTTTTTTCAGAGAAAATGCTCTGAAAAAGACTCATCGTCTTACATTTGAGCTTCGTCTTATAATCAAACCTCAAATAAAGGTCTGACTACTAGGATCCAGGTCCCCCGAGATTCATGCAGACTTCCTCTGGTGCTGCCCAGCGCTTCTGCCAGGAAGTCTATGACGGAACCCCGGGGTCATGTGACCTTACAGAATTCCATAATAGAAGCCCCTTTGGAAGTGTCGGTCAGCATCGATGTTATAGTTCACATAAGAATGTAAGGTAATATTTTAGTAAAGGTAAAGAGAGAGAGAGTTGTGGATTTCTAGAGCAATCCAAAATGGCATGCTGTGTTAAAGTAGGAGTCAGAAGTAACTGACAAGAAAATAAAGCCATTTATGGCGGAGGTCCTCTAGATTTAAAGTTCAATATTTAAATTCTCAAGTTTGGAGTCAAAAAAGTGGTAATAAATGTGGCAGGTAGTAGAGTAGCAAATCTTTGAATCCTAAAGTAAGTATTTGAGTAGTACATTTGAAGGCAAAGTGTAAATTTATATTGTGAGGTATTGAGATCACACTGCATATCTCCAAAATTGTTGACAGCAAATATTTCTAACTTTGTAAAGTTACAATAGTATATAAAAGATGGACGGGGACATATAATTTGTGTGACCATCAACCATCAACCAATACAGCATATCATTATTATGGGTTTTCCTCCTTATGGCTACGAAATATTTGAGTGCTGAAAATATATACAATGTATAAGCTGGTCTGAAGAGGTTTCGGCTATTTATGAAGTAGAAGATAGTAGTGATTGCAGATAGCAAGTCGAAATAAGGTAGTTGAAGGAGTGTATTGTTTGAGGTAATGATAATGCTTACTTGAAATTGGCAAAGTCCAGGAGTTTTTAACATAGCAGACCAGGCTTCCAGCCAGAAACTCACTCTTTGTTAGCTTTTATTTCAGAGAACAAAATGGCCACCAATCTCTTTAATCTTTTGGCTCTGGTTTCCACGCCATTGTGGTTTGGCCCCTGAAACCAATTGCAGGTGAGTAATGATCCATGTTTATGCTTTGGATCAAATCCAATACTGTACTGCATGCTGATGTCATGTTGATCACCTTGTGGAAGAATTAAGATGGTAGATGCACCATATTACAGTGCCCACTTTGAGCTAGACTTGCGATTTCACTCAATTTAGCACATGCCTATTCTAGCCACTTATCCTCTACAGCTACACCTGCAAATGCATGTTTTAATTAAATGTAACAGGGGATGGCAATGAATTGCCTCTGTATTGGATGAACTTCTGTAAAATGTGGGTATTATGGTTGGTCCAGTCCCAGAATTGCAATGATGCATTTTTATCTAAAACTGCCTGCGCTTCTCACCCTAATAAAGTTGGCATCAATTAGGTTAACTATAATGTAAATTAGAGTTTTTGGTTATATTTATTGGCCGAAGCATAATTAATGCACCACATCAAGGCACAATCTCAGTAGGGTGAGTTTACAAGTTCATTTGTGTAAAATTTAAAATAAAATGTGTTTCTGAGCAGATATCACTAATTGATATAATTAGCTGTCCAGAGGTTATATATCCAGTTAAAAACTCTTGAAATTGTAACTGATTGCACTACCCTTGTGATCAAATAGGCGTCCCTCTTTATCCATCTGAAACATTCGAAAGTATACTGTTCTATAAAAATCTGACTAAAATGGGATTGTGACTAAGATGGGAATGACAATAAAACAGACTAAAATGGAAATTCACAATTGTCAGGCAAAATATATTGGTATAATACTACTTTCTTTTTAATTATATTGCTTGCAAAAATATTTAGTATTAAACAATAACTGTACCGTGTGTGCATTCAGTTGTTTCCAGATGGCTAAACATGTTTATTTTTGAAAACTCTACAATCAAATAATTCACTTTGAATTGTAAGCATGTGTAACGACATAATAGACGTATTTTATGATGATACTTTTTAAATGATTTACTGAATAACACAATCCTGAAAATATGTGTTTTGAAGATTTTTCCTGTTTTCTTAAACTTACAACATCATTGGGTATTTATTTTAAATGTATTTATTGAGATTAGTCCAATAAAAATGGAACAAATAGTTCATTAACAATGATTTAGCCACAGTGATGTTACTGACTCGGCTTCTGCAAATAAGTACTATACATGTCAAAATCACTATTAATATTATTCCCAGTAAAAACCCATCAAAGTAGAACTTTTACCTATATACAAATAGTTTGTAGTAATATATGTGTAAACAATTTCATAATTACAGAGCTGTTTTCTTTATGCACTGTCCTAAACGGTAAAAGAACAGAAGGTTTCTAAAAACCAAAAATATAAGTTCACTATATTAAAACTAAAATTCCACCCATAATGCTCCCTTAAAGTGTGGAAGTGATACTGTTTTTTTTGCACGTGATAGCTGTGATAGCCGAAGGGGTCTTTTCAAAGAGCTCAAATTTTTAGATCGAAAATTGTCACTCTGAACATAGACCCTTAAATTCAAGCCATTAAGTAGTCATCGAAGTGACCCAGATTTTTGTGCCTACATGTCGGCCGTCGACCTCTTCCAAAGGATAAAATAATGCCAGGAACTAATGAAATTATTCGAAAATTGGGCAGACATAATGGGCAAAATGGTTCTTAGTGCCTACACATTCTATCGTGTTTCACCGAAAATAAGACCTAACCATAAAATAAGCTCTAGCACGTTTTTTTAGTATGCTCGGAATATAAGTCCTACCACAAAAATAAACCCAAGTTAATATCGTTAGCTTTAAAAAGTGGCAGGCAGACACTTTAATAAGCGACAGGCGGACATTTTAAGAAGTGGCAGGTCGGCCAATTTAAAAAGCGGCAGCACTCCTACGCACCAGGAAATCCTGGTATGGTGCTGGGAGTCTGACGTAAGTCCTACGTGTACAATCTAATGGTTTGGGGTCCTGTGATTGCAATCTAAAAAAGAACAAAAACAATAAATAAGACATCCCTGAAAATAATGCTTCTTTTGAAGCAAAAATGAATATAAGACCCGGTTTGATTTTCTGGGACAAACCGTATGCTTCTATGGAAGACTTTGATGACAGAAATGATAGCCTTTATTTTCCCCAAAAACTTATATTACAGTATTTCAGCTATTGTAGAAATAGTTGAAGTCTTCTTCTAAAGTAGCCAAAGTTCTCCCAAAAAGCCCAGAAAAAAATTTTTTTTTTATAAAATGTAATGAAATAAACTAAAATATAATTAAGTAAAATGAAAATAAAATAAGTTAAAATAAAATAAATAGTATAACTTAAAAATGTAAAATAAATGTAAAATAATTTATATGAATATGTTAAACTTATATATGTTATAGCAATATACATAACATAATATAATATAAAACATAATACATACACTGTTCATTGCCATTCTAACTGTTTTTGTATGACATGATAGTATACTTAATAAAAAATAATCAGTGATAGAATTTAAGAAAAAAAATTACAACTACTGCAGTAATCGCCACATCATGTAATGAATTATACATATATCACTTATGCCACTTAGTAACCCCAATAAAAGTTAGGGAGTACCATATCTACATATGGACATACAGTAACATATATACTTTTATACACCTGCATAAAAGCTCTAGTATAACAATATCGGTGATGTCATGCCAGCTATAGGTTGTAATCAATTAATTATTTTTATTGTTCTCTGTCAACAGCTATTAGGTATATATATAATGTCACGTGTAACACAGTACAACATGTTCTATGCCCACAATGTGGATGGCCACATTGCTTGCCAATGCACCATTGTTCACTGTGATATGAAAGGGTACTATTGAATATGTGAGTGCACTAGCCAGTGATGTGAAGAGAAACCACCATGCCATGATGTTAATATTTCCACATGGCCCTCTGACCATGTAGCTCATCGCCACATGATGTCACCATTGCAATACATCCCTATTGTCTATGTAAATCTTTGTCCACACACCACATGTAAGTGCAGTGGTCACATGGGTCACCAGTTGCAGTGGACCACACTATGATCCATAATTCAATAAGGTTTTATTGACTGTATATGATAGAAGACGTGTGATTCTTATCTATCATGCTTTTCCATGGTGCTCTACATATGGGCTCCAACATTAAAGTAATATAAAAAAAATAGACTGCCATGAAATAAGGCTGGGTGAAAAGCTAGGAAATTGGCAACAGGCACAGAAATAAAAAAAGATGCAGTGCAGGATGGTGGCAACCTGGTAATAAAAAAGGATGGCGGGTGAGGTAAGTGGTTTGAGTGAATTGGGCAGGAAGTAAGGAGTGAGGAAGGAAGCACACTGGACTGCATGTAGGAATCATTTAAGCAAGTGGGGTTTGGAGAGTTATTATTTAATTTTGAGGATATTCACTTGTTTTTTGTTTGAAAGGAGTTTGAATATAATTTATTAATATTTATTTTATTGCCAGTTCCTGAGGCAAGAACAGCACCCCGGGAAATATGCAATAAATTGTACAGGGCATGTATGAGCGTGGGGAAGTGTAAGAGATGACTGCAGGTTGCAAGGTGGAGGGGTCTAAGGGGTTAGACAAAAGTTCTGGGATCCCTCTCCCTGCAGGTCTAAACCTCATTCAGTAGAAATTTTCTGTGTTGTACTAACTCTTTTTGTCTCAGCAGGTGGGGGTTTCATTCCTTGCCAGTAGGGGTTTGGATTGGAAGAAGGAGAAGTCGGGGATAATGGTGTGAGAATGGCGGTTCGGTCCACCCCTTACCTTTCAAGTTAGAAGTTTGTTTCCTGGACGTGCCCACTGAGCTCAAAGAGCCGGCTAGTGGTTAGCATTTGGTGAGATGGAAGGGTTAAGGTTATGACACCCTAAGGGACGAGGAGGAGTGGAGCACCTGTTAGACGATTGCACTATTTATTTATTTATGTTAGGTTGTTCGTGGCTGGCAAGGGGTTAGTAGTTTTGTTAGGCTGTATAAGTTCATTTAAATATATATAATAAAATGATGGTGGTCGGCTGATACAGCCTTATGTTGTTTTTCTAATAAAATTGCTGTGGCCTTTTTACACCATCATCAGTCTCGTGTCCATTCATTGGAGTTCAGATGGGTGCTTTGGGGTTTTGGTATGGTATCAGTGAATCGGGCACACTATACAAGGGCTCATTGTTACAAGCAGAACAAACACATCTTCCATTATATGTGATTTTAATGACACCTAGTGGTCTATCTTTGAATAGTTAGCATTTCTTTTGTGTAAACAGAGATGTTTTACTCTGGTAAGATTTTAAATAAGCGTAAATCATCTAATAAAAAACAAACCTGCAAATACATTAAAAGCTGGTTAACCATTGTAACATAAATATAAAATATACATTAACAAGTGGGAATAAATACTTCACCATGCAACATACGGGGTAATATATAAATACTCCAGCACTGCAAAGTGTTGAATTGAGTTATAAAAAAGCACAATCAACATTATACATAACAACCAACGATTGTTCCTTTTCATAAAACTCTTGACACTTTGCAGTGTGGGAGGTTTTATACATTACCCCCTATGTTGCATGATGAAGTATTTATTTCCTAATTGATGTAATGTGTATGCTTCCTTTTGACATCCAGTATTGTCATCACCATTTTCTTTGACATTTAGTACTGCCATTATTATTTTTAATGTTATCTGTAAGAAAGATGTACTTTTTGTTGGGTATTGGGTGTGTAAATCCCCTGCTTCGATGGATATCCTGTTTTGGGTCAGGGCCAAGACCCTTATGGATTGAGACATTGTTTACTATTGCTGGCTAATAATCTAACTAACAGAAAGCCTGATTTTTTTACACTCAACGAGTGCCAGAACAACCAGAATCTACATATTTGGCGAAATATGGCGAGAGACTGCTTTATACATTGCCACAACTGCCGATAGCGCCAGTATTTGGTGCGAACAGAGTGTGTGCCGTGTTTATAGATGGCCCCCAAAGTATCAAATAAAGTTAACCACGGTACATTCACCACTATAAAGTTGCCATCTAGCAGATAGTCAGTCGAAAGAAGAAACAGACCCCCAGGGTGGAATCTGCAATAATGGTGTTATAAAAAAAATGGTGCGAAAACCAGGCCCCGATATTGATATACGTGAACCATATAACTTAAAAGTAACAAATTCATGTGCATAAATCAAAAATAAACTGCTCAATGGGCATCCAAACTTTAAGACATATGAACAAAAGTTCTAACTCAAAATTAAATTATATATTTATAGTTAAACTACAGCTAGAAAAATGATTGTGTTGGCAATGAACAGTGTTATTAATAAATATAGTGCATGAAATTTAGGTCGCAGAGTCGGAGATCTGACCCAAACAAAGACTGAACATGCCAGCGTTCGCATGAGCAGCAAGATCTGACAAAAGATAATATATATACAGAATTTTTATTGTATTGCTTTCCTGAAAAACGGATAGCATATGTCGCAGGGTTTAATGTTTTGTTTACACCGATCTTGTTTTGTGCTTGACATTTTTGCTTTTGTTTACAAGAAATAAATATGTCTTTGCGACCTTAATGATTGCACTGTTTTGTGTGTTTTTTTTAATCAAGGGTCTACTTTAATAAAAAGAGAATTGCAGGGAATTGAAATTAGATATAGTGTATAGTTTGCAGAGCAGTGGAGAGACACATTCTATGGAATAGGCGTAAGAATGTGATAAAAAGTTCTGGGATCGCAAAACAGTTTAGTGAGCTAAAATATATAGTACCAAAAAGCAAATGAAGCATCGGTCGACGGACTCATGTAGAGTAAATGTAAAAGATCTCCCACATCTAAAATATATACCAATACCTGTATGCATGCTATCTAAGAGTCTAGATTGTAAGCTTGCTAGATAGGCTCTCTACCTCATGTATTAGTCTGTTCTCGTTTGTCTAAGTTAGTATTTAGTTCCCCCCTATGCTATGTACTTAGCTCTATGTAAATTGTTGGCGCTATGTAAATAAATGCTAATCTCATATCATTTTTCCAAATGTTGTATTTTCTGAGACATGGAGGAGAAGAGCCACCTAGTGGTAGTAATTCAAACTACATTCTTGTATTACTCCCATTTTCTAAATATTTTTCGTTTTGGAGGAAGATGTGTAATAATTTTTGACTATCATTGTTTTTTTACTCTTGTTTCTTCTTTTTATTATTATGCCTAAACATATCCAGGTCTGTGTTGTGGTCATCTTCTTTACCAAATACATTTTTCAGAAGAGTTACCACATAATATCAATGGAAAGAAAATGGAAAATTGTTTTATACTTACCGATATTTTCCTTTCCCGGTAATGGGCCATGGCAGCACTACTCTAGGGTTAGCTCCTCCCCTCACTCCCATTGGACAGGACAAAATGTTTAGCCTATAAGAGGCCACATGACCATAATACCCCAGTTCGTAACAAGCCAACGACCAGGGAGGGTGCCCAGTGCTGCCATGGCCCATTACCGGGAAAGGAAAATATCGGTAAGTATGAAACAATTTTCCATTTTCCCGGCCATGGCCATGGACGCACTACTCTAGGGCAATGCCCAAGCAATAAAACTCTGGGGGGGGGGGGGGGGGAAGGATACAGAACACACTATGATGCTGAAATTTATTAAGTGACCATATAAGGTCAAGAAGCAGATAATACGGCAGAACCAAATTGTGCCTCTCTAGAGGATCTCACGTCCAGTAGATAATGCCGGATAAAGGTATTCTGAGATGACCACATCGCTGCTCTGCAAATCTGATCAGAAGACACATGTGCAACAGCTGCCTAGGAAGTGGACAGAGCTCGGGTTGAATGGGCTCATAGACCAAGAGGAACTGGAACCTGTTTAGACTCATAAGCCTTAGTAATGGCAGAGACCAGCCACCTAGAGATGGTCTTAGGAGATGCTTGTAGGCCCTTATTATGCCCTTGAGGGACGATAAAAAGCCTAGGGGATCTCCTCCAGCTGCCTGTCCTGTTGAGGTAAACCGATAAACAGCGAACCACATCCAAGGTGTGAGACAATCTTTCCTCCTCAGATGAAGGAGATGGGAAGCAAAATAATCTCTTGGTTCATATGAAATGGTGAAACTACTTTAGGCCTGAACTCCGGGACTGTTCTCAGAACCACCTTATCCTGTCGGAAAGAGATGAAAGGTTCGTCTGATGAGCGAGCTGCCAATTCAGAGACTCTTCTACCTGAAGTCAAGGCGACCAGAAGAGAAGTTTTAAGCGTAAGGAGCATAACTGGAATCTCAGTAATGTTTTCAAATGGGGAACCCTGTAATGCTGACAGTACAAGTGGCAAATCCCAAGGAGGAGAAAAGGATTTGATAGGAGGTCTGATCCGCATGACAGCCTTCATAAAACGAGATACATCGGAGTCTAAAGCCCATCTCACACCAGATAAAGCTGAAAGGGCTGAAATGTGAACTTTCAGAGTATTCAGGCTTAGACCCTTGCCCAGGCCGTCTTGCAGAAAACCCAGGAGATCTACAGCAGAGAAGGACCCAGGTGAAACACCTTTGTTAGACGCCCAGTCCGAGAAGACGTCCCAAATACGGTAGTAGGCAGCTGAAGTATTCCTTTTCCTTGCCTGAAGCATAGTAGAAATCACCACATCTGAGAACCCTTTGTCTTGTAATCGCCTCCTTTCAGTCTCCATGCCATCAGCTGAAGGGATTGAGGAGCCGGATGTAACAGAGGACCCTGCGACAGCAAGTCTTCTCTCACAGGAAGATGAAGAGGGTCCTCCGTGGAAAGGCTCAACTACAATGGGAACCAGGGTCTCCGTGGCCAATACTGGAGCACTGCAATCACCACCACACGTTCTCTCTGAATTCTCTGCAGGAGGGTGAAGATAAGGGGAATTGGGGGAAACACATACCCCATCTGGAAGTTCCAGGAACAGCTGAGGGCATCCCAACCTTCTGCTAGATGATGATGCTCCCTGGAGAAGAACCTCTGAACCTGTCTGTTCTGGAAGTTTGCCATCATGTCGATCTCCGGAAGACCCCATCTGCGAACCAACCTCTGGAAGGCCCATTCCGCTAAACACCATTCTCCCGGAAAGACCTTATGTCTTCTCAGGAAATCCGCCTTGATGTTCATTGAACCTGGAAGATAAATTGCACATATCCCCAGAAGGTGTTTTTGAGCCCATTTCATGAGAGGAAACATGATACTCATCATACTTGGGCTGCGAGTACCTCCTTGGTGGTTTACGTATGCCACCACTGCAGTGTTGTCCACTTGTATCTTCACCAAATGGTGTCGGATTCTTGACTTTAGGTGACGCAAGGCCTCGAAAACTGCCCTCAGTTCCAGGTAGTTAGAAGACTCTCCTCAAAGGGACACCGGCCATTCCCCCTGAAGGGATATCTGGTTCATATGGGCGCCCCATCCTGTTTGGCATGCATCCGTGGTGACCACCAAGCAAGGTATCTCTCCCAGGGGAAAACCTTTGGTCAGGTTTGCCTTTGAGAGCCACCATCTGAGAGCTTCCTTGACTTTGGATGTAAGAAGAATGGGCTGGCTCAAATCCCAATGCCTGAACTGGGTCAGGAAGGATCTCTGAGGGATTCGGATATGCCATTGAGCCCATCGGGTAGGCCTATGGTAGATGAAAGGGAACCCAGGATGCTCATGTAAGCTCTCGCCGTGATCTTGCGAAGATGAAGAATTTTTTTCAACTTCTCTCTCAGTCGGTATATTCTGTCCTCTGATAGACGGACAACCCCCAGACTTGTATAGAACCAGGCTCCCAGATAAATCATCTGTTGACTGGGTTGGAGTTGACTTTTCTGGAAATTCAGAACCCAACCATGTTCCTCCAACATTGATCTGGCGATGTTTCGATGGGCAATCAAACATGGGTAAGTCTTTGCCAGTATCAAGATGTCGTCCAAGTAGTGGAAAATTAAGACACCCTTCTTCCTGATTTCTTCAATCAGGGAAATCAGGACTTTGGAGAACACCCTGGGTGCGGAGCTGAGGCCAAATGGAAGAGCCCTGAACTGCCAGTGTTTGTTGTGCAGGCAGAACCTCAGGAACCTCTGATATACTTTGGCGATTGGGATTTGGAAATAAGCATCCTTGAGATCGATGGAAATTAGCCAATCGCCGGGAGATACTGCCTGGACAATGGAGGCTAAGGATTCCATCCTGAATCGTCTGGCACACAGAAAGGTATTGAGAATGGACAAATCCAGGATTGGCCTCCATGCATCCTCGCCTTTTGGAGCAAGAAAAAGCCTGGAATAGAATCCCTGAAATTGTTCTTCTCTGGGAACCTGACAGATCACCAATTGTTGGGACAGAGAATCTACGAATTCCAGAAGTGCCTTTCTTTTTCTTAAATTTTCTGGAAATGAGGACCTGAATAATTTTCCAAAAGGAGGGGTCCCCACAAATTCTAGACGATAACCTTGGGAGACCACGTTGTGGACCCACCGATCCTTGATGGAGAGGTTCCAAGTCTCCGAAAAATGAAGCAGTCTTGCACCTATTCTTGGAGACTGAGCCTGGAAGCAGTCAGAATCTTTTATTCTGGTGGGCAGACGCCCCTCTGCCCCTGCCACCTCTATGGGAGGATTGACCGGCCTTCCATGGCTGGCTCCGAAAGGACTGTCTTCCCGGTCTGTATTGCCTTGAGTCTCGGAAAGATCTCCTGTCAGCATTAGAGGATCTCCTGGTGTTTCTGTTGCATGGCAATAAGGCTTTACTGCCTTCTGTGGCTCTCTTGATGCACTCATCCAGCTGACATCCAAAAAGCATGTCTCCCTGAAAAGGTAGTGAGCAGAGACTATTTTTGGAAGCGGTGTCTGCATCCCATGCCTTGAGCCAAAGTGCTCTACGGCCAGCAATGTTCAGGGCCATGGACCTAGCTATAGAGCGAACAAGGTCCACAGAGGCATCGGAGCAAAAATCGGCATCAAGACTGATGTCTTCCACAGCTCTGCTGAGACGTGATCTACTCACTCCATCCTTTATGTCAGCTTCTAGATCCTCCAACCATTGTTTAAGGGCCCTGGAGACAGAAGTTAAGGCGGCTGCTGGGTGCAGACTGGCTCCTGCTGCCACGTATGCCTTGCAAAGATTAGAATCAATCCTCTTCTCCATAGGTTCTCTCAAAGAGCCAGAGTCGTCCAGAGGCAAGGTGGACTTCTTGGCCAGTCTGACTACTGCCGCGTCCACCTTGGGAGCTGAGATCCAAGAGGCAGAGTCATCTTTCTTGAATGGGTATAGCTTGGAGCACTTAACCTGAAAACTGACCCGTTTTCCAGACTTACCCCATTCATCATGAATAAGGGTCTTTATGGTCTCATGGAGGGGAAAAGCAGTTTCTTTATTTTCGAGACTAGCAAAGTGCTTGCTACTAGAGGGTATTTCAACAGAGGATTCTTCCAAACTTAGAGTCTTTCTGACTGCCTCAATGAGAGCTTCGGTTTTCCTCTCATCAAACCCCCCTGAATATGGGAACTCATCATCCTCTGATGACTCTGGGTATTCGGCAGGAAATTGACTCTTCTCGTAGGAGTCCACCATAGAGCTCTCACTGTCAGAGGCCTCTCTCCTCCTAGGCCTAGAACGCCTGGTAGACTGAGTGGCTTCCTTAATACCTTCAGCCACTGCCTGTTTGATGATGGAAATCACATCAGCTGGGTTAGCCACTGCAGGATGTGCTACTGGCGGGCCAGCTACCAGTGTCATGCAGGTTATGCAAAGCCTTTTCCCCTCTACCGCCACTTCGTCACATGCATTGCACTTATTCAGTCTTGGTCTCCTGTCCGCAAGTGAAACCGGGGATCTCCTCGGAGACCTGAGGGAACTCACATAATAATATAATGACAGAAGGCACTCTTTTGATTCCAATTGAGGTAATATATATATATCCATTGAGAGGGAGAAAAAAAATAGTTTGACATACCTTGTACCTCTAGATTGTGACCTATTTCTTTTCTTGGATGGTGAGGCCATGATGATATAAAACCTGAGCAGCTGGAAAAAGGTCGCCTGTTAGGGACTAATATCCAGATAAAATACCAAAAAAAAAGATTGCAAGACATCCAATGTAAATGAAACATAAGGATTTCCCCAAAAATTCTGAACCTACCTATTGAACAAAAAGGGAGAACCACAAGATCTGCAGAGACCAGAGCACTGTATAACTTGCAGGATAAGCAACTTCAGATTGCCTCCAGACTTAATAGGAGGGAGAGAAAATAAAAATAAAAAGACATTTAAATAGGGAAAAAAAAAATTCCCAATCAGCCCAAAACAAAGGTCACATCCTGGCAAAGGCGGCCTGACCCGGAAGTACTCACTGTTTAGGCGCCAAAAAATGCAATACACCTCTGTCCAGCTCTGTAAGAGCCCCTCAGCTGCCAGGAAGCCTGGAACCTGTTCCCATCTGCAGAAGTACGGCACCAACAAGGATTTATCCGACTTTGCAAGGTTCCCAGCTGCTACCCCAGGGTCACTGCAGCATGCACCCCTGGTCACTAAGGGGGTTTCTGCAGGGGGTCGCCCTTGGTGAGGCGCCGGGTACTGCAGCTTCTGGGAGAAGAGAGGCTGAACTCATCCCAGGAAAAGGAATTAATAAGTCCCAGGTATGTCAAAAAAGAAAAATCTTGGATAATGAAATATCACACGGAGAAAAACCAAGGGAGTGTGGACAGGAAAAGAACTGGGGTATTATGGTCATGTGGCCTCTTATAGGCTAAAAATGTTGTCCTGTCCAATGGGAGTGAGGGGAGGAGCTAACCCTAGAGTAGTGCTGCCATGGCCATGGCCGGGAAATATATATGTATGCAGCACTAATTTACACACCCACCACCAATATAAACATTTTTTATAATTTAAATTAAGAGAGACTCTTAAATAAAGCAAAGTTGCTAGTCTTTAACTGAAAAGATGAAAATAGACAAAGACAGCGCTATAAATTACACACTTGCAACAATTTATATATAAATGGATTTCAGAAGAAAAGTGAAGTCTCAGAAAACAATAATATATACATATAAAACTGATATTATATTCAAACTGTTAAAATAGACTCCAAAGTGATAAAATATGTGTTGGTATAATACACGTTATATACTGTGAAGGAAAACATTCCTTAAAAACACTTAGTGTTGTTTAATTATTCATGTAGCACAAGCCACATCCATATGTTACTACATGGACTTAATAATCAGCAGGGCGAAAAAGTACATAGAAAAATAAATGTAACTTTTTTTTTAAGGGTCTACTGAATATAGACCGATCAGCCCTGTAATTGAGCCAGATCGGGCAAAGCAACTACATTTTCAAAATGACCTGAAAATTCGGCTACTCTGTCTACTCATTGATTTCGAGATTGGCTCTTCGGGTAATTCAGAAACATCGGAATCATTCAGATCAGGCCAATTGTACTATAAAAAGCATAGCTTTTTCGACTACCCAATTTGTGATGATTAGAGTTGAGCGGACACCTGGATGTTCGGGTTCGGCGGGTTAGTCCGAACTTTTATAAAAAGTCCAGGTTCGGACTCGAACTTGAGCCCGGACACGAACCCTGAACCCCATAATATTAATGTTGGGGGGACCTAATGTCCCACCCCCCGGTCCCCACCCATTACCGGCAGGTGGGGATTCTATAATAATAATGAGGGGGGACCTAATGTCCCCCCCCCCGGTCCCCACCCATTGCCGGCAGGTGGGGATCCTATAATAATAATGAGGGGGGACCTAATGTCCCCCCCCCGGTCCCCACCCATTGCCGGAGGTTGGGGACCTTAAAATAGTAATGAGGGGGGGACCTAATGTCCCCCCCAGGTCCCCACCCTCTGCCAGCGGGTGGGGACCGTAAAATAAGGTGGGGACCTGGGGGGGACATTAGGTCCCCCCCTCATTATTATTTGCAGGGGGGGGCTGGCACAGCAGGATTTTACCAATGCCAGCCCCCCCCCCCCCCTTATTGCAGTAGTGACTGGGCAGCAATAGCTGTCCAGTCACTTGTAATTTTAAATTTGTTTAGGCGATTCAGGAGGATTTAGCCTCCCAACGTTGTTGAATGGCTTCCCCTCAGCCATTCAAAACTCGCCATTAAATCGTCGAACCCCGAACTCCAACCCGGACATACAGTGGAATGTCCGTGTTCGGGATCCCAAAAACTTAATGTTCGGTACGAATCCAAACTTTGCTGTTCGGGTTAGCTCAACTCTAGTGCCGATCACTCCTAAATAGTCTCTGAATTCTGAAAATTCTCCAGAGTGTAGTTGGAAAATTCAATAGAAAAGTGTAGAAGAATATAAGTAAACATATTTTAAAAACAAACATATTCACATACAATTATAGCCAAAGTCCTATTGTTGACTTCTTTGGAATTTGACTACCTCGTCTGGCAGGTGTGCGAGCTTGGGGGGTTGGTTAGTCGTTTGGTGGCGGCAGGACCCTCACCTCAGACATGATGGATTTCAAGTTGGGCATTGTGTGGTGCGGCCATGTGGCCAGCAAGATTAAATATACACTAATCAATTAACAAGACATACCGTTGGTGGATAACTATTGCTTCTAGGCAAGAATAGAAGTAGACGCAGACGGTAACATTGCAAAGATCTTTGTCTACACATTTGACCAGTACAAAGGAAAGGGCGTCTGCTTCATGAATTAATGTGGCAGCAACACAAAGGCAGAATTGTGCCATGGTTTCAGGTGATTAATTTAACTGGCATCATGATTGATAATCAGTTGGATAATCTCCAAGTGGCTCCATGTTGCAGGACACCGGAGTTGGAGGAAATTTCTAGCATGCAAAGGGAGGAATCTTTATATTGGTTCGCTATACAGCAACTTCCTACAGACCCTTTAGAAGACCTATTTTCTTTACTAAATGTTACTCACCGCTATAACGCAAATGGAGAAGTGGTTAGAGAAGAATTCATGTACCTATAACGAATGCCATTACCCGCCTTACGGAATAATAGAGAAACAGTTGTGTGAATGTAATATTTGTAAGAAATGTCAGCTAGTGGGGAGGTCTAGATGTGTTTTGCACAGTTAAGACAGACTGGTTACTCAAGGCAGAAGCACTGAGAAGAAATTCCTATGATGCTTGATTAGAAAATAGGGCTGCGATGAACTATATGTCACATCAACTGGGACAAACACAAAGAGTGGATTCTCCATTCCAGTAATACACTTAATCGCAGTGGCGTCCCGAGGGGGGTGCGGGGGGAGCGGACCGCACCGGGTGACACCTCCAGCGGGGGTGACACCCGTGCTGCCGGCATCCTCCCGCACCGCATCACGCTGCCTAACTTCTTTTTTTTTTTCAAAGCTGCCGCATCCGCTGGATTCGGCCCCTGGAAAAAAAAATCAAAAAAAAAATCACTGCGACCGGATGTGACATTACGTCACATCCGGTGACTGTGTTTCTCTCCTCCGTGCAGGAGGGAACATTACACTGAGATGTCCGGCGGGGGACACGGAACAGCAGCCACGAGGTAAGGAGGGAGGACTGACTGGCACAATATTACTGGTATCTGACTTGCACAATATTACTGGGCTCTGACTGGCACAATATTCCTCGTATCTGACGGGCACAATATTCCTGGGCTCTGACTGGCACAATATTCCTGGGCTCTGACTGGCACAATTTTCCTGGTATCTGACTGGCACAATATTTCTGGGCTCTGACTGGCACAATATTACTGGTATCTGACTGGCACAATATTACTGGGCTCGGACTGGCACAATATTCCTGGGCTCTGAATGGCACAATATTACTGGTATCTGAATGGCATAATATTACTGGTATTTGAATGTCATAATATTACTGGTATCTGAATGGCATAATATTACTGGGCTCTGAACGGCACAATATTACTGGTGTCTGAATGGCATAATATTACTGGTATCTGAATGGCACAATATTACTGGGCTCTGAATGGCACAATATTACTGGGCTCTGAATGGCACAATATTCGTGGCATCTGAATGGCACAATATTCGTGGTATCTGAATGGCACAATATTCCTGGTATCTGAATGGCACAATATTCCTAGTATTTGAATGGCACAATCTTACTGGTATCCGAATGGCACAATATTCCTGGTATCTTAATGGCACAATATTCCTAGTATTTGAATGGCACAACATTACTGGTATCTGAATCGCACAATCTTACTGGAATATGAATGGCACAATAATACTGGCATCTTAATGGCACAATGGTATTGGCATCTGGCACAATAATACTGGCATATTAATGGGAAAATTGGCTGTGGCTTATTAATGACAAAATGATACTGGCATATAATTGGGCAAATTAGCTGTTATAGAGAGAGAGAGAGATGTCTGTATGTATAGATATGTATTGTTTTAGACTTGTACAATTGTCACCTTGTGGGGCTCCTGTGTGTTGTATAATTAATGGCGGTCCCATGTGTGCATAATTATGGGGCACTTGTGTGTGGCATATTTATTTGGCCCCATGTGTGGCATAATTAAGAGACTCTTTTGTGTGGCATAATTATGGGGCACCTGTGTGTGTGGCATAATTAATTGGGCAGAGGTGAGGCATAAATAGTGGGGCTCTGGTGTGGCATAATCTATGGGGCTCTGGTGTGGCATAATTTATGGGGCTCCGGTGTGTGGCATAGATATGGGGCTCCTGTGTGTGGCATAGTTAATAGGCCATCTAACTGGCATTACTAAGGAATCTGTTAAGTATTGTATTGGAGGAAATCCAGGGGGGTGACACCATGAGTTTCCGCACCGGGTGACACCAACCCTAGTGACGCCTCTGCTCAATCATAAGGATTACTGTGAAAGCTCCACCTAATTTATCTTATGGTTTGCAATATTAATGTGCAGGTTCTTTTTATATATGTATGTTTGAGGTCATGCGACATTCTTGCTGTCATGCATCGAAAGGGGCTCAGTGTGTCCCTTCTGGGCACAACAAAGTGACATGGAGCAGAGGTGGGTTTGGGGTTTGAGAATATTATTCATGAAAGTGTTGGCAAAATAAAATAAAATGTACATTGTTGTTACAAAAAAAAAAAAAAGAATATTGTTAACTGGCCAAATGCATTATTTTAATTAATAGAAAGCGATCCAGTTAAATAACCTATGCGTGATAACTATTATGGTTGAACAAACATCATTTTAATTTCTGTACAGATCAATATGTTAGGAACTGTGGATAACCAGCACATTTAAAGTTCTTAATCAGACTCAAATACAAACCCATTTCATGAATAACCGTAGGAGTTATAATGCAGTGCTATATTGCACAAATCTCATTTTCTTATTCCATAGTGATTCAGAGAGCAGTGAATAACTACACTCTAGCAGTGTTAATCACCAATCTTAGAAGGTCACCAAATCAGTAAATCTAGCTGACTCCTTGATTATCTGCTACAGTGACTGAAATGCTTTAAAAATAAACCACTACTAGCGCTAGCAATTAAAATAGATCCAGATCTGTGTGCTATAACAGCAAATAAACCAAAATCTCGTTAGCACTTTAGTGCACAAAATGTGCGCGACCATTCAATATAATGCATAACCCTGTGTAATGAGTGCCTAGAGTAATTTTTATTTTAAAAAGCCAATAGAGTAGTGTAGCAACCAGTCAGACTGTAAGCTAATACAACTGTTGCAGGATACACACTAGACATGTGCATTCGTTTTCGGATGAATGCATTTTCGTCGGAAAATAGCATTTTCGTCCATTCGTCCGAAAAACGAAGAACGAAAATGCTAAGCTAACGAAAGCCGAATGAACGAATGGTTAATGAACGAAAATCATTCGTTCATTCGTCCATTCGTAGTACTATTGCATTCTATAAGCCGAAATAGAGTCGGTTTATAGAATACAATAGCATTTAACTATATGGAGACAGAGTCTCCATTCATAAAATTATGAATGGAGACTTTGTCTCCGTATAGTTAAAAGCCGACAGCCTATAAACCGAACGTTCGGTTTATAGACTTTCGGCTTATGGAATACATTTAATCCTATTGCTATTCTATAAACCGAACGTTAGGTTTATAGAATAGCCATAGGATTACATGTATTACATAAGCCGAAAGTCTATAAACCGAACGTTCGGTTTATAGGCTGTCGGCATTTAACTATAAAGAGACAGAGTCTCCATTCATAAAATTATGAATGGAGACTTTGTCTCCGTGTAGTAAAATGCCGACAGCCTATAAACCGAACGTTCGGTTTATAGGCTGTCGGCTTATGGAATACATGTATTCCTATTGCTATTCTATAAACGAACATTCGGTTTATAGGCTGTGGGCATTTAACTATATGGAGACAGAGTCTCCATTCATTATGAATGGAGACTTTGTCTCTATATAGTTAAATGCCCACAGCCTATAAACCGAACGTTCGGTTTATAGGCTGTCGGCTTATGGAATACATGTATTCCTATTGCTATTCTATAAACCGAACGTTAGGTTTATAGAATAGCAATAGGAATACATGTATTCCATAAGCCCACAGCCTATAAACCGAACGTTCGGTTTATAGGCTGTTGGCTTTTAACTTTTCGGAGACAAAGTCTCCATTCATAATTTTATGAATGGAGACTCTGTCTCCGTATAGTTAAATGCCCACAGCCTATAAACCGAACGTTCGGTTTATAGGCTTTGGGCATTTAACTATACAGAGACAGAGTCTCCGTTCATTATGAATGGAGACTTTGTCTCCGTATAGTTAAATGCCGACAGCCTATAAACCGAACGTTCGGTTTATGTGCTGTCGGCTTATGGAATACATGTATTCCTATTGCTATTCTATAAACCTAACGTTCGGTTTATAGAATAGCAATAGGAATACATGTATTCCATAAGCCGACAGCCTATAAACCGAACGTTCGGTTTATAGGCTGTGGGCATTTAACTATACGAAGACAGAGTCTCCATTCATAATTTTATGAATGGAGACTCTGTCTCTGTATAGTTAAATGCTGAATGAGAGATGTTTTCTAACTTGACTACTTTGGCCCTGCATTTCCAATTTCTTCTAAATACAACCAGCCATATTGCTGTTCGACTGGGGCTGTGGATGCCTACATTACACACTAACTGCAGGTCCCATTATATAAGCCAGCCATTATTATCTAAGCACCATGGGAATTGCAATACATTTTAGACTGGGACAACAGTGGCTAATCTGTAAAAGTGGAACCTGTAGGAGTGGTTTTTAAGTAAATTATTTCATTGGTTCCACTTCTTCTTTAAAATCATGTGTCTTTCAATCCTTTCTTCAATATGTCTTCTTAGTTACATTGATGCTGTCCCAAGACAACCCACGTGCAGGCTCATCCAGGCTGTCACCAGTTATTTCTGTATCCTTTTTTGTTTTTCTCACTTGTTTATGATTTATTCTCTCTTGTCTTTACTTTGTATTTTTGTATCCTGTATCTCCTTCCTAGTTCGGCCACAGAGTTTCACCTTCCCTAATTTGGCCACATAACGGCACCTGCCCAGTCCAGCCACAACTGCCCAAGACTAGAGATAGAACGGTATCTGCCCAAGTCTAGCTATTATCCGGCACCTGCCCAAGTCTAGCTATATATGTTAACTGCCCCATGCTTCTTTGTTCCTTTATTATTTTGTTCTAACCCTTTTCTTGTTTTCCTGCCATTTGTTATTCTGTTCTGTCCCATTCTGTGTTTTCCTTGTATCCTTTTTCTGTTCCTCTATTTAAATGTTGCCACACCCATTTCTTTCTGTTTCTTAAAGCTTCCAGTCCGTGCAGCTATAGGTTTGCTCTGTGTGTCTGTGTAGTTTCAGTTATTATATTCAATTACTAGTATATTATTAGTTTGAGTGTTATGGTATTGCCTATTGTGAGGTACCTTGATGCTGGTTGGTAAGCTTATCATCTTATGGACACCAGATGTAACAAAACCATCACCTTCCATCTTTCTTATGTCTAGTTATCCCTGTCCTTTATTTGGTTTCCTGTGTTTGTTTATACCTATGTATATCTATTTGGTTGACTTTTGCCTTTATCCTGTCCATGTATGCTTCAGTAAAATTTGTATTTCATGCCTGTTCAAGGATGCAGTACTGCAGGGTGCTGCATGGTATCTTCAGTCTCAGTTTTGGCTATACAGCAGCTGGTACCACAGGGACCTGGAATGTGACTGCACAAACCTGGGGCTTCAAGGTTCTGGGGGAGTGCAGTTACCCTGCACCAGGCCTGTTTCTCCAAATCTCCACTGTAATGCCTGAATATGGGTGCTCCAGTTTCCATTTCACCTGAACTTCATATTTTCTTTAAACAAAAGATCCTATTGATCTGAAAGGGTTACATCTCTATATATGTTGTGGACTATCTCCCCTAATGCTCTTGTAGCCATAATACTGGCAAAGTGTCAAAGGAAATGTAGTCCACAACATCTGAAGTGGCGAAGGTTGCCTAGTCCTGATCTAGATGTTTTACTTATACTTAGGGATAGAAACATATATCTACCAAATATATTTTCAATAAGAGTTACACACATAATATCAATAATAAAATAATTTGTGATGGCAATTCAATGGTATGATTTAGGATAACTGTAAATACTATCTGATCATTCTTTTGCAGCTTTCATTTCCTTATTACAAAATGTTATGGATGACAACCCTCATCTTTCTAGTTTAATATAGACATATGTGGCGGGTTAAGTAGGGCTTTTATTGAATATGGTACTTTACAGATTATTTTTATCCAATGCATTTTGGGAGAAAATAAGTTAAGGAGTATAAGCATGTACGGGACAAGCATAAAACTATCCTACATTTAAGATATGCCAGGATATTATTAAAGTATTCAGATTTTTTTAAGCAGAAATTGGACAGATGGTTCTCAATCTAAAATGGAGATGATTATGTTCCCTCCCTTGAGCTCCGTCCCTTTACCTAACTTCGCTTTAACCACTGTAAATGCAACAATTGTACCTGGTGACCACATATGATATCTTAGTGTTGTTTTTAACTCTGTTTCCTTCATTGCCCATATTCAGTCTCTAGCCAATTCCTGCTGTCGGCACCTAAGGAACAATGTGTGCATTCGGTCTTTCCTCAGCTAAGAGACGGACAAAATCCTAGTGCACTCGCTTGTGATCTCTTGCGTTGACTACTGCAATACCCCCTAACTGGCCTCCCTCTGCCTCATCTTTTCCCCATCAAATCTAATCAAAATATAGCAGCAAGGCTCATCTTTCTCACTTGTCGGCCAAACCCAGCTAGCTCCAACCATCCCTAACACTGTTACTATAACCACCTTCACTTTGACCTTTTCACCCTCACGTCTGTTCTTGTTCATCTAACTTTGTATGTAGTCCCCCTCTAAGCTTTGTACCTAGTGCTACGTAAATTGTTGATACTATATAAAATGTAATGTAATCTGCCACCATGATTCTATGTTTCTGTCAAGCTGACAGATTGCTGTTTAGATATACCATCACTAGATGGCAGTATCAAGATGTATAAGAAGTTATTCTTTCAGTCTCTTCAAATAATACATATCAATTAGCTCCTCTTATAAATCATGAGCAACACATAAGAAATATATAAACGAGGTCAATTATTTGCTTAAAACTAATTGCCTTTTAAGTGGTAATAATACAAGAGCAGGCAACTTTACATTAATTAAGCTTGTAATTATGGTTATACACAAATATTTGCTCTCTGTTCAGCACGATTCCAGGCTCTATTTCACAGATGTATTTTTTGTGTTGTTTTTATTTACTTAACACCTTTAAGAACCAGAAATGTTAGTGTGTCAAAGACCAGAGCATTTTTCCCATTTTTATATGTGGTTGTCTAAAAATTATTTTCTTCTATGTCATTTAACACACCCATACTAGTTAAATGTTGGTTTTAAAAGGGCAGTTGGATACTATATAAATTATAGTATATTATCTGTTATTTTAGTATTAAAAATAAATATAAAATGTTTTTTACACTATTATTCCATTCATACATTCTACAGTTAATGACTCAAAAATATATCCCATATGGTCCTGCATTTACCAAGGATTACTACATAATTTTTGGCAGTTATAGGCCAAGTAATATGAGGAGTGCATCTTTGTTTCAAAGCTAAAATGTATCAACATTTTCGGGTGCAGCTTTGTAACTTTAATACCAGCCCTAGAGCTCAACATCACACAAATTAAGTATATTTTTCAAAAGTAGACATCCCAGGGTACTTTATTGCAGCTATTTTGACAATTCAAGTGGAGGGAAATGGGTTTTTTTTCAAGCTACAGAGTACAGTGATACTATAAATGCCAAGTTTTGCCAATTGTTTGGGGTGTACAGTCATCCTGCACACATTTGGGGGGCATTTTTGTAGCAGGCCTGATCAACTTGTTTGGCAATGTTTGCGGAAGTAATTTAATGGGGTGTTTTTTTCCCTACAAATTGTATGTCAGGTATGAATTTACAGAGGTTGTTAGAAGTCATTAGGAAACAACATCTAAATTCCTGTTCAGTGTGATAAGCCAAATGCATAGCTTTGCCATGTTGTTTGTGGGGGTAACAGCAGTGGTGTATGTAGGTTTTGTGCTTCCCTAGGCCTGACTAAACTAACATACCCCCAAATGTTCATTTGTCCCACCCCTTCCTGTTTAAACAGCACTTTTACTTATTTAGGATTCACACCTTCCTCTTTAGGCCACACCATTCCTCTACAGGCCCCACCTTTGTACTCTCTATCCCCTTCCAGCTTCCTAGTGCCATATATGTGCCCAAGTAGCTAGTCTCTGCCATATATGTTCTAAACTGCTTCCCAGTGCCATATATGCCCCAAAAAAGCTTCCCAGTACTAACTTTGTCCCCAAAGAGCTTCCCATTTCCTGGGTCTCCGCTTACCTGGATGCGGACTTCAGCATTACTGTCTGCCTCATTCCATGCATATATTTGGGTGTTTAATACAAATCGAGATATTGTGTAATTCTGCTATTATGTATGAAGAGGTCAAAACCCTGGTCAGATTTAATAACTGATAGACACAATTCACAAAGAGTGTTTGAGATTCTCCACAACATTTGTGCTGGTGTAATGTTTGATCATGTGGTACACAGGGGAGGACTTGTAACTTTTTGCTTTAGGGCAAATATTATAAAGCAGCCCACAAGGCGACCTCAGTCATTATTATATAACATATGTGTAGAAGCAGCCTAAAGAAGCTACATCACAGAGCATTTAAAATGCAAGATTTATCATTTCACGCTCATTTACGAAAGCCCAACCTTGAAAAGCTGAAAAGTCAACTCATTCAGAAGTTTGCATAAACAAGACTGATATTGAGTATAAGTCCAGAACAAGTATAGAGACAGAAAACACTGGCCTTGAACTCCCCCCTCTAGATATTTTTATAACAGGTACCTTAATGTGACCCCGGTTAGTTAGTGCAAACTAATTATGAACTTGCCTTAATTAGCTTAAATTAGACACACATACTCTAACTCAGGGGTGTCTAAGTTTATTCTGTAAAGGGCTACTTCGGTAGAAATGTATGTGTGCGTGGGCCGCATTCATTTTTCATTCATTATATAATATAATTATATACATAAATACGTGTGTGTGTGTGTGTGTGTGTGTGAGTGTATATATATAATATATATATATATATATATATATAAACATTCACACTATTTATTTATTTATAAAGTGTTTACCAGGAAGAATACATTGAGATTTCTCTCGTTTTCAAGTATGACCTGGTGACCCAGTCCAGAATGGAATTACACAGTTACACGTTTAACAGTAGATTAAAAATAGATACATACATACATATATTAAACAAGTTGAAAAGAGAACATACAGGGTAAATCATTATTGATACAAAAAAGGAACAACATGTACAGTATACAAAGGAGTTTGTAAACTAATAACAGGGACAATCTGTTTTGAGGATTTGGGAAACACTTATTTTCAGGGATTTTAGACTAGATGATGATTTGGCAGAAAAAGGAAGGCTATTCCACATATGAGGAGCTCTGAAAAAGGACGCACCTCGGCCCGCTTCCTTTTTGAAGTGAGGGATCGCTAGTGAAGGTTTGGTGCAGGATCTGAGATTGTAGGAAGTGCAGGTAGTAAGAGCGAGAATGCCGCTCAGGTAGGGTGGGAGCTAATGTGCAGTGGTCACATTAACTACACACAGTCACACTTACCACACACACACACACACACACACACACACACATACACACACACACACGCACATACATACATACACTTACCCCCCCACACACACTTATCACACACACACACACATACATACATACATACATACACTTACCCCCACCCCACACACACCACACATACACTTACCCCCCCACTCACATTACACATATATACACTCACATACATACACTTACCCCCCCACACACACACCACACATACACTTAACCCCACCCCACACACACCACACATACACTTACCCCCCACCCACATTACACATTTATACACACACACTCACATACATACACTTACCCCCACCCCACACACACACACCACACATACACTTACCCCCCCCACACACACATCACACATACATACATACACACACACTCAAATCCATACACTTACCCCACACACATTTATACACACACACGCTCACATACACTTACCCCACACACACACATTACCCCACACACATTTATACATACACACTCACATACATACACTTACCCCACACACATTATCACACACTCACATACATCCACTTACCCCACACACACTTACCTAACAGTTTTTTTTGTGTTTTAAACTAGGTTATGGGCTCCTTGATCACAGAGGCTGTGGGCTCCCCTTTATATTCATGCTGCCAGTGCACTTCTTCCCTCCCTCTGATCTTTGTGCATGACCTCCTATGCATTGTAGAGGAGGGGATATGCCCACGACAGCACAGCTTCCAGTGCGGTAAGCAGTTGGAGGTGTGGCTACCGGAGCAGAGCTCAGACGGGCCACACATTAGATGCCCCTGCCCGAACTACTTGAGTTTAGTTAATGTAAACTAGCCACAAATACCTTAGTCTGCCCCCAAATTGGATACTATGACCTAGTGACATACAATGAGAGATGGTGCTAGTTATATTAGTTAGCAACAAATACCATGATCCACCCATAGTTAGCTAGCTGCAGTTAGGTATACTAAATGTGAAGTGAACCAGTACTAGTTAATGTGACAACTAGTTATAGTGTAGGTGGCTGGCAACAGATATAGCCTGCAGTGGCGTATCGCGCCCCTGAGTGAAAGGTGTGCAGCCAGTCCGGAGCACACCTGTCACTCAGGGGCACTATGTATTTTGTGTATTTCCAGGGGTTTTTGTGCTGTGAACAGACAGCACACAAACCTCCAGAAATACACAAAATACATCTGAGGAGCTGATGGCAGCTGGAAATTTCGGCATCAGAGTCACTCCCTTTGATGCCGAATTGTTGCCAATTCAACCAGCACGAAAAGTATAAGACAATTCCTATACTTTTTGTGCTGGTTGAATTGGCAACAGAGTGAGTGACTCTGATGCCAAAATTTGCAGCTGCCGTTTGTCTCCCAGATGTATTTCCTGGGGGTTTTGTGCACTCTGTTCGGAGTACACAAACTCCGGAAATATACAGCGTGGCTCCTTGCAGCGCACACCTAGCACATACAGAGTATCAGTGCCTGATAGCCTGTGAAGGCAGGGAAGGTGCATTTTGATGGTATGCTGCAGGTTCAGAGGTTGCACAGTTGTTGGATGTGTTCTCTTGTCCAGACTCTATTCTTGATAAGATTTTGTTCGGACAGGAGGGGACATCTGAACATGCAGAGTCAGCAGGACCCTGTAAAGTCCATAACCCTAATAAACAGCACTTATCTCTGGACTACACAGAAGGGTGGGTGTTTTGTGCTCCTGGCATCCTAGTTGTAATATTAAACAATATCCCTATACACATATTATAATATGTATTATAAGTAGTGTTGAGTGAACCCGGACCGCACTATTCGGGTTCGTACCGGACATTACGGTGTCCGTGCCACGAACCCGGACATTTTACTGTATGTCCGTGATGAAGTTCGAGGATCGACTATAAACCAAAAGTCTTTAAACCGAAAGTCATTCGGTTTATAGACTTTCGGTTTATACAATACCCAATAGAATTACATGTTACACTCCGAAATAGAGCCCCCATTCATACGAATAGGTCAATTATTTCGGTTTATAGAATAGCCAATAGCAGTACATGTATTCTATAAGCCGAAAGTCTATAAACCAAATTTAATTCAATGCTATTCTATAAACCGAAAGTCTATAAACCGAACGACCTTCGGTTTATAGACTTTCAGCTAATAGAATAGCATAGAATTACATGTATTCTATAAACTGAAAGTCTATAAACCGAACGACCTTTGGTTTATAGACTTTCGGCTTATAGAATACGTGTAATACTACTGGCTTTCTATAAACCGAACTAGAGTCCCCATTCATAAGAAATTCTAGCGCTAATCGTGTAGACATCCTCCGGCTGCTCCCACTAGCCACCAGGGAGAGAGAGACAATAAGAGGGGGAGGGAGGGGGAGAAAGACAATGTGAGGGGGAGGGAGGGAGGGAGAGCGAGAAAAAAGGTTGGGGAGGGAGGGGGAGAGAGAGAGGGAAAAGGAGGGAGGGGGAGAGAGAGAGAGAAAAGTTTGGGGGGAGGGAGAGACAACGTGGGAGGGAGGGGGAGAGAGATAACACTGGGGGAGAGACAGAGACAACACTAAGGGGGGAGAGAGAGACAATGCTGGGGTGAAGGGGGGGAGAGAGAGAGACAAAGCTGGGGGAGGGGGAGAGAGAGACACCATTGGCACATAAAAGGAAATAAAAACAAGAAATGCATTTTTTTTATCATAATCATAATCTTTATTAAATATTAAAAAGCAATTTGCATGTGAATATATACAAATTAAACTTTTTACATATAGGGTAGTCTTATATTCCGGATTTTAGTTTTTTTCCTAAAGGAATATCCAAAGTTTGGGAGGTCGACTTATAATCAGGGTCGTCTTATATTTGAGCAAATGCAGTAAATGCAAAAAAATACATTAAATGACAATCGGTGCTGTAAGAACACTGACTGTCAAAATCTTCCCTCTTTCTGCCTGACACATTTTTATAATTTAAAAAAACTGTAAAACAAACAATTTCCCAATTTTACACTATTTACTAAATTGTATACATTACGCAAAGGATTAAATCTTAAAAAAAAAAACAGTTGAAAAAGAAAGCCCTATCTTTCCTTAAAAAACCCCAAAATATTATATGTGGGGATTTATTAAAATAAGCGTACACTTTAATTTAACACATAGAGTTAAAAAAAGCTATTGTCCAGAATGGACATCAAAATAAAGCATACCATTGTCCTGAAGGGGTTAATGCCTTACCTTCTTCCTAAAGTGTATCCTGGTGCCATTTGTTCTCCACGTTAGCAATGGACATGCACCGGCCATCCACATTATGTAAAAGAAAATGTGCTTCATCAGACTCACAGTGACCAGCCATGACCCTGTCGCCAGTTCACCGTTTTTCTTGAACCACTTTTGCTAGATACTGACCATTGCAGACCAGGAACCCCCCCCCCCCCCCCCCCCCCACACACACACACACAAGAGCTGACGTTTTGGAGATGCTCTGACCAGTCTATCCATCAAAATTTGGCTCAGCGTAAGTTGTTTGCCAATATTTCTTACATACCAACTTGAGGAACTCATTTTTTGTTGCTGCCTAATATATCCCACCCACTGACAGGTGCCATGTTCACATGATTATCAGTATTATTCTCTTCACTTGTCAGTGGTCATAATATTATGGTTGATCGGTGTATATACCTGGTAAAGTTACACAATCTTAGTAAAATATTACATATTTTATATGACTACTCTAAATAAAACTTGTACATGATTGCAGCAGCATGTTTTTGGTCTTCTCATAGACTAAATAACTCATTTACAGTTGTAGTACTAAATGCTTTACTTTTGTACTCAAAAGTAGAATGATCTCTGGCACAGCATTTGCTTAAGAAATCACAGGAATAGTAATTGTTTTTTAATTAAAGGACAACTGTAGGAAAAAATGTACTCATGTGTAATTGAAAGATTGTTGATGATTTAGAAAGAAATACAAATGAAGTGCCTTGTTAAGCCTTCTTTACTCCAGAAGTTCCCATCTGACCCATCTGACAAAAGATTCTAAATAAAATGTCCACCCCCTGATTTAGCTATATGGAGCCAAGAGGACTCAATAAGGTACTTTATGTGCATTCTTTCATTAAAACATTTCTATATAAAATGCCTACACTTGATGCCATCTTTCAGTTTAACAGAACTTATTTTTTTTTTTACTAAAGTGGTACTTTTTTATTTTGATAACACTTATTAATGTGTTAGTAATGTGAAATGCCACAGGATTTGGATGCCCCAGTCATCACGCCAAGAGAAGTATGTCAGCTCACAAATGCAACAACCCTTCCTCAGAAGGTTGAGCTCCCAGGTTCAGGAAGCTGCAGGAGCTGACAGTCCAGAACACAGAAAATCACAGAGCAGAGATGACTTTTAGAACAGTCCAAAGGCTTGGTGCACACAGAAGTCAAACATAGTCAGGAAAAAAAACTAAAGGAACATAGTAATACAGCAATACACACTGCAATCAATAATTCAATAAGTTTGATACGTTTGAAAAGATGGACATTCGGTGCAGGACAGTTCATTGCACAGTTCACCACAGCACTTATTAGGGGTTAGTAATAGGGTTATGGTTTAGGATTAGGGCTTAGTATTCAGGTTAGAATTAGGTTTGGGATTAATATTAGAGATTAGTATTAAGTCTAGTATTAGGGTTAGTACTAGGGTTTGGGGTTAGTATTAGGGTATAGTATTAGGGCATCTATAGCTATTGAGTTAGAACTATTTTTTATTTACTTGTAGGGACACTTTGATCACTATTTTAAATGTTATATATATAATTGGAACTGACTAATGTACTTGTGTATATGTGTATATATATATATATATATATATATATATATATATATATATATATTTATAAACACATAAACAATCATATATATTTTTACATGATGTTTTAATTTTCTTGAAAATTTTAATAATGATCTTTTACATACATTGGGTAATTGTTATTATGCTTATTCTGAATTGGATGAAAGCTGCAATTTAGTCTTCTATTTAGTAATTTAGTAATTATAGATTTAGTTTCTACTGCTTCCAAAGCTGGGAAATTAAAGCCAATATAAACCATGTTTTTGGGGAATTGAATAATATCATTAGAAATTCATTCACATCTTGAAATACTTATTGCACAAATATTTAGATCATCACAACTGATTAATTTCCCACTCGGTACTAATAGTGTCTGAAATAACTGTATAACAACATCATTTTTGGACACTAAAGTATTTTTAATACTCACAAAATAAACTCAAAGCATCATAACTACAGATAGCAACATGTTATAGCACATATTCTAATCAGTGGGGGAACCAGTGGTATTAATAAGGTCAATAAGGTAAATTGTACCATGAAATGTATTATGACTACTTACTGTTACTACAATGAAAATGTGTGATACAAAAATCCATAAATTAGAGGCAGAAGTGCCACATAAGGTATAATTATTTTCTTAGGGGTCTATGCAATATTTCGTGATTTGGACAGAAATGAGGTCAGATATGGACTGGGCCGCAATTCACTATGTAAGACGATCTCGTTTAGGATTATGCTGTTGTAAATGTGTAGTTTATTTCCAAACAAGGGTTAAAATCAAGCAAAATATCTGCAGTTCAGTCATTTTAAATTTATCAACTTTTTTTCTGGAAAACTGTACTTTAAAGAGCCTAAAAGTACAGTAAAAACAGTGGCTTTTTTCATATTGAAAATGTTACACATGTCTTGATTTGACAATTAATACAACAAAATATGATATTTGGGCATGTATGGAACAATGCCCATATGAAGTAACCAGTCAATTGTAATGTCATGTATCAAAAAACATGTGTATCACATAAGTAATATAACTCCAATATGTAATTATGGAATCATGGGAAGAGAGCTGGTCGCCCCTTTAGGGTCCCCGAAGGTGTAAAGATGACCTCTGCAAAGTATGTGGAGTTTCTGACTGACCCCTTTCTTCCCTGGTATAGAAGGAAGAACTATGCTTTCCGTAATAAAATCCTCTTCATGCATGACAATGCACCATCTCATAAAAAGAATACCTCTGCATCAATGGCTGCTATGGAGATAAAAGGAGAGAAAGTCATGGTGTGGCCTCCATCCTCCCCTGACCTCAATCCTATTGAGAACCTTTGGAGCATCCTCAAGCAGAGGCGTCGCTAGGGGTGGGCTAAGGGGGCTGAAGCCCCGAATATACTGAGCAAAGCCCCGAGTCTCTGCAGCTCCGTTATAGCTCCGCCCCCTGACATCACACAGACAGTGTGTGAAAGCCCTACACTGATAGGAGGCTGAGGGATGTGTCAGCCAATCAGTGCAGGGCTTTTACACAGCATTATTACTGTGTGAGAAAGCCCTGCATTGATTGGCTGACACATCACTGAGCATCCTATCAGTGCAGGGCTTTTACACAGCATCATGACAGGGATGTGAAGGAAGCTCCACGTGGGACAGTGAGGCAGCTCTGAAGGAATCCTTGCAGGCTGTCACCTTGTGGGAGATGCAGAACAGGTCTATTCCCATTCAGGTAAGCTCTGGGTATGGTGGAGAGAGGGGAGGGTTGGGGTCACTGATTTACATCCACCTTTGTGTATTTAAGCTATATATTGTTGGTTTGAGGTTCCTTATTACAGAACTGCCAAACAGCATAGGAATGATTCATGTTACATATGTGTGTATATATATATATATATATATATATATATATATATATATATATAACATAAATCCTTCCTATGCTGTTTGGCAGTCCTGTAATAAGGAATCTCAAACCAACAATATATAGCTTAAATACACAAAGGTGGATGTAAATAAGTGATTTATGCTATATATGCATAATGATTTATACTATATATATATATATATATATATATATATATATATATATATATATATATATATATTCATAAATCATTCCTATCCTGTTTAGCAGTCCTGTAATAAATAACGTCACACATGTGTGTTATGTGTATGTGTGACATGTTTTATTACAGGACTGCCAAACAGCATAGGAAGGATTTATGTTTATATCAGGGCTTGACAAATTTTATTTAGTTTTAGGAGCCAGCAAAAAAATTTAGGAGCCAGACAATGGCACAACAGAAAAGCATACATACACAGAGACAATCACATGCACACACCTCACAGACATCCAGTCAGTCACATACACAGCCAGTTACACACACACACACCAGTCAGCAAGTTTTCTTTTTTTTTTTTAAATAAAAAAATAATTCCTTAATGTGTCCCACACGTCACATGCACAGCCAGTTACATACATATTCACATACAACACATACACAGCCAGTTACATGCATACACACACAACACATACACAGCCAGTTACATACACACACAACACATACACAGCCAGTTACATACACACACAACACACACAGGCAGTTACATAGATACACACACAACACATACACAGCCAGTTACATGCACACACAGACAGTTACAAAGATACACACACACACAACACATACACAGCCAGTTACATACATATACACACACACACACACAGCCAGTTACATACATACACACACAACACACTCACACTGACATACACACACTCTCGCTCACACTGACATACACACACTGTTGCTCATACTGACATACACACACTGTCGCTCACACTGACATACACACACTGTCGCTCACACTGACATGCACACACTCTCGCTCACTCTGACATGCACACACTCTCTCTCACTCTGACATGCACACACTCTCGTTCACACTGACATGCACACACTCTCGTTCACACTGACATGCACACACTCTCGCTCACACTGACATACACACACTCTCGCTCACCCTGTCATACACACACTCTCGCTCACCCTGTCATACACACACTCTTGCTCACACTGACATACACACACTCTTGCTCACACTGACATACACACACTCTTGCTCACACTGACATACACACACTCTCGCTCACACTGACACACACACTCTCGCTCACACTGACACACACTCTCGCTCACACTGACACACACTCTCGCTCACACTGACATGCACACACTCTCGCTCACACTGACATACACACACTCTCGCTCACACTGACATACACACACTCTCGCTCACACTGACATGCACACACTCTCGCTCACACTGACATGCACACACTCTCGCTCACACTGACATGCACACACTCTCGCTCACACTGACATGCACACACTCTCGCTCACACTGACATGCACACACTCTCACTCATACTGACATGCACACACTCACACTGACATACACACACTCTCACTCACACTGACATGCACACACTCTCACTCTCACTGACATGCACACACTGACACTGACATGCACACACTGACACTGACATGCACATACTCACACTGACATGCACATACTCACACTGACATGCACATACTCACACTGACATCCACACACTCACTCACACTGACATGCACACACTCTCACTCTCACTGACATGCACACACTCTCACTCACACTGACATGCACACACTCACACTGACATGCACACACTCTCACTCACACTGACATGCACACACTCTCACTGACATGCACACACTCTCACTGACATGCACACACTCTCACTGACATGCACATACTCACTCTGACATGCACATACTCACACTGACATCCACACACTCAATCACACAGACATCCACACACTCACTCACACTGACATGCACACACTCACACTGACATGCACATACTCACACTGACATGCACACACTCTCACTCACACTGACATGCACACACTCTCACTCACACTGACATGCACACACTCTCACTCACACTGACATGCACACACTCACACTGACATGCACACACTCACACTGACATACACACACTCATTCACACACTGTCAGGTTTTTAACTTACCTGCTGCAGGCATCTCTTTGCTTTGAGCTCAGTGTGAAGGAGGTCTTAGTTAATCATGGGAGGCTTCGGAACTCTCAGCCGATCAGGAGAGTTAAGAAGTCTCACCTGATTGGCTGAGATCCTTGAATCAAGCTCCCCTGGACACAAGAAAAAAAAAAGACTGCTGCATAGAGCAGCAAAGTGCCGCCCCTGCCAGGGCGCTGCCTGCGGCAGCTGCCCCATTAAAGGACCGGCCCTGTGAAGGCTCCTAAATTACAAAACTGGCATGAAGCTCAGAGCGGTGAGCATATATTGGTAAGTGCCCGTATGGTTCCATTTAAAAAACTAAAAAAGTCTCATGGGCTATAGCCCCAGATCTTTTGGAAACCTAGCAACGCCTCTGTCCTCAAGCAAAAGATCCATGAGGGTGGAAGGCAGTTTCTATCCAAACAGCAGCTCTGGTAGGCTATTCTGACATCTTGCAAACAAATTTAAGCAGAAACTGTCCAAAAACTCACAAGTTCAATGGATGCAAGACTTGTGAAGCTGCTATCAAATAAGGGGTCCTATGGTAAAATGTAACGTGACCTGTTAAAATGTTTAAATGTTTAAGTTAAAATGTTGTTATAAGTTTGATTAAAATATTTTTTGATTTCAGTAAATATGCTGTAAACACAACAAATGACAATTTTCAGTTCTTTACAAGCTATAAAGTGTTTTGAAACCTTAAAAAAAAATACTGTTATCATTAGGAGGTTTGTTCAATAAAATTTGAATTGTACTCTTAATAGTTGATAACATGAGAATTATGCTGACTGTTATTTACATCAATTATTTAGGTAAATGAGAAAAATATAATTTGCATAATAATTTGGAACAGGGTGTAAAAGTGAAGGAATACTCACTCATATACAAAGATGCATATATAAATAGTCACTTTAATACACAATAACATAGCATCACCTGAGGAATAACAAGGAAAATACATAAAAATACAATTCCAATTTGCTAAATTGACAAGGAAATAGCAGAATAAACAGAGTAACAGCATGTATCGTATGACAACTGATGAACTGATTATCATATGTTAACATAGTGGCCTTAGTGTTCTGTAGGGTGAAATTCCCTCATCAATCCACCTGTGATAGCCCATCAACCAGATCAAAACACAAATGATTCCTAGAACCTAATTAGCAATATAATAAAAGAGATGGAAATTCACAACCATACCCATTGCCACCTGCATGGATAGAGGGAGAAATTGTTTGTGAATGAGATACCCATCCATTATTAGTTAGGTTGAGGGATGGCCAGAGACAGGACAATCAGGGAGCAATTCTGGCTGCTTCTGCTAGGGTAAGGTTGCCCAGGCATACCATTCTGGAAATGCTTTCTGACCGCCAAATCCTCTGTAGTTTCATACCATCCTATGTGGCTATCTTGGCTTTTTACCAGCACGCAAGACAGGATCTGGAGCCTCTGACTGGGAGGAACTTTTACATTCCTGGGCTGGTGAGATTGTTAACAGCATTGCATTATCTTGGCAAGCATACCTTCCGGGCAGGATCTTGGGGTGTGGTCAGGATAAGCCAGCCATCTTTTTCATAATGCATATTTCTAGTGCTAGAGGCCCTGGTCTCCATAGTTACGGTGTAAATACATACAGATAGATAGATGACTGTGGACAGAATTTACACTGCAACCTTCGCTCATGTGATGCTCTTAGGTGCTCTGAGGTCTGCATGCAGTTCTCCACTGTATGAAGGGAAATAGCCACTGGATATGACTTGCTGTCATATCAGGCGGCAAGACTGGAACCTCTCAGCTGCTCCATCATGAGGTTGAGAAATCTATCTGATTTATGCTGCCTCACGTCATTCAGCTTGGCACCCCTCTTACCTAAAGGCACTTGGGACAGACCACCTCATGCCCGCCTCCCCTGATAGTACCCCACTGTCCATGTTAATGGCCCCTTCAGCTCCCATAAGTGTTTTGGTCCCCATTACCTGGAGAAGTCCCTCCTCAAAATCTGGAAGTCTGCCACCAGAGTGTCTGCCTGTAGCTGCCTTGGACAACTTCCTCTTCACTGGCCTCTTGATGTCTAAGTACCAATCAATCACCACCTGTATATTTTATCTCATTTACACAGAAACATCCCTGTATAAATCTTTCGATCTCCCCAGCAAACAAGTTTTTTTTCTTCAAGGGGCATATTTTTTATTTTGTGCCATCCGCCAGAGGCATACAAGGCAAGTGCCACCCTAGGCACTTGCCTTGCTTGCCTCACGCTAAATACAGTGCTGATGTAGGGCACTGCACTGTCATGTCACCTGTGGTAAGCCAAAGGACTTTTGGTTTGATGAAATCTACATTTAACCTGTTTAGTTTTAGTTTGATAGAGATGATGATATTGTTATTTTCTGATGCAACCACATGTATCTGTATGTACAGGCAGGAAGGCAGAATTGATCAGGTGAGTTCCAATAGTAGTGTAATATGTATGTTAAAAGGACAGATCCTTGTTGGACTTGGCGTGTTACTTGTGGTGTTTTGCTCACTCTCTTTATGCAGCTTACATATTATACTAAAGCATACCAATGTTTTACTTCTCTCTGAGATAGGTATTTTTCCTCTTGTGCCCTTCGCCCTGAGACTATCAGTAATTCTGCCGGAGGTCTAAATCCAAGAGTGTTCTATTCTTTTGTTAAACATCCTCTAGAGTACAGTAAACATCATAAAGTAAATGAAACAAGTCTTCAAATATTTGTCTTTGAAGTTTGTACTGTTATTCGAGAACTCAATCTTCCATATTTAGTGTCCGATGAAAGTTGGCTCATAGTTAGGGCCACAGATGTTGACCTTTTTTACTCACCTTTATAAATGCATGGATGCATTTGATTTCACAGTTAACTTAATCTGAGGAATTTTAGTACTTTGAAAGCATGTGTGTATTCCCTTTGAGATCATATCTCCTCTCCATTTTCAATAGCTATCGACAAAAAAGGGGCTTCAGGTGAGAACATATGTCTTTTCTGCATAAGTGAAAATATTAATGGGTTCAACAGTATCTTATGATATCCCTATGGTGCACAATTTTGAATTCTTTGTTAACATAGACATAAGTATATATCTTAAAGGGACACTATTATGATTCGTAATTTTAATCTAGACCAGTATTATTATATAACTGTAAAATAGTTTTGTTTAGATGTCAAATCTTATAAAATTGTGAAGAAAACAACATAGATTGTGACAGTAAGAAAGCAACCATTTAGTCTGCCTGTATTGATTTATATCAATTTGCTAATTGATAAATGACAAGGAATAAATTAAATTAGCTGTCCTATCCAACTCTGACTCATTGACAAATTTAGAAAAACACTGCAATACAAAAGTTATAGTATAAAACTTTTCTGTACTTTAAGCAGAATAAAAATGTTGTAAACACAAGCTATTTATAAAAAATAAATACTAATTTGGCATTTGAATAAAATTTGGCATCTATTACAACTGCTGTAATAGTCAAACTGTTGAATACACTTGCTAGAAACTATGAAGGTAGAAACGCAATGATTTGAGACAAATGTGGGGAGTATGCACCACCTCCGCTAGTTTCACACGCATATGCTGCACTGGCATTCAGTGTGTGGGCACAGCCCTTGCATAAAGAATCACCAGTTGGCGGAGGTTCTTTCCCTGGAACTGAAAATTGCTTGGATTTTCTTTTTAAAAAGGTGTAGTTACTGTTATAAATAATGAACAGCTATTGAGACTTTTTTTCTGCTTTCCAACAGGAAATCTGTGCATGATTTTTCATGCATTAACCTCTATGTTTATTTCATAATTAACAGAAGATGGATGCCTAATGAAGTCTCAGCCCTAGTGGGCTTGGATTTAAAAAAACAAAAGGAGGATTCCGATTAGCTGACTCTGTCAGCCAGTCAGCGGCCTCCCTGTCCCAGCTCTATGAATGGCTGGGTTTTGAAATCCACAAGGGGGATGGACAATGCTAGGGGGGTACACTGCCCACCCTCATGTCACTCAAAGGGTGAGTATTTCTTATAATTTCTTCTTAATGTTAACTGATGCATCCCCACTTACCTTGGCAAGATAGAGGTATGGTAGGGATTAATTTACTGTATTTAATTGGGTCTGGGATCTTTTGGGCAAGCCTTGGGACCAATGGGGGGTGGCGTTAGTTTATTTACTGGACCCCAGTACTGTGGGGGGGTTAATAGGGCTAGTGGTTAGTGGCAAGCCCCTATCCCATTAATACACATGGGACAGGGAGCCATATGGCTCTCTAGCAGCCCATTTTTTTTTGTATAAAGGGTGGGCCAGGGCTACTTTCTCTGGTTCCCCACAAGTATTACAAGGGACTGGGAGCAACCCTGTTTTAAACTGGACTTTAAACAGAGGCTCATTCAGGATGTCAGCCAAAATGTGTACTTATCTAATCAATGTGTTTACTATCCTGTGAGCCATCTATTGTCCCTTGTAGCCTGGATGTCTGGATCCAAATATGGCATCTTTATTTATGTAAAGTTATACTGTGTTTAATTCCCTGTTTAAATAAGGTCTTCTATTGTTTGAAGAGAAGAAGAAATCCCTGTAGGGATAAGCCAGCTCCACCAGTGGCTGTAAAAAACACTCTCGTATATACCGAATGACGGGTGCTTCGGCTCAGCTGTAGAGGCAGTGATATAATAGGTAAAAGGGAGAAGACAAACACGCATGCACTCCAGGCTCCGGTTGAAAAAGGTGTCCAAAATGTATTAACAGTATCCGATCAATAGGGGCTAGGATTCCGTCCCTGGACATGACGACAGGTTGGGATGCGTAAATAGGTCATTCACTCTGGATTCCCCCCCCCCCTTTTCCCCTGCTTCCCCCCTTTTTCCGCAAAGTAATTAAAGATATGATAAGCGGAAGAATTTGGACCACCGCTCTCTCCCTTCGGCACGATAATTGTTCTGTATGTTTTCATGTAATTAATGTCTTACGCTATGATGTGGGTTTGTGTCTACCTGTAATCCAGTCTTGGCTTATCAAGGTGTCTGCCGCCCCCGGCTACTCCTCTCATAACTATGTTTAGTTCAAATTTCAACTAGAGGTGTGAGATAAATGAGGTCTGGCTAGACAATTACTAGGATACCATCATTTAGATACAATTTACCAACTTTACCAATCAACAGGTGCCATGCCAATAAGGAGATACAGGTCTCAAGTTACGAACCCTCTAGGCTAGTCAATGTGTCTAATTTTCTCTTTCTTATTAATACTATCTGTATATTTCATGTAATACTTTTTGTGAAAAAAAAGAATTAAAAAAAAAAACAGGATCCGATCATAACAAAATGAAACACAGGAATAGTGATGTGACAGAGAACAAGGGAAAGGGACTCGCCTTACGCCTTTCGCATGGTAACACGCTTAATCAACCGGAGCCTGAGTGCATGCGTGTTTGTCCTCTGTCTTTTACCTTCTATTGTTTGAGGCTTACCATAATATAATTAGTTTATCCTGTGCCTCCCCCCAGTTGATGTCATGTTTGTCTGTTTATAATTCTGTGCTGTTTTGACAAATAAAGTTGTTGTTCATTTGTGCTGTACCTAACTGCTAGTGGTCCTGTCTGCTATTTGGGTACAAAGAGTAAGGTTCCTGAAAGACTTGCTGGGTGGATGCTGAGCTGTAATCAGGGGAGGTGATTTCACACAACGTTCAGAGGTGCTACCAAGCCTGGGTAGCTGTTCCATTATGGGGAGTTGATTTTTTATTTTTTTTTACTAAATAGTATCAGAAGGGTTGAATTTAATTTTTTTTCTATCGTCAAATTCAATTCTTTCACAATGACATCAGTTAAATCAGTTGTATTAATAATGTTCTACATTTGTCTCTAGGTGGTGATGTTGCTGCATATATTCATGCATTCTAGGTTTAGCTTTCCAAAGTGACTGTTATATAATGCTTATTGTATATTGAAAGGCATCGAGTGCTATATATGATATTTTTTGACCACTGTAATTATTTTATTTGCTTTACCTCTAAGTTATATAAGTGATTTGTTTAGGTGTCAATATAATAGCAAATATATGAATTGCATAATTAATTATATTATAGATGTAGTGTCAAGTTAACCATCCACGCAGTTAATGCAATGTTTCCCTACCATACTACAACACCAGGTTCAAAAGTTGGGAGATATGACACTGACCAGTGCCACAGGTTCGTGAAACTAATACATTTTAAGTATAAAGTTTAGAATATCCCTGCTAGAAAGCATTTTTTATACAGGAGTATACTCAATAATCACTTGGGCTTGTACTCACAAGTGGTGTGTGGACAAAGTTCAGAGGGCTATGTGGCATAGTGGTTTATATTGATGCCACTGCCTAGCACACACATATGTATTAGTACCCTTTCACATCCACAGTAGACAATGTGGTCATCCACACCATGGCCATGAAATGGTACTTTGATACATCTGGCATAGTTAGGGTGACTACATCCAAGTTTTAAAAATGCATACTCCCTAGCTGTATTGGGTAGAATAAACATGGCAGACCAGTCTATATTTTACAGACTACAGCCTGGGGTGTGCATGTGTCATAAATGTCCTTTTTTTGCATATATTGTGCCATTTTGTGTAAAGCCTAAAATACTTGCCATGTCATTGCCTCCGTAGAGTTAACAAAGACCCGCCTAATATCGCATTTCGTTAACATCACACTGTGGCATCAAATGCCTACACAAGGGCATGGTGATGTGGCTGCCGAGGTGGAAATATTTCCTGATGTAGTTGTGGATGGAGATCAGAAGGACACTTTACTCTAAGTTGAAAAGCCATGTCTAAAACATTGTGAACACCAATCCTACAGCTAGCAATAGTATATTCACAATTTGCCCTTCATTCACAGAACACATAGTGAAAACAATCTTTGCCTCTGGTGTCCCTTTGGGTACACATTCCCCTCCAGCATATTAGGTAAGTGAATTTGTATCTCATTACCTCGTAATACACTTAAACAGGTGCTTGATGGGAGTGGGTATAGCTCAGTTGCTCATCACAAGAGTGATATTGGTGACGGGTGCATATAATGTATGACAATTGTCTAATATACCATATCATGAGCATCTTAAAGGTATTATGTTCAAATGTACATTTACTGATGACTATAGCAAGGTGTCCATCTGTGACATGATGCACCTATGTGTACTGTTCGACAACTATGGTTCATATAACTGGTTAGTTCCCTTTTCCATTTCACCCACAGATGGTCCGATGGGGCCGGTACTCATTTGTCAAGGTATGTTCAATGATATAACTGGTCATGTCACCTGTGTACGTGACTGTGATGCAAATTGTTCAGTGAAAATAATACCTGCTATCTTCCAGCCTTCTATGAGCATTGAGGTATTGCCTCTAGGGGTATAGGCACTAAGTAGGAGCTAATTAACTGCTGATATATGACAGCAGGACATGATGAGTTATTTGTGTTATCATGTAGACATATGGCTTTGTCAGAGTAGTTGTCTTCACTCAGGTAACAGATGTATGATGAGAACTATAGGTGTGTTTGTTATGTGCGGATCGGAATGTTTCATTTGGACCATGATGTACGAGTATAGTGAAGCTTCATACCTTTTCTTGACACCAGATATTGGTCTGTCCTGCATTCCAACTGTGTTGACTTGGATGGCGATCCTATTCAAGAGGGTATTTCTCATCTTCTTAATGATGTTTCTCACTGTTGCCTCAACAACCTGATTCCTTGATCAATGCTGTATTTTCATCATTGGTAAAGTTTTTTGCCCATTTTCTTTTATAAACGAACACATCTTCATTTCCACTAAAATTGTGCAGCTGGAGTTGTGCAACAATTATATATTAAATTGGAATGTAACTATCTCCCAGCTTGTACTGTATTCTTGTTAATTATTGGCTGCGTGCAGTTTCAGCCTTCACAAATAATCATTGTGTTGCAAAATAATTTCAGTTCAGATTCTCTGCTGTATTTCTAGGCTATTATTTTGGTGTCCAAAATCTCCCATATGATATCATGGAGGTATTGATGCTACCCACTACCCGCGTATAAGGATCCTTGTCTTAAACTCATTAAGCAGCCTGCTGGTCTTTGCTTTGGTGACTTATAATAAAATCTTGAACAGCAGCCCAACAGTGTGAAGTTAATTATTTATTCAGCCCGAATCTCGCTGTTGGTGTTCCACAAGAGTTTGTCCTCTGACCTTTGTTTTTTCCCTGTACACCTCCTCTCTAGGAAAACTCATCAGCTCTCTTGGCTTCAAATATTACCTGTATGCAGATGACACCCAGATCTCCCTCTCCTCCCCTGACCCCACTCCCTCTGTTGTGTCATTGATATAATGGAGCTGATCATCGTCCCTCCCCGGCCCTATATCTGACTTCATCATCACCCCTGAAAATGCTACTACTTTACTGCATCCAATGTCTTGGGGCCGTTTTTGTGTCCACTCTCTTCAACACTGCCCATGTTGAGTCTCTAGCCAAATCCTGTACCCTTGAAATATTACACCTATTCTCTAGTTCCTTAGCAAAGAGACTGCCAAAAGCCTAGTGCAATCACTTGTGATCTCTCACCTGGACTACTGTAATAGCCTCCGGACTGGCCTACCTCTGGCTCATCTTTATAGCCAATATATTAAAAATGCAGCTGCCAGGCTCATCTTTCTTGCTTATCATTTGGGTTTGGCGGCTCCTCTATGCAATGCACACCACTGGTTTCCCGTCTGCTCTAGGAAAAATTCTAAATCCTATCGCTAACCTACAAAGCCATCCACTCCTCAGCTCCTTCTTACATTGCCTCCAGGAGCAGCCTTAAGTGTTCTGGTGCCCTGTGCGGGCCACCCCCATGGCACCCCCCTTCCTCTCAACCCTTATGTCTGTCTCCTCTCCCTCCTCATGCCTGTCTCTTTCCTCTCCCTCCAGGTATGTCTCCCTTCCTTCCCATGTTTATCCCTTTCCTCTTCCTTGCTGTCTGTCTCTCTCCAACCCCCCATTTTATATCTCTATCCCTTCCCATGTATGTCTCTCCTCTCCCCAACCCCCATGTCTGTCTTTAATCCACCCCCATATCTGTTCTCTTTCCTTCTCCCTAAATCTGTTATCATCTTTCTCCTTTCCCATATCTGTTGTCTCCCAATTATCTGTTATCTCTCCTCCCCTCATATCGATTAGCTGTCCTTATCTGCTCTCTCCAGCCCCATATCTGTTCTCTCTCCCCCTTCACCCCATATCTGTTCTCTTCCCCCCCCTCCACCCACATACCTGTTCTCTCTCCCCCTCCACACTCATACCTGTTCTCTCTCCCCCTCCACCCTATACCTGTTCTCTCTCCCCTCCACCAACACACCTGCTCTCTCTCCCCCGGCGTATCTTCACCTGGTGAGGTCCGCCACTCCCAGGATCCTCCACTCCAGCCGTGCAAAGGGTTGGCGAGTGGAGATCTTCTAAACTCCCCAACCAGTGCCTCTACCTGCAAACTTTGTTTTTAAAGTAGCGCCCCTGGGGGGGGGGGGGGGTGGTGCGCCCTGTGCAGTCGCATATGTTGCACACCCCAAAGCCCGGCCCTGATTCCCACTCCCACCTGAAAAATGTTGTCCAAGCTTCCCTCTCTATCTGGAACTACCTTCTCCAGAGTATCAGCTCTCTTCCTCTTTCCCAAACTTTAAAAAAAATCTCTCAAACACCTGAAGGAAGCTTACTAGTAATCCTGTGGGAATGCTTGTTAATTAATCTCTAGCTAATCCCACCACCTCTCACAGTCCTCAAACACTGTTAGAAATAGGAAATTTACAACTCATCCAGCTATAAAACACATACCTAATCTCTGGTCAAACCCATCTAGCTCCAACCATCCCTAATACTGTTACTACCATCAACTCTCCTCAATGCATTATGTGTCTTATGTCCCCCACTATGTCTAGTTTGCATGCAGGACTCTACCTTATGTATCAGTCTGTCCTTGTTCATCTAACTTAGCATGTAGTCCCTCTCTATAAATTGTACTTAGTGCTACATAAATTGTTGGTGCTATATACATAAATATTAATGTAATGTAATGTAATGAATCTAAACTCCCTAGTTTTTGGTACAAAAACTATATAACTAAAGTATGTTCCTAATTATTTACTAATTTATTAATGTTATTATTTTAAACAGTGTATATGTATAACAGATGATAGGAGAGGCAAATAAAGTCAAAGTTTGAGCTCGGGAAACCAGGGTGACCATAATACTTTGTCAAAGCTATTGAAAAAATCTTTTTAAAGATTGTATCCCCACAAGCCAGGTTTCTATGTTAATCAAACTTTTCTAGCACTGACAAACAGTTTTCTTCAGCACTGGTGTAAATGCATTGCTTCATAATCAGGAGTAGCAGCAGTCTGCTGGTTTCCTTTTAATTAACTTTTTTTTCTATACATAATACACATTTTGCACTGAATGTAATTCATGTTTTCATATGTGTGATCTTTTCAACTAAGCTTACCAGTAAGCTAAGTAATAGTGGGTTTATAGGGTCATTCCTTACCAAAGGTGTGCTAGGGCAGGTCCATTTTGTCTTCGATTTATATTAAGATTTTGCTTTCGTTTCCATTTATATTATGATGTGCACCATAGCGAATAGATGTTTGTGACAGACTGGCAAAAACATCACAGGAGCCATAGTCAGGTGAATGGTGACGATGACTTCCAAGTGGCAAGTATCACTGAAGATCTCCAAATCCATGCTAAATAATGGTAATTCTGTAAGATTCCCTAATATTCATGGCATAAGGTAATACAAACTCTACTTGATATGTCTGGAACATGGACAATTTAGGCTTCAAATCAGAGGGAGAAAGTACACAATTGTTGAACTACAATTACCATGCATACACCTGCTCATGGGTATGTTGAGGATTATGGGTGTTGTCTTCAGCAACAGTTTTAGAAAAAAGGTACCATTTCTAAGTTAAAATAGAAACTTCAAATGATATGTAACCAGGGTTGATTGTACCAGGCACACCAGGACATGCTTTAATATCCATGAATAAAGAAAACAGATTTTTTGCTCAACGATAGAAAAGTTTATATTCTGTTTTCTGTAACTTAAAACAGCTGCTGACTGACTTTGGCTTGCGATATTGCAAGACTATATTCTTAAACAGATTTATTTTTAGAAATATGCGTATAATTATTGCCAAGGCACATTAAGAGCCGTTTCACGTTCTGCCAGCACCCTGTCAAGATAATGTGCCAGCAGTACTAACAGATATTGCTCTAATTTGTTGACATTGTGTGAAAAATAATTAGTCTTACTATTTCTAATAATTAGAGCCACTTGGAACCTCAGAAATCCTGTTGTGTATAAAATAGTAGCCATGTGGATTTGAATGTATAGATAGTATTGCAAAAATTGTTAATTTGTTGTTCATGTGTAAGTATGCAAGCTTATCAGGGCTAGGCACCATCACTGTTCATGGTCAAGACTGGTGAAAGGATTTTTGTCACCCTAGGCTCCCATTAGTTGATAGTTAGGCAGACATTAACAAACATAGTAACATAGTAATTTAGGTTGAAAAAAGACACAAGTCCATCAAGTTTAACCCTTCTACCTATGATTCCAGCTTTCGATCCAAAAGAAGGCAAAAAAAACCCCTAAGGAAGCTTTTTCGAATGTTGCCTCCTAGGGGGGAAAAAATTCCTTCTTGACTCCAAAAGGGCAATCAGATTTCTCCTTGGATCAAAAAGCTCTATTATTAATGCTCATTCTATTATTAATACCCCTGTATGTTCTGCTTTTCTAAAAAAACACCCAGACCATTTTTAAATGCATCTATTGTGGTTGATAGCACTACCTCTCTTGGCAGTGAGTTCCATAATTTTATTGTCCTTACCGTAAAGAATCCCTTCCTTTGCTGCCTATGAAATCTTTGCTCTTCCAGTCTCAGGGGGTGACCTCTTGTTCTTTGTACATTTCTATTAATGAACAGGTCCCTGGAGAGCTCCTTATATTGGCCCTGCACATATTTATATAATGTTATCATATCCCCTCTAAGACGCCTTTTTTCTAAAGTAAATAAATGCAATTTTTTAAGTCTCTCTTCATAACTAAGATCCTCCAATCCCCTTATTAATTTTGTAGCTCTCCTTTGCACTTTTTCTAGTTCCTTAATATCCTTTTTAAGGACTGGTGCCCAGAATTGTACTGCATATTCAAGGTGAGGTCTTACCATTGATTTGTAAAGAGGCAAGATGATGTCCTCCTCCCGTGAATCTATACCTCGTTTTATACATGCCAATATCTTATTGGCCCTTGCAGCTGCTGACTGGCATTGGGCACTGTTGCCAAGTTTGTTATCTACAATGATTCCTAAATCCTTTTCGTTAGTAGTTTTTCCCAGGGAAATACCATTTAAAGTATATGTTGCTTTGTTATTATTTTTCCCATTATGCATAACTTTACATTTGTCTATATTGAACCTCATTTGCCACTTTCTTGCCCTGTTCCCTATTCTGTCCAAATCTTCCTGTAAAGAAAAAACATCAAGATTAGTCTTTATTACCTTACATAATTTTGTGTCATCAGCAAACACTGAGACATGGCACTCAGCACAACGTGGGAGATCATTAATAAACAGATTAAAAAGAAGAGGTCCCAAAACAGACCCCTGAGGTACTCCGCTCACTACCCTGGTCCAATTCGAAGCTTTACCATTTACAACAACCCTCTGTGTTCTATCTTTTAGCCAATTTTCAATCCAAATACATACATTTGCCCCCAATCCTATTTCTCTCAATTTGTAGAGTAACCTTTTGTGTGGAACTGTATCAAATGCTTTAGCAAAATCCAAATAGATCACATCAACTGCCACACCTAGATCTATATTTTTACTGACCTCTTAATAGGATGTTATTAAGTTTGTTTGACAAGACCTGTCTTTCACAAAACCATGTTGACTTTTACTATTTATATTCTGATTCAAGATGTATTCTTGAGTGTACACCTTTAGCAATCCTTCAAATAATTTCCCCACTACAGATGTCAAGCTCACTGGCCTATAATTACCAGGCAGAGATTTTGATCCCTTTTTAAATATTGGAATGACATCCGCCTTTCGCCAGTCTGTTGGCACTATACCTGAACTGAACGAATGCCTAAAGATCATAAATATTGGTCTGGCCAGAATTATGCTTAACTCTCTAAGGACCCTTGGGTGTATACCATCTGGCCCTGGGGCCTTATATATCTTAACAGAGTTTAATTGCATAAACACTTTTTCCTGTGTCAGCCAATCCCATGTTTGTGGTGACTGTTCCGTAACTTCCGGTAGCAGGGGCTCATCCATCTGTTCTTCCTTAGTATAAACAGAAGAAAAAAAAGTATTTAAAATGTCTGCTTTTTCTCTGTCCTCACTTACCAAATTTCCCATTTGGGATAACAAGGGCCCAACATTTTCCCTCTTTAGCTTTTTTCCATTTATATACTCATAAAAAATTTTGGGGTTAATTTTACTCTCCTTAGCAATCCTTTTCTCGTTTTCCAATTTAGCCATTTTAATTGCCTTTTTGCAGGCTTTGTTGGCATCTTTGTATTTTATAAATGATAATGTTGATCCCTTGCTTTTATAATGTTTGAATGCCATTTTCTTGTTTTGCATTTCCTGTTTCACGGTACAGGTAAGCCACATTGGTTTTGATTTGTGTCTTTTGTATTTGTTTCCCAAAGGTATATATTGGGATGTGTACTTTTGTAATGTGTGCTTAAAGGCATTCCACTTGTCTTCTGTGTTTAGTCCAGAAAACAATCGTTCCCAGTCTAAATGTTCCATTGATGCCCTTAGTCCATCAAAGTTGGCCCTTCTAAAATTAAGTGTTTTGGTGGCGTAGTTACCAATTTGCTTTTTTGCATTAATCTCAAACGAAACCATGTTATGGTCACTATTGCCCAAGTGTTCCCTTACTTTGATGTTTGAGATAAGCTGCTCATTGTTTGTTATTACTAAATCCAGACAGGCATCCATTCTAGTTGGGGAGTCTACTAATTGTGCCATAAATGTGTTATTTAGCAGGTTCAGAAACTTGCTGCCCTTAGCGGAACTAGTTGTGCCACAATTCCAATCTATATCTGGGTAATTAAAATCTCCCATGATTAGAACTTCATTCAGATTTGCAGCCTTTTCAATTTGTAATAAAAGCTGATCTTCTCCATCAATGCTAATATTTGGTGGCTTGTAGCATACACCTACAAGTAATGTGCGATTCTTTTTAGTGTCTAAGCTAATCTCCACCCACAGTGTCTCCACATCAGTTCCAGTTACGTCATGCACACCTTCCTTAATACTGGGCTTTAGTTTAGGATTTACATATAGACATATCCCTCCCCCTTTTCTATTTACTCTGTCCTTTCTAAAAAGTGAGTAGCCTTGTAAATTAACTGACCAGTCGTGGGTCTCATCCCACCACGTTTCCGTGAGGTAGGTATAGCATAGCTCCAATCAGAGGCGTCGCTAGGGGGGGGCTACTGGGGCTGAAGCCCCAAATATAATCTCCATAGCCCCGAATGGAGTCTCAGCCCCGAGTGGCCAATTCTTTTTTTTTTTTTTTCCTTGGTCGGGACCACCTGTCTGTCACCCAGCATTTACCTGTACTGCGCCGGATATGATTTCGTATCCGGCGCGATGTTCAAGCCCTCACGCAGCCCTGTTTGTTTCTGGCTGCGTGTAGGGCAGAGGCACCTCCGTAGCGTGCCTCCATCGGCAGATAGAACTGAGAGTAGCGCGAAGGAGTGCATGCTCCGCCCCCTCGCGCTCTGATACACCAGGACCAGCTGCATCTGTGTATAAGGGTTTCTGTCTGGGTTTGTGTGTAAGGGTGTCTGTGTAATGGTATCTGTGTGTGTGTGTGTGTGTGTGTGTGTGTGTGTGTGTAAAGGTGTATGTGTAATGGTATCTGTGTGTGTGTAAAGGTGTCTGTGTAATGGTATCTTTGTGTGTGTGTGTGTGTGTGTGTATAAGGGTGTCTGTGTAATGGTATCTGTGTAATGGTATCTGTGTGTGTGTAAAGGTGTCTGTGTAATGGTATCTTTGTGTGTGTGTGTGTGTGTGTGTGTATAAGGGTGTCTGTGTAATGGTATGTGTGTGTGTGTGTGTGTGTGTGTGTGTGTAAAGGTGTCTGTGTAATGGTATCTGTGTATGTGTAAAGGTGTGTGTGTAATGGTATCTGTGTATGTGTAAAGGTGTGTGTGTAATGGTATCTGTGTGTGTGTAATGGTATCTGTGTGTGTGTAAAGGTGTGTGTGTAATGGTATCTTTGTGTGTGTGTATAAGGGTGTCTGTGTAATGGTATCTCTGTGTGTGTGTGTGTGTGTGTAAAGGTGTCTGTGTAATGGTATCTGTGTGTGTGTAAAGGTGTCTGTGTAATGATATCTTTGTGTGTGTGTGTAAAGGTGTCTGTGTAATGGTATCTTTGTGTGTGTGTGTGTGTGTGTGTGTAAAGGTGTCTGTGTAATGGTATCTGTGTGTGTGTAAAGATGTCTGTGTAATGGTATCTTTGTGTGTGTGTGTATAAGGGTGTCTGTGTAATGGTATCTGTGTGTGTGTAAAGGGGTCTGTGTAATGATATCTTTGTGTGTGTGTGTAAAGGTGTCTGTGTAATGATATCTTTGTGTGTGTGTAAAGGTGTCTGTGTAATAATATCTTTGTGTGTGTGTAAAGGTGTCTGTGTAATGATATCTTTGTGTGTGTGTAAAGGTGTCTGTGTAATGGTATCTGTGTATGTGAAAAGGTGTGTGTGTAATGGAATCTGTGTGTGTGTAAAGGTGTCTGTGTAATGGTATCTTTGTGTGTGTGTGTAAAGGTGTCTGTGTAATGGTATCTTTGTGTGTAAAGGTGTCTGTGTAATGGTATCTTTGTGTGTGTGTGTGTAAAGGTGTCTGTGTAATGGCATCTGTGTGTGTAAGGGTGTCTGTTTAATGGTATCTGTGTGTGTGTGTGTGTGTGTGTGTGTGTAAGGGTGTCTGTGTAATGGTATCTGTGTGTGTGTGTGTAAGGGTGTCTATGTGTGTAAGGGTGTCTGTGTAATGGTATCTGTGTGTCTGTGTAATGGTATCAGTGTGTGTGTAAAGGTGTCTTTGTGTGTAAGGGTATCTCTGTGTCTGTGTGTAAGGGTATCTGTGTGTAAGGGTGCATGTGTGTCAGGGTAACTGTGCAAGTGTGGATCTGTGTAGAAGAGGGAAAAGGGGAGGAGGGGGTCTGAATATCTCAGCCCTGTTCAAAAAAAGAAAAGAAAAACTGTTTGTGCATGTAGTGTGTGTATGCAAGTGTGACTGTATGTAAGTGTGTATGCAAGTGTGACTGTATGTAAGTGTGTATGCAAGTGTGACTATGTCGTGCTGGTCGGCAGCAGGGGAGGATGTCTGCGTCATGCAGACATCCACCTGCTGTTAGAGAGGGGGATCCAGGTCCCCTGCAGCTCTGCGGGAGACCTGGATCCATGTTTTACAATCTGACTTCGATTTGAGGTCAGATTATAAGACGACCTAGAATATAAGACGAGGGGTATTTTTCAGAGCATTTGCTCTGAAAAAAACCTTGTCTTATATTCGAGAAAATACGGTATATACAGTCAGTAACATACAGAAACACAAATATATTCAGTAACATACATACAGACACAAGCATTCAGTAAGTAACATACAGACACACACACACATACAATCAGTAACACACACACACATACAGTCAGTAACATACACACATACACACACATTTAGTCAGTAACATACACACATACAGACAGAGACACACATCCATAGTCACAGACAGACAGTCACATACACACACATATTCAATCACACACCTACAGTCGGTCAGTCACACACACAATTACACACAAGCCAGAAGTAGTTTTTTTGTTTAAGATAAATAAATAAAAAAGTACATCTATAAATATGTTCCCCATCTTGCTGGTCTACCTCATTCTAGTCTGGTCTGTGCCTCTCACACAGGCACAGACCATCTTTGCTTCTAGTCATGCTGAGCACACCCGGCAATCGGACACTATAGTGTGGTGGGCATGGGGACATACCAGGAAGTAGGTGCACACACTTCCCCCTCGTGCTCCACTGGATAATACAAAACCAAAAAATTATCCCATGTGGGGTCAATAATACCTGGGTGCCAGGTCTAATTTTGTGGTGCCCAGGATTTGTTGTGCCCTGATATATATCCAAATATACTTATTGTTAATTGGCATCAGATATATTCATCTGTATGCCACCCCTAAGCATTTACTCCACTTCTATCAAATCTGCCCCGGGCTCCAGCCCCAGGTCTTTTGGAGACCTAGCAACGCCCCTGGCTCCAATCAGAAAATAGCTAGGAAGGTCTTGTCTGAATAAACTTGTTCATACCAACTATTGGTGACACCTCTATTTTCATGCCATTTCAAAGAAAATGTAATTCTTTATAAATGAATAAACAGTGTAAAAAAGAACCCACAGTAATTGCCGCACTGTCACATTATCCCGCTGTGTAACATTGTCCCACAATGCCACAGTATCATATTGCCCCTATATCACTTCCCCCATTTTCCAACAGCACTTGCACAATGTGAAATGAAATATAGTGAGACACACCAAAAGCAGGGACACTCCTCACACAATGAAAGTAAGGAAATCATTGCATTATTGCTGATAATTGCTGGTATTTCTTTACTGATAAATATAACTCAGGAATGCTGATTGCACTAACAGCACCAGGGGTGGGGATATGTGAAAAAAAAAAAAAAGACTTGTCCATGGAGATAAAGCAGTAGCCCAATATACATGACAATAAAATTGACCTGATACAAACATTATTTTAACCAAAACCGTGTTTAAATAAGGTATTTATTGATAGCAACTTAGAAGACAGACCTAACAATACTTAAATGCAATTGGCAATGCAAGTAGGTAGTGAGTTTAAATATAAAATATTTATTCATAAATTATGCCACATACAGGAGCCCATTAAATATGTCACATACAGGAGCCCAGTAATTATGCCACATACAGGAGCCCATGAAATATGTCACATACAGGAGCTTGTTCAAAACATACCATCAATGTCTCCCCCTGATATGCAAATCTGTGCCCAGACTTTCCAGTATGTGCCCAGACATGCCACTCTAACTCCAGACTTTCCAGTTTGTGCCCAGACATGCCACTCTAACTCCAGACTTTCCAGTTTGTGGCCAGATATGCCCTTCAAACTTGACAAACTGCCCCCAGACATCCGGTACATCCGTATATCTATGCATGTGATAGAGCAGGGGTCCTCAAACTTTTTAAACAGGGGGCCAGTTCACTGTCCCTCAGACCGTTGAAGGGCCGGACTATAGTAAAAATAAAAACTATGAAGAAATTCCTATGCACACTGCATATATCTTATTTTGAACAAAACGAGAACAAATACAATATTTAAAGTAAAGTTAAATCAACAAACTTACCAGTATTTCAATGGGAATAGTGTGCCAGTCAGAGCCCAGGAATATTATGCCAGTCAGATGCCCAGGAATATTATGCCAGTCAGATGCCCAGGAATATGATGCCAGTCAGATGCCCAGGAATATTATGCCAGTCAGATGCCCAGGAATATTATGCCAGTCAGATGCCCAGGAATATTATGCCATTCAGATGCCCAGGAATATTATGCCAGTCAGATGCCCAGGAATATGATGCCATTCAGATGGCCAGGAATATGATGCCAGTCAGATGGCCAGGAATATTATGCCATTCAGATGCCCAGGAATATTATGCCAGTCAGATGCCCAGGAATAATATGCCAGTCAGATGCCCAGGAATATTATGCCAGTCAGATGCCCAGGAATATGATGCCAGTCAGATGCCCAGGAATATGATGCCAGTCAGATGCCCAGGAATATGATGCTAGTCAGATGCCCAGGAATATGATGCCAGTCAGATGGCCAGGAATATGATGCCATTCAGATGCCCAGGAATATTATGCCAGTCAGATGCCCAGGAATATGATGCCATTCAGATGGCCAGGAATATGATGCCATTCAGATGCCCAGGAATATTATGCCATTCAGATGCCCAGGAATATTATGCCAGTCAGATGCCCAGGAATATGATGCCAGTCAGATGCCCAGGAATATGATGCCAGTCAGATGCCCAGGAATATGATGCCAGTCAGATGCCCAGGAATATGATGCCATTCAGATGCCCAGGAATATTATGCCAGTCAGATGCCCAGGAATATGATGCTAGTCAGATGCCCAGGAATATGATGCCAGTCAGATGCCCAGGAATATGATGCCAGTCAGATGCCTAGGAATATGATGCCAGTCAGATGCCCAGGAATATTATGCCAGTCAGATGGCCAGGAATATTATGCCATTCAGATGCCCAGGAATATTATGCCATTCAGATGCCCAGGAATATGATGCCAGTCAGATGGCCAGGAATATTATGCCATTCAGATGCCCAGTCAGATGGCCAGGAATATTATGCCATTCAGATGCCCAGGAATATTATGCCATTCAGATGCCCAGGAATATGATGCCAGTCAGATGGCCAGGAATATTATGCCATTCAGATGCCCAGGAATATTATGCCATTCAGATGCCCAGGAATATTATGCAAGTCAGATGCCCAGGAATATGATGCCAGTCAGATGGCCAGGAATATGATGCCATTCAGATGCCCAGGAATATGATGCCAGTCAGATGCCTAGGAATATGATGCCAGTCAGATGCCCAGGAATATTATGCCAGTCAGATGGCCAGGAATATTATGCCATTCAGATGCCCAGGAATATTATGCCATTCAGATGCCCAGGAATATGATGCCAGTCAGATGGCCAGGAATATTATGCCATTCAGATGCCCAGTCAGATGGCCAGGAATATTATGCCATTCAGATGCCCAGGAATATTATGCCATTCAGATGCCCAGGAATATGATGCCAGTCAGATGGCCAGGAATATTATGCCATTCAGATGCCCAGGAATATTATGCCATTCAGATGCCCAGGAATATTATGCAAGTCAGATGCCCAGGAATATGATGCCAGTCAGATGGCCAGGAATATGATGCCATTCAGATGCCCAGGAATATGATGCCAGTCAGATGCCTAGGAATATGATGCCAGTCAGATGCCCAGGAATATTATGCCAGTCAGATGGCCAGGAATATTATGCCATTCAGATGCCCAGGAATATTATGCCATTCAGATGCCCAGGAATATGATGCCAGTCAGATGGCCAGGAATATTATGCCATTCAGATGCCCAGTCAGATGGCCAGGAATATTATGCCATTCAGATGCCCAGGAATATTATGCCATTCAGATGCCCAGGAATATGATGCCATTCAGATGGCCAGGAATATTATGCCATTCAGATGCCCAGGAATATGATGCCATTCAGATGCCCAGGAATATTATGCCATTCAGATGCCCAGGAATATTATGCCAGTCAGATGCCCAGGAATAATATGCCAGTCAGATGCCCAGGAATATGATGCCAGTCAGATGCCCAGGAATATTATGCCATTCAGAAGCCCAGGAATATTTTGCCATTCAGATGCCCAGGAATATGATGCCATTCAGATGCCCAGGAATATGATGCCATTCAGATGCCCAGGAATATGATGCCATTCAGATGCCCAGGAATATTATGCCATTCAGATGCCCAGGAATATGATGCCATTCAGATGCCCAGGAATATTATGCCATTCAGATGCCCAGGAATATTATGCCAGTCAGATGCCCAGGAATAATATGCCAGTCAGATGCCCAGGAATATGATGCCAGTCAGATGCCCAGGAATATTATGCCATTCAGAAGCCCAGGAATATTTTGCCATTCAGATGCCCAGGAATATTATGCCAGTCAGAGGCCAGGAATAGTGCTCGTTATCCCTCCCTCCTCCCCCGCTTCCCCATCACTTACCTCCAGCTGCTGTGTCCCCGGACGTCTCGCGCGGTGTCCTCCTGTGGAGGAGGGAAACAGTTACCGGATCCGGATGTGACGTAACGTCACATCCGGTCGCGGTGAATTTTTTTTTTTTTTTTTTCTTCCTGCAGCCGCATCCTTTGCGGCTGCCAGAAAGAAAAAAAAAAAGTAAACGGGGTGGGTGCCGGCAGCACCCCCCGCGGGCCACATAAATGTCCTCGGCGGGCCGCATGTGGCCCGCGGGCCGTAGTTTGAGGACCCCTGTGATAGAGGGTTCTAAATCAGGACAGTTGTAAGTTAAGCAAAGCCCCCAAACAATAGCTAAACTGATTAATTATAGTGAAATTATTTACACATGTACACAGTATTTAATATTTTATTAAATTTGGTTTCCAAACAATATTGCATAACACATCTGGTAATTATTTGTTATAGACGTTTGTGACTGTAAAAAAAATTGTATTCCCTTGTTTGTATAGTAACCGTGGGAGTGAAGCATATTTAGTACCCTATTATAAATATTGTTGTTCTTTTTTGTACATAATTAAAATAGCTCTTAACATAGAGAAGCAGTGGGGAACCAATGGCACGCGTGCCTCAACTGCCACCCCGAGGCCTTAGTGGTGGCACATGGCCAGGTTCAGCTCTCACCACTTGTCTGCTCTGTCCGAGAGGAGCAGGCATCAGTGGTTAAAAGATAGGCGCCGCCAGTCATCTGCTTCTTCTCCAGATGACTGGATGCATTTAACTGTTTGCTTTCTGACTTGAACGCTTCTTCACATAGTGCGCATGCACCCATCTTTTACACTGATGTCTGCTCCTCTCAGACGGAGCAGACAAGTGTGAACATCTGAACCTGGCTTTGTGTATGAGTGTGTGTGTTTCTGTGAGTGTGTGTGAGTATGAGTATAAGTGTGTGAGATTAAGTGTGTCAATATGAATATAAATGTGTCAGTATGAGTGTGTGTGTGAGTATGTGTGTGTGTGTGTGAGTATAAGTGTGTGTGTGTGTGAGTATAAGTATTTGTGTGTGAGTTTGTATGTGAGTATAAGTGTGTGTGAGTATAAGTGTGTGTGTGAGTGTAAGTGTGTGTGTGTGCGGTGTTGGCACTTTGAGATCTGCAAATTGGTTTTGGACAAAAATTGGGCACTCGGGCCCCAAAACGTTCATCATCACTGAAAAGGAAATGAGGACCAGGATGGAATTTTTACCCCAGCCAGTACCCCTGGAAATACTGACAATACTGATGGCGGATGTGCAGGAGTATGTGATGGCACACGGACCGCAGGATGCTCCTCCCAGAGCCGAGTCTATTACTGGTTCAGTCGTCAGCCAGGTAAAGCCTAAGATAAAGCCATACCATGCGTTTAAAATGTTCAGTGAAGAGAAAGACGAGATTGATGGGTATCTACAAGACTTTGAGAGGCTATGTGACTTGCATGATTTGGAGCAGGCAGTGTGGGTACCTTTACTGGCGGGCAAACTGTCAGGTTGGGCAGCAGAAGCTTATCGGGCTGTACCCAGGGAAGACAGCAAAGATTATGCCCGGGTGAAACAGGCTATACTGGAAAGATACGCCATTACCCCAGAGGCATACCGGCGCAAGTTTCGAGGGTTGCGCAAACCAGAGAATGATTCCCATGCAGAGTGGGCCCACAAACTGGACCAAGCCTCCCAGGGGTGGATACAAGCCAGTCAAGCAACCACCATGGAGGAGTCACGGCAATTGCTTCTGTTAGAACAGTTTTTCAATGGCCTGTCCCCAGAGGCACAGGAATGGGTGAGAGATAGAAAACCCCTCACCCTAACAGAAGCTGCACGACTAGCCGACCAGCACAATGACGCCAGGAGGCCTCATGGTAACCTCAACCGATGGTACCCTCGACCCACCTCTCAACCTCACACAGCTACCCCTACTGCACCTACAGCGACCTCATTCCGGCCAACCCCGGGGGGGCACACTCCACCATTCAGATATAATGGCAGAGCGAATATCCAGTGCCATACGTGCAAACAATGGGGCCACATGGCGAGAGAGTGTACCCAGAACCGGAGCCGCCAAGTATGGAACCAGGTACGGCAGAACCCAGCACCAAGAGCAGCTGCCCACCACTACCAAGCAGAACCAGCAACACAGGAGATACTTTTTAATCAGACCGAAGAGCCCCTGGGGATACTACACGATGTGATGTCGGTACAAGCCACAGACAACAGGCAACACCATCGCCAGCTAGTAACCCTGGAAGGGAAAGAGGTCCAAGGGCTCCGGGATTCGGGAGCCACTCTGAGTCTGGTAGCTCCTCATTTGGTTCCAGGCTCCGCACACACTGGCGGATCTGCAGCAGTGCGAGTAGCAGGGGGAGTGGTATACAGATTACCCACCGCCAAAGTACATTTGAATTGGGGTGTTGGGGAGGGCATGGTAGAGGTGGGCCTGATGCAGAAACTGCCATCGGATGTCGTATTTGGGAACGACCTGGGTCGAATGACTTCCGCCTTTATTCCTCAAGCTCCACTCCAAGAGGCCCACCCAGTAACCACAAGGCAACAGGCTCGCACCACGGCTCCAGCAACGCACTTTGAGGCTCAGATGCTTCAATGTTTGAATTGGGAGCAGTGCTGAGCCAAGTTGGAGCAGATGGCGGAGAACATCCCGTAGCTTACTTAAGCCGAAAGTTATTACCCCGTGAAGTGAGCTACGCCGCCATTGAGAAAGAATGCCTGGCCGTGGTGTGGGCCCTCAATAAGTTGCAGCCTTATTTATATGGACAACCTTATTCCCTACTCACAGATCACAACCCGTTGGTGTGGCTGAACCGTGTGGCAGGGGACAATGCCAGGCTGCTGCGCTGGAGTTTGGCGCTGCAGCCTTTTGAATTTACTATTCAATACCGCCCAGGAAAGCAAAACGGTAACGCTGACGGGTTATCTAGGCAGACTGACCTTGAGAAGTGATCTGTGAGTACTCCTCCGGACATCCCCAAGCCGATCCGTTGGGATCAGACTGTGTATGCCGGCTTGGTTCTGGGGGAGCATTGTGGCAAACCTAGCCACTTTAGGTCATATTGCAGAACATTTAAAGGTTCTCTGAAATAGCTGTGTTAACCTGGTGTAAAAATGTTTTCGTGTTAATGTCAAAGTTAGATATTCTTATGTTAAAACCAGGTTCTGCTTTATTGAGGGATAATCCACTTAACAAGATTATCTAGTGGGAGTATCCCTCCTGTACTGTACAGCAGTGCATGGTGGGAGAAATGTCCTGTATTTGCAGTTCCCAGGTAGTTCCCTATTGTATAGCCCCTGGAAGGGGATTAAGGAAACCCCTTGCATGGGGAATTGCATTTAATGCTGGAGCTGTGAATAAACTAATCAGTTGACTCCCAGAACTGTGTTTCGTCCGGTTACTGGGGGATTTGGGATATTGCCTTACTTTCCAGCGCTTTACTTGGATTACCTTATTTTACCAGCGGAGATATTGGGATTTAATATTGCAGCTCCGCTACACAGGGCATACTATATAGCTCGTAATCCGGTTCCCGATATGTCTCGAATCACCTTTTTGGGGCCAAATGACAGTGCATACTGAGTCGACTCTCTAGTCACTTGCCACTCATTCTGTCTTGCTTGACAGTATCTAAACTGTGGTCACACTTCACTAACGTTGGGTTTGAGACTGTATTTTCTTATTTCGTATGCATGATTGTAGTCTTTAACAGTATGTTCTTAAAGGAACTCTGTCACCTAAACATCATTTATAATGTGAATAAAAAATGATCTATAGATTGTGTTAAAAGAATTGCCAGCAAATATAAGTATACAAATAAAAATGTGTTTTAAATGTGTTTGTGTCTATGTTAACATCTTGTGACACACTTGCTATTGAAAAGTAGTTGATTCGCATATCTAGCTGCCGGTGATGTCATCACCAGGAGATGCCATACACATATTGTCCTTGCAATTCTGCTAACACAATGTATAGATAATGTTTCACTATTTTTATTCTAAATTAAATCTAAATTAAGATTACACAGTATTTTAAAGGGAGTTAGCATTTGCCATTCTAGTTGTTATGGGCAGCTTTAATGATGGTCAGCAATAGACATGTGCAAAACTAACATTTTCGTTTTGTTTTCGTCCGTTCGGACGAAAATGTTATTTATTTCGTCTAAAACGAATTTCGTTCATTCCTGCATTCGTTTCAGACGAAATACGTGTAATACTATTGGCTTTCTATAAACCGAACGAGAGCCCCATTCATAAGAAATTCTTATGAATGGGACTCTCGTTTGGTTTATAGAAAGGCAATACTACTACAAATTTTCTATAAGCCGAAAGTCTATAAACCGAAGGTCGTTCGGTTTATAGACTTTCGGTTTATAGAATACATAGAATTACATGTAATTCTATGTATTCTATAAACCGAAAGTCTATAAACCGAACGACCTTCGGTTCATAGACTTTCGGCTTATAGAAAACGTATAGTAGTATTGTCTTTCTGTGAACCCATTCATAAGAATTATGAATGGGTTCATCGAAAGGCAATACTACTATACGTTTTCTATAAGCCGAAAGTCTATAAACCGAACGTTCGGTTTATAGACTTTCGGCTTATGGAATACATATAATCCTATTGCTTTTCTATAAACCGAACGTTCGGTTTATAGAATAGCAATAGGATTACATGTATTCCATAAGCCGAAAGTCTATAAACCGAACGTTCGGTTTATCGACTTTCGGCTTATGAAATACATGTAATACTATGGGCTTTCTATAAACCGAACTAGAGTTCCCATTCATAAAAATTTAGGAATGGGGACTCTGTTTCGGTTTATAGAAAGCTAAGAAGTTGAACGAATGAACGAATGGTTTAATATAAACAAAAATCATTCGTCCATTCGTGCTATAGTATTGGCATTACTATAAACCGAAATAGAGTCGGTTTATAGAATGCCAATAGACTTACATGCATTCCATAAACCGAAAGTCGTTCATTATGTCGGTTTATGGAATGTAGTGTACTATGCTATTGTATTCTATAAACCGACTCTATTTCGGCTTATAGTATGCCAATAGTACTATGAATTGACGAATGAACGAATGATTTTCGTTTATTTACCATTCGTTCATTCGGCTTTTGTTAGCTTAGCATTTTCGTTATTCGTTTTTCAAACGAATGAACGAAAATGCTATTTTCGGACGAAAATGCATTCGTCCGAAAACTAATGCACATGTCTAGTCAGCAACCTATTTTGCACCCAGGTACTATGACCAGCACAATAGGCAGCTATAAATAAATGGCAGATATAAAAAGAGAGAGACAGAAAGTCACATAAGACATAAAGACAATAAAAGACACGGATATAATACTGTGTCATAGAAAAAGAGACATCCACATTTTCAGAGAAAGGAAGGAAGGAAGACAAATAAAGATAGACAAATAAGATACAAATATATATAGAGAAGAAGTAAATGCTATTCCAGACGCAGACAGACACCATGCTGGTGGGAGATCTTTTGATTGTTTTATTTGTTGTTGGATTTTTTTAATGGGCCTCTGGGCCCGTGACAGGTGTCTTGTCTGACCCCCTGAGGTCACGGCCCTGCCTAATTGGACTTATGTTTTTAGAATGGTATTTTTTCCAGTTTCAAAATCTCGATTAAGGCAAGTCCAGAAATTGTTCTCAGACTATATCTGTGGAATTAAACACCAAGAATTTCCATATGCCACATAATGTAAAAAGAAAATAATGTAATAAGATATTAGGAAGCTATTAGAATGTTTCATGTACAGAATGGTGGGGACTAAAAGCCAATCAAGAAATCGGGCTGCACGCCTGATTTCACCTGACATCCGACAGGAGAGACTAGATGCCAGTGCTCTGCAGACACCACTGAGAACATCCTTCTCCATGCACCTAAATGTAATTAAGCAGGGAAGGGGACCAACAGCATAATACATTGGGAGGGGGTTAAAAAAAAGAAGAAAAAAAATGCATGTAAGTTTCTGTGTCAATATGTGGAAGTATGTGTCAATGTGTACAAGTGTGTGTTACTGTCTGTGTAAGTGTGTACATGAGTGTCTGTGTAAGTGTATCCTGTGTCGATGTGTGTGAGGGTGGCTGTGTGTTTACTTTTGTGTGTGTGACTGTGTGTATTTATGTATGACTGTGTGTAAGTCCGCTCTTGCCCAGGGCCCACTGGTTAACCGGGCCCCGATCGTGGGCAACATGGTCCCGCTGCACACAACACTGTCTCACAAGGAGGGCAGCAGTCTGCATCGAGCCTGCGTATATTAGAGGGAAGACTGTGCAGAGGAGACAGCTGGGGACACGAGAAAGCAGCAGCAAGGTAAGTACTGGGGAAGGTTGGCGAGGAGATAATGATTTTATTGGGTCGACTAGCCATGGCTTATTAATGGACAAACGAACAGTGGCATATTAAAGGCAAATTGGCTGTGGCCTATTAATGGGCAAACTAACATTCGTATATAAATGGGAAAACTGGCTGTGGCATATCAATGGGCAAATTGGCATGGTATATTTATGGGAAAACTAACATTGGTATTTTAATGGACGAACTGGCTTTGGCATATTAATGGGCAAACTGTGGAATATTTTAATGGGCAAACTGGCTGTTGCACATGTTAATTTCAAAGTGACTGGCATTTTAATTGGTACCTGACTGTAGCTCATTTTAATTGGCAAAGTGATGCTGTGGGATCTTCGGTGGGGCAAAATAACATGTACTATGGGGCAAAGTGATACTGTGGCATGTGTTAGAGACCCTAGGTACACCTCTGCAAATAGGCTGCCAATGTGCTGCTTTGCTGCCCCTCAGAGCCAGCCCTGTTTCCCCTTAAACCTTATTCAGCACTTAGTCTGCTCTTTCTGTGCAAAGTGATGACTCAGAGTGTCGGAACATACTGCTCATCACTGTATGTGGGGAGATCAAGGCAGTGAGATCTGAGATGAGGTCAGTAGGGGGCATGGAAAAGGGACATGCAAAGGTACAAATACATGGTGTGTAGGAGTTATAGAAGAATGATGTGGGGGAGAGACAGACATGTTGAAGGCACAAAAGAGATGGACAGACATGGGGATGACAAAGAGACACAGAGGGTATGGGGTGAGTGGGGGGAGAAAGATACACATGGAGTTATGAGACGGGAGAGAGAGACATGGGGAGACAGATACATGGGGGTTATGAGGAGAGAGAGAGACATGCGGGAGAGATACATGTGGGTTTTGAGGAGAAAGAGACAGACAGACATGGGGATAAAGGAGGAGAAACGGAGACATGCAGAAAAAGAGACCACCACGGGGAGCATGGGAAACAGAAAGGTAGAAATGGAAAAATACATGGGGTATGAGGGGAGAGACAGACATGGGGTATGAGTGGAGAGAAAGAGACAGACAGGGGGTATGAGTGAAGAGAGAGAGAGACATAAGGTATGAGTGGAGAGAGTGAGAGAGACAGACATGGGTATGAGTGAAGAGACAGAGAGACAGATATGGGGCATGAGTGGAGAGAGATACAGACAAGTGAGTATGGAAATAGAGAGAGAGACATGTGAGTATGGGAAAAGAGAAACAGCCATGTGGGTTTGGGAAGAGAGAGACATACATGAGCTTATGGGAACAGAGAGACAGACGTGAGGGTATGGGAAGGGATAGGCAGACATGAGGATATGGGGAAAGACATGAGTGTATGGGGAGAGAGACACATGAGTGACGGACATGGTGAGCATGGTGGAATATTATTTATCGCTCCTTGTGTACTTCTTTTCCAATGAGTAGAATGCTGGTTGGGCATCATGGGAACAGTAGTTAAAACTCATTCTGCTAGCCAGCAAAAAGTCTCCCATGTTGCTGGCTGAGCATCATAGAAATAAATAAAACCACTACACAGTATTATGGCCAAATATATAACTTTATTTAAAATAAAAGTTTGTGTTGGTCCTTTAAATCAAAATAAAGTTTGTCCTCTCCTTCCCCTTCTCCCCAATAATGAAATGGGCATTGCTGGAACAGACATGTCTAAAGGGGAGGAGTTCATTAATATGGACACGCCAGCCTGGGGCGCCAAAAGAAAACCTGCACCCAGGCGCACGTGACCCTAGGATCTGCCCTGATTTATCCTTACTATTGTGGTTGGATGCTAAGGGGATTAACTCCTTCCTGCTTGTAGGACATTCCATGCTGTCCTACTTTTTAGTGCCTAGAGGCTAGTAGTACGGCATGGAACGTCCTGCATTAAACCGCTCATCATGGTGCCCACTGTCAGGTGAGGCTACTTTGAGTGGCCTCACTCTGACACAGGAAATAAAGCTGATGCTCAAAGTGAGTGTCGGCTCCATTTTACTGTAAAAACCTGCAGGATGGTATAGACCATCCTGCAGGTAACAGCTCATTGCGGCTCCCTGCGATGAGCTGTACTGAGGATCCCGATGCAGGGACTTGCAGCAGGATCCCCAGTGTCAGATGAGGCTACTTTGAGGCCACTTTGAGATCATCATTTATTGGTTTGGAAAGATTATGTTTTCCTCAAAAAAATAAACTTTATTTTTTTTTTTTTTACAATCAAAAGGATATCAGAACAATTTCAAGATGTTGTGAAGTCTTAAAGGAACTGTCTAGTGCCCAAAATGCATCCTCAAAATATTAATGCATATTAATGTGCTTTCAGTGTACTGTAAAATGCTTACAGCTAGGTGAAATTGTGAAATGACAGCAGTTTGCAAGAAACCAGGACTGCCCACACTTACTGAGTAAAACTCTTTTTTTGCTGCTGGAACCAATGAGAATAATTTCATTCAAATGAATGGAACTTCCTGTCTCTCTAGTGATGCCATCAGACAATGTGTTGCACTGTTAAAGATCCTACTGTGTTATCACAATTCACAACAGGGGTATAAGTTAATAATAAAAGTTATTAAAAAAGCAATACACTTTTTGAACCTGGTAGAACTACACTATAGGATATTACATCAGTGGCATCTGGTTCCTTAAATACTGAATAAGATGGACCCATCTAAAAAGAAAATCTATGCTGGTGGTGTGAAACAGAAGAGGGTACCTCAAGTCACAAATGGTGGCATTGTTCACTTATAAGGCCATTAGGACTAACGTTTTTAAAGCATGATCAATAATGATGGGGAATAACTGAATATATAGATGCAAGTTGCTCTATTTTATTTTGATATATTCAGGTTTTCTATGAATAAATGGTACATAATAATACAAACTGTGCTAGCCACAAAAGCTGTTATAGCATGGAATCGGTTACAGCAGACTGTATCCAAATAGCAACTAGTTCAAAATAAATTGACATATGAAATTGAGCTCGGTATCTCATATCAAGGAGGCAACAATATCAAATTTGAAAACAAATAGTCCCCATGGTTCAAACAGGGGAAACCCTTGGCATAAAATCATTAAGGTTTTTAACATCTTCCCTCCTAACCCTAGAATTTTTTTCATCTCAGACTGGGCACTTTAAGTCTATGTCTATGTTAAATGTATGTGCATTATTCTTTTATTTTGAAATAAAATATGAATAATTTTTAAAATTGTTTATTTAATTATGTAAAAATCCCTTTTGAAATTAAAAATACAATTAAAAAAGTTTAAAGTAATATGTATTTTAAATGTATCATATTTTATTTTAATAGTAAATTATATGATATGATGAACAAATTTTCTTATAAAAACAATCAATAATGTGTGTGGGTACATTAAATGAGAAAGAGGAAAATTACAGCTAAGCACAAACATCACAGAAGTGTTAAAATAGACTCTGTCACCAAGGGTAAGACATGATAAGCAGTGTCTAGTCACCAAGGGATTAATTGAAAGATTACATTAAGTGTCCACCTCCTGATAGATCTACACAAGTAGAGAAGGCTCAAAAAGGCACTTTACTTGTATTATTTCTTTAAAGCATTTCTATTGAAAATGTTTACACTTGATGGAATGTTTTTAATTAAACATAACTGCATTTTTCCCAACAATTGTACTTTAACATATAGCATAGAACAAACCACCTCAGGGTTAAAACCTTTCATATGATGGATTATGTGTCAAATAAATATATTTTAATCTGAACATTACATTCTAGACCATTATTTTAATGGATGAATCCTATACGAAGGTTAGTTGCTGCGTTGCAAGACACATTTTTTGTGAGCTATAAACAAGAGTTTATGATCACAACAGGAGGGTGGCTATTATTAAATATAAATTACCTGTACATAATGGATTGACCATGTTGCATGGGTGAACCTAACATATTTGGCACCTGGGGCAGATCCTATCTTTGACACCCCCTCCACACCACAACCCATCTTCCTTTATACAACCAAACTCACTTTATTTTTTAATTACAGTGTGCCAAAGACATACATGCAATGCCAAATAGCTTCGATCATTTTCCTAAATATGCAGCATCCACGAGACATACACATGGTGCAGCATAGCTTCCTTAAGTATAAACTTTGCCTGTGACATACACAGTAATAAATAACATTTATATAGCATTTAGAATTTATGTATCTTTTTATGCAATATTTAAATTTAGGGTATTGTTTATCTCTCATCCCCAATTTCTCCCTTGTCTTTCTCTCTCTCTACTCCATCTCTCCTGTCTGTCGCTCTCCCTCATCTCCAATCCTTGTTTGCTTTTATCTACCCCGTATCCTTTCTGTATCTGTACCCTCCATACCTGTCTATTCCCTCATACTCTCCCATGTCTATCGCTTCCCTATGTCTCTTTTTCCCACTCCCATGTTTCTCTCTCTATTTCCCATGTTCTCCCCAACCTCTTCCATTTCTCACCCCCACTTCTCCGATTTCTCTGTTTCTTTATTCTACCCTCTCCCGTGTCAATTTCCCTCAGTCACAAACTCTTTAAAAGCCAAGTGGACAGCTACATTCGTCATGTTCCTATGCTCGGAGTCATTAATGGCAAGGGGATCATGAGCCACCACTAACTGATGTGTGACACTTTGAATTACACAGCACTGCAGCTACCCACGTGGTTCCACTGTTATTTTGCTGGGATGAGTGGGACTGCACCCACCTATACCTTAGCACACACCTATTACCCCACTCCCTTCTTATAGAACTCAACTGCCATGTAGCTCTTTTGTGCAACTGTACATAAATTTCAAATGCTACTCTGAATGGAAAAAACTTTTTTTTTAAAAAAGCAAAAAAAAAATTCCTAATTATGAGAGCAGTTACTTACACTTTTGGTTTGTTAATTGTTGGTACCACATAAATATTTTAGAATTTTTTAAAATAAAATAAATGAAGTAAACTATAATGTAAATACAAAAAAATAGACGTACCCATGCTGTGGACATTAGCATTTCTCTCCTCCAGAATATTCACCAATAGTAAGAAAACTTGTACAAAAAATTAGGCATTGTTGTAAAGGATTTCCAAATTCCTTATCCCTCAAACTCAACTATCCAAAGGTCAAGTTCCCTGAACCAAATATAGAAATTGCCGACTTTAGGCTGAAATTGGTCATATAGAACAACCAAATTGCATATTTCACATAAATTTGGCTATTAGCCTCAATCTGGTCTGATTTCGTCTTGAATCAACCCCTATGTAGAAATGATTAATGTTCTGGTGGTGTAACAGAATGCTTCTAAAGGTTTTCTTTCTTTTTCTGTTGTAAAAATGTGTATTAACCTTATCTTGTGTTTTGACTGATGATCTGTTTTGTTTATTCAGAGCTCGTTCATTCTAGTACCAAAGATTTAATTTCTCATTCTCAATATCAGGTTGTCACTGAGCATATGCTATCTTTAGCACACAGCTGACACAAGATAATAAAACAACTGTACAAAAATCAAAAATGTATCTTCTACAGCTGTGTCATAATGAAAAATACCAGATTTTCAGTAAGTGTACCTAAAGTGTAACTGAAATTTTAAAGTTTCTTAAAACTAGACATTCTGACCACCCAGGCCTAAAAGCACATGGCAAGGAATTACTGACTACTGCTTACTTTCCACAGTAAAAAAAAAAAAGTGTACAATATTTAACAACAGTTCAGTTGTGATTCCAAACTCTTTTTGTCTGATTCAGTGGAATTTTTGGGAAATAATCCATCTGCTACTAATCTTTTTAATTTGTGTTTTACTTTTCTATTTTTTTTTTTAAATTTCCTTTCTGGTATTGTAATCAATGTTAAAGTGATGTCACCATTTAAATGCGTGTTATTTGGGAACCTTTGACTCAGAAAAGTATGGTTCAAGGGAATCTTTTTACTAATTGATGATGAGGAAAGCCAGAGCTTCCTCCAATTTGTTAGGCATGGTGAGATTAGAGAATGCCATTTGGCTACAGAAGTGTCTGACTGTGTTTAAAATGAGGCTTTTATTGCTACAATGACCACTAAACACTTTTAACCTTTTTTTCTGGACTGCTTCTGTCCTCTAGTGGTATCTAGCTGTCTGATAGGAAACAGCAGGCTGTCACCATGTGAGAAGGCCTCCAATATGTGAGCAAGTCCAGATGCTTCTGGAAAGTATAGATTGCTACACTTCCAAGCCTAGATTAAGATACATGGTGGTGAATAGTTAGAGATATGTTATTGTGAGAGCAAAATATAAATGTAATCATATCATTGCAATGGAAAATATGTTTCTTGCAAGACTCTTAATAAGGGTTTGTAATATGATACTGGGCTAAACAATAGAGACACAAATTGTTCAATCTATTTTAATTTTAAAAATGCAACAATCACCTGCTTTCCACAGTACTAATATGTATTTCCAAATATACACATGCGTCAACCTTTTCCCCATTAAAATCTTCTCTATTGTCCCCTTTGCCTAACTTAACAATTAAGAAATATTCTTCTTCTGTTTCAAGGAAATTTAAACCAAGGCAGACTTTGTTGTAGTTACAGGTGTAAGATATACTGCACATTTTATTTGGGCCTGGTGGTATTCAATAAAGCTTTGTTTTCATTTTCATTATACAAATAATACAAACAGAAACTGAAATTGTAAAAAATATATGTAAACTATATTATAAATAATAAAAACATATTAACACAAACAGAAGAATTCAATATTAAATAATTAAATATGTTACATTACTTGTAAATATATGCAATGTATATAAATATATATATATGTGTGTGTGTGTGTGTGTGTGTGTATGTGTGTGTGCATGTGTGTATATGTGTGTGTGTGTATATATATGTGTGTATGTATATATGTGTGCATATATATATGTGTGTGTACATATATATGTGTGTGTATGTATGTATGTATATATATATGTGTGTGTGGTTTTCGCTCATTTCATCATTTTGTTCCCTTTCCCAACTAGAGTCCACACATAACCCTCCTGGACTCTGGAATGGAATCTGCAGAATGGTACATCTTCATGAAAAAAAAGTTTTAGTCTGTCGTACATAACCAAACTCCCACAAATATCTTTAGAGTTCTGTCATTACCATCGGTATTTGAACGGATGCATGTGTGTGGTCTTTCTGCCTCCCTAATATATGTATGAGAAAGATAAAGTAACTATCTTTTCTTTCAGCTCTAAAATAGCCATACATTCTGTCACACTCACTAACCCAAGAAAAGTATCTGCTCACCTTTCAACTCCTAATTCCCAGGCTAGATTCATTTATATTTCACTAACCAAGAAGTAAAGGACATAACAAGCAACGTTCAGTATTGTGATAGAACATTCATGTCACCACCTTATAAATCAGCTTACCACTGGGAAACTAAGAGCCCTGGATTAAACAGACAACTTGGTATTACCCCTGAAATCAGACAAGTATATATTTTCTTAAACACGGCAGCTATATCTTACTCATGCCTATGCATATAAATACACGATTTAGAAGCTAAAAATACTATGAGGGAACACAAAATACATTAACAAGTTACTTAGGAGATTTATGTATTCTGCTTTAGGTATAAAGGGATGAAAAAAAAAGTTAATCCATTAGGATTCAGAATACAAATAAAGTCCTAATAAAGCACAGGTATAGGCTTAGAAATATACATGTTTGGTAAATAAAGCCATGGAAATGTAATTTCCAACATAAAAACATATAAAATTGTAGTTTTTAGCACATTACAAATATAATATCACTTTCACACTTTTTTAAAATATAATTTGATTAGGAATGACTTGGTTAGTTTTAAGTTATAAAGTACTAATTTATTAAGATGCCAATTAGAAATAAAATCAACATGTTTTACATTTGTACTGCACACACATAGAGCTAAATAAACCTGGCACCAGACATTTTCTTTGCATCATAAAGCACTTTAAAAGCTTGATTATTCTGGTGTTGACCATTTTTACATCTTTATATTTTACTAAAAACAGAATTTTGCCGCGGGGTTACTTTGGGAACAGTTGGAATATTGCATCATATTCTCGTTTTTGCACCGTAAAATTCTTTAAAAGAACAAAAGAAAGTAACTCTCTTTGAAATCAGTCATATCTTTGATATTTACAGCTAAACTTACAGTAGCTTGGGTAATTAACAAAAAAAAAATCAGGTGATGAGCCTGCTTTTAAGTTCAAGCTCAAAGTTTTTAAGTTAACTTCTAGCAAAACAGCTTGCTAGCAAAATATCTATTTAACATACAATAGCAAGAAAAAATAAGTGAACCCTGTGGAATTAGATGGGCCGAATGCTTCTCATCTGCCAACATATTCTAGGTCTCTATGTGACATTTATAAATCAATTCTTGGGTATTTTGGCCTATAGTATACACAATCGTACTCCAGAAATATTACCTATTTTTATATCAATTTTATAATAACCATAGTATGAAACAAATATTCTTTACATTATTTTAGAGTTCTCAGTATATTAAATAAGCTTGTTACATTACTCAGCTACAATACATGTTTATCTAAATGCTTCTTTGATGTGTTGTCTGTGTTATCAATTAGTAGAATGTTGTAAGGTACAATCAGGTTTTTTGTTTTAGCACTTAGTGGTTTTCAAGTGTTTTATGCAATAATAATCTCACTTTTGACAGCTATACCACTTAAACAACTCACTAGAACATTGTGAAATGTGTGCTTTTTCTATCTGACTGCATACTGAGCTGGTAAGTTATGAATATTTCTAATTCACTATATTTCTAATGCATTATCTCATTTACTATCTATGTGGATTTTGTAATGTTCTCGATTATTTTATCACTTAATGAAATCATCACTTAATTTTGCATACTTTTTGTCTAAGATACCAAGTTATCCCTTATGCATTTTACTTACTGAGTGGCAGTTGCCATATGAATACTTAATATGTTAAAGTCTGGACTTTTAATAGATCATAGCAGGGGTGTATCCTGCCCATAAATGATAGGTGTGCGCTGAACGGACAGCACACCAACATGAAATAGAGCCGAGAGGCTGACGGCAGCATGAATTCAGCATCAGAGTCATTTACTCTGTTGTCGATTTGACCCGCACGAAAAGTGTACGAAAATAACTTTTGTGCTGCCATTGGCCTCTCGGCTCTATTTCGTACATTTTCGGAGAACACAAACCATGAAAATACACATCTCTAGGATATGTACCTATTCACATGTCCTGCAAGAACACAAATACGTGGATTGAGAGGCATGCATTTGTTATCTGAGAATATTTAGATTAGAAATTCTTTACATTTGGGAGGACATGCATTTACAGAATATTTTTAAAGTACCATAAATTATGAAATGAAAATCAGGGTTTGATAATTTTGCATTATTTTGTATTGTATGTACTGGCGGCAGTATAAACTATTATAAATTGAATAAATAGTTGCAACAAACTGTAATACATTTATGATGGGATTTAGTTACCACCAAGGTAAGAAGGACCACCATGGGGAAATATGGAAATCATGGGAGACATTTCTTAATAACAACAAATCTAATTCTACATCTTACCACCTAGAGTAGTTAAACGGATATAGTAGGCCCTCGGGCAGAATAGTTGACTTCTCCCCTTTGCCTTCCCCCGGACCCTGCAGACGAATGGTGTTTGAATGTTGGATGTTTGAATTAGGCTTAAAATTGAATAAAGTCCTGACTACAGCACAGAATATTTTTAAAGTACCATAAACTATTGCTTCCCGAAAATGAAATCAGGGTTTGATAATTTTGCATTATTTTGTATTGTATGTACTGGCGGCAGTATAAACTATTATAAATTGAATAAATAGTTGCAACAAACTGTAATACATTTATGATGATCATCAATTATCTAGAGAAAGACATGGCTAATCTACCAAATCAGCTGGAATACAACCTGACTATTCTTTTTGCTCATAAAACAATAATTTAAAGGGTCAGTTATCTCGGTGTATTTGGTGGAAAAACATGATTTGTCTGGGCAGGAAGTCAAAATCAGCATTTTGTTGGCAATATTTTGCTCAGTCTAATACTCTGGAGCCCATAAGTCTCAGCAGTGAATTAAAAGATATATTATGGCTTTCCATAGCATGTGACAAGGAACATAATCTTGCCCAATTTCAATGATAAAGATTCTAAATATGTTCTTTTTGATTTAAAATATTTTCCAAAGACTATATAAATTGACATGGAAATATTTTCTTTTTACCTAGGAATTTCTGTTCTGGCACTTTGAAATATATTTAAAAGACTGGTTGAGCTTTGGAAAATCTTTTTAACTTCATGTTCACTTTTTTCTATTAAAAATTGCTCACAAATGTTTTTACCCTTTTCCTCTAACTATTATATGCCTGATACTTTCAAGACTAAAGATTCCCATTAATGAGAAAAACAAAAAATGACCATGTACGAGATATGCCACATGCAGCATAAAAGCCCTTACACATAATAGTAGTTACAAAGTGACTGACTAGAAATGGTATGTTCAGGTATTACCTTTTGCTTAATGGACAATCGTCAACAGAAAATGAATTTATGTTTAATTATAAGATTGCATATTAACTAGAAATGCTTTCTATTTGCCATATCTATAGCATTATCAGGAGACAGACAGGTTAGATCTTCCTTCATCTGAACTATCTAACCCAGCATGTCTGCACCCTGGTAGAGCTATACATGCATGATGTTCTCAATAAGGCACTTTATTTATATTCTTTCATGAAATCATTGCTCATTAACATTCTTACACTTGATGCAATCTTTCAATTAAATATAACTTAATGTTTTGTCTACAGTTGTCCTTTACCATCCAGGGTATGTTACTGTTACCCATTTTAATGGTAATCATTTGTATATACCAGAGAAGGAATAAGAATTGAGTTAATCCTACCAGGAAGTGAAACACCGGCCCTCCTTGATCCAAACACAAAGGATGATTTAAAGGGACATTATCACATACATCACACATACATAAGATGTAACTAGATAACTTGGTCATTTAAAACAAACACATAAATAAATCACATGCTGCTGGGGGGGTTTTATGTGATTGAATTAATTTCAAATAAAAGGAAAAAAAAATTAGGTGTTTATCTCCTAGCTCCATTTTGGGAATATTTCCCATGATGTCCCATCATCCAAAACCTTCCAGCCAGTCTCAATTTACAACTGTTGCCAAAGCCTGCCTGATGATGTCATAAGATATTCCCCTGCTCTCTTACTGGCTCCTGTGTATCATGGTGGGGAGGACTATGTGGCATTGTTCAACTTTTTTTTACCTGCCTTCCAACACAAAGAGAGGAGATTAACCTGATGAAACAAGATCATAACTCTGCTCCCTTGTGATGTAATTGTTACATTACCCTCCCATTCAATGGAAGTCTATGATCAGAATTCTGACTGATCAGAAATTTGTGCTGTAAAGTCTCTGGGGAGTGAAAACCAAAACCACTATATTTCACAAAATTGCTGCGCCCAGTCACACTTGTTTAGTAACATATTACAGTACATAATACAGTCACAGAAGGAAAACTAGACATATCTGAAATCAACAATACAAAATAAAAAAAAGTAAAACCTTTTCATGTTTTGGTGGGAGTGTCCCTTTAATGACAAACGAGGTTACATAATGTGCTTACTTAAGTTACTTAAGTGTCTGTTGTTTCCCTCTACAGATGTGCACATTATGTAACCTTGTTTATCATTAAATTATCCATTACATTTAGATCCAGGAGTGCTGGTGTTTTTCTTATGTCTATCTGGATTTCTGCAATGTGGTCGGCTGCCTATATCCTGAGCACCCAGGATTCATATGATATTTAAAAATAATATATAAAGGTGAAGTGAAAACACTGTAAAATTAAATCAATTTAATCATTCATGAAAACGCAGCTGCTTCAGAGTACTCCTCACAGTACTTTTATGTAGAAATAGGTTGAAAGGTAAAGCAACTCTGGATAACATATGAAAAAATATATACACAAAAATAATCATAGTATAACAAGATTAACAAAAAATTATATTTTGTAATGTATTGTACACACAATAATGGAAAAAAGCCTCTCTACGCATTTTGCCAAGCACTGTCTCGGCTCTCCTGAGGAAGACTGAGATAGCGCTTTTTTGGGGGGAAATATAAGCAGAAAATATAAGACGCATAAACATATTTTAAAAAACTATAATTTAGGAACTACAATATTTGTTTTTGTTTTTAAGCACAGTAATTAACATACAGCCCTAAAGCCAGACATAATTTACCCATTTTCACCCAAATATATAGATGTTAGCCTTAAGCTAAAACTTGTATTAAAATATTTTGTTTATTTTCAGTAGGTGGAAAAAAAGCATGGTTTGGGGCTATTCTGAGATTTCATAAACTGGCAATCAAATCTAATTTATACTTGTACTGTACTCACAGTTGTAAAAAGTGTTGTTGTAGCTATAGAAACAAGCAGAGGTGTTTTTTTTATAGCTTCCACTGAAAAAAACAACACTTCTACAAAAAGCTAATTTTGAGTTTGCTTATTTTTAATTCAACTTTATGTTAAAGATGTAAGTGAACTTTAAGCAATCTTACCTTAAACTAGAAATTAAAAAAGAGTGCTGCGCAGATATACTTATCTCAAATAACTTGACACTGGTTGTTTCAAATACATGAAAAATAAATATAAGTACAATGAAAAAAATGTTGGTCCTTTAAATGGCCCTCTTGTGGATCAACTCACATGGGTTAGAGCCCAAAAATCGGCTCTAGTATATACTGGCGACGGGACTTCAATCCCCAAAATCTTGTTGTGTATTTCAATCAGAGAGGATAACACCACTTTAATTCCCACTATCCTTTGAAGAGATCTCATGGAGCAAAATAGCAGTATAACTCTAGGTGGGACAGAAGAAGCAGACCATAGTGTGGAAAATCATATAACAATTTATTGGCCCCAATACATAATACTTGCTTTAAAAACAAATGTAAAAACGTTTAAAAGCTGAGGAGACTTGCGTGGTGCAGCCCCAGTTTACCATTCAGCACACCGGACTGAAGTATCTGTCTTATGCCTATTGGCAGACCTTGCTTATTTAAGGATACACCAACATCTGACGTCAGAGGGAAACATATGAGCTAGAGCTAGAGGGAGACAAAGAGAGCAGACCAAACCACTGTCACAAGCAACAATAGTGTATAATAATAAATTAAAACTTTTTTTGCTGCATTCCCTTGCCTGCCAGGTGTTTTCTCTGCTTTCTATGTCTAGTTAACCTACTCCGCACCACCCCTTCGGGCACCCATGCTTGGGAGATATGTTTTAGTATCACTTTTGAAAATGTTAGCACTTTGTGTTAATAAGTGAACATATAATGAAATATGAAACTTTAATGCTTTTAGGACAGGTTAATCCAGGCATAATTTACACACTGCATTTTTCGCCTAAATAATTCTGGTCGATAAGCATTACATTGAACAATATTGAAACTTGCAAAACTACAGCATTTTACTTGTTTTGTAGCAAAGATATAACAAATATTTTTCACACATTTATATCTTGAAGTTACTACGATTTATTGGTATTCATTTCTTTGGAATTAGCTATAAGGGTTTTTTTGGTTTAAATTTTAAATTATTAATATAATTTGGAAAAATTAAGTTAACCCAATGTATTATATAATAATATATTTTTAGCACTATTTGTATACAGTATCCATTTACTGTATTTATCTAGTATAGCTGTATATTTAGTTATTATTGGTATGTTATTTAGTAATAAGTAACTAACCCTTTCGAGATACCAGACATGCATGTACGTCCTTTGTTTTTAGACTGTCAGAGACGATCATACAGTGTTGCGATACTGGAAGAACAGTGCCAATGTCAGTAATATTACAACTAAAAAAAAAAAACATTAGTTTGGGTTGAGATCAAGGGTATGGATCAGGGTTACAGGAAGAGGTAGGGTTAGAGTTAAGTTACAGTTAGGTTTATGGTTAAGTTAATCATTGGGGTTAGGGTCAAAAGGTTACTCTAGGGGAAAATTGTAAGGAAAAAAATGCTTCTTTAGGTTATTGCTGTATAGCACTGGTCCCCAACCCCGTCCTCAAGGTACACCCAACCGTCCAGGATGTAGGGTCAACGGTATATAATATGTGTGGGTACATTAAATGATAGAATTCCAGTTAAAGATAAAAACCTGAAATATTTACCAACAATTTATATAGATATTTATGCTGTAGATATTCATTTTTCCTTTCCTTTATTGTAGGTCATATATGTCAATTTATAATTTGTATTTATTTAATAAGTAAAAAGTTTGTTACAACTGTAAATTTTTAATTTATAACATTTCAACACACCACATATATATAAATATATATATATATATATATATATATATATATATATATATATATATATATATATGAATTAACAATAAGATGACAAGGAAATAAATAGTTTTTTTTTAAACAGAAACATGTATGGTGAATTCATAAAATAATCCAAATCAAATTAGTTGCAGTGTCAAAGGGACAATAATTTCATAAATCAGAGCAATTCTGCTTAGTTCTCACTCCAAAACATGACAGATTATGAGAGCCTGCAATTGAAACCAGATTATTTTCATATTTTACTCATGTCTACTGGGGTTTGTAGTTTGCGCAAAAAACTCACCATCCACAGGTCATATGATTCCTTTGTGAATTGCATTATTATGTACTTTTTATCTGCCTGTCTTCATAACCATTGTTTACTATCTGTACGTTATTGAAAACATTTACTAGAAGCATAAACTTTGGAGAGTGATTTTATTTTTCTGCTTTGAAAGTCTATCCAATAACAAGACAATATGTTTTCTTATAATAACATTGGAATTCATACTGCGGTTCTTTTCACCTACAGTCTTAAATTAATTTAATTAGAAATAGATACTGTTTTTTTCACTTGTGATTTTTGTATGGAAGCACAAAAGAATATTTAATAATATAGTATGGAAATAAAATGCCAATAGTGCAAATTGAATCCTCTTGCACTGAGCATGAGCAGTAACAACTTCAGTAAGAAGCTGCCTTCCTGTGCATTTTTTAAAGCAGTGATTAGGTAATTTTGATCCAGGGTTAGACTGGTGGTCAAAAAGGATTTTATTTTTTCCATTTTGAGATGATATTAGCAGTTTTAGTGTTTGGGGGTTTGTTTTGCCTTTTTTTTGGATTAACAAATATGGATGTCTGGAAGGGATATCATTGATGGCCTTCATGTATTTTTTCAACCCAGTTAACTTTGTAACTCTATAACAGTGATAGTATGGGCAGTACAGTTGTGAGATGTCCATGCACATGTGCATTGGCACATCCATTCATCTTTATTGGACACCCAGGGAAATTCTGGGTGAAAACTTCCAATTTTTATCTTGAACCTGCAAAGAAGATAGGCTGCAGAGTATAAGTTTTTAAGTAAAGTATTCAAAAAAACAAAAAAAAAACTGGAATAAAAAAACAGATTTAAATTTAGACATGAATTTAGTTTTTAATAAACAAAAAAACAAAATCTGGAATAAAAAAAAACAGATTTAAATTTAGACATGAATTTAGTTTTTAATAAATGTTTATTTCTCCAGGTTATTCTCCAAAATGTTTCTATGTTGGGTATTGCATTTCATTTCTTCAAATTGTCCCTGATTGACCTCCAGTCTCTTAATGTTTTCTAACATATTCTAGTTTTTGACATAAACTTGTATAAGTTGCAGTGGAGTTTTAAGTGTCATTTCTTTTAATATAAAGTGTCGGTGGTATGCAAGATGTAGTATTTTAAATTTGCACATACCATAGGTCATTTTTACATTTATGGATTTGTTTCATTTAATTTACACACAATGCTATAAGAGCCTATCCCTCTTGTATGCAATGGCTTAAATGAAATTCTTTTATTCAAAAAACTGGATTCCGGATTAAAAATGACATTCAAATATTAATTCTCAAGTGCAGATAGGTTTATATTCTATTTACTAGATATAGTCTGTCCAGAAATGTTTAAACATAAGCATATCACATGCTTTGTCTCCTAACATAGCTCAAAAGCAAAGGAAAGCAGCAAGATTTGGCATGCATCAAAGACAATTCCTGCATAATATGTTTCTGTTTGACATCTAAAGGCATCCAAGGACACTCTAGTATTCTGTTTTATTGTGCCAAGGCAGGTTTAAAGTATTTAAAGTTACATATAATCAGAATGATTTACTGAAAAATAAAGTTATCCTATTTTTGGAGACACGCCAAGTGATTGTATTATATTTGTACAAAGTAGACATCAAAAGTCATGTCAAATGAGATCTCCTGTGATGTATATATATATATATATATGTATATATATATATATATATATATATATATATATATATATATATATATATATTGAATTAATAATATCCATGAAAAGGGATTAGCTATCATTGGTGTTAAGAGAACAAAGAAGGGGGGGGGGGGGGGATGAAGGTAAAATAAAGCCAATACCAAAACCAGAAAAGACATTTGACTAATGTAATTTTCTGTAGCTTGTGGCTGTTCAGATACTCTGCTTGATTTTAAATGTGCTTTATGTTTGGTACTCTTTATTTTTGTAATGACATGCTTGATTTTGGATGCTGGTAATTTTTTAATTATTGTAAAAAAAAAAAAAGAAAAATCTCATCTACTGTTACAGACTGATTAATCACTATTGAAAGATGACAAACACATTCTTCTGTATTTTAAAATCTATGTTTCTGGGCCGGCATAAAATAAAACAAATATATTGGATCAAGAAAGTAGATGTTGCAATAAAAAGAGGAGACAGTTTACTAGGAGTGCACATATTTCAGGGTAATCTTTTGGAAGACAATTCGATTTTCTTATTGTACAGTTCGGTTGTGTAGACCATAGAAAAAAAATAATAAACAGAAAAATAAAGAGATAAATATGCTCATGCAGTGTATTAGTAAATCAATAAACATTGTATTAGTGTACAAGTTATTAAAAGAGGAACTTACAGCTAGACAAATAGAGAATGGTTATGATATATGTGGCATATGTTCACCAATTTTCACCAATTATATCTTAATATCACTTCTTTAAAACTAATGCAAAGAAATACAAAATAAATTAGAGATTAATATAAATTGATATTTGCTAATCTGTAAAACTAATAGCCTTGTGTTTAGCTGAAGCCCATGGAAATTTAGTAACAATTTCACAAAATAGGGAAAACTTAGTAACAAAACGCACTCACCTTTGGGGTTTTGCATCTATACAACTCCTCCTCTAAATTTACCTTGTTGATGCATAGACACCTATGTCTACTTGAGTATCACATTCATCTTTATCAGATTATCAACAATGCCATATCAAGTAGCACATAATGTTCAATGTCAGCTAATTATTTAATGTCTTAATTTTTTTTAGATAAATAGATGTTAGAGTCCACAAATGGGTGCTTTTCTTTTGTGTGAGTAGTAATCCTATTTTCCTTATTAATATTACATATTTATTATCATTTAATTATGAACATATTTACTACATGTTGATCCTTTTTACAAACCGATATAATTATTATTTTTTTATTCAACACAATATGTAATTATATGAGCTTAGAATTGGTGTAATAACTGACTTAAATACCTATATGGTAACAAAAGCATGTTTTAGAAAAACTAAAGCGGAGAGTGACTTGATATCACGTCTTACAAAAAATATTCCGACATACTAGTGTAGCTGTCCAGTGGGAAACAAATCTGCTAGATCAATGCCTAAAAGAATTAGGAATGTGTTCTTGACTGATAAAGCTAAGCATTTAAGCCCTGTCACCATTATTAAGCAATGAGTTGTTTGATTGAAGAAGAGATGGTTTTTACTCTAAGCATCCGACAAGATGTGTTGCTTGACACCTCTGTATAAATCATACTTAAACATGGATTCCAGGGTTTACAAAAATGCCTGGGGAGTTTGGGAAGTTGAAATTGAAAAACAGCAGCAGAGCAAGGTGATATGACAGAAACATGTACATAGATTATGGGAATCAACACAGTAAAAGAGTTTATTAACTGCCACAACAAGAGAGCATAGTCTTTAATTAGAGGGCCATAGGTTTAAAAGTAATATCAGGAAGTATTGCTTTACTGAGAGGGCAGTGGAAGAAGTAGTTTAACCCCTTCCTGATGCTAGGACATTCAATGCCATCCTAATTTTAGTGTACCTAAAATACTCTAGGACAGCATGAGCTGTGCTCGGATCTTGCTGCAGGGACATGTAGCAGGAACCTACTTGTCAGTTGAGGCCACCTTGAGTGGCCTCACTCTGACAGGGTAAATGTAGCCCATGCACAAAGGCTAAATTTTTACTAATTGCACTGTGCCCGAACTTCTGGCTTCGGGCACGCCTCTGTAACATAACATGTGACATCCTGAGGTATCGCAATATTTTGGCAGGGACCCACAGGGTCTATGAATACCCTGATCGAGTCTCTGCCATAGTGTTCCGGGCTAAAAATCACCTTGTGATCGATGGACAGGAACAAAACGAGACGTTTTGGTGCTTTTGTTGTCTGGGACACAAGCACCATGTGTCACAAAGGGGTTAAGCATGCAGCAGGCTATCCTAGATATAAAATAAGGCCATTAACTAATGAGAGTATTCTGATTTTTTTTCTATGTTTTATTATTGTAAATTAGGCAGAAATTGAGAAGACTAGATGAGCTGAATTATTCTTATCTGTTGATACATTTTATTTTATTTTGTTAACAAGTTTAGTTCCTGCATTTGGTAGCAGAACACATGGCATATGTGGACATGATGGTGGCTACTGAATACTGTTCTACCTCTGTGTTTTCAGACAGCTGGAAAAAAAATTATTAATATAAAGAAAGTATGATACCTGTTGAAACATAGACAAACATAGAGAAAAATCACTGTATCTATAAGTGTTTTAATCCATTGATTTTAGTGTTTCATTTAAGAGTTGAGATGAGAATAATAGTGTGTACATGATGCAGAAATATTGAAAAAGCAAACTAAGAATGTAAACATTCAAACAAAACAACAGTAGAGTTTTTTCTGACTAAAAGGTATTTTTCATGCAACAATGAGCATAACGACCTTGCATTAAACAAGGTTCATGTCAGAATCTATCCTTGTATATTGTAAGTACCTTGTTGTTATTATTATTACTAAGGTTAATATGAGTAAAGTTCAGATGTTTTATTCTTGTGGCACAAATGGGAGGAGAATAACTCTAATGTTTATGTTTACATTTCTCCATGGTTTTGCATGGAGAGTGTGTTTTATAGCGTTAAACTTCATACAATCAAGTATGCGTCCTGTGTCATGTTAGAGTTATTTCTTCTTCTGTGCCCTATTAGGGCTATTGTCTGTCCTGTGCCTTGTTAGGGCTTCCAGATCCTGTGCCGTGTTCTGTGTTCCTTCATTCTCCCATTCAAATCAAAGCATAAGGTTAGTTCCTGTATATATGTTTGTATATTCCCTTATCCTCTTTCCCTGAAACACATGAGGATTCCAGCACCTCTCCCCATATCCCAGTTCTGGTTTATTAAGTGTCTGGGGATTACAGCTCACCACTCCATACCTTGTGCTCCTTACTCCTTAGTCCTGACCTTTGTCTGTGCTCCTGTGTTTATGTCTGTGCTTGTGTATGTCTCCTTTAGTTCTGTAGTATTGTCTTTACCCTGCTCATGTATGTTTTAGTTCTGCCTTTTTTCCTTAGTCTATTCTGTATCCCTGGACTCTGGATTATTGTTTCTACCTCTTCTTTATGTTCCTTTATTTGCAATAGCTCTGCCTTAGCCTATCTGCTTCAGCCTGCCGCATCCTGCTAATTCTGTTCAAGTTTACATTCCTTGCTTGCTTCAGAATGTTTGCAGGGTTTCTCTGGTTCCCTTCTCATATACTTGATACAGCAGCTGCAACCACAGGGCCCTGAAAAAACCTGGGGCCTCAAGCCTCTGGGGCGTGTTGTTACCTTGCACCAGGCCCTCTGTCGCCACATCCTGCACAATGACCTCATTCATGACATTGAGTGAAATAATTAATTGGAATATGATATATTTTCTCCATACAGCATATTAAATTGTTTTTATACATGTAACAGCAATATTTATCTATTTATTATGTCTTGCCTTGCCTCTAAATATACAAAATAGATTTTAATTAAATATGGGTTCACTTAGTCTCACTAAGGGGTTAACTCACAGGTGCTTGTTTTTTGGGTGGATATTTATGCATGTTACAGCTTGCCAATAAATATGCCAATGTTTAAGGGCCGATACATGCATAAGGTGTTATGTTTTCCTCATACCATCATTGCCACATGGATATTTGTATGGATTAAATTTAAAGCATCTATGGTTGTTCCCATGTCATTATTCCGACTACCAGCTGGCATGATTGTTAACTTATTTTCACTTTGTGCAATGGCCATGACAGCCTTGCATTAAACAAGGAGCCATGTCAGAGTCTGTAGCATTACTAGCACTTTCTAATTACCATGCTATTATTAGTACTATGATGCCATAAATTGATAAAGTGGTGATTTTGTTTGATAAACGTTGCTTAAACCTTCCGGAATCTTTTTTAGCTGTAAAAAAATATACCAAACTAGGCCAAACATAATGTGCTGTTGAGAGATAAGCTCCTATTAGTAGCTACAAATACACATGTGAAAAACAGTGCAAGATATTACCATTAATTTGCTAACTAACAAGCTACTTTAGTTTCCCATAAGTGTCCAGTTATATTCATGTGAGACTCAAGAAAAAGGAAGGCTGGATAGTTGAATAGACATTGCTGAAATAGACATAAGTACACAATTAGTAGATATGAAATCAACAAAGTAGTAGTTATAGTATTGGTTGATAAAATGCACCAAAATACAAAGAAATAAAATACTGAAAGAACAACACTATAGTTATATGAAGTATCTCCTTCAAAAGAAACTCTGTATTCCTCTAGAACAGGGGTGTCCAAGTTTTTTTTCAGTGGGCCACTTCACAAGAAATGTATGTGTGCATGGGCCACATTCATTTTTCATTGAGAGAAAATTATATATATCATATTCATTATAGATATATACATGTATATATATATATATATATATACACACAGAGTGAATCACAGACTCGACAGCAATAAAACAGACACTCACACTGCACATTACTGTATCACAATACACAATAAGACACACAGCAAAACTCCCATTAATTATAGATACCTACACACACACTCCCTTACACAGATACCTTCACCTCCGTGTCAGGTGGGCCGCATTTAGGCCATGTTGGACGGTACTGCTCTAGAAGGAAAACTACAATAAAGAAGGCAGCGGAAATGTGCAACAGCTGCTATGTTTTGATGTGAAGTCTGGATTGGTCTCTCAGTGTTGAGGAACATATATAAAAAACATAATATCAGTGCAGTTCCTTCGATGTGCCATATGTAAAAATGTTTAATACCAATTAAAAAATGCTCACTAAAAATACTGGCACCAAGTAAATAACTCAATCCAGCAACTGTTTGTGACATAGCGTTATCCTGGGTAAGAGGTATCACTCTCCCTCTGTATGTGGGAAACTTGTGGTCACAGACATTTAGGGAACTGTGTAGTGTGCAGAAATGGAAATAACTGTTTCAGTGAGACTCAAACAAGTTTTTAATTGATGGTAAACATTTATTACATTATTAATGTTTTATTTTCATGTTGGCAAACCAATCCAAACTTCAGATCAAAGCATATCAGCTTTTGCACGCTTCCTCTGCCTCCATTATTGCAGTTTGCAAAACATGCATCATTACATTACATCAACATGTATTTATATATCGCTAACAATTTATGTAGTGCTAGGTACTAAGTTAGAAGAACAAGGACAGACTGATACATGAGGGAGAGCCTGCTTGCAAGCTTATAATCTAGAGGGAGTGGGGAACAGGAGACACACGTGGTAGTGAAAGGGGAAGGTTGTGGTAGCCACAGTACTTGTAGGGTTGCCACCTGGCCGGTATTTTACCGGCAGGCCAATAAAAAAACTGGCATCATACAGTACATAAAAGCAATATAATCAATGTTTGATATTTTTATTTATATTCCTTCTCTTTATCTCCGTGTGGCAGTGCTTTGTGTAGTGTTTCTTGTGGTTTTTAAAGTTTCCTTTTTTTAGTCAACAGGAATGTTACAAAGTCAGTGAAACTAAATGGATCCAGACAAAATGTAAAATCAAATGCAGTTGAAGTGCAAATCATAAACTTTCAACATCCTGCATGTCTACTAAAAAATCTATTTAGAATTAAGAATACTTTGTGTGAATTATTTATTTCCATGTTAGGCTTTCAGATGATTGTGTATTCTGTACTAACTCCCCTTTTACTGATCAATGACAAATATATGAACTTTCCCACAACTCGTAAGCATGGCTCTGCTGCATTAGGCTGTTTAGATTCATAGTATAGAAATGTTGGTCTATTCTCGTGTTGTATCAAATATGACAAAATATGTACTTTATAGCATAACACTCATTCTCAAATAAATCCCTTTAAAATTATTATTTTTTTGGAAAACATAAGCAAATATTTTCATAGATGTACATACTTTAGAGATTAGTACATAATCAATCCTAACTTGTCTGTAGAAAAATAACCAACCTACAAAATTATTTTGCATTGAAGTCATGTTGTCAGTATGAAAACCAGCTTTATCAGTTTCTATGGAACGTACTACAGGTGTAGTAGTATCCCTGTTAATTCCATGGGTAAATTTGTAATATTTACAGTAAAATAATACAAAATTGATAGATTTATATTTAGTTTTGGTTCTCTTAAAATATTTTACTACTTTTCAACATGAGTATGTATCAAGCTTCTAACTCATGCGTGTTTCTCTTTTTTATCTATAGTATCAGCTAAACTCCAAGGAGTCTATTCACTAAAATTTTAGAATATTTGATAGGTCGACTTTCACTTTTAAAAATGTCCTCGTTATTCACTAATCAAACTAGACCTTTCTCTCCTCCCACCTATTCAAAGTCCATCTCAACCTCATATCTCGAATCCCCTTCAGTGAAAAGCAATGAAAATGGCTATCCACTAAAAGGGAGTTCTAATTAGGATGCAAGTTGGACTTTGACAAACAACCCACCTCATTTATAGGTGGCGAGTTGCATAAAAAATAAAAAAAATAATAATATTTTAAAAAATCCCCTCCTCTGACAAAACCGGTTTGCAAATTTCCCAAATGCCTCTAATACATGTTGTCCCCCTATAATTAAAATTGTACTGTCACATTTTATTTCTAAATTCTTTTCCTGGATAGTATGGATGGTGCCTTTTTCTGGGCCAGAAGATGAGAATCAAGGGCTTAACTGCTGGGACCTGTGTACTGGTAATATTTTATTTACCTTTGTGGGCCAAGGGGGTGGACAGTGATTCTCACTACCCAACCTCATGCTGTAAGGATCATCTAGACTTGAACATCCAGCATGCTATGCATGGCTCACCCAGGCTGATTATTCTGTATCCAGTCTCTCCTTGTCTCTCTTTGTGTTTCCGTGCTTGCTTTAGTTTCCTTTTATTCACACCGTGTCCCCTTAAGCTCACTGTGTCCCCTTATGCTCACTGTGTCCCCTTTCTGTTCTCTGTATTCCCTTAATGTTATGCTTTATATTTGCCCTATGCTGGTTTTTGATATGTTTCAAGTTTTCCTCTTACCTTATTTCTCTGCTCCTATATAATGTGCTCCACCTGCTTTTGCTCTATGGACAATTTCCATTGTGTTCAGTCAGGGATAGTGCTAGGACTTGCCGTATTGTGGGGTGCCGTGATGTGGTTGGAAAGCTTATAAAATCATGGCCATTTGGGGTAACAAAACCCTCACTATTTTCTATCTCAGAGTTCAAGGCTAGTTCCTATTTATGTTTGGATTCTTACTTACCCTCTTTTCTTGAAGCACCTGAGGATATTGGTTCCTCTATGCTCTTATCTAATATTTTTATTTTATCAATTCGCTATTATTTATGCCCATGGGCCTCATTGGTTATTACTTATTAGGGATAGAGGGTGGTTATTATTATATAGTCTATAAGCAGGCTGCCAGAACAGGTATTCTTTTATCAGGGTGCTGAGGGCCATTTGTCAGGCTCCTATTCCCATCAGCCTCTTGCCCTGGAATCCCCATATTTATCAGTGTTGGGAGTATCAGCAGCTCCAAGAAAAGTTTTAATTACAATGTAAGGGATACTTTAGTTTCCATCAGGGAATAGGGTGAGGCAGCCATCATGGAAGGTTGACTTTTAACCCCTTAGTGACAAGACATTTTCACCTTGACTTTCCCTTGGTGACAATGGCTGTTTTGACATTTCTGGGGTGTTTGTGTTTAGCTGCAATTTTCTTCTTTCTCACATACTATACCCACACAAATTATATGTTTTTTTTTATCATCATAAGAAGGGCTTTCATTAAATATCATTATGTTCATCATATCTTATAATTTACTACAAAAAAAAATCATAAAATATGATTAAACATTTTTAAAAACCCACTTTTTCTAACTTTGACCTAAAATAAATTTCGACATCGAGACAATAGACCAGCACCGTTAAAACGTTGATCGCGAAAACGACTTGACTCACCGCAGGACGTGCCAGGCACATCCATTGTTGGGAACAGAGTTAAAGTGAAAGTCGACCTCCTTTGACTATGCTCAACCTTTAGTGAATAGACCCCATACATATGATCTTGCATTTCATCATGAAATGTAATAATTCTTTGTGAGTAGCTCTATTAAAGAGCATTTTTTGTGTATTGTTAAATATTCTTTTATTTTTCCCTTGCTTATTTATGAGGTAATCATTTGTTCCATAATTTACTTGCCTTACTCTACATTCTTGTTTATAGATTTGGGAGGAGGTACAAGATGCTACCTTATTTCCAATGGAGTGAAAGTTCCTTATGATATTTACTTTTTGGACAGTCCTGTGCATTTTGTTAATGATATTTGTGACTTGCTTCAACCCTATAAATTCCCCTTTCAACAGCTCCAAAAGCTTACCACTGAAAACTTAAGCTATACTTGAAAGTGAACAGGGAAAAAGCCACAAAGCAGCTTATTATGAAAATATTGATTGTGATATATGTATAGTAAACTAGTCTTTTAAACCTGCATATAAAATTCTGGCATAGTCTAAGAACATTTAGTATTATATGTAATAGAATCTCTGGTTCTAGTTGCCATTGGCTTAGTAAATAATAGAACACTATACATAGACACAATTACAGCATACTGTCAAAGTCATTGATGAATATGTCTAGTAGATTTCCTGCCACAATTTTTTGGGCTAAACTTGTTGTTTATTTTCTTTGTTATTATTCCAAGGCGAAAGCTAGAGTTGAAACAGATTGTTAATAATAACATTAAACTGTAGCCTTATATTTTTCAGGTGTAATGACTATGCAATGTGAATATCTTCATTGAGGTATTATTTTAGTGACTTATATTTTCATCTATTGACTTGATGATACATCGGGGGCATGTATTAAGATGGTACTCATGCTCGTAATCTGATACTTAATTGCTTATGGTGACACAATCTTGGAACATCAATATTTTGCTTCTGTGTTTAAAAAGTCTACTCAATAAAGAAAGAATGGCAGGGAATTGAGATGGGAATTTCAAACTTAAGACCAAACTAGCTGAGTTGGAAAAATTCTCTCATTCATCTGCATTGGAGAATTAGTCCAACTCGACTTCATTGATCTAAAGTTTAAAATTACCATCTCAATTGCCTACAATAATCTCTTTATTGAGTAGACACTTAAATGTTGTAACACAAATTACTGTACTGTTATCTTTTTTTATATAGTTTGTTTTGTCACGCTTGCTAGTTAATACTGTGGCAAGAAAGTCTGATATACAAAATCCATCTCAAATCTCGAAATAGAGTCAGTTTATAGAATACCAATAGCATTACATACATTCCATAAACCGACATAATGAACGACTTTCATTTATTAACCATTCGTTCATTTGGCTTTCGTTAGTTTAGCATTTTCGTTACTCGTTTTTCGGACTAATGGACAAAAATGTTATTTTCGGACGAAAATGCATTCGTCCAAAAACTATTGCACATGTCTAATATCCAGTGTGTTAAACCACTGGTATTGTGGTATGGGCCATTATTCCCTATTTCCACACTAATATAATGTTAGGGAACTAGGGTTGTAATATCCAGCCCCAAGTTCTCCACCAAACTTTACAGGCGCACATTGCAGTCAGACAGGTAACATTCTCCTGGCCAAACAGTGAAGCATGATTCATCACTCCACAGAACATAATTCCACTGCTAGTCCAATGGTGCAGTGTTTTACCCCTCTCGAAGCTTGGTGATGTAAGGCTTGCTTGCAGCTGCTCAGCCATGGAAACCCATTCCATGAAGCTCCAGCCACATGGTTTTTGTGGAAATTTGGAACTTTTCAACTTTGGGATCAGCAGAGCACTGGCAACTTTTATGTACCATGCATCTCAGCACTTGATGTCTCTGCTCTGTGACTTTACTTGCTCTTCCTCTCTGAGTTGCTGCTTTTCTTAAACCCTTCTACTTTCCAATGGAATATCTAACAGGGATGACAATTCATGAACTGACTTATTGCAAAGGTGCTATACTATCACAGTACCATGCTTTAATTCACTGAGCTCTTCTGAATGACCAATTTATTTCACAAATGTTTGTAAATATAGACTGCATGGCTAGGTGCTTGAATTTATACACCTGTGGCAATGTGTCTGGTTGAAACACCTGCATTCAATAATTAATACTTTCGTCCTCATACTGTAAATGGATTTGGTTTTAATAATGCCCTCAGTTAAGAATTAGATACAGTGGTGTAATAATAAAATAGGTTACATTTAACACAGTAAGTAATTATCTTCTATTTTACTAAAATTGTACAACATTTGCAGCCCACCCACCAACAAAAATGTTCTATTCTTTAAACTCAGTTGTTGCAAAAGACAGTGTTATCTCTTTGTGCACCCAGCACTATATGTATCATTAAAGACTTGTAATGAATGGTTACAAAATGGCCAAGGGCATTTGTAATTTACAAAACTGGCATACTGCCATAATTCCTCCACCCACAAGCAATGTGAGATATGGGATAATACCTGTAGGAATTTAAGCCAGACAATGAAAGTCTGGAGAAGCCATTACATCATACCTACACTATCGTTCAAATGTTTGGGGTCAATTAGAATTGTTACATCAAATGAGTTGCCATATGAATAGGAAAAACAGTCAATACTATAAATAATTAGTTTATGTTCCATATTCAGAAATGAGAGGTTTTATAAGTCTATGAGAAGGAATTAAAGAGGTTAACATCTACTTCACATTCTTTGCCTCTGAAATTCCCATAAACATTCTTTAGATCTGGTAATTGTAGAGTCTATATAAGTAATCTGACTTAATTCTGCTATAATTGAAACTACTCTTAAATTAGTATAAATGGGGACGTTGTCACCATAAGATAGAATCATGAGTGAACACTGTTTGCACTGTAGGGTCCTGTAAAATGGCCTTATATTCCATGTCCACTACAGGACTATGCAGAGTAATCATCAGACCAAAAAACATAAATAGATGGTTGCCCCATAGTATTATGGATACTCCACCATGTTTAACACCTGCCAGCAGACATTGTGGGTTAAAATAATCTTTTGACTTTGATTAAGGAAAAGTGTGAACGATGACTATTCAGACCACATTTTGTTTTCGCCAGCGCATATTGGTTCAGGTTTTTTGCTCCTCACTGTCAAACTATGTGTCATATATTTGCCTTGGATACATTATTTCCGGATGACCGCTCTGCCAAAAAATCCAACTTTATAAAGTACGGTTTTTGTTGTGACTGATGCCATTTTGTGTTAATTTGTGAGGATGTACAATTGACAACTATCCTGTCAATTGTCTGTTAATCTGTCTATCTCTGCCAGTTAACATTACGTTGTGACAATATTTCCACTTTGCCTATTCAGTTTGTCCATGTTATATGTAATGTCATGATTTTTTTAGACTGTCCCATTGACACATTTGAATAATTGTCTTGTACTACCGGCCACCATGTCTTTGAGAGGTAGTAGGAGGTTGTTCCAAATCAGAGATATCCTTGGTTGAGTCGCGGACACTACTGAAAAGTTAGCTGCATCTCTACCTCTCTCCGAACACTGATTAAGGAAGAACTAGTGACAAAAGGTTCTTGAGTAAATATCTTTAGACAACTGAAACACAAGATAACTGGACCCACAGCAGTACTGGTTCTGAAATACGGATTAACACACAGCCACTGGTGCTAAGATATTGGATCTTGGAATAATAATACTGGATAACATACAGCTACTGGAACTGAGCTATTGGATATCACAAAGCCACTGGTACTAAGAACATGATACATACAGCCACTGGTACTGAGGTTCAGGATGATAGAACATATAACTGTACTGGTTCTGGAATACCAGATACATAAAGCCACTGGTTCTGAGGACTAGGATAGCTGGACACACAGCCACTGGAACTGAGGACCCAATTGCGCATTGGGTGCTGCACGGCCATTATGTTTGTTACCAGATGCTGGAAAGATGGCCTCACAGGACATAGATGGGAGCTGAATGGAGTTACGTGAGTAAGTTCGCAACGAACGTGTGGAGCAGCGAGACAAGGATTGGGTAAGGTTGTTACACACACATAGTTAAAAACACTAATTGAATAATTAAATCATTCATAGAAAATCATTCATGTGGTCAGTAAATTTTTTCCAAGACCACTCCTTTCCTGCAGATTGTTACTCACATTTTTTTACATGGGGAGCATGATTCGTTTACATTGTTTCGGTATTGAAAAGCACCTTTTACAATAGTGACATTTTTATCTATATACATGCTTGCTTACATTCAATATATGATGAACACTTTTTAACTTTCAAGATAAATAATAGATATTACTTCACATTGAAGATGGTAGAATTAATGAAATAAGTAAATGTAAAAAACGAGGAAGGCAAAACAATAAATCAATACATTAAGACATTAAAGTTTAATTTTTTTTAAACCCAAATAACATGACACATCATACTGGGAGTTGAGGCCCTGGGGAATCCTGGTAGCTAGTTTGAAAATCCAATATACCTCTTTCTGACTCAATAGTTTGGTTATGTTCCCTTCTCTTAGAGGTCTTAATTCTTTCAATCCCTAAAAATGAAAAATTATTTATATTGCTTCGACTAAATTGATAGAAATGTCTACCAATAAGGGGATTTAATATTTGTGTTTCAATGCTGGTACGATGTCCCCTAATCCTGACATTTAATTCTTGTGTCGTCCATCTCACATGTTGCATGTTGCAATTTTTACATGTTATTAAATATACTACATTGTCCAAAGACCAATTGATATAATATCTCTGTCACTGTATAAAGATCTTCATCTGTTCTTTCCGATATCCGCTGGTGCAATTTCTATTGCACTACAGAACCCGGTAATTACAAGGAAGAAATCGCATAGCAGTACACATGGAGGGATTGAGCTGGCAATTTGCACAGTGTTTAAATGTTGAATCTGATCCAGTGCTTTTAACTCTATCATTTCTTTCTAAAATTTCAAGATCTTAGGTTTAAAGCTCAAGTCCGTTAAAAGTCTAAAATGTGTATGTAAGGAAATACCAGTTTATTTACTGATAAAACAAATAAATGTGTTGATTGTAAGATTCTGTTCTTAAGGTGACAGTTAGCATTCTGAGGAATCTTTAATACTCCTTATGCTATGGGTTATAATTTGTAATCTGTTTTGAAGAAAGTTATGTGATGTAAAACATTGTCTGTTGCAAAATAAACCAAGATTCCAAAATGTACTCAGACTTTTGACTGCTACTCTAAATTATATTTCGATTTTTATTAAACAATTTAAAAATAATAATGTATTAACAAAATAAAATAGATCACTGTTATACATTAAGTTGTTGTGTATACTATATATCAATTAAAGATACCATTAAATTGGAAGTCTTTCTGATGAGACTTACCATGATGTCAACCATTAATAAATGCAGTGACTTCTTACAAATTCCAGTGATGCCAGATCTTGTTGTCTAGACTAGTAATGTTCCAATACCCAGGAATTCCAAAGATGCCTATAGAATGACCACTAGTGGACTAGTATTATGCACACAATTAACAAAAGAAGCTTGCAATCACATCAAAAGCTGCACCTGGCTGTAATCTTTTCTGCTTGAACTAATTGCAGATTGCTCTTTTATAATAACAAAAAGGAACTCCTCTGGCTAATATTGCATCAAACCACATAAAGAATGCCATAAGATTGCCAGTTCCTTTCTTGGAGAACCTGACATCTTAATTTAATTTCCATCATCTATATACCACGGTTAGCTGCTGTTATTCTCAAAAACATCAAAGAGACCATGGCTTTAACACAGTACAGTACTGGAATTAATCTGAAAGTTTTCCATAATACAAGAATACACATGTCCAGATTATTTTAATTACATATGCATGAGGTTCAAAAAAGGTAAAAAGAAATATCAGGTAGCGTATTTTTAAAATACAATTTAGTTTATTAATTCCTCCACAGAATGAACTTAGAATTAGGCAAAATATACAGTATATTTATACATTCATCAAAACTCTATTTTAAACATAGATATTGGAATATGATTAGCTGCATAAAATATTCTTAAATGAAACCTTTATTCTGTTTTCTTTTACTACTCCTTTCAGTTTTGTCTGTTTTATAAATTGTTAAACCTGTCTAGGCCTTCTGTACTATGTCTGGGCATTACTTAATTAGGAAAAGTATGAACAAATGTTTGCATTTTTGGGTGAACTGCTCAGGCACTTATTTGCAAGTTTTTGCAAAAATAATAAACAGAAATATGGTAGCTTTTGGAAAAAAAACAATCTCCACTTAAAAAGGGCAAAGCTTCATGTGTGTAACGTGCAAGCATCAGACTGAAATCTCTATCATTTGAGAACTAAATATTTCTGTTTGCTTTTGTGTTAGGCCTATTTCTCTTTTAAAGTACAGGTTCATACATGAAAATCCCACAGGCCTGTGCATATCTACACATCTATACATTTGTATTCTTTCATTTATAAACAGCCATTATGTTTCGCAGGGCTGCAAAACAGGGTAAACAATACATTATATATAGTTAGTAGGGGATCAAATATATAACAGAAGCGAAGAGGGCTCTCCACAAACAGGCTTAAAGTCTTTAATACTGAAGGTGCTCCCATTAACTTATCCACATAGGGTTGGCAAGCACCAGGTCCATGGAATAAACATTTATAGCTGGAAGATCCTTAAAAAGGAAACATTTTTTATTTCTCTACCTTTGAATGTATGAACTTATTACCTATTCATTGTGAGCACTTAGTTAAATAATTAATGCATCTGTTCTATCTTTCAATGAAGCAAAGATTTAAAGTTCCTATTCAAGATACCTCTTCTATGCAACCTTTGTTAGAGTCTATGGTGACAGTTACCTTCCACTTCTAGAATCATTATGCAAGGGCATGAACTGAGTACCTGTACAGCGCTCCGTGGAGTATGGGTATGGTAGGCATCCATATTGTTCATGGTGGACTCTGTGTCATGCAATTTAAGGATGTTTTTCAGACCTTCACAGACTTTGCCATGAATACTGCCATCCTTATATGGACACTTTATCTACCCCTGAGTATTAATATAACGATTAAGCTCTGTGCTTTAACATTTAGTTTCTCCAGAGCAATAAAAATTGAAAATTGGTAAGTCTCATCATCTATATATAATATTATATATTGGAACTTCTTTCATCTGCCTTTTAAAATAAATTACCCATACTTTGTATTGTCACGTCCTCTGTAACATAGTCCCTTTAATGTTTATGTGGTTAATATGTATACACTGTATGAGAAATGTATTGATTAACCAACATTTAACATAAAAAAACAAAAACTTTTTTAAAATAAAAGATGTTCTTGTGTTGTGGTATATTTGGAAGAAATCCAGAAATCTGACTATATCGTATAATGCATGACTGAAAGCATGCATCACCTGACACAAAGCATAAGAAATTTAGCTGACTAACTTCATCACCCACTGTGAGACTAACTGTGGTCTCTGCAAAGATAAAAAGTATTCCATCCAATACATACATAGGTTAGTATAAATAACTTCAGAATTCTTTGATCATACAATGGCATTTGACCTACAGCTTAGTGAGTCTGTGTCATCATGGTGATACCCTTCAGTGATCTACATTATTATTCCATGCAGTGGTGCTATGACATTTGTATTTAATAACTGTTTGTTGTATTAGTGAACTCAATTAAAAAAATAATTAATTTCACATATGAGTAGTGTAAAAATATATATATTTTTAGATAAGTAGCGCTTTTCAAATAGTAAAGAAAAAGAAATCAATTGGTTTTAACATTTTTTTCTATCTCCTAAAAATGAAAATGAAGTGTAACAGATTACATTACATTGACATTAATATAGCGCCAACAATTTACATAGCGCTAGGTACAGAGCTACAAGTGAACTACATACTATGTAAGATGAACAGGGACAGACTGATACATGAGGTAGAGAGTCCAGCTAGCTAGATTACAATGTTGTTGCAATAGCAACAGTACTGCCTATCTCTACAAGCTCTCCTCATAGGATGGAAAGGGGTATTGTCATTTAAAAAATGATTGCATGTTTGTTAAAATGTAAACAGAAATCTATGATGCCTCATGTTACTCAACATGTATTGGACCACGACAACCAGGACCGAAGAGCTAAGCTGAGGATTCAGGGCAAACCAGAATTAAAACACGCTTTAACTAAACGAAAATCTTCGGTAAACTTTTGAACAAATACTCCTCAGTCCACAATTAGATTGAGCACATCAGACACTCAGGCCTAAATACATTAACAAGGTGATACCGAGAGACATCATATGAAGTCTGCACTCATTCTTGAGCCAAGAGGAATGACAACAAGCCCATCAGCAAAAGTCATTCATGTTTGAAGATAATGAACTGCAATTTATGCCTGATGTTGCTTGGGGTACACTTCAGTTCCATAAAACGCTACTGATAGAGCAAATTTGAAAGATAAACATGCCATACTGCATCCCATTGTCCCTACTGGTGATCAGAGTCCATCACACACACTCTGAAACACCCAGATGATCTTTCAGACTTCTGTGATGCAATCGGGATTGCAAAACCGGAATGGACAGCCTGTGCAATGGGAAACAGAGTGATTATGATTCATCTGCAGGACACATGGAGGACGGAAACATTGTAGCAGGACCATATATCGGAGACCCCTCTGCCCCTCCACAGATCCCCACCAGAATAGGGGCCTATGCATACCAATGGCTGCTCCCAAGCCAAGAACTGTGAGTAAGTATATATGGGCTGATAACCCTTGACCATTGTTCCTTTTCCACAAGAGGCCCAGCTTACACAACCCCTCATGCAGGCCCCCCTCCCGTATCATCAATGGCACTGCAAGCCCATAACACCATCTTACCAAACCTGCTTAAATGCTGCAGTCTGCATACTCAACAGATATGAATGCCATGTGGCCAAGAGGGGAGAAGGAACTGAACTCCTGATCACCAATGACTTCTCCATTAGGCAAAGGGTCCAATTCGGGAGTTGACCCACATTCAAGCACAGAACAAGCTCATAAACTAATTTTCTATTCTTTCCTTCCCATGAAGATTACATCATGATGAACACTTCCTACAGGCAAATCCTTCATGTCAAACCCAGGTCCCCGGGAGCCATGAACACAGAGACCTGGATATCACGTTACCCAATTGGATATATACTCACCGGAACTCATCTTTAAATGGCCAGGTACACACTAATATTTTAGGCCCTGACCGGTGGAAATACTAAAGCCTACTGCTGCAACTAGTGCTGGGTGGACTTTGACTGCAGTGAAGCTGCCATTCCCTATCCAAACACAACTGATGTTTTAGATGTTGCGATGTTGAGCCATTTGTTGTTGAGTATGCCTTAGGTTATTATGGGCTATAAAGCCCGCTTCAATTTTCTCATCCCCCCACCAATCTATGTAAATATTTAAATTATTTCTGCCCTTAACATTGGTCAGAGCTGCTGTTTCCTACCTAAATTAAGCTGAAGGTTTCAAATTCTTGATAATGATATACTTGTTGCTGTGTCTACCTTAGGCTAGTATGAGGTCTAAAGCCCCTTTCAATTTGTTTGTCCCCCCTACTAAGCTATGTAAATATTGTAATTACTATTGCCCTTAACAACGGTCCACTATATCTCGATGTTCTTGACTAAACATGTCTGAAGCGGCAAGTATCCATCTCATGATATCCTCCATCCTAACGAACCCTTCCCTCGAGAGATCTGTGTCAATGTACACCAGGAGGCCCACCAGATGGATATCAATCCCTCTAGGTCTTGTCTCCTTGACACTGAGCTTAGTACCCAGTCCTTTCCCAAAGAATATCCTCTTGGGGATAGCAAAATGTTTCCTTTGTTTCCCTTCTCTACTATCCCTGTCTTTATTTGTGCACTTCCTAACTCAGGCATTCCAGCTCATACCAAATGTGCCAAAGAGATCATCTCAGGAAAATGTCATTCACTATAGCCCTAAGAACACACATACCAAAGGCTAGCAAACTAACCCAACTGAAATTCCTCCCGATTAATGCGAAAGGGCTGAATTCTCCACCAAAGTGGTCAGGTCTATTCTGAGGGTTACAGGCAACCAGAAAATTAGATCTGGCACATGGGTATTGTTGTCCACGCATGGTGGCCTTGCTACTAGGATAATTTGTTTTTGTTTTTATGTAGTGGAGCGCGAGGGAGCCCCACACTATAGTGTCTGAGCGCCAGATGTGCTCAGCAGGGCTAGAAACAAAGATGGTCTGTGCCTGTATGTGACACACCCCACTGTCAGACACACATAACAAGCATGCTGTCTCCCACAGACACACATAACAAGAATGCTGTCTAATACAGACACACACAACAAGAACACTGTCTCACATAGACCAAGCACACTGTATCACACAGACACACAGACCAAGCACACTATATCACACACACACACAGACCAAGCACACTGTATCACACACACACAGACCAAGCACACTGTATCCCACACACACATAACAAGCACACTGTATCACACAGACACACATAACAAGCGCACTGTCTCACACAGACACACAGACCAATCACGCTGTCTCACACAGACACACATAACAAGAATGTTGTCTCACACAGACCAAGCACGCTGTATCACACAGACACACATAACAAGAATGTTGTCTCACACAGACCAAGCACGCTGTATCACATAGACCAAGCACGCTGTATCACACAGACACACATAACAAGCACACTGTATCACACAGTATCACACGGACCAAGCATGCTGTCTCACACAGACCAAGCTTCTCTCAACTTGTTGTTTCCTCTACTCCCTAACCTATTGTCTCCTCTCCCCCCAACCTGTTGACTCTGCTCTCCTCCCACTCTGTTGTCTTTTCTCTCTCCCCCACCCTGTTGTCTGTTCTCTCCTCCACCCTTTTGTATCCTCTCTCCCCCACCCTGTTGTCTGTTCTCTCCTCCACCCTTTTGTATCCTCTCTCCCCCACCCTGTTATCTCATTTCCCCCCCTAACTTGTTGTTTTATTTTTTCCCCAACCTCTTGTCTCTTATTTCCCCCCAGCCTATTTCATCTTATTTCCCCCAGCCTCTTTCATCTTATTTCCTCCCAACCTCTTGTCTCTTATTTCTCCCCAAGCCTGTTGTCTCCTCCCCCTCCCCGTTGTCTCCTCCCCTCTTTACCTGATGCGGTGCGGATCACTGATGGGGAGACATGTAAGAAATGAGCATGTGTTAATACTGATCATGCATTATTATCACCATCATACATCGTATAGCATAAAAATTATCATAAATAATAATGATAGTGATAGAACATTCAGTGGAACATTCTTTCTATTCAATGTTAATATGCATTTCCTATGCTATTTAGAAGATACATTAAAATGGCAATTGTTTGAAATGTCAGGGCTTATAATAAATGTGTTGTGTAGCTTAAAAATCCAGAGACGCTCTTTGGTATAAATTATTAGTTCCATTAAAAAGAGAAGCAATATACACATCAAATATAGACAGCTTCAAAGTACTGTAATGATTCTACGGGCATCAAGATATACAAAGTAACCAAAATCCTGAACTGTCCTGCTGTTAGCTTAGATTATCAGACCTGAATAGGGATTTTGAGACCAACCACACATTCTTTTGTATTCAGGGTGGTCATAATTTCATCTTAGACTTGTCTTGACATCAAAAGCATTTAATCAAACTAACCACATTCATCTTTAAAGTCTTTTCTTTTAATAAACATAATTCTGCTGTTGGTTTAAATGATTCATATTAAAATAATGCTTCTTTAATCCTGTACATTACATTTACTGTTCTTCTCATGCGGCTATAGCTTCTATCTGAAAAATGTAGACTGTACATATAGTCAAATAAATAACATACTGACAAGGCAGCCATTCCATTCATCGGCATGAATTAGCTATTAAGACTCAGAGCATTGTCTGGTTTTTGAGCTAATAATATCTATGTTACTAATTTTGGAAAATTTAAAAACTTGGTCCTTTACCAAGATTTAAACCTAGATTTCCTTCCATGAAGCAACTTACTGAATGAGATATGTGTCAAGTATCTTTGTGTACACCCCAACACTAGGGCATTCCAAGAGAGAAATGTTAGTTAGTAAAATGCCCTGGCACCAGGTTAATATTGTTCCTTCAAACAATGGTGTCTAACTTCTCTTGTGTATGTTACCATCAAAGTCACCATGAAATGATGCTAGGCAGTGATTGCTTTATGCGAGATCTGTGTTGTCCAATTTTTCACAAAGATGGCCACATAATGTATGAAGCTGAGATTTGGGGGATATTTAGTCAGGATAAAAACAGTACAAAAAAAACAATGTCAGTTGGACATCAGTGGGCTAAAGTAAATCTGATTATCCACATAGAGCTTTGGAATATGCTACTAGGATTGTCATAAGTCAAAAACATAAACTGTTAACTACTAGCTGGGTTCCTTTGGCAACCATAATAGATACCAATTGATAATCACTTTTATGTACTCTCTGTAGATCAGCTCCGGGATGAGTAGTAATATTACATTTCTATGCAGTCTAAACATTTTATTTTGCTTGTAAAAGTCTAGCTATGGTTTGTATCTGATTTAAAATTTTAATTAGATAAGATATAATCAAAGCACTTCCATACATAATGGGAGCTATTCCTCAAGTGTAAGGTGGAGGTGAGTTGCAAGTGAGATGAACATTTGTTCAAAAGAAATATCGCCAGCCTCTCTTCTGACGCACAGGCAGCTGGGTGTTTGTCCGTTTCGCATGTGCACAAACATCTTCCTAGGTAGCCCCTCGCACTTCCCATACGTTTTCTGAGGTCAGAGCATTGAGGGTCAGATGATTGAGGACTGTGATGGGCACCCTGGGACGATGTCTATGCTCCTGGGCAGAATACCGACAGAGCCTCCATGGGGGGGGGGGGGATGGCCGATACAACTGTCCCGGGCCTGGTGGGCCCTCTGGCCCTTTAAAAAAAAATCTATAAAAAAAGTGTGGGCAAATGGGGTAGCTGCCCAGGGCCCATTCATTACTGAGGGCCCAAAGCAGCTGCCCCATGGGCCCATGCTGCCCATGTAACTGTCTCACACAGAGACAGCCACAATCAGGCAGCAGCTGGCAGTCCGCATCCAGCGGTCGTGGACCCGGCTTTTAGTCACAGCCACCTGAAATGAAGGCAAGTGCAGGAAGAAACATTGTGGAGAATACGGCCGGGGACAAGCAGCATCCAGGTAAGTACTGGGGAACAGGGGAGGAGGGGGGGATTTTTTAATATTCAAATTATCAGTTGATATTAATGAGAAAATTATCAGTGGCTAATTATGAGCAAATTATCAGTGGCTATTAATGAGCAAATTATCAGTGGCATAATAATGAGCAAATTATCAGTCGCATATTAATGGATAAAATATTCAGGGGAAAGGGGGCGGCCAGAATTCTTTTCAGTAAGGCGAACTGATATTTCTAATGGTGGCCCGGCATACAGACATCCAGTGAGTTCTGGAGAAGTCTTGTGGATGTAATGTGGGTGCTAGCTGGGGTAAGTCCTGGATGTGCAATGTGGGTGCTGGGGTATATCCTGGGTGTACAATGTGGTTGCTGGCGCATGTTTTGTAAATGCAATATATGGGCTGGCTGGGGAAATGCCTGGGTGTGCAATGTGGTTGTTGTGTCATGTCCTGTTAATGTAATCTGAGTGCTGTATGGGATACGTCTTGGGTGTGTAATGTGGGTGCTGGGGCATGTCCTGGGTGTGCAATGTTGGTGATGGGACATGTCTTGGGTGTGCAATGTTGGTGGTGGGGTATGACCTGGGTGTGCAATGTGGGTGCTGAGGAATGTCCTGGGTGGCCAATGTGGGTGCTGGGGCATGTCCTGTGTGTGCAAGTTGGTGCTGGGCCATGTCCTGAGTGGGCAGTGTGGGTGATGGAGTATGTCATGTGTGTGCAATGTGGATGCTGGGCATATCCTGTGTGTGCAATGAGAGTGCATGGGCATGTCATACATGTGCCACATGGGTGCTAGGGTAAGTATTAGGTGTGAAATGTAGGTGATGGGGTATGACCTTGGTTTGCAATGTGTATGATGGGGTATGACTTGAGTGTTTAATGTGGGTGCTGTGGCATGTCCTGGGTGGACAATGTGGGTGATGGGGCATGTCCAGTGTGTGCTGGTGCATGCCCTGGGTGTGCAGTGTGGGTGCTGGGGCATGTTATGTGTTTGCAACATGGGAGCAGGGGCAAGTCTTGGGTGTGCAATGTGGGTGATGGGGTATGACCTGAGTGTCAGTGTGGTGCTGAGGCATGTCCTGCAGTGGGTAATGTGGGTGCTGGGCCATGTCTTGGGCAGGCAATGTGGGTGATGGAGTATGTCATGTGTGTGCAATGTGGATACTGGGGCATGTTCTGGGGTGTGTAATATGGGTGCTGGGGCATGTCCTTTGGATGTAATCTGGGGGCTAACTGCTGTCAGAGCTGGGTTTGCAATGTGGGTGCTCGGACATGTCCTGTGTGTGCAACATGGATGCTGGGGCATGGCCTGGATGTATAATATGGGTGCTGGGTGCATCCTGGCTGTGCAGCTTGTGTGCTGGGGCATGTCTCATGGATACAATCTGGGTGCTGGCTGGGGTAAGTCCTGGGTCTGCAGTGTGGGTGCTGGTGCATGTCCTGTGGATGCAATTTGGCTTCTAACAAGTGGTTTACAGAAAAGGAACTATACAATCAGTGTCTGTAAGGGTTCAATAGATTATTATACTCTTCTTTTGTTGAAACTCTAATGCTTTTCCTAATGCACAGAGGTAAATTATTGCCTATCTATCCAATTCAAGTTACAAATGCCTCATTTGCAGTTTACACCACCATCACATATGGTGTGAAACACATGTTAATGTTTCATTTAGATTATACATTTAATGAACAAATAATTTCGAACACTTTTTAGATTTATGTCACTTTAGCATCAGATTTTGCATCAGAATCTTAAAGGAAGATGTTTTCTATATGGTATCTGCTGATATAAATCATATTTATTAATAAAATAAATGAATAATGATATATCCTACCAGCAACATTAGTAATTAATAGTGATGTATCCCAACAGTAAGTGATGTCCGGGCTTTTTACAACTAATACAAAAACATTTTTTGGTGAGAGTGATCCTTTAATTTGGTAGCACAGATTTAGCTACATTATTTGCAAATTATAATGCCTAAATATTAATTTCTAAGCATGTTTTACATCATTAGCCAAAATTTGTTTTGTCACATAATCATAATTACACATGTGTATTATTTTATTAAGATGCATTGATAAACATTGTGATTACATTCACACAGGCAGCACAGTTATTATAAAGCTACTGGTGTACATATTTGCATACTTCCTGGAGTGACAATGCACACTTTTACACAAAATACCCTATGTATGCAAAGGGGTTTGTTATAGGTCATACCTAATCAATACTATGCTCTATTTCATGTTTAATGTTCTATTCTCTGTCTAAGGCTAGTACTTTAAAAAGTTAAACACAAATAATAAAAATAAATTAAGCATTTTATTAATTACATTGTCCATGTGGATTAGTGCATGGTAAAATACTGATTGAAATTTGAAAAAGAAATATAAACTTGAAATAGGCAAGTTCACTTTAATCAACCTAGACATAAATTCTGTCTAGTACAATTTTTACAAAATCAAATCTCAATTAGTTGTGGCAGGGGACTTATAGGATTTGTCTGATACATTGAAAGAAAAGGAAATGAATTAGAGAAATTGATTGTGTCTGGCCAAAATACTTCAATTGTGGCAACAATGTTTAAACTGATTTATTTATAACACTGAAGGAGTGTAAGGGTTTGGGTTCAGTCTTTCCATAATTTTCTCTTAACATCCGCAGGTCAGCTTTGAAGACATATATCGGATCGGAAGTCGGTGCATTGTATTGAAACCAAATGCTATATCTTTTCATTCACAAGTTTCTTACATGTTACAATTTAAGGTACAGACCGATGCTACATATGCCAAGTGTTTCACTGGTTGTTGTAAATAAACTGTATCATATTCTTATAAATAGTACAGTCATGTGGTATATCTCTTATCCATATGTTAGTTCTCATTTTCCATCCACATTAGCTTACTTAGAAAGGTCATTTCTAGAAGACATGGAGAGTTTAGCACAAACCATGGATGAAAAAGTGTAAGGTTTAAATTATTGCAAAAATAGTTAATGTTCCTATTTTTTTAAGCATTTTTATTTATTTTTTGTACTTTCTTTCTATACTACTATATCTTATTTTAATGTAGATTGTTATTTATTTTTGTAGCCAGGAGTTTCCCTTTAAGCTTCTACACATATTAGGTAGATTGAACACAAGTGCTTATGTATTTATGTATTTAGTATATGAAACACATGTGTTATTTTACCTCTCCCTTTCACACCTCCCTCTCACTGCCCCTATCCAGTTCCTAATTTTGAATACCTCTCTCTCCAGCTCAGCTCCCATTTTCTCAAATCTGCTCCCTTTTCTGATTTCATGTGAACTCATCCTCTCCTCTTTATCAAAATCCTTTGGAAATATGCAAAATGAGTAAGAAACTACTATCTGGGTCATTTTGGCCAATTTGGACCTTCAAGTGTCATACATTGGTTTTCTCCAGGCCCATTTAATCTTACTCCAGAAAGCTGTGGAACTGCCAAAAACTACAGCACACAGGGTTACTGGAAGTGGCATTTAGCCTGTTATTGTAAATTGTGCCAGTTAACAGAGACAATTATAGATCAGTTTGCTTTGGCACGGTGTGAATTAATTGTGATGCTTTATATACTTTTGAGACGTTAATTGAGCTATTAACCTTGAAGGCTCACTGGACAAAATTCCAGGGCAATCAAAAAAGGGGTAATGTTGGCTCTTAGTTTCTTTCTTGTTTATAATGTGTCCTATGTGTCATGATGTTTAATATTTCTATTAATCACACTTTTAATATAATCGTAAGTTTTTAAATGTTTACAATCTCATAGAATTCAGCATCTATAGATGTATTTATGACTATATTTAAAGTTAATTAAAGAGTATTTACTTAGCCAAACATTGTATGTATTATTGTTTTTAGTTTTATTACTAGTCAGATATTAAAGGATTGAAAGACCTAGTTAAGGGGGTGGTGTTAAATGTTTTTGAGTGCCCTCTCAACATGTGATTTACATGGCAATGTAGATAATGTAAGCACCTGCACATTTAGCCCAAGCATTTTTCTTTTTATAAACCACTGTATGTGCTTCTAAATTACCCATGCTGCTACTCAAGACCCTCTGCCCCACCCCATTCCCTGGGTTCACTAGGACCAGTCCAGGACATTGTATTTCCTGGGTCAAAGGACGAAATGCTGCCCCTCACATACACACTAAAACCATGGCCAACATCACAACCAACAAAATATGCTCACATCCTTTATGTCATATCATGATAATTAAAACTAAAATTTAACTTATCAGGATCAGCACCTTGTCTATGTGCAAAATTAATAAGGGAGTTGGAGGATCTTGGTTATGAAGAGAGACTAAAAAAAGTTGCATTTATACATGTTAGAAAAAAAAATCTTAGAGGAGATGTGATAACATTACATAAATATGTGCAGGGGCAATATAAAGAGCTTGTCGTGGTTCTACCCCGACCTCCTGACAAATACATTTAATAGTCCAAATGTTTGTGTTTATATATCTCCTTCCTGGTCTAGAGGCCTCCCTACCTTTGTCTGCTTGTATTTCTTCCCCTCTGTTGATATCAGGTGGGCATGTTAACTAGTGTAACACACCCATGTTAAATACCTACAGTTTTGAATTTCTACCCTGTCCAGGAACTGGGAAGCTGAACCTGGAAGGCTCAACCAGCCAGTGGTTGTTTTTCAGCTTCTACTGAGACCATTTGGCTATAGCAATATTATTTCAGCTAAGTTCCTCCCTTAAAGAGCCCCCTCTGCTTTAGTCATCCTCTCTGGGGTGTTCCTGCTTTAGTCATCCTCTCTAGGGTATTTCTGCTTCAGTCACCCTCTCTAGGATGTTCCTGCTTCAGTCACCCTCTCTAAAGTGTTCCTGCTTCAGTCATATTTTTAAGGTTTTCCTGCTTCCGCCCCCCTCTCTAGGGTGTTTCTGCTTAGTTACCCTTCACAGGCCTCACCCTTACCTAAGGCCTCACCCCTTGTTTAACTCTCTCTATCCCTACCTCTGCTTTTTAAACAGTCTCTGCAGTTCTTTGTTTATACTACAGTACCTACTCAAACCCCTTTTCCTAGTCCAGTTCCTTGCTAAAGTCCCCTTTTATCTCTGCTTCAGTCCTTATTCCAATTATTAGTATTCCTTATTATGTCTTTGTTTCTATTTATGTTCTCGCCCTACACAATGAATAACAACATGCAACCGCACAATGAGTAACACCATGCAACCAGACAACTCTATCCCTGCACTGAAACTTTTACTTGACCTGGTAAAGGCCCTGACAGAGCTCTTCAGTGACCTGTTCATTGACAAAAATGTACAAAGAACAAGAAGTCACCCCCTGAGACTGGCAAAGATTTCATAGACAAAAAAGGAAGGTATTTTTTTTAAGTTAAGGGCAATACAGATATGGAAATCACTGCCAAGAGAGGTGGTGTTATCAAATACAATATATCCATTCAAAAAGTGTCTGGATTTTTTTTTTAATTTTTTTTTTGAAAAGCAGGACATACAGGGCTATTAATAATAGAATTAGCATTAATGACAGAGCTTCTTTATCCAAGGAGAAATATGACTGCCTTTTGGTACCCAGAAACAAATTCTTGGAAAAATTCGAAATAGCTTAATTAGGGATTTTTTTTTAAATTCTTTTGGATCAAAAGCAGGAATGATAGGTAGAAGGGTTGAATGTGATGGACATAAGTCTTTTTTCAACCTAAATTATTATGTTACTTTGTCAATGATCAGTAAATCTGTGTACATCATGTCAACGCCACTGCCTTCACGCTTAGTGAACCTTGGGACACCCGGTACATAGATCATTCAGTAATGTGCGATGGGTGGAGCAAACAGTCTATGCCAATATAACTTGGACAAATTGTATCGCCTTTCGCTGCACTCAAAAACACCCTACAAGCAGAAAAAAAATAATGGTGTGAGGAGCAGTGAGAGCAGCATGCCTAGGTCAAATTGACCAGAGTCGGCAATAGACAGCACAAACAAACTACATTTTTATTTTGTCAAAATCCCTCTTGACATATATCTCATAATTAAAACAATGTCTGTCTAAAGCAGGTCTTTAAGGACAGCTCTATAACTAAAATGTGTGTATTGCTTTCTAACAGTTCTTTAGGTGTCTTCTGCTAATGATAGAGCTTGCTTTCAGTAGGAGAAAAATATCCTTTGGAAGATCCCAACAAAAAGTGAATATTGTAAAATTCTGTAATTCATTCAATTTATATATCATCCAATCTAATGTGAATTATTTTGTTAGTGGGTTTTTTTTTTTTTCTTTAATGACCTTGTGCAACCTCTTGGTTCTCTACACCAGTACATACCCAATGCTGTTAATGTGCATGTTAGTAATTAGCAACAACTGTATCCAATTGCTCAAATGATCCCTTTCTGGATAAAACTATATTTAATTTCACATTCATGGATATTTGCAATGGTTAGGACATTCAGATCTGCATGAAATATAACCCTGAAATTCAAATGCTTTTATTTCAGTTCAGGAAAAAAAAATTGTGATAAATGTCTTAACATTAAAAAATGTAAAGTATGAATATTAGGTTCAACAGTATTATTTGAATAGAGGTATGCCGTATCTAATGCATTCTTAAAGTAAAACATTTATATACAGATGCAAAATAGGATATGAACCCAGCTTCGCACACTAACTTAGCTAAACTAAGCTATTAAATATATATATATCTATATATATATATATATATATATATATATAGATATAGATATAGATATATAGATCTAGATCTAGATATATATTAACATAGAAGCACAAGTGAAATTGTAGTAGTTCCTATTGTGAGGATAAATTGGCATGTACTTTTGATCCATAGGAAGCAGGCAGCCGTCTGGTCGACGACCATCTCTCTCTGCTGGCTCAGAGAGAGACCCTCATTTTTGCAGGGGGGACCTTAACTAGGTTCCCCCTACAGATCCCATGCAAAAACAATGGTCTCTCTCTGTTCTTGTAGCGAGAGACCCTTGCATTCAGCAGTCAGAGCGGGGCATCAGGCGGTGCGTATGCTGATGTTGTCATCACACGTGTCTCGCATGGTTTAATTAAAAGTGCCGGGACATGTTTTGTTTAACCCTTGCTTCCTTCAAGGAAGCATGGGTTAAACAAAGTTTAATGTTCCTTTAAGTGTTTTTAAAGAACTGAAATAATTATATTTTAAAAGACATATAACAAATTACAGACTGAAGAAATCAAGATCAAGTACAGTCACTGTGCAAGGTGAAAATATAATTAAAAAATAATGTAGAAAATAAAAACTTATAAAAAATGTATGCTGTGTGTTAACAGAATAAAAAAGTAATGCATAAATTGAGAGAAAAATGGGTTATATGTGTTGATGTTGTCTCCTGTTTATTACATCACCTTGCGGTATGATATACAAATTCCACATGGAATGTAGCTCATTTGCATATCAGGTCACAGGTGATGTGATAAAAAGGAGACACCCCAGGCACATTTAAAAAAACATTAGTGTATTTTACTGAAATTTTGCTAACAAAATGTATAGATTGTTCTAATTTGTTATACTCACACTTACACTGTCAGTAATATTTAGGTGAGAGAGACACTTGCTTGTGCTGAATTGCTAGTGCTAGGTTTAATGCTAGTGCTTTGCTATTAAGCTGAATATATCTAAATCTTTGTGATTAAATAAAACATATAGTGAATACATATATTCAAATATTGATGAATACATGTATTTTAATAACTACAGTGCATTAAAAAGGTAGGTCATTTTTTTTTAAGTTGCAGTGGTCCTTTCATGGAATAGAGGATCTATGAGAAATGCAGATAGAGCTTGGGATAGTGGGCAACAGATAGACTGAAAGATAAATATTGGTTTTATTATCCCTGACACTACAGAACATGAGCATACTTAAGAAAACAGCATGTATGTGTTTGGTATAGCTTTTTTTTATATCATTCAATTGCACTAGATAACCCATGGTTTTCATAACGATCTAAATGGAAAATGAAAATATATATTCTTACCAATAAATAATTCCTATGAGTGCCAGGAAATATCATTGTTTTTCTATGTAAAAGGCAACACTTTGTAACATTAGATTTTTCAATAAAAGCAATTCAGTCATTGTTGGCAAGCTTGTCATAAAAATATTATCTCCCATCTTGTCTTCATATGTTTAGTGTTTGTGGATATGTTATTCTACCCAATTATTCTAGTTCAGTTTTCAGATTTTATATCATTACTTGTTTGCGTAGAGAATTGTTGGCCTGCATATTTGCCACCCTGTTCCTTCCAATTATCTTCCCTTATTCAAATCAATCTATTGTATTAGTCTTCATAATGTAGTAATATTGACCACATTTTTAAGATGATACAAATCCATCCTCTGGCAATAAAGGACCTGAGATTTGTTTGTACAGTATTGCTAAACCACCTGGAATGAATTTCAAAGCTGGACTTCATAAAACAAATCGCCTACAGAAAATGAAGTTCATGTCTGGTACATTTAACTAATGTTTTTATTCCGCTCTTCCCTATAGTTCTTCTGACCTATGTTACCAGTGGCATATGCTCCTCATAAAATAATTTTCTTATTTTGAAACATAGGCTCATGTTACCATCTGTCATTAATTAAAGGTATGAGCAGTGTGTAACAGTGTGTGGAGGGTCTGTGTTGTTTGCAGAACCATGAGACTCATGCCCCTCAATGGACCACCAGGGAATTACTTCTACTCCCCTCTCTATGTGAAAGGTAAGAGGTAGGTAGTTCTGTGATGCTAAGGGGAGGGAGAAGGGACATGCTGGGAGACGCCCCTTCTTCCCTCGTTGGAAATATTTCTGCATACATCTACGACTAATATCAGGGCAGAAGTAGAATAAGTGAAACGCATCAGCTGTGCTATATACACCGATTAGGCCTGCCTAATATTGTAAAGGTCCCGTTTTTTAATGAAAAAAACATCTTTGACCTTCAAGGAATGGACTCTGAAGGTGTGCTGGTGTATCTTGCAACAAGACATTAGCAGCAGATTGTCACATCAGTGCCGTCGCGCTGCAGGACACGTCCTGCTTACCTTAGCCGCCGCTTGACACGCGCTTCTTCTGCGCGTGTAATACTTACCACAAGGTCCTGTCCCGGATCCGCTGCTATGATTCCAGAAAATGTACGCATGCGCTTACGCAGTGCAGCGCATACTCCTCCACACTATACGCTGCCTAAGAATTAGCTATTGCCATAGAAGTCCCTTCCACACGGCGGCGCCATCTTGGTTTTTATGCAACTTCCTAGTTTGCTTTCCAAGCCTCATTTTCATCCCAGAGGCGGAGACTTCTTGGTTTTGTATGCTACTTCCTAGTTTGCTTTCCAAGCCTCAGTTTCATCCCAGAGGCGGAGACTTGCCTTGGAGGGATATTTAAAGGCTCAGTCTGCATTCAACCTTTGCCTGTGATAGTGCCTTGAGCCTTTACTAGCGTTTTTGTACTTCCTATTCTATATCACTGTTGCCGAACTTTGCTACCTGACCTTGCCTGTTTGCCGCCTGTCCTGACCTGTTGCCTGTTTTGACTTCGCCTGAACTCTGCCAGCCTCGACTTACTCTTTTGCCTGTGTCCCTGTTACCTTCGCCTCGGTCCTGTTTCAGCATCCTATCCTGCACCTCCGCTTCGGTCCTGTTACAGCTTCCAGTCCAGTACCTTGGTTTCAGCTTCGATACTCTGGTAGTAGTACAGAGTGCAAAAGACCAGGGGGAACGAAACCTGAGGCTCAACCATAAGGTGGACTTCCTTCAGGCGGAAGAATTCTGTTCTATTACCGGGGTTCGTTGCACTAACCTCGATCTCTCTGCAAAGCTGTTCCAACCTCGCTCCTGAACGTGACAGTTATCACAGGCCTTACTATGGATCCCGCAGATTTAGCCCGAGTGTCTTCTAGACAAGACCCTCAGGACCAGATCTTGGCTTCCCATGCATCACAGCTCCAGAGTCTTGATCAGAAACTAGACACCGTCACTGAATTACTAAGACCTCTGACGACGGCCCCTCCAACAGCAGCCCGTTCGGTACCAGCTCCAGAACCATCTGACTTAGGTGCCCATGGAGCTGCTAAACCTCCAAAAATGCCGGTCCCAGATAAATATGCAGGAGCTCCCAAGGAATGTAGAGGGTTTCTCAATCAATGCCTCCTACACTTTCGGACTCAACCTCAGACCTTTGCCTCAAACTCATCTCGGGTGGCCTTCATTATTAATTTAATTAGGGGCGAAGCTCTGGCCTGGGCCTCTCCATTACTCGAAAGAAACTCCCCACTCCTGGATAATGCTGAATCTTTCATGTCAGCATTTCGTGCTGTCTTCGATGCACCCGGTAGACGAGAATCCGCTGAATCTAGTCTCATGGAATTAACCCAGGGTAGGAAGACGGTAGCTCAGTATGCTATAGAATTCAGGACTCTTGCTTATGAGACCGACTGGAACGCAAGTGCACTAAGAGCGGCCTTCAGAAGAGGCCTTAATGACTCCCTTAAAGATGCTCTCACGTACCGTGACTTACCAGATGATCTAGAAAGTTTAATTGCACTCTGCTTAAGACTTGATGCTCGCAATCAAGAAAGGCGTAATGAGAGAGAGAGAGATCGGGACAGGAACCCCAGGTTTTTCAAACTTCAGCCCACCTATTTCCCTCAGAATCCCAGTCAAGAAACCTCTAGCCCTCCAGCAGAAACTATGGAGATTGGGCCCGTGTTATGCTTGTCTGAGGAGGAAAAACAAAGGAGGAGGTCCAAGGTTCTTTGTTTATATTGTGGTGAAAAAGGACACATGGCCCGGTACTGTCCTCAGAAACAGGGACTTCCGTGCTTAGTGGGAAAAAAGGGGCAATCCACTGAGCATTTCTGTCCTTATGCCTCCTTCTCATCCTAGAATGTTAATACCAATCACGCTCCGGTGGAAAGGTCACCAAGTGACCACACAAGCCTTCATTGATTCTGGAGCTGCTGGAAATTTTATTGACAATAATTGGGCTATGCAACAAGGGATTCTCTTCACTTACAAAAAACAAAGTAGTCCCATAGCTTCCTTAGACGGCTCTCCGCTCGGTACTGGATTCATTTCTGAAGAGTCTATTTTATTAGAAGCTAAGATTGGGATATTCCACTCTGAGGAGATCACCTTTGACGCCATATGTAGTCCTCTTCTTCCAGTCATATTGGGTATGCCATGGCTACAGAAACACAATCCCATCATCGATTGGTCTCAAGGTGAGATTACTGCCTGGAGTGATCATTGCAAGAATACGTGTTGTCATCAGCCTATCAAGGTCTACTCGGTTCTTGAACTTACCCCTGAAGATCCTCGATCTATAGTTCCTGCTCATTATTGGGAATTTCTAGATGTCTTTTCTAAAGAACGTGCTGAAACTCTCCCTCCTCATAGAAGCTATGATTGTGCTATCGAACTCTTGCCCGGCACTTCGCCTCCTTCTGGACGTACTTATCCCCTCTCTGAACCAGAAAATCAAGCATTAGCACAATACATTGACGAAAGCCTTAAAAGGGGCTTTATAAGACCATCCTCCTCTCCTGCGGGGGCAGGGTTTTTCTTCGTAGCTAAAAAGGAAGGCTCACTCAGACCATGTATCGACTATCGAGGATTAAACAAAATCACTGTAAAAAATAAATACCCTCTTCCTTTGATAGCTGAATTACATGATCAACTCAAGGAAGCTACGGTGTTTACCAAATTAGACCTGCGTGGGGCATACAATCTCATCCGTATCCGCAAGAATGACGAATGGAAGACGGCATTCAATACCAGATATGGCCACTACGAATACTTAGTGATGCCCTTCGGCCTATGTAACGCCCCCGCAGTGTTTCAGAATTTCATGAATGATATCTTCCGTGATATGTTATTGTCCCATGTCATGATATACTTGGACGATATTCTAATCTACTCCCGAGATATCCAAGAACACAGGATTCAAGTAAGACAAGTACTCCAACGCTTGAGAGAACATACGTTATTCGCCAAAGCTGAAAAATGCGAATTTGAAAAGAATAAAATCAAGTTTCTGGGCTACATCATTACAGAAAACGGCCTCGAGATGGACCCTGACAAAGTTCGAGCTATTGAAGACTGGCCACCTCCCACCAACCTAAAAGGCATCCAACGCTTTTTAGGGTTCGCCAACTACTACAGAAAATTTATCAGAGACTTCTCTAAAATAGTATCACCCATAACAGCTCTCACCAGAAAAGGTGCTAATCCTAAGACCTGGCCTCTCCAAGCCACCCAAGCCTTCAAAAAACTCAAAAAAGCTTTTATTACAGCTCCTATACTTCATCGCCCAGATCCTAAATTACCTTTTATTTTGGAGGTTGATGCATCAGAATTCGGTGCTGGAGCTATTTTGTCACAGAGAGATCAAACAACCAATCGTATTCATCCTTGCTCTTATTTTTCTAAAATGTTCACATCTGCTGAATGTAATTATGATGTCGGTAATAGGGAACTACTAGCCATTAAAATGTCCCTGGAAGAATGGAGACATTTATTGGAAGGCACAATTATTCCTATTACAATTCTGACCGATCACAAGAATCTCCTTTACATTGAGAAGGCTAAAAGACTTAATCCCTGACAGGCCAGATGGGCATTATTTTTTACCCTATTCAATTTCGTACTGACCTACCGTCCCGGCTCCAAAAATAAAAAAGCAGATGCCTTGTCACGAATACATGAACGGGCTACCTACATTCCTAAAGAGGACACGATTCTCCCTTCCAATCAGATCATTGCGGTAGTCTCTCCAGTACTGTTACAACGGATTTCCAGAACTCAATATCCTAGACCGAAGGGCCTGCGATGCCCCCCTGGCCGTTATTTTGTCCAACCTAGATTCAGAACGGCTGTACTGTCCTGGGCGCATGACTCTCCCATCGCCGGACATAGGGGAGTCGCCAACACTAAATTTCTTCTCCATAGATATTTTTGGTGGCCTACCCTCTCCCGTGATGCCCGTGATTACGTTACTGCTTGTGCTAAATGTGCTCGATGTAAGACACTCAGAACCAAGCCCTATGGTTTCTTATGTCCATTGCCTGTTCCTAAACAACCCTGGTCCCATATAGCTATGGATTTCATTACCGACCTCCCGCAGTCTCGGGGTAATACTACTATCCTCGTAGTTGTGGATCTCTTTTCTAAATTGTCCCACTTCATTGCGTTAAATAAATTACCCTCCGCAGCTACCCTTGCTCAAGTCTTTTTAAAAGAGGTAGTGCGGATCCACGGGGTTCCTCAATCCATTGTCTCTGATCGTGGCACTCAATTTGTCTCTAGATTTTGGAGAACACTTTGTCGGCTGCTTGGTATTTCTCTGAAATTCTCCTCTGCGTACCATCCCCAAACCAATGGACAAACTGAGAGAACGAACCAGGTTTTGAAGCAATATCTCAGGTCTTATGTTGACAACGACCAGTCTGATTGGGTTGATTTTTTATACCTTGCGGAACTCTCTTACAATTGTGCATATCATAGTTCCTTGAAAATGTCACCCTTCCGTGCCATGTACGGAGTTAAGCCCTCCCTTTGGCCTCTGGAACCTAGTCCATCGAACATCCCGGCCGCAGACCACGCTATTGCTGATCTCACTTCTCATTGGACTGTCTTATCCAGACAATTGCTTGCTGTGAAGCAAACACAGAAATCCTTTGCCGATAGGAAGAGGTCTCGTATTTCCTCTTTCAAGCCTGGTGATTTGGTTTGGTTGTCCACTAAGAATCTCCATCTTCGACAATCCTCCTATACTCTCGGTCCTAAATATATTGGACCTTATAAGATTCGCTCTTGTGTCAACGATGTCTCGTATTCGCTTGAACTGCCTCCTTCCATGCGCATCCATGATACCTTCCATGTCTCCTTGCTAAAACCTGTGGTTTCTAATCAATTCTCCCCTCCTGTTCGTCCTCCTGATCCTGTTCTGGTGCAAGGTCAAGAAGAATATTTGGTGTCCTCTATCCTCGATTCTAGACATTACAGGGGTCATTTGCAGTATCTTGTTCACTGGCAGGGTTATGGCCCTGAAGAGAGATCATGGGTTGATTCTACTGATGTCCATGCTCCTTCTAGGGTGCGCTCTTTTCATGCTTGTTTTCCTGATAAACTGGGTTCCGGGCGCCCGTACTGCGCCCGTCGGGAGGGGGGTAGTGTCACATCAGTGCCGTCGCGCTGCAGGACACGTCCTGCTTACCTTAGCCGCCGCTTGACACGCGCTTCTTCTGTGCGTGTAATACTTACCACAAGGTCCTGTCCCGGATCCGCTGCTATGATTCCAGAAAATGTAAGCATGCGCTTACGCAGTGCAGCGCATACTCCTCCACACTTTACGCTGCCTAAGAATTAGCTATTGCCATAGAAGTCCCTTCCACACGGCGGCGCCATCTTGGTTTTTATGCAACTTCCTAGTTTGCTTTCCAAGCCTCATTTTCATCCCAGAGGCGGAGACTTCTTGGTTTTATATGCTACTTCCTAGTTTGCTTTCCAAGCCTCATTTTCATCCCAGAGGCGGAGACTTGCCTTGGAGGGATATTTAAAGGCTCAGTCTGCATTCAACCTTTGCCTGTGATAGTGCCTTGAGCCTTTACTAGCGTTTTTGTACTTCCTTTTCTATATCACTGTTGCCGAACTTTGCTACCTGACCTTGCCTGTTTGCCGCCTGTCCTGACCTGTTGCCTGTTTTAACTTCGCCTGAACTCTGCCAGCCTCGACTTACTCTTTTGCCTGTGTCCCTGTTACCTTCGCCTCGGTCCTGTTTCAGCATCCTATCCTGCACCTCCGCTTCGGTCCTGTTACAGCTTCCAGTCCAGTACCTTGGTTTCAGCTTCGATACTCTGGTAGTAGTACAGAGTGCAAAAGACCAGGGGGAACGAAACCTGAGGCTCAACCAAAAGGTGGACTTCCTTCAGGCGGAAGAATTCTGTTCTATTACCAGGGTTCGTTGCACTAACCTCGATCTCTCTGCAAAGCGGTTCCAACCTCACTCCTGAGCGTGACACAGATCCTTTAGGTCCTGTAACTTGATCGGACTTGTTTATCCAGCACATCTCACAGATGTGTGATTGGATTGAGATCTGGAGAATGTGGAGGCAAAGTCAACATCTTGTGTTCCTCAAACCATTCCTAGCTTTGTTGCCCAAACCATCACACTGCCTCTGCAGGCTTGCCACCCGTCAGTGGTCATAATGTTATGATTGATCAGCGTATGTTCCTATTAGGCAGGGCGATTTAATGCGTTAGGGGCACCAGGACAATTGTAATAAGAAGTAGGATTATACTTGCCATAATAGCAGGACTTCAGAAACACTTCTCACACTGACAAATAACATTATTCTGAACAGATATTTGTTATTCTGCCAGCAGGTGTCACTACTAGACAGTTTCCCAGATTAACTTCTACTAATAGAGAAGCAGAAGCCACTACCCATTGTTGGAACTCAGGTGTAAAGCTTCGGTCAATGTAACTAAACTCTTTTTAATGACTCCAGCTTGAGAAGCATGTTTTCAATCAATTTTGGGCAAATTATTCTGCCAGGCTCAAATTAATTTATTTGTTAATAGTTTGGTTTTAATTACTTGTCCAAATGTGGAACTGAGGAAATTTTGACATGATTGTAAACATACACATATATAATGTTTAAAGGACCTCTGCAGCTAATTTGAAAAAGAATTGTACTTGGTGGCACACATCATGCGTTTTTGGCATGTTCAAGTATGCAAAAAATCACTTTTCTATCTTTTGAAATCTCAGGACAAACAGACATGCAATTAGAAATGTGCATTTCCAGAGACTTACTCATTGACAATAATATAGCAATCATAATCATGTTCTATAACGACATCATTCATACGTTTTTGTTTAGTTTATCACTGTGCCTCTCCATAGATATGCAATGGGGACACTCAAGGCACACATTCACATATCTGACATCCCACACATTGGATATCCTATGTATTTCTATGGTTGAAGAGTTGCTTGGGAACTTCCTTTGTATTCAAAATGACAGATGAGTATCCATCTTCGGGAGCAAATCATTAGCAGGAGAAACCAAGACATACCACCAGTACACACCATATGATACATCAGTGAGCAAGACTAGACAAAGACATTTTATTGAAATTGAACCAAAAGCGGTCTCCAGACAGTGTGTATTTGTTTATGTTTGTTAAACGTTTCCTTGAAAAATACTTTTTAAAGAATTTGGAATACTGTTGGTCTCTATCTCACTTAATATTTTTAAATCTGTGATATGTAAAAGTGACAAAAGACCTTGTACAAAGCACTGAGATTCTTACTAACATGTATACATCTATGGTATTCTCTCATTCTTTTTTTATTTATTTTATAAAGTTTTATATCATATGTATTAATTTTCAAAAGACAGTTGTTCATTACATTGATGTGCTCTGACTAATAGGGTACATTTTGAATGAATCACCAGAAAAAAAATTCACTCTTTTCTTAACCCCTTAGTGACATGACTTTTTTGGCTTGTCCGACGCTTGGTGAAATGGGCTGTTTTAACATTTGTTAGGTGTTTGTGTTTTGCTGTAATTTCTGTCTAATTTAGTGTACCCACACAAACTATATATATTGTTTTTATCGTCATAAGAAGGGCTTTCTTTTGAAACCATTATGTTGATAATAGCATATAATTTGATGTAAGAAAAATAATAAAATATGGAAAAAAACTGAAAAAAAAATTGTTTATGACTTTTATTTGAAAAATCGTATACTCATTTACAAGAGACAACAAAAAAACACTGCTAAATAGTTTCTAATATATGTCCTGAGTTCAGAAATAGCCCATGTTTTATGTTTTTGTGCTTTTTTATTCATGTTACAGGGCCAGAACTATAAGTAGTGCAAAGCTATTTTAAAATCCTTTTTTTCAAAATTATCGATAGTGACACTGATATCTGTACTAAATCCATGAATGACCCCCAACATGTACATATTTTTGAAAACTAGACCACTCAGGGCATTTAACCTGGGGTATTTTTACACATTTCATGTAGCCATTTTACCACCAAGTTTGCAGCAAAACATGTTTATTTTTATTTTTCACATAGATGCAATTTAGGTAAACATTACCTTAAAATGTGAAGTGGTATTTACAAATAACACCTCAATATGTGTTCAGCAACATCTCCTGAGTACTGGAATACCACCCATGTATAGGTTGGTTAGGTTATTTGGGGGTTAAAAGGCCACATTAGAGAGGTGCGCTTTTTGGTTTTCCAACTTGGAATTCTGACATGCAGAAAACTTGCGCCCATATCTCATTTGGGACATTTTTGAAGCCAAAAAATGTATTCTACCCCACAAAGCCAAATATTTTTTAAAACTAGACACCCTAGGGTATTTCAAATGGTAGTATTTTAACACTTTCCATGCACTAATTCTACCACCAGCTTATGTCAATGTTTTGGATAGTCATTTATTTTCACATAAATTGTACTTTGGGCATGAATTCACAGATCCTATTATGTGTCAGTGCCAAACAACACCTCAATATGTGTTCAGCAACATCTCCTGAGTACAGGGATATTATCCATGTGTAGGTTAGTTAGATTATTTGGGGGTTAAAAGGCCGCATTTGAGAGGTGCGCTTTTTGGTTTTTCAACTTGGAATTCTGACGTGCAGAAAACCTGCGCCCATGTTCCATTTGGGACATTTTTGAAGCCAGAATGTGTATTTTACCCCACAAAACCATACATTTTTGTGGGGTAAAAAACTCCGCTTTCAGTGCTCGTTTTGACACAGGACGGACTAGGTCCGTCCTGTGTCACTAAAGTCTTGCCACACAGGACGGACCTAGCACGTCCTGTGTCGGCAAGGTGTTAATTCTATAAATATGCCCCAAGTAGATATTGTTAAATTTATGTTCTTAATAGAATTAAAAAATCTTGTAATTTGATGTCTCTCTCTTATATAAGATATATGTATCAATTTTTATTTTTCTTGTTATACTTTATTAATGAGACCATGTGGTGCTGTGTTAAATGCATTCATTAGAAGTATCACTAAATTAATAAACGGTTTAACAACATCCAACTAGAGAACATTTTTAAAGGACTGTACTGTAAAAAAAAGGAATGATGTAAATCACAAATAAAGCAAGACGTTTTATGATGAGCTGGTATAGCAATGAAAACTGGTATTATAAATAAGGTCAACAAATGCAATATGCAATAAATGTATAATCCTAACTATTGCCTAATGTTAGGATTCTCTACAAAGGTGGCTCAGACATTGTCATGTATGATTTTATGTGCAACTGTTTTTACTGTAAGTAAAAAGCAAATATAATGGTGATCTCATTAATGTCTGTTTGATTAGTGAATCAAAAACTTTCATCATACTGAGATCCCTTCTTTACGCAAAACAACCAGCTTTCATACTCTAACTGGCAGAAAGATATATGGTTTTGTACAGTCGGTGAGAATATTGTGAGAAAGCTATGATGCACTTTTTTTTTCACTAATGTTATTTTCACTCATTCGCAAATGAAATTCAGTCTGACATGGTTTGGCAACAGTCTGTACTGCTTTCACATTATGCAGCAAACTTAGGCCAACAGAGAGCCCTGGTATTTTCTAAAAAAAAAGTTCTGATGCATGTTTTGCTTTGCATTTGTGGCATGGCCAATATCAACCTTCATGTGTTTGCTGAATTGTTTCACCATGAGAATTATCTGAAATGTCAAACAAGACAAAACAATAAATATAGAGAAGAATATAATAAAGATAATAATGCATGTATTATGAATAGAGATACATTCTAGACTGTACCTCATCAGAGAAAAAGGAGAATAGAGTAGAAACAACAAAAAAAGAACAATAAAATAGTTTGAGATATCAAAAATTGCATTTTCAATAAAAACAGCAAATTTATGCATAAATACAAAGAGCTAAACAGACATATAGACAAGATTAAGATAAGATACAATATACAATAATAATGAAACAACCATTTAACGAGCCGTAGCACAAAGTTGTGTGAGTGAGTGCATATAAATGTGCGTGAATGCATATTTCCATGTAAGAATTGAAATGTGAAGATAAGAAAAATATGTGCAAAAAGGTAAATTGACAATAGTGATGTTACATCTGCATAAACGACCTCTTCTTTGACGATCTCCGATGTACAGCTTGTGGAATGTCTCTCATCAAGGACCAGCAGTAATTTTCCATCATGTTGGAGTCCCATCGGCCTTGGTAACGTTCTTCCATAACTTTACATGACCCAAGTTCTCTGGAAAGTTGGCCAAGTAACTATGTAAGTAGTGAACCTTGATGCTAATTCTACATCCAAGTGCTTGGAAGCTCAAGAGCAGCTCCACCACAATCTCTCGATAGTTGTCTGCTTTCCTGTTCCCAAGGAAATTACGCACCACATCAGAGAATGCATTCAAAGCTCTAACAAAGTGTGGATCCCTGATGAGTGTTCTTATCTGAGGGCCATCAAATATTCCTGCCTTTTTCTTCTCGGCACTGAGACTTGAAAAGGTTGAACATATATAGCTGAAGCATTGTGATCAAGAGCTTTGATGAACTGCTTAATTAACACAAGTTTTATGTGCAGTGGGAGATGTGATAGAGCAAATCTGAGATCAGATTTGGAATCAGCACCCTGAAATTAGTCTAAAACAACTGGAAAAGTCCAGGCCAGAAAAAAAAAAAAAATTTTTTGTTGACCAGTGTTATTGAAGTGAGCGCTAGGAGGAAAGCGAGGATAAAATATTGTAATAACATGTAAGAAACAAGACATATAGATAAAAGGACAAAAAAATAAAGTGAAAATTGGTATGAAGATCCTCTCTAGGAGACCTGATACATATCGCCACTAATTGGGCTTCATCATAGGTCGAGATGGTAAAGAGAGTTATCCCTAAATCTGGAAAATGAAGTAGGTGAATCTTTTGAGTGAAATGCAGAAGGATAATATCTGATACAATCGACTGGGGTTATAAAATAGATAAACTTAAATAAGGGGGGTATAATATAATGATGAGGAGTTTGAGGGGGAGAGATTAAAGGGTATGTGTGTTCTGACTGAGAGTAGAAAGCTGCGCTTGACGCACTGTATCCAGGGGAACGGGTGGTGGTGAACACTTTGTTGAACTGAAGGTTCAGCAGACAAATTCTAAATACATATTTACTGCTGTGTTATTATAGTTGGATGAAATGGGAGACGACTGGATTTAGAACCTGTCTATATGTCATTTCTATACCTCTGGGTTGGTTGTCTTGTACCTGCCAGACATCACAATGGAATATAGAGCTAAGCAAGTCCTCTCTATGTACGGATTTCATATTTTGTTCTGTTCTTGATTTGTGCAAGTTTTGATTGTTGCTGGATCCTTACTAATTACTTGTACCTTGTCCTGTTTATACTTAGTTTAGTTTTGTAACTCAATTACTTATTTTGGGCTCCTACATTTTTGGGAATACATGACTTTCTCTCATGTATCCTCCTTTGTAGATTAGTAAATACATTTGCCAAACTCTTTATAAGGTTGCTGTTGCATTCTGACATCCCGTAAGTCTCCAAACATTACACATAAATACTGGGATTACAAGGCAACTGGAGTTACCAGGAGAGTGAGAGCTGAAACATATCCTGACTGGCAAAGGGTTGTTTGACTATTCTAAGTTAAAACATTTGACTTTATTTTTGTCTCTAGTACAACATGTGCCCACATGTATTACCACATGGATCCAATATAGTATATTCATTCAAGCGGCATGCCCTGATATTTTTATAAATACATATAAGAATTGAGAATCATACCAGGATACTATCTACAGAAAATGGGCACTGTAACCTACCTAGCAGGCTTCTGTGTTATCTTTATAGATGGGGTGCTGTAGTGGTATAGTGCTTAAACCTACCAACATGAAGAATGAATTGTAAATGTGTTCATGCTAAGTTTCAGATAACTGAGTGTCTTAGTCAATGGAATATATTCAGAGCAAGTACTTGTTACCAGTGGGGTACCTCAGGGATCTGTAATTGGTCTCATTCTCTTTAATATTTTTATTAGTGATATTGCAGAAGGTCTTGATGGTAAGTTATGTCTTTTTGCTGATGATACAAATATTTGCAACAGGGTTGATATTTCTGGAGGGTTAAGACAAATGATTTAAGTAAACTATAAAATGGGCAGAGCTGTGGCAACTAACACTTAATGGGGATAAATGCAAGATAATTCACCCCTGGTCATAAAAACCCAAGGGCAGTTTATAGAATATTTGATACAGTCCTAAACTTAACATCTGACAAACAATATTTAGGGGTAATTATTTCAGAAGAATAAAAGGTAGTTAGATAATGTAATGGAGCAGCAGGCAATGCTAGCAGGATGATTGGTTGTATAGGGAGTGGTGTTAGAAGTAGAATGAGGGAAGTGCTCATGCCATTGTACGGAGCACTGGTGAGACCAAACTTCAAGTATTGTGCAAAGTACTGGTGACCGTATCTATAGAAGAATATTGATAAATTGGAGAGATTTCAGAGAAGACCTACTAAACTAATTAATGGATTTGGAGGATATAAATTACCAGGAAAGCTTAAAGGATCATAACCTGTATAGACAGAGGCAAAATGAGAGAAACATTTACACATAAAGGGAATCCATACAGTAAAGGAGAAGAGTATACTTAAAAGAAGAAAAACTACCACAACTAGAGGACATAGTTTAGAGGGGAAAAGGTTCAATAGTAATATCCGGAATCTGGATGCATGGAATAGCCTTCTAGTAAAAGTGTAGAGGTTAATTCAGTGAAAAAGTTTAAGCAAGCATAGGACAGGGATAAGACTATCCTAGCTATAAGATACAGATTGGTGCATTTGAAAGTATCCAGGAAATTGAGCAGATTAGATGGGCCGAATGGTTCTTATCTGCCGACACATTCTATGTTTCTATATCTGTCCTCATTTGGGGAGCAATTGGGCTGATGTTTTGTCACACTGTTGCCCCCCTCGTCGTTTAAAAACTCCCTTACAAAACCTCGGAATTGCTCACCGAGAACGTTTGTTCCTTTATGAGAGAAATGCAAACAATCTTTTTACAGTTTAGTTCTATCTCAAATAGAGCTGCCCAAGGACGGTGGTACCTCAGCTGCCATACCTAAGACTGCTTCCACACAAACGGAAGAACTTTGGGCATTTAAATTCTCCACATGTTAAACATTTGTGACCCAAAAGGTAGAGTGGTTAATTGATATAGAAATTGCTGAATATATATTTTTTAATATATTATTTTGGCATAAATGGTACAATTGCTAAGTCAATCAACCTGTTATTACCGTATTTGCTTGATTTTAAGACAAGGTTTTTTTCAGAAAAAAAATTCTAAAAATTACCCCTCGTCTTATAATCAAGGTCGTCTTATAATCTGACCTCAAATTGAGGTCAGACTATAAGACATGGATCCACGTCCCCAGCAGAGTTGCAGGGGACCTGGATCCCCCTCTCTAACAGCAGGGGATGTCTGCGCGATGAGCGCAGACTCCCCCTGCTGCCACCCGGCACGACCGCCGGGACTTCTATGATGAAGCCGGTTGTGCCGGGCGGCAGCAGGGGAGGTCTGCGCTCATCGCGCAGACATCCTCCGCTGCCCCGCTAGCCACCAGGGAGAATCGGGCAGCCGGGGGATGTCTGCACGATACGTGCAGACATCCTCCATGCTGCCCGACACTTCCGTCTAGACGGAGGTGTCGGGCAGCATGGAGGATGTCTGCACGTATCGTGCAGACATCCCCCAGCTGCCCCCACTAGCTACCAGGGAGAAACAGGTGAGGGAGTGAGCCCCCCCAAGAAACAGGTGAGGGAGGGGGGGACAAAGTAAGAAGGCGGGGGCAGAGAAAGGGGGGGGCAGAGAAATGAGGGGGGGAGAGCAACAAGGGGAGGGAGGGTGGGGAGACAGAGACAAGGGGAGGAGGGCAGAGAGAAAAAGAGGGGGGAAGAGACAGAGACAAGGGGAGCGAGGGGGAGACAAAGGGAGGGGGAGAGAGAGACAACATTAAGGGGGGGAGAGAGAGAAAGCTGGGGGCAAGGGAAAGAGAGAGGCAGCATTGGCACATAAAAGGAAATAAAAACAAGAAATGCATTTTTTTATATAATTATTTTTTATTAAAAAAGCTATTTACATGTGAATAATATACAAGTTGAACTGTTTTCCTATAGGGTAGTCTTATATTAAGGCTTTTAGTTTTTTTTTATAATGGAATATCCAAAGTTTGGAGGGTCGTCTTATAATCAGGGTCGTCTTATAATCGAGCAAATACGGTATTAATGTGCTGTATTAAATCACACACACATATCTCATATGTCAATTAGTAACCCCAATAAAAGTTATGGAATTGCCATGTATATATATGCATATACATTAAAATATATTATTTTACACAATGCCATAACAGCTCTTGTATAACAATACCAGAGATTTCTTGCCAGCCATAGGTTGTCGTCACATCATCAGTTATTGTTTATCATCAGTGTTAGGTTATGTGTACCCGCCCACCAATATGTCACATGTATCACATTACACAGTTACATTTCATGTCCACAGATTGGTAGACAATGAACCATTTTCCACTGTGAATATGGAAGGGGACTTTTACATTTGCCCACAGTGGTAAAATTGTAATGTAGCACGTCACTAGCTGAGGTTAAGCCCTCACTTTGATTGGAGTTATTAATTGGTGTGTATACAGATAAATACCTGGCAAATCCATAACTTAGAACTATCATTATTAAATCCAGTATATACTTACTAAATGCAGTGTTCTGTTTGTTATTATACTTGTGTTATGCACTATATATGTGATATATGTAAATTAGTTTTATGCATTACTTGTACTTGTATTTTATTCTAATATGTTATATATAACATGTTATTTATGTTATTATAATATATGTAACCTACATATGTAAAATTAAAAACTAAATATATATTATTTAAACTATTTTTTCATTTTTTCATTACATTTTTTTCTTTTCTTTTTGTTGGGAATTTGGCTATTTTATGGAGTGAAAAGATAGTTTAGGAAATAATGGGACATTCGAGGTCACTATTTCACTTCACAAAATAACTGAATTCCCCCCAAAAAGAAAATTAAATTAAATAGTTTAAATAATATAAAAAAGTAATGGGGAGTTCGTGGATACCATTTTGACCCCAAATTCTGTCAAAATGTCCAAATTTCTGGCCAGTTCAATGATCCCTGAATGGTCTGATTTAAAGGCATTATAAATAATCAAATTACCTTTATATACCACTGTAGGGTTTACTCAGTGAGAATTGCAAGGACTTGAGATGGGAATTTCGACTTGAGGCCAGTGTAGTTGGTAAAATATTCCAATGCAGGGGAATGGGACAATTTTTCCAACTTGGCTACTTTGGTCTTAAGTTTGAAATTCCCATCTCAATTCCCTGCAATGTTTCTATGCAAATGGTCAAGACTGTGAATTTCCACGAAAACAGCAATAATATATCAAAGTATTTTTTTGTACTTTTTCTGACAAGACTACTAGATACCTGGAAAAATGGAAGCATATGTGGTAAGGAGTAAACATAACTAAGGAATAATACAAGTATCTTTCATTTTCCCTAATGACTGGGTAAACTTAGGCAGACACTAATGATTGAATGCGTTTACAAACTAAATATTGGTCATCCAGCAAAAACTGATTTACTGAGTCAGAGGTCTATCATTTTTATGTTGTCATCACTTAACTGCTGTTCCAACTTATGTTCCAACTTTGTAGGTTTACACTATTACATATAATCAAGTTACCTGGTACACAAAACACTCTGTGTCAATTCTTTTTTATCAACTTTAAAAAATAAGTATTGTACATCTTAGTTCTACATTGAGCTCCGAGTAAGTCGGCCAATAAAACTTATGAATATTCTATAATACAACATATGTCTTTGTTGTTCTGGCAGACATGTAAAAGTTTGAATACAAACCTTGTGGGTCTTTCAGTATAGAATGTAATGCTGTCTGTGTAATTAAATTGCAAACAGCAATATGCACACTGGAGAAATCCCAATCAAGAAAGATTTTAGCACAATATTTTATGTGTTCAAAAAATGGGAACGCACTGCTAGTGTCAGTCTAATCAAAACCAGACATGTATTTAAAAATAAAATGCTAAAAGAAACTAAAGATTTTTAAAGTAATTTTAAATTAGAAGAAAGTGAAGTAGTGTCACTAGGAATAATGTTCAGGACAGTATACAAAGAATCCAGTTGTTTAAAATATGGACATTCCTAACACATCTGTTTTGGGTTTAGCTTTTGAATAAATAGAGTTATGCCGCAATGCAGCTGTGCTTCCTCATATTATCAATAACATAAACATAAAAATGACAGAACTTTGATGCATTACTTTCAGATTATCTAAGGGTGGGCAGCAACAGGAGAAAGAAAGCCTTTTGTTTTAACCCATAATATTTGCAAAACATAAATCTTAAGCTCATTAGGAAATCAAATGATTTGGCTTGAAGATTGAACATTTTGAACAGAGAATGGGAATAAAGGCTGTCAAAGAAATTAATTGGGGGTATTTTTCAGTAACATATCTGAAAATATAGGAACAAATGACTTTGAAATTATGATCAAAGTGTATAGATTATAGTTTAGATTTCAGTCTGGAATTTAATTTTTTCTTTATCTGATTTATATTCTATTATTTGATTAATCATGCGCATATAATCTGTTCCTCCGCCCTGCTCCACTCTTACGGCCCAAGACCTTGCCTCTCACTTCAAAAACAAACTTGACGCTATCAGGTGTAACTTTACCACCCGCGACTTGCTCCAACTACCTCCTGCTTTTCACCATCCCCCAAACCCACTCTAAAAATCTTCTAACCTTTAGCTGAGAAAGAGGTAGACGATCTGCTCTCCTGCTCAAGATCTACTACTTTTGCGTTAGATCCCATCCCATCCCATCTCACCTTGTATCCTCTCTATCCCCTCTACTCTGTACAACTCTTACCCATCTCATCAACCTCTCTCTGTCCTCTGGATTAGTACCATCAACCTTCAAGCAAGCCCAAATCATACCTGTATTGAAAAAAATCTTCCCTAGACCCCGCACTTCCATCTAACTACCGTCCTATATCCCTTCTCCCCTTCGTGTCCAAGTTGCTGGAGAGAATGGTGCACTCACGACTAACAGGCTTTCTGACTGCCAATGACCTACTTGACTCTTTTCAATCTGGCTTTAGACCCATAAACTCTACTGAAACAGCCCTCACTAGAGTATCAAATAACCTCCTTTCTGCCAAATCTAAAGGCCACTTCTCAGTGATCCTCTTAGATCTCTCTGCTGCTTTTGACACCGTTGACCACCACGTCCTTCTTAATATATTATCCTTGTTTGGCATAGGTGGTACGTCACTTTCTTGGATAGAGTCGTACCTATCTGAGTGCTCCTATTCAGTGTCGCTTGCTGGAGCGACATCATCGCCTGTTCCACTTTCTGTTTGTGTTCCGCAAGGATCGGACCTTTGCCCGCTGTTGTTTTCCCTGTACCTCTCTGGGAGAACTCATCTGCTCTTTTGATTTCCAATACCACCTGAATGTGGATGATATTCAGATCTACCTCTCCTCCCTTGACCTCACCACCTCTGTCGTGTCGCGTGTAGTTGAGTGTCTGTCGGCCATCTCCACTTGGATGTCTGATGCTATCTGAAACTTAATCTTTCCAAAACAGAGCTGATAATCTTCCCTCCCTCAACCTCTGTCCATTTACCTGGCTTCACAGTCACCTTTAAAAATACTATAATCATACGAGGTGACCATGTCCGATGTGTTGGGGCACTTTTGACTCTGCTCTCTCCTTCGTTCCTCATATTCAGTCCTTAGCCAAATCCTGCTGTCTTCACCTAAATAATAGTGCACACATTCACCCGTTCCTCAGCAAAGAGACTGCTAAAATACTAGTGCACTCTCTTGTGAGTTCTCGCCTTGACTACTGTAACAGCCTTCTGACCAGACTACCTCTAACTTGTCTTTCTTCCCTGCAATCTATTCAAAACACAGCTGCCAGACTCATCTTTCTTGCTCATCAGTCTAATTCAGCGGCTCCCCTCTGCAATGCCCTCCACTGGCTCCTCGTCTGCTCTAGGATCGAATGTATAATTGTGTCTTTAACCCACAAAGCCCTCCATTCCTTGGCCTCTCCATATATTGCCTCCCTCATGAACCAATACTTCCCTGCATGACCTCTGCTCTCCTCAATGGGTCTACAGTTCTCCTCCTACCTCATTACCTCTTCCCACTTGCTCCTCCAAGATTTTGCCTGAGCTGCCCCCTCTCTTTGGAACTTGCTTTCACAGAGCATCCAGCTCTCTCCTTCCTTTTCAGACTTTAAAAAGTCCCTCAAAACTCATCTCTTTGTTGAAGATTACTACCCATCCAACTAGCATACTGGTTGATTTACCTCTACCCATCCCACCTAGCTCTCGCTGTCCTCAATCACTCTTGGTATCAGGTAGCTTACAACTGATCCAGCTAGAACGCACACAAATAATCTTTGGCCAAACTCACCTTGTGCCAACCATCCACATTACTGTTACCACAACTACATTCCCGTTGTCCTCTTCACTCCCTTATGTGTCTTATGTACCCCATTCCCTCTGGATTGTAAGATTGTGAGCAGGGCTCTCTACCTCACGTACCAGTCTGTTCTAGTTTGTCTAACTTTGTATGTGGTTCCCTGTGTTCTGTATCATGTGCTACGTAAATTGTTGGCCCTATATAAATAAATGGTAATATAATGTAATATCATATTATATGATTCCCCTTCTTCAAGAGTGCAAATTGTGACTCTTTAGATGTAATGGCATAAAGGAAGGACTCACTGAAGAAGAAATGGTCATCTAAAAATTTAAGGATGTTGGTGGGGATAAATTCCTATACTAACCCACCTGTGTGCTATGCACGCAGGACAGAAGGATATTCAGACTTCCACTATATTCAGACTTCCACTATAGCTGCCATATGCTGCTATACTGTACAGGACATACCAGTGCTCAAACTACTGGAGATGTGAAAGAGAGTATAGCAGTAAGGAAAGATGCCTGGTTCGTTTAGTTTCAATTTTGATACTAGATACTGATGGGATTTATATTGTACCACATCTGCTTGTACAGAAAAAAAAACTGATTGGTGCTATATTGTATCATGACTTTGCCTGTAAAACTATATACTAATGAATGGTATGCTATAACATGTGTTTTTGGCTAATCCTATAATGATGCCAGCTATACTGTACTGTGTGATAACTATATGCTGATGAAACTTGGATCACAGGTAAATGAAAAGAGAACACATTAAGCAGATGCGTATTTATGACTTTATAAAAGGGATGACTAGTGGCTGGCAGGCCACAGATTTAGAAATCATGTTATAGTTTGTCTTGAATAAAGGAGTGGACACCAGGCCAAATCTATTGGGCCACAGCAGTTGTGCAATGCAGAGAGTGAAGGTTTATAGCTACACAATGTAGATGAAATGGGGGCCAGAGTGGTACAACAGGAGAGACTCACTGACAGGCTGCCCCATCCCACATGATGACAAGCTTAGCCTGACATTTGACATTAGTTTTGCATGCCCAGCTTTAGTAACCACTTTGACATTATTCAATTTTTGATGTACATTCATAAACTATCCAGATGCCACACACACCATCAAACAGACAGTATAAAAGTATAAGGTTTCAATAGAGGTTTGCATGAGGTGAAATCATTGTTTTATTTCTTCATAACATGACATGTCTGTTCAAGCTACAATGCCAGCTCTTGCCTTTCAATTAGTAATGCAATTTTGACTTGTCAGAATACTTCTTTAGGGCATAATGCTGAGCCCACTGAGAAAGTACAGATTGCACACACCTTGTAAGTAAACACAAAGAAATGTCAGCATCATTATTACAAATTAAGGATTATAATTTGCTAAAGTGTTGTTCCTATTACACTCTCCTGAAAACTTTAATCCTTTGCTGGATTTCTAACCTCTCTGCTTTTGGCTTGTGTATTTGACTTCTTGTACTTCCTTTATTCTAACACCCTGTCATGTTCTTTTCCTGCTTTCTGCTTCTGAATCACTTGTACTGGTCTCTGACACCTTTATGTATTTCCTCCTAGGGTGCACTGCTCGAAAGTTACACTATTATTTTTAGAAGTCTCTCAGAAACATCCAGGCTAAAACTTCACAGAGCTGCAGCACCGTGGCATACAGTGCCAACTGATGTGCGGCAGGGAAGTAGATGCTCATGCTCTCACCACTGTTCGCTATTGTTGAATCGCACACGTGTATGACAGAGCTAGACAATAGTATGATCCTCTCTCTCAGCTTCAATGAAGAAAAGTAGCAAATCTAGTATTTGGTTTTGAAAGGACAAGGACTGAATGGCTTTTAATAAAAAGAAAGGCAGAAATGGCACTCACTCTGCTTCAATAAAATGTTTTATTTTATCAAAAATTGTGTGCAAATCAATGATCAATAAATAGCAACCACAGTTACGGGAAGGTAAACCACTACTATAAAAAAAAAAAAAGCTCCAGCATTTAAGGGGTTTAGGATTAGTGTTGAGCCCGAACCGCACTGTTCGGGTTCGTACCGAAAATTACGGTTTTTGGACCCCGGACCCGAACACGGACATTCAACTGTATGTTCGGGTTGGAGTTCGGGGTTCGGCGATTTAATGGAGCGTTTTGAAAGGCTGCAGGCCAGCCAATAAGAAAGCCCATAGCATAACATACATATACATTGTATGTAATGCTATGGGCTTTCTATAAACCGAAAGTCTATAAACCGAACCTCTTTCGGTTTATAGACTTTCGTTTTATAGAATGCATGTAATGCTATGGGCTTTCTATAAACCGAAAGTCTATAAACTGAATCTCTTTCGGTTTATAGACTTTCGGATTATAGAAAGCCCATAGCATTACATGCATTCCATAAAACGAAAGTATGTTCAATGGCAGTTAATGTTACGTTTGGCCAGTAGATGGCACTGTTGTAATAAGAATGGTTACATTCGCGTAACCTGAAGGTTTAAATGTATCTTTCAAAGTTACTTAATTATAGATGAAAGTCTATAAACCGAATCTCTTTTGGTTTATAGACTTTCGGATTATAGAAAGCCCATAGCCTTACATGCATTTCTATAAAACTAAAGTCTATAAACCGAAATAAATTCGGTTTATAGACTTTCGTTTTATAGAATGCATGTAATGCTATAGGCTTTCTATAGACCGAAAGTCTATAAACCGAATCTCTTTCGGTTTATAGACTTTCGAGTTATGGAATACATGTAATGCTATTGGTATTCCATTAACCGAAATCTATAAACCAAATGTCTTTCGGTTTATAGACTTTCGGTTTATGTAATACACGTAATGCTATGGGCTTTCTATAAACCGAAATAGAGTCTCCATTCATACGAATAGGTCAATTGACCTATTCGTATGAATGCGGACTCTATTTCGGTTTATAGAATAGCAATAGCATTACATGTATTACATAAACCGAAAGTCTATAAACCGAAAGACATTTGGTTTATAGACTTTCGGTTTATGGAATACATGTAATGCTATTGGCTTTCTATAAACCGAATCTCTTTCGGTTTATAGACTTTCAGTTTATGGAATACATGTAATGCTATTGGTATTCTATAAACCAAAAGTCTATAAACCAAAAGAGATTCGGTTTATAGAAAGCCAATAGCATTACATGTATTCCATAAACCGAAAGTCTATAAACCGAATGTCTTTTGGTTTATAGACTTTCGGTTTATGGAATACATGTAATGCTATTGGCTTTCTATAAACCAAAATAGAGTCCCCATTCATACGAATAGGTCAATTGAGATTCGGTTTATAGAAAGCCAATAGCATTACATGTATTACATAAACCGAAAGTCTATAAACCGACTCTCTTTCGGTTTATATACTTTCGGTTTATGGAATGCATATAATGCTATGAACGAATGAACAAATGGTTAATAAACCAAAATCATTCGTCCATTCATGCTATTGGCTTTCTATAAACCGAAATAGAGTCGGTTTATAGAATACCAATAGCATTACATGCATTCCTGCACTTCATATCTGAGAGTCAAATAGAACCGTCAAATACTGTGCTTACAGGGCACTTTTAAAAATTCTAAAAGTTTTGGGTGGTAAATAGTACATTTGCGTCTTGCGGTGCACTTCATAGCTGAGAGTCAAATAGAACAGTCCAATACTGTGCTTACAGCGCACTTTGAAAAATTCTGGCTACCTCCTCCTCCTCCTCCAGCGCTGCTTCCACCTACACCGCCACGGTCACCACCTCCTCAACCTATGGGTCACTTAGTATAAACTGAAAGAGAATACCCTGCACTCTAACCCACTCTCCTAATGGATAATTCTGTTGATCCTCCTGGCAGCCATGCTTTAGATTTAGATTTAGGTTCTTCCAAAGCTAAAATCAAAGATTCCATCTATTGCTATTTTATGGCTCAGCTGTATTTGTAATTTGTATGTATTTTATGTTATTTTAAGTTATTTCCCTATCCACATTTGCTTGCAGGGCACTTGTCCTACTCTTACCCACATTTTACTTCATTTTGCAGCCCTCTAGCCCTTTCCAGGACTTTTTTAGAGGCATTTTAGTGGCCAAAAGTTTGTGTCCCCATTTACTTCAATGGGGTTCGGGTTCGGGGTCAAGTTAGGGGTCAAGTTCGAGCACGGACCCGGACATTTTTTCGAAGTTCGGCCGAACCTGCCGAACCTGAACATCCAGGTGTCCGCTCAACTCTATTCAGGATACATCAGCTGCCCATCTGGAGTGGTAGCCCAGTTACCATGTTGTTTGCCACTGAATAACTTTTGAAAGGTGCAAACTTTCAGTGAAGAAGTAAGGCAAAATATATCCTTTTTTAATCCTAATCACTACAGTCAACAGATTGCCCCTTAGTCATACTCCAGAGAAAAATATATTTTTATTAGAATTCTGTTAATAACTGTTTTTGTTTGAGACAATCCTGTGAGTTACAATGACTACGCCTCAAACGAGGATTTGGGGGGGTTTCTTGCCATTTTCTGGAATAATGAAAAAAATATTGGAGCAAGAGTGAATTTTATGGATTTATGACTTCTTATAAAATTTCCAACAATCTCACTGTGGATAAGTGTAGTTTAACACAAAGCTAAATACATTTGACCTTCCATTTCATGTAAACTGCAACATATGTCCCTTTGTAAGGCTTTCCAATTTTAGTATCGGTTTCAATAGTTTCATTATACTATCTGTCATATTTTGAAATATTCTGTATTAATGCTATATATGGTTTCATTTGTGCCAACAAGAATTATTCATATCTTTTAATGTGTTCCATAAGTAAGACATTACTGGTCTACGCTCAAACAAGTTGACTTTCCTAGACAAATAGTTGCTTACTCCAATATGCCTCGAAGTGGCATTATTTAACCTTCGGTGCCTGCCAAGCTTCATCATTTAAAATCTACTTGAGAACATGCTTCTGGCAGTTTAGATTTGAATAACATATTTTTTTCTAGCAAATAGACCTTGCCATTAGCATATTGAAAAAACAATGTGTGCAGTATATAAATCCATGTGCATGTGTGTTCATTAGCCAGATCAGCTGTATACTATAATCTGCCATCATATTCTGTGTTGATACGTTATGGGCAAACAAAACATGTAACATGTATGTTGGTCATATAAGTAGCTTAGACATACTGTATGGAAGTGGGGAAGTTTGGAAACAGTTACACAAGAGATAAATATGGGCTGAGTTGAACTAATTACTCCTAGGAAACTAAAATGGAGAATTAAGGGCCAGGTATAAATACATATAATTGTATATAACTATACAGTAGAAAGGTATGGTAAGGATTAGATAGGAAAGATTAAGGCGAGTGGATAGGAAATTGGTTTGGATGAGACGATAGAAAAAATGAGGGAAATTAAAATGTTAGCTGATATGCTTCCCCAAAGATGTATGCTTAGGGATGCTATGCTTGGAAGGAAGAATAGAGTCTAATAGGTCATGATAGGCCATTTCATAGATGGAACTTGCACCAATAATTCATGTATGTGAGAATGAGAAGGAATCTGAGCAGAAGACATGCAAACACCATCAGCCAAATGGAGGGAACAAGCTGAAATATACATGGAAATGAAATACCAGTAATACCTTATTTTATTGGACTAACAGTATTTTGGAATGACAGGCTGTCATGAGTCCTCCCTTTATCAAATCAGAAGCATTTCTACCAAACAAAGTAAAACACACAGGCTAAATATCACAAATGCATGTCCTGATACAGGGGTGAAAACAACAGGGCAGAGAACTCACTGATCTAGTCCATAAACAGAAAACTCATGAAGGTCGTAAATAGTCAGACTCAAGTAACATAGACTGATGAGGTACAAAAGGCTAGATCTAGGACTAATCACTGAAATAGTGTGTCTGCTCCTAACCACTGTACCTTGGAAATGAGAGAAGAATTAAAAAGGGGCGAGCTTTATAAATGAAGACCGGAACACTTGGCCAAAAATTATTTCAAAACTTTAATACAACTTTTTATAACTATATATTACTGACAATGGTACTGTATCTAGATCAAAGTATTTGAGAGTAGCCGTTTTACTACTTTGCCCCTTTTGAAAGATGCATCTATTCTCCTGCTGCATACTTTCCATCCTGTAAAAGGTATAAACTAATTACCCAGCCCTCAGGTGTATTACTATTCCTGATCACATCAAGCTTTTACCTGATAATGCACAATAAAATAATTTACATTTCAACAAGCCTTGTGTTTTTCTTTTATCATTTAGTAGAGTGATCATCCTGTTTGGGTAGAGTAATCAACTCAATTAAAGTGTGACTTGAAATGTTTAGTTTCCTGACAACTCGAAATATGATATTTAATTTTTTTTAAATCACCTGTCAAAGCATTTTTATTTTCTTATGAATAAACAATTGCCACACCTTAACCTAGTATTTGTAATGTTACCATTACATTCTTGCATATTAGCACAACCATATATTTTTTATATTTATTAAACTTGTTTTGTGTGTCTTTCATATAGCCTGCTCTGAAAAGTACTTGTAATATGGCTTGATCCATATTGTTTTACTCTGTAAATTATTGTTTTAATTTGTAGAATTACAGTGTAATGTAAAGATCCTAAATTCAATCCTTTGCTGGACACACAAGCCTAGGTTTAGTGTAATAAAGTAATGGGTTACTTTTGAACAAGAAACACTATTATGATGCAATAGCTGACAAATGCTTATGTAGTTCATTATAAGGATTCAATTTGTGCCAGTGAGCTCAGCTTCAATCCTGATAAAGCAAGTATTCTTGTGAAGTGTAGAAAACAAAAAATTAAGTAGGCAAGTCATCTGCATGCTCCCCAAATGTCAGGCTTTAAATGGTACAGTCACGATTCAGTACTGCTTTCCTTGAGTCCTGACCATCCTCTGGTGTCCTGATTGTTCAATGAGAGAGAAAATAGAACTATCAATAGATCTCTATGTATCCAATTCCAATCAATAATGTAATCTAGTGTTATAGTGTAAATGGTATATATATAATACCAACTCACCTTCGAAAACTATATACATAATAAAAAAAAGCAGCAACCCACGTTAAAAACAAAAATATGAAGCCTGAGCCTTGGGATCTTACAAGTCATGGATACTCCCAAAACAACCACATCCTTAGAAACTGTATCCAGTTGTAGGTTAATTGATACGTTAAAGTAGAGGTTACTAGATATATACAGGTTTTGTATAGTGTGTTAGTAAGCATGTCATGTCATCCGGTTTGGTTTGTTGGGTGCCACCCTCATGTTGGGACTCTGAAAATAATATCGTTAAACGGCATGTTTTTTATTTTACGTTTGTATCACTGTTACAAATGGTGATTAACCTATAAGCTGGGTCTAGCTTTCTTTGTATAACCGTTATACTCCATCTCTAAAGACTTATTGTTGCCAAAAAGTTTCAGTCAATTGAGTGTTCTCTTATGCATTTATAACAATCTCCATTTCCGAGTCTCTTAAAGTCAGTAACCAGGGGCAAATGGATAAGGTAACTCTAAGATGGTAAGAAGATATCCTGTTTCATATACAGTCATTTGGTAATAACAGAAAAGAAGCGACTCTTGTATGGGACACAAATCATATTACAACAATATTACCTTCTGCATTTGGATTATTATACAAATTCATGTTTGGATGGTTCTAATTTATGCAACATGGATAGTAGGGAGTGTGTTTCATTTCCTAAATGGTATCAATTTCTCTTCACCATCTCATCTGATGGGTGTCTTGATCAGTTTTCACAAGCAAAAGGAAATGCAAACGTGTTCTATTGTTTTAACTACCATTATTTGCCTCACTTATGTTTGCAGCACTTTGAACATTGATGCACATTTGACATTTATACACTTTCATTTTATGTACTTTATTTGTACCAAAGCATTTTCCTTCTGTGTATATTCTTGTCTGCATATACAGATTTATTTTAATTGATTTAGTATCATTGTTATGATATAGATACAAACAAAAAGAGCAAAAAAAGAGCCATGGAAAGTGAGTTGGCGATATACATAGACAATGGCAGCTCAAAGCATTCACAGTCAATTAAAACTGTCACTTGAAACAGCTTTATTTCACATCCTGGATAAAAGAGTACATTTTGATAAGAAATATATCCTCAATCATATAATGTTGGCAACGAAAATGGTAATCTCCCGATTATGGAAAACTACGAATATACCAACATGGTCTCAAATCATAACTCAAATTCAATATCAATACAAAATTGAGAAAAATATGGTATACTCCTTGGGTAATGGTAATTCATTTGAACGAATATGGGCTAAATGGCTAGCATACCACCCAGAGGAATAGAGGAACCTTAGCAACCTCGGCATAATACTAAAATTAAACCTTGACTTTTGTGTAAAATAAGAAAAAGAAATCAGTTGGTCAGGACTCGGGCGCTACCCCCTGGATGTAATGTGATGTAGGTATTTTGTGCACTTTTAAATAGTTATTTAATTTCTGTATGGTCTAACAAAAGTATATGTAAGAATAAGAGTGGAGATAAAGAAAAGAAAATGGGTATAAGGCTAGACTATGTCCACTAAAAAAAAATCAAAAATAGTATACTAAATAACGTTTGGATAATAATGCACTGCACTTTTTTTTCTTTTTATCAAAAATTTATTTCGATAAATATCCTACATGTTATGTGTTTATATGTTACAATATAAGAAAATGAATAAAGAAGAAAACTGGGCCTCAGAATTCTTATGGTCACAGTTTTTTTCCCATAAATAATTTGTGACATCATCCAAATCAACAGTCATTGACCAGCCATAACCAAACCATAATAGTTTTAGGTGATCTGCATTTTTTATTTTTTATGGGAACATACATATTTTAAAAAGAATAATCCTGGCACATAAAGGTTCTGTAAGCCTGAAGTATGACATTAGCAGATATTTAAAATATTTTACTTTAACGGTGTGGTTTACATTTGGATATTTGACTGTGACAAGCAGTGATATGTGCTTTATCCATTATGACAAATGGATTTGGAAAATTGTAATCATGTGTTTCATTGTTATTGAGCTTAGCTTTGTCACCATTTTTTGTCATGTAAAATACTACTGAAATTGATTGAGGTATGACCTTGAGCTGTGGGGTGTCTGTGTAGTTTGTTTGTCTTAATCAATAATATTATTTCCAGATATTGTTAACCATGCAACAGTATACTAACAGTGCAGTAAAATCCAATCATATTATACAATACCACAGTATTCAATGAAGCTTTATAAAATATACAGCTGTATCTCATTTTATTGCTCTTCAACTTATTGTGCTTTGAATATATTGGTCTTAACTAGTGTTGAGCGAACCTGAACCGCACTCAGAGGCGAGGGGGGAGTCAAAGGGAGGGGGAGAGAGAGACAACACAAGGGGGGGGGGGGGGGGGGAGACAGAGACAAAGCTGGGGGCAAGGGAAAGAGAGAGGCAGCATTGGCACATAAAAGGAAATAAAATATTTAGTCGTCAGAGGCACACAGAAAATGATGCTGGAAGACTTTTCTGACTACTCCGTGTCCCTATTTGCACAGACACAACATTCTTTTATTGGAATTAGACAAATTCATCACTTACAAAATCCTCTAAGCATCAAATGAAAGTATGGACAGTACATCATTTTGTACTTAATCGTTTTGGCTTATGTGACTCACTTTATTGCGGAATTCAACTTATTGCAGTGGTCCGGAAACTGAACCCATAATAACTCTGAGTTATGCCTGTACTTAAAGAGGGATTAAACCCATCATGTGATATTTTTTTGATCACACAGAAGACAACTACTGTGTGATTGAAAAGGTTTTCCCTAGGTAGAGGGGATGGCAGCTTAAAAAAAGAGTGACCCACACCCTGGCAATCAAAAAAAGGGTGACCTGTAGAAAAAAAGCTGGGGGATGTCTGCACAATAGACAAAGACAACGTTGGGGGAGGGAGGGGGGGCAGACAAAGACAACATTGGGGGGAGGGAGGGGGCAGACAAAGACATCAATGAAGGGAGAGGGGCAGACAAAGACAACGTTGATGGGAGGGAGGGGGAGACAGAGACAACATTTGGGGGGAGAGAGGGAGAGAGAGGGGGGGGGAGAGCAACGTAGGGGGGGAGAGAGACAGCTTTAGGGGAAAAGCTAGCATTTGGTAAGTCGGGGGGGGGGCATTGGGCAAGTCTGGGGGCAGGGGGAGCATTGGCACATAAAAGGAAATTCCACCATGTGATATTTTGTATCACACAGAAGACAACTACTGTGTGATTGAAAAGACTTCTAATTGATGGAGCATCAGTTTAATCTGAAAGTCAGTCTCCTTCCCAATTTACTTTCACTCATATAACAAACACAGAAAGCCACTGTGAGATGGAAGGCCCCCAGTCTATTCCAAGCCTATGTCTTTGCAAATACTTGGGGAGAGTACATTTTAAATAGTGCACAATTAGTTCACCATTCATCTGACACTTTTAACCTTTTAACAGGGCCAGTGCAAGCATTTTTGCCACCCTAGGCAAACCCTCATTTTGCCGCCCCTTGGCTCCCCCCCCCCCCCCCCCCCTTGTCCTGTTAACCCATCTTCTAATAACAACTAGACAACCGCGCATCAATTACGCAAACACACACGCAGTCTTGTGCACACATTTATACACACAGAGACAGTCTCACACACACAGACAGTCACACAGAGGCAGTCACACACTGATCATTCAGAACATCGAAAACTACAGACGGGTGGGGGGGACCTTAACCTTGCACCCGGTGTGGTCTGTCCCCCTCCCCATGCCGCAATTGCCCCTCTCTTCCTTGTGCGTGGGCACCCATTTTAAAAAGGCACCCTAGGCCGGCTCCTACCTTGCCCATAGGTGTCGCTGGCCCAGCCTCTTAAGGACAAAAGCACCAAAACAGTCATATTGTGTTCCTCACAGAGTTAGTAATAGTTTCAGCAACTCCTGCATGCTACATCATGACCTCTCAAAATGCTGTTCCCCAAGCATTCTAGCAAGTTTGAGAAGTGGTGAGGGCATGTGAAATAAAGGGGAGTGAGGCTAAACTCACCTCATTCCTTTATTCAATGGAGGAATAAAATAAACAGTTTTTAGGCTAAGTATAACGGTTGAGTTGGACTTAGTGCGGAAAACCTTCCCAGACTGAAATAAATAGCCCCCTGTTAAATGAAAACAGCCTGATGTGGTTAAAAAAAATGGTTGTTCTTTAATGGATGCAGTAACATTATTGCACCCATTAAAAAATCCAATTAAAAAATTAACTGTGTGGTAATTATTAGACAGATCAATTACAGTTGATTGGGGGCTGCTGAAATAACTGTGGCCTCTAATGAATATTTGACCTCTAATTAATATTTGGCCTCTAATGAATATTCAATGGGGGCATGTAATTGAGGTGATGGGGGCATGTAATGGAGGTGACAGGGGCATGTAATGGGGGTGATGGGGGCATGTAATGGAGGTGATGGGAGAATGTAATGGGGTGATGGGGGCATGTAATGGGGGTGTTGGGGCATATAATAGGGGTGATGAAGCTTTTAAATTGTGTGCAATGGGGATGGTGGGGAATAAAATGGGGTGATGGGGTATGTAATGGGGGTATTTTATGGGGGCATGTAAAGGATGTGATGGGGGCATGTAATGGGGTGATAGGGCATGTGATAGGGGTGATGAGGCATTTAAATTGTGTGCAATGTGGATGATATGGAATAACATGGTGTGATGGGCTATGTAATGGGGGCATGTAAAGAATGTGATGGGGGCATGTAATGGGGGTTATGGGGTCATGTAATGGGGTGATGGGGGAATGTAATGAGGTGATGGGGCATGTAATGGAGGTGACTTGGGCATGTATTGAAGGGTGATGGGGGCATGTAATAGGGTGATGGAACAATGTAATGGGGGTGATGGGGCATGTAATGGAGGTGATGGGGCATGTAATGGAGGTGATGAGGGCAGATAAAGACAACATTGGTGGCAGGGGGAAGACAAAGACAACGTTGGGGGGAGAGGGGGCAGACAAAGACAACGTTGGGGGGAGGGGGGGCAGACAGAGACAACATTTGGGGGGAGGGAGGAGGAGAGAGAGAAACATAGGGGGAGAGAGACAGCTTTGGGGAGAGAGAGCCAGCATTGGGCAAGTCAGGGGGGGCATTGGGCAAGTCTGTGGGCAGGGGGAGTATTTGGCCTCTAATAAGAATAAGAAATGCATTTTTTTCATTATAATTTTTTATTAAAAAACAATTTACATGTGAATATATACAAGTTAAACTTTTTTCCTAAAGGAATGTCCAAAGTTTGGGGGGTGGGTCATCTTATAATCAGGGTCATCTTATATTCGAGCAAATACAGTATATGTGGAGGGGAAGGAGAGGGAAACAGATATGGGGAGAGATCAGATATGGGGGATGAGGGGGGTGAGAACAGATATGGGAAGAGGTAAAGAGATATGGGAAGATGGAAGGAGAGACAAAGAGATATGGGGAGGGGAGGGAGAGGCAGTTTTTTCACTAATGGGGGCCATACAATCCAGGAAATTGTGTTAATTCATTATGGTAACTTACATGAAAATCAGCCAATATTTAAATCCAAATATATCCATAAATCCTGGTAATTCCAAAGGTTTCACTTACTTTTTCTTGACATGACTGTATATTTATACATTTTAGTATTTTATATATTAACGAATATACTATTTATTTATTAATTTAACTGGGACCTGAATTTTTTCCATTAGTGTCATCTGCACTATAGAAAAAGGGACATTTGAAGATATTTTTTGCCATTTTGGTAAATTTTGGCTACATTCTGAGTCAGTTTGGGTCAGTTCGGCAGTTAAACCTTTTGGATAGCGGTCATTTCAGTTTCTGTCTTCAGGAATTGAAGTCAATTTGGAGCTACATAAATAAAGCTCTTTTTCCTTCATGTTTGATAAGGTTGAATATTTTTATATTATCTGTCTGATTCATTCTTTGAAGATGCATCTCCACAGGATGGAACACTTATTAGAGCAGGAAATCCATTCAGTCAACAGAACATTTGTTGTCAATTGAATGGAATTCGCTATAAATATTTATTTATCTATTAACTTTAAGATAATGCTTTGGGGAACCGGTAGAGGAAAGGAGAAGGTGGAGACAGAATGGGGGAAAAGCTTTGTCAAAGAATGAAGTCTTTGATTTCTGTTTCAATGTGAAGCGATCTGTTCTACTGATAAATTGAGGAAGGTTATTCACCAGCCACATACCTTGTAGTGATTGGTGAAGATGATGAATCTCCTCCTTTTTTCTTGCAATATGGCTCTCCTGTTTTGAGGGTAGTTGAGTATGAACAACAGTCCCAGTAGATGTAAGAGGCTGTTCTTGTATTGTGCTCTGTGTAATTTACTCAGAGACAGTGAAGTGGTCACAGGTCTATCTACAGATATTTGATATGAAATGTAATATGATGATTCTATCTGTAGTTTTCTGGATTTGAGTGAGACAAAAAAATACTCTAGTATGCTTAAATACAGGTTGTTGTTGTACTAAGGTATATCATATGCTAAATCTTTTTTGTATTATGTGGAAGGCATTTCACAGCTTAATTGCATTCACAATGTATTTTCTTTGAGTACTATTATTTAATCTTCCCATGTATTTTATGTTTCTTTCTTATAAATGATTTCCAAATGTTTATTGTGCACTTCCTGAAATATGTTTAACATTTCTGATTCTTTCAAAAGCCCAATTTCTATTTTTTTTCTTTTAGAATGTGATTGATGTTGTATAATTGTCTACTAACGTATCATTTTACAAAGCTGTCCCCACATGCTGAACTGTAGTTTCTGTATACAATTAGTTGTCTGTTCCAAAACAATTAAATAGTTCTTCTTGTATTATATTACACCTTTTAAAGTTTTAACAGCTTATTCTATAAAATTCTGAAAGTAAAAAAAACTAACACGGTCAATTAGGATTAGCCATACTTGATGTGACACACTACCAGAATGCCTTAGGACTTTTTTTTAAAGATAAAAAATACATTATACCATTTGACCATATCTTCTTTTACAACATATATCACTGTTGTGCCATATGGTTGTATTTACTGTTCCGAAAAATTACTCTTTGCAGCACTATAATTTAAGAGGAACTAGACCTCTATTATAGCCACCAATGACTTCCCTAATCCATAGATTAAATGGAATTTAAGAGGTTTATGTGCCCTGTATATACACTTCCTGAACACATTTCTTGTGGTTCCAAGAGATGCTCTATAACGTTTTATAAAATGTTGTAACAAACCACAAAGTTAAGAAGATGAGGATTCGTACATATGGCTAGGCAACTATTCAGTTTGGGAACCAAAATACTCAGCTTTGGAGTAGGGCTGTGGAGAAGGAGTAAGTGGAGGTGGTGCAAAAGATGTCTTTCAAATGGAAAAAAAAAATTGTCTCTCCTGCAAAGAGATCCTCTGTTGTACCTCTTCATCATCCCCAACACGCTGGAATTGTATTTTGATTCCTCTTGCCCTTGGGCAGATATCAGATATCACAATGTTCTTGTGCTTGGTGCACAAGAACGGTTTTCAGTGCAGACTACTCTGCAGATGTAGAAGCCAATGGAGCTGTTGCTGTGGTTGCGGGATGCCGTGGATCTAGTTCAAAAACAGGAAACCACAAATTAGATATGAGGATAGTTGGTCATGTCCTATAAAAGTTGGCACTGTGCACTACTGTCTATTGTCTACAACTACTCTCAAATATTTTTCATTAGTAGATTTCCCCCTGGAAACATGATTTAAACTATATGTTGCATTTTTATTATTGTACCCAAAACGCTTAATTTTACACTTGTCTACATTGAATCTCATTTTACCATTTATCTGCCCAATTACTCAATTTGTCTAAATCCTCTTGCAGAGAAGATACAACTAGATCAGACTGTATTACCCTACTTAATATTGGGTATTTGGCAAACACAGAGACATGGCTCCCTATGCCCTCTGGGAGTTCATTAATAAAAAAATTAAAAAGAAGAGGATCCAGGACAGATCCCTGAATTACTCCACTTATCACATCTGTCCATTTTTAGAATGTCCCATTTACCCCCAAACTTTGCATTCTATCTTTAAAATAACATGTAATTTCAGTGGTGGGTTACAAGTTGATACATACCTGAAACAGGTTGTGCTACGCAGAGGCAAACCATGACAAGGGCCGGACTGGCTATGAGATGTTGACTGCTTCCAAGTTGACTGTTCCTTTTCACCCCTTGCTCTTTCAGATTCATGATCCTCCTCAGATGGTACTTAAGCACTCTTCCTTGGTTGATGTCCTTACCCTTCTGTGTTAATGAATAAAAGTTATGAGATGATTTTCACATATGTTCAACACATGTACAATATACCTAAAATAACCTAGGTGGGATTGCGCCTTGAAGACTTATTATAACTCTCATCGTACTGATTAAGTAAATCCACAGGGAAAACATTTGCAGTGAACTGAAAGTTTATGTAGCTCAATGCACATGTTTGACTTTGAAATACACACATGCCATTAACAGATACATTGAAAAATATATATGAACGCAATATATATTACATCATTCTACCTGCTAGCAGATCAATATCCACTCCCCCAAACATCCATTGGATAGCTTACAAACCTACCAACTTTAGAAAGTTCTCCTTGTACACCATCAGCAGCGTGTCCAGGGAAAGCCTCTTCCCAGAATGCTTTTGTGCCACTGCCTTATTCAGCTTATATTTCACCACCTATTTCAGATCATGATACATATAGATATAATGAAAAAACATGGTAGTTGAGTTGGACTTAGTCTGAAAAACCACTAGTTTTTTTGTCTTCCCAAATTGAATACAATTGGAGTGAACTGAACAGTGTGAATTTGGAAACTAAGTCAAACTCTACCTCCTCAACACATTTCACTCAACTTCCACCTGCCTTCACCACATCTGGACCTTGAAACAGTTCTATGTGAATAGTAGTTTTTCGAGTTCAAGATCGGACCAGGGGAGGGACTTTAGTGAATAGACCCCTATGTACTAACAAATGTTCTAACACATTTTTAAAATATTAACCAACATGTTTTATGGGCACAGTGGAAAATAAAAATAGGCAAAGCGCACCCTAGGATGGCTGGGGTCAACAATATGCTCTGTTTCAAAAGAGTGGAGTTTTTACAACGGGGGTTAATTTGGTGTTAATCTGCACATTTTTTGTAGCCTATTGTACTTCTCAAAATGGTGCCACCTAAGCACTAGCCTAGGAAATATGACAGTCTTGTACATGTAATTAATGGTTAGGTAATACAATTTACAAAAATGAGGAAGTTACAGTGTTTGTACTGGAAGGCATCTAGAATGTAAATATGGCCTGTTCACCTCTTAATCAAAAAATAACTGGTAAGGCGTCTTTTATACTGTGTTTTGAGTTTAGAAAACAAATAATTGATTGCCCAACAAGACATTCACTATAACAATGTGAATGAAAAAAGGTGAGATGGTCACAGATTTATTTTTTTTACACACAATATATCTTAATTTTGATTTATTAGGTTATACATTTATTTTCTAAATGTTACATTGTGTCAGTGTGTCATTTATCAAATTGTTTAACAGATTATAGAATTTATAAGAATTATTCACAAAGTATATGATATCAGTTATACAACTTAATATTAATGATGGTCACAGACAATGTTGATGGTGACTGAAGGTGATGTGTGAGGAAACCATTTCAAGAACAAAAGCGAGAAAACAAGAGCAGTAGTCACCATAGCGTAGATATTTTCAACTCAATACTTACTACACACAGGATGAATACAGACACACACATTGTTGTAAAGCGTTTTTTAACAGGTATACATCACATTAAAGAAACTCCAAACACATCTGGAGTAGTGGTGGAAAACATCTGGAGGAAGATAAAAATGTTAATAAATGGCTTTCTGAGCACCAATATAGAATTTACGTGGTGGGTGGCTTTTTTTGAATTGGGAGATTGAAGAAGTGGGTATAACATTTGTGACATACATCTGTATGACCACAAGAAAGCTTGTGGCCTCAAATTGGCATGTACTAGATTTAAATATGAAATGGTTCATTTAAAATGTCTGCATGACAAATTAATCTTATCACCAATAGACAAATTCACATACTTTTGAACATATGCCAGAATTAGATAAAGAACCAACATGGTTTGCATTTATGAAAATAATATTTCATGATAGGGTAGTAAAATTAAAAACAGATAACTAGTAATTCCTTCATTATTCAATGATAATTAAATAGATAGAATTACCATGATCATGCTTGGAAATTGGTGGTTGATGGTGCACTAGCAATGGCTAAATTATTTTTGTTCAATGGTGTTATTTTTGATTTTCCTTTAGCGTGGATTAGCTGATGGTAATTTGGAATGTATTAGAGGCCATTAGAATCTGTAGGTATTGCCCAAGTGCAAGAAGTATAGACTCTTAGCTCAAAAATGTGAATACAAAATGGATAAAAATTCCATTGGTTATATAAAATGAAATACAATGTTATATCATATAAAACAGTGTATTTGGTGCACAATGTGCATAATTCACAGGTGAAGGACAATCCAATACAATCCCAAACACAAAAAGTGAAACCATATATAAACACATAAGATTAATAATACCTAAAATGTTGATGAATAGAATCAAAAGTGTAAAAAGTATTAGCTGTTGGTGATAATATCACTCTATTGTTTACACAAATAAAAAGATGCAAAATAAAAAAACATAAAAAGTTCTCACATATACAACCTGGTCACTGTCTGTAAGACCTTAAATGCTAAACATACAATTTAGCGCAGTATGTGTATTTAAAGGGACACTGCCACTTATATAAGATGTGCTCAAATATAAGACAACCCCCCAAACTTTGGATATTCCTATAGGGGATAAAAAATTAAAAGCCTGAATATAAGACTACCCTATAGGAAAAAAGTTTTACTTGTATATATTCCTATTTTTATTTCATTTATTTTCCCATCTGTCCCCAGACGTAGCAAATGCATTGTCCCCAAAGCCATCTGCCCAACAGACTTAACCAGTGTTGCCACCCTCTCCCTCTCCAGCCTTACCCAATGCTGCTTCCCACTCCACAGCCTTACTGAATGCTGCCCCCCCTCCCCCAGACTTAGCCAATGCTGCCTCGTCCCACACCAGATGTAGCCAATGCTGCATGCATGATGATATCATAAGATACTCCCCTGCTCTCTTACTGGCTCCTGTGTAAAACTAGTGGGTAGACAAGCAACATTTTAATGTAAAAAAAAAGAAAAAGATTTAATTAGCTTAAAACTAATATTATGTTAGATTAGCCTATAGGGTTAAAATTAAATCATTTTTAGCGTAAGGGATAGGGTTAAAATTAAATTAAAATTAGAATACATTAAGGGATAGCAGAAGAGTTAGAGTTGGGGTTAAATTTAGTGTTAGGGTTAAATTTAGGGTTCAGGTTGGGGTTAAATTTAGTGTTAGGGTTAAATTTAGGGTTCAGGTTGGGGTCAAAAGGTCAATATAGGAAAACAAAAACACTATTTTTATGTTTTTGCCTCATAACTTGCAAAAAAATACCAAAAAGTATGGAAACATGCATATTTCTGAACTCGGGACAACATTTAGAAACTATTTAGATGGGGTCTTTTTTTTTTAATGATCATGATTTAAATGATTTGTGTAAATTATATTTTAGGTCAAAGTTAGAAAAAGTGTTTTTTTTTTACATTTTTTATCATATTCTATGATTCTTTTGTAGTAAATTATAAGATATGATGAACATAATGGTATCTAATGAAAGCCCTTCATATAACGATAAAACAACATATAATTTGTGTGGGTACAGTATGTGAGAGAGAAGAAAATTACAACTAAACACAAACACCCCCGAAATGTCAAAACAGCCATTGTCACCGAGGGAAAGTCAAGGTAAATATGTCTTGTCACTAAGGGGTTAAATACAGTCACATAACAAAAACAAAAGACATATCTGAAATCAACAATACAAAAATAAAATTTTCATTTTTTGGTGTCCCTTTAACCCCTTAAGGACAGAGCCTTTGAAACATGTTTGTCCATTCAAATGGACAATGGCTATTTTAACATTTCTGTGCTGTTTGTGTTTAGCTGTAATTTTCTTCTTTGTCATTTGCTGTACCCACACATATTATATATTGTTTTTATTGGGACAAGAAGGGCTTTCTTTGGATGCCATTATTTTTATCATATCTTATAATATTATATAAAAAATAAAAAAATATGGCAAAAAAAAAAAACACAAATTTCCTGACTTTTATTTGAAGCATCTTCTCCTCATCGACAAAAGCAAACAAAAAAAACCTGCTAAATAGATTCTACTATTTCTCCTGCGTACAGGGATACCACCCATGCATAGGTTTGTTGGGTTTTTTGGGGGCTAAAAGGCCAAATTTGGGAGGTTCAGTTTTTGGTTTTCCATCTTGAAATTTTGACATGCAGACAGCCTGCACCCATGTCCCATTTGGAACATATTTGAAGCCAGCCAGTGTATTTTACCCCATCAACCCATATATTTTTTAAACGTAGACAACCTAGGCTATCTCAAATGGTGGTATTTTACGACTTTCCATGCACTAATTCTACCGCCAGCCTTTTGTGGTAGTAATTTTTTTGTGGGTTTTTTCACAAACATTGTATTTCATTCATAAATTCACAGATTTTGGTATGTGTCACTGCCAAACAATAACCCAATATGTGTTCAACAACGCCTCCTGAGTACAGGGATACCACCCATGCATAGGTTTGTTGGGTTGTTTGAGGGCTAAAGGGCCACATTTTGAAGGTGCACATTTCAAACTTGGAATTTTGACTTGTAGTCAGCCTGAGCCCATCTTTCATTTGGGACTTTTTTTTTAAGCCGGACAGTGTATTTTACCCAAAAAAGCATATATTTTGTAAAAGTAGACACCCTAGTCTATTTTAAATGTAAACGTGTTCACTTGTAATAACGCTTTGTCCTTACTGTTCATTGAGGATTTCCAGTATGCTTTTTCTTCCAACTTGGATCTACTTGAAGGTGTCATTCCAGCTAGTGTGGGCAGTCCTGGCTTCTTGCACTGCTGTAATTTTACAATTTCATCTAGCTGTAAGTATTTAAAATTTTAAGCAATGCAAAATGTTAAACATGCATTTTAAAGTACTTTGAAAGCACATTAACATTTGGAAGATGCATTAAAGGCAATACCTTGAAGTGTTCAACATGTAAACTATAGGTTTATATGTTGATTCATTATACAGTCTTTCAGGCTGTACTATGCATTGGTCAGTGTGGATGGTATCACAATAGCCTGCTTACACTATGGATTTTACCAAACCATTTTAACCCTACTTGTTTCCTGTTTTTTTCACGACTACTACTCCTTTCATGATTTTATATTTATAAATGTGGAAATTTGTTGAATGAACCTGTTATAATTAATTAAAAAAATTGTATAGCTTGCACCCACATCAAGGTCTTTATTCTTTAAAAAAAAAACATTATTTAACCATGCTTTGCTTTATTGCAGGTTACCCCATAGTACAACAGCTTTTTCTTTATTTTCTGAAACTTATTTCTGATATAATTTATAAAATATAGCTGTAGCTCAGTTCATTTTTTAACTCCAGCACTATAAAATATAAACAAAGGAAAATATAAGTTTCTATCTCTGTTAACAGTCTGGAGTGTTCCTTTTTACATCACTATAGTTCATGTTTGACACATTTTTTTTACACAATTGATCACCTCTACATATATTTTAACCTTTTTTATTTCAATATAAACAATAAAGTTTAGGTTTTGTTGTATACAGTAATACAAACTTGAGCCTGATTAAAAATGTATTTTGGTGTTTCACTAAAATGTTGAGGTGAGATGAGGAGAACTGAGGTGAGATTACCAATTAATCTCAAAAGTTTACTTATACATTGTGCAGGGACAATCCTGGTGAGTCTGCTTAATGGTGGAAACTCACCATGTATTGTTAAAATGGAGAGATGAGATGTTCAACTTACCTCAACTCACTTAATCTCAACTTTTAATGAGTAGCCCTAACAGCCTTTGAAAAGATCAAGACTAAGGGCTTATTCAGTAAAAGTCAAGGTTAGGTGAGTAGCCGCTAAGTTGAAGTGAATAGCAGGTGAGTTGAATTGAATAGCAGGTGACTTGAAGTGAGTAGCAGGTGAGTTGAGGTGAGATGAATACATTGTGCAGATACAAACCTGATGAGTTCACTTAGTGGGGGGAACTATCCAGGTTTGTTCCTGCACAAAGTTTAGCTAAATTGGTGAGCGGAAATGTTCATTTCACCTCAACTCACTGATATTTACTTCAACTCACCTGCTACCCACCTCAACTCACCTTTTAGTGGATAACTCCAAGAGACTTTGTCAAGTGACTGTCACTGATATGCTTAAATCAGCATCTCCTCCCAACTGCACCAATACCTGGGATTATGTTACAAGAACTTGGAAGTCAATTACATCCTTTCAAACACAAAAATATTGTATCTTTTGAGTGTTATGCATTTAATGTAAGCCTATTGCCTGATTAAAGCTGTATTTAGAGTTTATACCCTCTTTAACCAAATGATTACAAGTGGTTGGAACAAAATACATTAAAATTGAATATTCCTTATGTTGTGGCCTGACTACAAATACTTTACGTTTTTCATTTAGTCACAATTCCTATTTCTCCATTTTTTCCCTACTGAGAGTTGAAAATTCAGTACATGCATACATGTCAATGTAAGATTTTATTACTTCATTTTTATATGACATTGATGTTCAACTGGAGACCGGCGGGCCCTCCAGAGCTTTTGTGTGACCCTAGCCAAGGTGAAAAAGCATAGGTTCCACTGTACTACCTCAAATAATTAATAACATCTGACCCCCCCAATCTAAGTTTCTACATGATATGTGACACTCCACATATTTTTTGCATTCAGATTTGAAACATACAGACGTGCACTTCATAGACACAAGTGTTTATATATAAATGATGGCATGTTAGCTAAAATGGACTTACCCAGATAAAGGCAGCTGCAAATGTCACAACAGATAACATGGCTAATAGGCTGGATTGTGAAAACGTTCCATATTGAAAACTAACACATTTGATAAACTAACTGAAAGCCTTTACTATAATTCAACAACCCCTTTTCTGCCTAAGGCTAATATTTAGACCAAAGAGTGTACTGCTAACCCTTTTATAAATATGTATAATATTTACCCCTTATGCCTAATGACATTTAGAACAAAAAGCACAGAAAAAGCGATTTTGTATTCCTAATCAGAGTGACGTGGATCCACGGATACAGATGCAGAGACCCAGTCAGGGCTTTTACAGATTCTGTAGCCCCTACTGACATATCACTGGCCCACGCAACATTACTTATAACAACACGGAGGCTTGCCCAAACCCAGAATATCTGTATTACCGAGGCTACTCAAAGTGGCCTCATCTGACAGAGGGGATCCTCATGCAGTTGTCTGCAGTGGGATCTGCAACACATTTTATCGCGGGGGCCATGATGAACTGTAAAGAGGATGCTCTACCCTGTACTAAGGGCATTTGAGTCTTGTATTTTAGAATGGCATGGAAAAGTCCTTATGCACTATATGGTTAAAGCTTTTTGCATAGTGTTATGTACACAAATCAAGAATTTATCTTTTGAAATATTTTCAAAAATATTTCTTCAGTTTGTTGAAACACAATCTTTCTACTTAAAAGTGTAACTTTTTTGTTTTGAAAAGAAGTGCATTTCTAAAATGTGATTGAGTGATTAATAACTGAAACAAGAGACTGTATCTCATGAATAAGCTCAGATTAAAGGCCTATACGATAATGAAAATATTATACATGCTTTAGGAATTTGAGGTTTTCTCTCACACTATGCTCGCACATTTTCATGTAGACATTTTGATATATGTTTAATAGAAATAGCATGTAGGGAAGATAACAAAATACCAGCAGTGTTGTAGAATACATCGTATATTGATAGTTTGACTTTCAATTTTATCCGGTACAAGTGAGCGGGAAAGCTCAATGTTTGGCTTGAACTCAAACTTTATGTTCTGCAATATAAAATGTATAAAGTAGCCTGCTAGCTTGTCCTCTCAAATATTACACCAATTTTGTTCATAAATGATATATATAGTATAGTTTATAGGGCTCATTGAGGCAGAAAAATAGTAAACTGTGAACAAAGTTGTGTAAATATTTACAAAGGAGGGACGGAAAGAGAACCTATCACCATTATTTTGAATGTATTTTTTTTAAGCACAGATTTGACTAGTATGCCCCACATTTATTTATCTGTTGTTCCACTTTTCCCTTTAGTAAATTATCTTTATTGCAAATTACCTTTTTTTAACATTCTTAACTGTGGCTATTCACTAAAACTGAACTGACGGGTGAACTGCAAAAGATGGTTGGAAAGATAGTAAAGTTGAAGATTCTTTCCGATTGAACTATTAATACCTGACCTTTGCAGTTCATTTGTCAGTGCACTTGTGCATTTAGATTTAGTGAGTAGACCTCAGCAGGCCCAGTGTGGAGCAGACTAATCATTTTAGAACAAGTACGTTGTTTTGTCCCGGGGGCTCCGCAGCGCATAATAATTTGTTTTTACTCACCAAACAATAAACTGTGATTAACTGACCATATTGCAAAACTTGAGCATTAATAGCTATGATTTTAAATAACAGAATGTATGTGTTTTAGATATTTTGGCCTAATGTTTTCAACTTGGTTGTGAAATTACCATACTTCACAGTTTAGTGAATAGACTGCATATAAGTATTTAAATGTACAGTACATATTTACAATATTTTAATGCAAGCAGCTTTAGCTATAAGTTTAGATTGTAATTTTAGTTCAAAAGTGAAAGGAACAGTGGCTGAGAAATGGCATAAAACAATCTGTTCAAACAAATAAGTAAAATCTTGTTGTGCTCTTGAATGTGTCAAATGGTATACAACTTGAACTTGCTTTTTATACAGTATAATGAATGGAAAACATTACCATATGAACTCTTTGAATTGACTTGGTGGTCCCAGTCTGAGAGGGAAATTCAATATGCTTAAAGGACCGATCTCTGTTCAGCAGAAAAACCCTGTTGGTTTAAATGGATGTTTTCAGACAATTCTATTGAGACATTTTTATTCTGATCATATTCAATTACACACTCCTCAAATTACACAATGTGCATTTTATTGTGGCAACGCTGGTCTACATCTACACTAGGACTCATTTTATTGTTGGATCTTTTGGTTTGCAGCAAAGCGTATCTGGCTGCTCTATAATATGAACATATTCATATTAGAGAGCTAAATGTGGTGCTGCCAGGAATCCCAGATGCTTAGCAAGCTTATGGCTTCTGTCCTGCAAAATATGGTATGCAAATGCACTGCTTTTCAATGGGAAATGTATCATTTGCATTCCATACTATACATTTAAAACACATTTTTCTTCTAATTTAGCAAACATTTGCAGTTTTGCTAACACACTGTCCATTTAACAGTACATTGTCTGTTAATTTAAATACCTCCTGGTGGATCTCAATGCCATGTATGTCATGTATGTTTGAGTGAAGGACGAAAAGCATTTGCTACATCTTGCTTTTGGGAATGGCTTGGAGGCTATGACCAACATGGAGACTGGCTGTCAGACGGACGTATAAAGACTGATCACCTTGTAGAAATCTGGAATCCCAATTCTGTGCACAGTTGCCCTCATGAACTCCCACCCAACCCGACCAAATGCCTTTTCATTGAGGGGAAGCTGCATGAACTCTGTAAAGGACCTATGTCCATAACCAAATAGATTGCGCATTTGATGCAGAATTAATCCTATGTGGTCTGGATGGTCCAGGCAGCAGACAATCTATTATAGAGTAGCTTTTCAAAAACCTTAATGTTTGTATTGATTAGGGAGATCAAACAGCAGTTCACAAAACAGCTGGGGGCCTTGCCATCTTTATAAAAGACAACTATACAAGTTATCTTCATGAGGCAAGGGAATCACCTTCCATCAAAGAATTTAATAAGCAAATAATATGGGGAATAAGGACCTCACTAAACATTTTGCAATATATAGCTGTTGATCCTTCTGGTCCAGAAAATTTTGACATTTTTAAGAGACTTAATAACCTCCCCAATTTCCTGTCGATCTATGGGACATTGTAAGGTAGATTTCGGATGTTTTTTTAATTCAGGGAGGTCTACAGAATCTAATACAAATTTTGAACCCTTAAACTTGCAAAGTTAGAAGTGGCGTTGACCTGGTATCAGTGGTGTATCTTGCACCCATCACCCCATTGCATGCCCCCATCACCCCATTGCATCCCCCATTACATTACCCCATCATTCCGTTGCATGCCTCCATCACCCTTATTACATGCCCCATCAACCCCAATTACATGCCCCATCACCCCTTTACATGCCCCCATCACCCCATTACATGCCCCCATCACCCCATTACATGCCTCCATCATCACATTACATGCCCCCATTACCCCATTACATCACCCCATTACATGGCTTCATTACCTCTATTACATCCCTCCACCACCCCCATTACATGCCCCATCACCCTATTACATCACCCCCATCACCCCATTACATGCCTCCATCACCCTATTACATGGCTTCATCACCCCTATTACATGCCTCCATCACCCCCATTGCATGCCTCCCTCACCCCATCACAACCCACCACTTACCCTGGTCCCTGGTGGCTAGTGTCAGGCAGCTTAGTGTCCTACCATGCTGCCTGTTCAGGCTCTCCATGCGGTGAGTGCAGATAGGTCACGTGACCCAGCGCGTGTCTGACGTTAGAGCGCCGGGTCACGTGACCTGTCAGCACTTCCCCCGTCATACCACACTGGGAGCCAAACAGGCAGCTCAGAGATTTCTCTGGGCTGCCTGTTCGGCTCCCCATGCTTCCTGCTTGCAGTCAGAGCAGTGGAGAGGGGAGATTTTCCAATCTCCCCAGCCATCGTCTCTGCCAGCAAGCAAGTTGTTTTTTAAATTTTTGAGTTTTGAGCCACCCCCCAGAGGCATAGAAGGCAAGTGCCGCCCTCCCGCTAAATACAGCGCTGCTTGGTATAGTGAATTATTAAGTTGCAAACTGTTCAACTATATCCTCTGTATTGGAGAAGCATTGATCCTAATGAATCCCAATGCTGTTCATTGATTCACCTTTAGTTATTTTCATGAATCTCCTTAGCCTCATTATACTATCAAGGGAGTCTATTGTGATGCTTAAAGGTGAATATTTATATCCTCACCTTCTTTATAATAATACAGGAGACAGTGGAGTAGATTCTGTGAGCCCTGGTATTTGTAAAAATGCCATTAGTGTGAATATACCGGGCAGTTTTGATTCTAAGCTCACCATAAACTAACTTAGCCAATGTGATAAAAATCATTACCTGCAAAGATCTATGTTTTTAATGGAGGTTTTCCACACAGTATAAAAAAACAGCTTTGAAACACTATTCTGCGCAGTAATTACCACGCAATCATTGATTCTGTGACAGACAATCTTTAATTTACTTCCATAAATACAATCGACATATGCACATTTTAACCCTTTCAGTGATGTAGTGAACACAAACATTGCTCCCTAAAGCACTAAAAGGGTTAACTTTTTTTTTTTTTTTTTTAAATCCTGTTGGAGGTGCTACAGGGGTTCCCCCAACGCCTCTACCTCCCCCCAAAAGATAAAATTATCCCGAGACACCAGTGCATGCTACAAATGACAAGCAAGAGTAGATAATTCAAGAGGAAAAGTTTGGGTTCCTACAAAAGATGGATCATTAAACAATATCTTAAAAATATGTAAATTAAATTGTACTTTATTTAGCTAATTTAGTAGATGTCATATTTTTCTGTCCATGATCCTCCTATTATGTCTGGTCTGTACCAGATAAATTCAGTCAGCGTTGATTACATAGTCAATTTTGGAATCTGTTGCCAAAGTCAATGCAATGGAGCTTGAGACAAACAATGGGAGAGGAAGTATCAAGAGACCTTCCATTCTCTAAAACATGGCAATCTCACACCATTCTGCTTTATCAAGAGTGTGCTAGTTTACAAATACAGTTATCACTTGCACTTAAGAAAACACAATGTAAACTTTAAAAATATCTAATTCTCTATTGAAATTGACAGGAACTGTATGTGATATTTTCTTACGAAGTTAATACCCTGGGAAAATACTACAACAATTGTTCTTGGTTGTGATCCAGAACTAGTGATACTGTATGTACAGTCTAGCTGATAGCAGAGTACTACAGAGTACTTAAAACATTTCTATTAGTTGCCTCAGGATGTGATTTTTTTATTGAGATTTACTGTTTGTAACAACTATCATAAACATGTAGAGTTCATCTTTAGATACTGCCATAATCTCTAATTTAACTTCCTGGAATTTGAAAACAAAGCTTAGATGGAATCTCTTCAGGTAATAAAAGCCCGCATTAAATATTTCATAGAGAAAAGATCTGTGAACTTTCTTAACAGTTCACATCAACTCATTAAAAGGGAAATTAAAATGACTTATGTTGATGAAATAAATTTGTTTTGTGTGTGTGTCGGTGTTTTCTCAGAGCAAGATTTAATTAAAATTCCATGAAGAATATTTTCTAAATAACAAAATAAAAGAAAATTGAAATAGTAAAAAAAAAAAAGAAAAAGAAAAACTAAAAAAACTAACATAATTAACACACCAGGATCTGCTTCATAAGACACATAGGCAGCTACTCTGCTCTATCATGCTCTAACTCATCACTATATATTGGGAGTATATGTGTCACTCACCTTTCTGACAGACATCAACTTAGACCACTTTCCAAGCACAAGAGAGTGTTTTCACATGCCCTGGTGCTCAGATGCTGTTTCATCAAGAAAGAGCATGATCTACTGACTACGGAAATTAATTATGCGTTGAGTGAGGAAATACTCCTCCTTGTTTAGTCAGACAATATAACAAATATTGGGAATGGGGGGGAGGCGCCTACAACCCGACTCAAATGACTCTTTATTCTATATCACTAGTATCTGGTATCTTGTTTTTTTCTAGTCCAGGGTTCCCATCTTATTATACATTTTTGATGCTCCATGAGGCCCAAGTTTTTTGCAATTCCCATCTCCATGTTATATTGGAAATTAATTTGACTCCGAACTTGTTCCCAAGCGGCACAAGTAGATTGGTTCCAGTGCCGTGCAATTACTAATTTTGCAGCCATAAGGAAGTGAATCAGAAGGTATTTTCTATCAAAGGTTCGCAGCGGAAGGTGTAGATGTAAAAGTGCGTTTTCTAACTTTATGTTTAGGGTATCTTCAAATACATGGGAAATTTATTTCTGAACTCCATTCCAAAATGTTTTTATACTGGGGCATCCCCACCAGATATGAGCGTGAGTGCCTTTTTTCAAGTTACACCTCCAACATAAAGGTGATTTTGTCTGATCCATTTTGTTTAGAATATCTGGTGTTAAATGCCACCTATAAATGACTTTGTAGTGGAGTTCAATTATGTTCAGGTATCTTACGCATTTCCTGACTTCGATTAGGGATTTACACCACAGTTTATTATGAACCTCTCTTCCTAATTCTTTCTCCCACGAAAGCCAGGCTCTAGGTTTTTTTTCTTTGTCTTCTACACACAGCCATTCATAATATATAGGAAGCATTTTGGGTTTATCTATTTTAGGGAAGATTGCTTCTATTTCACCAATTGAGCTGTCTTTTGTTCCCTTACTCTGAGTTGATGCCAGGCAGTTCTTTAACCTCAAATAGTTAAACACTTCCTTTGAAGGTAAATTTAATTTTTTCTCAAGCTGCGGAAACCCTCTAATAGATTCACCCTCTAATAAGTTTGCAACTGCTAATTCCTGATTTTTTTCCCAGTTCTTCAAAGAAAGGTTTTCTATAATGAACTCCATTATTTTTATGGAGGTGGAAGATGTGATCTGATCGTGTATACCCATTCTCTTTTTTATTTTAATCCAAATATTTACCAGATCTGTAATATAGTTTGTGTGTTGTTTTCCCAAAAGTTCTTTATATGCCCTGTCATTCAACCAGGGAATCAGTGACAAGTCAGATAGCCCTATCACTTCTTTTTATGAATTTACCATGTTTGCTCTGATTCGGAGGTAAGATGCCATTTATTGATGTGGAAGACCCTGCTAGCCTCGTATAGCCTGATCATGTTCGGGAGGCCGAAGCCCCCTTTATTTATTTTCTTCATTAGAGCGGTCTTATCAATTCTAGGTTTTTTACCACCCCATATATAACTAAACATTAGTTTCTGGACCTCTAGCAACTTACTAGTAGGGATCGAGATTGGCAACATTCTAAAAAGATTTAGCCATTTTGGGAGTATGTAGCTCTTAACCACATTTAGTCTGCCAAGCCATGATATTTCTGTTTTTAACCAACTTTGAGTTAATTTTTCATGGGAGTCTCTATACAAAGTATTAAAGTTTTCTGTCATAGTGTTGCGTGAGTCTGATGTAAGGTAAATTCCCAAATAAGTAAAACCCCGATTAGTCCAGTCAAAAGGGAATGTATTTTCCATTCTGAGCCTGGATGCCTCGTTGATATTAATTAACAGAGCTTGTGACTTGGAGAGGTTCAGTTTGTAGTTTGACAAATTCGAATAGTGGTCTATCTCCTTCATAAAGTGTACCAGAGAGGTCTCCGGTTCAGTCACTGTCAAGAAAACATCATCGGCATGCATACAAATTTTCAAAACCTGATCCTCTATCTGTATACCTTTGATCTCTATATTTTGTCTTATTTTTGCCGCGAGTGGTTCCAGTGTTAGAATATACAGCATTGGTGCCAGGGGACAGCCCTGCCGGGTACCATTGCCCACCTGGAACCACTCTGCCGCTATACCTGGGCCCACTGTCTTGGCAGTTGGGACAGAGTACATTGCCATAATAGCCGTCTGTATTGATCCGGTTATGCCCACTTGGTTCATCACCTGGGTCAGTAAATCCCAGCTGACCCTGTCAAACGCTTTTTCGGCATCCAAGGACAGGGTTAGCTTGGGGATCCCTCTCCTTTTTACATAGTCAAAAATACCCAACAATCTTTGAATGTTACCTTCAGAGCGACGTCCCCGTACAAAACCTCTCTGGTCCGGGTGGATTAGATATGGGATCACCGCTTCCAAGCGTCGTGCTATAACTGACGAGAATATTTTTAAATCAGAGTTAATCAGGGATATTGGTCTGTAATTAACAGTGTATGCCGGATCTTTATTTGGCTTGGGGATTGGCATAATGACCGCTTGTAGGAGTTCCTTCGGGAGCGCGGCTCCTTCTTTGATTTCGTTGAATAAAATTGTGAGATAATTGGCCACCTCGTCTCCGAATAGTTTATAAAAATTGCTGCTGACGCCACCGGGACCTGGGGCTTTATCTTTTCTTAATCCTCGTATGACTTCTTTTATTTCTAGTTCCTTAATAGGTGAATTCAGAGTTTTTAACTGATCTTCTGAGATCAAAGGGAGGATTATGTCGTTTAGATATGATTTTATTTGATCCTGTGACGAGTCTGTTGATGGTAGGTTATATAAACTATGATAATAGTCATTGAATGCATCTCCTATCTCTCTAGGAGAAATTTTGACCCTATCCTGTGCTATGATCTTTTTTACTATTGTTCTTAATTTGTTATTTTTTAGCTTAGTTGTCAGTATCTTTTCTGCTCTATTTCCTTTAGAGTACCAGCATTGTTTAAGTTTTGATAGGGCGTAGTTGGTTTTGGCCATTAATTGATCTTTTATTTTTAGCGAAAGCTCTTCCAGGAGATTAGTTGTAGCTATGTTAGGTGAGACTTTATTAACCCGCTGGTTCTTATTGTATTCTATGTATAATTGGGCAAGGGAAAGACCTTGTTTCTTTTTTAGTTCTGAGCCCATTTTAATGAGCTGACCCCTTATGACACATTTATACGCAAGCCAAATTGTTGTGGCTGGGAGGCCATCGTTAGTGTTTGCCTCAAAGAAAGCTTCCCTTTTTATTTGTTCTTTTTTATCTCTCTCTTTGGACTTCCCCAAGAGAGACAGACAGGCAGGATATGAGGGAGAGAGGAAGTCATGAAGATTATGATTATTTCAGACCAACTTTGAGCTGGTTCATTCCTATAAAAGGAAATTCTCAATTTTGTGCTGAAATCTGTCATATTGGGTGGTCAAATTCATTATGCCTCAGTTTCAGGCCAAATTGAGTAGATTGTTTGATAAGTTATGAGGTGCCATGTGCTTGTGTCTGACAAACTGTATTTATAAGAAAAACATGTTGATTTGTGGGTAAGCACCAACATGTGGACTTCTGCCACAGAAGGTGGCAGAAGTTGACATCCCCATATTCAACTTTATAGCATGCTCCTTGTCTTATCATTTTTTTGTTCAACACTTCCTATTTCCTAAAAAAAGTGTCATAAAGTTAATTCTGTTGTAACAGGCCTCCTGCTTGTGCTGCTGAAACAATCCCCCCTGCATTCCAAGACCTTGAAACTGCAGGTTATTGATTCCACAGTAACATCTTATGGCAGCACTTTTTTAAAGGGAGCATGTTAACTGCTGCACAGCAAGCCAGGCTGCCTACTGTGCACTCCATTTCACTTATGTCACTGAATTAAGAGGACCCTTTGACATTATGGTTATTGTAAACCCATGTGAATCTGTAAAATAATAGCATTTCCCATAAATCATATATATTAAACATTTGTACAGCAAACACCAAATATGTTAGGTGTAACTGACCCTTTAAGTTATATACTCTGATCAACCACAACATTATGACAACTGACAGGTGGCAGAGGCAATGTGATTGGGTAATGTTCTGCTAAGACACCATGCCATTCATGAGGATGCTACTTTAACACATACCACCTACCTAAGCATTGTTGCAGATCATATACAACCTTTTATGGAAAAAGGCCAGGGCTGTTTTGGTGGCAAAAAAGGAACTACACAATATTGGTGTAGATGGTCATAATGTTATGGCTGGTCGCTGTATCTATATATGTTTGTAAGTTAAACAACACAACTATTGAGAAGGAGAAGTATTCATATTTGGATTGGAAATGTTTCGACAATTAATTATAAACTACTGTCAAACTGGAAGAAGTTCTCTCTCTTTCAAAGGAAACTTGTGTTTTGCTGAAGTTCTACAGGCTACAGAACCAACTGACTAAAATGTAACTTCAAATTACTGTTTTGTCTAGTCCTGAGCTTTATAGAAGGTTTAACAAATAAAGGTTGGGTCGAAAATAAATTACAGTGTTTCTGGTTCATCTAAGGACTTTGCAATGAATTATGTCAAAATGGTTGTTCATCATTTTAACCATTATCTAATCGTTTCCTTAGAGAGGAATTAAAAATTAAATCAGTGCATTTGGTATATAACACAGAACATATTTCAGAGAACATGGATCCATTCTTAATTAAAGAAAAGTAAGATCTAAAAGGGGACGCACACAAAAGGAAACTTTCAATCAACAATCACTTTATGATTTCAAATACAGTTACTGTATTTAATAAACTAATTTGTAACTGACCACAATAGAGAGTCTATCTTTCCATATTATAACAGGAACTGAAGTGTGCAGCTTTGATGAGTCAAGCTAGAAAGGCAGTTTTAGAAAGGCAAGAAATTGCAAGATCAGATCATTTATGGAAATACAAATGGGAGTATTCACAGAAATTGAAATTAGACACAAAGTGGTTGAGTTGGGAGGTTGAATTTGACTTATTTTAAAATAAAAATCATCCTCCCAGCTTGACTACCTTGAGCTATTCACTAAAATGAACATGTCCCCTCGACAGTCCATACTGACCTCCCATCTCGAACTCAACCTTCATTTAATGCAAGAAAATGATTGTTCTTTAAAAAGTGAAGGTGCTTGATTTGGGTAGCAAGTTGGACTTTAATGTCCACTTCACCCTGTGCAACATGCCACCTCTAAATTAATCTAATGGGGGATGGTGTCTGTCCCAATGAACCCCGGAAACTCTAAAATAAATTAATTTATTTATTAAAAAAATGATCTTTCCCTAGGCCATGTTGTTCAGGGAGGACTGATAGAATTGATAAATCTTGGTTTGCTTCAGAAAGTCAAGCATATCACTTTCCATAAATATTTGACAGAATATCTCAGACTTTTCAGTCTGAGAATTTCAATTTTAATTGCCACTTTCCACTGCAATTCTTTTTCTATTGTTCTTGCCACACTGTCTATGTTTTAATTTTACATAATAATAAAAGTACCTTCCAGTTTTTCAATAATCAATAATAAGTCCTATAGTAAAAAAAAAAGTTTGAAACTGCTGGTTAAACATTCCAAGAGCAGTTTCAGCCACATTAGATTATGATGTATAATAGGAGGTTATGTATAAAGGTATTTCCATCAGAAATGTAGTGCGGTTTCATCATAATTAATGTCTACCCCTATGTATAAAATAAATTTTCCCCGAAAAACCTTCACTGCACCAATGTACCAAAATAAAAAAAGTGATCTAATTATTATTCTTTAAAAATTGTGTCGTAGACTATGTATAGTAAAATTACAAAATAATGCCTATATTAGATCAGTTATTGGACTACAATTCTCCACCACTCTTAATCTAGCATTATCTGCAATGAACAAAAAGTTGCATGTTGAGAATAAAAAGTAACCGATTGAGAATAAAGTTTCATAGTTTGGATAAACCCAGTTTTATACATACCACACGGGTGAAAGGCAAAAACTTGACTAAAGGAATTTAGGATCAGATATAAAACAGTATCATTATTTATATATAACCTTCATAGAGTACTCAAATGAATTCTACCTGTTTGTACTAGAACTATATATGAGGCACTGTGTACTTATGTAAATGAGTCTATAAATGGCTGTCTACCTAAAATAATGCTCATTCTCATCACAGTGGATTGTTAATCACAGGGTAGTGTGTTCTGCTGTGGCTTGATACCAAGCCAAAGAATAGTCAAATAATCAAACTGCAGATGTTGGAATAAAAGAAAAATCTGCCTAAATTTAAACAGTGGCAGAAATCCAAACAAGCAGAAAAAAATGTGTTCTGAACATTAAAAGAATGTACAACCCTTCCCTGTTTTTCTTAAATAGCCGTATATAATAAGCAGACTCTTATATTGATCAAAGAACCATTTCTTGGATGAATATGTCAAATCTGGTTTTAAACCTAAACAAATCATTTTATATTGTCTTTCAATATTGATTAACACGAATGAATATGCCATATATTAGCGTTAAAAAAAACTATCAATCTGCATTTATGAAATTATCTATAAATTACATCTTACTTGTTTCTTTTTTTGCTGTTGCTTATTTTCTATTTGTCATCAGTACATACATGAGATATGATACTTTGCTTAAAATAGATTAAAATGCTACCAAACATTCTAGGTAAAATGAGGATAAGACATTAATAAAATATAAAAAAAATAAACTAGTGTAAAATTGACTTTGCTTCTCCATTTTTCTGTTGAAAAAAAAAAATAGAAGCATTCATTGAAACAATAGCTCTTACGTGTTAGGAAAAGAAAAAAAGAAAAATCCACTCTTTTAGATTAACAGTTGTAAGGCAGATGTTGAAAGCTGAACTTAAAGGGACACAACAACTTACATAAGATATATTTAGATTACCTGTGCATTTAAAACAAACACATATATGAGACATATGCCACAGTTTTTTTCTTCTATGTTTGAATTATTTGCATATAAAGGTAAAAATAATATTAGGTGTTTATCTCCATCATTATAGTGTACGCACTTATAAGGCTCATGGTGAGCAGGACTTGGTGGCTGTGTACAACTTTTTTTTACCTTCCTTCCAACACAAAGAAAGGAGATTGACCTGATCAAACCGAATCATAACTCCACCTCTTTGTGATGTAATAGGTACATTACCCTCAGATACCATGCAAGTCTATGATCAGAATTCTGACTTATAGACTGCATTCTGTGTCCCCAGCCACAAAAGTGAGATACTAGTGCTGTAAAGTCTGGTGGCATAATTCTGGTCTAGAATTTTTAAGACAAGGATGCATGTTGTCAATAAAGGAGGCTGTGTTATGGCATTTGCTATGGGTTAGTATGTACTAAAATCAATAGATGTAAGCATTCCTCACTCCACTCTGAGGTTGGACAACATGGAGCAAGCTGAATGGCTTCAGGTAATGGCATCTGGTGTTTCCTGATCTGGACCACTGACCAAGCTTGGCTTGTCTTAGCTCATAAAGTGAGAAGACATTGCACTTTCTTAGACCTGAATGGCTGCAGGTTTGTCCTACCTACAACGACTACTCTTAATTTGTCCAGCCCATAAATGTAAGGTTTACAATCAGTCTCCCAAAAAGTTACTGACCACGCCTGACTATGAAGGGCTGCAGACATAGGTTTATCCTAAAATTGGAACTTATGCTTTACTTGTCCAACCTGAGGGGACCAGGAAGCAAAAAAATTTAGGTCTAAAGCAACTGGGTTTCCAAATCTGTCTCCTGCACCAGCACTGACAAAGCCTGGCTCTTCTTAGCTTCCAAGGTTGGATGGAATCAGGTGCTCACAAACCAGAATAGCTGTAGTCAAAAGCTGGTTGTACATATGCTACTCTTAATTTGGTCAACCAGCTGGTTTTAACGAGCATAGTCTTTCAACAGTGTTAACGTGGTTACTTGCCTGGCTACTATTAGCCTGCCCCTTTGCTGCTCAGAGCAGGTATTTAACCCCTTAAGGACAGACCCTTTGAAAAAAATGTGGTCATTCTGGTCAATGGCTATTTTAACATTTCTGTGCTGTTTGTGTTTAGCTGTAATTTTCTTCTTTGTCATTTGCTATACCCACACAAATAATATATATTTTTATTGGGACCAGAAGGGCTTTCTTTGGATACAATAGTTTTGATCATATCCAATAATATAATATAAAAAAAAATTAAAAATATGGTGAAAAAACACAGTTTCTTACTTTTATTTGCAAAATCTTCTCCTCATCTAAAAAAGCGAATGAAAAAAACTTCTAAATAGATTATACTATTTCTCCTGAGTACATGTTTACAACCCATGCATAGGTTTGTTGGGTTGTTTGGGGGCTAAAAGGCCACATTTGAGAGGTGCACTTTTAGTTTTTCCAACTTGGAATTTTGACATGCAAACAACCTGCGCCCATGTCTCATTTGGGACATTTTTAAAGCCAGCCAGTGTCTTTTATCCCCTAAAACCATAAATATTTTAAAAGTAGACACCCTAGGATATTTCAAATGGTGGTATTTTAAGACTTTCTAGCACTAATTCTACCACCAGGCTTTGTCAAAGTTTGGGTAGTAATTTTTGTGTGTATTTTTTTCACATACATTGTACTTCAGACATGAATTTACAGGTTTTGGTATGTGTCACTGCCAAACAACCCCCCCCTGATTTGTGTTCAATAACATCTCATGAGTACAGGGATACCCCCATGCATCGATTTTGTTGGATTGTTTGGGAGATAAAAGGCCAAATTTGTGAGGTGTGCATTTCCAACTTGGAATTTTCACATAGTCAGCCTGCACTTATGGACCATTTTTAAGCTAGACAGTGTATTTTACCTAATAAAAACATATATATTTTTAAAATAGATAACCTAGGCTATTTCAAATGGTGATATTTTAACACTTTTCATGCACCAATTCTACCTCCAGCCTTTGCCAAATTCTGTGGTAGTAATTTTATTGAGTTTTTTTTCTCCACATACATTGTATTTTATACACATATTCCAAGATTTCAGTTTGTGTCACTGCCAAACAACTCCCCAATATGTGTTCAGCAACATCTCCTAAGTACAGGGATACCACCCATGCATAGGTTTGTTAGATTGTTTGGGGGTTAAAAAGTGCACTTTTTGAATTTCCAACTTGGAGGCAGGAAGAGGTTAATAGCTCTTATAAGAGCCTTTGTACTAGTGTACAAATAATTAACCCCTAAAAATGCACAGACTAGAAAAAATCTGTGGCAGAGTTGGGGTTAATACACAGGGTACACTATACAAAGGGTATGGCTTTTATAAAAGCCCTTGGGTCTCACAATTTTGTAACATTTTATTTATTAAAATTAAAAACATATTATACAGCTCTGTCCCTCTCCCTCACTAAAACTAAAGTGAGGAGAGGGAGGCAGATCCAGATGGGTCAGATCAATATTTACCAATATTGATCTGACCAGGCGAATGGTGATGCTCATCTGAGCAATCACCAAACCGCCTTAGCCACTGATCGGCTGTTACTGATCACTATACATGTGTTCAGACAGCTTAAACATTTTTTACATTAAAAGTAATCCCCTAGCAGGTAGAATTAACCTCTAGCAGGTGTAACAATTTTATTTTTTTTAAAAAGCAGATACCAAAAATGAAATGCTTCTGAAACACTGGGAATGGCTTTTATAAAATATTATTTAATGTATTAAATTTTAAAAATTACATTATCTGATCTGTCTCTCTCCCTCACTAAAACTAAAGTGAGGAGAGGGAGGCATATCTACACTTTCAAAAGGCAATATTAGTCAATATTACCTTTGACTGTATGAAATTATTATTTTTATACATGCCTGCACACAGATCACACCGATCTGTTGTGCCGACATGGAACACAGCCCCCTAGAGCAACAAAAGTGAAAAAAAAATCACATATTTTGCTCTTGCCAGTAGAAAGTAAGCGCTGCCTATACAGGTCCCTTCTGCGGGGCTGATGTGGTCACTAAGGAGAGTGACCACCATTGGATCAAGGAAAGCCATTTGGTGTTGCTAAGTGCCTCACTAGCGAGGCACTTTAGCAACACCATCAGTGCTTAGGAAGTGAACTTTAGTCGCTTCCTAAGCACACAAGTGAAGCTGGCACCGCAAATTTTTTAATGACAGCTGCGGTCACTCCAGGGAGGGATCGTATCGCACCCCTGCACTTTTTTCAGTGTTGCATGATGACTCTACATAGACTCATTGTAGGAACACCGAAAGAGTAAAAAAAAGTGACCTTCGGTCGCTTTCTTTGCTCTTTTTAATTCCAGGCATGTCATGTGTCACTAAGGACACATTTTTGCATGACATGCCTGGCACGTCATATGTCGGGAAGGGGTTAAGCAGATAGTCTCAGTAGCTCATTTGCCCTTGCATTGTTTCCGGCTTCCCAGTGCAGTTACTGGTTTTGTGTGATTTCTGTTTTCCTGAACCAGTTGGGCTGACTTCTCTTCTGGTTCTTGATTACTGGTTTTGTTCCTGACTCTGCTGATCTTCATTTTCCATTTCTCTGACTCTGGCTCATCTGATTACTAGACATGTACATTCGTTTTCGGACGAATGCATTTTCGTCCGAAAATAGCATTTTCGTCCATTCGTCCGAAAAACGAATAACGAAAATGCTAAGCTAACGAAAGCCGAATGAACGAATGGTTAATAAACGAAAATCATTCGTTCATTCGTCCATTCGTAGTACTATTGCATTCTATAAGCAGAAATAGAGTCGGTTTATATAATACAATAGCATAGTACACTTACATTCCATAAACCGACATAATGAACGACTTTCGGTTTATGGAATGCATGTAAGTCTATTGGCATTCTATAAACCGAAAGTTCGGTTTATAGAATAGCAATAGGATTACATGTATTACATAAGCCGACAGCCTATAAACCGAACGTTCGGTTTATAGGCTGTCGGCATTTCACTACACGGAGACAGAGTCTCCATTCATAAATTTATGAATGGAGACTTTGTCTCCGTGTAGTGTAGCACAAAAGACATTGTATTACATTAGCCGACAGCCTATAAACCGAACGTTCGGTTTATAGGCTGTCGGCATTTCACTACACGGAGACAAAGTCTCCATTCATAAATTTATGAATGGAGACTCTGTCTCTGTGTAGTGAAATGCCGACAGCCTATTAACTGAACTTTCGGTTTATAGGCTGTCGGCTTATGTAATACATGTAATCCTATTGCTATTCTATAAACTGAACATTCGGTTTATAGAATAGCAATAGGATTACATGTATTACATTAGCCGACAGCCTATAAACCGAACGTACCTCATAACATAAAACATAAATTTATGAATGGAGACTTTGTCTCCGTGTAGTTAAATGCCGACAGCCTATAAACCGAACGTTCTGCCAGACATGTGACATCTGTCAGCGAGTAGGCAAGAGGGGTGACCACTACAAGGCCAAATTATGCCCACTGCCCATCATAGAAGAACCATTTAGTAGAGTGGCCGTAGATATAGTAGGGCCCTTACCAAAACCCAATCCCTCCGGCAAGAGATATATCTTGACCATAGTCGATTACGCCACCCAGTACCCCGAAGCAGTAGCCACGCCGAGACAGTGGCCGAGGCCTTAATGAAAGTATTCTCCAGAGTGGGGTTCCCCCAGTAGATCATATCGGATAGGGGTACACAGTTCACGGCCGAGGTGACCCACCAACTATGGAGAATATGTGGCATTAAGCCTATCGTGAACTCTGCGTACCACCCGCAGTCTAATGGGTTATGTGAAAGGTTTAATGGGACGTTAAAGCAGATGCTCCATACCTTTGGAGAGGCCCATAAGGACTGGGAGCGATTCCTACCCCATCTGCTATTCGCCTACAGAGAGGTACCCCAAGAGTCCACGGGCTTTTCTCCCTTTGAACTACTGTTTGAAAGAAGGGTGCGAGGACCTTTAGATTTAATTAGGGAGCACTGGGAGGGGGAAAGTAGTACAGATGGGACCCCCATTGTACCATATGTGCTGGAGTTCAGGGACAGCTTGGAGGCACTAACCCAGACCGTACGGACCAACCTCCAGGCTGCCCAACAACGCCAGCGCCGATGGTATGATAGGGGAGCCAGAGACCGCAGCTTTCACATGGGACAGAAAGTTTTGATTTTAAAACCTGTTCGCAAGGACAAGCTGCAGGCCATCTGGCAAGGCCCATACCAGATGGTGGAACAGAGATGTGACACAACCTATGTGATTGGCCCCTGCTCAGGGACAGGGAAGAGACGCATGCTCCACGTGAATATGCTCAAACCCTACCACGAGTGGATAGATGAGGTGGCGGAGATATGCGCTTCAGCCTCTGAGGATCAGGAGAATCTTCCGCTCCCTGACTTATTAGAGCAGGAAGATCAGACAGAGGCCTCCACAGGTGTTCAGCTGGGCGAGAGGCTAAGTCCTCAGGAGCGTGCCCAGGTACAGGAGTTAATCGCGGCTAAGGGAGCCACTTTCTCCAATTTACCAGGGTACACCCCGCTAGCTACTCACTGAATTGAGACCCCCGGACAGCTACCTATGCGGCAGACCCCATACCGTATCCCGGAAGCGGTCAGGGAACATATGAGGAAGGAAATTGAGGAAACGTTGCAGCTAGGGGTTATTGCCGGTAGTGCTGGTAACCAAGAAGGACGGCACAACACGCTTTTGTGTAGATTACCGGAGGCTAAATGACTAAACAGTGTCTGATGCCTACCCGATGCCCCGGATAGACGAGCTGCTAGACAAAATGGCACGAGGCCAGTACCTTCTAATAATAGATTTATGCAAAGGGTACTGGCAAATTCCATTAGCCGAGGATGCCATCTCCAAGTCGGCGTTTGTCACCCCGTTTGGCTTGTATCAGTTTCGCGTCATGCCATTCGAGATGAAAAATGCTCCGGCTACCCTTCAACGGATGGTGGATCGCCTACTGGATGGGTTCCAGGAGTATGCATGTGCATACCTGGACGATATCTCCATCTATAGCCAGACCTGGTCAGACCACCTGCGACATATTGGAGCAGTCATTGACCGTATTGGATGGAGAGGCAGGGTTGACGCTAAAGCGTAAAGGGATGGCAGAGGTGCGTACCTGGGGCACCGGGTAGGGAGTGGACAGCAAAAGCCCGAACCAGCAAAAATTGAAGCAGTAGCTAAGTGGCCTACCCCCCGGACAAAAAAAGTGCTAGCGGTCCTGGGTACTGCAGGGTACCCTGGCCAAACCACTGACTGACTTGACCCGCAAAAACCTTCCTCGACAGGTCATCTGGGCCTCAGAGTGTGACCAGGCGTTCCAACAACTTAAGACTGCGTTAACCAAGGCACCTGTACTTGCTGCTCCAGATCCAACTAAACGATTCCTTGTCCACACAGACGCTTCAATGTTTGGATTGAGAGCAGCAGCTGAAGTGGAAAATGACATCCCCTATAATAATATATTTACTCTATACCCTCAGGAAAATAAGTACATATTCATTACACCTTTTCACCTGCATTTAGTGTGATTATTAGTAGGCATGCATATAAGTAGGTTGGTGCAACACCTGAAGGGAGATAATGAAAGGAAGAGATGGAGAGAGAAATAAGGATGGGAATGTATAGGGATAGGAAGGATGGAAAGGGAATGGGGATAATGGAGATAATATTAGTAGCAATGAATGTGATAATATAAGTGAAGGCAGGGAACTATAGATTCAAGTGGGAATAAGGAGGCATTTAATGTTAAAAAGGACTCTGTGATGACTGACCTTGGGCACCCAAGTTGCTGTGGACTATTATGGTGTTTAATTATATTGTTGAAGTGAACATTATGTGACCTGTAGTTCAAAATTGCAAGGCTTTTTAGCCACTGTGGTTAAAGGTGCATATTGCCACCCCTTTCCATCCCCATCACAGTCATTTTATACCAGACACATACAATACATTCCCCACGCATTCCACCATCTGCTTCACTCTACCTTCTCTACCAGCCTTAACACCATGTTCTCTGCACTGTTTAACTCTTATTGCTCCACAGCACCAGATTGCACCTTAGAGCACCAGAGTGTACCCATAGCACTTCTCATAGCACCAGATTGCCCTAACTCCACCTCACACAGAAGGCAAAGGGGCCAGTGATTCCTGGAGGCCAAAAGCAGCTGTCCTGCTGGGATGCATTGGATGCAGTTCCTGTCTTTCAGTCATTGCCACCAGAGATAATAGAAAGTAATAACTGGCAGCTATTTCCCTCCTCCTGCATGCAGCCAGGTGAGTAGTGGGGAAGGAGGGCAGAGGGTTCAATGTTTTATTGAGTCCTTGGCTAGGGAACATAATAATGGGCAAACTGTGGCATATTAATGGACAAACTAAAAGTGACATATTAATGGGCACACTGAGTGTAGCATATTAATGGTCAAACTAACAGTGGCATATTAATGGGCAAACTAACAATGTTATATTAATTGACAAACTAACAGTGGCATGTTAATGAGCAAATTGGCTGTGGCATGTTAATGGGCAAACTAACAGTGGCATATTAATGGATAAACTAACAGTGGCATGTTAATGAGCAAACTGGCTGTGGTGTGTTAATGGGCAATGGAAAAACTACCAGTGAACAAAAATTCTTAAATGTATAGAGGAATACAGCAGATATTCCAACTATAAATTAAACATAATGAAAACACAGGTGATTCATTGCCACCTGCCTCTACACCAGAAACAGATCATGGAATCCAACCATAGCTTAATTTGGACAAATCAATACATTTCCTATTTAGGAATAAAAATCTATTTCTTCATCGATACATGGGTCCAAAAAAACTACTTGGAACTTTACCAAGATCTATCCTCTCTAGTGGCTAAATGGAAAAGCATAAATACTTGGATGGATAGACTTAATGTTTTAAGATCGTATATTATACCGAAGTTGGAATATCTGCTGCGGACAATTCCATTGCGTGTCCCAAGAAACAATCTACATCTATTCCATAAACTTTTTACTCTTTATGTATTGGAGGGGGGAGAAAGACCGAGAATCGGAATAAAAAACATGACTACGAAATTTTCTAAAGGGGGTCTCTCATTCCCAGATGTGTATTCTCTACACGACACAGTAGTGTTTTCACATTTTATGCTGTGGGGGAATCCCAATTAAATTAATAAATCCTGGTACATATATGAAAAATCTATCTGTAAAAATATTGACCCTTCATGTCTGTTCTGGGTGGATGCCACCAACTTTGGGAGACTAGGTGTTGACAATAGGGTTATTGAGCAAGTTTTTTCCTCTATTGGCCCTATCAAGGACCAGCTCTAGGATAAAAATTGTATTTTTAAGGAAACTCCCCTACAAACCTTTAGACCACGGACCCGAACACGGACATTCCACTGTATGTTCGTGTTGGAGTTTGGGGTTCGGTAGAATTTCTTATGAATGGGGACTCTATTTCTGTTTATAGAAAGCCAACAGCATTACATGTATTCTATAAACCGAAAGTCTATAAACCGAATGTCGTTCGGTTTATAGACTTTCGGCTTATGGAATACATGTAATACTATTGGCTTTCAATAAACCGAAATAGAGTCCCCATTCATAAGTATTTCTTTATTTTCGGTTTATAGAAAGCCAATAGCATTACATACAATGTAATCGCCGAACCCTGAACTCCAACACGGACATACAGTGCGGTTCGGGTTCGCTCAATACTAGTTAAGATCATTTGAAAAGGTAAGAAAAAATAGCCACTGTGTTAGTATACAAGAAAACGATGTAAAGATACTGCACAGATGGTATATGGTTCCAACAAAATTGTGTAAATTTCAAACCACAACCTCTAACCTATGTTGGCGATGTGATCATGCCCCAGGGACCTTAATACATGTCTGGTGGGAATGTAAGAGCTTAGATAACTTTAAAAAATATATCCTGTCGCTTATGGCAAATTTGGACTTGAAAGTGGGTAGCCTTTCTCCAGCGAAATTTCTTTTCCATCTAGACTTCCCAAACATTTTGAAGCCACAAATGATACTACTGATACACATCTTCATGGCTGCAAAACTTTGTCTTTTGAGACACTGGAGAAAGACTATGACACCTAAACTAAACGATATCAAAATCCAGATTAACTACCAAGCCACTATGGAAAGGGCGGTGTATTATGACAGGGAAAACTTGTCAGAATATAATGAGATTTGGGCAACTTGGTTTGCTCTTCCTTTTGTTCCCATAGAAGACGACCACTTGGACGTTGTGAATTCTTAGACGAATCAGGATTATATCTACCTGGCCTCTCTCCTATACGCCCCCACGAGCTCACACTTAAACAAATAGTGTTTATTTATGTTTATTGTGTATTCCCACGTGTGCACTAACTAATATGTATCTTTCCCTAATTGCACTGTGACAACTTTTACAAAGAACTTTATTTTTAAAGTTATCAATGGTCAAGGGAAAAGAAAAAAAATGTAAATTCACGAAACACTAACTATGCTTTAGGATTGAACTCATAGATATATTGTTCCAATTAAATAAAAAAAATTAAATAAAAAATTATAATATATCATGTCGTAAGAATAATAACACCTCGTGACGTGGGAAGAATGTCTTTTTGGGTTGGTAATACCTATGTATCAATGTTTTGCCATTGTCTTGCTGTCTTTTGTAATGTACTATATCTATGTATTCTAATGTTTTGATACCTTTATAATAAAAAAATAAAAAAATAAGAAACTACCAGTGGCATAGTAATGGGAATTCTAACAGTGGCATATTAATGGGCAAACTAACAGTGGTATATTAATGGATAAATTAACAGTGCTGTATTAATGGATAAACTAACAGTGGAATATTTATGGACAAATTAAAAGTGCCATATTAATGGGAAAACTGTATGTGGCATTTTAATGGGCAAACTAACAGTGTCATATTAATGAGCAAACTGTCTGTGGAATATTAATGGGCAAACTAACAGAGTCATATTAGTGGACAAACTAACAGTGGCATTTTAACGGGAAAACTAGCTCTGGCATATTCACGGGCAAACTAACAGTGGCATATTAATGGACAAACTGGCTGTGGAATATGAATGGGCAAATCAACAGTGGAATATTATTGGACAAACTAACAGTGGCATATTAATTGGCAAATTGGTTGTGGCATATTAATGGGCAAACTAACAGTGACATATTAATGGGCTAACTGGCTGTGTCATATTAATGGACAAACTGGCTGTTGAATATTAAGGGGCAAATTAACAGTGACATATTAATAGGCAAACAGTCTGTGGCATATTAATGGGCAAACCAACAGTGGAATATTAATGGACAAACTAACAGTGGCATATTAATGGGCACACTTACAGTGGCTTATTAATGAACAAACTAACAGTGACATATTAATGGGAAAACTGGCTGTGGTATATTAATTGGTAAACAGTGGCACATTTTAGTGAGCCAACTAACAGTGGCATATTTTAATGGGCAAACTAAAATTGCCATATTTTAATGGGCATATAGCTGGGGACTGTTTTAATGGGCAAACTGTGGAATTTTTAATGGACAAACTATGGCATTTTTAATGGACAAATTGTGGCATATTTTAATGTTCGAACTGTCGTATATTAATGGAAAAATTTTCTGTGGGGCAAAATAACATGTACTATGGGACAAATTGACACAGTGGCATGGCAAATCACGTTGGTGCACTATAGGTGGGTACAATATAGGTGAACGGAAAGTCCTGTGGGTACTGTATGGTGAAATGTGAGTGCAGAAGAAGGGAATAAAGACAAGAAATGCTTTGCTTCTGACCCCAGAGTGGAAAAAGGTTGCTGATCCCTGCCCTACTGTATAACATTTTCCCTGTGTATTATCAGTGTCATATATGTCATTACTATAAAATATCTGTATTTTAATGTTGATTGCTGCCTACCATTTGTAAGTGCTCTTTAATATCCATGTATACTTTTGTTAGTATAGGCACTGAGTGCCTTGACTGCAGTGCTGCATAATTAGAAGGTATATATTTTGTAGCCATATATATATTGTGTTCCATTTTATACACTGCAATAAACATAGTCAGTCCCTTTAATATAAAAGTATACCTCGATATTAGAGAGCACTTACATATTTTAGCCATTGTGTGTGTTTTTGGGTGGTAGGTATGATTGCATGCCAGGGAGTGTTGTGGTCCAGGGAGCCCAAGGAAATTCTTGTCCAGGGTCCAATCAATATTAAACACAGCCCTGCACATGCAACACCTGATTTAACTTACTGCATCAGGTTGCACCAACGGCATTAATTTTCTACCTGGAGGGGAGCTGTCTGGTTGTCCAGTGGCAGCAGCTTGATGTTGTGCACTGCTGAGGCACACAGCCATCCTCTCACATGACTTTGTAACTCTGCCGAACGCTGTTCTTCCCCTAATCTAATGGCAGTGCTGTATCTGGAAGCAACTTTTATTAAAATTTAGGGATACATGATTATGGGTTCAATTAATAAAATGTCTAATCTTTGATACCACAGTTGCTAGAGATTTAAGTTTACATGGACCATATTATGTTATTTATACATTACTTATATATTCATCAACTGTACCACTACAAATAATCCTTAAATCTAAATAAGATTTATTCATGTACATTTTTTAAAGTGGTATGTGTTAACGATACATGTTATGCCAATTCCTGGGCATATATTAATAAATCAAATCAATAACATTGTACTGCATTTAAGCTGAAGTGCACTTTACAGTATTCACCTGAAAATATTTTACTTTAAATAAAATGAACGAACATAAGTTGTCCTTTCCAGCTAAATCTAGATCCATTCCATCTGTATCATTTCAACTTCTCCTATGTCCAGGCATCTGGGAAAAAGATCAAAAGCATGCAGAATAAGAATAAGCAAGACTTTATAATGCTCAGTGGTTTATGTAAATATGGAATTTATCTATTACATACATTTTCCAGGCAAAATAACTATGTTGTTGGCATGTCTAAGTTACTTGGTACCCAAGGAAGAACTTCTTTAGACCTCTCTACCACACCACCTACTACCAACCTCAAGGCAGTAATGCCGTTACCTTTGGCTTTGGGGGGGGGGGGAGGTGCGTCAGTTGAGTGTCAGCAATGACAACCAAATGTAAAAAAGCCATGTGCACCACATAAACATTACACAATAGCATCCAAGACCAGAAAAAAAAAATGCCGGTAGAGGCACTGGCTGAGAAGATGATCTCCCCTCACCAGCCCTCTACACGGCCGCTGTGGAGCATCCTGGGAGGGGGCGGATCTCACCGGGGGCGAGGTCCGCCCCCTTCCCTTGAAGCAGAGTGGTGTCTGCTTCAGGGAGCTGAGCAGCATGAGCTCTGTGTGACACAGAGCTCAGTAAGTGCTGCTCACACTCCCCGTGTTTAGGGATAATGCAGGGCATCGGATTTTTTGTCACACAGAGCTCATGCTGCTCGGCTCCCCAAAGCAGACACAGCTCTGCTTCAAGGGGAGGGGGCGGACCTCGCACTCGGTGAGATCCGCCCCTCCCAGGATCTGTCTGATGGGGGGGGAGAGAACAGGGGAGGGGGGAGAAAGAGAACAGGAGAGGGTGGAGAAAAGAGAACAGGAGAGGGGGGAGAAAGAGAACAGGAGTGGGGGGGACAGGGGGAAGGGGGGAGAAAACTAGAGGGGGTAAAAAGATGCCAGGAGAGGGGGGAGAAAGAGAACAGGAGAGGGGGGAGAAACAGGTGATGGGGGAAAGAGAACAGGAGTGGGGGGGACAGGGGGAGGGGGGGAGAAAACTAGAGGGGGTAAAAAGATGCCAGGAGAGGGGGGAGAAAGAGAACAGGAGAGGGGGGAGAAACAGGTGATGGGGGAAAGAGAACAGGAGAGGTGGGAGAAAGAGAACAGGGGAGGGGGAGAAAGAGAACAGGAGAGGGGGAGAGGAACAGAGATGGGATGGAAGGGGAGAGGAACGAGGAGGGGGAGAGGAGGAGAGAAAAGAGATGGGGGAGAGAACAGAGGAAGAGGGGAAGAGAACAGAGATGGGGTAGGAGGGGGAGAGAACAGAGATGGGGTAGGAGGGGAAGAGAACAGAGATGGGGGAGGAGGGATTGAAACAGAGATGGGGAGGAGGGTTCGAGAACAGATGGGGAGAGAACAGAAAAGGGGGGAGAACAGAGATGGGGGGAGGGAAAGAGATATGGGGAGAGGAAGGATAGATAAGGGATATGGGGAGAGTCATGGGATTGGGGGGAGGAACCAAAAAGCTCTTTCGTCTGTGTATCAAAAAATCCTTCCACCGGCCCTGCCCAAGACTAACAACTTGTGTTGAAACTGACTTATTTAGAGTACTAGTACTTATTAAAGTTATTATTTTTAACTCTCATGTACATTATAGAAGAAAATGTATAAAATACACAGGGAATAAAAAACACCACAGTCCATGGCATTGAACAATTGTTATAGAAGACAATATTATCTTTGTCTTTTTCATGTTTTTATATAACTAGCATTGACAAAGCCTCTTTGCAGATAGTATGTACGTACTGAAGTATCACATGAATGCCTCCAATTTCAGAAATAAAATTCTGTTAGAGGAGGATATCGTTTTTCTTTAGAGCAATACAACTAGATTGATTGATACGTTCTAGGATACTACCAAGTGTAATTTGTTGGTTATCTTGTGATGAGGAGGAAGTGCTAGGCAACCTTTTAGTAATGTCTGTATCACTGTATCACCTCCTCACCAGACTAACTTCCAACCGCATGTGCTGATGGAGGGAGTTTAGATGGGGTAGAGGTCTCCGGAGTTTCGGTACACTCTAACTTAGCACACTTCAGAGCCTCGAATGATATCACTGAAGGAAGAGTAGGAGGTTGTGGATGGGTTCTTGATGTGCTTGGTAGATATTCAATGCTGGGTTCCCCCACCATGAGGAGAATGCTCTTGGGTATAATAAAAATGCAACATATAGTTTAAATGATGTTTTCTTGGAGAAATCTACTACCGAAAAATATTTGGGAGTAAATCTAGACAATAGAATCAGTATAGCAGATTTTTATGCATGGGGTACTGAAAGTTGCTGGAGCCTAAAGACGTATATATGGGAGTAAATAATTATTTGAGCATTTCTTACAGGACAACAAAACTTTAATGTTTATATGTGCATATTTAAATTCATCTCCATTATTTAAAACATATAGATGGAGCATTTTTAATATACATTTTGTGGTTTCCTTACTTTTCATTTTTTTTTTCTCCTGCATATTACAAGTTGTACATTTCCTACAGGATATGGTAAACCTTTAACATAATCTAAGCGTAGCAGGGGGTACAGTACCAAATCATGTACAAATCCATCTAATTTAACAAAAAATGTCACATATGTCATTCCAGATCTTCCTGGGTTAATATGCAAATGATTAAAAAACACTCCCCTATCTCAACCACACACACAAGCCCACCATACACTGGTCATAAATAAATTAAACTGAAAAAAATTAATCTCATGACTTATTGCCAAGAGATCACAAGGTTCAGCAGGGATATTAGTGGAAATGTAAGTCTACATCTGAATCCTTCACAGATCACAGACTGAATGCTTATTTTATCAAAGGATGACGAACACTTTCCAGTTTCATAAGGGGGTCTACATCTTGGGGGAAACTTACATTTAGGATAAACGTGTCTAAGGGCACAAACAATATATTGATGTATATTCACAAAATTTGAAATTCTTATTTTTAGATGGTAATCTGTGCATATAATTATAACCACAAGCAGGTTAATAGAACATTATTTATAGACCAGTAACACTGAACAGAAATGGGCTCTGTCTACAGACTTCCCAATACAACCTCTCCATTAAAATAAACCAGTAATCAGTACAAACCCAGTATAGTAAACTTATTTGAAATATACTTATTGAAATATTGTTAGGCATAAGGAGCTTACTATTCATCCCACTAGAACACCCATTAAATAACTTCTGGTCAACCCCACCTAGCACTCATTGTCCCCAAATATTATTTGGAATAAGTAAGCTTTTTATTCTCCAACATCCTATTCTTACTATTCATTCTATTCATCCCACTAGAACATACACAGGTATAGATGTAGAGAGTTTGCTGCACAAACACTTAGAGTAAACATAACTATACATGACATACAAAAATTCAGTCTAATGGCATTGTCACGGAACCACCGCGACTCCTGTTAATGTTTGTGTTATTTTCATTATCCATGTATCTGTGTTTATATTCTCCCTCCAAAAGGCCTAAATCACTCCCCTTCCTGGTTACCCTCTCCGCCTTTACTGCCCCAGTGTGTCAACCATCCCATCCCGCAACCCTTAGCGACTCTGCTAGCAGGGTTTAGCGCAGAATATGCAGGAGTGGGATTGGTCCGTTCAACTTACCCCTGACTGGGGGGAAACGTAGCTCGATGGTGATTGGTCAGTAGTTTAAAGGGAAAAGTATCTTGACTGCTGATTTGTCCCTGGGACTTGAAGGGAGACCGAAATATAGCCAAAATACAGGAGAATTACATCTGCCAACCAGGGACTCACTTCCTCACTGGCCCAGATAGCACTCTAAGTGGTTAGTACAATAAAGGTAAAACCCGGCCGTTTCGGACTCTCTGTGCCCTCCCTGGTTAGGTCAGCACTAACATGATTATTCGCTCGGAAAGTAGGCAGCCTGTCCATTGGTCACTACTTCTAAGCCCTTTCCGTAGGTGCCTTTCCTATTGGCTATATGTTTAAAAGTCCCTGAGTTAATGGGTTTATAGGGACTCTAGCCCACCCCCTGTCCCCTATTGGTCGCCTGTTTCTCCATAAGCAAATAGAAAAATGTGCAAGATTGAAGCATGTCAGGGATGTAATATATAGTGCACTCAGCTGGCTATAGTGTTCGAACGATGCTCCTTCTAGTTAAGACATGTATAATAAAAAATGGAAGAAAATCCAGCCTAGTGTTATTTTGCCTGTGTGCGGGATGTTCTTCCATTTTTCATTATGCCTGTTTCTCCATCCCTTGTGTGATTGGTTAGCCGCCCAGCGGCACCAGAGTTTAAGTGGCTTAACCTTGTATGGCCCTAATCCGATTATGTTCCCATTGTTTCATAAAGTTTATATCAAGATGTACAGTTGTATATAAGTTGTGAAAAATGTACAATAAAATGTTTTAAAGTGTCTTGCTTAACCTCTATGCTGGTCTTGCCTGGTACTTGGGGTCTACATTTCTACATTCTCCTCCTACATTCGTGGAGTATAATTTGGGAGAGGAGAACAGACATGGGAGGGGGGGAGAACAGACATGGGAGGGGGAGAATAGACATGGGAGTTGGGGAGAATAGACATGGGAGTTGGGGAGAACAGACATGGAAGTGAGGGGGGGACAGACATTGGAGGGGGAGAATAGTCACAGGGGAATGGACATGGGAGTTAGGGAGAACAGACATGGGAGTAAGGGGGACAGACAACAGATATGGGGGGAGAACAGACATGGGAGTGAGGGGGGCACAGACAACAGATATGGGGGTAGACAGACATGAGAGCGGGGACAACAGACATGGGTGCAGAGAGGAGAGACAACAGACATGGTAATGGAGAGAGACATACAATGGGGGAATAGGAGAGGAAGATAGGCATGAGAAGGGAGAGGGATGGACATGAGGGGGGGAGAGGAGACAAACAGGGAGACACATTAAGTAATTGACTTTTTCTTTAACAATAAAAAAAATAGTGGCTTGTGTGTATGTGACTGTCTCAGTGTGTGTGTGTGTGTGTGTGACTGTCTCTGTGTGTGTCTGTATTTCTAAACGTGTGCACGAGACTGCGTGTTGTGCGTGATTGACCCGCTGTTGTCTAGCTGTTGTAAGTAGGTGGTAATGGGAGGGACAAGGGGCAGAGCCAAGGGGGCAGCAAAATTAGGATTTGCCTAGGGTGGAAAAAATCCTTGCACCAGCCCTGATTGGACATTTCTGAACAGGGATGGTGATTGGAAGATTACAAAATATATAAATATACTTTACACCATTGGTGGAAAACTGGCCATTCTCCACATGTGACTCTCCAAGTTTTTGCGATAGGCCTTATAGTAAGACCTTACGAAAATAATGATTTCACACCTTAACTTTCAGGATGTTGTAAAATTGCAAAACAAATACCTGTGTAATCCAAGCAACACTACTTCTCTACCTTAATATCCACCCACTCATCGAATCCCAAACGTCTATTCTCAACATTTAATGCTCTCCTCTGCCCTCCTGCTCCTCCGCCCTGCTCCGCTCTTACGGCCCAAGACCTTGCCTTTCACTTCAAGAACAAAATCGACGGTATCAGGAGTAACTTCCCCTCCCGTGACTTGCTTCAACTACCTCCTGCCTCGTTCCCATCCCCCAAACCCACTCTGAATATCTTCTCCCCTGTAGCTGAGAAAGAGGTTGACGATCTGCTCTCCTCCTCGAAATCTACTACTTGTGCGCTTGATCCCATCCTATCTCACCTTGTATCCTCTCTTTCCTCTCTACTTTGTCCAACTCTAACCCATCTCATCAACCTCTCCCTGTCCTCTGGAATAGTACCATCAACATTCAAGCAAGCCCAAATCGTACCTGTATTGAAAAAATCTTCCCTCGACCCTACTCTTCCGTCTAACTACCGTCCTATATCCCTTCTCCCCTTTGTGTCCAAGTTGCTGGAGAAAACGGTGCACTCGCGACTGACAGACTTTCTGACTCACAATAACCTACTTGACCCTTTTCAATCTGGCTTTAGACCCTTACACTCTACTGAAACAGCTCCCTTACTAAAGTATCAAATGACCTCCTTGCTGCCAAATCTAAAGGCCACTTCTCGGTGATGATCCTCTTAGATCTCTCTGCTGCCTTTGACACCGTTGACCACCGCCTCCTTCTGAATACATTATCCTCGCTTGGCTTAAGTGGTGTGGCACTCTCTTGGATCGAGTCGTACTTATCTGAGCGCTCCTATTCAGTGTCGTTTGCTGGAGCGACATCGTCACCTGTTCCGCTCTCTGTTGGTGTTCCACAAGGATCGGTCCTTGGCCCGCTGTTGTTTTCCCTCTACACTACCTCTCTGGGAGAACTCATCATCTCTTTTGGCTTTCACTACCACTTGTACGCGGATGATACTCAGCTCTACCTCTCCTCCCCTGACCTCACTCCCTCTCTAGTGTCACAAGTAGCTGAGTGTCTGTCAGCCATCTCCGCTTGGATATCTGATCGCTACCTGAAACTTAACCTCTCCAAAACAGAACTCATTATCTTCCCTCCCTCAACTGCTGTCCCCTAGGTTCACGGTCAACGTTGATAATACTACGATCGTACCGGCTAACCGTGTTCGATGTCTTGGGGTCACTTTTGACTCTGCTCTCTCCTTCCTTCCTCAAATCCAGTCCTTGGCCAGATCCTGTCGGCTGCACCAAAGGAACATTGCACGCATTCGTCCGTTCCTCAGTGAAGAGATCAGTGAAGAGACCGCCAAAATTCTAGTGCACTCGCTTGTGATCTCTCGCCTGGACTACTGTAACGGTCTTCTGACTGGACTACCTCTGGTTCGTCTGGCTCCCCTACAGTCTATCCAAAATGCGGCTGCCAGACTCATCTTTCTTGCACGTCGGTCTGATTCGGCGGCTCCTCTCTGCAACGCCCTCCACTGGCTTCCCGTCTGCTCGAGGATACAATTTAAAATTCTGTCATTAACCTACAAAGCCCTCCACTCCTCTGCTCCTACATACATTTCCTCCCTTGTTAACCGCTACCTCCCTACACGACCTTTGCGCTCCTCACAGGGGTTAACACTCTCTTCTAATCTCATCACCACTTCTCACTCGCGTCTCCAAGATTTCGCCTGAGCTGCCCCCTCTCTCTGGAACTCCCTTCCCCAGAGCATCCAGCTCTCTCCCTCATTTTCAAACTTTAAAAAGTCCCTCAAAACTCATCTCTTCAGAGAGGCTTACTACCCAACCTAGCTGAAACACACACTCCCTCTTTGACCTATCCCACCTAATGCCTCCCATCCACTCTACTGTTACTACAACTTCAATCCCTCTGACCTCTTCAATCCCTTAATTGTGTCATGGACCCCATTCCCTCTAGATTGTAAGCTTACGAGCAGGGTTCTCTACCTCATGTACAAGTCTGTACTAGTTTGTCTAAATTAGTATGTAGTTCCTTTCTTTGCTCTGTACCAAGCGCTTCGAGAATTGGTGGCGCTGTATAAATAAATGTTAATGTAATGTAATGTAAAATATTTAACAGTTGCAATAAGTTGACAATGTTTGTACAACTGATGCTAACTAATGAGGTTAAAAACCTTTTTGTAATCATGTTTATGTACTGACTAAGTTAGAAAAAGTTTTGCTAGATAACTGTTCATATAGTATCAATAGTGAGTGCCATCCCCCCTCACAGTGAGAACCACAGTATCAATTCCGCACTATAATGACAAAGGTCACTGATATACAGGAACAAACAGATAAATCAACAAGGCACAAACACCTTCAGAGTCACCCAGGGCCACTATTGCCAGTAATGAGCCAACGTTTGGGAAAAGTCAGTATAAGGATAATATTAATTAAGGAAAGCTAGGATGAAGCCACTACTCTCCAAGATGAATTTTACATATTACACAATCACTTAACCATAGAGAAGACAGTAAAGTGAAAAATTGTGCTGTGTAGTAGAGAAGAAGTCTCACAACACAGTTCATAGTGCTATGTATACTTAGGTATAGTATATGTTATTGTTTCTTCAACAAAAACAAGATAACTTTAAACATATCCTTCCTGGCATTATTTTATTGTGCAGAATGAGTTCTCTAATGAGGAATAAAACAGACCCGAATGTCTACCCAATATAGACCAATCTGGCCTGAAATATATTCTGATTGGGCAGAAGTAGTTCAGCTTCAAATATTTCCATAATACGGCTACTCAGTATCCTTGATTTCAAGACCAAACTGGCTCTTTGGTCCATTCGGAAACAGAAGATCCTATTTGGATAGGGCCAATTTCGTTGTGAGAGGCATATATTTTTAGCTACCGATGTGCCGATCACCCCTGAACACGCTCTGAATTCTGGAAACATGGAAAACAGACGAAATTCAACCATTGTAAATTTCCGGATTTTAGCTGCAGAATTCAACTTTAAGGGCCTCAATCATGAATTACAAAATATTTTAAAGTGTTTTTATTTCACATAGAAATTGCTGCACAATTACATTATTTGTTCAAAAGATGATATTTGGACACATACAGAACAATGTACATGTTAAAAACTACCCTAAAAAAGCGTCATTCACGTGTGCAGCACAGACACCAATGTCCGAGTACAATGAAAGGGAAGGATTACCCATGTAGACACACTATGGAAATAAAAGGGTACAATGAACTGTTGAAATGTGTGAGGTGTGGCTTTACCTGAATAATAAGACAGACAAAAACAGATAAGTTTAAATAATAATGTTTCAGTTACATTTATAATTTCTTTCAGAATGTATTTTTGTTATATTTTTGTTTGGTTTTAATTTTACTACAAGCCCAGGGCAGGGAGAGGCAGTAAGGAGGGGGAATTTGTTATTCCAAAAGGGTTATAACAATGGTAAGTAACCATGTGTTCCATGGCTACCAACAAGATGCTAAAGTGTGATTAACGTATCACTATTTAATAGGGAGGAGGAAAATGTACCACTGCAAGCGCCTAGTTGTGTCAGTACCATTGTCTCCCTCACCTTCAGTTAACTGTGCTGATGAATGGATGTTAAGCATGGGAGTTGCATTAGGAGCAACGCTATGCCCTAAGAAAGTGTGGTGCAGGTCTTTGAAAGAACGGCATTTTGCACCTCGGTATGGTGTTAATCAAGCCTATGACTAAGTGTCATAATAACGTGCAAAAACGTGTAAGGCATCTTTTCACACCATGAGGTGACCTCACATTGCTTTTCCAAATGGTATGTAAATAAATACATATTCCATTCAGCAATTCAAGTGGTCCGATTGTGATTTATGGTCCCAGAACCTCCGATTCACTGGATCTGGTTTTCTAAATCCTAGTGACCGAATTTGGCAAAAATCACTGAATTCAGCCCAAATTTGGTCATACTGATTTGGCCCAGATCGGAGCAACCTGAATAGACCCCTGAGTTTTAATTACTTTTTTTGTCTGATACCTTTGTCTTTCATAGATAGATTCAGTGTACAATATTTAAATATTATAAGGTGTTTACAAAGCTGTTCTCACTTATATATTTTCAAATTCCAAACAATTGGTTTTCTGCTGGCATTTAACCTCTTAAATATAAACAAGAGCAGTGGCCTATTTAAGAAAACAATTCATGTGAAATTCTAATTTATAAGGAAAATATGGAATCAAAAGATTATTTTCCTTATCAGTAATATAGAAACATAGAAATATAGAATGTGTCGGCAGATAAGAACCATTCGGTCCATCTAGTCTGCCCAATTTTTTTTTGGAGTACTTTTATTAGTCCCCCGTTCCCGGTCTTATAGCTAGGATAGCCTTGTGTCTATCCCACGCATGCTTAAAATCCTTGACTGTGTTTACCTCTACCACTTCTGCTGGCAGGCTATTCCATACATCCACTACCCTCTCAGTAAAGTAATACTTCATGATATTACTTTTAAATCGTTGCCCCTCTAATTTAAGACTATGTCCTCTAGTTGTGGTAGTTTTTCTTCTTTTAAATATACTCTCTTCCTTTACTGTGTTGATTCCCTTTATGTATTTAAATGTTTCTATTATATCCCCCCTGTTACGTCTTTCCTCCAAGCTATACATGTTAAGATGCTTTAACCTTTCCTGGTAAGTTTTATCCTTCAACCCATGAACCAGTTTAGTAGCCCTTCTCTGAACTCTCTCCAAAGTATCAATATCCTTCTGGAGATACGGTCTCCAGTACTGCGTACAATACTCCAAGTGAGGTCTCACCAGTGCTCTGTACAATGGCATGAGCACTTCCCTCTTCCTACTGCTAATACCTCTCCCTATGCAACCAAGCATTCTGATGCAACCAAGCATTCTGGTTATAGTGCAACCAAGCACTATATAATATTATATAGTTTGTATGAGTACATTAAATGAGACACAAAGAAATTACAGTTAAATACACACAACACAATATTCCAATAAACCTCTTGTCTTTATGGGGTTAAAAGAAAATAATCAATCACAAAAAGATGGATGGTAAAAAAGTATGTTTTGGAATCTCAGACAGAAGAAACTACACTCACTTTGGTCTGTAAAAGGTTAGAATTTCCAGAGAAGAGCAGAGGGGAAAATGAACAGTCATTAAACTGTAAAAGATCTTTAAAATTGAATATCTTATCTATTCTCAAGATTGGCATGCACATTTCATTGCAGGTCATGTAAAATAAATCTTAATGATCGCCTCTTAAAAAGGAAAATCTTTAAAAAAATGTGGCATCCTCATCAGTAATTCAGTTTATAAGAACTACAAAGAGGTCATATATCTTGTCCTCCCTATATGAAATAAACCATCCTGTGTGGTATGGCAGAGAGATGAAACACACAATTTGAAACAGCTAAAACATTTTACTTCATATTCTTTGTTTATTCACATATACCAACTCACTTTCATTTGTATGATACATTTTTGGCACAGATATTTCAGGTTTTCAATTGGAATTTTAATCTCATTTCCTAAATTTAAATGCCAGGGTAGTTGCTGCTTCTCTTTTCCACAATAATCACTTTGGGTATATTGCAAGGAGTATATATTAAATTTCGATATAGAGCACCAGGTAATGACAATTGACTTGCCTGGCATATTATGACGTTTTGATTGCGGTATTACCCTGACTGAGTGCCTCAGGACTGTCAATGTCAACTCAAACACATCTTATCATTGTGACAGCCAATCACAGTAACCAGATGTGTTTAGCTTTCAAACACAGTGCCTCACTTTGACAGCTTCAGTCTCTCCCTATTCCACAACAATCGTGGGGAAAGACAAATGACAGTATCTGGAGCTTGCCCATGTCCAAGGTCGCTTTAACCAATGGGCAAAGTTGGCACTTACCCAGGCCCCACTGGTTAAGGCGGCCCCTATTGGCCAATCATGTCCTTACTGCCTGCGTGACTGGATATAGGCAGAAATCCTTCTCAGCTCATTTGTCATGGGTATGATGTTATTTCCAATACAGAATGAAGGAGATGGAGTGTATAGAAATATATATAGCGTATTTAATAGCCCCTTAAGTATATTTGAATCTTACATAAAAACAGATAAAAGCATAGCAGTATATAAAATACGCATCACCAATCCTTCCATAATTGGAGTCTGTAGGTAATGGACGATGTGTAGAGTAGTCGCGGAGATGGATAGTCTATAGCGAGCTTCCAGATTGCAAGGCAAGTCTCTTCTGTAGACGTCACAAGCTGCGACGCGTTTTGCCCAATCCGGGCTCATCAAGGCAGGCTAATTTTGAAAAACATATGATTTTGAAACAGTTATGAGCTACTTGCATGTATTACTCTATAACATGCAAAAAAAGGGGGGGAAAAGAAAAGAACATAAGCATTGGGTATTTCTAAACTCAGGACCAATATTAGAATCAATTCAGCAGGTTTTTTCATTAGCTTTTGTAGCTTAATAGAATATTTTACAATTAAAAGTCCATATTTTATTATTTTTTTCATAATACAATAAATAACATGAACAAAATAATGGCATTAAAAGAAATCCCTCCTTGTCCTGAAAAAAATGTCAGTAGGTAAAGCAAATGACAAAGAAGAAATTTACAAATAAACAAAAACACAACAACAAAAACACTGAACAAGTGTTAAAACAGCCACGGTCATAAACACAAAACATTCCAAAAAAAGTCCGGTCATGAAGGGTTTTGGCAAGTACATGATCACATGAGGAAATGTTGAACGTTTCTTTCTAAACATAAAATCTGTTTTGAGTTGGTATTCTTGTGTTTGTTTATTTTTGTATTTTTATTTTTTTAGCTTGGTCCCTAAAATATGAGAACAGATTATTATGAGTGTCCAAAACAAACATTGCTTTAATTATGTGCGCATACCTAGATGAAGAAAGTACAAAACCCAGACTGGGACTGTGCTACAAAGCTATTTTTAGAAAAGCTAACCATTTAAAAAAGAGAAATATTGATGTAAAAAAGCCTAACGGTATTCCAAAGGAATGTGTGATCGTTCACAGGGTTATGTCACTACAATGGAGCAAAAGCAGAAGTAACATTGCTTTACCATTTATTTTAAACAAATTGGAGGTGGGGGTAGGTAGAGATTATACTTAATTTATTTGATTTATTTATTTATTGTGCCAGGGGCATTTGGCCAGCTCCTGGCACATGGGGTATGGAGGGTGGTTATTCATTTTATTTTATATAGGGCTTTGGGCATAGTTCTATTCATTAGAAGGTAAGTTGCAGGTGTGTGTGAAATGTTCAACTCACCTGCAATTCATCTTTTAGTGACTAGCCCACATAGTTGTAAATTACATTTGACTGATTGACATTTATTTTGAGGCCTTACACACTGTACAGACAACACATACATTACTAGATGATGTAGGAAATTTCAGTTATTACCTATACCATATAGTAATGTATGCATCGTCTCTTGTGAGCATTAGTAAAGTATTGTAAAAACACAAAACGTGTCAAGTGGATATTGTTCTCTTCACCCTTTGTTTCAGTTTTGATATATATATATATATATATATATAAACAAATAAATGCACCGAAAATTGTTTACACACCATTGGAGTGCTTAGCATTTTTCAGTTTGTTGTCTGCAACTTCTCCCTAGAGCCCCTGTTTATGTTGTGAGTATCCCCTGTAGGATTTTCATTATAAGTGGAGACAAGTTGAATTCATATGAGTTAACAAACGATCCCACATTCCTTTTGATAACTGTTAAAACATAATAATTTTACAAAATTACAATATACAAAAATATAAAAAGACAAACAGAGATTAGTCATTAAAACTACTTCAACCGTACACATAAAGGAACAGTAATAACGAACAAAACAATAAGGCGGTAAAAATTTCTAAGCTAGCTTCATCAATTCCTTTTCTTTATCCTTCACTCAAGCTCTTTCATATAGCACTTTTTTGGGGGGAGGTCTGGGCTAAAATCAGGGGGCAATCCCACATTCCTGATACGCTACTCCAGTGACCTAAATTATCAGGTATTGAAAAAATCTTCCCTCGACCCTACTCTTCCATCTAACTATATCCCTTCTCCCCTTCGTGTCCAAGTTGCTGGAGAAAACAGTGCACTCGCGACTGACAGACTTTCTGACTCACAATGACCTACTTGACCCTTTTCAATCTTGCTTTAGACCCTTACACTCTACTGAAAAAGCCCTTACTAGAGTATCAAATGACCTCCTTGGTGCCAAATATAAAGGCCACTTCTCGGTGATGATCCTCTTAGATCTCTCTGCTGCCTTTGACACCGTTGACCACCGCCTCCTTCTTAACAGATTATCCTCGCTTGGCTTAGGTGGTGTGGCACTCTCTTGGATCGAGTCGTACTTATCTGAGCGCTCCTATTCAGTGTCGTTTGCTGGAGCGACATTGTCGCCTGTTCCGCTCTCTGTTGGTGTTCTGCAAGGATCAGTCCTTGGCCCGCTGTTGTTTTCCCTCTACACTACCTCTCTGGGAGAACTCATCTGCTCTTTTGGCTTTCACTATCACTTGTATGCGGATGATACTCAGCTCTACCTCTCCTCCCCTGACCTCACTCCCTCTCTAGTGTCACGTGTAGCTGAGTGTCTGTCAGCCATCTCCTCTTGGATGTCTGATCGCTACCTGAAACTTAACCTCTCCAAAACAGAACTGATTATCTTCCCTCCCTCAACCGCTGTCCCTACACCTGGGTTCACAGTCACCGTTGATAATGCTACGATCGTACCGGCTGACCGTGTTCGATGTCTTGGGGTCACTTTTGACTCTGCTCTCTCCTTCGTTCCTCAAATTCAGTCCTTGGCCAAATCCTGTCGGCTGCACCTAAGGAACATTGCACGCATTCCCCCGTTCCTCAGCGAAGAGACCGCCAAAATTCAAGTGCTCTCGCTTGTGATCTCTCGTCTGGACTACTGTAACGGTCTTCTGACTGGACTACCTCTGGCTCGTCTGGCTCCCCTACAGTCTATCAAAAATGCGGCTGCCAGACTCATCTTTCTTGCACGTCGGTCTGATTCGGCTGCTCCTCTCTGCAACGCCCTCCACTGGCTTCCCGTCTGCTCGAGGATAAAATGAAATTCTGTCTTTAACCTACATAGCCCTCCACTCCTCTGCTCCTACATACATTTCCTCCCTTGTTAACTGTTACCTCCCTGCACGACCTTTGCACTCCTCAAAGGGGTTAACACTCTCTTCTAATCTCATCACCACTTCTCACTCGCGTCTCCAAGATTTCGCCCGAGCTGCCCCCTCTTTCTGGAACTCCCTTCCCCGGAGCATTCAGCTCTCTCCCTTCTTTTCAAACTTTCAAAAGTCCCTCAAAACTCATCTCTTTAGAGAGGCTTACTACCCAACCCACTAGTTACCAGTCACTTTGCCTCTAGCCAATCCCACCTAGCTGGCACACACACTCCCTCTTTGACTTATCCCACCTAGTGCCTCCCATCCACTCTACTGTTACTACAACTTCAATCCCTCTGACCTCTTCAATCCCTTAATTGTCTCATGGATCCCATTCCCTCTAGAAGATTGTAAGCTTACGAGCAGAGTTCTCTACCTCATGTACCAGTCTGTACTAGTTTGTCTAACTTAGTATGTAGTTCCCTTCTATGCTCTGTACCAAGCACTACGAGAATTGGTGGCGCTGTACAAATAAATGTTAATGTAATGTAATGTAATCAGGTGGACTGAGTGATCATAACATTGGAAAATGCCATCAAGCACAAGATAATTTTTTCACCTCCAAAGATAGTGACATACATGGACATAGAAGCTCAATATGTTCGCTCATAAACTCTCTTGAACCTTCTGTGGAACCCCTTATCTAAGAGACCAAAACTAGATTGTAAGTTTGCGAGACCTCATGTACCAGTCTGTTCTAATTTGTCTAACTTACTATGTAGTTCCCTTCTATGCTCTGTACCTAGCGCTACGTAAATTGTTGGCGCTATATATAAATAAATGTTAATGTAATGTAGTGTCCACTTTGCCTACCATGAAACTATCATTATAACTTCTGCTATTACTGTATGTGCTCGAATATAAGACATTTTTTTTTCTTACATTCAAGCTCTGTCTTATAATCAGACATCAAATTGAGATCTGACTATAAGACTGGGATAAGATGCAGGGAACCCAGATCCCCCTTACGTGACCTTCCGGTGGTACGTCAGAAGCAGGATCGCCCCAAGACATTGTGCTGCCCTGCCCGAAATGCTGCCCCCCTCCCCCCCCAAAAAAGCCCACTGTCATGATAATTCAAACTAAAATGAAACTTATCAGGAAGTGATCATTTAATTTCAAGAATACATTTCTATGTGCAAAATTATATTGTGCGAGTATTGGCTGTCCATGATTAAAATGTGTACTCTAACTGTTTGAGCGTTTAAACTTAATGTACAATATTTGAGTCATATTGTAGGTCAGTGGTCACATATTATGTTTTGGGGAATGCACAGCCTATTTACATCTAAATGTTTTTTTTTACCATTTCTTTATTTTCCCCTCTTGAGTGAGCTCTTAGAAAAAAATATTTTATTTTTATATGCCTACTAAAGCACTTCAAAGAGCTCACCCATAAGGTGAAAAGAGAGTAATGGTAAATAATTATTAGGATAATAGGCTGTGCAATTCCCTAAAACATAATGTGACCAGTGACCTATAACAAAATCCACATAGATATAGTCAGTGAGGAGTTAACCCCTACATTGCTTGGCATATATGGGCAGTGTCAGAGGAGTTAACCCCTGGATAGCTTGACAGATATAGGCAGTATCAGAGGAGTTAACCCCTTGGGTGGCAAGAAAGATCTAGGCATTGTCACAAGAGTTAACCTCTTGGGTGGCTAGACAGATCTAGGCAGTGTCAGAGTTAACCCCTTGGGTGGCTAGACAGATAGAGGCAGAATCATAGGAGTTAACCCCTTTACCCACACACTCACTCACAATGACAGAAAGTCTGTCAAACACACATATACACACACACACGCTCACTTACCCTCTCACTCATAATCACACTCACATACACACACTATCACTCCCACTGACATACACACACACACACTGACATATACACACTCTCACTCACACTGACATACATACACTCACTCACATACACACACACACACACACTCACTCACACTGACATACATACACTCACTCACATACACACACACACTCACTCACACTGACATACACACACAGTTTTTAACTTACCTGATGCAGGCATCTCTTTGCTGTGAGTTCCTCGTGTGAAAGAGGGACTGAGCCTATCATGGGAGGCTTCTGAACTCTCAGCCAATCAGGAGAGTTGAGAGGTCTCATCTGATTGGCTGAGACCTGCTTCTATCAATCTCCCCCAGACACAGAAAAAAAGAAAAGAAAAAATCCACTGCATGGAGCAGCAAAGTGCCGCTTCTGCCAGGGTGCTGCCTGGGGCAGATGCCCCAGTCTGCACCATTAAAGATCCGGTCGTAGTCATACAGACATCCACTGGCTGCCCCCACTAGCCACCAGGGTTGCTGGTTAAGGTGAGGGCAGCATCAGTTAAGGGGAGAGGTTTCAGCATTGGTAAATGGTGTGGGCTGGGAGGGGGCAGAATTGGTTAATGGTGGGAGTTGGGAGGGGCAGCATTGACTAAGTGTGGAGGGATGCATTGGCTAAGTCTGGGGGCAGGTGGCTGTGTGGGGGCAGTATTGGCTAGGTTGGTAGCAGATGGCTGTGTGTGGGGGATGCATTGGCTAAGTCGGGCAGATGGCTGAGTGAGGGGGTGCATTGGCTAAGTCTGGGGGAAATTGGCTGTGTGGGGGCAGCATTAACACTCAAAACACAATTCAGCCTTTCACAATCTAAATTTTATAAAAATCTGCAAATGAGACATATCCTCTTCCATTCTGCCCATGATGCCTCTATGTTACAACAACCTTCAGCATTACTGGCTCTAGCAAACAAGCTCCCAATAAATGAAAAGCAATATTAAATATTTCCTAATGCTCACAAGATAAAATGCATAGATTAATTATATGGTTTAGGTAATAATTAAAATGTCCTGCATCATCTACTAATGTATCTGTTGTCAGCACTACTGCACATGCGCATACACAGTATGCAGTCTCCAAAAGAAACTTTTTTTTCCCTACCTCCTTGATCCTTTTTCTGGTTTTCCTGCTATGAATCTGTTTTCCTCTGGCTCACTTCCATTTTTACTACATCTGAGAACGAATACACTCTCTTTCAATGTTTATGTCTAGCCCCAGATATTTTCTTTTTGCTGTGTATGCATGTGCATGCAATTTGGTGAATTATTTTCAAAATATATTCTGTCTCCATGTCTTTGAGGATATAGCTAAAACAAATCAATAGCACTGAGGACATCTGAAAAGCTTTTGAAAATGTTTTAGTAAAATATTGTATGGCAGACCAAGATGTTATATTTATTTTAAGAGTCATTCCAATGTTGCATGTTCAGTTGGGATTCGGATGCCCAGATGTTTCAGTTAAATATAAGACTGCCTAACTGGTTAGTCCAAACCTAATCCATTTACACAAATATTTTATATTTAACCAACCTAAGCATTTTCAATGAACACGTCCATTATGGAAACACCCCAAAAATAAAAAAAAAATAAAACGATACAGAAGCCAATTTTGTAAATCGTCTAATTTCAAAGCATTCCTGCCCATTCAAAGTTATTTAACTCATCTTCTGTCAGAACAGATTACAGTGTTCAGTTTTAGTAACAAACAGTTCATTTTTCAAATTCACTAGGTACATCTGTTTTCAATTTTGGTCCTGACTACACAGCAGGCAGGTTAGTAACACTGAACCAAACACAAAGAAAAAGTTGGTTATACAGCATTTCCAAACCAATTTTCTAGTCTCCTGCCTAACTGTATTTAACACTAAAAATGACCTGCTTAGAACATTCATCCAATCTATGGCATGAAAAATTCAGATCTCTGGCATGTTAACAATGTATTTAGTTCGTCTAAAATTTCTATCCCCCAAAAAAACAGAAATCCCTCTATATTTATAATTTTTAGGTCCAGAGATCAGTACAAAAATATATTAAAGGTTAAAGTTATTTAACATTTTATATGTAGCCCAGTTCGTTCTCGGTAAACAGTCTAGCTACAAAGGAAAGTTGTACTCCTAATATGCTCCAGATAAGTGGTTAAAAAAAATAGGGCTAAACTATTGAATGATTGATTGAATCTAAATTTATGTATATCCGCCATAGTCCCCAAACTATATACAGTTGCATTTCATACATTTAAGCACCATCAGCTTGTACCCTTCTAGTTATCGCCCCAGTATGACAAACTATTTATAATCCACAAGTTATGGAACCGAACTATACAAAGTGTGAGTGACATTAGGTGAATATTTTTTCTTTCAGCTTATCGACTGCCAAATTGCCTCTCCTAGTTGCCCAGCATTTCTGGAAGCTGGTTCTAGGATTTATTGGGACCTCATTAACCCACAACTGAGCACAAGGTATCCCTTTTATATTGCTAATTTCTATATTTGTATCCCTTTGTTCAAGTAGATTTTTGGTTTAGTCTTGGATAAGGCAAATGGCTCCTAATACCTGGCTAAAAAGGTGAAAGTTAAGTTTGGCAAGTTACTAGTGATCAACTAGGAATTATGTATGCATGCTTACCACCATTCGTGATGAGGGAACTGTGTACAATCTGCCCATGGGGAAGCAGTGTTGTAGCAATATGATGTGTGAAATAAAGCCTACAATAGATACATGGTGGAAGGGAGATTTATCTGGTAGATGAGCTACTGCAGCCAGTATAAGAAAGCATTCAATTTTATAGTTCTTTATCTACATGTGGGACGTACTATGCTCTACAAATACAGACAAAATAGCTAAGAGTTTCTGTCAGCTGGATGAATTGATCAGTTGAATGCCTGATAAAGGAGTTGGTTAATGAGATTTTTTTTAAAAGTCTGGGAATAGCATGGCAGAATGCCCAGTATGCGTTCCACTAGCCGACTGGAGGAAACAAGATGGAGTATAGATTTTTAAGAGCTCTTTCAGGTAGTGTGGGCTCTAAATATGAAATACTTTTAAAAGTAGGAGGTGAATTTTAAAATATTTTCTCCTTTTAAAGGCAAGCCAGTGCATAAAGTTGAGAAATGGTACACATGAGCGAGTCTTGGTTGGTCTGGCACTGTTTTGAACTGTCTGAAGCTTTTTTTTTAGCTTTTGTTTTGTGTGAGGTAAAAGCAAAATGCATTAACATAATCCCGGGTAGAGGACACAATTGGACTTGGGTAAGGGTTCAGATGCCTAATGTGAAATATCTATAAAAAGGTGGCAGGGATATATATATGCCATATGGTTTGTAGATCTTTTCCACTGTGTGAAATAGTTGTGTGGATCATAGTTCAGTCTATTCACTAAAATATGAACTGTGGTGAACAGAGTTGGAAAAAAATCTCCAATTGGCCTATCTTTCCAAATTAACTATAAATTGTCTGGTTTTTAAAGTTCGTTTACAGTTCAGGTACATGGTGCTTGTACATTAAATTTATAGAGAGAGAGAGCTTTTGAGACAAGAGCAACAGCCTGAGGCAGAGGGAAAGTCATTAGAGTACATAATGATGACTCAAAGTGTATTTGGCTTGAGATAATACTGGGGGTAAAATTGTGGATGGTAATGTATAATATCAGTCCTTAGAAATTAATTCAGATATTAATCACCCAATTCTACTGATGTTATTCATAGCAGTTATGATAACAATAACATGAACAAGGTGCAGGAAGTTCACACATTTCACGTTTAAATGTTACCCTTTTCCAGGGAATTATACTATGGGGTTTTTTTCTGCACAACTTTTAAGTCTTAGCTGGCTATCCAAAGTCTTTTGATCTTAAATCATGATCCTATCTGACTATTTACCTTGTCATTTGCAAGGAATCATTAAGAATGTCAGCTATTGTCTTTTATATTGCTCATGTTAAATATTTGTTGCCTTCCTGAGCAAAACTCTCCAATTCTAAACCATCTTTATTATATCTTTTTATGCCAAACCAATATATGTGAAATGTGACCTATACAGAATCTATAATCAGGTCTGGTAAAGTTCACTGGTAATTCAATTGTAAATATGCCTTTTCTTATTCAATTTCTTGTCAAAATCAATTTTTTATTTTTTGACTTCCATGTCTAATATTCTTAATTGTTCAATCATCGTGTAAGCCATTTTCCAACTTATCTGAGCTGTTCCCCATTCCCACCAAATGTGGCTATTTGATGCCCTATCCTCTTTACACCTCCAACATTCTGGTGCTGACTAGGGGAATGTTTATCCATACCGGGACCATATACCATCTTTGTATGAGTTTATGTAGGAAACTCATGACCTTAACGATTGAGTAGATAAGGTTTTTCAAATTTTGTATGGAAGCAACTAGTCACCCATGATTTGTACCACACAAAACTAATCCCTATATACGTTTTAGTAATTATTTACTACTTGGTGAACTAATAATACCGTATTTGCTCGATTATAAGACGACCCTGATTATAAGACGACCCCCCAAACTTTGGATATTCCTTTAGGAAAAAAACTAAAAGACTGAATATAAGACTACCCTATAGGAAAAAAGTTAAACTTGTATATATGTAAATTGCTTTTTTAATAAAATATTATATTAAAAAAATGCATTTCTTGTGTTTATTTCTTTTTATGTGCCAATGCTGCCTCTCTCTTTCCCTTGCCCCCAGCTTTGTCTCACTCCCCACTCCCCTCTCACCTGTCTCTTCCCCCCCCCACATGTTTCTCTCTGCCCCCCTTCCTGCTCTGTCCCCCCTGTCTCTCTGCCCCCCTCCCTCCCTCCCCCTGTCTCTCTGTCCCCCCCCCCCCCCTTACCTGTACCTCAATCCCTGGTGGCTAGTGGGGGCAGCCGGGGGATGTCTGCACGATACTTGAGGTCAGATTATAAGAGACCTCGATTATAAGAAAAAAACCTCGTCTTATAATCGAGCAAATACGGTAATAATAAAGCTCACATGTAAACCAAATAAATAAATAAAAAAACACCTCTGTTAACTCCGTAGTTGCCTCCACCACATCACTCTGTGCAGTAATTACACCATATCGAATAAAATGTTTGGAGTCCCACTGTAACACCAAGTTATTAAATGTTCTTACAGTTAAGATTTTATCGGATAGATAAAGGAAAGACAAAGCATATGTTTATCACATGATTTTATTTAATACAAAACATCAGATAAAAATACAAACATTTAGGTTGTTATGGTCACTCAGAAATTATTCTGGGACCCAAACTCACCTATCATCAAAATGTTGGCATAAGTTTCAAAAACGTTGCACCAATTAAATTACACCAAATATATTATACCTTTGAAAATGATTTTAGAGCAATAAATAAAAAGGGTAGTCAAATAAAAATCACCATTGCATTACAAAAAATATTAAATAAAGTCACAATACTAATAACAATGTGCAGTCAAGTTTTTTTTTTTTTAATTCTAGAATGAAAACATGCCAGTAAGTCCCTATGTAGCATTTCCAGTTTGGCAATAATCAATTTATTCATTCACATAATTATTATTATTTTAAATTATTTCCCACTAACACAAAAAAAATAAGGCCTGGGCAAACATATTCTGCACAGAATACCAATTTCTTTGGTAACATGCTATTACTTTAACCAACTACATTCAAATACAAATGTTATTTTTAGTTTAATATATCTGCGTTGCACATAGTTTGACACTTAATTATTTTGTATTTTATAATACAAAAAAAGAGGACTTGTAAAAACAATAGAAAAACCATACTAAAATAGCCATTAAGATCTTAGCATTTTATGTACAAACAACTACTGTTTAAAATCTTCTGGTTTCTTCTAAAAAAAACAGTTATTTGTAAATTTTAAAACTTGGAATATTAGAAAGATCAATATGTACGTCAAAATGTAGTGATATGTCATTTAAAAAGCAAACCGATTGGCAGAACAGGTCAATGAATGATCTGACAAGCCTCATTTTGATTTAAAAACACCAGCATGGGTAGCAGTTAAGAAATGGTAGTTATTTTAATATAATTCTAGATGCTTACTAAATAGAAAATCACAAATATCAGAAAGATAATATAAAGCTAAATATGCAGTTTGAATAATGTCAGAAAGATTACTTTAACGTTTCAATGCAAAATTGCAAATTGTTTATTTTTACTGCCATTTTTGTCTTCAACAAACGCTTGTCTAAACAATTTCCTGTCTGGACATGGCTACAATATACAACAGTGTAATGTGACAAAACCCCAAGACTGAAGGACTTATTAAAAATGAGTGTCTTGTAGATATACACAATATGGAAATTTCACAATGAAGCATTGCTCTCAATACGTCTATAAGAGATTTTAAAAGGCTTTTGTCAGACAAAGTAACAGTTGGGTTATTAAAGCAGGAAAATAAAGCTACGTATTGTATGTGAATGACTGAATTTACTTAATACAACTCAAGCTAAAGTCAATTAAGGTAGTATATCAAAAACACCTAATTAAACAGTATGCAGGTTTTTTATTTTAAACTAAGCATTATTTGTTTGCCCAGGCCTATCATGTATGCAATGCATTCTAACACTTGCATGCATTGACAAAATCCAGTTGACCTGTGAAATACCTTCATGGTAGAAGTTACCCATTTCTTTCTCAGTGACCATTCTCCATAGTACATACCAGTGTTAGTAAGAATTTGGCTCTACATCTGTTGCATTACCACACCATCCTCTTTTCTTTGTCAGCCATTGGATGAGTGTGATTGGAATTGCAGCTGACTATAATAATCATAGAGAAAATTCTTGGACAACTCTGGTTTATCAGCTCTTTCATTAACGTTTCAACTATAACATTCTGTTTACTTGATCCAAATCTGTCATTTTTGTACATCTTTTCACTTCTCCTTCTCCAGCCATCCACTTGCTCATTCCAAATCCATTACAGAGAACACATTTTTGGCTTCCAACTTACTATGCCTTTTCAACTTTCCATTTGCCTTTTTTTGACCAACATTCTACAAACCAACTACTGCAAAGTCACATATCCCATGTTACATCCATAAATATTTCAAGTCTTTTATTTTGCTGACAGTGAAAGTGTAGAAATTTGAACCCTGTACTCAGTTAAAAAAAAAAAAAAAATCAGCTAAATTGGACTGAAGATATTTTTCTTGTGAAAAAGAAATTACCATTTGGCCAAAAAGTTCTTTCACTTTTAATTTTGTGGTCTCTCATTATGCTTGGCAAATATCTGTATATATGTTATAAATCCAAATGAAAATATTTCAATGCACAAAAGACATCGTAGAGCTCTCCCTGGAGCTATTCAGCAAAACTGAACTGAAAAGTGAACGGAAAAATTAATTAATAGCGGAGATTGAAAGCTTCTCCACTTTGCCTACCTTTCTTACATGGCAATTAAAGAGGTGTTTCACTCAACATATTTTCTGGATGTTATACATATGTTTAACCCCTTCACTTATAGGATGTTTGTTCTTAACCATTCTAAGTCATGGGCGCCTAGGCACATGCAAAATGGTATAGAACTTCCTGACTTTAACAGCTTCTGTCAAGGACCCTATTTAGCTGAATTGGAGAATTTTTCCAACTTGGCAATTTTGGTCTTAGTTTTGAAATTCCCATCTTACTTCCCTACAATTATGTCCTTATTGAGTAGATCCTTATGTGTGTTACCTACAAAAACATCTTGGACTTTGAAAAGGGTTATATATATTCATGGTATTGTATGTTTGTATGCATATTTTATTGTCTTTTAGGTTTGTATTACTTATCAATGCATTTTCTTGTAGTACAGTGTGCGTAGCTAGTTTTCTACATATATTTATTAAAATGTAAACTGGAAGTAAATTCATCACCTTATTTACACATACCTTTCACTAAAATAAATAATTGCTAATGTTAACTTTTCAGGCTATCCAATCCTGCCTGCCTGAAGTCTTTTGAGCCCTATATAGACCATATAACACAAGTGCAGGTCTGGATTAAAGGGTGTCTGATAGCAAGTAGCTGTACAAAAATCTGCACAGACAAAAAAAAGTCACTATAGCTCCTCTTTTCACAAAGAATGAACTGCCCTTTTGTCTTACACTGAGGATTAAGGAGGAATCAACATAAATATATTTATATGTGTCATATAGCTACTACTAAAATGTATATTAGAATAAAAATAAATTAATAATAGATTATAGGGTGCCTACCTAAAACAACAACATAATCTGAATGTGTACGAGTCTCAGACAGATTATAAAGCTACTTAATGCCCAGTACATCTGGCAATCAAATGGTTTAATAACTTATTTTGTAGATTATACCTTAGGTACCAATATAAGTAAATATTAAATATAGGAGTAATCCTACATTTCCATTAAAAAGTCCAGTTGTAAATAATGTCTTTACTAAAAAGATATATCTTTTTTTTTAATCCTAAAACTGGATATTCTCAAAATATCACCTCAAGATGAAATGTCAGTTTTGGTTAAAAAATAAATAAATAAATAAAAATCCCACATAATGTATAAACTTGTAAAAAGAGAAGGATTATTATAACATTTCTTTTTCAACACTAACACTGTCAGCAAAGTCTTCACCATAAAGGTATTGTCTGTCAGTGACAACATTAGTTAAGCTTGTTGCATGTTTCTAAAGCTTTTTTGTAGACCTGAGTGACATCATCCATATCTGTGAGCAGAGAAAAACTGCTGTCGGCAAACCGGTTACGGTAACGTTTCAGGTTTTGTGGCCGAGGACTTTTTTGAAGACCCTCAAAATCCTGAAGATATAGAATGTTTTCAGCTGAGACACAAGTACGGATTCTCTGCCTGGTCGGTCTGCCACCTGTTAATTCAAGCAATTCAAAAGAATCATTTGAAAGGATGCTGTCATCACTAATCACACTAGATGGTCTACTGTAGCTCCGAGACAATCCTTCCCCAGGCGTGACACCTTCTTCCATGGATTCCACTGAGGGTGCAGTGCTTTTCCCAGAGCAAGCTGTGTTGCTACTTGAATACTTACTGTTGTGTTTTAAAATGCCTTTTCGCCTGTATGATAAGCTATGAGACACAGTTCTCTTCGGCTCATGGATGACTTGAGAAGCATCACTACTTTCTGCCCCATCATTGTCTAATAGCTCAGAAGACTCACTTCGTTCTGGAGAAGAGTAATAGCCAGACTCTCTTTGCGGAGTCTTTTTCAAAATGCCTTTTTTTGGCATGGGTGTAGATTGCTTTGAACTGTGCATGACTGATTCTTCCAGCTCTGGTGTGGAACTAGAAGATCCATCACTATGGACTTTTTCACTTTCAATGTTGTATGTAGGAGACATTACAGGACTAACTACTCCTTCTATAAACCCTGTACTATGCGAACGGTGCTCACTGTTGCTTCTTTTCTTTAAGATACTTTTAGGTCTCTTTGATATGATCTTCACCAGACTTTCTTCAGACCCATCCTGCAAGCATTGCGCAATGTCATTCTCTTTCTTGGATTTCTTTAAAGACCTCTGCCTCTCTAATGAAACCTCAGACGGTTTGGAAAGGCACTTGCTTTTACTTTCAGAATCCAACTGACGGCCAGTGGATCGATATTGCCAATCGATAAACCTGGCAAGTAGTGGAGATTCAGAGTCCCTCAAGATGTCACAGTCACAGACACTGCTCTTGTAGCTCCAGTTAACCCACCAGTGGTTTGCAATATCTTCAATTGTTGCTCGGCGCTCAGGGTTAACCATAAGCATCCATCTAATCAGTCCACGTGCATCTATAAACAAATCACATAACCAAAAATGTTATTGTATGTCTCAGATTATCTACAAATATACTCACATGAATCAATATAGTGTTCAGATATTATTCCAAGGATTGGATATGACACAGAGATGGGTACTACAGAGGTGATTTTTAACTAAAGCCTTACCATTGTCTGTCAGATTCCCAATTCATTATGAGCATTAGACGTAAGAACTTTACACATAGCCAGTTACCTAACTCATAAGTTATAAAGGTTGTATGACTTACATTTTTGTTATTTTGTTCCGAGGTAATTCAATATCTTGGGCTTTTGTTTATGATTAAAACTCTACACGGCTTTGAATGTGACTACAGTAGAATGCCATAAATTGTGTAATAACACCATAAGATATTTCAATATTCATTTCAAAAATAAATTATTGACAAACTAGCAGCAATTCAAAACTCATTGTTACACTACATTAAAGAAAGCTATAACATTGTTAAATATGATTATGCTGTATTTTAATCATTAATAATTATAATCATATTATATGCTTACATGCAATATAAAAAATGTATATGGATAATTTACTACCTGAAGGTTGTGTAGGCTCGCGATATTCTCCACTGCTTATTTGTCTTATTAGGTTTTTGTGATCAAAACCATCAAATGGCATTGTTCCGTAGACCAGTGTATAGAGGAGCACACCTAGGGCCCAGCTGTCAACCTTAAAAAAAAAAAAAAAAAAATTGGCATCAAAAGACTGGTTAGAATTATGGAATTATGGACGAGTGCTTTGCACTGCACATGCCCAATTGTGCCCCTATTACAGTACAGTAACATTTATTTTTACAGCGCCAACAATTTACATAGCACTTGAAACAGAGCGTAGAAGGGAACTACAAACTAAGATAAACAAGAGCAGACTGATACAAGAGATATAAAGTACTTCTCGCAAGCTTACAACTGAGTGGATGTGACATTAATGGGGAAAACATTAGACATGCATGATAATGACATCACTGCCTCACTGCTGATGTCACACATATTTGCATTAGGAATCTAAATTCAATGATATGTAAGCTCTCTAAATGGCTTTTAAGAGGATGGTTTGGGGAAGATTTGGTAGCCAACTTGGTGAAAGCAGAAGGAAGCTTGAGGTTTTCTATGCTTATCAAATGCTTATGTTTGAAATGTTAACCGCAGGTTTTGTGGATCTTAAGTTCACTTTAAGTAAGTACAAAATAGTTAAAATGTAATGGCTAATACAGACAATATAGAAGTACATGTGGATAACTCAAAAACATACCAACACGAATATTACAAAGATCAATTAGCTTGTTTCTTTTTGTGAATGACTATATTGTGCCACTGAGTACTCCTTACCTTTTTATCAAGGATGAAGCTGTTGGGAATCTCCCCCCACCTTATGCCAGAACAACTTCAAAGAACGCTACATTATTTACACCATGCAGTCTGTGGTCGAGGAAGCCAAGCCAGTAGCACCCTGTAACATCCTTGTGTAGCTCTGACTCAAATGGTAATCACGTCAGCCTTACTACAGTCAAAGTGAAGAATCGGATTGCGGAGTGACCAAACCAGATATTTCTGTGTGTTGTGATATTTCAGGATTGTGCTAGCCACTATTTACTTTGTAATAAATCCCACTCGTTGGATATAATGTCGCTATCTGGTTTGGTGACTCCGCAATCCGATTCTTAAGTTTGTTTGTCTATGGGCGGGGGTTGCCCAGCGTTTGAGTGAAACACCCAGCGAGCAGCTGTACAGCTACAAATAAATCTGCATGAAGATAGCAGTGAGACCCAGATACAGCACCTTTTTTCTAGCCTTACTACAGTGTCTAGGGAGGGTGAGATCACCACATCCTCGGAGCTAATGTGTTGAATTTTATGCATTTCATCGTAAATGCAACTCGTTTGTGAGTTGATCTATTTAATACATTTTCATATTATATTTCATAAGTACTTTTAAGCAGTATTATACTATTTTTTCATCCATTTATGTTATTTCTTATTTGCGGAGTTCCACTACTACAACCAAGCCCTCTTCTCCTGTCTTCTTTTCTACTGTATACCTCGGGAATTTGTAGACTCTTCAGGCAGAGGACTAAAACTCTATTCACAGTGGAATTATTGTTTAGTTTTGCTATTAAATATCAATTACGCCTGAAATAAACATACCTCAGGCCCTCGGTAAGGCCTCCCATTTACAATCTCTGGTGAAGCATAAAGTGGACTTCCACAGAACGTCTGTAAGAATTTGTCTTTTTGATAAAGATTTGAAAGTCCAAAATCTGCTATCTGCAAAGAAGAACATTAAAAATTTATATAAAATATGTCCCTTGAAAAACAGCAATCTCTATATAATGCTGAAAATCGAGTATAATCATTATGGTATTACAGCGTTGTACAGTGATACTTAAAGGGACACTGCCACATAAGATGTAAGTAAATCACCTGTGCATTTAAAACAAACACATATATAATGGAGACAAACAAAGATGTGGGTCCTCGGCTCTCTACACCTAGAGGGATACCAGCCGTACCACACTGACGAGGCCAATGAAGGCCGAAACGTATGTCTGTGGTTGCTGTGTTCTCTGTGCAGGGGAGACCTGCCAGGCACGGTTTGTTTATTTCTATGTTTGAATTAATTGCATATAAAAATAAAAATAAAATTAGGTGTCCATGTCCATTTTGTGAATTTTACCTATGATGCAACATTCGGCAAAATCTTACAGCAACTCTCACTTTACAAGTTTAGCTTATATTTATCAGAAGTGGATTAACAGCTAGGCGAAAGGTAAGATTCCCCAAATTTCATGTACAAGGCGACCAGAAAAAATGGTAAACAAATTTAAAAAGCACCATAATTTAACTGTATTTTTCATTGAGATTGGATTACATCTTCTATATTATATACTGCCTTTTTTAAAAATTATAAAGCATAACGTCACACAAAAGGAACAATATAATTCAGGCCAAAAAAAGCGTCAATTGATTTCTTATGCATTAGTCTGCTTGGATTTTTAAAGTAGCATTCTTTGCATAGTAACTTCTGTAGAAATTGATTTCAAAATATTAATAATGAAGACTCAGGATTCAGGAAATATAAAACAATACTTAAATGTTTCAAAGTCAGATTAATTTTATTGTGTCTGAGGAATGCAGGGAGGTGAAAGAAGTAAAGGCCTCAGTCAGTGCCTATCATTAAGCCAAGCTCAGATTGCCTTTAATTGGCCTGAATTCTTCGTTCTTATCAATTCACCCTGACTAGTTTGCAGGAAGTTAGCATTAAGCTTTAAAAAGTGTGTCCTGTCAATCAGGAAGAATAGAATGGAACATTAGCAGTGGGTAATGTCTGTTTTATGCCTCTCCCTGACCTTTCCTAAGGCTTGCTATTTTAGGAGTATGTTTGGCTAAAATTGCACCTCATGTTTTTCTAAGCAGAACACATTTTACTAATGGCATGGAACGTTTAAAAATGAATTTAAAACCATAACATATTTGTCTTCTCGTGAAAGAGCTAGTCGTTTCAGCAGCCATGTTTTCATTCTGGCCATTCAGGAAAACATTATTTACATTACAGTCCACTCCCATCCTCACAGACTGATGCTTATCAGTTTTTACCATTAAAGCTGTCAGACCCCTTGAAAGAAGATTAATAGAAATAGAGATTACTTCATGGTCTTGGCACTTAAAAAGCATCAATACTTTTATTTAACAGAGAGAAAATAAAGTATTGGTAACGATTCAGTAAAATATTGTCATTTTATACATGCTCATTTTATGTGCATTTTAAAAGATTAATAATTATTTAAACATTTTAGTGCTTCAATATGTAGAAATACAAAGAATTTACAGTGCAATCAGAAACTGATTAAATGTAAGAATCAGGGGAAAAATGTAATTATGCCAATAGTCAGTGCTCAGGGCCGGACTGGGAATGAAAACCAGCCCTGGAAATAATTTTTTACCAGCCCCATAGCCCCAACATCATGTCATTATTTACTTCATAAAAAGGGACAACCATGCATTTTAAAGCACATTTCAGATAATATGATTTAAAGATAAGACATATGAACGCACATAGGGGTTTTTTTATGGGGAGCAAATTCTAGTGCAATAACACACAGTGTGCTAATGACATGCATATTAACCCCTTCGTGACACAAGGTGCTTGCGTCCCAAACTACGCAAGCACCCAAACGTCACGATTGGTTCCTGGCCAAATGATTGGTAGCAAGGAACACTCTGGCAGAGACCCTGTGGGTCCCTGCAAAAAAATTGTGAGACCTCCGGACGTCACGTGTGACATCACGGAGGCGTGCCCGAACCCGGAAGTTCGGGCACAGCGCGATTTGGAGAAATGCAGCTGGTACTCACTTTGAGCACCGGCTACATTTCCCCTGTCAGACTGAGGCCACTCAAAGTGGCCTCATCTGACAGATGGGATCCCGCTGCAAGTGCCTGCAGCAGGGATCCGAAAACAGCTCATCACGGGAGCCGCGATGAGCGTTTTAATACAGGACATACTATGCCGTCCTAATGACTTTAAGGTACTTAAAGTCAGGACGGCATAGTATGTCCTAACATTATTAAGGGGTTAAAATCCAGCTAATCACACTCTGCCAGCCACAGGTGTAGAAAATGCAGCTAATAAACACAGTCTGCCAGCCACAAATATTGCAAAATGCACAGCACTCCTACGTGATAAGGTGACCCTAATGGCATTAGACCAGGCCTGGTTTGCAACAATACATGTCATCACATAGGAGTGCTGTGCATTGTAGTTTTAGTCTACTAATAGTGGGGTCACCCAGTGATAAAGAGTGCTTTCCTGCTATATTTTCATTAATTATCTTATTCACTTATGGCATTACATTAGCGCACACAGGGATTGTGCCCCTATTAGGAGCAATTACTGTGTGCACTATGTTTATACTTTCCCCTCATATTTAGTCAAAACGGCTCAGAATAAAAAAGCACAATATACCAATAAAGCTGACAGTGTTAGGAGGTCTCCCCTGTCATTGTATAATCATTGTGCTTCTCCATGGAATACATCTGTCTAGCACAGGGGCACTTTAATAACATACAGGACATGGCACAACCCATGAACCAGGACTCCTAATGTTTCAGATGGTTTTACATGCACAATAATCAGTCCTGGTTTGGCCTGACTCCTAAAATCTACAAATATTTGTAAAGCCCTGATAACTATATGACAGGGCTTGATAAATGTAATTTAGCTTTCGGAGCAAACAAATATAGAAGGCAGACACAGCACAATCACACAGACCATTACATTCACACACACAGTCACATACAAACAGACAGTCACATACAAGCCAGCATTTTTTTTTTTTTTTTAAAGAACAAAAAAAGTACCTCATTGCAGGGGAGAAAAATATGTTCTTATTTTCACTGAGAAAGAGTGTAATATTATTCCTATCAGGTAAGGGCACATGCAGAGTTACACATACATTTACATACATGTACACAGTCTCTCTTGCACACAGTCACAAGCACACCCACACAGTTACACAGACATCCACACACAGTGTCCCTCTCACACATATATATACACACACAGTGTCCCTATCACACACATATATATACACACACAGTGTCCCTATCACACACATATATATACACACACAGTGTCCCTATCACACATGTATATACACACACAGTGTCCCTATCACACATGTATATACACACACAGTGTCCCTATCACACATGTATATACACACACAGTGTCCCTATCACACATGTATATACACACACAGTGTCCCTATCACACATGTATATACACAGTGTCCCTATCACACATGTATATACACAGTGTCCCTATCACACATGTATATACACAGTGTCCCTATCACACATGTATATACACTGTCCCTATCACACATGTATATACACACACACACAGTGTCCCTATCACACATGTATATACACACACACACAGTGTCCCTATCACACATGTATATACACACACACACAGTGTCCCTATCACACATGTATATACACAGTGTCCCTATCACACATGTATATACACACACAGTGTCCCTATCACACATGTATATACACACACAGTGTCCCTATCACACATGTATATACACTGTCCCTATCACACATGTATATACATACAGTGTCCCTATCACACATGTATATACACACACACACACACATGCAAACACACACAAATACAAAAGTGTACCTGCTGTACCTTGTGAAGTTCTGGCTGGAGGAAGGGACACTTGGTGGAAGGATTGACAGCTGCTCTAGCACTTCTAAGTCAGGGAGAAGACTGTCCCAGGTCAGCCTTGCTCTGCTCATCCCAGATTCTCAGTGGCTCCTGTTGATCCCCAGTGTGAAGCTCCAGGCCTCTCCCAGACACCAGCTCCTGCCACTGCAGTAGCCAGTTACCTTGTGCAGGCCTGGGGGCAGGGTTACAATAATATATCCTCACTCTCCATTCCAATACTCCCACACAGTGCTTCTAAATTAATAATTTAGCCCCAGTCTCCAACAAGACACTTGGGCTTCAGCCCAGCAATCCCCTCCCCCTAAATGTTCTCTCCATATAGGAGACATGTGGTACCCCAGGAGCTTAGTAATTCCTCTGCTTCTCCCTTGTGTAGCTCCCCCTCCACTGATGGTACCTGGGCTCCTGCTGTCATTCACCTTAGCCTACTGGGCAGGTGGAGGCTCCTGTCTCCTACAAGCAGCACATGTGTGCACAGCCGCTGTCTCAGAAGAGAGGGAGGAGCTTACTGTCAAATGGATTCTGATTGGTAAAACAGCTCACTTCTACACTCATTCTGTGTATTTTATTGGCTGAGACGGTGCAGAGGAGAAGAATTCTGTCACAGCCCCGGCCATGCAGCCCCAGGGCAGCCAGCCTACCGGGGAATTTCCCGGTATCCCGGTAGGCCAGTCCGGCCCTGTCAGTGCTGTATTTACCGCGAGGCATCCTAGGTGGATGCCTAGGGCGGCAAATTTTGGGGGACGGCAGCGCCCCCCAGCACTGAAAGAAAAGAAAAAAGAAAAATATGGCCCTTTAAAAAAAAAACAAGCCAGCGCTTGCAGGCAGAGACGGATGTTGCACGGGGAGCTGAACAGGCAGCACAGAGAAACATCCGTGCTGCCTGTTCGGCTCCCCGTGCAGTGTGACACGGAAGTTCCGAAAGTCACGTGACCGGCGCGCTGAAGTCATACGCCGTCATTGGACGTCATTGGGCAAATTGGCTGGGGCATATTAAATGGCAAATAACACTGGCATATTATTGGGCAAATTAGCAGGGGCATATTCAATGGCAAATAACACTGGCATATTATTGAGCACATTGGCTGGGGCTTATTAATGGCAAATAACACTGGCATATTATTGCCCAAATTGGCTGTGGAATATTAATGGCAAATTATACTGGCATATTATTGGCCAAATTGGCTGGGGCATATTAAATGGCAGAATAACACTGGCATATTATTGGGCAAATTGTCAGGGGCATATTAAATGGGAAATAACACTGGCATATTATTGAGAACATTGGCTGGGGCTTATTAATGGCAAATAACACTGGCATATTATTGGGCAAATTGGCTGGGGCATATTAAATGGCAAATTATACTGGCATAATATTGGGCAAATTGGCAGGGGCATATTCAATGGCAAATACTGGCATATTATTGGACAAATTGGCTGAGGAATATTAATGACAAAATAATACTGGCATATTATTGGGCAAATTGGCTGGGGAATATTAATGGCAAATAATATTGGCATGTGCATGTAAATGGGGTGATGGGGCATGTCCTTGGTGTGCAACGTGGGTTATGGGTCATGTCTTGGGTGTGCATTGTGGGTAGGGGGGGTGCCCAAAACGTGTCTGCCTAGGGCAGCACAAAACCAAGATACACCACTGCCAATAGTACTGTATAACAGATTATAATGTAGCTTTTATTGCAGTATATCTCAAAGGACGCAAATCTGAGAATAAACATTTTTACTTATTTATCATAGCTGCAAATAAGTTGAAATATTACTGAAATTATTCCTTAAAGCTTCAAATGAAGTGGGAGCCACATCTCACCAAAAACAGACAGCACTGAAATAGCATGTATTACAGGATGGTACATACTTGGGAGGGGCAGCAACCATTTTATGCTCACTGTCACCATTACAGAGGAGACCTCTCCATTAACATAAGACTAATTCCACTGGCAAGGGCAGTCTAGACCCTAAATGCAAGGCAATTCTCCTCTGCACGAGGAACAGAGCAACCACAGATATACATTTCATTGTAATGTGGTACGACTAATGTCACTGAAGGTGCTGTGAGCAACTGAACCATGTCTGGGCCTATCCTGATAACTCATGGAGAGAACCATTTTTAGAGGAGACCTCTCCATTATTTGGAGAGTTTTCCCAGTTCCAGTCATCACTGAAATCAGGAACAACCCAACTCTGAAACATGAGGGAACAAACTGAGTTACTCAGTGAGTTAGCAAGTCATTAAATTAGATTATACTGTTTTACCCTAATTTGACTTTATATTTCATCTTATATTAACAATTAGAGCCTAAGTTGCGTAAAGTGAAGATTTCTACTAGTACAATTTAAGAGAGTTCGGAATTCTCCATACCACATTGGTCACAACAATTAAAAATAAAGGGGAACAGTGTTTTATAAAATAATATTTTGCATTTCAAATAGGATAACTATTAAATGGCATGGGACTATCCATTACCAACTACTACACTAAACTACTATAGTATAGTTAGTAGTATACTAGCTACTATTACTAAAACTATGGAAATTCATTAAATATATGACTAGGGTTGGCAAGTTAAAAAATATTGGTCTATTGCTTCCATAGACTCAAGCCAATTATTCATCAGTCTCTCTCTCTCTTTCTCTCTCTCTCTCTCTCTCTCTCTCTCTCTCTCTCTCTCTCTCTCTCTCTCTCTCTCTCTCTCTCTATCTCTCTCTCTACATTTTGTAGAAATTTTACAAAAACAGTACAAAACAAAGTCAATGTATTGTTCACTTTTTAATTAATAAGGCCATCAAGCGTTAGTTATTATATTAATTATTGAGTTTGGCATTGCAGGCTTAATTCCTGGCAGGATCAATGCAACCTTTCATCCTTCTGACAGTTAAGTTAGGCAATAGTAGCATTCCCAGGTTGTAATTGAAAAAAAGTATCTTTTCTGGTAAAATACTCTGGTGTTGTTATTATTGTGCCAGTCATAGTTACACATATCCTGACAACACACTCATGCTGGATAGAGTTATAATAAAAGTATTTTAAGCGCCCAAAAAAGCGTCAACCTGTTGTGTGTGAATAGTTTCACATTTAGGGAGAAATCTCAATTATGATGGCAGCCATTTTAGTTGAAAAGTTTGTCACAGATGGCAGAAAAAAGAAGGAAACAAATATAACAAAATAATAGCCATTTCAGTATCAGAGTTCATTCTTTAAAAAAGTTGGGGGGGGGGGTTTAAATAAACAAAACATAATAAAATGTCAGGCTTAATGATTCAGAAATTATAGTGAACACAGAAAAAACGTGCAGCTATTTAAAAAATGCAATTAGGATTAATTATTACACACTGCTTACGCTTGTTTACCTTTTGTTTGAAATACAGGGTAGAATTGTTTTCCAGTACTCTTTCACAGAGGTTGGCTCAACTTTGAGCCATTGTATTTCTACTCATTACCAAAAACACTGTCAGGCAGTTTAGAGTATGACCTACAGTAAAGTTTCTTTATAAATCTTAGAAATGCTGTTTCAAGTAAAGAATTATGAAAAGAAAAAAACTATTGTGAGGCTGTTTAGCGTGAACTTGCAATGACAAAAGCGTTCATTCTTTATGCAGAGTTCCTTATCATATTGAAAGGAGTCCTTTGTCTCCCATTACCCCAGAAACAATGTGGAGTACTATGTAATATGAACATAATGTAATATAACATTAGTAGGGCAGGCGAATAGACCTTGTCTACAACACAGTACTGAAATGGTTAACCCTATGGAATGTGCTTCATTAGTTCTAACTGCTTAGGTATCTTTAGGTCAAGCACAGTTTAGGTCATCTAAATGTGAATCTCAAAAGGTGACTGTAAGAGGTTTACAGCAGGGTAATTGCTTTAAGAGAGCCTAGCTTTACTGCCTAAGGAAGGGACCTTACAACTTCTTGTTCAAAACTATACCATTTACTCTAGCTCCTCTAGCTCCTGGGATAATCAACACCATGCTTCATTTGCTTTTTTTGCATTTCCATACAGTTCTGCAGATAAATCATTGAAAAGTTGAACATTGTGGAAGTTACTAAACTGATCCAACAGATGGTCAAAACAAATGATCTGCTTGTTGTATCTTGAGCAAAGATACCAGAATAATAACTTGATTGGATGGTTGGATACAGCAAATCAGTGGGGTTGATCTGTGAGATACCACAAGTACAAAAAAAGAGCTCAGTACAGGTGATCGGGTTTGAAAAACTTTAGCTCATAAATGTGAACCCTAAAGGAACCAAAAGCGCATATTTTATGTGTTCATGTTGTAAGTCCTACTGCGGAAGGATGTCTATCAAAGATATTTGTTTGATCATTAATCATTTAGTTTAAACTCGATGGGATCAATAGCATGGTTTGCAAGAGTGTTGTCTTTTTAAAAAAAGACACATCCAAATGCTTTTTAAAAGCACACAGAAATATTACCTTCCATACAAGCATAGCGTGTTAATGATTTTTTTGTATTTCCTCCTGTTTCTACATAGAAGAACCATTCGGTCCATCTAGTCTGCCCAATTTTTTTTTGAGTACTTTTATTAGTCACCCGTTCCCGGTCTTATAGCTAGGATAGCCTTGTGTCTATCCCACGCATGCTTAAATTCCTTGACTGTGTTTACCTTTACCACTTCTGCTGGCAGGCTATTCCATACATCCACTACCCTCTCAGTAAAGTAATACTTCCTGATATTACTTTTAAATCGTTGCCCCTCTAATTTAAGACTATGTCCTCTAGTTGTAGTAGTTTTTCTTCTTTTAAATATACTCTCTTCCTTTACTGTGTTGATTCCCTTTATGTATTTAAATGTTTCTATCATATCCCCCCGGTTACGTCTTTCCTCCAAGCTATACATGTTAAGATGCTTTAACCTTTCCTGGTAAGTTTTATCCTTCAACCCATGAACCAGTTTAGTAGGCCTTCTCTGAACTCTCTCCAAAGTATCAATATCCGTCTGGAGATACGGTCTCCAGTACTGCGTACAATACTCCAAGTGAGGTCTCACCAGTGCTCTGTACAATGGCATAAGCACTTCCCTCTTCCTACTGCTAATACCTCTCCCTATGCAACCAAGCATTCTGCTAGCATTTCCTGCTGCTCTATTGCATTGCCTACCTACCTTCAAGTCCTCTGAAATTATTACTCCTAAATCCCTTTCCTCAGATGTTGAGGAAAAACAAGAGAAGGGTTTTAATTCCAAATTAGGTGCTCAGTGCTCACCCCTAGAGAGGGGGGTAATGTAACTATCTACCTGGATTCGAACCCTGACTCCTGTGGTTCCTGTTCCCTGCTCCTGTTCCAGACGCCACCTGCTGGTTCTATACCTCTGCTTTCTTTTACAGATGCTTTTCTATCTTTAATATAACCAAATATAGTACCTGAAACACCATCCATATGAATTTTAAATCCCAAGCAATAATTCTTTAAATACATTTAACTTCGATCCATTAGTTATTAGTTTCCATGTCATAAGGGAAGCACTAGAATAGTCTGAATAGGCTGGCTGTCCAAGAAGAAAAAAAACGTTATGGTTTCTTTGTAGGATTTGTGTGTCTATTATTAGCTTTTGGAGAAATACTCAAATAACAGACCTGCTTAAATTATTTTCCTTAACACACTAGAGCACTAGGGTAATGTTTTGTCTAGATAGAACAGTATTTTAAATACAGACATTCCATGTTCATTATATGGGAGAACTCTACTAAGGTGGCATTGAAAATTGAAATGGCTGATCAAGGGGAAATTATTCTAGATTTCATGCTACACTGAATGGTTTTCTATGCACTACAATTCTTCACTTCTGCATAACCGGAGTGAGATTTTGCAGATATCACTTTGTGAAAAATGTGTTGTATACATATGTTTCAGGTGTCACCCAAAGACAATGGAGAACATCATCTGGAATCATTTCAGGTGCATTGTGAACATAACATTTGCATCTAACTATTCTGTTGCTATCAGTAAAAAATGAATGCCACTCACATAAACATTCCGTGAAAATGTGGCTCTTTGCTGAAGAAACTGGATGCCCAAGGTTGAGGAGCGCGCCAACCTATAACTACATCACTCAGTGCCATTAATTAATGTTCTTCTTAGTCAAAGATGTATAATTTACTTCATATTATTACTTCAGTCAGAAATTTGGACTGTGCATTACTGAAACAAACAAGAAGAAATTGGGAAAGAAGAATGCACTGGGGACAGTCCATGGTTTGTGTAGAAACCTATTAAGTACGATCTGCTCTGTGGGTTTCTGTAGTACACGTGGCATGTTAAAGATATATGAAATGCTCTGAAGGCTAGCAGTTATGCTATGAGGTTGTGATATGTTCTCATTTTTCATAGATATTATGTAGCCAGAACAAAAACACAACACTGCAACACTGTTAAAGATTCATGGGCAGAGAAAGCACATAGGTGTTACTTTCAATAAAAATTATGGCTACAGTGAAACCACTTTTTTTTTTTGGGGGGGGGGGGGGGTTGTTTTTGAATGACTGCATGAATAAAAATGTGATTTTAATTCAGATTTATATGTTACACTGAATAATCTGGCATTTCTGTGGTAAATATCAGATAGGAGATCTTGATTCTTCCACTTTTTATGAAATTGGCACCTCAGCCTGTCTTATAGGCGTCAATGTTATCAATCTGAACAAGTTCACACTTGAGTTCTGTGCTAGTGCTGTGACAGCATGGAGGTAAGAGATCAAAGAAGTGCATTTATATGAAGAGCTGCATTGGTCACCAGAGTGCTGGGCAGTAATTTACATTGGGATCCAAGCAAGAAACCTTTAAACATACACTGGCAGATTTAATTAAAACGTTCTGTATCTGTTTCAGTACCATTAAAAGCAGTACTGCCTCATGATATTAAAAGGAAATAAAGCTGAATTTCTTCTACATAATTATGTATTTAGCGTGTAAAACATCAATGTGTACTTACTTAAAGTAAAACTAGTGCTTAATTAAAATTGTGAGATATTCTGTAATATTTTACATAAATACATGTAAATGTTCCATAATCTAAAATATCTAAAATGCCACACAATGTTTTTTAACAGGCTGGGGAAGCAATTTCCCTTTGTATGTTAAATCAACCTGCTGATCACAATTTGTTCAGAACAGTAATTGTAAAAGAACACTGCGTTTCCACCATGCTAAAAAAAGAGCACTTGGAATTTGCAATGTCATAAGCCCTGTTGAAGATGATTAACCAATGTAGCAATCATCAATGGACTCAAAATATAAAACAGATTATCCAGGTTTTGCTTGTTATTTTATGTACCAACCAATATCCAAGTGGGACTAAAAGAAAGTGTGCATACAAATATAAAATCATTTACTTAAATTTCCATAAACTTTAAAAAAAATTGAGTTTTTTCTTCAGTACAACTCACAGCTATTTATTTCCACAATACATGTAAGGAGATAAAACAGTGGGATATTTACCTCTGATGTATAGTTCAAAAAAAGTATACTCCTTCTGTGCAATTGCGCAAATATGTATCAATATGGCAGCACTGTCACCAGGTTCAGATCATTACAGTGTATCAATATATAAGGGATGTTAGAACAAAGATATTGCACATGGCAGCGCAAGAGGAGAGTGAAATAGGTCATGCTATGTTCATCTATACTAATGAGACATGCCACCGATATCTTTGAGACTTCCAAAGAGCTGACACATGACAAACTCTAGTTCCTGTTTGTCCTGTTTGTGGAAAAATTACACACCGTTTGTGAGGGCCTAGTAATCCCTTTACCTTTATGAAACATCATGAATAAAAACATGCAAGATTCTGTTATTTGTGGTAAATGAAAATGGTTCTACATGATTAGATTGTTGCTCTCTAACATATAGTCTGAGGTAACTGTCTAGGAATCCTGTTTTTGTGAATACTGACTGAGCCCTGCTGGCCTCACCATGCTGAGTGGTGTTTTCTTCTCTTTATACATTATAATGCTTGATACCAAGAGCAAGGAGTGGTCTCCATATTGTGAGTGTAACTTCTATAATTTTCTGCCATTACATTTTTTGTGTTTGGACAGAACATGCTACATTCCCTTTGTTGTTTTTTTGATAAATACAGATCTTGTGAAGAAAATATCTCAAGATTGTACAGAATAAATTACTCCTTCTTAAAGTATTTCCAATCCAGATGAAGTTAGTCATAAAATTAGCATTATTGTGCGTTTACTTAATTTGTTCTGTAAAATCTTTGTTGCATTACAGTTGCTGGTAAATATTGACATACAATTTGTTATGTTGCCTAATAGTGTAATGATATGTGGAGTAAAGTCATTAAATAGCGCTGCCCCACCTATGACATGATTTATTAGAGAAATGCAAATATTCTATTTTGAATTCTAAACAATAAATGTTTTTATATATATATATATAAAACAGTACGGTGGTTGATAGATCCTGGAACTAAACATCTATGTTATGTTTGTCTTATTTAGTTACTTTAGATACTAGAAGAGAATCATCCTCACTATCCATTATTCTGATGACAGGAGTGAGGGATACAACATCAAATGTTTCTGCGTTTCTGGGAGGTGGCACCTAAAAGAAGATGGCAGCTTTATAGAGGAGCTCTGACTAAGACACTGTGAAGCCACTACCATCCAAGCACTAAAGTCTCTCAAACTTCACCAGAGAAATTAAGTTAATATTGAGAGTCCCAACATAACTAATGCCCAGGAAGTCCAGTCCTACGGATTTAGAAAAGGGACTAGCCTGAGGTAGGAACTCTGACAAGGTGAGTTATTAATGGCTTGTGAAATTGTCAACAAATGCTGACATCAGATAGGGGAGCACTGCTTTTCTACTGACTACTAGAGCCAATAAGTAATACTTTTTTGTAATTTTAAATAGCACAATCTTACTAAAGAAAGACAAGGCAGAAACTGAAACTTAAACAAACAAAATAGAGCATCGAAGAGACTTAAGGGGATGGTCTAAATAGAACACATTAACGCACAAATCAATTTTAATCGAGGATGAGACTTATCTAAATCACACTACTTAAAGGAACGTATTGCGTAGACTGTGAATGCAGAGACTAACAAAGGTAACACAAAATGTAAAGTTACCACACACAATAGGCAAAGTCTGCGCAGCCAGTAAAGTCCTTTTCCCCCTTGTGTTGTGCTCCCCTGAAAAAAACATCAGTGAAGAGTGCCACGCGGATGGCAACACAGAGGCACAAGGTCTCATTTCCTGGTCACAATGGCGACCTGGTGCCCAGGGTGTGTCGAGCCCTGCCTTAACACAGATAACCTACTTCCTATCTATAAATCAGTATGCTGGCATAAGCTATTAATATATTGCCTCTTATGTCATCTTCCTAAATCCTCTTTCGTTGATATCATAAAGAAATTCAAGAAGAAAATAAAATGTATATGACTTTACCTTAATGTTACCATTTTCATCCAGAAGAATGTTTTCCAGCTTTAGATCCCGGTGAACAACCCCGTTCTGTATTTAAATAATAAATAAAAAAAATACATATTTACTACAGACAGAGGGCAATGCAAACATGTGAACAGTTATTCAATATAATATACTGCTGGTTTGATTCTACCATGCCATTACCAGCTTGACATCTTGCACCAAGCTATCTATTAGTCACTTGCACTGTGGTTGAGACAAATATGACTGGAATTCATCCTCCTACAAAGTGTATGAAACAACGGGATTCTTTTGGTACCTCATTTAACTCCCTTTCTCAGCTTAGAGTGCACAAGTAACATAATCTGATGCTGAAAACATTTTTCAAGTGCCAAGAGCTGTAAGTAGAAGTCAGATTCCATTTGGGTGCCTCTTTGGCTTATAATAAACATTTCAGAAAGATATGCTTTGATTATGAGAGCAAAATGTGTTATTTCATTGTGTTAAGCTTATCAAAGCTACAGCCTCTCTCACTATGTAGCAAAGCAGAACCTTTGCCTGAAGAGAAATGCCCTGGAATGTTTAGTCTGTGAACAATCCCATAGGAAGGAATCTTATTTGGAAAGATTACTAGAGAAACAGCATTGTAAACTGTTTGCATGTCAGCAAAAGCAAACAGACGGAAAGGTATGCGTGTTCCACTCAACACACATCCTAAGAAATCTAATTTTAGAACCAAATGTCAGCAGTGGACTATGTTTGTACAGCTTTATTTTAATACATCTGACGAAAATTTTCAATATTGCATTAAATGTACAGATATGGAATAAGGGATAGTGGAGAGTCAGTGGATACCTGAACCAAGAGTCCAAAGGCTCAAAGTGGCTTTTCCACCATTTGCCTTATTGACATTAGATTTGGCTTCACGGCTGGCACCTATAAAAAGCTTTGGAATGTACCATGATGAAATATAAAAGTTGACAGCAGTTTAAATCTGTTATATCTGCCTAATTCTCTACCTATTATAGTGGATAGATTATGTCAGCCTCATACATGCTTAAATTCTTTACTGCTTCTTCTGGAAGGCTATGTTTCCAGCACCCTCTATGATGGGCTGCCAGATCTGCCATTTTTTTCCTGGACACATAAGTTTAGTATGATAATGTGATCAGAAAAAAATCAATTAGTTAATTAGAGTGGTTCATTTGGGACATCCGCCTTTATTAATTTATTCCTTTTGGATAGATACGAATTCTGCATGCTAAGTGCATGGCAACCTCTAAATCATGCTTAGGAAAAAATGGCTGACTTGGCAACCATACCTATGAATAGTCATACTTATAAGGTCTCTGCAGTGTATAACTGTTTTACTATACTCCAAATGACAACTGCAGTCTTATTGCTTGCAAATGCATAGTTTAGGTGATCTATTAAGTTAAAGCAATAAAGTTTGCATAATTATATCCAACAAAACTGTGGCTTTGCCTCAAAGGCCAGACCTCTTATCTAGAAACATCTGATGCAGCAATCTTTACAATGCTGTACTGTTCCCTTTGTCTTTAATATTTAATGAAGTTATTATTTGTAGTATGATTCAATTCTCCTCAAAATAAAGAATAAAAACAAAAACCCAGAACGACAGAACAAAGTTATGGTAGGGGTAAACGTGATGGAGAAAACCATTCAACTTAAAAATAAGGGGGGCAGGAGGCATTGTTAAACACAAATCTACACACACTAGACAAGCCAGAAGACATACATTTGAAGTGCTACCACCACTGCAAGGGATTCTGGGTAAGCATATGCAAATAAGGTTAACAATGATCACTTTTTTGCCTCAATATCCATTTTATACATGGACCCCTTAGAGCAAATGCACACTGTACTAAGCAACCTTTACAAATACTCCCAGGACAGAGGTGCAGAGCCACATAACCACTCATACACAACTTTTGAATCCTTAATGCAAACTCTTCAGCATGAGGTTGGTTACTGTCTTTCTGCTAAAGGGTTGGGGCAGTAAGAGAAGCACACACAGAAAGTTATGGTGGGTGTAAATGTGATGGGGAAAAAACTAGGAGTAGAAGATGCATTAATAAACACAAATCTACACACACCAGAAAAGCCAGAACAACTTGATTTTCCACAGAATTTCTTCAGGAAACAACACCAACTTCATCTTCTGGTTCCTTGCCATCTTCAAGCGCACAGGGTAACATCAAAACATACTGAAGACAACTTTTCCAAAACATTTTTATTTTTACACAAAAGATCTATTTCTGAAACAAATTTTATTACTGTCCTTTTGTATCCAAGATGGGAGGTTTCTTAGTCTTCTTTGGAAATTGAACAGAATTGAATGAAATGCTAAATGAGGAACATTAGTCTTCCATTTAAACATTCCTTATTTTAGAGCCCATCAAATCTCTGAATTATATACTTAGACAGAAATCATTGATGCTGAGGAGATGGTATCTAATCCTAAACTATTTGTTTTCATCTTTGTACTTAAATGGAAAATAAAAAGTATCTTTAAAAAAAATATATAGATGGCTGGTTGACATTTAGTTGTTAATTCTTAGGTTGTTATGGTTAAATGCATATGGTCTAATATGCATCTTAAAAGGTGGAGGCAGAATTGGTTTTAGGTTAAAGATTGTGATGGTAAAACATTGTGATCTCCTGACTCCCAGGACACCGCTGAGACAAAAAGGGGGGGGGGGGGGGGGTCATGGGAAATCAAAATTGACGGCCAGCCTTTCCCCGTGTCTCAAGCTTATTTCAGTCAAACTATACATGTGTTCAATCGGTACATTTGCAGGGCTTTAATGTGAAACCATAAAGCATAGAACTCCACACAGCTAAATATGAACATTCAGATGTTTCAACCCTACAAATCATGGTCAAGAAACATATACATGATGCAGCCTAGGCATGATGTGCTACACTTTCCCAGGTAGAAAAATAATTTCATTATTATCCCTTGAACAACATTCCAAAATAATACATAATTAACCAGTCAAAGCATTGTTAGTAAAAAAATACCCAAGATATAAACAGCTAACAAATCAAATCGAAATAAACAGCAGCATCTACTGATTTTAGTATGTCCACAGCTTCTTCTTTTTTTATATCCCACTGTTAAACATTTTTTGGTCAGTGCTGGATATACAATTTTGCATTGACTTACTTTCTAGCAACACATGTGAAACATTTTACATATATATTTATGAATCATATAAAATATATTCTTTTACATGAAACGCATTTTCAAATAGTTTATTCAATGCCATAAAATCTGTTTAATGATTTATCTGAAACTTTCTTTTAAAGGTCTGCAGGATCTGGAAGACTTCCTTATCTGTGTAAATATTTGTTCAATGAAAACATTTATTTTTTTTCTCTCCTTGATATTTGAAATGGTTGCACTGGCTGGTCAGACACTAAAAATATACTCAAAAAAAGATATTACTTTGAAGTTCCCCACACATCGTATGGTCTCTGAACTAGAGTTTTATTCACGGACACTTACAGAAAATGCATGCATGTTCAGCAATGGCTTCCTTGAATAAAATGGCAATGTGAGTTCCTTTTTTTCCATTACCTGTTATGTCCTACAGGAGGTTAATGCTACATTAAATAAATCATAATTTTAACATTTATTCATCTTTCCCAACATGCCCTCCGTCTGTGTTGTCATTTGGTTTATATGCTGATCATGTGACATATTTTGGCACACATAAGCTACGGCTTTTAAATATGGTATCCCTGAGGAAAGCTAGTGATCTAGATGAAACGCGTAGGGTGAACCTGATCAATACAAATCCTTATCCTGGAGAGTTCTCCCATGTGCCAACATAGGTAGAGATGCAGCATGGTGTGTGAGTCTGATATTGAGCGAGACTATCGGGAACAACAACAGATGCTATTTTTTTTTTATGTCATCTAAACCCGCCTGAATGCACTTTGAAGCTAGCTCACAAATCTGAGACCTGTTAAGGAGGACTTCCCAACTGATGAGATCTTGATGAGAGCACAGTTCGGAGGGTCTAGCTGCTAGCAATATCAAGGAGGGTGAGAACCCTGCACTACTTTTTTTCTGCACTTTATTAACATAAATTATTAAGTGCCCCTTTGTTTGTGATTTTATCTATTGAGTTTTGATTTTTATACATTTGTTATATAAAATTTATATATTTTGAAGTTGGTATGCTCTGCACTAATGTACCACATTTTCTATAGCACTATTCTGCACAGAAAGTGCAGGCAGGACTGTTTAAAGGGCAAATGTTGCAAACAATTAAGTTTAATTGAAAGATTGCATCAAGTGTCAGCATTTTAATTAGAAATGCCTTAATGAAAGAATACATCTAAAGTAGCTTGTTGAGTCCCCTTTGCTTGTATAGCTGTATCAGGGGCGGACACCTTGGGTCAGATGAATGAAGATCTGACCAATCTAACCCAAGATGTCCACCCCCATATATTGCAATACAGAGCAAAGATGGTTCAATAAGATACTTTATTTGTATTCTTTCATTGAAGCATTTTTATTTAAAATACACTTTTATTTAAATTACACTTGATGCAATATAACTTAAACGTAATTTGCAAGCTCACATCCCATTATGTTGATTATTTACATGCTCAGTATAATTACATAGAGCCAAACATAAATAAAATGACTGCACACATTTACAAGTATTATTATTATTATTTTGTACCAAACAAGCAAGCAGGACAATATGACAAGTTTACAATCATGTGGACATATAATGAACATAGAAACAAAATATCCCTTCTGAAACATACTGTTAAACAGATGTACTTCTCAGAGCACAAAACATAACCTTTATTCTTCTCTTACAATACAGTACACATTCCATTTATAGCCTTTTAGGAATTGAGAAATTAAATAACTCTAAACATGTTTCATCCACGTACACGGACTTACTCATAGGCACTGACATAACGAGTTACGAGTTATTTGCTCTCTTGAACCCTAGCAACTGACCATGAATGGAATGCGTGCTGTGAATATAGGTAATGCTTTAGAAGTTCTCTGGGAGTCATTGGTCGGTGAGTGAACGATTGAGATTTATTGCTACATTGGACTGAGGCTTGCTCCCTAAAATGTGTGTGATGAATGAACATCAGATGTAACTTTAAATTACATAACATACATGTTGATACAGTACAGTAATAGGGTTAAGATATAGAGAGGCTAGAGGACTTTGCTCTAGGGAGCTTATCATCTTTTCACTGAACTTTATTTTTACTACAATGCCATTACTTTGGTCTGGGAGAGAAGACAAGTACTTATTTTAAGATGGCACTACGCCACTGCAATTGTATATTCTCAGTGCAATATTGTTTTTCCATAGCTAGTTCCATAGGCAAAAATCAATATTTAACACATTAAAGTTTTCATGCTAATTCATCAATCCAGCAGCAAATGAGGCTACAGCTGGACGTCTTTTCTCACCTTGTGGCAGTAATGTACAGCAGAGACAATCTGACGGAAGAAGTGTCGAGTTTCTCTTTCACTCAGTCTCCGTCTCTCACTGATGTAATCGTAGAGTTCGCCCTTACTTGCATATTCCATGATAATAACGATCTTATCTTTATTTTCAAATACTAAAAGACAAAAGAAATGTGATGTTACCATCCAAATTCCAGCCCATTGCACAACACAAAAATATTCTGATGGTACATTGAGAACAGAGACAACATGCTTTTTCAAGGCTAGGCAATCTCTGCCTCAGCAACTGATTTATATTATAACACCTATTAAAACTTAGATTGGGACTCCAATTGTTTAGCTTAACAGTTGTGCCAAATGTCTTAACACAGAGTTTTTATGGACATTTGTATTACTTATTCATGTACAAAACACAACCATTAATTTAGTCTGTTTGACTGTGCTTTTATAAACAATACAACACAGATCACGTCAAAATCTCATCCCTATTGGCTGTTAGGACTTAGATACCCTATAACAGCAGTGGCAAACCTGTGGCACGCGTGGCCAGGTTTAGCTTTCACCGGTTATCTGCTCCTTCATCTGGGATGTGCAGGCATCAGAGTAATAGATGGGCACCAATGGTCATCTGCTCCTTCTCCAGATGATTGGAGCATGCACGTTATGTGAAGAAGCATTCAAGACGGAAAGCAATTAACTGTACCTCCCGGACGACGGAGCAGATGAGAGCTGAACCTGTGTGTGTGTGTGTGTGTGTGTGAGTATAAGTGTGTGTGTAAGTATAAGTGTGTGTGAGAGAATAAGTGTGTGTGAGTATAAGTGTGTGTGAGTATAAGTGTGTGCGTGTGTATGAGTGGTCATGTGTATAAGCGTGCGTGTGTATGAGTATAGGTTTGCGTGTGTATGAGTATAAGTGTGTGTGTGTGTGTGTGTATGTGTATGAGTATATGTGTGTGTATGAGTATAAGTGTGTATGAGTATAAGTGTGCACGTGTGTGTATGAGTATAAGCGTGTGTGAGTACGTGTGTGTGTGTGTGTGTGTGTATGCGGTGTTGGCACTTTGAGGTCTGCAAAATTGTATCAGCCAAAAATTGGGCACTCGGGCACAAAAACGTTCGCCATCACTGCCCTATAATATATAAAAATATATAATATAATATCAACTGCCCTAGGCATTTCTGTTCTCTCTCTTTCAAGCATTTAGCCCCATGTGTTTGAGAGCTTGTTACTGGAACTATGGTTGGATTAGTCGCTCCCAAATAGAAAAACCTCGCCCCCAAGACTGAGATGCACTGAAAGGGATTTAGAGGATCTTAATCTCCAGGGCAGTATAAAGAAAAGGTCTATGAAAAAAACAACAACAACAAGCACATTCAAAGTTATGCCATAAAGCAACTGGATTGTAAAGCTGGGATAGTGACTGGATAAGCAAATATTCACATGTGACATTTATGGTTCAGATCAACAGATAAGATTTATTGTAACTGCAAACCCCATACTGTATTTACTGCTAATGAGAAATAAAATAAAAAAACCTTTTACTTGTAAATTTTAAAAGGTTGGCAAATGCACAGGTGTGCAAGGCAAACATTCCTAGACATGTCATAGAAAATATCACAAGTACATTCTACTGTATGTTTAACAGGCCTTGCAACATTTGCTTGACGCAATGTGAGAACAGTTCAAAATATCACTCTTACATGTGCTCATAAACTTTACAGGCACTTTTACTGTTCTGAGATTCACACAAACAAGTAACATTGGAGATTGGTTTTATAGTAATGGGTGACAGAGTAAAATTTACTGAACAATTATAGCAAAATATGGCTCTGTGCAGACCCCCTATCAGACAAGCCCCCACTCTGACTGACTGTGCTTGCTGGGACAATATTTCAATGTCCTTTGATACTAGCCACTATTAATACTTCTGATCCATGTAAATATTCTCATTAACATATTTATATCCCACAATAATAACTCATTTTTATATGGTTTATCAACAGTTGGACTCTACGAATTAACTGGATCGGCAGCTCAATAATAGATGTTACTATTGCCTAACTTTACGGTGCTCATCTATTGACATTGGAAGAATAAAGTGTTAATTTAACCCTACCTATATCTGAATCTACAACCCTTTGGTATGAACAGGGCTTTCTAACCAGTATAAAATGTCTATGTTTTGGTTAGAAACTAGAAATCAGACAAGATTCCGGCATGGCCTAAATTGGCAAACCAAACTGAATATCAATTAAAAATCTAAAAAGGACGCAATAATAGAACAGAGGAAGGCTATGCAATCTAGAAAGTGAGACTAAACTCAAGCTCGGTTTGGTAGAGGGGGATCCCCCTGTGTCTTTGGGGGAATAGGGAGGGCTCGACAGACTAGGAGACCCCACCAATTCTATAACAACAGTAGTTCAGGCGACTGAGTGATATGTGACAAATTTAACTGTATGTGGTAGATTTTAGAAAGCTTATTTTCTGTATTATTGGAATGAGCCAACACTTGTTGAGTTTGATGTAAGTCTAACGGTCTTTTATAAAATTCTAAAAAAATTATATATTAAAAAAATGTCATATAACAACTAGTATCTTTGTATATAAGAATGCCCTTAGGTATGGTTGTTATTTACAAATTGGAGTGGTATCTTAGCTTCATTATTAGGCGTTATAGTCTGTGAAAGGTGAGTTGCAAATGAATGGAGGTGAGATGAACAGACAGCACAGAGAAGCAGAGGTTTTAACTAACCTGTACCAAAGAGTCCAATAAATGGCAAGCAGGTTAATCCTTGAAAATCTCTATTTCCTAATCAGCAATTTTCAGCAGGCAAAACAGAACAATAACCGGTGGGGTGAAATGTCTTGCGCATTTCGCACTGTATGTTTATATTATAAATAAAAGTTATATTGGGCATTTTGCCTCTCCAGGACTAAACTAATTAGGTACATTACTATATTTTAAAAAAAATGCGCAAAGAATTTATATTGTGGTCAAGAGTTTTGCTTTTCCTTTCTGCCTCTGAGATCTGCAAACCTGGAATTACTTAGGTTGCTCAGCTGGAGATGTGTAACATTTCAAGCTATTCTTCTTCCCTTTCTCCTTATTATTAGTGTTCGCCTGCATGCCAAAATCTGTTTTATGCTCCCACCCTTGAGCTACCAGCCAAACAGATCTGATAAAAAAAGAAAGGAAGCTGAAGCATGATAACATCGAATGTTCTCTGCCCTCAAGGCCCGGCCTGTCCGCTCCTGTCAGTAATTCCCATCTGTGTAATCCTCATTAAACGGAGACTTCTGAAACCTGAAGAGCTGTCTCTGGACGGATTACTGGATCCACAACGTTCTCCAAAAATGAGCGCATGATATTTTTTTTTAGGCACTTGAGATAATGACTTTCCCAGTCTTAAGTAGTCTTCTGATTTGCTCCATTATTGGTATAAAGCCAACTAGAAGCTTGTTTTTCTTAAGCAAAAAGGTGGTTATTGACTAATGTATTCCAGAATATATGAAATTACAATGTTATGTTTAGTAGCTTACTACTGGGCCCAAAAATTCTATCCAACAAAGTACTAATAGTAGTGTCCAGAAAGGATGTATTATCTGTATAGTACCAATTATAAAATTATGGTCGGAAGAACTGCTAGCCAGTATTTTTTGGTCAGTTTACAGTGCACGGTAAGATTTCATGTAAAAAAAAAAAATAAAGTAATAATTTTCTTTTCTACTGGTTTATTTCTCCAAATGGGAAGTTCAATAATGTAATACAATCCTAAGGTTACTTTTTTTATTTATTATGTAGTTGTAGCGTGACAGTGTAAGCTTGTGGATAAGAATGACTATGGGCTTTATTCATAAAAGAATTGCAAATTTTAGGCCAAAGTAGCCAAGTTGTAACAATTCTCCTTTTATTCATGAATATGGCCTTATGTTTGATGAGCAGAAATATATATATTTTTTCCATATACTGGTACCTCCAAACAAGTAAGAGTAAATTAATTAGCAAGGTTTCTAGATAGTGTATTATTCCCTTAATTGTTTTCTCAAAAATCTGCAAAGGAGAGAAGTTTTTCCAAAAATTTTTTTTGTTTTAAAGATATATGTTTATTTATTAAACAGCAATAATAAAATCATAACACAGATGTAATATGTGATATGACTCAGTGGACCTCACATGATAACAAACAGTTACAAGGTTTCTAGAGTGTAGATGTTACTAGTGACTGCTTCAATCTGTAACAAGTATATATATATATATATATATATATATATATATATATATATATATATATATATATATATATATATATATGTACTGATGGGGTTATATGCTATATTAAAAATTCCTGATTGGTAAAGCCAGCTCTAGCCATACAAATAAATATATTTTTTGGAATATTTTCACTGGACATTCACAATATATGTTAAAATCTGTGGATTCGTTTTTGACCAATCTGGGCACCACTGCCTATTAGCGATATGAGTCGCTAGTGTTTTTAATGTGTGCCATTCCACTCACTTTATTTCAGTTACACACTTTGGATTTACATCTGTGTTTTTATTTTATTATTGCTGTTTAATAAATATATATTTTCTTGGAAATGCTACTCTCCTTCGTAGTTTTTTTTTTTTTTTAATTTTAGTTTAATTTAATTTTTTTTCCCCCTAATTAAAGTATTATTTTACTTTATTCAAGTCTTAGAATTTCAAACATATGGTCAAGGGCTCCATTTCTGCTAGTCAAGTGATTAAATGAATTCTCTAAGTATTTTGGGCAAAGTGATTTAAGTAGATCTGCCTGTTCTTTCCTAGTTTTAAATACATATTAACAATAACTCTCAAGAATTGTTCCTCCTAAGACAACAAAGCCATTTAAGCTTTAATGTCCTGCCTGCCTGCATATGACAAGAGGCTAAAGTCATCCAACTGTGACCCTACTGATGTTTCTGTAGTACCAGTTCCATCATTCTTATTTTGAGCAGCTGACCAGGGAATATGGAAATTGAATTCATCCAGCTCAGAAAAATGGTAATAAATGAAGCAAACTTTCACATGAGAACATAAAAGTTTCAATATAGGGCTTGCAATATTCAAACATAACAAGATTAATATTCCTATCTTTCAATGTTGTTTAATAAAACGAATCATGTTTTTACCTTTTTTGTGTTCTCTATTAACCCTTTAAGGACCAGGGATTTTCCTGGGCCAAGGACCAGAGCGTTTTTCAATTTTTAATACGCAGTTTTTGAAACATAAATTTCCTCTCTCTCATTTAACGTACCCATACAAGTTATATGTTGTTTTTTAGAGGACAGTTAGAGCTTTCTTTTGATACCCTATACATAAAAATGATTTACATTTTAGTATTAAAAAATACATATAAAAGAGGAAATTTTTGAGGAAAAAAAAGTTTTTCCCCATTATTTTCCCAATAATAAGCTACATAACTAGTGCAACACTAACCCACTTATCCCCCCTAATTAACTAACTAATAAAAAAGAAAAATATTGGTTCCCAAACCCCCCATAACAAAAAAGACAGAAAAAAACTCTGAAGAGTGCGATGTCAGATCAGTAAAAATCAGGCAACAGGCATGCAGGGGTTAAATTTTATTAAATAAATATATTAAAATTACCTTTATTTATTCAAAAAAACTTTATAAATTGTAAAAATAAAAAAATCTGTTAAAAAAAAACTAAATGAGGGCCATAAAGTGGAAGGAAACTGATCACAGTTAAAAACTGTGATCAGCAATGAAAGGGTTAATTTTTTTTTTTTTTTTTAACCTATGTGTGTATAATTAATTTATTTTTACTTACAGGTCACTCTCTGTGCTTCACTATAAGAATGTGAAGCACAGGGAGTGAATTAGAGGCAAAGTCAGTGTGTGAACACACTGACTTTGCCATCTAATTTGCATGTTATCGCGGTGATGACTAAATCACCGCGATCACATGCCCGGAAACTGACCGATCGGGTCCAGGAGCTTTGCCTCGGGTGCGAGGCTTAGTCCTGGACCCGTTGCAGACTAGCTGGCGGTGCCCACGGAGCGCACCGCCGGCTAGACTGCATGACGAGTTAACTCGTCATAAGGTCGCTAACGCTGCGGCTCTTATGACGAGTTAACTCGTCATAAGGACGGGAAGGGGTTAATCTGTTTAAAAAAACAGGTTTAAAAGTGGCACCTGCTGAAATGGCTCCTAATAGTGGTGCAGTCACTGGGTGTGCCAATATATAATGTTAACTCTAGACAAAGTTTGGGAGTTTGCAATACCTGTGGTATTCCTGGACGTTCAGGCTCTCCGTAGCACCAGTATACACATATACACATAATTATTTCACAGTGATTGCACTTTTTTAATATTCTCAATACTTTTTCATGCATTGGTTTTTATACATCCCCCACTATGTATTTTGAAAACCTTCTTCTATTATTATTCTCAGAGGTGAGAAAGTAGACATCTGGTGGTGGTGGGGGGGACGACGGGCGGAGTGAGGAATGCTTACATCTATTGATTTTAGTACATACTAACCCATAGCAAATGCCATAACACAGCCTCCTTTATTAACAACATGCATCCTTGTCTTAAAAATTCTGGACCAGAATTAAGAGAAAACTGTATTTAGTATACATTGAACAAAAAACACTGCTTTAGAAGAAAAATCAGTTCATAAAAATCTCATAAATGACAAGAACAATTACATGCCAATAAAAATTCAGTTATAAAAAAAAAAAAAAACACTATCCAGAAGGATATTGATACTTTGGAGAGAGTTCAGAGAAGGGCTACTAAACTGGTTCATGGGTTGAAGGATAAAACTTACCAGGAAAGGTTAAAGCATCTTAACATGTATAGCTTGGAGGAAAGACTTAACAGGGGGGATATGATAGAAACATTTAAATACATAAAGGGAATCAACACAGTAAAGGAAGAGAGTATATTTAAAAGAAGAAAAACTACCACAACTAGAGGACATAGTCTTAAATTAGAGGGGCAACGATTTAAAAGTAATATCAGGAAGTATTACTTTACTGAGAAGGTAGTGGATGTATGGAATAGCCTGCCAGCAGAAGTGGTAGAGGTAAACACAGTCAAGGATTTTAAACATGCGTGGGATAGACACAAGGCTATCCTTGCTATAAGACCAGGAACGGGGGACTAATAAAAGTACTCAAAAAAATTGGGCAGACTAGATGGACCGAATGGTTCTTATCTGCCGACACATTCTATGTTTCTATGTTTCTAAAGTGCATAGTGCAGTATTCTATGGCATATATTATGACTAGATGTATCAGCCCTTTCAATTAGACCTCTCTGGCTTCTGTACCTATTGTGGATTTTTATAGTTCTTCAACAATCTTATTTCTTGGATAAAGCAACAGAGAAGCATTCAATTAAACAGGATTTATTAATATAAAACATTTAAAAAAATATCTTACACTTTAAAAACATATGGGTCACCCAAATCACTTCTCCCAAGTCCTCAGGTGCCATCTCTGTAAAAAAGCAAATGGCTCAAGCCTGGAAAGTAAAATGTGCTTCTGCTCTCCAACAATGCATTTCACCTTAATGCACTCTTCATCTGGGGTGCTTTATTTGTTATTCTGCTTTAAAATATGCAATATTGTCACATACCATTTAGATGGCTTTCATGTAGTTTTTTTTAAATATTTTATGCACTTTTTATTTTAATAAATCCTATTTACTTGACTGCTTCTCTTTGGCTTTTTACAACAAAGAAGATTGTTGAAGAACTATAAGAGATCGTGCTCATCTGAGTGTGAGTGTAATAAATCTACTCATACGATATGCCTATCTTGCACATGCAATACTGCACTATGCACTTTATTGTGGTTTTGTCTGTTATGAGGTTTTTACCCTTTTGTGAAGATTAACTGATTTTACTACTAAAGATGATTATAAATATGAAATGACTACTCATATTTGCACAGTGTCTTTATTCACTGTATATTTATTTATTTCACTAGTGTAAATTGTTACTTATTGAGATACTTCTCCTTCTGGTTGTAGAACACTAGGGAAGTTTGTGCTGTTTTATGTACACAGGCGCACTGTGTACATGTTTGTCTATTGTATACATTATTTTCACAGAGGCCCGATAACGATTGATCCAATTTCATTAATCAGATATGTTGGGAGGGTACTCTGCTAAATAAATCAAATGTAAACCATATGGCTGTAACAATAGGAAGAATACTTAGGCTATGAAATCCTCTTACAATAAATTGGGAACATGAGAGTTTTGTAGACGCATAGTGAACTGATTTTGTGGATGAAGCATAGACTTAGACACAGTTTGCTCTTTTGCACATGTGTAATATAATATCTAAAATATGAAAGGGATTTCCTTAGCATATCCGCCATGCAGCTGTCCAAATATGAATTCTTGCATGTGTCCCAGTATGAAATTCTTAATGTGAAGGTAGTTTAGGCAATTATAATCTACCTCTACTTTACCCATACCAGTGAACCATTATTATTACATGAACACACATATGCAAGGCCAAAGATTACACTCTTTTTTTGTCCATTTAAATTATAGATATCTATATTCCACACAGTACAGTACTGTGAATTTTGTAGTCATATCTGCAAGTGTTTCTAAACAGATATGTTTTTATATACTGGCATTTATAGAAATATATAGTATTATTGTATAGCTCTATATGTGTATAAATAATTCAAATTTTACTTTATGCACACTTATTCCAGGAGGCTAGGTAGGGTTGCCACCTGGCCGGTATTTTACCGGCAGGCCGGTAAAATATTGGCATCAGGCCAATGTTAAGTCTATGGAGACAGTACCAAGGCTGGTATTTTTTGGAAGAAAAGGTGGCAACCCTAAGGCTAGGAATGTTTTGAGGGGGGTTTTATGGTCATTTTAATCAGTTCACTCGAGTGAAAAAAAAAATTTGATTGCAAGGAATCTGTTTTTTTCTGCTTAGATGGCCCAGCACCAGGACACCAGTGGAATGGTTGGTGGGAATGAAATTGACTTTGCTGCCTTTAACAATATATAACTCACAGCTAGCTTACAATCCCAAAGCACGCGTTAAAAAAAGAAAAGGAGTTCACAAATTGTGGCTCTGCTACACTAAGTTCTGTGATGCAGAATGTTGATCCATATCAAGGACAGGTAACCTTCAGCACTCCAGCTGCCGTCGCTTATGACTCCCACGATCCTCAACTGGTGCCGGACTGAGCACAGGAGTTGTAGATCATAGGAAACCCACAGACACATTAAATATATAAAAGAAGACATGTGGTAAAGTTATGTCCTCAGGAATGCAGTATTATTGTCATAATACAGACCATTTGTTTACATTGCCATGTTATGGAAAATATGCAGAAAAAAGGCTACAGAAAAATGCCTTCTGGATGTAACAATAGAATAATTTATTCAGAACTCATTCTTTAGTTTACTTTTAACTTCAGTGCATGACGTTTTGTTTGCTGCTTTATTCTGGTTTTCTAATTTCTTGCATGGAATTCCCCTTATGTTTTCTCCTTCTAGTGATCTTCTAAATTACAAGCAATGTGCTGACATTCCATCCATCTGGTGTCTTTGCATGCATTGGTATTTTTATTATTCCACTAACAACTGCACATAGAAGTACCTTCCTGCTTCTTAATAAAACGTCAGTCAATCAAAGGAGCATATTCTTGGTGCAGGTAGCAAACGCATTAAAGCTTATGACATCCACTCCATTCCCCCAACCAGGTCACAGGCAGTGGTAAGCTTTAGTTATCAGATAACACCATGTAAAAAAAAAAAAAAAAAGCATTCCTTGTTTTTATTTCCTTCTTCTGCTCCCTACACTCCATTCCTACATAGGACTTGCCCAGCAGCTAGGACTTGCCCTGGATGGCACTCACAGGATTTTCCTCAGCACCCACATTGTACTCACAGGACTTTCCCCAGCACCAAGCATTTACCCTAGCACCCAGCATCCAGATTGCACCCAGGGTTTACCCACGCTCCCAGGACTTGCGCCGGCACCCAGGAGTTATCCCAGCACCTAGCTCTTACTTCTCTCTCCCTGGGTGGGAGTCTGGGTGTCGGGAGGTCACTTGACCCCTGCCACTCTGAAGTGCATGGAGAACTGGGTCGCCTCAGAAGATGTCTGTGTCCCAGGGCAGAATAAAGACATCGGCTGCCTGCCTCCTCTCTCCACATGTACAAAGAGGGCTGATGAGAGGAGATATTATTATCTCCTCAGCCAGCACCACTGTATTTGGTAAAGCGGTTTAGTTTGGTTGCTTTTACTAAGATCCAAGGCTGCATTGAGCCAAGTACAATGAAAAATATGTGACATATGATTATGTTTAAAAGGATTTTTATTTAATTTTTTAAAGATAACATGAGTTACAATTTTTTTTTAAGTCATTTGATGTAGTTGATTTTAAAAAATGGCAAATATTAATGAAACTAAAAGGGTGCCCCTTAAAATTTCTAATTCTATATGTGATGTCATTCGTCATGCAAAGTAAAATTAGGCACCTATGACAGGGATACTTATATCGGCATCAGCTGTTTTCTGAAATAGTTTATGGCAGAACACATAAGGGTTGGCTTTCTTGTCCTGTGACCAAGCACAGCTAGGAACCTTCAACTGAATGGAACTTGCCAGAAATATTAAAAGCACTGGGACTCGTTAAGATACAAAATGTAATAAAAAGACATCTGAAAAGCCTCTGAAAGCCCACAGCAACTGCTCTCTTTAATATTGATCACTTCTAAAAATGATAATTTGAACAAGTCAATAAAATCACTGAGTTAACTAACACTACTTTTATTTTTAATAAAAATATCAGTTCATAGAGAAAAGTGCTGCATTTTTTAATTGGTTGAGACATGTAGTTGCATCTCACCTATAATTAAAGTTGTTCTAGCTATAAGTAAAATGTTGGGAGTGCACATACTGTGTGTTATGCTGACACAGTATGTGATAGCTGGCAAATGTAAAAAGCAGGATTATGTTAAAGGACATCTAAAGTTTTTTTCACTTGTGCTTCTAATATAGACACACAAGTGTTATGAGAATAAACTGGCATGTACATGCCAGCTTATCCTCTGCCTAGCAGCTGCCATGCTTCCATGGTAAGCAGGGTGCTCAGTCAAATCGGCAACTTAAAGGGACACTATCACTTACATAAGATGTAACTATATAACCCAGTCATTTAAAACAAAAACATATAAAAATCATATGCCACTGTTTTTTTATACATATATTTTAATGAATTGTATATAAAAGGAAAAATAAAATTAGGTGTGTATCTATGGCTCCATTTTGTAAATATTTCGCATGATGCAACATCATCCAAAATCTTCCAGCCAGTCTCACTTTACAACTGTGGCTAAAGCCTGCATGATGATGTCATAAGATACACACCTGCTCCCTTACTGGCTCTTGTGTATCATAGTGGGTAGGCCTAGGCGGATGTGTACAAATTTTTTACCTGCCTTCCAACACAAAGAGAGGAGACTGACCTGATCAAACAGGATCATAACTCCGCCCCCGTGTGATGTAATATTTACATTACCCTCCCATTCAATGCAAGTCTATGATCAGAATTCATGGAGCCCCCAGCCCCAAAGTGAGAAATTTGTGATGTAAAGTCTCTGGGGGGTGGCACCCAAAAGCACTAAATTTCACAAAATGGTGGCGCCAAGTCACACTTGTTTACTTAAATATTTTTTTAAATACAGTCATAAAACAAAAAGAAAAGACATATCTGAAATCAACAATACAATATAAAAGAAATAAAACCTTTTCATTTTTTGGTGGGATTGTGTCTTTAATTAGGTCCCCTTTGAAAACAAGGGAGACCCCCTGCTACATTCAGACCCCGATCAGACAAGTGTGGGAAGCCTCTTCGCTGATTGAAGCTAATACTGTTAGCGAACGCCAGCCTCCTAACCAACTCTGCCTCAGCTGTAAGAGCTGACAGTAAACCTGCATGTATTTCAGATGATTCACGTTGGGTTTACTTTGGAAAAGGGTCAATAGCTGTCTAACCCTTGCAAGGGTTAAAAAGAAAAGTAGATTTTTAAGGCACTGGCTAAAGTTTTTTAATAGGTATTCCCCACTCTAATCTCAACAATTGTTACAAAAATGTTAAAGCAACACACAAAGAAGCCATTGACCCCCCCCCCCTCCCCTCTAAAAGCAATTGCTCTATTATTGCCCACCAAATGGCACCTTAGAGACTTTGTCCTTCTCATCTTACCTAACAACATGCCTAGCCACTGGTAAAATAAGTGGGGCCTAGTTTAGAAATATTTGTTCCCTTCACCTCTCCTCACCCCTCACCTCACCTTTCCTCACCTGTAAATATATTTGCAAACCTATATATATATATATATATATATATATATATATAAAATCAGGTCATACATTCCTTTTCAGTACCATGCATCTCTTAGCTTATAAAAAGCACTAGGCTGATTTTGCAAATGATGAGAGTCATCGTATATTCCCACAGAGAATGCTGGAATGAGGTGACCCTGTGTAGAGAGTGAAATGAGATGGAAAACAAATAATGAAATGATAGTCAGGCTCTTAACTTAGAACAAAGATAAAAGAATTCTGGCATTATTTTACCTTTCAATTAGACCGTGTTTCTAATTAATTTCCTGTCTAGCTGAGCTGTGACGTCAAGCAACGCATCTCTTTTTTCCCCTTTCCTTTCTTTTCTTGATAGCACAAGCCCCACAACAGAATTCTTGTCATCCCATTACCGGCAACTGGCAAGGAGTCAAGTACACAATGAACTTGCTTCCACTGTTAAATTCCATTGACCTTTGATTTCATCAAGTAATTATTTACACCTACATCAGTGTTCTGTTAACAACATGCAGTTTCTCAAATTGTTTTGAACATTAAATGCAAGCTTACTGTGAACTCAAGGAACACAGAAAGAATGATACAAGGGGCATATTCAATTTAGGAATCGTGACAGGTCTCGTACTAATATCTCTAGGTTTCTACATTATGAAAGGGTTGATAATGACATATTAGGACATTCCATTTTGTGGTTTATTAGATTTTACAATTAGAATTGTTTTAGAACATATTATTAATTAAAACGTATAATATATGTAGCACTTCCCCATACTACTCTCTCCCCACAGAAAAAAAACAAACAAACTAAAATCAACACTATGTTAGGGGCAATTTGTTTTAACTGACGCTCCATTAAAATTTTCAAAATTAAATTACCTTAAAGGAACAGTTAACCCAAATCTGTCTATAAGTAAAACATGGTGAGTAGATTTCTCCTGTCATTCAAATTTAGATTCATGTCCATTTTTCTCATAAGTGCATAATAAATTTATCAATGTACATTATTGGTGGCTTGTCACAATAGGAAGGCTTTTGGTCCCTGATCTCTTACTGAGGAGTCTTCATTCACTCCAAAACCAGTAGTTTCATGGTCCGGATGCGCGCAGACACAGGATGGGGTTTCAGCAACTTCGGAAGAGTCTTTGTGAGTATTTAATCATTTATGTTAGGACGAACATTGTGTCTAGTCAAGTTCTCCATTGCTCCTAATGAAGCCATTCCAGTAGTGCTGGCGAAACCCGTCGAGAGACTGTGGGTTTCATCAGAGATCACTGTTGTGGACTGCTGCTTTCACCAATATTCCTCAGTGCCTAGAATTTCTAGTGCCACCATCTTCAGAATGTTTTACAGTGAGTCACTGTGGTCGCTGTGGGTTCACTCTTTCACATCATTCATTAAAGGTTCTGCCCTACTTCTTCCTGGGTTTTTTTATCCATTGCAGATTATTAAAGATTTTCTGAAGATTTTAAGAGCTATATTAAATAAGCCTATTATTTCAGTTGTTTGTGAGTGTATATTACTCAACTTTAATTAATTTCACCACAGGTACTGTATTACACTATGGTTTTGTTTATTTAGATTTTAAGTGACTACATTTGATACGCCTGATTTGCCTATACATACCCTTCAAGCACCCAGGAGAATGTTATAGGGGTGCAGTGTTTCCCTTGGTAGCAAGTATATATATATTTAAAAAAAATATATATGTCATTTTGAGTACACCTCATTCACCTCCTGTGTTAACAGTACAGAAGAAGTGTAAAAATATCACTGGGACATCTTAAACAACTGCAGATGTGGCCTAATTTAAAATACATTAACAAGTAAATTCATTTTAACCTAACCTCTCAATTCCTGTTCTTTTGGAAGGAATGCATCGCTTTCATACCAAAGCTTTTGTTCACTTTCGATGGCCAATTGAAGAGTGCAGAATGTTGTGTTTCATAGTATGTTCACAGTAAATTTCAGTAATTATATGGCATAAATTGAATACATGTTTTACAACTATCAATACGTCATGATGTCGGCAAACAAAATAGTATTGCCAGTGCCCCACCTCAAAATAACATGCCATTTGGAAAAGTTAGGAGACATGCAGAAGATTTAGCATTGGCTTGGCATTTACTTGCAAAGTGCCAAAGCATTTGAACTCACATAGAGTTGTGTAGACAGGTTTTAAATTATTTCTGCAGTGAATACTATGCCTCTAATCCGTTCCTAATAAAGAGAAAACTACCATGGCATGTTAAAGAAAGAATTTTCCTCCTAGCAAAATTCAATATCTCTCAATTTGAGGATTTTGTCTTCTTTTGGATCAACAGCAGGAAAAAGGATAGGTGGAAAAGTTAAACTTGAAGGACTTAGGTTTTTTTTCAACCTAAATTTCTATATTACTATGTTACATATCCATACAAACAATAAAGTTACTTTATGATGAACAATAAATAAAAGATGCTAACATTACAAATGAGGGAAGTGCTCATGCCATTGTACAGAGCACTGGTGAGACCTCACTTGGAGAATTGTACGCAGTACTGGAGACCGTATCTCCAGAAGGATATTGATACTTTGGAAAGAGTTCAGAGAAGGGCTACTAAACTGGTTCATGGGTTGAAGGATAAAACTTACCAGGAAAGGTTAAAGCATCTTAACATCTATAGCTTGGAGGAAAGACGTAACAGGGGGGATATGATAGAAACATTTAAATACATAAAGGGAATCAACACAGTAAAGGAATAGAGTATATTTAACCCCTTTGTGACGTTGGGACGTTCTATGCCATCCTGACTTTAAGTGCCTTAAAGTCATTAGGACGGCTTAGTACGTCCTGTTTTCGGATCCCGCTGCAGGCACTTACAGCGGGATCCTACCTGTCAGATGAGGCCACTTTGAGTGGCCTCAGTCTGACAGGGAAAATGTAGCCGGTGCTCAAAGCGAGCACCAGGTACATTTCTCTAAATCGCACTGTGCCCGAACTTCCGGGTTCGAGCACGCCTCCGTGACGTCACACGTGACGTCACACGTGACGTCACACGTGACGTCCGGAGGTCTTTGCGATTTTTTGGCAGAGACCCACAGGGTCTATTAAGACCCTGATCGGGTCTCTGCCAGAGTGTTCCTGGCTACCGATCACCTTGTGATCGGTGGCCAGGAACAAATCGTGACGTTTTGGTTCTTGCGTCGTTTGGGACGCAAGGACCATGCGTCACGAAGGGGTTAAAAGAAGAAAAACTAACACAACTAGAGGACATAGTCTTAAATTAGAGGGGCAACGATTTAAAAGTTATATCAGGAAGTATTACTTTACTGAGAGGGTAGTGGATGTATGGAATAGCCTTCCAGCAGAAGTGGTAAACACAGTCAAGGATTTTAAGCATGCGTGGGATAGACACAAGGCTATCCTAGCTATAAGACCGGGAACGGGGGACTAATAAAAGTACTCAAAAAAAAAAAAATGGGCAGACTAGATGGACCGAATGGTTCTTATCTGCCGACACATTCTATGTTTTTATGTTTCTAAATCCAAAAACATTAAAATGTATTAGCATTTACAAAATAGATGATTTGCTACTGTTTGTATTATTGTTATTTTTATAACAAAATGTATATGCATTTCCTAAAAATATTTTAACTAATAAACACTAGATCGAAGTGCACAGATGTGAAAAAAAATATGTTCACAAGTAATTCAGAGCCCTGGTGTCAGTGTTGTCATGACAACGTGATGCTATACATGCATGCACATTACTGCTATGTCACATACTGCTATGCAATCAATGACCTACATTGATGTATTACAGCACCAAGGAAATGTAACATTTTCAGGCAAAATCAATGTAGAATTAAATACCAGTATCCTGAGTACACATACAATACTGCACATTCAAATAGTTATAAAATCTTAAGCAACTGACACGTATACCCAAGACCCATTAAAGGTCTAACATCACACCTAATTTGTATCACCATTGCAATCCCTACAGTGGGATAGTACATCGCAACATGAAAAACATGATCAGGCATTGGTATTATTCGATTTGAATGGACTTATATGCATAGTAGGGATTATGTTTGCACTTTAGTAATAATGAAAAAATATATTCTTATAGTTGTAGTGCGTACAAGTGCTCTCCTGTATTCATTTTTCATATTACCCTTTCATAAACAATATGTTAGTCTAAACTTCAGTAATTAGTTGGTATAAATATTCTTGTTCTAAATTACTTAAGCAATTACACAACTATCACTAGGCCATGCACGATGTCACCAGAAAAAATGTATTGCCAAGGCCTCACCTAAAAATAACATGTCTTTGGCACCGCCTTTAAAAACCAAAAGTACCCCTATTTGTCCATTTGGAAAGTTAGGAGTCATGTAGAATGTTAGCTTTGGCCTGCTATGCAGAACAAGATATTGTGAAACTCTTTTTAAGATTTGGACTATCCAATCAATTAGACATTTTTATATATAATACTGTTAATGAAATAAAACCTCAGAGAATTAAAAAAAAAAAAATCAATTCTGTTCCTTTTACAGAAATCAGTTTATTGAAGAAAATTAAAATATTCTTGTGCACAATTCCAAGGGGTTTAAATAGTCATTTAAAAGGTTCATTTGAGCCTCTCTGCTGTGCAAACAATAAAATGGAGTTTAGATTAACGAGCAAATAAATAAATGTGTATATAGACATATAAAATAAACGTGACTACAGACTAAAAATAAATCATATTGCAGCTTTAAATATAAATGCTGCTAGACTCAGACTAAAGTACCCAGGGAATAAACTGCCCTTTGTTTTTCCAGACTTGACATGTTGGTCTGAGGATTTTCATGAAAGAAGCACTTTCCTTTACTGATTAAATTTATACTCTGAAATTCAGAGCGAAGCATTCTGGCAAGGTCAGCTGTAGCTGTTCACTATTATTCAAGATGTTTTAAGTCACTTCAACAGTATTTTCCTCCCAGCTGTATGTTGCAGAGTGCCAATTTTTGTCCTGCTGAGAGGATGGAATATCTCTTGACAGAGAATTAGGGTCTACCTCTTCCAGTTACTCCTGGAAATAAATTCACTTTGATTGGGTTACAAGAAAGTATCATTAAACTAGTAAGCCTCCTCAAACCCTTTGTATCTACTTAGCTTTAAAGACTTGAGGTCTTTGGTTCAGTCACATCTTACTGTTAATCACCTCTCGCTAGAAAGGCCAAAAGTTAATAATCAATTCATCTTTTCTTTTAAGAAAACAAGAGACTGAGATCTTAAATATAAGATATTCATTCTCAGTATTACTTTTAAATATCTACTTTAAAATACTGTAATTGTTTTTACCACAGAAATCCCAAGCGTTGCAAGGGATTCTGGGTAAGAATATTCAAATAAGGTATGTAGTGGCCATCTTTTAATGCATTATCCACTTCTAATATGGCACTCTATGGAACAGGGATCTTTCAAAACCTATAGCATTACTAAGGAAACATTTACAGGTTAATTTTGGTTGTACCACAGAATGAGCTAATTTTGTATGCTGGAGACTTTTCATCAAGATGCCAATCTATATGAAAGGTCACATCCTGGCGGTAGGTAGAAGGAGCCCAGTTTCCCACCAGGAAAACTAACCAGGTATTCAAGAAAATCCAACATAAATGCTGGAAAAGGTTACTGACTCCAATACTGCTTGCAGGGCAAATGAGAGCTTTATTGTAAATCCACAATAGAGATTATTTTACACGCAGAGCATGAATAAAGACTGTTTAACACGTTTGGCACATGTCATGCTTGATCATAAGCTCTTCACCAACACAGCTGGCTGAAGCAGTTAATGATGGCACTGTTATAACTTAGTGGTATCTGAAGACACTTCTTGGTTGTTCTTGAGATGTCACCCTGTGTGATAGTGATTTGTGATTCAGTTTGCATATATATATTTTTTTATTCAGTTAATTATGGAGAATTCTGAGAGAGAAAACTAAAGTCCCTGAATCCAATCCCCTATGTCAGCATGTATAAGGTAGTTGAGTTCACAATGTGGAAAAAATGCTCTTTCAATTTATTGAGAAAGTGCAACCTTGTCTGCTCCACCGGACAGCTCATCTTCTACCAGCGGTGACAGTAGAACAGGACATGGGTTAAATGTTCTAGCAGTAGAACACCAGGAAAAAAGCAAATCCCAACATAAAATAAAAATGTGTTTACTGCTTCTATTGTCTGTGCTGTCCTGTTTAATTCTTACCATAAAAATCATCTACAGAGAAGGCCTCCTTTGGTAATGAAAGGATTGCCATCATTGGTTACATTTTGACAGATTTTTGCATGAGTCTTAAAGAATCTGCCTGACTTAATTCTAGAGTGCATTTCAACAGATTCTGGTTTTCCTCCAGAGTTAAAGGAAATTCCCGATAGGTGTTTTTACTTGGCAAGGTGCTTTTGGCAACATGAATAGGGTGTGTGCTTTAATCATCACTTTCCATGAGAGAATTGCTGCTTAGTTTGTATATGTATATTATTTATATATATTTGTATATATATATATATATCTACAGAAAGTTTTCTGCAGCGACTTCACTAACTAAACTAACTAACCCTCAGAGATGCAGCTGCTGCAGATCATAGATCCCATCAAGCTCAGTCAGCATCAGACTGGACATGCCTGACGTAATCTGTAGTAGTTGGAATGCCAGAGGTTTCTAACCCTGTCCTTTTGTCCTGTAGAAACCTGCCTTTCTATGATATAATCCACAATACATCACACTTCCAGCTCATCTTGGCTGCTGCTATTCTCAGTGGGTAGGGGGTAGTCACATGTAATCTAAACGGAACCCTCTGGATGCTTATTTGGGTGATTCGCCTGATTCTTTTCATTTTCCCATCTGGCATAGTCGTTTCATTTCTTGGCTCTTCAAATAACCTTAAGGTTTAGGTTACTCTGGGACAGTTTGGTTCATTGTTATTGCCATTTTCTGTAATTGATGGTGCTATGTAATCTTACACATGCAAAAAGAAGTCATCCATATCAGCAATCTACTGTACCATTAATCTGAAATACTATTGCATACCAAGGGTTGCATACCGGTGCTAAACAAAAGGGGAAGGGAGTGACATAAAAGGCTTCATTTTTATTTTTGAAATGTGAATTCTGATGAAAGTTTTTAAAAGTCCCAGTTATTAGAAGATCTTTTTCCTACAAGTATGGAGAGCTATCATCTATAATTTAAGCCCTTTGCAGAGATTTCTCCCCTGACAACATGCAAGTCAATGGGGTATTTTCAATGACTGGAGTTAACTTATCTCATGTCACTGAATACCATAAGCTGCCGGAGAAAAATCTGAGTTAAAAACATAATGTGATATTTTAGGTTATTAAATCGGCTCAATGAATTGTTTACTTTTATCTGTGACTTTGATTTATTTCAGATGCTAACAAATAATAAAACTGGAATCAGTACACAACAGATATCCACCAGATAATAAACACCCACTTAAAAAAAAAAAATACTGATTGTCTATAAAAATTGAATTTTCGTGTGTTTTTTTTTCTTCTTCTCTGGTGTGCTATAACATTTAAAACTGTTTGGATAGATTTAATAAAAATAAACATCTTTATATGTTGAGTATAGCTTTGCTTCCCCCACAGATATAGAATGCTGGCAAAGGATCAGCCACTCAATTTTAGTGGACCACACAAAAGTTTACATCAGTCAATACCACGCGTAGTTAAATCAGATAATTACCTTCATATATGCTTATAATGTGCGGGTGGCTAAGTGACGACATAATTTCAATCTCTCTTCTGATGTGAACCATATCTTGCTCATCTCTTATTTTGTCTTTGCGGATGGACTTTATGGCAACCTGAAACAGTTAATAAATTAAGAGTTACTTTGGGAACACAACAGATGTTAGGCAATTATTAATAGTGCTAAAAAATCAACACAGATGTCGAGTGTTGGCAGAAGTATACATGGATCATAGAAGCTAAAAGATCTGCTTAACTAAGGTCTTCTCCAATTTTTTTGAAAACCTGGACTTGACAAATGCAAATGTTCTTATACTGGCATTTATTGTGAGAAACGTGGGATGTAATGGACTAGCAAGCCAACATGTGATAGTGTTGTGTTTGCTATTGCTTGCAGAAAATACAGTTATTCAGAAATGGTTTCTTAGCCTACTGTATAATCAGTGCATTGGTTTAGGTGGGTTGTTAGGTCACAGAATTATTAGCTGGATCATTCAAGATGATTAATTGAGAGAGAGACGCAAAAGAGAAACTGGGTAGAGTTGGGGAAGAAAGACTAGAGGAAAGTAGATTGATCGAGGATTGTGAAAAAAGGGAGGAATTAGGAATCAGGAAAGACAGGTGGAGGGGCTAGTTTAGTGAAAATGGAAGGGTGGACACGTAACTGTTGGGGAGTGAAGAATAGAAAATAAAATGGATAGAGAAGGAAAGAAAAAAGCAAAAGGAATACAGGAGGGAGAAGGTTATTATGAAAAACAACTTTAGAGAGAGAGATAAGTCCTGATGAGAGACTGGAATTTCGATAACATGCTACCCTACAAAATATATTCTATAGCGATAAAGAAATGTTATCTTGTCTCTCATGCTCATGGTTTTTTTTTGGTTATATATAAAACTGTATATGTTATCCCTACCTCTGTAAAAAGTGTAAAACATGATACAATGCAATAATAATAATAATAATAACAAGTGTTTAATCAGGAAGGGTACAGTCAGGTATTTTCTGGTTTTAAAGTATGCCCTATTCATTTAGTAAAGCTGAGTCTGCCTTCCAGTAACAGCAGTAAACATATTTTTATTGGTCTCCCAGATTCAACACTTAAACAACAGACCCATAAATATTGAATGTGAAGCACAGAGCATATGTTGTCATTTCACATTGTACATAATGCTAAAGCTTCTACTGAAATGTAAATCAATTTTCAAAGCAGGGATCGGCACTAACATTATTCTCAGTAGATATTTACTGGACTTTGTGACAGACATTTTAATAATATTCCTAGGACCCTCATAGACCTTGCTATGGACACTGGTGTCCTTATATGAACACTTTGCCTAACCCTGTTTTAAATGAATTGTAGTTTGAGATTTATATATATTTATATATATATATATATATATAAAATGGTTAAATGATGACAACACCATCCCCCTAAAACCTTACTGTGCTTAATGTAAACAGTACACCGTACCGGACATGTTGCTTAAACTCTCGTATTATATCTGCCCACTTTGTAAACAATGACATGCTGCAGTTACGGTTGCCGGTAAAAAATTGGCATCAGGCCAATGTTAAGTCTATGGAGACAGTACCAAGGCCGGTATTTTTTTGAAGAAAAGGTGGCAACCCTAGCTCCAGTATCAAGCCATATAGCGCAAAGGTTGCATGATTCATATTTAACAGTTGCCTGATGCAGGTTTGAGGCCTTGAGCAATATTGGTTTTATTGAGAAAATTTTTATTTTTTGATTGGTTGTTCAAAGTGTTGTATAATGTATTTTGTATCTGCTGATTTTGGTAAGCAGACATACAATGACAGAGGCTTTCCTGCAATTTTAGTATGTACCTAACATCTTGGGTTGCCATAATTCTTAAAATAGAATTTTTAAAATATGGAGATATTCTAGAGCCAGAGACCTCTAGGAGATGTCTATGAGAGTGAAATTGAACTGTGCTTCATGATGATATAAAACTTATGGACATGTTGTCATGGATCTTTAACTGGACTTGTCACTCATGTCAGTCTATAAAAGAGTCATTTAAGCTTTTTTGCATGTCACCACACTTGTTGTCAAGGACATTCCTGAATGTAGGGATGCAGCTTTCAGACAGACTTGTACAGGTGTCACCTATCATAACATTTCACTAAGTAAGTTAATATAGATCTAAAGTGGGTGTTGCCAGTGATTTAGACATCTATTCTACAAAGCGAGATGCTGAATATTATTTTATACATTATCATTATTCAAAACATTTTTTGTTCTTTACATTTCTGTACTGATCTAAGAAATTTAGATAGTGACAGTATGAAAGTATTTTAGTAAATTAATTCCAAAACTAATTTAAGAAAAAAACATTAATGGAAATCATAGAACGATGTCAATGAAAATCGGCAAAGAGATGTCTAAAGGAGTCTGCTGTTCATAGTGCAGTCACCTGAAAATGTATTGTGAAACCCACAGACCATGCTGTTCTAGCTGATCTAAAAGGTTTGTGTTGATGTAAACAACTAATATCATATAATCAAAGTATATGCATTTCTTTAAAAATATAAATATTTGATTCTAGAATAATGCTAAAATAAAGGGTTCCCTGTGCGCCTAAATTTCTAAAATGTCATTGTTAGGTGAAGTTTATTTACCAACTACAACGAATTACACTTAAAATGACTAAATTCAAGAAAATAAATAAATAATAATCACTCTAAAGGCTTTGGTTTTAAATTATTGTTTAATGTATTTACAATGAAAGGTCAACACAAAGAAAAACACCTTTTAAAGGTGACACAAAATTGATTTCCATAGAAATATAGCCAGAAAGAGAATCATGCACAATAATCTTATATTACAAACTCATAAAAGGCTGCAAATCCCTGTAATTGGCAAGTGAACAAAACTGTTGAAGTAGCTTTAAAATACATGGTGCGGTAGGTTGTGTCATTGCCTATTGGGATAATGCCAGTGTAAATCTACATCTCCCAAACTTTTTTGTCTTTGTTTATTCGTGTCAATACAAGAATGCTTTCCAAGACAAATGGTGTTGTTCCCAAACCAACAGCTGCATCAACATGTAGGTTTGGGCAGGAACGCACATGCCAAGCAAAGGTTATGCAGGCAGTGTTTGCTTACTAATCTACTAAGGGCAAATGGAACACTCTTAAAGGACCCAGAGCAAATAGTGAATTTTAACAGGAAAGAAAAACATGAGACCAATAGTTTTCTGGTCAGATCTTCCACTAACTAGTATGTTATTATTAGACCTGTGTCTTAAGACGTTGATTAACTGTTACCATAATCCTGTAATATATTACTGACCTATACAAAAATTCTGGTATGTGCATGGGAAAAAATATAAATTTCTGCATGTACTAAATGTAATTTTCTTTATTCTCTTAATGCTAAGTTCATCTAAGGATATGGTATCAATAAAATAAAACAAAATATAACCCTGTCTAAGCAAACACCTTATAAAATTAATTCTGTTGGAAATCCATGAAACTTTTTTCAAATTAATGAAACAAAATGAATGGTATTAGAGATACTACCAGTATAAATTTAGACATTCTTGTACAATTAGTAAATAACAACTTCTTACTCTTTCACAAAACAGGTTGAATAAAATATAGATGAATGACTATGCATATCATTCCAAGATACCTAGCCCACAGGACTTGCCCACTGTGTAACCTCCCAGCATTCTGCACCAAGCAGTGCAGCCCCCATCAGGGACCAAGGCAAGGGGCAAGTTTGTTGGGTGCAATGGCAAGTAACTGGAAGCAGGGTTAAGTCTTCAGGGTGAAGAAGCAAGTCACTGAGTGCAGGGGAAAGTTCTTCGGGTGCAATGGCAAATCCCCTGTTTGTGTGCAATGGAAAATCACTGCATGCTACGGCAAATCATTGGAGTACAATGGCAACTCATTGGGTGCAGGGGCAAGTCAGTGGGTGTAATGGCAAGTCACTTGGGTGCAATGGCAAGACACTGGGTGCACAAGTGTGTCCTTTGGGTGCAATGGCATGTACCTGGGTGCAGGGGTAAGTCCTTGTGTGCAAGGGAAATCTTTTGGGTGAAATCGCAAATCATTGTGTGCTATGGCAAGTCAGTGTGTACAGAGGAACTCCTCTGGGTGCAATTGCAAGTCCAGTCCAAATACCCTAAATTAGAAATATGCGCTTCATGCAGAAAATTAGTTGGGTGGATCTGCACCTTGACTAGACAACACATTTTAAATATCTTGTGTCTTAAATGAAACAATGAAGTCATAAACTTCATAATATTATTTATGAAATGCCTGCTTACGACAGTGTCAGGAAGGTTAAAACAGCAATTGCCATTTTTTTTTCATAGTCCCTATGCTCAGTGGCGTCCCGAGGGGGGTGCAGGGGGTGCGTACCGCACCGTGTGACACCTCCAACGGGGGTGACAACCCGTGCTGCCGGCATCCCCCCGTACCGCATCTCGCTGCTTAACCTTTTTTTTTCTGGCAGCCGCATCCGCTGGATTCGGCCGCGGGGGGAAAAAAAATCACTGCGACCGGATGTGACGTTACGTCACATCCGGTGACTGTGTTTCCCTCCTCCGTGCAGGAGAGAACACTGCACGGAGACCTCCGGGACTGCACGGGACACGGAGCAGCAGCCAGGCGGTAAGTGATGGGGAAGAGGGGAGGAGGGAGGATGAAAACGAACATTGGAATGGCACAATATTACTGGGCTCTGAATGGCACAATATTACTGGGCTCTGAATGGCACAATATTACTGGTATCTGAATGGCACAATATTACTGGGCTCTGAATGGCACAATATTCCTGGTATCTGACTGGCACAATAATACTGGGCTCTGAATGGCACAATATTCCTGGTATCTGACTAGCACAATATTACTGGGCTCTGAATGGCATAATATTACTGGGCTCTGAATGGCACAATATTACTGGTATCTGAATCGCACATTACTGGCATATGAATGGCATAATAATACTGGCATCTTAATGGCACAATGGTATTGGCCTCTGGCACAATAATACTGGCATTTTAATGGGCAAATTGGCTGTGGCTTATTAATAACAAAATCATACTGGCATATAATTGGGCAAATTGGCTGTTATAGTGAGAGAGAGAGAGAGAGAGAGAGAGAGAGAGAGAGAGAGAGAGAGAGAGAGAGATGTATGTATAGATATGTATTGTTTTAGAATTGTACAGTTGTCACCTCGTGGGGCTCCTGTGTGTTGCATAATTAATGGCAGTCCCATGTGTGCATAATTATGGGACTCTTTCGTGTGGCATAATTAAGGGACTCTGTTGTGTGGCATAATTATGGGGCACCTGTGTGTGTGGCATAATTAATTGGGCAGAGATGAGGCATAATTTATGGGGCTCTGGTGTGGCATAATTTATGGGGCTCCTGTGTGTGGCATAGTTAATAGGCCATCTAACTGGCATTACTAAGGAATCTGTTTGGCATTGTATTGGAGGAAATCCAGGGGGGTGACACCATGAGTTTCCGCACCGGGTGACACCAACCCTAGTGACGCCCCTGCCTATACTACTAAGCAAGGAAATAGCGCCTCCATCAAAATGGGTCAGGCATGTTGAATGACATTTTTCAGGCACTTTGGTAGGGAGTTGTAGACCCACTATATCGGGCTATTTACACATTTGCTGTTATTTTATATAAAATGTCTGTCGTTCACACAATTGGTTGTTAGGCAAGTAGAGGGGAGGAATTTCATATGAATAAAATTATTTTTTAATGCTAGCCTATAAAGCATTTAAAATGAGCAGTGTCATGTCACAAAGGACAAATCCCAAAATATGTGAGGAAAAAACACCAAAAAACAAACCTCAACGGGTAAAAAAGTATCCCTTAAAAAGTATTGCATTTTCTCTGATTAACTTTAATGCAATAATTCTCTTTGCAACGTTTTCTTTCATTTCTTTATAATTTACCCTAAATGAATTGGCATAGCATTTGTTAAATGATTTCTCCTCAAATAAAACCAGCATGGCTTGGCTTATGTGTCAGAGCTTCAACTGCATGCCAACCTCAAAATAGGCTCTTAAACTAGAGTCTAATGAAGTGCATTGGGCAGACATTGGGAGGCTGAAACAAAAGACTCTCCAATTTAGCCCAAGCATCTCGTGGCAGTACATCATAAGACATATTCCTTAAACACTGTCATACTTCTGACCACATCCCAGGCAGATTACTAGCTAAATTGAAGATGAGATTTCCTTTATTCATACATAGAAAACCCAACCTCTGGCCAGATGTTCACTAAAAACATTAAGGAAAAGAAAATATATTTTCTTTATACCCCAAACATAAAAAGAAAAAAGGAATTTAAAAAAGAAATCCTACGTCAGAACTAGAGTTTTAACAATTGACTGTAATCTTCTTACATGTTACAAATGTAAAGATATTGCTTATTTTTTTACATTTTAAGTTTTAACACAAGGACTGTTTATATAAAGTATCACGACTTTGTTCGCTTTCAGGGCTTCTCACATTTAAATAATAGCTTATTCAATGCTGGAATGTGTTATGACAAAATAGGTAACTATAGTCTAACTTCACCTTTTGTTATGCTCGAAGACAGCATCTTATTTTATAATATTTAGGGACATGGAATAATTGCTGGTACGAATTGTCATAGCAGTCCCAGTAATGTGAAATGTGTCAACTGACTGACACCTTAAAACATAGGCATTACTGTTGCATGATGTTCTAGATTTTACACAGATTAAAACTGCTGTCTGGAATATAAGGATCAGGAAGTTCGGCCACAGCACTATTTGGATAAATGGAACCAGTGCTCATTTTGAGCATCAGTTGCATTTTTGCTCTCAGACTGACATTTTCCCTGTAAGACTTCATCTGATAGGTGGGATCCCGATGCAGGAGCCAGAGCAATGTCCATTGCGGGGGAGGGGGCACAATGAGCTGTTAAACAAAGAATGTTCTATGCTGTCCTAACGACCCTGTATTTTTGGATAGCATACATCATCCTTATGTGGGAAGAGGTTAATCCCAAAACACAGTGACACTTTTGGTTTATTTATAGTGTTTTACTGGGAAAACGATAATGTGTTACATGCCAATATCTACGACATCACCCATCTAAAGTCACCATCTCTCTCAATTAATAAGCTCGTCCTCTTAAAAGAGTCCAAAATGGTAAAGTAAGGTAACCAACATTTATCTCTAAAAAATACATCACTAAAAAAGTGCACAGTGGTATTTACTACGATATATTGTGCTTAGAGTCAAAAATCACTTAATGCTTAGGGTTATCACCTGGTTTTTCAGAAGCTAAAACAGTGTGTCATGTTGTTGAACTGCCATAAAGTAGATAGCACAGCAATGTTTGTGGAATAAATTACATGCAGGACAGCAGCACGCTTGCTTCTTGATGTCTTTACATGCCTGGCAATATAGTTATACAGGATTCTTTCCTATTACATTTAAAAGTTTCTGTCTTAATGTCTTTACCAGATATTCCTCCATATACTTTTTCAAATCCTTTTTGTAACATCATGTTCTACTAGCCGGACTATATTTGAATATATCATACTTGAGATATAATAAGAGCAGGCTTTGTTTGTTTTCACTTTTAACAAAGTAGTGTAAAATATATCATTATTCACCTCAGGGGTGGCTCAGTGCCGTAGGTGCAACGAGTCACTATTAGAGAAGAATGTGAATAAGTATTAAATTTGGTGGTTTTACAAACCTATGTGAATATACAAGTTACACATATCATAAGTCAACACTTGACAAGACTTGGGAGCATTGGCTTTTAAAATCCCTATTGCTATTTGTAGTTCCTGCTACATTTACAATTTTCTGTAATGTGTCTGCTTGTAAGAGCCAATAACTTGTGATTAAGCATTAATCATTAAGCACAAATTGTGTTAAGTGTCTCTCGGTTCCCTTATTTATGCTGCATATTTTTCATACTTTTGAATAAAGCAATTATTTTCTTTAATTAAGTGGATTTCTTTATGATTAAAAGGATGTTCTGGGCACTCGCCCACATTTGCACACCTAAACATTATATTACAGTAACATTTATTTACCATATTTATCGGCGTATAACACGCACTTTTTCTCCCTGAAAATAGGGAGAAAATGGTGTGTGCGTGTTATACGCCGAAAAAAAAAAAAATCTAAAACTTACCTCGTTCCTGCTCTGTCCCCCGGTGCTCTGAAGCTGCGTGGCTGTGAGGGAAGCGTTGTGAGCTTCCCTCCAGCCGCGCGGTCAATAAAGTGTGTTTTTTTTAAAACAAACTTTATTGACCGCGCGGCTGAAGGGAAGCTCACAACGCTTCCCTCACAGCCACGCAGCTTCAGAGCACCGGGGGACAGAGCAGCAAAGAGGTAAGTGCTGGGCTATGGGGAAGGGGGGGGGGAGGAGGGTGGCATAACGAGCATACTAAGGGGCAATATCCTGGCATATTTGGGGCAATATCATGGCATATTAAATGGCATATTGGGGGCAATATCCTGGCATAATAAATGGCATATTGGGGGCAATATCCTGCATATTAAATGGCATATTGGGGGCAATATCCTGCATATTAAATGGCATATTGGGGAAATATCTGGCATATTAAAATGGCATATTGGGGGCAATATCCTGCATATTAAATGGCATATTGGGGGCAATATCCTGCATATTAAATGGCATATTGGGGCAATATCTGGCATATTAAAATGGCATATTGGGGGCAATATCCTGCATTTTAAATGGCATATTGGGGGCAATATCCTGGCATATTAAAATGGCATATTGGGCTTCAAAGTTCTTAATTTAAGTTCTTAAGTTTTTTTTCCTGAAATTTCCTTCTTAAAATTAGGTGCGTGTTATACGCCGGCGCGTGTTATACGCCGATAAATACAGTATATAGCGCCAACAATTTACGTAGCGCTAGTTACAGAGCATAAAAGTGAACTACATGCTAATTTAGACAAATTAGAACAGACTGGTACATGAGGTAGAGAGCCCTACTCGCAAGATTACAATCTAGAATGGGGCTGGCTTTTCATGCGCACAGTTCCTGCTTGTAAGAGAAAATGATGTCACAAAGATGTAATGATAGTTTTGACGTACCTTTCTCAATTAAAAATTTGCTTTAAAAAAGTATGTACTCATTAAAAAAATGTAAAGTTTGACAATTGCATCAAGTGAAGACATTTTAAAATAGAAATGCTTTAATGAAAAAAATGAGCCCTCTTTACTTGAATAGCTCTATCAGGAAGCGGACATGTTGTTTAGAATCTTGGGTCAGATGAAGGAAAATAGAACCCATCTGACCCAAGATGTCAGCCCCCTTATAGTGCTATACAAACAGAGGTCTAAATAAGGTGCTGTATATATAGACTTTCGTTAAAACATTTTTATTTAAAATGTCTACATGTTATGTAACTTCTATGTAACTTTTTTTAATTAAAAACATGACTTATTTTTTTCCACGCAGGAATGACGCATCTCCTGACCATCACACTCAGCTCTCAGCATTTGGCTGGAGTCTGAGTGGAGTAAAAAAATAATCTGAAAATGCAAAATTTCCCAAATGATAACTATACTTGCAATATATTCATACATATATTACACACAAACATGTACAGAGGAGACAATCCGTAGTTATTTTCCACCAGTTGTACAGCTAAGATTGTCAAGTCTTCCAGTATTTTGCTGGACACACATACATTTACATTTTGCCTGCAGAATGCAAGGGTGTCTAGGGTGCACCAGTTACTTATTCAAGGAGTGGATCCCATAGGAACTACCTTAATTAATTGATTTCAATCACGACACATATAAATTATATTTTCTGTAGGGCACCATGTAAAATGTATATGTGCCTCCCAAAACAAATGACTGAACATACATATGTATGCATGGAATCAATCAGCAAGAAAAGGCTGTTCTGGGTAAAATAAAAATCTGCCTGAACCAGGCATTTAAGACAGGCAGCAGGGTAGGTATGTAGACGTTATAGAGGCTGACAAATGTCATATAGTATGGGCTGGATTGAAGTATAATTTATATACCTCTATTGCGCATAACAAAAATGTGGATGAAGATTCTACTGACTTGCATTAAAAACAAAACAAAGAGACAATAAAGAAATAAGGTTCACATGAACCACAGTCTCCCGATAGATTAATAAAAATAGCTTGTTTCAGCTCTTTTATTCAAAACAGTGCTGTTCAAGAAATATATAATGTGTAAGAGATGAGGGGGCAATGCCAATTTGTAGTTGCCTTGCCAAATGCAAATAATTGTTGGTTGTCTCACAATTATTATTATTATTTAAAAATACTTTCTATGGATCACCAAAGTAAAATGTGTTCTTTTATTACATAGAGGTCTGCATTTTAAATCTGTTGATGCAGTAACCACAGAACTGTCATTTTAATGACTATTGGATTACCAATTGGCAGGAATCATTCCTCTAGTGGGTGTTAAATAAACATGTTTCTCCCCTACCAAGAAATAATTTGCCAAAAATGTAGTCTTCCATTTTCGGTTTAAAGAGAGCAAAACAATCTGTTCACATAAATATGCAACACTTCCCCCAGTCAAATATGTTTTTTTTTTCTTCCTAAAGCAATTCATGCCTAATGTGAATAATCACCATCTATGATGCTTAAATAAAGTACACATATTTCTAAAGCTTTCTTTTTATTTTAATTACCATTTTGTTCAGGTCACATAAATGCCTTATTTGCTCCAACGAACAGGATTTATTGGACATAATTATTTACAACATAGATTACAATTATGTGATTGTAAAATAAACAAAAAAACAGTAAAGTAAAATACAGATAGACTTTCAGGCACCTTTTTACTCACTCAGACTCTTATTACTGAAACCCTAGGAAAAACATGAAACTGAGTCAGGTTGTCCTGACTACAATCTGAACTTTTGGAGGCATTTCTCTCTTTATCCCTGCTTTGATGTAACAGGATCATTCAAAAGAGAGTTTTCAGGGCCATGTATGTATATGTTTTATCCTACTATGCTATCATCCTATCACAGAGATACATATTAAGTGCACAAAGGCTACAAAAAAACCTAATGTACCTTTGAGTATCGTAGACACTCTTATCGGCATTTGCAACAAACAAAAAAAAAAACCTCTATTGTTTATAGAAAGACAGTTTTAGGAAATTTCTCCTGAATTTCCATATAGATATTTACAATCCAATTGTCTTTGCAAGCTTATCCATGCAGTTACTGTTATAATGTAAAAGAGGCAAAATCACCTTATTAAAAAAAAGCTATTATTTCAGTTCTAAAGTTAGCATTCATGCACATTAACTGAAGCCCTACTTGAGAAGGCGTCACAAAATTCATTTCAAACGTAGCACTTTAAATAGTGGAATATATATTTGCATTAACTTTTGTTAATTAGTCAATTACCATGAAATATTTTTTTTAAAATCCTTGCTGTCCAAGAACATTAAGTGTTGTCTGAGGTGAATTTTGAAGGTTCATAGCGAACAGCCAAACACTTGACGAGTATGCTGTCTAGAACTGCCAGTTTCAATAAACTTGTGTTAAGTTGTTTTATAGGTAATTAGATGTTGAGTTAATAAGCATATTTTGCATCAGTTATATGAACTAAATACTCAATGTAAAGGTTCAAAACTCAAACACATGGCCCCTTTTTATTATTAACTTTCCATTTAAATTGTAAATCTCCTACTTAATTAATATGAATTAAGAATTTATTGCCCTGCATTTCTCAACAATGAGCATTACAGATGGTCAGGGAGCTTCACTGAGCTGTGCAAGAGATCTCTCCAACTTATATGTACTAAAGTTAGAAAGTTTAAATATTTTAAAATGTAGATGCCACATGTGGAAGCCTGCCCGTTTAATATTAAGGCAAGTCAGTAATGTGCTATAATGATGACATTATTTTTCCCTTTAGTCGTGTAATAGTCATTTACATTTTAAGGCTTTAAGAAATGCAGCATAATGATAACTGGAATGATCATCATCTACACGTTTTCTGCTGTATAAGCTGGAAAAACCACTTACATTTATGGTTTATCCATGAAACTCATAAAACTGGCTACTTTATTATAAAGTGGAAGCCAAGCAGATTGAATGACAAGGATGAGTGCCAGGCTAAATCTGGAATGGTCCTCTTCCGCTAAGTTATTATGCATGAAAAAAAAACCTGGGAGGCAGAGATCCATAAGAATGTCAACCTCCTTACTTCTGTCCTGTTTGCACTGAACTACCATGGCTACAAGGAGTGTGAACTTTATTTGGTGTTGAAACACCCTGACACATTTCATAAACTGCCACTGAAGATTTTAGTATCTTTGTAATGTAGTTATTAAATACATCATAGCTTTGGAATAACATCCTTCTAGTGCTGGAAATGCAGAAACACTTCATGGGGAAGCATACTACCTTGTGCCGTCTATTGTATTCAATGATTGTATACATTCCACTTACATCCTAGGAAAATATACTCGGTATCATAGCCTGCAGAATTCAAACATCAAATGAGTGAACTGACACTCAGGTGAAAGAAGTGGATTTATTCCTGTGGCAGCAAAGTTTCAACCTCGGTAGAGGTTTTTGATCGAGAGTGCCATTTTAAAGAACAAGTCATGTTATAGACCAGGGCTCGACAAAACCGGGGCGCCGGGGCACCATGGCAAGCAGGAAATTAGAACTGGAGCCTGGGTATTGTCAGCCTGGCACGGTGCACTTGCAGCTGGGATATTTTCTTTTCTTTTATCCAGTGGCATGCAAGGGAGCTGTGTGTGCACCGGTTGCACACACTCCGCCCCCTTGTGCGCCACGCTATGATGTCTGAGCACTGGGTGTGCTCAGCAGGGCTGGCAGCTAAGGTATGTGCCTGTGTGAGTATCCCCAAGTATCCCCAAGTATCCACCTTCCCTGCAATGAGGTATAACAGCAGTGAAGGGGGACATATTAATAGAAATGGAAAAAAACATATACTGCTGACTTGTGTGTATGTGGCTGACTGTATGTATGTGTGTTTGTATGTGACCAACTGAGTGTGTGTGACTGACTGTGTGTGTGTGAGACTGGCTGTATGCCAGGGTAAGGGGGACATATTGATAAAAATGGAAAAAACATATTGATAGTTGAACATATTTTTATCTAAACCGCTGTTTGTGTGTATGCGTGTGTTTGACTGACTGCATGTTTGTGTGTATGTATGTGACTGTGTGTGTGTATGTGACTGTGTGTGTGTGTGTGTGTGTGTGTGACTGACTATGTGTGTGTGTGACTGACTGTGTGTGTAACTGACTGTGTGTGTGACTGACTGTGTGTGTGACTGACTGACTGTATGCGACATGTGTGTGACTGTGTTTGATTGTGTATTTATGTGCTGTTGTCTGGATCCTATATTTTTTTGCTGGCTCCTATAAGTCAAGCCCTGGTATAGACACATGCAAGGTATTAATTTTGCCTATTTTTAATTTGATTGCTCCAGAAAGTTTATATTTTAAAGTGGATGGAGTCTGGCATTAAATGATTCTCCTATATGTATTATTCCTGTCAATAAGCATTATTTCAATGTGAGTTATATGTATGGCAGAAAATTCCAGAAAGTCTGGAATAGACAGCAAAATTCTGTATATGCTGAGCATCTCATTATTAGCGATACTTACAGGACCTCCCAGCGCTCTCACCGACTAAAAGCTTGAGCAAACAAACAATATTTAGGGTCCTTCATAACCGGAAAAGGAATAGTAGGATGTTGACTTTGTTACTTCGGAGTCCTACTATTCCTTCTCTGGTCCTTCACCTTTTGTTCATTTACTGAAACACCAGAAAACATATCAAAATACAGATCTAATGTCAAATGTTGCACAGCATGCTGGGTGAGTGTGAAGGTGAATCGTGAACTTCCTTGCAGCACGTGCCATCCAATAACCGGATCCAGAAAGATGCTAATTTAAATTTTAATATAACTCCTAAACTATTGAGCAAATGTATAGCTGTTGTTAGGGGCATGTTAAAATTGGATGGTTAAGCTTGTATTTTTCTCCTGCTCCAATACTACATCCTAATACTAATCCATGGAATTCTAGAATGATACACCTTTCCATCAATTCACCCTTCCCACTCCCCTTCCATTAAAGGTTCTGCTGAATAGTCAAAATGATCATCAGAATGTCCTCATAAGAAGAAAGAAATCTAACTGTAATCTCTAATTTCCCTACATTTCATGCAATATGTTAGTAGAACTGGATCCAGGACCACCAGGCAGTTAACAAGATACAATCAAATTCCTAGTAAATGCATTTCATTAATGATTCACAAAAGGTCAGATGTGGGCTACATTGAGCCTTTGGGGAAATAGCTTCTAACATTTTTCAACATTGTGACATTTTTTGTTTTGTGTTTTTGTTTCTAGATTTTATTATGTCACATATTAAACTGTAATTGTTTCAAGTCACAATAAAAACATTTGTTCAGTTTACTCTCTGGCTTAATGTGCATCGATTAAAAAAAAAAGGACTCCATGTGAACTGCACATCTGCTAGTGTATTTCTGCTAAGCATCCAGGATATTGGATCAATACGTGGAAAGACACACCTACTATTTCCCTTTAGTACTGTTTCAAATACTGAGATGCTGTGAAAGGATTATCCCTTAAAACAGATGTTGCACGACAAGGTCTTCCGCTAGTTTTTCACCATCCCGACTGCATACTTTCAACAAGAAACAATTAAACAAATTAAATATGTTCTCAATAAGTAACATATTAGTGCCTTCCACAGTCTTACTTCACAAAACATACTTGAGGGAAACAATTGGTTGGGAAAGTCATAGCAATGCTTAGTAAGGATGCCAGTGTTTTTATATCAAAGAACCAGGCTAATAACACCTGCATTATATTTCAGAGAAAGACTAAATATACATGTCTCTAATTATTTCTTGTTGAGTACCAGATCCTGTCACTTGGCAGTGTAAGGCGCTAGATTAATCACTGCAGGACTGCTGACAAGTAAACTTCAAAATCTGTGTGGGATGACATTCTAAGGAACAGCATAGCAACACTTTTCCACTTATCTTTTGTCTTACAGAAGTATTAAATGTTTCCAAGGCTATAAAAATCTAAAATAATTTCCAGTTTTGTTTAGCTGAACTTTTTTTTTTTTTTTTATTGATTTATTAAAAATAAAGTTGTGAGTCAGAAGTACAAAAGAGTACACCACATGGTGTTCACTGTTCCCAAGGAAACTTTAAAAAAGAGGCAAAATATATATCTAAACAAGCCTCATTAAAATAAAAACAATACCAAGACAGATTAAAAATGATTATCTTCTCCATTCAAACAATCCAAGATGAAAGCAGGAATGAATATCTCAAGTCTGTGGCTTCTGTTCTATTGGGGGTTAGTCTTTGGGTTAACTGAGGTCAGACATTATTAAGGGTTATGCGGTCCTTTTTTTAAGAACTTGGTGGAGCATGCTGAAATAAAATAGCCCTATTTTTTCATAAACATAACACGTTGAGTGTACACAATAATATTTGAAAATTGTGAGCTCAGCATAGTCCCCCTTAAAATTAAAGAGGTATGCGAGGTGATTGTGCATACAAATGTATAGATGCAGATGTCCGGGCTTCTAACGATGGCTGTGCACCAGTTGCTTTTTCAAATGAGGGTAGTCTGCCAGTCCCTCAAAGCATTCCAAACCATTGAAGAAAGAAATTGGATCGGCACTCACAGTATGCAGAGTCAATCAGAGCACAGCTTGAACTACTTGATGAGTTATGTGCTATTTAGCACTTACTTATAAGCTTGTATAAATAGCGGGAAATGTTTCAAGTTTTCAATTTGGGTTTTGCCACCTCGCTATTTGTTGCAGTTGAACTTTTTTCCACAGATGCATGTTTACAATTTTTCGACTGTAAAGTGCTGATTGACTCTGCATACCATGAGTGCCGATCCAATTTCTTTCTTCATTGATTGTGCATACATGCTCACATTTCGGTGTCCCGCCTTCTGTGTACTCCCACTCACTGAATTTAGGGGCCACTCAGTTTTTTCTAAGGTAAATAAAAAAGTTTAATATGACATACATCAAAATCATTTTTAACATAAATAAAATAAGAAAAAGGTGAATTCACTATTAATAGTATCAACTCCTCTTTTAAGATCAATTTAAACATAATAGTAATCAGCACCCAAGTCTTGTTACTCTGTGATATTGTTAACTCTTGATAATATATGAGAGTACTGGAATCTATTTCACTAAATAAAGCACTGGTGAGAATACACTGGGATCTATTCACTACAAAGGGAGGTGCAGGTGAGTTGAGGTGAACTTAGCATTTCATCTCAATGACTTAACTATATATTATGCCGGGACAAATCTGGTGAGCTTCCCCATAAGAGCATCGTTCAAAAGCCCTTTTGCTTAGGTTAGTTTAGACCCTCTATCAGCAAGAACCTACTAAAAAAACCTTTTACAAAAAATATTGAAACCTACAAATAACTGGACTTCTGGCAGGTCTATTTATTGAACACTAGCCAGAGTTATGTGTACATCACAAAGTCCATTGTGAGAAGAATTTGATAGAAAACAAAAACACTATTGTACACCACATACTTTTACTTATTAAGAACAATAGTTTGGTATTGCATTGCTTGGCTAGCATTTCACAGTAAATAAAGTCCATGATTTTCATTACCTCACCTGATTAACATGATCCCATGTTATGATTCAGGAAATGATCGAAGCTGTCTGAGTCTTACAGATCTTTTCACAGAGAAAAGGAGATGAGAATAAGGCAGAATAATTATATTTTAATACACTAAAATGCTGATACATGGTGACAGATAGTGCCCTTAAGCAAAGTTCTGTTTTTTTCTTATTGTTTTTTGATTGCTTCAATTCACCTAAGCTAAGATCAGTCACACTTTCCAGAAGCAAACTCAGTTGAGGTAGCTGACTACATTTGCAATACTGGTCCAAACAGGCAACACTGCTGGATATACATATGGCAAAACCATCTTTAGCTGATGTGCATGTACTATCCTTTGGAGCAGCCTAACACTTAGAGCAAAGTGGGCCCACAGCTGTGTAGTTGGAATAATAACTTCCTGGGTTTACTGAAGGCAATTCCATCCAGGGATAGGCAAAGTGTCCGTAAAAGAACACCAGGGTCCATGGCTAAGTTTGTGAAGAAGGTCCAGATAACATCACTAAATTATCCACCACAGACCCCAGTAAATGTCCACCATAAATAATGTTGAGGCCTGTCCCTACTTCCATCTCATCCTGCAGTAGCTACTAGTATGAGGATCAGGGAGATATTTCCTTGATTTAGTTTGCTTTTTCCAAATAAATTTAGGGAGTTCCAAAATGAAAGAAATTGGAAAGCGAAATGATTCTTTTAAATAGAAATGTATGGTCACATAATTGCAGCTTTTGCACTGGCTCCTAAACACAAGAGCACTGGTTAATGCACCACAGAGCAATCAAGCAATTGAATTTGTGTCAATAACTGCTTCTCTGAAAACTGCAGATACTTGAAAAAAAAAAAAACTTTTATTACCCCCATCAAAATACATTTAATCAGACTTCTGCCTTATTGAAAATGCCATTTGAATGGTTCACCTGTAGAGCACCACTTATAAAATATTGCCCTTTGTCTTTCCAAAGGCAATATATAGCAGGTCAGAGAGTGACCTGTTCTCTCAGTCATTAGTGTGTGTGAGTGTCAATCATGCCACACACAGCCAAAAGCTGTGGAAGCTCATCTCCTGCCAGCTGTGGCTGCATGTGCATGTCACACACCAAGACATGACAGGGAAGCCTGGTGGAAGCTTATCTTAGACTTCCACATAAACGTTGATAGTTTTTGAATGGTGAGTATTGCTCTGTCTCGTTCAGTGATCACACTAACAGGATAACTGATAAAATCCAAAAGGAACTGTCAATTTACCCAGCTTTAGCAAACAAAAGAGATTTTTAACCATTATGCTCTTGATAAGGTGCCCTGGCTTGAACTTTCAATCTGATGGTAGACAAACATTTTTCACAGACGAGTTAGTTCAATAATTAATGAAGTCAACTGAAAATAAACTCTTTTATGCATACGGATTGTAGGAAACAATAAGAATATCTAAACTAGAGATCTGGGATGAGTGAATTCACAGTGACAGATGCACTGGGATATCTTTTGATATGAGTACGAATTATGTCACAGGCAATTTGTCTTCCATGTTCAGAGTAAATGTCTCAACACATTACATTGTCGAGGTATTACAGAAAGATGAATATCCTGCTCATATGTAATGATTCTCTGCAGGTAAATAAGAAAATGACTGATGCAACTAGTATAGTGTTTGGGACTTGTCCTCAAAAAGAAATGCCAAGATACATTTTACTACGTTATTATACCTTTGTTTATGGATAAACGACTGGATAACTATCCAGATTGAATATCCCTTATCTGAAGATCCAAAAACCAAAATGACCCAAAATCCAAAATGTAGTTCCCAGAGCACTGCGTCGGGAGGGAGTGGCTACACGCGATCATCTCGACAGCACCGTGGAGCAGGTAAGTTCACCAGCTCCACTGCTGGAAATGATCTATATTACCTAAATACAATGTGAGCAAGTTGCTCACATTGAATTCAGGTGATGTAGATCATTTTTTGAACTGGTGCTGCCAAAATGATCTGTTATCCGTTAGTATCCCAAGCATTTTGGATAAGAGATACTCAACCTGTATTGACACATTTCACCCAGCTCTGGCAGTTTCTCTGAAGCCAGTGTTCTGTAGTCTCCCTTGTAAAAGTAGCATTCATTGGATCCACCCACCACTGGCAGATTCTATAACATCAAAGATATGAAGGCTCTCCTTCTTTAGGAACTGGATTATAAAGACTTACATTCATTGGTTCTACCTACCCATGTCAGTTTCTACAACAGTGGCCTCCTGTCCGGCCCTCATAAACGTCTCAACTTTTAAAGACTGTAAACTATGTCAGAGGAAAACCTTCAATTGGTTCATGTGATGATGTTAGATGGACACTAGACTGTCATGTAATTGCAGTTTATTCTACTGGTGTACTTTTTCCAATATCCTGAAATAGTGGTACATTGGAATGGCAATCGGGGTCAGAGAAAGTCAGGTCCCTAAAAGGAACTTCCTGCAAACCCGGGACAGCTATCATTAATTATGTGGTGGAGTAATATAAAAAAAAATGTCACTTTACGAATTCTAATGATGACTCAATATAATATATTACTCATGTACAGTAAAACACATATACATGTTTTTTAAAATGTATTATTCAATGGCACAAAACATATGTAATTACTTCATAGGGTGGGGAATAACACATTCATATAATTTAAGATGATTCAATTTGTAATAACTGGCTCTGAAAAACAATGCTGAAAAATCCAAGTGGGGGTGATGAAAAAATATGTAATTCATTCACTTGAAAATAATGTCATAGGTAACCTTTTTAAGGCAACCAAAGTGAATATCAATCAACTCATTAATAAATATATGTCTCTAATTATTTCCTGTTGAGCACTAGGCCCTGATATTTGGCAGTGTTAAGAGCTAGATTAATCACTGCAGGACTGCTGACAATTAAACATCAAGATCTGTGTGGGATGGCATTCTAACGAATAGCATAGCAAAGCTTTTCCACTTATCTTTTGTCTTACTGAAGTATTAATAAATGTGAAATGTTTTTTTTGTGTAAAAACTAAACTAGTTAACGATTGGTTTCACCAAAACTAAGTTATTTGAACGATTCTGCACTAAATAAGCAGCCTATTCATCCCAGTTCTTTACTTCTCTTACAACCGCAGTTCTACTAGGACCACCTTACTTAACATTGCAAATTATAAAATGGAAGTCCTTCCTGGTAAAATTACTTTACAAATAAATAAAGTAGGTGAAGCTCTTCTTACAGAGCTCCGCATAGCCGAAATAGGCTTTTAGAAACGGTCAGCTCTTGTGTTCTGATTCCTAACAAAAACCATCTGCTTCATTGCATATGCAATCAATTTACCTGCAATACCTATTTTACATATGAGTACCAGAACCCGAACACAGAACGTAGAGTCAGAACAATGTCAGGATCATGAACAAAAAATGAACAACCGCTATGCAGAATTGCCAGAACCACACTCATCCTTGCCTAATCTAGTTGCGCCTGCGATTTTGCTCATTTACTAAGTACTTATCACCCACTACTGCCCTCTTGCCATCTTAATCTCGGGTGCCACAGGTTCGAAACAAGTCCTGAGTGCAATGCTGGGCCCTGGAGTAAGTCCTGAGTGCAAAGCTGGGCCCTGGAGTAAGTCCTGAGTGCAAAGCTGGGCCCTGGAGTAAGTCCTGAGTGCAAAGCTGTGCCTTGGAGTAAGACCTGAGTGGAAAGCTGGGCCCTGGGGTAGGTCCTGAGTACAAAGCTGACCCCTGTGTAGGGTTGCCACTTGGCTGATATTTTACCGGCAAGGTCAGTATAAAACTGGCTTTAGATGCATGTTAAGGCAGTAACTTGGCCGGTATTTGCTTGTAAAAAAGGTGGCAACATGACCCCTGGGGTAAGTGATGAATTCAAAGCTGGTCCTTGGGGCAAGTCCTGAGTGCAAAGCTGGCCCCTGGGGTAAGTCCTGAGTACAAAGCTGGACACTGGAGAAAGCCCTGAGTGCAAAGCTGGTCACTGGAGAAAGCCCTGAGTGCAAAGCTGGTCCCTGAAGAAAGCCCTGAGTGCAAAGCTGGTCCCTGGAGAAAGCCCTGAGTGCAAAGCTGGTCCCTGAAGAAAGCCCTGAGTGCAAAGCTGGTCCCTGGAGAAAGCCCTGAGTGCAAAGCTGGTCCCTGGAGAAAGCCCTGAGGATAAAGCTGGCCCCTGGAGAAAGCCCTGAGTGCAAAGCTGGTCCCTGGGGAAAGTCCTGAGTGCAAAGCTGGTGCCTGGGGTAAGCCCTGAGTGAAAACTGGCCACTGGGGTAAGCCCTGACTGGCTACTGGGGTATGTGTGTGAGTATCTATGCGTGTATGATTGTACTGTAGGTGTGAGTGAATATGCATGTAAGTGAGTATATTCCTGTGTGTGTGTGATTTCTTTTACTGAGCAAACTACCTTGTTTCATATGTAGGGTTGGCACTTTGAGGTCTTTAATTCAGTTTCATGCAGAAAATTGGGCACTCGGGCCCCAAAACCTTTGCCATCATTGTCTTAGAAGCTATCAGAAATTCGAACTACTACTAAATAATTCAAAATAATTCATACAATGCTGAGCTGAATACTTTAAGTATGGTATGTGTTTTGATACATATTCTCCAAACATTGCATATTTAAGTGATGTATCATAGAGGCATGTAATGCACATTTAATAATTCATGACAGCCAAAGAAGCAGCAAGCTTGTGTTTCGGTGCCTGCCACGGTTAGGAATACATGAATATTTTAGAGATGCATGTTACATTATTTAAAATCTTCCTTCTGTTATACTACATTGTGTATTGGTACCAAAATGGTTCAAATTTAAATTTAAGGGAAAATAAACATTATTATGCTGTATTTTGCTGTAAAATTTTAATGTGGAGGACTGATGTGCACGAAGAGCTAGCAAGGATTGAGGGCATCATATAAAAACATAATATCCTCGTATCCTTAGTTACTGATACAGGAAATTTGCATGAGTGAAGAAGGAAATACAGATATACGTCATCAGGCATCTGCTCACCCTTTCTTGATTACCAAGGCGTCACTGAAAAATATTTGCAAGTAAAGCTATATATCTGAGGGAAAGGCAGGGTTGTGTCTCAGATTTTATAATCTGAGTTAGGTGATACATACGATAATCACAAAATCCAATAATCACATGTAAATTAGGCCAGTGACAATAAGGACTTATAGCTACTATAAACATATAGTTGGCCTTCCATGCATGGTAGAACCATATTCTTCCTACCAGAAAACAGCATAGTGCATATTTGTAGGCAATTAATAAGCTAGCCACTGATGGTGAATAGTATGGATACACAGTATACCATTATGTTGGCTAAGAATTGTGGGAATTGTAGTTAACAACAGCTTGAGTGAAAACGTAACATGAGAAATCAAGTTCCCATCATGTTTAGCCAGCCTACCTTTAAAAGGTAGGGCATCACTCCCCTGCTGATTATATTATTAGCTGGAAGAGCATTGTGGGAAGTAGACTAGTCCAGAATGGAGGTAACCCACTTCAATTGCCGTTTAACATGGGAGACTTTTGGAACAGGAAACATGTTCAGGAATGGCTCTAAAATGCACCCCCCTTTCAGTTGTAGCATCCAAGAAAAAGAAAATTAAATAATCTTTGTGAAACATTATTTACACACAAAAAAGGAGAAGCTGTGCTTTTCTCTAGTCCTTTTAATCAGAGAAAATTGTGTTGCGTCAACCTGTACCTCATGTTGTGGCATTAAAGTATTTGTGTCATGCACTAAATGCAGCAGACAACCCAGGATTACAATAATATGAGTATAGCAAGTAACTGTACTGTATATCTAAAGAACATATATTTTTTTTTCATTTAACTTTTGTATATATTATGATTTATAAATATATATGTTTAAAATAGTTTGTGTATACAAATCTGAATATGAAAACAAAGTAAGCAAGCAATGGAAAAAGAGAAAACATTATACTTAAATATTGTATGACGTAATTAAAAAAAATGTAAACCCATTGTAAAATCATTTACCAGACATAAAGAATAAACTTAGTCCAATTTAATTAACTTACTCACACTAATCAAATGACTGTCAAAATGATCTAATTAGTGTTGAGAGATTGTCTTTCCACCACCATTGTGACCTAAAGTAAACTGCCAGGTTTTCCATGGTCCTGTTTGTAACAAAAGACTGCAAGCCGTACAGTCATGCTGGAGAACTGGGCCTTATAGGGCACGAAATGGCTTAAGGCCAAGCAAATGGACAATGTCAGAGCAGACAATATTAGAATTATTGGCATTGTGCATGTGTGCTGCTGTCTCTTTTGACTTGGACAGCTTGCTGAGATTCTTACATTTAATTTATTTACGGTCTATATTTAACACATAAGTCACACAGGCATTTTCTTGCAGTCTCACCAAGTCTGCTGGAAATCTGCCTTTAACATTTCATCACAAAAAAATATGTTCTAAGTGTTACAAGTATTTAAAACCAGTGAAGCATTGAATTTATATATAACAAAGGCCTGGAACTGGAATGTGTACACACAGAAACACTTACAGTTTACCAGGATTAATGCAGTAACCAACAGCATAAAAAATTATATATTTATTTTCTTTATTATTTAAACAATTAGCTCATGGTCCATTAAGTACCAAAAATCCCTGTACCCAGGAATTGATCATCTGAAAAATATAACCAAAAATATTTCATGTTCCCTCTGAACACTCAAATTTATCAACAAACTATAAACATATTTAGAGGGGAGGGGACTTATAGAAATGATAATCAAACTAAGATGTTTAAACAAAAAAGGTGTGAACTGTATTACAAATTACAACTTTGTAATTATTACATAGGGCCATAGGTTGGGGAGCTTGTAGTATTACAGTCACGTAGTATTTAACATATAAAGATATGTGATATATAAACTTTTAAAATTACACTGTGAACTTTGGGGATTATTTATAAAAATCATTTCTGAGACAAAAAATGTTAAAGTAGTGTAGTCACCATGGAATCCAATTGAATTTGCCTCCTGTTTAGACCACTTTTAGAACTTTGCAACTTTTGTATCCTTATCTGACTAGAAGTAGACTTTTCATACAAAGTGACACTAATACAAGTCATAATTAAAGTTTACTTATAGATTTTTTTTTAATGAGTTTGTTTTTGGATAGTGTCATTCAAAATAAATTGTTAATTTGTCTTAGTTTACAATTCTTGTCTACATTGCCTACCTTAATAAATATGTTTGTAGGCTTCGGTTTTGTGAAGCCAAATGATGTATGGATGTGATGACAACACATTGACAGGTCGTTAGCCTTTGGGCCTCTATTTCAGAAGGATATCTTTTATGCCCTGTAATAATGTGCAACTTTTATTATGATAAGTACCTTTCTCATCAAAATATTTACAAAGAGTAGTTTGCTGTGTGTTTCATGACCACTACAGCTATGGATGGATTATATGTTATTGTTTATTAAGAGGAAAGGAGCCTGGCAGGAAGCAATAACAAACAGCGCCACAATATAGCAGAAATGTTTTAAAGTACACTGTATTCAGACATAATAATTTCTGAGCAAATGATGCATTTCAAATTAAAAGAGATAGATGTGTTTGTCTTTTTATGTTTATTCACTGCAACTGATAACATTTCAGCCTTAAATTTTCTCAAAAGTTTTTTTTTTTTAACTAGTTAAAAACTCAGTGCCATCTGCCCAATATAAACACAGTATGTATCGATGCATATATTTATTGGTTTGACACTCATGTCTGCAGAGTAATGCACTCAGCCAATCCGAGTGGTCACTTGTCGTTCACTTGTCCAGAGTCTATCAAGTCTGCCTGTCTTTCTCTACTAGGGCAGAGACAGATTCTCCTTTTTTTAAGAGGGACTAAACATTCCTGACAATGTTTAACCAGGCAGCCAGATGCTCAGATGGTTCTCCACAATCTGGCAGTACTGATTGGTGTGCAGTATCTGCAGCGGGAGAAAATGTTCAAATTTTAATGTGAAAAAGTGGCTTGTAAATATCAATAGAGATATGTAACTTATTTGGTTTCCCATTACACTAATTGCTATCATAGAAATCTCCCTTGCATAGGCCTAAAGGTCTCTTCTTCCCTTACCACGACTTCTTACACATGCCAGCAAGCCTTCTCTCGAGCTGTCCTATATCCCTAACTGCCCTACATCTAGTTCGCTCTCTGAGAAGTCAATTTTTTATATAGGCTTACAACTCATTCAACATGAACGCACCATAAGTATTCTCCAATCCTTCTTCTGTTGCAAACTGTTCCATCAATGTACCATCTGCCACCAACATCTTATCTACACTACTGATGTGTCTCCTGTCTCACAGTCCCTCTAGATTGTAAGCTTATTAGCAGGGCCTACCCTAAGTATTCGTCAATCTTTCTTCAATTAATTGAGTCTGTAACTCCCTTTTAAGTTCTGTCAACTGCTCAATAAATTGTTGCCATTATATAAACTGTAATTTTTAAACTAGACTGTAAAGAAAATGCATACGTCTGTCTCTGAGCACACCGGAGTAGTGTAGAAGTAGCTCCATATGGCTTGCCTATAGTCATGGCAAGACAGTTTGTTTTCCATGGATCCTTGTCAGAAGCCTCTGCTTGCTTGGAATTATTTCTGGAGACTGTAACTTGGTCTCCAGTATCCATTCTAAATGTTGCAAGGTTATACAGGATGTATTAACATGTTAGCTGTATATGCTCAATGTATGGCGCGTCTTTCTATAGTAAAGCTGAAGATTCTGTTCCTGCATGGTAAGCGTTGGCGACACAACCTATTAATCAACTTATTGTAGCAAAAAAAATGACCAACTGGTTAAATACTGCCTTATTGAAATTGTCAACTTACCATTTGCTTTGTATGCACTTTAAAGCATCTTGGTGAGAGGCATACTCTGCCCACTGATGTAGGTCTACCATGTTTCATACCCAAGGTCACTGAGCTTTCCTACAGAGCTCAATGTGTTTAGCCTAACCTGTAATGACTGCCCCCTGTTGGATCAACCTCAATATACGAAGTCACCATTTAAAGATGTGGTATCTGATATATCCTTAGCTACAATATTATGTAAATATAGCAGTGCCACATACATATTTACACAGCAGTAACTAGAAACCATAAGTTTAATATCTTACCCATGCATTCCCCTGTTCATTGTCCTGAGTTAGGCCAATTAAATTGTCTAGTTCTTTCTGTTCCCTTTTATTCTCTTACTGTAAGGTGAGGCTTATTCAATAGGTGTTCCTGGTCAACATTCACATTAGCTGAGAGGATTCTGTAAACCAGAACTTGGTATATCCCATGAACCAGGGAGTCATGGGTACTGAAAATCCTAACATACCTGATGGTTTTAAAACACTATGGAAGTACCCTTATCCTGGCTCCGTAAAATAAGTAAACTGCATCCTGGATTGGTGTGACTGGTTTCCAAAGTTTACATATACTTGTCAAGCTCTGTTGCAGTTAACTACAACCAAAAGCCATTGGCTACAGAATGTATTACAGGCACAATACAATGTCACATAACAGAACCCCAGTGAGCAGCATGAATAAGTTTTGCAAGAAAACATTAATAAAGTTATTGCCTGCAGGCATTAAAATGTAGGTGTAGCTGCATATATGAGTGTTCACGTGCTAGGTATATGCATGTATTTGTTGTGTGTGTGCATACTTAACATACATAACACATGGGATACACCATGGTATATTTTATTTAGCAAAATGTATTTTAGTGTTATTACTTGTCCCTTTGATAAAACAGTGCATGGTGTCACAAGGGAACCATAAAGCAAGCTAGTACAAAAGTGCTGCTTTTCATCCCATTTTCTCTTTAAAGTCTTTCAACCAATTTGACTTCAATAACATGTTATCATTCATCTAAATGGCTGAAGCATGCATAGTTCCAATAACTATGGAAGCACAGAGTACTGTTGCTATAACAACATAAGATCCAGCCTTTGGCTCTTTACATTTTTTTTATGTGCCAAACTGAGAACTCACAAAACCCTCAATATCCAGTATCTCATTTTCTTCTGGACCAAATCTTCAAGATGTAAATTACGATATCAACAAAACACTTAATGAACATAGCAATTAAAATGAAATATATCTCATGAAACCTAACATTGGCAATTAATCATACCAAAACAAACAGAAAGGTCTGCAAATTACATGATATCAAATTCTGTTCCTCAAGATTGTATTATGTAAAAAGATTATATTACTGCTCACTCTATGTACATTTATCTACAAATGTATATATAAAATGCAATTTAAATTCTCTCGCGATAAAATACAACTTATATAAACTGAACTAATATCCAAATGACTACATTAGAGGATATATGTATGGCATGAATTCATTAGTGATGTAAGTAAAACGTACTTGAAACATTATCTCAACAAATACTTTGCATGCCCCTGTGGCACAGTCACTTCTATAAACCATGCATGCAACTAGAAAAATAGTACGTCAATAAAAAATATCTGTCTTGAGACAAGATGCCTTCACCTGATACCCTCTAGAGCGTAACTGTTTTGCATCTACATTGGATCATAACAGTTCAAGCTATAACAGTGACAGCACATCTTTCGCATTCCAGCTGTTGTGGACTACATATCTCATGATGCTCAGCGGGCCATATGGTTGTGTCAAAGGTGAGCCGACTCATGAAGCTAATCTGTCTGGAGCCCCGGTGCACTGTTTGAATCCAAAGGTCATAGAAAGTGTTGCAAGACCTCACATAGTGATAGTTAAAAGAATAAATGGTTGGGGGGGGGGGGGGGGGAGTACATTTTACAGAGCAAAATATACTCACCACTCTGCCAGAAAATCTCTCAATGGCCCTCTTCACTTTTCCATAGGTGCCTTTTCCCAGAGTCTCTTGCAACTCATACCTATGCTTCAGGTTGTGTTTGTGATGATGCCTCTTCACCCCCTGCTGTTTACTTAAAAGCTCTGGGGGAGTTATTGGTGCTGATGCCTCGTCTGGGCTTGACTGAGACGGGGAGAGCTGCATCTGCTCCACCATGCTTTCAGCTCCCTTGTCTAACTCCACATGTAGTCTTCTGTCATCAGGACTTGTCTCCGGTTTGGCCGTAGCAGCAGCATCATCACCACCATCCATCTCACCAGCAGGGAGTGAGTGTCCTCAACAGAAGACCAAGCCTTTCTGCCTTTACTAGCAGTCACAGTGTTTCGCTCTCGCAGCTGTGCATTTGGCACATGTGCAACCACAAACCCACCTTGCCCAGCGCACCCAAAAGGAACATACGTCTATTGAGAGTGATGTAGTTTAAATTAGTGCCTGATGGGGCCAGTAATATGATCTGATCAGAAAGCTTTGTAGTGCAGCCTCCTGCAGCACCTTCTTCATGTGCAACGTATCCAACCTGTCCGGTGGCTGCCGGGGATGAACCTTTTTACTACTGAATTAGAAGCACAGCAAATGCTAAAAGCATGACCCCGCTTCCCCTATTGCATGTGATAGTTCTCAGCAGGGGGGTCCATTCCCAGTCTATATTTGGTCTGTCTCCTGGTCCAATAGCTCCAAAGCTTCCGTCCTTTCCTTTGCAAAGGTGCAGCACAATCTGCCTGGTTTTGTAACAGCTCTCCCCATTTAGCCCTTAAATCCGGCACTGCCTGGGGTGCAGGGCTTTTGCTGATATGGTGAGCTGAGGTGCAGGGTGTACTGTTACAGGATGGTGAATCACCTTCCCTGATGCCATGATCCTTTGATTTCCTTCCTCTCTATTTTTTTTTTCTGCCTGGAGCTCAGGGCCAGCAGTTTGCAAGCTTCTATGAGAGGCCCCTTTTCATCCCTTGCTCTTTCCTCTTGTCTGTGGAAAAGCCCATGTGGGTGGAGCAGCCCCTCCTCCCCTTCTCCCTTACATTCCAGGCAGCAGGGAGCTGGGGTCAGCCAGCAGGGCACAAGCCAAAGATGTAGGCTACTGCTACAAGGGAAATCCATGCCCACACCCTGTACCACCTATCCTAGCTTGGTCACTGGTCGTGAGCACCACCCTTCTATTGTCTGTGTGCGGACTAGCTTTTCCTCAGCCCTCTGGTTAGACATATTCTACCAGTGATTGCTTTGCCGTGCAGTTGTTCGGGGCTACATTTTTAATCATTTTCAGCCAGCGATATGACAAATGGTTGGCTGAGCATCACGGGAATTGCAGTCCACAAAAGCTAGAGTGCCAAAGGTCATCCATTGCTCTATTAAATACCTAAACTGATATTTCCACAGGAAGAAATGAATTTCTAGGATCATTTGAAACTGAATCACGGAAAATAGAGACTGCTACCTTAACCACTTCATTGCCATGTATCTAAATACTGAAACAAAATTGGTTCAGTTAGTGAACACTGTACATATGGCTTGAATATTATTTCACTGAGAAACACAAAGGCAATTCAATCTAGAAAGCTATGTGTATTTACATGAGCAAGCTGCAAATAACTATCAGCACTAATTCATATTTTATATTACAATAATATGCATACATGATTACTAGATTGTGTAAACAATATCCATGTGCATATAGAAATCACATAGCCTCCTAGGAAATGAATGAGAGAAGCATGGTATTGAATGATGATTGAAGCCAGAAATTAATCTAAGCACCTTGCTAAAATTAGTTTAGCTCTGATTGTTGTTCTGTTTTCCTTCCTGTAAAATGATCCAGAACAATATGTACCAGTCAGGTTTTCACTAAGAACACTCTTCCTATGACTTTTATATTCAGACATTTGTTTTAAACATAAATCTGTCTCTTACACTAAAACTCATACATGATATATAATACTATAATATAATACTGAAACATGTTTATTTATGCTCAAAGACAAAAGAAAAGAAAAATCAGTCAGTCATTCATTTTCCTATTAATTTATTAACTGAACTCCTGGGTCAATACTCTAATCCAATGAGAAGTGATCTGCAAAATGTAGGTATTCAAAGCCGATCTGGGGAAAAAAATCTCCATTTTGCCTATTATTCCAAATCCTATCTGATTTTGCAGTTCACGTGTCAGTTCAGTTTTTAGTATGTCATGTAGACCCAGGACATAACTGAAGTCTATTCACTACAGGGAACTTTAGTGAACTGACAAAGGAAATGCACAAACCAGGCATTAGTAGATGAGTTGTAAGACGTCTCTAATATCACTGAACATTTGCATCCGTTTTTCAGTTCCCTTCACCATGATTCCCTTGTTTATAAATAATAAATCACAGCACACAATTTTGTCGCACTTTAGAACACAAAATAGCATTAGGATTGCTAGATTTTCTTAAAAAAAAAAAAAAACACTGGCCATGCCATTTCCTCCATAGACCTAAGATTGGCTTCAAGCCAATTTTTTTACCAGCCTGCTGGTGGCAATCCTACATAGTATATAGCCCTGAACTGTTACACATTAGATAGGGGAGTTCCAATTTAGGATCTTTGTCTCCCCGGTCACAGATTAACCTCCTGGTATTCTGATTCTTTGGGATATTGCAGAATGTTACCATGCAGTGTATGCTGGATGGTTAATCCGCATCTACATCTACACAACAGCCATCATTTGAGCCATAGCTTGCTGCAAGTTTGGACTAAAATAGCTCAGGCCTTTGTCTGTAAGGTGGCCCTAAGGAGTTCACAATCGTCACCCTCCAACTCTTTATGGCATATAATGACATTCCCTAATCACCCTGCAAGGAAAGTGCTACATTCAAGTTCCGACACATTCAATTTTCATTAGCTAATAATGCTTCTATCTCCTCTCCAATTAACCTGAGGGATTTCTCGCAAATTAACACTGAGAAAAATTCCCCCCAATCTATTTAATAGCAAGCCACTTATTCCTGTGCCGCCAAGACATACCACACTGAGCAGCAATCGTCCTTAAGGGGACACTCCTCACACTAAGCTAACTGTTATCCCTTTGGTGGTGTTTAACCTATACATTGTAAAAAGCCAAGTTTTGCACATCCCTTGAAATGTATTTCAAAATTCTTGGCTCAAGCCCTCCCTTTGCATTCTAACATTGCACAAAGATCAATGCCAATGAATTCTGTCTTCCTGCACTAAACCTGTGCAGTAGCATATAAATTCATAAGCTGCTAAATGCCTCCTAGTGTTTTGACAGCAGTGATTGGAAGGGCAGAACAGTTGGGTGATGATACTGGTGATGATGACATCACTCACATCTTATACATGTGCCATGAGTCATAAATCTGCCACAAAATTACTGTTGCCCACATCGCACAGTGCTTTGCATGCATCCCTATACATCTCTGTGGGAAACAAGATCTCTGATTGGTCCCCAAGAGGTGCTAGGTACACCATTTTTAATCCCTAGTGCTTTTCATCTTCATTTGATTAATTTTGTGTCTAGCAAGTTTCATACTTTATGGATATTGTATTCTGCTTATAATCCTAATGCCGCTTCCTTTGCCTTCTTCCCAGTAGGCAACAAGATGATAGCAGGTTCCTAGTTTAGAAACACAACAGTTTACTCTTTGATACTATGTTATTTCCAAAATTATAGCTTTTGTGCTTAATGTGTATTCTCGACCATCTATCCATCTCTGCATCTCTTTTTTTGTGTGTGTGTTTTTTTTTAACTTAAAATGTAAACCTTAACTACAGTGATATCTACAATATACCTGGTCTTACAAACTTATCCATGTATAATTAGCCAATGGCTTTTCAATTAGAAAAGATTCTCATCTATAACATCAATAGCATTTGTAAAGTCAAAGAATTGTAGGGTGATGTAGCATTTTAAAAAGAAGCCATCACATTTGATTTGTATAGACTAAATGTTATTTATTGCTCATAATGGCGGAGGTCCCGGGTCATCGTATATAACGTCTGGCAATTACAGTATTGCACTTCCTATGGGTCTGTTCCATATTGTCTAGGTATGTCAATATATCTATCCAAAAGCTTTCTTTTTTTATTTTCATCATGATAAGCGTAGCAACAGCTATGTGAAATGTTACTCTTTGGAGAATTTCTAAACTAATCCAAACATTAAATTATCTGTAAAGCCTATTTTTTGCTGGGATCAAATCATAATTCTAAGCTGTAAACTTCTAAGCAGGGTTCCATGGAACTAGTCTAGAGAGTGAGCTTGTATGTGCATTAGTACCATGTGTGAACATGCTTCTAATGTGTTCCCTATGACAGCTGAACTCAGCAGTGAAACCATTCAGCACTCTAGCCATACCTATTGCTTTGAAGGCTGTAACGACATCACTTAAGAATGTTTAAGAGTCCAAAACAATACACATCATCCTGGTAACATAACAAATAAATCAAAATCTAGTTTTAATGAATTGTTAAAACATTATTGTGATTGTTCTGTAAGATATCCCATGTCATTATAAGTGTACACTGTTGGGAAAGTAGATATTTTTAATATTTAAGTCCTTGATCCTCTAGAATCTGACTTTAGACCCCAACACTCTTCTATAACAGCCCTCACTAATGTGTCAAATGACATAGTCTCTGCCAAATCTAAAAAAAAAGATGGCTTCCAATATCACGTGCATGTGGATGGCAAATCTACCTGTCTCCCCTGATCTACCGGGTACCTCTATGGGTACATCGTGTGCATTCATGCCTCAATGAAAATGCCTTCAAAAACCTAGTGCACTTGCTCATGGCCTTCCTCGGGTCAATCTTCATCCCCTCAATCTATTCACAATCCAACTGCCAGGCTCATCCTTCTCACTTGTCACTCCATGTCAGTTACTCCACTTTGTAAAGCCCTCCACTGGTTTCCCGCCTTCTCTAGTATAAATATAAATAATATGAATTGGGCAAAGCAAAATTATGCTCACCCAACATGTCAAGGCACACTCTCAATAGGGTGAAACCTAACCTCACCTGCCATTCAGTGGCACAGCTGTGTGTGAATTAACTTGGCTAATTGTAAGGTGAATCAGGTTGCTGTAGTTCTGAGAATGTTTTAGGGCTTTAGGTAGACAGCTGCAAATTTTTGGTAAGTAATCATCTGTACCAGATTGAGAGGAATTTGGGGTTTTTGTTCCGCGTTTGAAGTATTAATTATTGAGTTTGACTGCAAAACAATGGAATTAGGGCTTTTGTGACATTTAGTAAGCAAGTCATTTGTTGTAGACCTTGTAAGAGGAGAGCGAGAAATGGAGTGTGGCTGCGTTCTCCATTTGTCTGGCATCTGTAATTAGTGCAATCGCACTGAGAACCTTGGTCCTGTAGGGTTGAATGAGTGGGAACAACCACCAAATGACCCTTGTTCTTGTTGTCAGCTGTTAGGGATAGAGCGGTTAATTCTGTGAAGTTTATTTGGAGTATAATACCTGGAAGTTATTAATTTATAGCACATTTCTTGAGCCTTTGAGTGCAAGAAGGAAGATCTGATTCCATTAAGGGGCCTTAAGTTGAGGGAAGTTACCCAATGTTTACTAAAGTGGGGGTAGGTCAGGTTCAGAAGGTAGTAAGATCTGTTCATGTAGAGTTGTTCAAAGTTTGTTTGGTTTCTTTACAAGTTTCCTATTAAAGGTAGGCTGGAGAGATAATGTTGGAGTTGGTGATAATGAAAAACTAGGAGCTTCTACTGATGGTGTCGTAGAAGCCCCTTCAGGTATGACAGTTCTAGTCTTCTGTGGGTTCTAGGGAGGATCATTATGTTGTAACGAATTAGAGATTTGGATTTGAACCATACATATTTTAAAAACATGGTTTTTATTTTTTTAAATGTTTTTATGAATGTCTGCGTAAGTTGAATTGGGAGCCATTGAAATACGCTGAACGAAATTATAAACACAACACTTTTGTTTGGCTGCGGCCATATTGCGGACCAGAACACATGTGGCAGCCAAATTCGAACAGGATCAGGGTGGCAGATGTGCGGGACCTATAAGAATGACAGGGAGGAGAGACAACTGCGGCTACAAAGTGCGAATGTCTTCGCGTACCCGAGGATACTGCTGCAGACGTAACAGCTCCTGCCACTTTTAGACAATTTAATGGAACAGTGGAAATGCATCATTATAGCTTTGAGACAGGATATCATTATTACAGTCATGAGCAAACACAATTGTTCAGGATGCAATTAAATTTAACACTCTTAAAATGAACCAGACTTCAGTACAGAGGATGTACATATATTTCCTTAGGTCATATCAGAATTATGATTTGGACACCAGTTAAGTGTTGGGAGGTCAGGGTTGCCTTCTTCTTGTTAAAACACAATTATTAATAATATAATTTTAGTAGATTCTGCAATTTAAGAAAAAAAAAGAGATTTATGGCATATCATTTGTGTATATTTCCATCAACTGTATTTTTTATTTATTTATTTGCATACAAGCAAGAAAGGAGATAGGTGCTCAACAGTCTTTGTGAAACTTTTTTGTGAGGAAACATCAAGTAAACATGTTGGTGAACTTGGTAAAGGATTCAGACAGCAGCTAAGATGTTGACCTTTATTTTTAATGATTATTATAGTTTCATTTTTTTTAACATTTTATTTTCAATTACATTTTTCCACAGATATACAATACTTATTTTTTATTAACAATCTTTAGATACTAATGTAGCTTGGATTGGAGATTTGTTTCCTTTTGAGGTATGAATGTATACACACAGACTCATAACTTTTGGGACCAAGCTAACTTGTGATCACAGTTTATGTAAGAAGATGCATGCCTAAGGTATGACTTTGCATGTATGCTAAATGTTAAGGTCTAAAAGGCCTGCTAGCTATGACAGCAGGCACTGGCCTTACTTTCTACCCTATCTAATAATTTACATTATTGTAAACTTACCTATAATTTTATTAATTAAAGTATTTTCTACTTTTTAAAATTAATACAAATCACAATGGCATGTGTTTCAATGAATATTTACATTCTACAGCATGGTGAAATACAAAATTAATTACTTTTTCTTATTGCATTCTTTAAAAGAATATTTTAAACAAAATCGTAACTATCTTTTCAGGGTTTTTTTTTTTACCACCTTTGGCATGCTTGGCCTTGTGCCATAATGATTTAATCTGTGTTGTAGACATCCTTTGGATGTTAGAGAACCAAACAGGAGAGGTGAAAGGGGTGAAATGCTTTTCATGTTTAAAAAATGATATGGGATAAATGCATTTAATCAGGCAGCAGCAGTTAAAAGGCAGCAGCTCCCACACATAGTTTAGAAACATATAAATTTGTTAAACGGAAACAGTTAAGTAGTGAGATATTTTATAGCTGATTAAGGATTGAAGAAAGCGCTTCATATTGAAGTACCAAATGCTAAATATGGTTCTATTTGTTTAATGATCACTCAGATCACTTAGGATAAAAAAACATTTAAAAAAATGTCTTCTAACATTAATCGGTATACTCAAGCAAGCACAGACTATCTGAATATGAACATCCTGAAGTTTTGATGTCACTGAGGCCTTATGCCAATGCTACTGAGTAAAGTATGTTGCTATAATGGAAATGCTCAGGGTGAATGTAGGGCAAGCTACATATTTTACTAAATCAACCTTAATATATAACTACAGAAGACACCCACATTGACCAGTCACTACATTATATGAACCTGCTTGCACCCTCTAGACCACAAGAGTACATTCCTTGTATGTGCAAATGTTGTGAAAATTATTGAATACAGTGTTTTTTAAGCTGTATCTGTACTATAACTTGCACTTATGTTCATGGGTCTACAAATACCCAACAGACTTTTGGAGCTATTCACTAATAGGTGAGTTGAGCTGAGTAGCAGGTGAGTTGAAGTGAATAGCAGATGAGTTTAGTCTTACCAATTTAGCTATACATTGTGCAGGAACAAACCTGCTATTCACTTCAACTCACCTGCTGCTCACCTCAACTCACATTTTAGTGAATAGCCCCATTTTAATCCAAAAAGTTGTCAAGATATGGCAGATATTTTTTTGTTATATATTTTATTTTCGTTTTGTGAGTTTTAGAAACCAGACTGCCATTTGCTTGATCTTCTGGAGTCCTAACAGAGGTTCTATTTACCACTTATTTGCTGCTCTATAATAAAGGAAATGCTAGGATACAATATTTTGTAATATTTATATAAAATGTGTCAACTGGCTTCTGTTACACCCTTTTTCTAGCACAAAGTGCTTAATGTAACTCACTATAACTTAACCACTGCCTCAAATATGATTTGAAATGATAGTCCATTAAAAACTAAACTTTAGAGAAAAGTTTTGCTTTGTGAAGAACTTTGTAGAATACCATCCAGAATTGTGCGGATAGTAGCCCTTTATTGAAAGATTTGTCACATTGTCCTAAAAGCGCTGTCTATCGCTCCCTACTCCATGTCCCTGTGACGATAGGGTACTGGATGGAGGTCAATATGCAGATGACAACTAACCTGTCTAGTAATGTGAGGATTAAAGGCAGGAACACAGCAATATTGTAATCCAGACTTCGAAGGGTAAATTGGTAGCAAGATACCACGATAGGAATCCAGACAGCAAGTATAGTCCAGGCTTGTGCGGGTTACAAACAGGAACACAGCAATATTGTAATCCGTGCGGGTTACAAACAGGAACACAGTAATATTGTAATCCAGACTTCGGAGGGTTAAGGTAATAATAGCCAAGGTCAAGGGAACCAGACAGACTGCAAAACGGTAAGGTAAACCGGGATCAGTAGGTATCAGAGAGACAGCAAAAACGAAGAGACGGTCCAGGGTCAGGGGCACAGGCAGGCAGAAGAGTAGTCGAGGAATCCAAGGTCAGCAACAGTAATATAAACGAAGAAAAATGCCAGGGAACCGGATAAACACGAGAATCACCAAGCAAGGAGTGTTTGGTGATTCTGCCTTTTAAATTCTCCTGCGTCTCGCGGGTACGCGACGGACGTGACGTCATCGGACGCGCGCCTAGTGTGGAGACGGAGTTTCCAGAGTCAGTGAACGCGCTTGCAAGCGCATACGATGGCTGGACAGGTAGGCAGGGATATACAGGGGAACTACTGCGGGGTAGTTCCTGACAGTTCCCCCTCCCAATGCGAGACCTCCGGGCTCGCCAACGACTAGGATACCGAGTGTGGAAGGCACGGACCAATTAATCCGCGTGGACTAGTCTAGCAGACTGTCAGGACCTGTCGGCCGGGCCATAGCCTTTCCAATGAATAAGGTACTGAAGCTGACCCCGATGAAGCCTGGAATCAAATATCTCCTCCACTTCGTATTCCTCCACTCCATCAATCAGTACCGGATCAGGAGGAGGTACAAGTCTTCCCGGGAACGGATTATCCACCCAAGGTTTGAGCAGGGAAACGTGGAACACCGGGTGCACCTTCATGGACGGTGATAATTGGAGTCTCATAACCAAGGGGGAGATGACTTCGGTAATAGGAAATGGACCGATGAATCTGGGACCTAGTTTTTTGGAAGGACAGGAGAGCTTCAGATGTTTGGTGGAGAGCCACACTTTATCACCGGATCTGTAGACCGGAGCAGTGGTTCTGTGGCGGTCAGCGAAAGCCTTATAACGTAGTTGTGACTGGAGTAGAGTATTGCGTAATAAGGTGTATGCACGAGTGAGATTCCGGACATGCAGGGTAGCAGAAGGTACAGTGCTGGGTATGGGAGCCCCTGGAAGCATGGAAGGGTGGAATCCATAATTGACGAAGAAAGGTGACATTTCAGTAGAGCTGTGGATATGATTGTTATAAGCAAATTCTGCTAGGGGTAAATATTTACTCCAGTCGTCTTGTAGATGCGTAGTGAAGCAACATAAATATTTTTCCAAGGTTTGGTTAGTACGTTCCGTCTGCCCGTTACTTTGAGGGTGGAATGCAGTAGTGAGTGAACGATGAATATGCAACTCGCTACAAAAGGCTTTCCAGAAGTGCAAGGTGAATTGGGTACCTCAATCCGATACAATATTTTCGGGTAGACCATGTAGCCGAAATACCTCACGTATGAAAAGATCAGCTGTCTCAGAGGCCGAAGGTAGGTGTGTGCAGGGTACAAAGTGTGCCATCTTGGTCAGACAATCTACCACAACCATCAAGGTATTGAGTTGCTGCGACTGCGGTAGATCCATAATAAAGTCCATAGATACATCACTCCAGGGTCTGACTGGTATTGGTAAAGGTTGGAGGAGACCTGAAGGTTTTTGATGTCTCTCCTTGGCTCGGGCACATGTGTCGCAAGAAGAAACAAATTTTGAAACCTCTTCTTGTAATTTAGGCCACCAAAATGTTCTTTGTATGAGGTCCTTGGTTTGCCGAATTCCACCATGACCTGCCACTGGAGAGTTATGGTAGAATTGTAGTACCTGTAACCGAGCCTCGGGAGGAACGAAAACTTTGTCGTGATAATAATATAGTCAATTGATCAAGAATGGGTAGATTGAGATTGGAGGTATGAGTACGGATGATGTCCCAGATAGATTGGGTGGCAACTATGAAGTGTTCTGGCTGAAGTATAGTACTTGCTCCTGCAGGTGAAGTGGATGGTCTGATAAATCCTTTAGCTAGATTCTCCTCTATATAGTGTTTAAGGGTGGTAAGTTCAGGTTCGGTGGGTAGGTTAGAAGACACTGCTGGTTCAGAGGTGAGACACAAAGTGGTTTTATTCAAACATTTATCTATGCAATGCATAGAAGTGAACACAAAAGTACCACTCTCCCAATTGATAATAGGGTTGTGTAACCGGAGCCAAGGGAGGCCCAATATGATGGAGAAGATAGGTGCTGGTACTATGTCAAACTGAATGGTCTCTTGGTGTCCTTCGCCGATCGCCAAAATGAGAGGGATGGTTTCATGAGTCACCGGGCCGGTCTTAAGTGGACTGCCATCAACAAGTTGGATATGCATTGGTGATTTCTTGCAGCGGATAGGAATCGCCAGTTCTTGGCTAGATCCATGTCCAGAAAACATCCGCTGGCCCCAGAATCCACCATTGCCATCAGGGAAATAGCCTTGTTAGTCCACTGTAAGGAGATAGGAATGGATAGGTGAGAGGTCTTATCTAGGAAGGATACCGCCTCCTTTTCAAAAACATAAGAGGTGGGCTTACCATCAGTAAGTCGTCGTCGGCACGGCACTCCTTATACATGTGTCCTGGTTTGCCACAGTACAAGCAGAGGTTTAGGTTTCTCCGTCTGGTCTTTTCTTCTGTGGTGAGAGGGCCACGAACCAACCCAATCTGCATAGGTTCCTCCATGTTCTGAGAAACAGGAACAGTAGGGGTTCTGGTCTCGTAGTGATGTGGACCATAAGTAGACCCTGCAGGTATAGAATTGGAAGATCGTTCAGCCCTTTTCTCGCATAGCCTTCGGTCTATCTGAGTGACTAGACGAGTGAGATCATCCAAGGAAGGGGGTATACCAACTCGTGCCAATTCATCTTTCAGACCGTCAGATAGGCCCAGACGGAATTGACCGAGTAGTGCCGATTCATTCCATGTTGTCTCCAACGCGATTCTGCGAAATTCAGTTATATACTCCTCCACCGGTCTAAGTCCCTGTTTCAGAGCGCGGATGGTATTAGTGGCTGAGGTTACTCGAAAAGGGTCTTCATATAAGGTGTCCAGGGCTTGACGGAAGGACCCCCAATTATCAAGTACCGGACTATTTATGTGGAGTAGCTGATGTGCCCACAGTTGGGGTTCTTCAGTAAGAAGATAAATTACCGTATGTATCTTCACATAGTCGGAGGCGTAGGTACGAGGGCGGAGGTTGAAGAGGATTTGACATGACGTGATAAAAGTACGGTATTTCTTTCTGTCCCTTGAATATTTTTCGGGGAGTATAACTTGTGGTTCGAGGGAGGTAGTTCCCTCAAGTAGAAATGGAGCTGGAGCAGGTGCGTGAGCTGCCGCCATAGGTTCTGGAACGTTACCCGGTGGAGTCTGGAGATGCTGTACTTGTTGTTGCAGGCGTGCTTGTCCTGCTTGAAGATCTTGTACGGACGGATTGAGTGTAGTTAATTGCTGAGTAAGGGCAGCAATTGCCTCGGTAAGCCCTGTGGCCTCCATTTAGTGGCTTGGTGATTATGTGACGATAGGGTACTGGATGGAGGTCAATATGCAGATGACAACTAACCTGTCTAGTAATGTGAGGATTAAAGGCAGGAACATAGCAATATTGTAATCCAGACTTCGAAGGGTAAATTGGTAGCAAGATACCACGATAGGAATCCAGACAGCAAGTATAGTCCAGGCTTGGGCGGGTTACAAACAGGAACACAGTAATATTGTAATCCAGACTTCGGAGGGTTAAGGTAATAAAGGTCAAGGGAACCAGACAGACTGCAAAACGGTAAGGTAATCCGGGATCAGTAGGTATCAGAGAGACAACAAAAACAAAGAGACGGTCCAGGGTCAGGGGCACAGGCAGGCAGAAGAGTAGTCGAGGAATCCAAGGTCAGCAACAGTAATATAAACGAAGAAAAACGCCAGGGAACCGGGTAAACACGAGAATCACTAAGCAAGGAGTGTTTGGTGATTCTGCCTTTTAAATTATCCCGCGTCTCGCAGGTACGCGACGGGCGTGACTTCATCGGACGCGCGGCTAGTGTGGAGACGGAGTTTACCAGAGTCAGTGAACGCGCTTGCAAGAGCATACGATGGCTGGACAGGTAGGCAGGGATACACAGGGGAACTACTGCGGGGTAGTTCCTGACAGTCCCAGATCACTAGGTCCCTGATTGGACCATTTTAAACTACCTGCCGCTCAGCTAACTGTCGCTTGTGTCCAGATTGGTCGGCCAAGGGCTAAAGTTGCTCCCTTATGGATTGGTAGCTTCTTTCCCTGCTTAGGCACAAGCAGAAACCCAGGACAGACACCAAAGGCTGAGCGGTTGAGCACCCAGAGCAGCCACAGACAGTCACTTGGCCAGAAAGAGCTATGTTACTGAAAGTTATGCCCCGTTGTCATAAGCAAGGCAACCCGTTACACGGGTGTACTAGGGCGGTTTGCCCAACCAACTCAACGGGTTATTCGGGCTAGTAATTGGTCCAGTTAAACTTCCTACCATGTCATCTGGATGTTGCTGGCTACCCATTGGCCACTGGTTTAAAGGGATTAAGAGAGCTCCTCTCTGATTGGCTTCCCCTAAGCGGGACTATACTCGCCATAGGGCATCTTCACAGTTCGGCTCTAATGTTATCGGTTAATGTGTTATAGCCCTGTTGTGAGATGTATGGTACTGATCATCCGAGCTCCCAAGCTGCTAACCCACAATGAAGGTAAGCCCAGCCATTTGGAGGCTAATTCGCATAAAGGCGTTGGGGAGGTAATGGGGGTCACTAGGGTTGGTGTCACCCGGTGCGGAAACTCATGGTGTCACCCCCCTGGATTTCCTCCAATACAATGTCAAACAGATTACTTAGTAATGCCAGTTAGATGGCCTATTAACTATGCCACACACAGGAGCCCCATAAATTATGCCACACACAGGAGCCCCATAAATTATGCCACACCAGAGCCCCATAAATTATGCCACACCAAAGCCCCACTATTTATGCCTCACCTCTGCCCAATTAATTACTACTACACACACAGGTGCCCCATAATTATGCCACACACACACAGGTGCCCCATAATTATGCCACACACACACAGGTGCCCCATAATTATGGCACACAAAAGCACCCCTTAATTATGCCACACAAAAGAGCCCCTTAATTATGCCACACATGGGGCTCGATAAATATGCCATACACAAGCGCCCCATAATTATGCACACATGGGACCGCCATTAATTATGCAACACACAGGAGCCCCACGAGGTGACAATTGTACAATTGGGGCTCATGTGTGGCATAACTTATGGAGCTCCTGTATGTAGCATGATAAATAGGGCTTCTGTGTGAGTCATAATTAATGGGGCTCCTGTGTGAGGCATAATTAATGGGGCTCTTGTGTGAGGCATAATTAATGGGGCTCCTGTGTGAGACATAATTAATGGGGCTCCTGTGTGAGACATAATTAATGGGGCTCTTGTGTGTGGCATATTTAATGGGGCTCTTGTGTGTGGCATACTTAATGGGGCTCTTGTGTGTGGCATACTTAATGGGGCTCCTGTGCGTGGCATAGCTATGGGGCTCCTGTGTGAGGCATAATTAATGGGGCTCCTGTGTGAGACATAATTAATGGGGCTCCTGTGTGAGGCATATTTAATGGGGCTCTTGTGTGTGGCATATTTAATGGGGCTCTTCTGTGTGGCATACTTAATGGGGCTCTTGTGTGTGGCATACTTAATGTGGCTCCTGTGTATGGCATAGTTATGGGGCTCCTGTGCGTGGCATAGCTATGGGGCTCCTGTGCGTGGCATAGCTATGGGGCTCCTGTGCGGTCCATAGTTATGGGGCTCCTGTGCATGGCATAGTTATGGGGCTCCTGTGCGTGGCATAGTTATGGGGCTCCTGTGTGCGGCATATTTTGTGGGGCTCCTGTGTGTGGCATATTTTGTGGGGCATTTGACTGGCATTACAAGGAATCTGTTTGGCATGATATTGGAGGAAACCAGGGGGTAACAACATGAGTTACCGCACCGGGTGACACCAACCCTAGTGCAGGGCCGGACTGGGAACAAAAACCAGCCCTGGAAAAAATTTGTATACCAGCCCCATCGCATAACATTTTTAAACCAGCCCATAGCATAATATAATTTTTTTGTTCATAGAAAGGAAAATCATGCATCTGAACAGTGTATTATTTATAGATAAGACTGATATATAAGCCTGCCTAGGGCAACATATATACCTCCAGTATGTACACAGAGTTATATGAATTGCCCTGTGCAGAGGTATATATCAGGGCAGTGTGTGAGACATATCCTGTAGCATGTCTCTCGCATATCTGTAGCCTGTCTCTCTCTGTCCTTTCTGTGGCGTCTCTCTCTCTGTCCTTTCTGTGGCGTCTCTCTCTCTATCCTTTCTGTGGCGTCTCTCTCTCTCTGTCCTTTCTGTGGCGTCTCTCTCTCTCTGTCCTTTCTGTGGCGTCTCTCTCTCTCTGTCCTTTCTGTGGCGTCTCTCTCTGTCCTTTCTGTGGCGTCTCTCTCTGTCCTTTCTGTGGCGTCTCTCTCTGTCCTTTCTGTGGCGTCTCTCTCTCTCTGTCCTTTCTGTGGCGTCTCTCTCTCTCTGTCCTTTCTGTGGCGTCTCTCTCTCTGTCCTTTCTGTGGCGTCTCTCTCTCTCTGTCCTTTCTGTGGCGTCTCTCTCTCTCTGTCCTTTCTGTGGCGTCTCTCTGTCTCTGTCCTTTCTGTGGCGTCTCTCTCTCTCTGTCCTTTCTGTGGCGTCTCTCTCTCTCTCTGTGCTTTCTGTGGCGTCTCTCTCTCTCTCTCTCTGTCCTTTCTGTGGCGTCTCTCTCTGTCTTTTCTGTGGCGTCTCTCTCTCTGTCCTTTCTGTGGCGTCTCTCTCTCTCTGTCCTTTCTGTGGCGTCTCTCTCTCTCTGTCCTTTCTGTGGCGTCTCTCTCTCTCTCTCTGTCCTTTCTGTGGCGTCTCTCTCTCTCTCTCTGTCCTTTCTGTGGCGTCTCTCTCTCTCTCTCTGTCCTTTCTGTGGCGTCTCTCTCTCTCTCTCTGTCTTTTCTGTGGTGTCTCTCTCTCTGTCCTTTCTGTGGCGTCTCTCTCTCTCTCTCTCTATCTGTCCTTTCTGTGCTGTCTCTCTCTCTCTCTGTCCTTTCTGTGGCGTCTCTCTTCCCCCCTTCCCCCTTAGTGTCTTTCACCCCCTGTAGTGTCTTTCATCCCCTCCCCCCTGTAGTGTCTTTCACCCCCTCCCCCCTGAAGTGTCTTTCACCCCCTCCCCCCTGTAGTGTCTTTCACCCCCTCCCCCCTGTAGTGTCTTTCACCCCCTGTAGTGTCTTTCACCCCCTTCCCCCTGTAGTCTTTCACCCCCTTCCCCCTGTGGTGTCTTTCATCCCCTTCCCCCTGTAGTCTTTCACCCCCTTCCCCCTGTAGTCTTTCACTCCCTTCCCCCTGTAGTCTTTCACTCCCTCCCCCTGTAGTCTTTCACTCCCTCCCCCCTGTAGTGTCTTTCACCCCCTCCCCCCTGTAGTCTTTCACTCCCTTCCCCCTGTAGTCTTTCACTCCCTTCCCCCTGTAGTCTTTCACCCCCTTCCCCCTGTAGTCTTTCACCCCCTTCCCCCTGTAGTCTTTCACCCCCTTCCCCCTGTAGTCTTTCACCCCCTTCCCCCTGTAGTCTTTCACTCCCTTCCCCCTGTAGTCTTTCACTCCCTTCCCCCTGTAGTCTTTCACCCCTCCCCCCTGTAGTCTTTCACTCCCTTCCCCCTGTAGTCTTTCACCCCCACCCCCCTGTAGTCTTTCACCCCCACCCCCCTGTAGTGTCTTTCACCCCCTCCCTTTATGTCACACTCACCTTGCTTTCTCTGCTCCCCATCCCGCCGTCGGAACTGCAGCTGCAACATCCGGCGGCAGCAGGCGAACTTCTTAAAGCGGCGGGGGCCGCCGAATTGCTTAAAGTGGCCCACCGCCACTTTAAGCAATTCGGCGGCCGTCGCCGTTTTAGGAAATTTGCCTGCTGCCGCCGGTTGTTGCTGCAGCCGAACTCTTAAAGTGGCCAAGGCGGCCCCGGGGCAGGCGGCCCACCGGGATTTTTGCCCGGTATCCCGGTGGGCCAGTCCGGCACTGCCCTAGTGACACCTCTATATGACACTTTAGCAATGCCAGTAAAAAATTAAAACACTATTCTGTGCAGTGATTTAATATCAGCTGCTAAAAATCTTTTAAACGCTATTTACATTTAACCCTTTTAGTGCTGTAGGGAACACACACAATGGTCCATACAGCACTGAAAGGGTTAACCTTTTAAAAACGATATTGGGTTCCCCAATGTCCCCCAGCTAACCTCCCCCCCAAAAATTAAATATTTACGCCCCCTGGAGCCAGCGGCCTCCCGCTGGCCAAATAAAAAAGACTCAAGTGACTGAGCAAGCGCCATGCCTGCAGTCACTAAAAAATTACAATTGGTCCCAAGGCCGCAGTCCCTATATTAAATTAATAATGGCACCCGGCACCCCCGATTATATAAAAACAAATGCTCCCCTCCTCTTTACTCCCCCTTATTCCAGGAACTGCCAAAATGCCCCAGGTACAATAAATAAGTTACATTAAATTAAAAAAAATTCTTACCTAGCACCCCCCACCCCTACAAAATAAAATTTTACCTGTATCCAGGTAGCTGCAGCGATTAGTGATACCCTGGATTGAACCCTGGCAGGCAAAAAAAAAAAAACACTATGCACCTACTTCTATTCAGCCTGCCTTGTCGGTATTTAAAAAGACTATAGGAGGCTCTGACTGGCACTTTCAAAAGCAGATCTGCGTGTCATGGAGAAAGCCTTGTTGGATATCCTTTCCTTGTTTGGTGAATTATTCCCAGTACCCTACTGGATACAAAGAACTGGGCAAAGTGCTTAACCTTCATCTGTACACTTGCCTATAACCTTTCTAGTATATACCTGACTTCTGGGATCACCTATACTACATAATAAGAACAGTGCAAAGCACTTACAGGGACTATATCACCAAAATAATGTTTTTTAAAGTGAATGTAGAAAAAATTCTTAAATAAGGTAGAAAAATGTATCAGTGGAGTCTCCTGTTCATGACTTCACCTATGGGCTTCATATGCAAATGAATTGTTTTTCAATGGAAAATGTTTAATTTTGGTATCAAGCCGCAGGACGTGTCAAACTCCAGACTCCGCAGACACAGTAAAACACATTTTTAGGCATTTACTTGCAATTCTGCTAACACTTTTTTTTATTCTCTACAGTCACAGTAAAGCATTTTTAGGTGATACAGTCCCTTTAACCTGCTTCTGTTACATTGCCCATAACCTGACTTCTGTGAGCACCTATACTGCACAGTAAAAACTGTACTTACCCTGCATCTGTACAAAAGCCTATTACCTGTATAGGAACTCACCTCCCAATATATGAGTCTCTATCCTTCCCATTGACATCAATGGGGAAATAGATGCTACAATTTGGAAGCACTTCTGTGCCTTCTGAGTAGCCCAAACTGAAGTGATCCAAAGTGGCCTGAAACTCTGAGCTTTGATTTTCCCAAAGAAAATTAGAGCTACCTGAATCGACCCTTTAAGCTAAATAAGATTTTTTGTAGTTGCTATTTATTGAATACAGATACTGAGATTGAATCCAGAGACATAATGTATCATATCATATTGCCAGTCACTGAGCAACTGGATCTGTTTAGAGAACAACATGTTACATCACAGTAAACCTCTCTGATCATTAAATATTCCAGCCTTGCAAAAAAGCATGCTTCCAGTATAACATCAGGTTTGTGAACATGTCTTCTCCTTTCAGTTTTAGTTTTGTCATTTTAATGGGAAATATGTAGTAAGGACAACAAGATGAGGCATTATCCAATGAATGACATAAAACTCAAACCTATGTTTTAGAATTATAGCTTTTTGTGCCTTTTCAGTCCTAGGCCATGTTTGACTGGTAAATTGAATGAAACAAGAACATTTTAATAATATTGACAAAGAAAATACATATTGACATAAGGGTCTATTCAATAAGGAGAGAACTGAAGTTAATTGAGACAGGAATTTCAAACGTAAAGCCAAAGTAGCTGGTTGTAAAAATGTTCCCATTCAGTTCCCTGCAATTCTCTCTTTATTAGAGGAGATCCTAAAATATATTAATATGTATATTTATGTTGCTAATATTCCTGATAAAAAATATATTTTATTACAGAAATATATGAGGGTCTTCTAAATATGCACCGACCACACCATGGCCCCATGCAAATCGAATGAATCTCCGAAATGCGACTACTCAATATTGATTAATTCAGCATTGAATCAGCTTTTCAGGTTGTTCAGAAACTGAAGAGTCAGAGGCCTTCGGTTTGGGACATTTTATCTATTAAAACATTACAATTTTGGCTACCTGTTATGTGACGATCACCCCTGACTATATATATATATATATTTTTTAAATATCCCTAAATAGCCGATAAATAAAGAAAAAAAACAACCTGGCCCCAATTAAAATTAATGGAGACAGGGCTATTAGCCCTATCCCCCCAATAACAAACCGACCAGAGAACCAGCTGTCACGTACTGGGTAAGGGATGGTAAGGGATGGTAAGGGACCCTGAACACCCGATAATGGGAGCCCAATGGCAGGAGCAGATAGACAGGACTTGAAGTTGTGTAGCCGCATTCCCCGGCAGTTTGGGACCCCAGGTTCCTGTGGCTACATTTCAAGACCCTGTGGGAGCAGCTGTTGTATGCAGGTTACATGGCTAGGATAGCATAAAGTAAGAGACAGCAGAGCGATAGCGAAAAGAAACTAAGAATAGAACAGAAATACAGAGTGCAGAACTACAGGACAGAGCCAATATATAAGCAAGATAAAGCTGAAACAATACAAGGCACAGGATGCAGATAATAACAAAGGAATAATGCAGGGCACGCACTAAGGGCACATACAGAACATAAAGGGACAGGTACATATATAACTAAGGCTATATACAGAGGACAGGGTTAAGGAACACCAGAAACATACAAAGGAACAAACATAAATTCATGAACTAGCCTAAGACTAAAGATGGTATAATGGTGGGGGTTTGGTGCACCTATTGGCCAATTAGATGTAAGCCTGTCAACCACGTCAATGTACCCCACAATTAGGCAAGTCCCTGACTAATATTAGCAAAGCATAACAATTTAAACATTAACATTGCACATACATACAAACATACATACATACATACAGAGAATACCTGTAGATAGCTGCACAGGATGGAGAGGAAACTAAAGCAATGGGTGGAGCACACTTATATAGAGGAACACAATAACGAGGCAGAAGGAATCCAGGAAAACCCAGAATGGAACATAATCACAGACAAAGGAAAACCAGAAATGGATCAGAGCAGTGAACAGAGAAAACATAAACTGGATACAAGAGCGAGGTATAACTGAGACTGAACAGGGCTGGAAACTGACAAAGGAACATTTAAAGGAACAGGCTTATCCCACTTAAGGGACTCTAAGACAGGACATCCCACTTGTGGGACTCTAGGAAAAGACATCCCACTTAAAGGATTCTAGGACAGGACATGGGCAGAAGCCATTCTGGGGTCAACTGGGCAGAATCAACCGTGGGGGCCAATCTAGGCAGACGCCACATGGCTATAGCCTCTCTGGGGCCAGGTTAGGCAGGTGCCCCTAAGGACAGGGACTTAAGGAATGTCACCACTGTGGCCTGGAACTAGTAAATGCTGCCATGTGGCCAGAACTGAGATATGCCACCATGTGGCCGGGACTGAGATGGGACTGATATATGCCAGAAAAAGGAAATTTAGAACACACAAGGATAACAGAATAACAAAGAACCCAGGAACAAGAATAAAAAAGAAGCAGAACAGAATAACAAATGCAGAGAGGAAAACAACGAACCTGAATCCAAACTGGATAAAAAATGATCCTGCATGAGGGATGGAACCTGAGAGCTGGATGGATCCTGACACCAGCAAAACAGGGGGCCAGGTCTACTTGCCCAGGGGCAATAATTAAAACAGGGCTTGGAGCTAGCCTCATTGTTCCCTACCCTAATATAGATATGAGGTTTCAGGCCAGGTAGCCTGAGGCTGCTTCCTGGACAAATTATCCCAGCCCCCTCTTATATAGATTGTCAGCCCCATTTCTTATGGGGTGGTCAGGGCTACCTGATCTGAGACCCCATATGTAAAACAGGGTGCTGGGTACCATTTTGACCAGTTGATTATTAGGGGGGGCTATTTTTTCTACCTATGTATTTCTTCATTTTTTTTTCTATTTTTATTTTCCTTTCGGGAGGACTTTGGCTATTTTTAGAATCCCCTGGAAATTAGTCTCTATCCTCCCCATTGAAGTCTATGGGGGATAGAGGCTACCATTACGGTTCTGTGCATTTCAGGCATTGTTCTACTGCTTTCGATGTGCCCCAAATCATTCTGGACTTGGCACCATTTCGGGCCCGAATGTTGATGCAGATTGATTAGACCATTTGCTATGTCTCTCCACAGTAGGTCATTCCGCAGTAGTCAGCCAGCTACTAAATTTTACATAAACCATTCTCCATTTTATATCATTTGGACTTGACTGTGCATTTTTCTTTCTAATCTTTTAATATTTTACATTTTCAGCACCAGTATCAATACCAGACATTGGTTGGAAGTCATCGTTCAGAGAAAGGTCACTCAGGGCACTTGAGTAAAAAAAGAACATCAAAACTAATATAATCACTGGGTGCAGTTTTGGATACACATTGAAGTATGACTGTAGTCTAATGTGAATATGCAATAATGTGGTCACCAATATGTTGTTCTAACGGTTCAAGTGCTTGAAGATATTTTGATTAACCTCAGTATCACAGTCTTCCCTCATCATACAATATTACTTTAAATGTAACTGCTCTTATGCCTCCCAAGGGACTGATTTCTATGCAAAACTGAAAAAGCTCAGTTACAGTAAGACATGTGTTGTGAATTATTATTCCTCACTAGGTTTAACCCCCACCCTAAGCAGCACCCCACCCACTCTGACAGCTTTAATTTTGAGGCTTCTTTGCTATTTGTGTTAACAAAAAAACCATAAGTTACAACTTCAATAACAATTCAGAGATTAAAGTGGAAGACAGAACATGACTTTTTGGGATTTTCACATTGGGTTTAGAAATGGGAAATGTGTATAATTCTAGTTGAATTAAAACAGGAAATTATAGTAATTATGTGGTTTGGGTTCACCTAAGAATACATTCTATTTTATAGCAAGTGACATCTGAGGTTCTACAACTAAAATGAATGTCAAAGGGACTCTGTTGTGGTATAATGACAACTTTCCTTTTATGTCAACTAGGGTTTTTTTTCCCATTTACACAGATTTATAATCTGGTCGGCTTGTAAAGGTATTGACCATGAGTTATTTTAACAGTTCAGGAATACCTATGAAAAAAATGTGACTATAGCGTTAAACCAATAAAATGTCAGCAGTTGTATACAATTCTGTTTGTTCCCATCCTGACACATCATAAAATATATATATTTATATAGTGTAAAGAGGGACAAACTTTATAGATATGAGAAAGCAGGCAATATTTAAAAATGGCTTACTCAAATGGACTTTATTTGCATCCCATAATCTCCCAAGCATGTATATTATAAGAGTATAGACTTTAGTTTTTAGTAGAATTTAAGTTCACATACTTCACTCCTGTAGTGTCTAACCTATACATTGCATAGGTTTTTTGTATACAAATTTAAGTTAGGAATTCTTGGAAATCTCTTTCCTGTCTGGAGTTTTTGACAGATATACACATCTGGGTCGCTGTGGTTGGCTATCACAGTGACAGAATGTAATTTCCCGCATGATTGCGGACATACTGAGATCGGCACTACATTACATGCCAGGCATGTCCAATGTCAGATACGGTTATAGTTATCAATTCTACCGTATTTGCTCGAATATAACACAACCCTGATTATAAGACGACCCCCCAAACTTTCAATATTCCTTCAGGAAAAAAAATAAAAGCCTGAATATAAGACTACCCTATAGGGAAAAAAAAAGTTTTAACTTGTATATATTCACATGTAAATTGCTTTTTAATATTTAATAAAAATGATGATATAAAAAAATGCATTTCTTGTTTTTATTTCCAATGCAGCCTCTCTCCCCCTAAACGTTGTCTCTCTCTCCCCCTCCCTACCCCCAGCTTTGTCTCTCTCTCTCCCCCCTTCCCCCAAGCGCTGTCTCTCTCCCCCTCCCCCAACCTTTACCCTCTCTCCCCCAAACTTTTTTCTATCTCCCCCTCTCCCTCCAAACATTTCTCTCCCCCCACCTCCAAACATTTCTCTCCCCCCCCCGCCTCCAAACATTTCTCCCTCCCTGCCTCCAAACATTTCTCCTCCCCCCCTGTCTCCCTCTCTCCCTCCCCCCTCCCTCTCACCTTGTTTCTCCCTGGTGGCTAGTGGGGGCAGCCGGGGGATGTCTGCACGATATGTGCAGACATCCTCCATGCTGCCCGACACTTCAGTCTATCATGACGGACAGCCGGCTTCATCATAGAAGTCCCGGCGGTCGTGCCGGGCGGCAGCAGGGGAGGTCTGAGCTCATCGTGCAGACATCCCCCGGCTGTTAGAGAGGGGGATCCAGGTCCCCTGCTGCTCTGCTGGGGACCTGGATCCATGTCTTAAAATCTGACCTCGATTTGAGGTCAGATTATAAGACGACCTCGAATGTAAGACGAGGGGTATTTTTCAGAATTTTTTTTTCTGAAAAAAACCTCGTCTTATAATCGAGCAAAAACAGTATTTCTCTTTTGTTTACATTTGCTTTTGTTTACATTGCAAGACAATCAATTGTTCTTGCACTGTACTGTTAATTGTCTCTCTGGTTTTTTTTTTGTTCATTGTTGAAATCAATGATTGGTGTTATTGTGTCATGTCATTTTTGACATCACTGACATCCTGCACATGTGTAGTGGACATCCAAATGCATCTCTATGGGAGCTTTCTGGTTGGCTCCCAGGAGAAACTTGGGAAGTATATTTTTTGCACAAATCTAAAGATTTTATGGTGGAGTTAAGTATTGCAAAAAAAAATGAACGATTTTTTTTTAAGTATTAATTTCTAAAATGAATTTTTCCCATTTTTTTCCATATGATATTTTAGCAACAATGTAAACCTGATCAAACTGTATTCAGGTGAGTGACCACAAGCAGAGGTCAGCAGCGCAACCACAGTGAATCAAGCCCATATGTTGTACCCCGTCAATGGAAGAATATATTTTTATACAGGGGAGTAGGTAGGCATTAATTAGAATTTCTTGTCATAGACAAGCATGGAGAGTTAACGTTGAGTGCTACTTCAAGCCTGCTGTGTCTGTGCTGGAAGACTTGCATGCAACATAGCTTCATACAAAGGAGCTGACTAAGTCACCAGTTGTGCATACTAAGATCAACAAAATTACAACAAATGGCATCCTAGCAAAGGGACTTCTCTGCTGTTGAGGATTGCTTGGCTTTCTCCTCAATAAATGTATTTATTGCTTTAATGTGTCACTCTATTAGTCTTATTGTTGTTGCTCATAGATATTATTTTTGTGGCTTAAATTATAGCTACCTCTTTAAAATCTGTCTTCCTTAATGAGTTCCCCAGTGACTGCAATAGCTTACTCTGTTAATTGGCTGAATGATTATGTCAGCTTCTACTACCGTTTTTAGCAAAAGGCACAGATAGCATTGTAACAGATTAAAAGGTGCCAGATATTAAAAATGGAAAGTATGAGCTTTTGAGTCTGCTTTTAGTGTGTGAACATTATTGTGTGATAAATGACATGAGCCAGATAACTTTGATACAATAACTGTACATAATAATAATAATAATAATAATAATATTATTAATAAATAAAAAAACTGCTGTACTGACATGAAAAGTTGAAGGATCTGGCTCTGGACAATGGACACAAACAGCTGGAGGCAGATTTATTATTCAGATATTAAACAATTCTAAATAAAGGAAGGGTATGAAATATTGTCAAACAGAGATATTCCGGCTAAGTGATATTACCAAGTGCATGTACATCCACTTATCAAGTGGATGTATCTGCAAAATGTTTATCTGTACATTAAGGATGTTACTTTGTTTGATTTTTAAGTGCCGCAAAATATTCAAAGGCTTTATAAAAGTGGTAATAAATGGGGGACTATCAATTAAAACTGTGGCAAGAAGAAGAATGAGAACTGTTAATTTATATATGTAAAGCTATGCAATATAATTAATTGAAGGACCTCGGTACAACGCATGACCTTGCATGGCTAAATATGTATAGTATATGCACGTTCTCTGTGGCATGTTTGCACCTTTTCTTCAAAAAAGTAAATACTGGTTTGCCGGTAAAATAATGGCTCAGTGGTAACTCTGAACAATACTGGAAGAGTACTTATATTTTACTTTATTAAGTAAATAAAGTATTATGTGAAACTGCCTAAAATCATCTTACATTGTAAGGCAAACATAGTGGGAAAATATGCTACTTAAATATTATACAGTTTTCCTTTGTAAGACTTTGAAATGAAACATGACAGAGTCTCATGTCAAACATGAAATAAGCCTAGAAAAAATGGTTATGAAGTGTATAACTCTAGTGCCACCATGTGTTCACACGAAAATGTTGTAGGAAAAATACCTTAGAGACTGGGAGGAGAATCACAAAACAAACAAGTGAATTTGTGCGCTTCCCAAAACACTACACACTGTTATTTACCCGTTTTTGGAGGCAATATTCTCCGTATTGTGGAAAGGGCAGAAAAAACTAAAAAATAATGTTTAAACAAATTGGTGAACCAATAAAATGAATATGAGGGTTTCACTCACATCTTCCTGAGCAGTACCCTGCTCGGTTTCATGGGTATCAGAGAGCCCCTCTAGGGGTCTTGAATTCTCATATGTTACCAGATATTCCCAGAGGACATGAAAAATAGGACAGGGGAGGAAGGAGACAAATCTTAAATAAAACTTCCTTTAATTGTGCAGAATACAAAAATATAAAATCTTACATGAAAGCAAACAGCAAGCAGCTTCAAGGTGCATGTAGTTCCAATCTTGTAAGGTGCATAAAGTTCTATCAAACTGCTCCTCTCCCACACACAACGCGTTTCTCCTTATTCAGGCTTTTTCAAGTGTGTCTCCTGTCCTTAGATCTCTGTTTTTGTAGTTCCAATTTTGAGGAGAATCAGACAAAGGTCAAATTAATGATATTTGGTCCATTTTCAATTGTCTTTGAACTTTGTTAAGTTTTTTTTTTAGGTTAACCCTGAAACCCTTTATAAAAAAAAAAAAAACAGAATTGTATTTAAAATGGTCTAAAGTGTGGAAGAAAAGAGCTATATATCCCGGTATTTTAGGAAAATATTTGTTAAGTAGTGTGGTTGCTTGTACCCCTAAATCGGATTCAGATTCCCAAACCATGGGAGATTGTTAGCTGACTTTTGACGTTGTTTACTTACTTAGTGACAGCCTGCCTATTCTGTCTGTTAACCCCTTAGTGACAAGACCTTTTGACCTTGTCTTTCCCTTGGCGACAAGGGCTGTTTTCACATTTCTGGGTAGTTTGTGTTTAGCTGTCATTTTCTTCATTCTCACATACTGTACCCACACAAATGATATCTTGTTTTTATTAAGAATGGCTTTCATTAGATACCATTATGTTTATCATATCTTATAATTTAATACAAACAAATCATAAAATATGATGAAAAAAACAAACACTTTTTCTAACTTGGAAACCTAAAGTTTTTCCTACAGTGACATTTTGACCACCAACCCGATCCCTAAATTTAACCCTAACCCTAAATTTAACCCCAACTCTACCCTTATGCTAACCCTTAATATATTCAAATTTTAATTGAAACCCTATCCCTTATGCTAAGCCTAATTTAACTGTAACCCTAACAACTGTAGGTGATAAGAAACAGCCTATAATTAAAATATTTGGCAACTTCTGGCCCACGGGGAAAAACTATTTAGTGGCCCATGGTGCAACTTCATCAGCCCACCCATTATTGTCAGAGATAAACACAGGAATATTATATAAGTGTAATGTAACTATTACATCACAAGGGGCAGAGTTATGATACTGTTTGATCGGGTCAATCTTCTCTCTTTTCCAGGAAGATGTACTTTTTGTTTGGAAGGCAGGTGAAAAATAAAAAGGTGTGCCCACTAGTGATACACAGGAGCCAGTAAGAGAGCAGGGGTGTATCTTATGACATTCCCATGTTTTTCCCTTTCCTCTTCATTGCCATGTCTGTCTCCCTCCAACTCCCCCATATCTGTTTTCTCTCTCTCCCCCTCCTTCTTCATATATGTTCTCTCTCTCCCCCTCTTCCCCCTTATCTGTTCTCTCTCCCTTTCCTCCCCCATATCTGTTCTCTCTCCCCTCCTCCCCATATGTTTTTTCTCTCCCCCTTTCCCCCATATCTGTTCTCTCTCCCCCACCTTCCCATGTCTGTTCTCTCTCCCCCTACACCCCCATATCTGATCTCTCTCCCCCACCACCCCCATATCTGTTCTCTCTCTCTCCCCCTCCTTCCCATATCTGTTCTCTCTCCCCCTCCTTCCCCATCTCTGTTCTCTTCTCCCTCTTTCTCTGTTCTCTCCTCCCCTCCTCTCCTCTCTCCTCCCCTCCTCCTTTCTGCTTCCCCTTCCTCTGTTCTCTCCTCCCCCTACTCTATTCTCTTCTCCTCTCCTCTGTTCTCTCCTCTCTCCTACTTACGGGGAGGGGGTGGAGCTCACTGGGTGTGAGGTGAAGCTCCGCCACCCTCTGAGAAGCGGAGCTGTGTCTTCTTCACTGGAAGCTGCGGGCAGCATAAGTAAGTGCTGCTCGCGCTCCCCACACACAGTGATAATGCAGGGTATCGGAAATCCCATACCCCGCATTATCACTGTGTGTGGGGAGCGCTGTTCTTCTTCACAGGGTGGGGCAGAGATTCACACTCAGTGAGCTCCGCCCCCTCCCCGAATCATTCAGTTTAGCCGAGCAGAGGGCTGGTGAGGAGAGATGTTCCGATCTCCCCATCCAGTGCCTCGACTGGCAACCTTTTTTTGGCGGGCATGCCCCCCCTGAGGTGTTTCACCCTGTGCAGTCGCACATGTCGCACACCCCTAAGGCCAGCCCTGATCAAGTTGCATCTTGGATAAAATTCACAAAATGGATGCTGGAGAGAGACACCTAATTTTAAATTTTTTTTTATATGCAATTAATTCAAACATAGAAAAAAAAAACAGTGGAATATGTCTTAAATATGTGTTTGTTTTAAATGCACAGTTAATCTAGTTAAATCTTACGCATGTGGTAGTGTTCCCTTAAATATAAAAGAAAAGGGGGAAAAAATCCATTCATCAGAATGGAAAAATAAATAAATACAATTAAATACCAACTCTGGTTTTTGGTTTTGCAAAAATTGTAGGTATATATACAGATATAATGGTAAAGAAATAGCTCTCCAGCATAAAGGGAAAAAACATCCAACAGACTTATAGAGCAGCTAAGTGTTATTTGACACAATGATCTGTACCACTGAAAAGAAAGCCAAAAATAATTGACAACACATCTCGCGATACGCATGCACTGTACCCTACTACTACAATAGCAACATGTCCCTCACTGCATAGCCGGCAAAGCAGGGAGGGGCAGCAGAAACATGGAGATCTCAAGTTGTCAAAGGACATGGATGAAAAAATAACTACATGGAGCGATCTGCATTTAGGACTCTAAATAATATATGTTTTTTCAATCCATATTTATGTATTTGTTTTTATAATATGGGTATAAGATGGGAACTCTGGAGGGCTAAATGCAGCTCTCCATGTAGTTATCTCTTCACCCATACTGTTCAACAACTGTGTCAGTTCTCAGTGCCTGTGCTGCCCCTCCCCGTTATGCCGGCTATGTGGTGAGGGACACGTTGCTATGGAGATGATTCTTGGGGTCAAAGGTCATACTGCAGGACATAATTGTTTATTGCATGTCGCAAGATGTATACAAAGGGAACTTCCTGCTGGGCATAAACTCCCACCAGCAGAAGAAGAATTGATTTTGAAATGTGTCCTGTGGGGTGTATTCGATTGGCGTGCATTATAACTATTACTGTAGTTTATATACCTGGCCAGGTGAACAAACCCAGTTGGGTAAGATTTTTTGTTCTTAAATACTTTATGCACATGGTGATTCATGACTTATATATATGTTTTCCTTTTGATAGCTAGATACTGTTTTTAGTATATAATACTGTTTTATGTTGTCTGAATACAATTTCTCTTTTTTTTGCCACATCAGGATATTTATGTGTACAATTTTTATGCATCTCAAATTTGTATATTAATACATTTACTATCTGTATTTTTAATATTAGTTTCATGACTGTGTAGTTTTTTTTATAGTGCTCTCTCTTTGTCAGTTATTAGAGATAAACAAGAAAGACCAATAAATTAACAGATAAGATTTAAAGACAGATAGACAGAAACATAGAATGTGCTGGCAGATAAGAAATATCAAGTCTATCCAATTCCTGCCTTAAAAAATGTGAATACTGTCATTAGTTACATAGTTACATAATAGTTTAGGTTGAAAAAAGACTTGTGTCCATCAAGTTCAACCCTTTTTCTATCCCATGTTTACAGCTGTTGATCCTAAAGAAGGCAAATAAAAACCCCTTCAGCAATTTCGAATTCTGCGTTCAGTGGGGGGAAAAAATCCTTCTTCACTCCAAATGGCAATCAGATTTCTCCTTGGATCAACAAGCACTAAATAAATATGAATGCCTTTACTAAAATGCATAGCTCTCTATGCTCCGGCTCATTAAAAAAAAAGTATCCAGGCTGCTTTTAAAGGCATCTAATGTATTTACTAGAACCACTTCTTCAGGCAGTAAATTCCATATCTTAATTGTCCTTACTGTAAAAAAAATCCCTTCCACTGTCATAGGCTAAATCTCCTTTATTCAAGTCTTTGCGGGTGACCTCTTGTCATTTGTACTGTTCTGTTAATGAACAGGTCTTTAGAAATCCCTTTGTATGGGCCCTGTACATATTTATATAACATTGTCATATCCCTTCAAAGCCGCCGTTTCTCTATCATGTACAGATTTAATTTTTCCACCCTTTCTTCATAACTAAAACTTTCCATTCCCCTGGTTAGTTTTGTAATCCTCCTCTGCACTTTCTCTAGTTCCATAATATCTTTTTTTTTAAAAATGCGCCCAGAATTGAACTGCATATTCAAGGTGAGGTCTTACCATGGACCTATAAAGAGGTAGAATAATATCTTCCTCCCGTGAGTCAATACCCCTTTTAATACAACCCAAAATCTTATTGGCCTTTGCAGCTGCCAGCTGACACTGTGCACTACTGCTAAGTGTATTGTCTACAACTACTCCCAAATCTGTTTCATTAGTAGATTTCCCCAAGGAAACACCATTTAAACTATATGTGTCATTGGCAAACACTGTGTGCTCAGGGAGATCATTATTAAACAAATTAAAAAGAAGAGGACCCAGGACAGAACCCTGAGGTAATAACACTTATCACATCTGTCCAATTTGAGAACTTCCCATTTACCACCACCCTTTGCATTCTGTCTTTCAACCAATTGCCAGTCCACAAACAAACCTCTGACCCTAATGCTATTTCAGTCAAATTGTACAGTAACCTTGTATGTGGAACTGTATCAAATGCCTTAGCAAAGTCTAAATATATCACATCCACTGCAGCACCCATATCTATATTTTTACTCACCTCCTCATAGAATGTAATTAAGTTAGTTTGACAAGATCTGTCTTTCACAAAGCCATGTTGGCTCCTTCTAATGAGATTCCTGTTCATTATGAAATCTTGAATATATTCTATTAGCAAACCTTCAAACAACAGTTACCCCACCAAAGATGTCAAGCTTACAGGCCTGTAATTGCCCAGCTGGGATTTTGATCCCTTTTTAAATATGGGCACCACATCAGCTTTACGCCAATCTGTGGGCACCATGCCTGAAATAAAAGAATCCATGAAAATCAAAAATAACTGTTTCATGTGCCAACCAATCACATGCTGTTCTGTGAACGTAGTTTGCAGGTTCTTGTCCATTAGCTCTTCCTTGGTAAAAACAGAAGAAAATAAATTATTTAAAATGTCTGCTTTCTCTGTCTCCACTGACTATCTCACCCATTGCAGATAACAAGGACCCAATATTTTCAGCCTTTAATTTTTTGCCATTTATATATTTAAAGATTCCTCATGCTCTCCTCTGCAATTGTTTTTTTTTTTCATTCTGCAATTTAGCCAATTTAATAGCCCTTTACAGTCTTTGATGGCTTCTTTATATTTAGCAAATGCATCTACTGATCCCTCATTTTTATCGTATGTAAATGCTTCTTTCTTTTTATTTATGTCCGGATTTCCCTTACTTGTTAGCCACAGTGGTTTTAGTTTGCTTCTTTTATATTTGTTACCAAAGGGTATACATTTATGTAGTGTTAGTTTGAACACTTACCTTCTGTGTTTTTCCCCAAAAATAATCCATCCCAGTCAAGAAGATGAAGGGATGTATTAAACCTACTAAAGTTGGCCTTTTTAAAATTCAGTTTTTTGGTGGGACCCATACCAATTTGCCTTTTTTAATTAATCTCAAAGGACAGCATGTTATGGCCACTATTCTCTAAATGCTCCCTTACTTGGGTGTTTGAGATAAGCTCCTCCATGTTGGTTATTACCAGATCCAGGCATGCTTTCCCTCTGGTTGGTGTATGTACTAGCTGAGACAAACCGTTTTCATTCAACAAATCCAGAAACTTACTGCTATTAGCAGAATTAGGGGTTCCCTTTTTCCAATCTACTTCTGGGTAATTAAAATCTCCCATAATGATACAGCACCCTATTTTAGAAGCCTTTTTGATTTGCATTAGTAGCTGTAATTTTTCAAGTTCACCAATATTTGGTGGTTTCTAACAAATACCCACTAATAATTTCTGGGCATATTTACCCCACTGACTATCTCCAGCCACAATGATTCTACATTTTCAGTACTGTCAATATATATATATATATATCTTCCCTCAAATGAGGCAATAATGCTGGTTTGATATACAAACAAACCCCTCCCTTGTTTTGTTTGACCTATCTTTTCTAAACAACATGAAGCCCTCCAAATTGATTGACCAATCATGTGTGTCATCCCACCATGTTTTTCTTAAACCAATTAAGTCATCATTTTTAATTCCTGCTACCAGCTCTAATTCCCCTATTTTACCAGTTAAACTTCTGGCATAAGCAAGCATACTCTTAATTCTACTGGTATAATCCATTTGTGATTTAATTTTTAACCCCTTAGTGACAAGACATTTTCACCTTGACTTTCCCTTGGTGACAATGGCTGTTTTGACATCTCTAGGGTGTTTGTGTTTAGCTGTAATTTTTTTCTTTCTCACATACAGTACCCACACAAATTATATGTTGTTTTTATCGTCATAAGAAGGGCTTTCATTAGATACCATTATGTTCATCATATCTTATAATTTACTACTAAAAAAATCATAAAATATGATGAAAAATTAAAAAAAAAACACTTTTTCTAACTTTGACCTAAAATATAATTTACATAAATAAAACCATTAAAAAAGACCCCGTCTAAATAGTTTCTAAATGTTCTCCCGAGTTCAAAAATATGCATGTTTCCATATTTTTCGGTATTTTTTTGCGAGTTATGGGGCAAAAACCAAAAATAGTGTTTTTTTGTTTTTTCCTATATTGATCTTTTGACCCCAACCCGAACCCAAAATGTAACCCTAACACTAAATTTAACCCCAACTCTAATCCTTATTATATCCCTTAATATGTTTTAACTTTAATTTAATTTTAACCCTATCCCTTATGCTAAAAAATATTTAATTTTAACCCTATAGGCTAATATAGCTAAATAACCTGTTTTTAATTAATTCAATATTTATTTTAAATATTTCCCATCGCAATGCTACTAAACTACCACTAGGGGTAGTCAAGTAGCATATTCAGAGCGACGGAAGTGAAGTTACTTTCACTTCCGAAGCTCAGACCGGCAGAGGACTTAGCCATATTGACGGAGCAGCATGCCCACGATCGCTCCATGGGGCGATCGTGGGTGCCCCAGAGCATACATTTCAGTGCTGGCTATTGCCTCGACATCGTCGATCGCGAAAACCGCTTGATTCACCGCAGGACGTGCCAGGCGATCGGGGGGGTCCCGAAATAGAAATTTCAGTGCTGGCTATTGCCTCGATGTCGAGGCAATAGACCAGCACTGTTAAAGCGGTTTTCGCTCCTTCCCAGCCTCTCCCAATAATCTGTCCACTCTGTTTGCAACATGCCAAACCTGGGCACTCGGGAGACAGCAAACCATTTGGGTGCTGTTATCAGAGCGGCAGATTACCCTATCTACTCTCTTAATAATAGTTTCTCCTACCACCACAACTTTCATAGGATTAACTAGCTTCTGTATCCCCTCTATTGTAGAGAAGCTGTCATCCCGGCTGTTAGGCAGAACAGTTTTCACTAGCAAATCCACTCCTGGGTCTGCCTGCCCAACAGATTCACTAAAGGGAGCAAATTTGTTAGGGTGGAGAAACTTTGGACTGGCTGCCCTCTTCCTCTTCCCTCTCCTGCTACAACCACGTCTAACGGTCCCTGGCTTTACCTTCTATCAAGAATAGCCTATTGCCCATCCCATGCATGCTTAAATTCCTTCACTGACACATAAGACTATAGGATAGAAAGATGGAAAATGCTGTACACTGGTGCCTTTGGAAGGGGAAAGTAGTGGACCACCAGCCCAATAGCCTTCCTGCCCCCCTAGCCAGCCCTTCCCTGAATGGTTTAATGCCAATCAGCACTGAAGAAAATAAGATATCTTACCAACCTTTAGGGAAGTCCTTGAAATTATCATAGGGTATTTCAATAGAGGGTTTTATTGTTAGAATGTGTAAACTACTATTATCATCAGTCGCTGCTTTACAATGAACAAATTAATGCAACACATTTTTCTGGTTTTAACCATGCAATATAAAACAGATTTCAAAGAAGCAAATGAAAAAACATGTTTATTATTTATTATAAGCTGATTCCTATATAATCAACATAAACAATATTCTGAATGCATGATACAATGCTTATCACAGAAAAATCTTTAAAAGTTACTTTCTTTTTATTACTATCCCTTGCCTTAAAATTCCGTACTATAGTAGAGAAAAAGACAAAGAAAATACATTAAACTTTTCAGTGCACTTACTTTTTTCCACTGATTTATTTAAAATGTTGAAGTCACTGATATAATGTTCTTGTGGTCTATAAAGTTATTATTAGCATTAACATATAATATATGCAACAGCACACAAGCCCATAAAGACTTGTAAACAAAAACATATGTCTCTCTTGGTAATAAACCAGAGCTGTTTATAGCTTCTAAAATAGTTATTAGCCAGTATATCATTTCTGGGTTTACTACAAAATACACAAATAATGTAAAGATAATGAAAGATGCAAGACCTGTGTGAATTGGCAGACTTTAACTATTAGTGTACACTCTAGGCTAGGGCCCAGGCAGTCAAGACCAACCAAACCAACTGTGGACAAAACATTAAGTGAAGCCAGGGCCGATCCTAGGTTCATGAGCACCTGGGTGCAGAATTTTTTTGGGAGCCCCTATGTTGGGCGTGGTTATATTACTAACTCCTCCCCTTTACAAATGTATTCATGAAATATAAATTAAAATACTAAAATGTTATTATAAATTATTTAAAAAGAAAAGTAGAAACCCATGTGTGATTACTAATGGAGAAAATGTTTAATCACTATTATTCATACTGAATGTGCTAATTAAGTGCGAAAATAAAAACAATACTATCATATTATATTTATTATTATTATCACATTTCATTATCACATTCAATATGAATAACCATGATTAACACACATGTTGTCTCATAAATGCAACAGTATTATTTAGTAAATGCCACACGGCAAGTCAACTGGTTAATCCCTAAGAAACTTTGCGCAGTTCACTACAGGGCAACCTCCCATCACATTAATATTGGGGTATCCATTAATTCAGTCCAGGCCACTGTAAGTTTGGGTTCACTCACCACTTGGCATTTAACCCCTTAACGACAGATGACGTGCCAGGCACGTCACGGCAAATCGTGGACTTGCCGACAGCTGACGTGCCTGGCACGTCATGCACTAAATGGAGTAAAGAAAGCGACCAGCGGTCGCTTTCTTTACTCTAACGGTGTTGCTACAATGCCTCTAGACCAAATGTGCAGGGGCGCGCTACGATCACTCCACGGAGTGATCGTAGCAGCCATTTAAAAATGGCTGCGCCCGCTGCACACGTGTGCTTAGAAAGCGAACGATCGTTCGCTTTCTAAGCATCTCCGGTGTTGTTAAAGTGCCTCGCTAGCGAGGCACTTAACAACACCTCCAGGCTGCCCCAGAACCGATGGTGGTCGCTCTCCTGAGCGACCCCATCGGCTCAGTAGAAGGGAACGCTGCCTGTACAGGCAGCGCTTCCCTTCTAATGGCAAGAGCATCGGAAGTGAAAGTATTTCACTTCCGATGCTCTAGGGGGAGCCAATTGATGCCGGCACAACAGATCTATGTGATCTGTGTGCAGGCATGTATGGTAAGTGCTCTGATGAGCACTTATCATACTGTCAAAGGCAATATTACTAAATATTGCCTTTGACAAGTATTGATCTGCCTCCCTCACCTTACTACTTTTAGTAAGGGAGAGAGACAGATCAGATAAAGTAAAAAAATAAAATAAAATAATAAAAAAAATATTTAATAAAATTTTAAATACCAAGGGCTTTTATAAAAGCCATTTAACCCCTTCCCTGCCATTGATCGCTGTGTACGCAGTGATCATACACAGCAGCACATTTTTTGCTGTCTGTGCATTTTTTAGGGGTTATTTTTTTTACTGTAATTCATTACAGTATAAAAAAACCTCTTTTAAGAGGGATTAACCCCTTTCTTGCCATAGATCACTGCCTAATCAGCGATCTGACGCAAATGCAGCAATCTTGCTGCAGAAGCATTTTTAATTTTTTTAAAAGTTTTTTATTACACCCGTCACGTGTTAATTATACCCGCTAGGGGACTACGTTTAACGTAAAAAATTTTTTTTAGCTGTCTGAGCGCATGTATAGCGATCAGTAACAGCTGATAAGTGACAATGGCGGGTTGGCGTTTGCTCAGATGAGCATCACCATTCGTCTGGTTAGATCAATATGTGTAAATATTTGATCTGACCCGTGTAGATCTGCCTCCCTCTCACTTGAGTTTTAGTGAGGGAGGGAGACAGAGCTGTATAATGTAAGTTTTTAATTATAATATATTTAATAGAATTGAGACCCAAAGGCTTTTATAAAAGCGGTTTCCAGTATTTAACCCCTTCCCTGCAATTGATCGCTGTGTACGCAGTGATCTTACACAGCAGCACATTTTTTGCTGTCTGTGCATTTTTTTAGGGGTTATTTTTTTTTACTTTGATTTATTACAGTATATCAAAGGCTCTTTTAAGAGCTATTAACCCCTTCCTTGCCGTATATCACTTCCTAAGCAGCACATATAGTCACTGCCTAAGCAGTGCATATGGTCACTGCCTAAGCAGCGCATATGGAGCAATCTAGTCGCCGAAGGATTTTTTTTTGCTATCAGCATTATTTTTTGTCAGACTCACTAGGGGTTAGTTATACCCACTAGGGGATTACGTGTATTCCTTTTGAAGCTGTCTGAACGCGTGTATAGCGATCAGTAACAGCGGATCAGTGGCAAAGGTGGTTTGGTGATTTCTCAGATGAGCATCACCATTCGTCTGGTTCGTAAATATTGTTCTGACCCATATGGATCTGCCTCCCTCTCCTCACTTGAGTTTTAGTGTGGGAAAGAGACAGATCTGTATAACATAATTTTTTAATTGTAATAAATTAAATAAAATGTTAATAAATTGTGAGTCCCAAGGGCTTTTATAAAAGCCATACCTTTTGTATAGTGTAGTGTATTAACCCCTTCCCTGCCACTGATCACTGCACAGCAGAACATTTTTTCTTGTCTGTGCATTTTTAGGGGTTAATTTTTTGTACAGTACTACAAAGGCTCTTATAAGAGCTATTAACCCCTTCCTTGTTCTACATGTTCAAATTCCAAGTTTGAAAATCAAAAAGCGCACCTCTCAAATGTAGCCTTTCAACCCCTAACAAAGCTGACAAAGCTATGCATGGGTGGTATCCCTGTGCTCGGGAGATGTTGCTGAACATATATTGTGGTATTGTTTGTCAGTGACACATACCGAAATATGTGAATTTGTGTCTAAAGTGCAATGTATGTGGGGAAAAAATACACAATAAAATGACTACCACAAACTTTGACAAAGGCTGGTGGTAGAATTGGTGCATGGAAAGTGTTAAAATAACACCATTTAAAATAGCCTAGGGTGTCTACTTTTACAAAATATATACTTTTTGGGGTAAAATACACTGTACTACTTAAAAAAAAGTCCCAAATGAAAGATGGGCTCAGGCTGACTACACGTCAATATTCCAAGTTGAAAATGCGCACCTTCACAATGTGGCCCTTTAGCCCCCAAACAACCCAACAAACCTATGCATGGGTGGTATCCCTGTACTCAGGATATGTTGTTGAACACATATTGGGTTATTGTTTGGCAGTGACACATACCAAAATCTGTGAATTTATGTCTAAAATACAATATTTGTGAAAAAAAAACACACAAAAATTACTACCACAAACTTTGACAAAGGCTGGTGGTAGAATTAGTGCATGGAAAGTGTTAAAATACCACCATTTGAAATAGCGTAGGGTGTCTACTTTTAAAAAATATATGGGTTGATGGGGTAAAATACACTGGCTGGTTTCAAATATGTCCCAAATGGGACATGGGTGCAGGCGGTCTGCATGTCAAAATTTTAATTTGGAAAACCAAAAACTGCACCTACCAAATTTGGCCTTTTACTCCCCAAACAACCCAACAAACCTATGCATGGGTGGTATCCCTGTACTCAAGAGATGTTGCTGAACACTTATTGGGGTGTTATTTGGCAGTGACACATACCAAAATCTGTGAATTCATGTCTGAAGTACAAGGTTTGTGAAAAAAAACCACAAAAAAATTACTACCACAAAGTTTGACAAAGGCTGGTGGTAGAATTAGTGCATGGAAAGTGTAAAAATACCACCATTTGAGATAGCCTAAGGTGTCTTCTTTTAAAAAATATATGGGTTGATGGGGTAAAATACACTAGCTGGCTTCAAATATGTCCCAAATGGGACATGGGTGCAGGCTGTCTGCATGTAAACATTTCAAGTTGGAAAACAAAAAACTGCACCTCACAAATTTGGCATTTTAGCCCCCAAACAACCCAACAAACCTATGCATGGGTGGTATCCCTGTACTCAGGAGAAATAGTAGAATCTATTTAGCATGTTTTTTCATTCGCTATTGTCAATGAGGAGAAGTTGTTTCAAATAAAAACAAAGAAATGTTATTATTATTTTTAATAATATGATAAGATATGATCAAAAAGATGGCATCCATAGAAAGCCCTTCTTGTCCCGATAAAAACAATATATAATATGTGTGGGTACAGCAAATGACAAAGAAGAAAATTACTGCTAAACACAAACAGCACAGAAATGTTAAAATAGCCATTGTCCAGAAAGGACAAAAATGTTTCAAAGGCTCTGTCCTTAAGGGGTTAAGGCAAGTAAAAAAAATATGCTTGAACATAATAACATGCATTTACCTGCATCTAGGGGGCTCAATCAGTGTCTGACTGGGTTTTTTTTTTTTTTGTAGAGTGTGTCAACTGGACAGTGGCATCTCTAGCAATATATTTATGGGTGGGGGGCAAGAGGTAGGGTGACAACGCACAGATTCACACACTCACATATACACAGGCACTCCCAGACACACACACACACACATATATCCAGTCACTCCCAGACACACACACACATATATCCAGTCACTCGCAGAAACACACACATATATCCAGTCTCTCGCAGACACACACTTACATATACCCAGCCACTCCCAGACACACATATACCCTGTCACTCCCAGACACACACTCACATATACCCAGCCACTCCCAGACACACACTCACATATACCCAGCCACTCCCAGACACACACTAACATATACCCCGCCACTCCCAGACACACACTAACATATACCCCGCCACTCCCAGACACACAATCACATATACCCAGCCACTCCCAGACACACACTCACATATACCCATTCACTTGCAGACACACACTCACATATAACCAGCCACTCCCAGACACACACTCACATATACCCAGCCACTCCCAGACACACACACTCACATATACCGTCACTTGCAGACACACACTCACATATAGCCTGTCACTCGCAGACACACACTCACATATACCCTGTCACTCGCAGACACACACTCACATATAGCCTGTCACTCGCAGACACACACTCACATATACCCTGTCATTTGCAGACACACACTCATATATACCCTGTCACTCGCAGACACACACTCACATATAGCCTGTCACTCGCAGACACACACTCACATATAGCCTGTCACTCGCAGACACACACTCACATATAGCCTGTCACTCGCAGACACACACTCACATATACCGTCACTCGCAGACACACACTCACATATACCGTCACTCACAGACACACTTTCTTACACAGATTGCTTTTCTTTTTTTTTTTAACCCCCCAAAAAAGTAGTTATAATGTTTGTCCCCCTCCCTGCTCATGTTTTTCCCCCTCCCTGTCCATATACCTTTTAGTTAGAGGGAGGGATATGGCGCAGACTGTGCATGATAAGAATTTCTTCATCAGCCATGGCTGTTTATGAGCGCCGGCAGGACGTCCGTTGACTTCCAGGTGCTCTGACAGTATCAGAGCGCAAGGGGGCAGAGCATGTACCTCTCGCGCTAAACTCCACGGAGGTGTGGATACCGCAGATAAAATCATGCGGACCACACCTCCATGTTTGAGAGCATGTTTGGCTCCCCTGGCTAAAGCGGAGGAGGCTCACGATGTGGAAAAAATGCGCCCGGCAGGATCAAGTGAGTATAGCAGGGGCCTGCTCTGCATGCCAGTGCCAGTATAGGCGCCCCCATATTTTTTTAGCTATGCAGCGCCTTGGCGCGGTGCACCCCAGGCACCCGCCCAGAATCGGCCCTGAGTGAAGCCCAAAGCCATTACTGTAAAAGTATACATATATATTCTCCTCCCCCCTTGGTATCATAGACTTAACATTGGACCGGCTGGATGGAACCCTATCTCCAACCTATAAATAGATATCCAGCTTAAGAGGAAACAGTACCTCTCCAGTAACTAAACCTGTTTTTTAAAGCAAGATCGGGCAGGTTAAAATTAAATTTTTGTCTCTAATAAATGTTAAACAGCTATGAGAAACACTGTTCGTGATGTAAATTGGCATTTTAAGTGATTAAAATGTGTTTGATCAACAAATACAGATTTTTGAGACATATGATCCCCATGCAACCTCTCTTGATGAAAATTCTCTAGAGGAAATAGTTTTTTAGTTTTTTAATTATGTGCCTCATTTTGCAAATTACCACCCTCTAAACTGTAAAAAGCTTCCCAGTTTTCAAAAGAGACATGCTTTTCTTAAATTAGTTTTAATAAAAGCAAGCAGAAAAAAATGAAATGCTATGAAAACATTACGGGCTGTACATGATTGATTATACATTAAACACAAAGCACTGTTTGGTTTGGCATCTAATTTTAACAATGGTCCAGGTATTAAAGTGTGGAAGAATTTGGAAATCTCATTATAAATAACTGTGCCAAAAAGTAGTTTATTTTACAAATTGCTTTTACATTTCCCTTGATGTCGAGATCATATTATTAATTGTGAAAGGCTCAACAGTTTCTAATTTAGAAAAAGTAACACATTCAGGATAATACAAAAGGAGAAGTGTTTCAACTGCTTTAAGCATAATGCTTAAATTACTTATATATTTGAATTTAGTGTAAGGTAAAAAAATAAATAAAAAAAAATCAATTGTGGGTTTATTTTTAGGTTAAAGAGTCATTCCAAATATTTTGTATTATTAGTTGATGAGGTGGAGAATGCTGCATTAAACATGCTCTGTTTTCTGCATTTTTAGTTAGCCGTAGTTTTTGCATAATTTAGCATGTAACAAAATAAGCAGGCCTCATTCCTGCCTGACTTTTAAATAAACGCACCTGCATAGGCGACAATGGCATCGCAAATGCAACTTAAGTGTGCCATGTGTGGTATACACAATGCATTGCATCCCCATAAGAGATGAATAGGCACTCCTAATGCACATGTTTGCAACACTGATTTTACACATATGTTCACTGAATATATCATTCATCTCTCTGAGAACCCTCTAACTGGCTACCAAGCTATTCTTGGAGCTTAATGTTAAAAGATTAATCTCTCTGAGAAAACCAGCAGAAGATAAGTTTTAAAGGCAAGTATTGGGGAAACACGTGTCGGGTAGCAACGTTGGGGGGATAAAATTGTACTGGCATTTCCCCACCCGACGTCTGGTTTCCCCACCAGTATTTTAGGCCTACTTCATTTCAAATAAGCCGTTAGGTAAACCATTCATTTAAAGAGCCGAACGACTTTTCACACTTAGGGCACATAATAAAGAAGCAGTGAGATACTAGTGCTGTAAAGTCACTGGGGAATGGCACCCAAAAACACTATATTTCACAAAATATTTGTATATTTCACACATATATGAAATCAGCAATGCAAAATAAAAATTAATAAAATCTTATCATTATTTGGTGAGAGTGTCCCTTAATTAATGTTACTTTTCCAACTTCATTCGTTATGGTATTTTATTAATTTCAATAAAAGTTAAGTTTTAAACCTCTCCATTACCAGTTACAATGTTCTTTTTCTCTTTTGTGTGTAATAAATTATGTGATATAATAAAAATAATTTTATCTAAAGAAAGCCCATTTTATGACGATAAAACCAGTATATAATAAGTGTGGGTATATTAAATGAGAGGAATATTACAGCTAAACACAAACACCGAAGAAATGTTAAAATTGTCACAAAGGGTACAAACATTTCACAACAGTCTTATCACTAAGGGGTTAAACAAAATCTTACTTAGCTAGAGGTACCGTTTAGACACCACATTAAAGTAAATGCCCAGCAAAAACTGCAAAATAAGAAACAAAGCAGTGGAATGTTTCATTTTGAAGTTCCTCTTAACAAAGGGGTTTTATAATCAGCCATGATCCATGTATGTAGTACTTTATTGAGCTGACAGATTGGTCTCTATGGAACCTAAATTAAAGACACCCTGGGCAAAAGGGCATAGTTTGATCCTCTGCAGCTGGGCTTTGTACAATAATATGCACTATACTATGGCAGGCTAACTAACAAGCAAACTCACATTTTAATACGAGGATTGGTCACTTAGCCTGTTCAGAGACATCTGGTTTTCCTCCAAGTCATGCTCCAGTGCATTGGCATATTGAATTTACTTCCTTAATTATATGCGTAGTTTTTCGAAAATATATAAGGACAGCAGCACAGATAATATACTGAGTAATTTTTCAAATGTTTATTTAATATTATCAAAGCTTGTGTGTGCAGAAAGATTAATTAGGAAATACAATGAAATTACAATGCACTTGGGACGTGGCAATAAAAATACTGCTAAGTGGTAACAGTTAATATAATGGCTAAAATGTTAAGTAATGGTAGACCCCATACCTCCCTTGGGTTAGACACCAGGAAAAGGTCATGTAAGTTAAAGTGAGGTAAGCTGGGTGATTTTGTTTCCCTAAAAATAAATGGTATATATGGGAATATGTTTAGGACCAAGGATATAGACACAATATTTAATCAACTATATGGATCTTATAAAGAATATGCTGCACCATTAAGCATAAAGTTTTCCAAAGTGTACTGGATATTTAGAACTGTTAAGCAGAGCACGGTCATAATCATACAGATATGTGATGTTTAAAAGAACTTGGCCACCCTAAACAGTGCAGCGCCCAGGTAGCACTGTGTTGAAGGTCACTTCATTCTGGTTGGGCTATTTTCTTTAATTATATTGTCCTCCTCTGTCTTCAGTAAGAGGAGAATTCTGATGCCACACGACACCGAGTTGTAAAGCTGATCAGGCCAGAGACGGATATGTTGTAGGGGGAGGCACCTCCTATAGGAATTCCTATAGGCTTTTAATGCTGTAGGAGGATTTGCTTGGTGCCTCTCCCTTCTGCTCAGCACTTCCTGCAGTCTACTTGTCAGTGCCATAGCTGTCTCCAAACAGTTTGGCACTGTCATTTCAGTCCCCAAACAGTTTGTCAGTGTCAGTTTTGCGTCCAAACATCTTGTCAATGCCATACTTGTCCCCAAACAACTTGCCGGTGCCACCTATGTCTATCCCCAAACAGATTGACAGTGCCATATTTTCCAATACAAATTGTCAGCGCCATCTGGGTCCCCAAACAGTTTGTCAATGCCAAGGGTGAGGGGGCAGAGCATGCAGCCTGGTCCAATCCAGCCAACACAAACTTCACCCCTTGATATGGTTCTGAGCATCAGATGCTCATCTGAACAGGTAGGTTGGTGTTTGGGTGGACTCCCTGTGACATGCCACCCTAAGCCAATGCATGGGAACATTGTGACACTGGAGCAAGTACAATGGTACAATGTGATACTAGGGCAAGTGCAGTATTTGTGGAGGTGAAGAGCCGGCAGAGAGAGCTTAAAATAATTCAGCCGTGGCCCTAGACTCGGCCCTGAACCTAAACATTGTTTATTCTGTGTATGGAGATAATAAAAAATAATGTGATGATAAATGATCTATACATTGTGCTAGCATAATTGCAAGGGAAGGCATACAATAGAAAAATATGTTTTAAAAGAGTCTCCTGCTTATGACATGCCCTGTGGCTTGATCTGTAAATGAACTAATTATCAATGAAAAATCAAGGCACTCCAGGGTGATGTCATAAGCAAGAGATACCACAGACACATTTAAAGCATATATTTCTCTTATTTATGGTATTGAATGCAATTTTGCTAACACAATGGCGCACAAGTAGATTGTAATTCTGAAATACTGGCGCAATCGGCATGTTGGTGTTATCTATGCCGAATGCATAGATTTAGGTTGTGTCGGTGCTCCTTGAGCTGGCACCTGATTTGTTTTGGGGGACCTCAACACAGTTACACATATCAAACGGCATTTGCGCTTTTTAAAAAATAAATAAAACTCCAGACATTTTTGCAATGCAATGTATAGATCATTTTTCATATTTTTTTTATCATCCACAGTCACAGTATAAGCAATGTTTAGGTTGACAGAGCCTTTTAACCCCTTGACGACAAAGGACGTGTCAGGCACGTCCTGGGAGAAACTCCCTTAACGACAAAGGACGTGCCTGGCACGTCCTGCATTGAATGAAGCGGTTTTCGCGATCAACGATAGCGAAAACCGCTTTAACAGTGCTGGTCTATTGCCTCGACATCGAGGCAATAGCCAGCACCTAAATTTCTATTTCGGGACCCCCACGATCGCCCCACGGAGCGATCATGGGGAGCCATATTGACGGAGCATGCTGCCGGTCTGATCTTCGGAAGTGAAAGTAACTTCACTTCCGTCGCTCTGAATATGCTACTTGACTACCCCTAGTGGTAGTTTAGTAGCATTGCAATGGGAAATATTTAAAATAAATATTTAATTAATAAAAAACAGGTTATTTAGCTATATTAGCCTATAGGGTTAAAATTAAATATTTTTTAGCATAAGGGATAGGGTTAAAATTAAATTAAAGTTAAAAAATATTAAGGGATATAATAAGGATTAGAGTTGGGGTTAAATTTAGTGTTAGGGTTAAATTTTGGGTTCGGGTTGGGGTCAAAAGATCAATATAGGAAAAAAACAAAAAACACTATTTTTGGTTTTTGCCCCATAACTCGCAAAAAATACCGAAAAATATGGAAACATGCATATTTTTGAACTCGGGAGAACATTTAGAAACTATTTAGACGGGGTCTTTTTTTTTTTTTTCAAATTCTTTATTTTGTACATTTTTTAGAATTTATAAAATTTTGAATTTCCAGAAAATTCACGATATATATGGAAAACATATTACGTATACAAATAAAACAATCCTGTAACAGATCTGTGACTTCATTTGACAATATCAAAGCAATTAAAACAATTAAAACAACAACAATCGAACAAACAAAAAAAAAAAAATAGGAGAACATAGAGGAATGAAAAAGAAGGAGTAATCAGAGACAGGAGAGAAATGAAGAAAACTGGGTGTCCCATCCAGGGCAGAGTTCTAAGAGTGTCCATCTAATATGTAATAAGTGGGGTTTAGCCTTTAGGGAAACGTTCCAGCCAGGGGCCCCAGATTGAGAAAAATCTTTTGGGGGAATCATGGAGGAATGCGGTCAATTGGTCCATTTCCACTACTTCTTCTAGTAGGGCCAAAACTGTACCCAAAGAGGGGATAACAGTTTGGTTCCAAACCTGAGCAAGAGCCCGGCGTCCCGCCAGGTATATTCGGGAAAGCAGCAGATTCTCAAATTTTGTGAAACCATCTAGACGTTTAGAAAGAAGTACTGAGTATGGGTCCATTGGAGTTGGTTTGTTCAGTAGTTGGGAAGCAAAGGTGGTGACTTGTTTCCAATATAATTGGATTTTAGGACAATTCCACCAAGCGTGAATGTAAGTCCCAGGAGAACCGCACTGTTTCCAGCACAAAGGAGAGGTTATGAGATGCATTTTCGCTAATTTGGAAGGGGTAGTGTACCAACGTAAGAGAGTCTTGTAGGTTTGTTCTTTATGCGCCATACAAATAGATATTTTTGAGGTGGCTTCCCAAATGTCGGTCCAATCTTCCCTTTCAAGGACCTGACCTGTATCCAATTCCCATCTAGCAATATAGGGAAGTGGGAGGCTGGGACCTGATAGTAGTAATTCTGTATAAAGCTGGGAGATAAAACCTAGAGATGAGACACACATGTTCAAACCAGGTTGCGGGTGAGGAAGCTGCAGCTTTGATCTTTGGATCCGAGGCAAAGTCTCTCAGCTGAAGATAACGAAAATAGTCAGAGGAGCGTAAGTCCAACTTGGCTTTGATGGAATCGTATGATTTAACTGCGCCATCAATATAGAGGTCTGCAATTCTAGATATATCTCCTTGGTCAAAAACTTTAAAGTTGATTGGGTTCATTCCCGGTGGGAAGGCACGATTCCGATATATCGGGATCATTGAGGAGGCTGATTTGGTGAGAGAGAATTTGAGAGCGCTGGTGTCCCAGATCCGCAGAGAATTGGAAATTGAGGGGCAGCTGGAGCGGAGCAATGGTCTTTGTTGTTTGGGTGTCCAGATATAGCAGGGCAGTATGTCAGGCCTGAGGAGGTCGTTCTCGATGTCAACCCAGCGTATATGGGAGACTGAAGCATGCCAGGAAGCAATTTGGGAGAATTGTGCCGCAAGATAATACTTTTGGACATCAGGCAGGCCAAGGCCTCCAGCGAATTTGGGCTTGTACATCGTGGTTCTATTTACACGGGGGCGTTTGTTGTTCCATATGAAATCATTTATTTGTCTTTGAAGGAGTTTGAAGTCAGCAGGAACCAAAGGGACAGGTAGGGCTTGGAATAAATAAAGTAATCGGGGGAGGATATTCATTTTGACTGTTGTGATGCGTCCTAGCCAGGAGATATGAAGAGGGGACCAGCGAGTCAGATCAGATTTGATTTGCTTCAGTAGGGGGGAGTAATTCAGTGAGTATAGTTGGGAGTACGTGGCCGATAGTTTAAGTCCTAGGTACGTAAAGGGTCTGTCAGAGATGTGGATGTCAAAGTTAAGGGATATTAGTTTGGTTATGTGTTTGGGGATATGAATGGGTAGGGCTTCAGACTTGGTCACATTTATTTTGAAGCCTGTGAGGGAGGAGAACTTGTCTAGGACATGAAAGAGGTTAGGTAGAGAGGTCAGTGGGTTCGTAATTGAAAGTAAGATGTCATCCGCATATGCTGCTACTTTATATTGATGAGGGGGTATCGATAGGCCAGTAATATCAACGTTGTCTCTGATTGTCTGGAGTAAGGGTTCGATGGAGAGGGCAAATAACAAAGGTGATATGGGGCAGCCCTGTCTCGTTCCGTTGTAATTGGAAAATCGTACTGGCAATGCACCAGGTATGCATATTTGGGAAGATGGTCTATGGAATATGGCAGCCATGCAGTTCTGGAAATTGTGGGGGAAATTCATGCGTTCAAGCGTCAGTCGTAGAAAGGACCAGTTCATACGGTCAAATGCCTTTTCGGCGTCAAGGGAGAGGAAAAGGGTTGGGGTGCGAGTGTGAGAAGAGTGCCACATCAAGTCAATACATCTCCTAGTGTTGTCCAGGGCTTGTCTATGTGGGATAAATCCCACTTGGTCAGGGTGAATGAGTTTTGGTAAGATAAGGTTTAGTCTGTTGGCCAGGATTTTGGTGAATAACTTGTAGTCGGTGTTGAGTAGGGCAATAGGTCTATAGTTGGCGGTGTCATCTTTGGGTTTACCTGTCTTATGGATAAGTGAGATTGTCGCTGCTTGCATGTCGTCTGTGAGGTAGCAACCATCACGGAGTCCGTTGAAAAGGTCAAGGAGGTGGGGTGATAGCTCCTCATTGAAGGTCTTGTAATAAAAATTGGTAAAACCGTCAGGTCCAGGGGCTTTATTCGCTTTAAGGGATTTGATTGTTCAGAGGAGTCAATCGGCTGGTCGAGAAAGTCGCTGTCGGCTGTCGAGAGATGGGCTATGTTACTTTTGGCCAAATACTGGGTAATATCACGGACATGGGAAGGGTTAAGAAGAGTGTGGGTTGGGGAGTGTTTGTAAAGAGAGGAATAAAACCTAGAAAATTCGGTCGCTATGTCTTGAGGATGAGTAATAATGGTACCTGATTTTGTGCGGATGCTTGGTACAATCTTTGAGGCAGTTTGGGATCGAAGACAGGAAACAAGGATCTTGTCCGCTTTGTTGGATTTTTCATAATATGTGCGCTTTGTGAATTTCATTAGTTTTGAGGTGTTGGCCAAGTGCAGTTTGCGAAGTTCTGTTCTGACTTTAGCAAGATCGTTGGTCGTGCGGGAGGTTGGGTGAGATTTGTTAAGAGTTTCTAGGCTGAACAGTTCCGACTGTAGCTGTTGTGATATGCGTTCTCTCTCTTTCTTAAGGTTGGAGCATAAGGCTATGAGTTGGCCTCTGATGACTGTTTTATGCGCGGACCATAGAGTGGCCAAATCTGAAACGTAATCCTTGTTCAGAGTAAAATATTCAGCAATGGAGGTTTTGAGCAACGATACAACATGTGGTTTGTGAAGGATGGATTCGTTCAGTTTCCACGACCAATGCTTGGAGTGATGAGGGAGGTTGAGGGTAATAGTGATGTCTGCATGGTCTGATAGAACAATGGAGTGAATTGCGGTAGAGGCGACCATGGGTAAACAGGATTTTGAAATGCAGAATAGGTCGATACGGGAGTAGCTCAGGTGAGGGTGGGAAAAAAAAGTATAGTCTTTTGTAGTCGGATGTTGGAGTCTCCATATATCCAGAAGATTGTGGCGTTGTAGGAAATCAGCTAGGTCTTTATCTGAAGGATATACAGGGGGAACTGTGGAAGACGATGTCCTGTCCAGTGCAGGGCAGGTGGTGGCATTGAAGTCTCCGCCGATAATCAGTCTATCAGTTGGGTGAGAGTCCAGAAAATCGGAGAGGGATATCCAGAAAGCGGCATCAGGGACCGCAGGGGCGTAGATATTCAGGAATGTTACGGGGGGATCAGAGGCGGCTCTCTAATTAGGCGAGTTAGGCAGCCGCCTAAGGCCTCGCACTCACGGGGGCCTCGCGGCTGCCTAACTCACCTTATTGCCTTTGATGTAACAGGGAGCTTAACGCTGCCGTTAATCTCCCTGTTACACTAACCTGGGACGTTTCCTCCGTGCATCTTCTCTCCTGCACGGAGGAAGGAAGCTCCGATCGCGTTTTTTTTTTTTTTTTTAAACTTTATTGAACCAGCGCAATAAAGTTTAAAAAAAAAAAAAAAGAAATGCGACCGGAACTTCCTTCCTCCGTGCAGGAGAGAAGATGCACGGAGGAAACAGTGAAGAGCAGCATGGAGGTAAGTACTAGGGAAGGGGGGAGGAGGGTGGCACAAACGAGCAAAGCCTGGCATAATGAGTGGCTAAATATTGGCACAGTGTGGGGCAAAATCCTGGCATAATGAGGTGAGGGGCAAAATCCTGGCATAGTAAGAGGCTAAATCCTGGCATTGTGAGGGGCAATATCCTGGCATACAGTGGCAAAATCCTGGCATATTGAGAGGCAAAATTCTGGCATTGTGATGGGCAAAATTCTGGCATAATGAGGGGCAAAATCCTGGCACAGAGTGGCAAAATCCTGGCATAGTGAGAGGCTAAATCCTGGCATTGTGAGGGGCAATATCCTGGCATACAGTGGCAAAATCCTGGCATATTGAGAGGCAGAATTCTAGGATTTGTGAGGGGCAAAATTGTGGCATAATGAGGGGCAAAATCCTGTCACAGAGTGGCAAAATCCTGGCATATTAAGGGCAAAATCCTGGCATATTGAGGGGCAAAATCCTGGCAGATTGAGTGGCACAATCCTGGCATATTGAGGGGCAAAATCCTGGCATATTGAATGGCTAAATCACAGTGCATCCGGTGCTGTGAGGAAGAACAAAGTGCCAATCTTCTAGCACAACGTGGTCTGTGAGACCACTTTCAACATTGAGCACCTTTCCTTCTGGCTGAGTGTTTCTGTTAGTGTGTGATTGTGTGCTTTCTGAGTGTGTCTGTGAGTCAGTGTGTGCTGGCTGAGTGTATCTGTGAGTGTGTGCTGGCTGAGTGTGATTGTGTGCTGACTGAGTGTGTCTGTGAGTCAGTGTGTGCTCACTGAGTGTGTCTATGAATGACTGTGTGATATGTGTTAGTGTTCACATTTAGGACACAGCAATAACAATGTCAGCCGCACACAATTTTATCTATACCAAATGTTTATAGATGTTTGTAGAATAATTATGAGACAAATAAAATTCTAGGAGCTGTTAATTTCTAAAAGCTGGGATTTGAGTCTGATCTTGAAATATGCTATTTCTACAGTTAATTTTTATTATCACTTGCATATATTTTATTTAATAATGTGTGTCCGTGAGGGCCTCATGTTCGACTTTCGCCTAAGGCCTCACAAAGTCTAGAGCCGCCTCTGGGGGGGATGTACCCAGTTGGCCAGTGAGGAATAGAAACCGGCCTGCCTTGTCGGCGTGGGCAAATTGTGTTATAAAAGGGCATGATTTGCGGATGAGCACTGCCACCCCGGCTTTTTTGACTGAGTTATTAGCCATATGGCAGACATTATAGGTAGGATCACGGAATGTAGGTGGTGAATCGTGGGCGAAATGATTCTCTTGGACAAACACCACATCAGCATTTTGTTTCTTGAAATAACGGAGCATGGACCTCCGTTTTTGCGGAGAATTGAGGCCATGTACATTCAGGGACAGGAGAATGAGCGGGATGGCATTTTGGCACGGGAATCCTGGACGGTGAGCAGGGAAAGGAGAAAGAAAAAAGAAAAAAGAGGAAGAGAATGGGAGAAGGGAGAGAGAGAAGAAATATAAAAAAAAAAAAACACAGATGTTATTACCAATGTATGAGAAAAACACTAAAAACTCATGTAATAAAAATAAAAAATACTTATAAAAATTAAAGTGAATGGAATACTAATTCAGTAAAAAAAGTTCAGTAAAAGAAAAAAACATAGAAGGCTTATCCGTTATTTTTCGAGATCACTGTAACGATAACAGGCGCTGGGCTTACTTTAATGGCCAGACGCTCGGGTCGGGAGGAGGAAAATGTGATGCCGGGGATAAAATCACCGGCAGCACATGGAGTGGGTTAGATAACCGTCTAACACTAATAAAAATAAAACTTGTGATAATTAACAGAAAACAGTATAGCGAGGCCTTGAGCCTATTGCTTTTAAATTTCAACAGGATTAATAAAGATGCAGCAAAATTGGAGGCCTGAGGTGTGTGGTGGCCCAGGATGTATGTGGGTACACCCTTTAACCCTGAGGTGTGTAGGAGCTGGCTGTGTACGGGGGGTGATTTGGTACATTTAAAGGGCCTTTGGAGAGAGAAAACACGGGTTTTGACTTTCTTCATGGGCTGTTCAGGGAGGGGAGAGTGGTCCCTTTACTTTCTAGTGGGGAGGTAGGATTGTATCGTTTGGGTACAGGTGATACATTGGGGGATTGGGGAAACCCTCATGTCAATAGGGATCAAACGGTCCAAAACGATTATGAGTAATCTATATTGGCCCTAGGATGTCAGCTCAGAGACGTACAGGGTTATATATATTAAGAGAATAGGGCAGAGTGATATGACAATATCGGGGTAGGGCAATTCTCAAAAGGCAGTGTGCCACGATTAGCCTTAGGAGCATGTGCTTGCTGATGTGGTATACAATTTTGGGACCTTTGAATGGAGAATCCGTGTGGGGTATTGTGTAGTATCCTTATCGTCCAAAGTTCAGTATGGGGAAGTCTCTCTGCCTTAGGATATAGGACAGTGTAGGGTCACGTAATCGCTTTCTGGGACCTGTTGGGGTCGGAGCAGCCTGTACCGGGTAAGCATCATCGTGGAAGTAAGCCAGGTAAGGTACACACTCAGGAGCAAGGCGAGAGCTTGGAAGAAGGACAATCCGCGTCGCGGGCACTGCCCTTGGATTTGGAAGCTTATCAGGCCCTTGAGTTCGGTCCTTTAGTTGTGGCTTGGTGCGAGGTTGAAGGCAGGGCCGGGAGTCTAGGCCGGGGGCTCCGTGCTCTGGGTCCATCTTCCGGAGAGGCGAAATGGAGAGCGTCTACGAATGCCTGTAAGTCCTCATAGGTGGTGAAGGAACGTGTCGTGCCATTTTGCGCAATCATAATTTTGAATGGAAATCCCCAGGCATATTTTAAGCTCATTGCTCGAAGTTGGTCTGTGAGAGGCTTCCACTGTTTGCGTCGGTATAGTGTGGCGGGTTCCAGGTCTTGAAACACCTGTACAGGAGCGTTATTATATTTCAGAGGGGTGCGCCGGGTAGATTTGATCACTGCCTCCTTAGTCTGGTGGTAGTGGAACCGGAGGATAACGTCTCGGGGCTGGGACCCAGCCGGGCCCGGAGCCCTCAGGGCTCTATGTGCTCTGTCCAGCATGAGGCGTTCTGAAGGTAAGTCAGGGAGAAGGTCCTGGAGCATTTGGAACAGGGCTGCCGGTAGGGCTTCAGGGCCCACCATTTCGGGGAGTCCTCTGATCCGGATGTTATTTCGCCGGGACCGGTTACCCATGTCTTCCACTGAGAGTTCAAGCGCCGTTACTCTGTGGTATAGATCCACCGAATCGTCTGCTAGGTGTTTGTAGTCGGAGGAGATGGCGCGGATTTGTTCCGTGTGGGTGTCCACCAGGGAGTGGGTATCTTGGACCTCCTGGCGAATGGTCGTGAGAGCGTTGCCAATTTCCTCTTTTATACAGGACTGCAGTCTGAGGAATATATCTTCGCGGTCCTGTTTTGTGGTCAGAGGCGGCGGTATGGGTGAGGCCGCCATATCATCCAGAAAATGCCGTTCAGCAGGTAGGTTTTGTTTGCGGAAGATAGGCGCAACTTCGGGAGGGTCTTTTTTCTTCGCGCTTCGGGTGTGCGAGGGGGGACCCATGAAGGAGCTCACCCAGGTGTTATTTGTAGAGAAAAGTCCTGTGAAGGTGCTAATGTAAGGTATAATAGGCTCGGGATTCGCGGAGCTGCGGAGTTAAGCGGCCATCTTGGAACGGAGCCACGCCTCCTCCCGACGGGGTCTTTTTTAATGATTTTATTTGTGTAAATTATATTTTAGGTTAAAGTTAGAAAAAGTGTGTTTTTTTTAATTTTTCATCATATTTTATGATTTTTTTTGTAGTACATTATAAGATATGATGAACATAATGGTATCTAATGAAAGCCCTTCTTATGACGATAAAAACAACATATAATTTGTGTGGGTACTGTATGTGAGAAAGAAAAAAATTACAGCTAAACACAAACACCCTAGAAATGTCAAAACAGCCATTGTCACCAAGGGAAAGTCAAGGTGAAAATGTCTTGTCACTAAGGGGTTAACTAGAAATAAACAGGTTACTGATACCGTGATCACAGACTAGTAGGAAGAAGACGGTATGTGTAAAGGCTACCCCAATGGGAGAGGGAGTATCAGCCGTTGGGGACATCCTTCTTCCTGGCAAGATGCTGTGCAGTAGTGGAGTTGCTTTATCCCATCCGCTGGATCCAAGTAGAGAGTAAGGCAGAGCTCTTAAAAAAGCTAGTGATTTATGCTGGGCAGGTTCCCTTTCCAGAACGAAACAAGACTACGTTTTGAAGGGTAAAGTAAAATCTGACTCTACTGAGCGTTTATTGCTGCTTTTATGCAGGATTTTACAGTATTGTCACCACCCACTGGACCTTGTGGGGCACCAACAATGCAAGTACAGCAGCCAATCAGGTACAATGTTACAATAGAAACACACCCAGTAATTACAGTACATTACTCCCCTCTGCCTGGGAGATAATTGAGTTAAACTTTTTATCAGCTCAATTATCTCCAAGCTAAAAAATATACTTTTTCACATTTATTATAACTTCAAAACTATGCATGGGATTTCAACAAAAGTTACATTTTCATAATCAATCCATTCATGGGAACAACATATCCAAAAATGACTGTTTGGATGTTTGTATGCCCAAAATAGTTCCACGATTTCATCCCATGTGGTCGGTCTATTTTCCTGTTGTATTAGCTGTCAAATGCACAAACGGAACTGTTCGTGCCTCCCCTCATTGGATGTAGATTGTTCGTATGAAGGAAACCACACATATAGTCTCTGTTCTCAGTTCTTATGCAGCAAATATATAGCTTAACAAGGGGTTTTGTTACAGTATGCTATAAGTAAAAGTCTAACACGATGGACCTCAAAACTGGACATGATGAAAAAATGAATTGCTGAAAGATGAATTGTTGTTACATGCAAAATGTCTATACAGGAAACTGGTTTAGATACTTGGTTTGTTCTTTTTAAACATTTTGAACTTTTAATTTTGATTGATCATTTACTAATTTTTCTCCTACTATTTTGTTGGTGGTGAGTACTTTTTAAAAAAAAATCTGTGTTTTCCTTCTATGTCTAGGAATGTTAGTACATTTGTAAACATTTTCAGAAGTATATATATATATTATAATCATTATAGTCTGTTAAAAAGAAATCTGTATACCAAGCTTTGAAATTTGTATCAAGTCTATAATGTTGTTATGTCTGTGAGTGTGGCTATTATAAAAATTCCTTTTTTGTCAGTTACAGCCAAGCTGTATACAAAAAGTGTATTAAGAGAACACTAGGTATAAAGACACTATTTTAAAAAACAACTCTCTGAAGCCCTTGAATGGTTGCTTAGCATCACCCTTGAAATATTGCTTGACAAGAACTACCAATTTTTCTATGTGTTTATTAATTTAGAAAGTGTTTATGTACTTAAGATCCCATTTATTTTCAAGTATATGTTTGATAAAAAAAAAAAAATGAATACTATATATCAGATATCAAGTTGCAGTTGGATGGGGCCATGTGCGCCGGACAGATCAAACAACTTAAAATACATGTCTGGAATAAATCATAATACTGCTCTGAAATGTGGTCCATTAACTATAGTGACTTGATTGATGTGGAGCCCAAAAACACCTACAATGCACTTACGATTAACATTCTTCATGTATGTATTATGCATTTATGACTTTGTTTAGTGTCATAAAACATTGCATATCAGATACAGAACTCACAACAGTTTCTCCTTAATATCTTATCACTTCAGTTACACTTCATAGCCCAGAAAAACAGTGAATTCATTGAGAAACACGATGGTTGATCATTAACCAGAACCAATGGGGATTGTTCACTAAAACTCAAGTTTGGCAGTCAGGAAGAAAACTCATCTCGACAACCAAACTGAAAAAGACTCAACCTCCATCACCTGGCCCCATGTCCACCTAGAAAAATGCTATTCACAAAGTATTTTTGAGGTTGAGATGTGTAAAAAGCAGGCAACACAGAGGATGGGCCAATAAGAGGTTGAGATCAGATGTTAAGTTTGGAGGTCGAGTCTGTAATCTCACTTTGTTCAACTCACCTCCTAATAATTCCAGTTGGGAAAGAAATGACACTTTGGTTTTGAGACTCGACCAACTGCAAATTTCAAAAATCTTAATTTTTTTCTCTATAAATTGATGTCCTCCATTGTTTAGAAGGTGTGGTAAAATCCTTACTGACCCTGTTAAAAAAACAATGAACTGTACGGTAATTACATCACCATTCATTAAATACCAGAGCCTGCCAAAATGGCTCCATAACAATTATCGGGGTCAGGGCCTGGGCAAGATGCCCATGGCCCTCCAAGTAATAATGCCCCCTGCCCCCTAATGAATAATGGGGCCAAGCAAAATGCCCCAACCCGTAATGAATAAATGGGCTTGGGATGGTTGGTGACCTTTTGTGCAACAAATGGGGCCAGAGGCTTCTTCAAGGTCCCCAAAGTCCCCCACCTTAAGTTCCCTGGTCGGGATGAGATCAATTTTGACACAAACTCAACCATCTTCAGCCAAATTCGACTTTTAGCTTAAAGCACCCAACCAGTATCCTTTACTTACAAATAATATCCTAACAGAAGGAACCAATTGTGAACAAAAATAATATAGAAGTCATGCAGTTATAGTAAATAAATCATCCATGACGTGCAAATGGAAGGATTAAGGGTATTTCCTAAAATGCGTATCAACAAGTCACCAATTCATGGAAAATATACAGATTGGCATTAAATGGTCCAGAGAGTTTTCAGTGCATTAAAATTAATCATATGTTGTCTTAAGAAGATGATTACTCACGTGAACCATAATGGCCCTATTAGCATTTTCCTGAATCCATTTGGGGTTAGTAATAAAAAATGTTGTTGGTTAACAGTTGGAAGTTTTACACATAAATGGTTTTGAAAACCAGCCAATACTAGGGTTGGGGGGATTTTATTGTATATATGTTATGATTTATTAAGGTATTGTATTAATGTATTGTATTAATGTATTGACAGACTCTGTCAGTCAATTAGTTTTCTCCCTTTTTTTTTAACGGAAATCCCCACCCTGCTGGGCTAAGATTTCATTCTGCACATGTCCTCCGATGAGGATGGATCCTTAGCAATAGGGCTGCAGTGCTTTTTTTTTTCACTTTTATTTTGTGAGCATGTTTATTTTTAGAGATAGGTGGATTCTTTTTTGTTTTTAGTTTGTTTTTTATTTTTTGGATAGGCCGAAAATGAGGAATAAAGGGCTTGCAGATCTTGGGGAGACATGTTAAATAAGTAATAAGTAAGTAATTTATTTTCACATGAATCCTTTGTGTACCAGGGGGCCACCTTTGTGTACTACGGGCTGCAACATCACTGGCCACCCAGTGATGTTGCAGCCCGCAGTACTGGGTGTTATTATTAGACATGTGCATTAGTTTTCGGACTAATGCATTTTCGTCCGAAAATAGCATTTTCGTCCATTCATCCGAAAAAACGGATAACGAAAATGCTATGCTAACGAAAGCCGAATGAACGAATGGTTAATAAACGAAAATCATTCGTTCATTCGTCCATTCGTAGTACAATTGGCAATTTGGCATTCTATAAGCCAAAATAGAGTCGGTTTATAGAATACAATGGCATAGTACACTACATTCCATAAACCGACATAATGAACGACTTTCGGTTTATGGAATGCATGTAAGTCTATTGGCATTCTATAAACCGACTCTATTTCGGTTTATAGTACTATAGCACGAATGGACGAATGATTTTCGTTTATATTAAACCATTCGTTCATTTGTTCAACTTCTTAGCTTTCTATAGACCGAAACAGAGTCCCCATTCATAAATTTTTATGAATGGGAACTCTAGTTCGGTTTATAGAAAGCCCATAGTATTACAGGTAATCCATAAGCCGAAAGTCTATAAACCGAACGTTCGGTTTATAGACTTTCGGCTTATGGAATACATGTAATCCTATTGCTATTCTATAAACCGAACGTTCGGTTTATAGAATAGCAATAGGATTCTATGTATTCCATAAGCCGAAAGTCTATAAACCGAACGTTCGGTTTATAGACTTTCGGCATTTGTAATGCATGTAATAGTACTATTGGCTTTCACTACACAGAGACAGAGTCTCCATTCATAAAGTTACACCACACAAAAACAAAAGTTTTAGATTTTATAAAAACAGACTTTTCTAAAATTAGATTAGGTGTAAAGGAGTCATTATCAGACTGGAGCAATTTAAATGGGGTCCAGGAGAAATGGGATTATCTAAAAGTTGCACTACTTAAGGCAACAGAAAATTGCATGAGGCTTGTCAGTAAGAGCAAAAAATTTAAGAAACCACTGTGGTACTCTGCAGAGGTGGCTAAAATAGTAAAAAATAAAAAGCTAGCATTTAGTAATTATAAAAATATTCAGAGTGAGGAAGATAGAAAGATCTATAAGAGTAGGCAGAAAGAGGCAAAGCAAGCTATAAGAGCTTCCAAAGCACACACAGAAGAGACTATAGCCCAGTCAGTGAAAAAGGGGGATAAAACATTTTTTAGATACATAAATGAGAAAAGAAAAGTAAAACAAGGATTAGTTAGATTAAAAACAAAAGAAGGATGCTATGTAGAAGAGGATAAAGGCTTAGCAGACTGCCTTAATGAATATTTTTGTTCAGTTTTTACAAATGAAAATGAGGGTAAGGGACCTCATTTAGGGAAAAAGACTAATGAGTCTTTTGATGCATGTAAGTTTACAGAGGAAGAGGTTTTACTTCAGCTGTCTAAAGTAAAGACAAATAAGTCGATGGGACCTGATGGGATACATCCAAAGTTATTAAAAGAACTTAGTGGTGTACTAGCAAAACCGTTAACAGATTTATTTAACCAATCATTGTTAACGGGAGTAGTTCCAGAAGATTGGAAATTAGCTAATGTTGTGCCCATTCACAAGAAAGGTAGTAGGGAGGAGGCAGGCAACAATAGACCAGTAAGTCTTACTTCAGTAGTGGGGAAAATAATGGAAACCTTGTTAAAGAATAGGATTGTTGAACATCTAAAGTCGCTTGGATTTCAAGATCAGAGACAGCATGGGTTTACTTCAGGGAGATCATGCCAAACTAATCTTATTGATTTTTTTGATTGGGTGACTAAAATAATAGATCAGGGTGGTGCAGTAGACATTGCTTACCTAAATTTCAGTAAGGCTTTTGACACTGTCGCACATAGAAGGCTTATCAATAAACTGAAATCTTTGAGTTTGGATTTCAATATTGTTGAATGGATTAGACAATGGCTGAGTGACAGGCAACAGAGGGTTGTAGTCAATGGGGTATATTCGATGCAAGGTCTTGTTACTAGTGGGGTACCTCAGGGATCTGTACTTGGACCCATTCTCTTTAATATTTTTATTAGCGATATTGCAGAAGGTCTTGTTGGCAAAGTATGTCTTTTTGCTGATGATACAAAGATTTGCAGCAGGGTTGATATTCATGGAGGGATAAGCCAAATAGCAAATGATTTAGCTCAACTAGAAAAATGGTCAGAGCAGTGGCAACTGACATTTAATGTGGACAAGTGCAAGATTATGCTCCTTGGGCGTAAAAACCCAAAAGCAGTATATAGACTATTTGGTACAGTCCTAACCTCAACATCTGAGGAAAGGGATTTAGGAGTAATAATTTCAGAGGACTTGAAGGTAGGTAGGCAATGCAATAGAGCAGCAGGAAATGCTAGCAGAATGCTTGGTTGCATAGGGAGAGGTATTAGCAGTAGGAAGAGGGAAGTGCTCATGCCATTGTACAGAGCACTGGTGAGACCTCACTTGGAGTATTGTACGCAGTACTGGAGACCGTATCTCCAGAAGGGTTTTGATACTTTGGAGAGAGTTCAGAGAAGGGCTACTAAACTGGTTCATGGGTTGAAGGATAAAACTTACCAGGAAAGGTTAAAGCATCTTAACATGTATAGCTTGGAGGAAAGACGTAACCGGGGGGATATGATAGAAACATTTAAATACATAAAGGGAATCAACACAGTAAAGGAAGAGAGTATATTTAAAAGAAGAAAAACTACCACAACTAGAGGACATAGTCTTAAATTAGAGGGGCAACGATTTAAAAGTAATATCAGGAAGTATTACTTTACTGAGAGGGTAGTGGATGTATGGAATAGCCTGCCAGCAGAAGTGGTAGAGGTAAACACAGTCAAGGATTTTAAGCATGTGTGGGATAGACACATGGCTATCCTAGCTATAAGACCGGGAACGGGGGACTAATAAAAGTACTCCAAAAAAATTGGGCAGACTAGATGGACCGAATGGTTCTTATCTGCCGACACATTCTATGTTTCTATGTTTCTATTTTTGGATTTACCTTTTATTATTTTGTGGCACTCTCGTGCTCTTATCCTTACCAGGGTGCTCTGCCTATATATTTCTGTGGACCACCTGGTATGGGTTCCAAGCAAGAGAAAGCATGCCCTGCTCTACTTTCCAGAGCCACAACCTTGACACATTAATAATTCAATTTTTTCCAAATCTGGCCCTTTAAAGGAACACTCCCACCAAAAAAATATTTAAAATATGTCTTTTGTTTTTGTTATATGAGTTTATTTTATGAAATATTTTTACTAAACAAGTGTGACTGGGGACCACCATATTGTGTTTTTGGGTGCCACCCCCAGTGACTTTAAAGCACTAGTATCTTACTTTGGGACTGGGGACACAGAATGCAGTCCATAAGTCAGAATTCTGATCATAGACTTGCATTTAATGGGAGGGTGATGTAACAATTATATCACAAGGGGGCTGGGTTATGATCCTGTTTGATCAAGTCAATCTCTTCCCTTTGTGTTGGAAGGCAGGTAAAAAAAAGTTGTACACAGCCACCTAGTCCTGCCCATTATTATACACAGGAGCCAGTAAGAGACCAGGGGTGTATCTTATGACATCATCATGCAGACTTTAAAGACAGTTGTAAAGTGAGACTTGCTGGAAGATTTTGGAGAATGTTGCATCATGGGTAACGCACTCAAAATGGATGCTGGAGATGAACACCTAATTTATTTTTACTTTTATAATAAATTAACTGAAGCATAGAAAGGGAAAAAAAACAGTAGCATATGTCTTATATATGTGTGTATCTTAAATGCACAGGTAATCTTATGTAAGTGGTAGTGTCTCTTTAAGAATAGGTGGATTTCCCAGGCCAAGTTCCTGAACCAAACAGGGGAAAAAATTGCAGATTTCAGGCCTCAATCATCCATACTGAATAGCTGAAATGATTTAGGCTATTAGACCTGATCTGGATGCAATTAGGCCAAGATTGGGGCTTTGTGAAGACACCCCTCTATGGCTACCAGTGAAGAGTGTGCATCAATGAAGATTTAAAGTCTGATGTTTAAAATCAATCAAACATCCCTAGCACTCCACAAACAACCCCTAGCACTCCAAATATTTGAAAAGATCCCAAAAGTAGTTTTTTTTTCATGTAAAAGGGGATTTTCCATACATTTTATTTCATGAAAATATCCTACTGTTTTTTTTTCTTTTTTTGGTTCCAACAGAGGCACAACAGAGGGAGTATTAGTGAAAAATTCTTGCAAGGTTACATATAGGCAAAGCGTATAATTGACAGAGTGATAAGTAACATTGTCACTTAAAAAGAAATGTAATTAAAAGCATGTGCGAAGTGAAGCAGATCTGGCAAAAGAAAAGTGTAAGAAGAGAAAAAGAAAACAGGGAAAGAATTGCAATAATTTTCTTGGAATGTTTTTATTCAATGCACATGTTTAGGAAATATGACATCCCGAGGTATACTTTCAGTGTAATCCATTTGCCTCATATGCCCTGCATCAAGTTAACCTGATGATAGTAGCTGTTGTAAGTAAGCAATTATGCACATTTAAGGTGTCTAAACTGCTATTGCATGAATACAGGTGAAGATACATGACACATGCACCCTGCAGAACTACTTTAAACTAGAACGTGTGAAATCAGTACGCCTAATGTGGCATGTACCTGTTAAGTGTACTGCCAGATTTTGCTTGATAAAAAGGTATGATATATACGGTATATTAAAATCATAATATGCGTATTCTGGCCTTAACATTTTCACTAATCCACTTTGAAAAGTATGCAGGACTTGAATAGACAATAAAATGATTTGTCCCTAATTACCACATAAAATTACTTCAAACCATCAAAGAACATAATGAGTAAAACAAATATGAGGGAAAGCATTGCAAGCCTGAAAAAATAATGTGGGTGAAATAAGGTGAAAACGGGGTCTTTGTAGATTAAAGGTTAAATGTTACTTTGGAGAAAAATATTTTACACGTATAAGCCATTTGGCTTATAAGGTTTTGGAGTATGCAACATAATGTATGCAATCTCAAATGTAAAAAAAATATATAAAAAGGTGAATCCTTTCAGCATCAGAGGGTTATTCAATGCATTTTAATGAAACACTTTGGTATTCAAAACACAGGGCCAGAGTTTCCAATAGGTCAGAGTTTCCCAACCTTTTGGGACTAAAAGCCCCACTTCCAATTTTCATCAGTCTCATACCCCCTTTCATGGTTTTAGCCCTATTGTTCCTTAGTCATGGGTGTGTTAAATAAATAGACTCCATCAACTGTTTTAAGCTTTTATGCTTTTAACACTTTTTCATTCTGCATGGAGTCTGTTAGTGGAACAATGAAGTGTACTAGATTCACACATAGTTTCCAACATCGGCCATGTTTCCAGGGACACATATTTGTTCCACATACTGCAGACAGAGCATGCAAAGTGCAGCCCGGTAGTATGTAGGATGGATATACACACAGGCACAATCCAATTAATTAATCAGGGTGGAGATGTCATAGGGCCTACCATGATTGATTCATTGGATTATGTCTGTGTGTATATCTATCCTACATACTGCTGGGCTGCACTTTGCATGTTCTGTCTGCAGCATGTGGAATACATATGTGTCCCTGAAAATATGGCCAATGTTGGCAACTATGCTCACACCCTTCACCCAGAAACAATGCATGCCCCAAAAGTTGGGAAGCACTGCACTAAGTTGCAGCGTGCAGTACAAGCTCACACTACTATTTATAATGCTTTGCCAGTTTTGCTAAAATTTGCTTTATAATTCTCCCACTTTTAGGACACTGGGATGCCTGTCTCTTTCTGGACAGAGTGACTTGAGATCAAAATTGAGACTTATCATAACACTGAGCTAAACATTCATATAACTAGATCCCATGTGAATTTTCCCAGAACCATAAAAAAAGTAATGTCATGTAAAAAGTCAATTGGCCTTAGTATGAGGATAAACTGGAGACTGCTCTTCTGCTTCTTGCGTGTCTGCTGATTTTACTATTGATAAGTGAGTTGGAGAACCGTACGGCTCGCCAGGATATTGTCGGTTAATGAGCACTAACACAGTTTATGTTTCTAAATGCAATTGTTTTTTTAACATTAAAGAAATATGTATATAGTGCACGAACAAGTTGTATAATTATGTAGATTAGCACTGGCATTGCATGAACTGTAACCTGGATAAAGATACCAAACAGTTGGAAACCTTTGCAGCTGCCGTGAATCAACGCGGTAGATATATCTATATATTTTGCCTACAGTGAATTTATTTTTTGCGTTATTATATAGAGATTCACTTGAGACATTTGCTCCCCATTGGCTGTTCCAGTGGATATATTCTTGTTGAACTTATAAGCATTGAATTGATATCTGGCCCCACTGTGGCGCAACTCTGTTGCAGGTTTTATTCCAGTGTTTCTATCCTTAGAAAGTCATATATGCCTCACTAAAACTACCTTTTGAATGGAGCACCGATCATGAACCATTCAAAAGTTATTCCCTCTAGCCTTCGCAATAGACTACCATCTCTTGTGAGCATCTCTCTTCGTGTTCAGCATCTCAGAAACCTTACTCTAAAATGAACAGTTTTGTTAACTGATAATCTTTAAAAACTAGAAGACTCTCAAATCAAAATGAACAGTAACACTTCCATTTAAGTGCGGGTTACATAAACGACCACAGAAGTCCAAATATATTAGGTCATTTGCATGGAGTATTTGCATTCTTGTGTTCACTCTCTGTTATTTTGCTTCTTCTATATGTTTTGTCAGTAACCTTTTTCTACCTTCCATTTATGATCCCTTCTTTTCCACTTAATTAAAAAACAATCAATATAACCAAAATGCTATATTTTCTCTATATGGTCCATTTCCCTTCACTTATTTTCAGGTAACAGCAAGCATTAATGAATCATAATTTGAATATGATGCACAATATATCTAATTAGTCATACTAACTTGTTGCAGACTGTGTAACAGCCCAATTTCAGTGCTCATCAAACATCCCATGGATTCCTCAGGCTAAGTACCTTGAGCCAAATAGGACCCAAATTTCATCCTTAATTTCAGCAAAATCATTCACTTCTCAGCAGTTTGGCTATTAACCTCAATCTGATCCAAAATCAGCCCAGATGTGGATACCAGAATAGATCCCTACAAGTTGAAGCAATAATAATGAAAAGTAATATGAATCATTTAATTTGGTAATAACCTCAATGAGTTATTTGACCATAAAACAAAACCCCACTTTTTGTAAAATACTTCCTAAATCAAATCTTTTCCCCACTCCTCCTATTTATTCCTTTTTCTCCTTAACACTTTAATATGCTACCTGTTACCCAATTAGTTATTCTATAATGAATATAAGAAGACTTTAACATCATAAATATACCTAACGGGTATAAGTATTGTTTGAGAACAGGGTATGCTATAGTCTTCAGATCTACCACATGATGTCACTATTTAAGTCATTAACATTATTAAAAAGAGTAGGTTGTTCAATACTGTGCCTGGCAACTTGAAATTTGGAAAGAATTTATAAACTGCAAATCTGTGAATCCTCCACCAAAGTTCATGCACTAGAAATAGGTAAAATGAAGAAAATATTTTAAAATTGGACAAGTCATTCATAAATCACATGGTATTATGTTCAATGGTGTATCTTGGTTTTGTGCTGCCATTGGCCCACGATGCACACCCATTTACATGCACCCATCACCCCATTACATACACATTGCCAGTATTATTTGCCATTAATATTCCCCAGACAATTTGCCCAATAATATTCCAGTATTATTTGCCATTAAAAAGCTACAGACAATTTGCCCAATAATATGGCAGCATTTGCCATTTAATATGCCCCTGCCAATTTGCCCAATATTATGCCAGTATTATTTTGCCATTAATATGCCCCAGCCAATTTGCCCAATAATAACAATAACAATAATAACAGTCCACAAGTACTGTTATTCAACATTTGTTCATCATTGCATCAATTTTAGACATATATTCCTCCACTTTCGCAAATATAATAGTATTCATCGGATCCAGAGTCAACATGGGATACAAACCACCCCCAAAGTACTCCACCTGGGTGTAAATGGCAACCTAATTTCACTTATGTTTCCTGAATTTGGAGAGTGTTTGGGGGTGATCGGTTCATATTGGGCACCCAAAATTGTATGCTTTTTAAAGCAAAAATTTCCCGATCTGATTGCTTACGATGCTTCAGTTTCCAAGCAGCCAGAGCAGATGATTCAGACCCAAAATCTGGGATATTGAGTAGCAGTATTTTAGCGATTTGTGGAATTTGTCTTACTTGCCCGATCCAAATCCATTTTGGGCCAAATCGGTATATATTGAGTCAACCCTCTAGTGGTTGACCCACCACAGCCACTGTATGATGCCTCACTGGACAGCAATGAGTATTATAAATTCAGGCAGCATGCTTTGAGGCTGGAGAGGCTGTATCTGATACTTCTTTTTATTATTTGTTAGGAGATGTATGCACCTTCCCCAAGAAAAAAAAGCTGTTTATTAATCAGTATAATACTAAAGAGTATGATGTTAGAATTGTTGCTCAAACACAATGGTCATAAAGGGGCACAGGGAAGCCATGCTTTTCAATAAACATCTCCATGCACCAAATGTATGCTCCTCAGCTGACTGGAACATGAGTTTAAGTATTACATAGTAACATAGTGAGAAAGCAAGAAATAAAATATAAGCCCATTATTGGCAATGTATTTTTCTTTAGTGATTCAAACCAGTTAGGCAAATGCAAATGTCGATAGTTTAGGTTTTAAAGTGAATATAATTATCTAACTTAACATCTGATCAGAGTCCTCCATGAACAACTTCTCTTACCAAAAATACTGCCCTTTCCCAGAGAAGTGCATCCCCGAGTTTTAATGTCCTCACTATAAAGAATCTTTCCTCCTATTTAAGAAGTAAATGCTGTTTCCCTCGTCCAAAATAGGTGTCATTAGAATTCCCCTTGGTTTAGGCCTTTACAAATAACAGTTATTACGTTGTAGCAAATAATTTCTAGATTACTAGTTCTGACCTATACAACGGAGCTCATGGAACTGTCCTTTTTTATAAATCAAGATTGCGTAGAATAACTAACTGATATTTTACAAATAAGTCTCTTTAAAAGTTAGAAATTGTATGTAGATTAGGAAAGTTTCCTGTGCTGAACCCCGCAATAAACATTCATTTGACATTTTGAATGATATTCAGAGGCTGGAAGCCAATATCATGTTTTGGCAATGCATTTTTCAGCAGAGAGCACAGCTGACCCTACACTATAATCATTATGCACAATATTTTAGGCATATTATAAAAGGAAAGAGAGGGGTGGAGTAGGATTGCATTCTTCTAATAATGATGATATCCAAATGTAAACCGCTTATTAAATTTAATAAATGCCCCATTTCTTCTTGTAAAATTACCGGTGTAGCAATTAACCTTCATTTCCCTAATATAAACCATAGTAACTTTCTTAAAAGAATTGCTGAGTAGACTGGCCATATCTAGGAAGGAATTCAGTTAGGATGAGATTATAATCTTCTGCTAGACACTTCCTTAGATTGTTCCCCTCACAAATTTTACAAAGCTCACAAAACTCACTTCTGCAAAGCTCAGGTTGTATAGAGAACAATGCACTTATATATATCTGACCAGGCAGCCATATTAGTCAGACCGAAGCAAGGGCGGACTGACCATTCGGGCACTGCCTGAGGGCCCGGGCCAGAGGGGGGGCCGCCGCCTTTATAGGGGTGTAACTAGTCTGTGCCCTCAAATCCCCGTTACCATGCCGCTGTCCTGGCTTTTCCCCCTCCCATGTGCAGATACTATTGCCGGCACTTTAAGGGGAGGCATTTTCTTTAGCAAATATGTTTACTCTAGCGGTCCCGGCGTCCACTGAGTGCCTGTGAGGTCCTCCTCCTCACACTCGGCACTCTTTAGTTGGAGCGCTTAGTGCTCATTCAGAGCCATGTGACACGTGGTGCAGCACTGTGTAGATTGCTATGCACAATGAAAAACTAGCTGTCAGGGCACACCATGGCTGACCCATTCACCTGCTGAGAGTACCGAACCATCATCCATGGTAGGAATTGAAAAATAAAAGATTGCTGCCATGTGTGTGTTTCTGTGTGTATGTATGTATATGTGAGTGACTGCATGTGTGATTGTATATGTGTGTATGTATGTGACTGACTGCATGTGTGACGTGTATGTGTGTTTCTGTGTATGGATGTGACTGACTGCATGTGTGACTGTATCTGTGTATGTGTGCATGACTGTGTATATATGTGTGTCTATGTAACTTTGCATACTTGTATATGACTGTGTGTGGTTATGTGACTGTATATTTAATTATGTATGTGCATGTATACATATTAACATTTACACATTGGGGGTCATGTACAAACAAGGCACACACGCAGATTGCGCTAAATAGACATATTACCTGGGCATGCCCTGGATGTACATATGGGTCATAGGGCATGCTGGGGCAAGTCCTAGGTGTGAAATGTGGGTTCTGGGGCATGCCCTGGATGTGCAAAGCGGGTGGTAAAGTTTAGTTTAAAATGTGTTTTTTAAAATTTGGTTGTTTCCACCTCAGCATGGTAGAATTCAAATAAAAAATGGTGAATAAATAGAACCATTTATTGGGGCTTGCACATGGGCACAGATTCTATATACATGGGGCAGGCACAAGGGGGCCCCATGCATTGTCAGTCCACCAATGGAGCAAAGAGATGACTGACAAGTGGGGTAACAGGGCAATTACCCCAGTCTGCTCTCCAATCTCACGCACTGGGGTTGCACCACTTTTCACTTTTAAATGTTGCAGTCGGTAACACTTTCAATACAAATCTACCTATCAGCTTTTGTACCTTATTTGTCGGCAATTCTGAATTGCATGTTTATAGGTGTCCATCTCTGATGATATTAGGTGGGTTGATGAAGGGAGTCGTGTGGACTCTAGTTTCTTTTCTACCATTTCTTCAAGTTTGTTGCACATTGAATGGTTTGAAAACAATGGCCATTAACGCAACCCGTTTTGCTAATGCTGATGGAGAATGACTGGTCAAGATGTTGACCAGTCATGACCATGTCAAGATAACATACTACTGGAAGAGACTAAATACAGCTGTCTCTACTTGCAACATCTTGACACTACCACAAATTAGTCTCAGGTAGTTGCAAAGTGAAATTAACTCCTTAAACCCTGGTTAAACAGTATAACACTATTTTTGTGCATATCTCTATTTGTTTTTCTGGAAAATATATGGAAAGATCTTCTGGCAATATCTACACAAAGATAGCACTAAGTTATTTATGTAGGCCCATTGTTTGCACATATTGATATTGAATATCCTCTGCATTTTTTTTTCTATTCATGAAAGGTTGTACATGGTGTGCTACAATGCTTAGGTAGGTGGCACGTGTTAAAATAACATCCACGAGTGTTGCCAGGTGTCCTAAAGATCTGGGGCAGGAGCCTGTGGCAGATTTGGTAAAAGTGGAGAAAATAAGCTCACATGCTTAGATAGATGTACTTTATTTTATCTTAAACAAGAACAAAAACTGCGTGTGTGTATATGACTGACAGTCACATACATACATTCACACACATACAGACAGACTGTGTGTGTCTCCTATCCCTTCCATTAACCGTGTCTCTTCCTCCCCTCTCACGCTGTTCTCTCCTCCTACCTGTCAGTATTCTCTCCTCTATTTCCCCCACCCCTTCTGTGCTCTCGCAGCTCACCTTCCCTCTTTGAGTAGTGCAGATCACTCAGTAGGAGGGGCAGGCAGCATTGGCTTTGTGTGTTTAACACACTCAGAGAGCTCAGTAAACTCTGCATTTGCTCCTTGGACAGATCATATTTCCAATGCTCTGAATCATCACTACGCGGGGGGGCAGTTCTTAGTGTGTTTAAGACAAGGAGTCAATGCTGTCTGCACCTCCCTATCAAGTGGCACTGCTCTGCCGGGTGGGGGCGGACCTTCACCCTGGTAGCTGGTGTTATTATGTTAGATTATTATTAACTTCTTTCTGATCTGCACCTAAACAGTTTGCTTAAGCAATCTGGGTGAACACTGAAAGGGGTGGTATTTGCACAGGTGCCATAATTCTGTAGTCCCCTGGTGCCTTTAGCACCTGTGTATAAAAAAGAACAAATCACTAAAAAGTGTCTGTGGAGGAGAAAAAAAAAAAAAAAAAAAAAAAAAAGGGGTCAGAAATCTATCTCCATAACTTTTTGCAGAAGCACTATTTCTATGTACACAACAGTGTGTTTTTTTTTTAAAATTAATATAATGAAACCTAACTGCAACCACCCTTCTAAATAACACTTTCTTTACATGGCCCCCCACTGAGTTCGATCCAGCCTAAAATGCCAAATGAATGTTTCTCATTCCCAAACTACTCAATAGCATCCCTTACTCCAAATGTTGCAAAAGTTTAGTGGGAAAAACGCCAGTCTCTCGATTAGCATGACTTTATAGTAGTGAATTCCAAATCTCTTTATGTCCCTCTGCTGGTTTTTTAAAGTAGTTACACATTTTTTTTTTTTTTTTTAATATTAAATCAGAATCTCAGGCAGGTGTGCTTGGCATTCTGTAAATCATGCAAAGTTGCATATTTCATGGTTTACAAAATTAGATCAGTTAGGTCAGTTCAGGCCATCTGCTGAAAGTTGACATTGGGAAATAATGGAGCACAATTAAAAAAAAATTATTAGAAAGTATCTAAATGTTAACTGCATTATACATTATTTAAGCCATTTAAAGTGTTTTTTTTTTTTATTAAAAGAGGGGAGGGATCTAACATATTTGTACCTTTATTTTGTTGTGTAGGAGTATCCTTTGGTTGATGTTTATAAATAATGGAAGAGAATCCTTGGATTGTATCCACTTCCAGAGTGTGTGACAGACTGAGGCCACCATCTCAGAAGGGATACAATGACACAGTTTACATGTGTACAATGGTAACACAAAAAAATCTGGGGACCTGTTACTTAACAGAAATATCATTACCTATTAAGGCTTACAAAGGACTTTTTTTGTTTGAAGCAATATTAACAAGGGTATAATTAAGCATAGTTAGAATTAACAACTTATTCATCGTCGAAGTAAAACTTTTTGGAGTCTAGGAGGTGTTTCACTGATATGGAAGCACAAGTTGTCCCTAGTGGGAGGATAAACTGGCATGAACTTCTAATAGCACATGCCAGTTTATTCTCCGACTGGCAGCTGCCATGCTTTGAATGGAAGCAGGTAGCCGCCTGGTCAGAGACTGGCTCTATGCAAGCGCAGAGACAGACCTTTGTTTTTGCATGGGTCACCAGGGAGGACCTTAACTCTGGGTTAGCAGCGAGAGACCACCACATTCTACAGACCTTGATCAGATAGAGTGGGGCTAGTCCCCACTCTCACTGGCTGTGTGTACACCAACACTGCCAGCATACAAGACACAGAAGATTAAAACAGCGCGTATCTATTAAGACACAAGTCAGGTTTTATGCCAGACCACCAGGACATTTAACCCTTATTTCCTTCAATGTATAAAAAAAAAAAGTTTAGTTGTCCTTTAAAAGTGACCGTCAGACTACACATTTTTATTTTCTACATTCACAGTACAAGCAGATATTTGAGGTGTTAGATCGTAAAATAGTGATCCCATTTGGCCAAACTATTGTTAAATATAGCCAAGTATATTTCAAATTTCATATAATCTACAAAGGATTATACAAAAAAAATATACTTGTTTAGGTTTCAATAATCATGTAACATTTCAAAGTGTGAAAATGTATGATACACGCAAAACAGTTATAGATCTTCTGTTTATTTAAACAGAATAGTACAGTGGTAAAACCAAGGTACAACTTTTGGGCTACCAAGCAGAGTGAGAGCACAACCAATAATTACATCTGAAAGAAGGTAGGCCTTACATGGCTGGTATTTATATATATAAAAAAAAAAAAATTACGCTTAAAGTGTCAATGAAATCTGAATGATTAAAGTCTATTTATTCAGTCAGACCAAGCTTCTTCTTCAGGGACTCGGGCATCTCAGGAGGAGGAGGACGGGGAAGTCTGAAGTAGACCTTCACAGAGTCATAGATGAACCACTGCAGAGCAGTCAGGGTACCAATCATAATAATACGGGCAGTTAAACCCTTCCAGACTCCTAGAGAAGACAATAAAAATGTGTTAAACATATCCAAGAAAACTCCTTTAAGATTTTGTCAAGATGCTATAAAACTCCTAGCGTTTTACATAAGATGTACACGAATAAAATTAGACATATGCAGATGCCTATAAGAAGGAAAAGTGAGGCCCATAACAAAAGATGGACAACAGATTTTTTTAGGGAGAGCATTAAATGCCAAGATTACATGGAACAATGTTAGAGCAAAGGGAGGGGAGATGGGTGTTGAGGAATTGCATTTGTGGCTGTGTTTTTTTTTTTACTTCTCTTTTCTGTGTTATGGGGTTGTTTTTGGGATTTGTATTATAAAATGTAAGAATGTAGACTATTTAAGTGTATGAAATTGATGGAAACTATGTATATTTTGCAATGTAAAAGTGAATTTTGTAATAAAGCGATATTCTATAAAAAAAAAAAAGTTAAAAACTATTCAAAAAAGTAAAAAAAAAAAAAAAACCCTCAGAATTCATAGGAATATATATTAATAATTTGAGAGAAAAAAAAAAAAAGTATACCTTTGGGTCCAAGTTTCTTCAGGACCTCCATAGCAGTGCTTCCTTTTTCTTTGTTCAACACAGAGACTACAGAGTCAGCAGGATGAGAAACAATTGCACAGAATATACCAGCTGAAAAGAGAAAACAATCACACAGGTAAATCCCTACGCCTTTGAGGACCTACTTAAGCATAACCAATATAAACATACATCTGGAGACATTAGAACTAAATTACATGGAGAGATTGATGTAGCCTAAAAAAACAAAAAGATACCGTATATTTAAATAAAATAGGCAATCGTCTTTCTAAAACACTTACCAATATAACCAGCCACAAAAGTAACAACCAACTGCTCTGACTTTGAACATTCACTTCTGGGCTTGGGCACAACGTATTTGTAGAGCGCTTCAACTGTACGTTCAAAGCAAGCAAATTTCATCATGGTGTATGGAATCTGCCTCATCCATAGGGGAGCAACACCCTTGTAGAAACTGTTTACACACACAAGAAAAAATATTATGAATGGGGGAAAAAAAAAAAAAAAATCAAATAGCACTAGGTATAAACTGCACTCAAACATTTACAATCGCAAGAACAATTCTGCTTTAAGGTTACTTGCATATAAAGTTACATGAGGCAAGCACTCCATAGGATATTTTTAGCAAATGTATAGCATTATTGGATATCCCAAGGTGTACACAAAGTCATATTTGGGACTAAAGAAAATCAGTAATAATTTGCAAATCAGTAGAATAGGATCAAATATTGAACTTTTTTTGGGTTAAGACCAAGCATATTTGGAAACACAATTTTCAAATTGTAGCAGTGTAACATTCCTTTCAGATGAGCAACTGTCCGTAAATCAGCAGAGTACGGATGGTGAAACATGGCATACAACATTGCTGCAGCCACTGCCATCTGAACGTTAAAAGCTGGTATACAGGTATATTACTCTCACATGCCAATGACTCAAGCACCTTTGACTGTACAACCAGAAAGTTGCTGGATATCACTGAACTGGAACTGCTTGAAACAATCAAACAGAACTCAGCACAAGTTAGATATTCACAAAGGTGGATCTAAGGAAGCATGTTGTAAAAACGTAAAGAATCCTACACAAATTATGGTCTACTTACGCCCAAATGCCTTCTTCTGCATACATCTTGGGAGCAGCTTGTCTCAGAGTATTTGCATAACCTGGTTGTGTTTGAATGCGTACTTTCGCAGCTTCCATTGGAGCCAAAGCAATGTCGGCAAAGAACTCTGCACTGGCAGATGCAGCTAGATACAGGGATGTCCGCCACAAGTAGGATTTTTCCTGAAACATGGACAAACGTGTCATAGTAAACAAAGTCTGTTTTAAGGAATGGCTAGAAGAGGGAAGGAAAAATAGGATTTAACATAGTGTGTCTGGTATGTTCCTTAAAATTGGTGTGGAACAATTACGGTTTTATATGTAACTTTCATGTGAACATTGTAAAGGGTTTTGATTCTCCACAAGGGTGGTTAGTGTAGATGCACTGGGTTCTTAGCTCATGATTAATAATGGTAACATCATTCAAAGTTAATAACTACCTTTCTTTTTTGTATATAATATTTATACTAGTGAATGTAGGGGCATAGACAGTGAGCATTTACCATGCATCTCTATGGTAAACAGCAGCTGTTTTTTTGATTGAGCAACTAGTGTAATGGTTGGCTGGAATAAACTGCATTAGAAATCTTGCTCCCCCCCCCAAACAAAACAAAAAAGTATGCTAAAAAAATACAAAAAGTGCATGTTTATGTCAAGTGTGAGCTGTAATTTGTTAAGAATTATTTTCAGATCATTTAAGGAATACCCAGATTTCCCATAATATGTACTTTACAGGGGGGGGGGGGGGGGGGGGTATATATTTATATACATATCTATACATCTATATCTATTAAGACTTACCTCACCGAGAAGATTGCCATACAATACTTTGAACACTTCATAGAAACCAAATTTGCACAAGCCTTGCATTGAATAGCCTATAAAAGTTGGTGCCCATCCTTTTCCAAGACCACGAACACCATCTTCTTTGAGAGTTACAGAAAAGCCATTGAAGATACTTTTGTATTTCTTGGGGTCCACCTGAAGAAAAAAAAAAATATTTTGCCGTCATTTACAGACTAATTTAGTGTTTTTTTTTACTTGTTTGTTAACTGCTTATGCACACACCCTTTAATTCTTGACTGCTCAGATATACCTGACTTAGCACAGGGTCAGTCAGAATAATTCATAGCATATTTACCCATCTATATATTTTGGATGTCAATAGAAAAATGCCAAGAATAACATGCTTTTAAAAATGGAAAAAAACCAACATACATTTACATTTTAAAAGCACAAAATGCTCCAACCATTTCTACATGTCTGCACACAAGCCATATCCTGATGGTGGAACATGGCATATCGCCACAGCCATCACAACTTTAAGGCCAACGTGCAGGTGTATTAGTCTTACATGCCAATGACTCAAGCACCTTCAACTGTACAACCAAAAAAGTTGCTGGATGACTTGACTGGAACCACTATTAGTGGAACTCAGCACAGAGTATGTCATCCATGAAGGTGGATCTAAGGGAGCATGTACATTAGCGTTTTTTATTGTGGACAACATTTATTGTGGAAATGCTTGGCTGCATCGGGAGGTAGGCTCCACAGAGGAAATCTTAAAAGGACCTGTCTGGTGCCCAAAATGCATCTTCCAAATGTTAATGCATATTAAAGTACAAAGTACTTTACAATGTTTAAATTATGAAAATCTTACACTCCGATGAATTTGTAAAATTACAGCAGTTTGCAAGAAACCAGGACTGCCCACACTAGCTGAGTAAAAGTAAAATTTCCCCTTTTTTGTTGTTGCAGGAACCAATGAGAATAATTCCATTCAAATGAATGGCATTTCCTGTCTCTCTAGTGTGGTCATCAGACAATGTGTTGCCCTGTTAAGAGATCCTACTGTGTACAAGAGCAAGGTCACTAAGAAAGCATCGTGTGGACTCTTCCACCAGCAAGTGACTAAATTAAACAAAATGGATACATGCTCAGTGACTACACACAATCAGTGCAGCAGTACCTGTATGATAGGATGCAGAGGAGGGTTTGACCGGAATATAAAAAATGTGAATCACACTGGCAAAATGCCTGTGCATTATTCAGGCGGTAGTCTTCCACATGCACCGAAACAAGTGTGGGGACTAGACTGTGCCTTTAAGTATGTCCCCTTGTTTGGTTGCATACAAAAACCAAAAGGACTCTCTGCGACAGCAAGAAGAGTTCATTGGCCCCTGCAGACCCCAACCAGAGGTCTCCGCCGACTGGTTGAGTGCACACTGTTTAAGACAAATGCCATTTTTATATATTTGCAGGAAAATTTCAAGGATCTATTTTATTTTTTATAACCTTGCAACTGCAAATAATGTTACAAGAGAACCACTCAGCCACAGCAATTTTGTTATTGCTCCCCTCCCTTTAGCCATCAATACCCTGAGCAGGCAACCTAAAAACTAAATTCATGTAGGTTTTACATATTGATAATGCAGTTAGAATATAGTTAAGTTGTGTAACATATCTACCTGAATACGACATTTCACCAAATCCAGAGGAACGACAGCAGTGTGAGTTAAACCACAACTGAGGATGCCGCCAAAGCCACACATTGCATAAAACTGTGTTGAGCCATATTCACAACTGTATTCACCACCTGCAGCATAAATAAACCAGGACACACCATGCTTTTTAACAACATGCAAATTTGTATAAATATTTAGTAGTAAACACATAGCCAAACCAGTTAGTTTACACAACCATAGTCTGAACCACGTGCAGGCACAAACCTGAATTCTGCATTTAACCAGATCTAGCGGGACTACTGCAGTATGTGTTGTACCACAGCTTATGATTCCACCAAAGCCACAAAGTGCAAAGAATTTTCCCGATCCATAAGCACAGCTATATTCTTCTGTTTAATCAAAATTGACAAATTACATTTAGGCATTACAAATCCAGTCTCTAAAATATTTTTTCACATGAAATATGTGCAAGGATTAACAGCACAATTTATACTTTTGGGTGTGATGTCACACTGCAGCTTTTAAAATGTCACAGCACTGGTGGCAGAGATTTCTGCCTTGCAGCCTGTTGAAAGTACTTGGGTATTCTGCTTTCCAGCAGGCAACCAAGAGTTGTACTGAAGCTGCAAGGGTGAGATCTCACTTTAAAAGCAGTGTGCTAAATCAGCATGTAAATGAAAGGATTCCCTGTGTGACATCACAATTTAGAGTGTGCACCTCTGACCTTGGACAGATTTTCCGAATTAAGCGTTAGGAAATTATAATATTGCCCAGAGAATAGCAAGACCTGCTAAAAAGTGTACACATATACAAACTGTTCCATTATATAAGAATTATACGCAACACTAAAAATGCAATAACATTTGACCTATACAGATTTATTGTCAATAATATTAGAATAACAATTTAATTTCTGGGGAACATACAGTCTCTACAAATTCTGAAACATAAAATTGTCCATTGCATTTAGGACACAATTATGAATAGATGCCAAAATAAAACCAAAAGTTGTTTCAATGTCATTAAGATCAACATACCCTCTTGCACAGCAGCAGCAGCAAGGTGACGGGTAGGCTGGGCCTGGGAGTGGCTACTCTTCCTTGAAGTCAGAGATTCTTGTCCCAACTGGAACTGAGGCGCACTGAACGGGTTTACCCGGGCTAGTTGAGCAACGGATGAATACATGTTGGTTGCTGTAAAAAAAGATAACAGGAGGAATGAGAATCATTATCATGAAGAAAATAAGTGCAATGCTGTCCAATATACCTAGCAGGTTAAGAAGGAAAAAATAAATTGGAGTGAATGTCCTACCAGCTGGCTTGTTAGCATTAAACAGTTGATTTCCTAGTCTGTACTTCATAATGGAATACAAGATAATCCTTTTTAAATTAAAAAGCAAGATCCACAAATAAATTCCCTCACCTCCAAAATCTGAGACAGCGACTACAATAAAACCCACCAACATTAGTCAGGTTTAACAGCCAGCTCTCTCACACTAACCCCCATATAATTTACATCTACCGCAGGAAATCTAAACCAGTGCTTTCAGTAACAGAAGCAAGGCAAGACATGTATTTTGTGTGATGAACACACTTTACTGCATTGATCATCTTCTTAAATGTAAAGTACACAGGCCAAGTTCCTCTTTATGGTTACATTCAATGGATTTCACCATAGAAGGGTACAGTAATATAGGGGTAAATTCACTAATAAGAGTGGCAGTGAGAAGAATAGTTAATCTGTCAACACAACTATATACATTTAGAATGGTCATACATGAGTAAGTTCCGTTGGCTGTGGACAATGCAAAGTAAAAACTTGAAACCCTCTCACATTTTAACAATGCATTATAGAGGTACGGTCAAAGATTAACCATTTCATCTTTTAGTGAATTCACCTCAGTCCTTTGTTTTCAAGTGCATCCAAAGGACTACAACCTCTATTAAACATACACCAATTTATAACAATTTACCTTAAAAACTCTACGGCCAGAAAACTATCAATTGCTACATCAAACTGGGTTTCACAGATGCTTCCTTAGTACCTTAAAGGGACTGTCTGGTGCAGAAAATGCATCTTCCAAATACAATTCATGTTTTACATTTTGCATTGCTTAAAATACAAAAAACATAGATGAATTTGTGAAATTACAGCAGTTTGTAAGAAACAAGGTCTGTCTACACTAGCTGAGTGAAAGTCATTACCCCTTTTTTTTTTGCTGCAGTAACCAAGGAGAATAATTTCACTCGAATGAAATTTCCTGTCTGGCTAGTGAGGTCATCAGACAATGTGTTGCACTGTTAAGAAATTCTTCAGTGCAACACACTTTAGAAGTGCAGTTCTATTACAGTCCACACAATGCATCCTATTATAGCAGCACAGGAAGTAACTAAATGAAACAACGTTATATGCTTAGTGTCTATATAAATCAGTGCTGCCGCACCTGCAGTAAACATGCAGATTAAACACATGGGGAGGTCTTGAGGCAATGCCGTCATCAAATTACACTGAAGAAAGAAAAAAAAAAAAAAAGAAGCCTGTGTGCTATACAAGCAGTAATCTTGCACCAAAGTGAGTTTTGGGACTAGACTGTCCTTTAAGCAAGTTCAAGGCCTGGCATAATGCCTCCTCATAAGGCACTAAATGCATCACGCGGGCAGGATATTAGCTTTGTAAGGTGAGGCTACAGGAGGGGACTATAAAATAACGACCGATCGTTGCCACCTCAGCGCCATGATGGGGCCATTGTGAAAAGTCGCGCCACTGAGGCCCAGCAGTTATGACCTCAAGCCTAAATAATAGTCCCGACATTACATGCTCCCCACAACGGAGTAGATTTAAAAGGAAATCAAACGCTAAAGTAATATAACCCACAGACTGAGTCTCCGCATTAACTCCAACCGCACTCACCCTATAAGATGGCGCTCACTTGCCCGCTGCCGGCTAACAGAGAGCGAACGTCCTCCAGACCTAATGAATTTGTCCTTCCGTGACGTCACGGATACACCCAGATCGCCACTGCGTCAAGACGATTGGTTGGGTCGCACAACGTCACTAACAAAATTACTTTCCGATTGGTCAACATAAGACAGTCTCCTTCACGTGATGTGTTGCGTGGAATGTTACGTACTCGACGTCCTTCCCCTTACGCTCGACTCACGCTGTATGTACAGATATGGCAAAGCTATCAATGTCACTCTGAGAGGTGACATTTTTTTTAGTGACCTTTAGTGACAAACTCTGCAAGAGCTGGAAAATAATACGGAATTCAGCATTCACACCACATACTTATGTAACGTAGACATAATGACAAATATTTTATTCATTTCTTTATAACGTGTCGACCTTGCTTTAAAATGAGGGAAGGATATACATTATGTGCAATTCATAAAAAAATTGATGCTACTGCCATGTAACAACCAATATGGCACTAGTGGTGCTATCCCCACTTGTGCCAATGTATAATTTTAACTCCCGAAGTGTGCTGGGAGTTAGGACTATATCTGCTGGTTCTGGCCCTATGCTCATGCCCATTTATAATAAAATATATATAAATTGGGATTTACAAAAACGTTTTAATGTCTATTATACATAAGACTTGATGATTGCGTCTTATTTTAACTTCCAGACTTTTAAATGTGCAGGACCTTTTATAATTATTCCCCACCGGAACAGAATTTTTTTTTTATTTATATTGCGTCAATAATTTCTAAGTGTCATTGGAAGCATGCACATCAGGCATGTGTGACGGTACCAACAATAATGCCCAGTGAATCCCTTCACCTTTAATAGAGCAACTGTGGTGGACAAATGAATGAAGTCCTATGGACCTTCGCAGACCTTACCAGGACAATTTGCCAATACCGGGGAGCAAGTGCAGTTCTCACTGTACATATGTATAATCTTAGTGCTGTAATGGAATATTAATTCAAATGGAAGATTAGAATTATTTGAAAAGTATAGAAGATCATTTTTCACTCTGAATTTAAAAAGTCAAGTCCCAGACACATGGCTACCATCAGGAGGTGATAAGCCATACACTTGTAAAACATTGCCGGGCAGAGGTGTTGGCTGGGAAAATCACCAGCCCTCTGTACAGCAAACCAGCAGCATGGTGCCTGTGCACTGCCCGGGTGGTGTTTGTGTTTAGCTGTAATGTTCGTCTTTGTCTTTTACTGCTCCCACACATATATATTGTCTTTGTCGGCATAATTTTTATACAATTAAAACACATTATATGCACTGAACACCGTCACAACCCGGAAGCGCTTATTTCGTGCAGACTCTGCTTTTTACAAAGCTGTACACACCTATAGCGCCACTATTTGGGGCCATCTGATGACATTAATTGGATTAATAAACATAGTGACATGATGGCAACAACAGGGGATGGCGATGGGGCTGCTGAGGAGGAAATATTTCCTGATGTGGTTCGTGCTAAGGAAGGTCTAGAGGTCAGGAGGTGCCTAATCACTAATATTTACCTATAGCCTATTGGTAGTATGTTTGTCACCTGTTGATGTCTTCTCCTGTGCACCTCAAACCTTTGTTTAGATTGCAGGTATATTACTGAGGACAGTCGTGAGGTCCAATCCTTGTTTTGACCGCAGTGGTGAGTGCATGTTATCGAAGTACACTCAAAAGCTATTGCAAATGTGCTATTACCTCCTAATATATTCAAATTAGTGCCTGATGGGAGTGGACATAGCCTAGTTGTTTATCACAAGAGTGATATTGGTGACAGAGGGTGCATCTAATGATATGACAATCATGAGCATCTTAACGGTATGATGCTCAGTTGAATGATTACTGATGACTGTAGCAGGATGCCTGCATGTCAGATGATGCATCCATGTGCGCCTATGGTTGACATAACTGATTAATTCCCCTTTCTGTTACGCAACCTTCTATTCGTGTCTGTATCCTCTTCATCATCACGTTGCTATCTTTCAACTTTCTGTGCACATTGAGGTATGACTGCTGGGGGTATAGCTACTGAGTTAGTGCTTATTAATTACTTATCAAATTCAATCTTATTGGGATGTGTCTAGTGGATGGGTCAGCATTACAATTAACACAGCTAAATCACTATGAATTGAATGTATCTCCTCCAAAATGAGTGTTTGATTTGTGACTTGTTGAATCATTTGCAGGTTCTAGTTCTTTTTCATCATGGTGGATTCACTACCCTAATCAAGGACAACTCTTGATGTGCCCAGCTGATCTTCAGTATCTGAATATTTCACACTCCGATGCTGTCCACTTGTTCCACAGATGTATCTAAAAGACAGGAGATTGATTTCCTCTGACGTCTACTATTTTTGTTATAATGCAGGTAGAATGCTACCTTAGCTCTTTATTTTGTTATTGATAGTACATATTAAAAAAACCTTATAACAGGGCTCGACAAACCCCAGGTCGCCATGGCGACCAGGAAATGAGACCTGGCGCCTGGGTGAAGTTACCCTCCCTGTCCCCTTGCTGCTGCCATCTGATTTTTTTTTCTTTTTTCGGAGCTCGACGTGGTAGAGTCTGTGCTGATGGCACAGACTGCAAGCTCCGCCCCCTCGCGCAACGCGTGTCTTAGTGCCGGGTATCGTCATGTGACATCCTGGCACTCAGCAGGCCGATGAATGAAGACATGCTGCAGCACGGATGTCCTCCTCCCCTGCAGTGAGGTAAAGAAGCAGGGAGGGGGGGACACACCAAGAAAAGACTGTGTGAGGTGCATGTGTGTTTGTATATATGAGTATATGTAAAGTAGGTGTTTATATATTTGTGTATATACAGTATAAAGTAGGTGTGTGTGTGTGAGGTGTTTGTATATATGTGTATATGTAAAGTAGGTGTGTGTGTGAGGTGTTTGTATATATGTGTATATGTAAAGTAGGTGTGTGTGAGGTGTTTGTGTATATGTGTATATGTAAAGTAGGTGTGTGTGAGGTGTTTGTGTATATGTGTGTATGTAAAGTAGGTGTGTGTGAGGGGTTTGTATATATGTGCATATGTAAAGTAGGTGTGTGTGAAGTGTTTGTATATATGTGTTTATGTAAAGTAGGTGTGTGTGAGGTGTTTGGATATTTGTGTATATGTAAAGTAGGTGTGTGTGTGAGGTGTTTGGATATATGTGTATATGTAAAGTAGGTGTGTGTGTGTGAGTTGTTTGGATAAATGTGTATATGTAAAGTAGGTGTGTGTGAGGGGTTTGTATATATGTGTATATGTAAAGTAGGTGTGTGTGAGGTGTTTGTATATTTGTGTATATGTACAGTAGGTGTGTGTGAGGTGTTTGTATAAATGGGTATATGTAAAGTAGGTGTGTGTATATATGTGCATATGTAAAGTAGGTGTGTGTGAAGTGTTTGTATATATGTGTTTATGTAAAGTAGGTGTGTGTGAGGTGTTTGGATATTTGTGTATATGTAAAGTAGGTGTGTGTGAGGTGTTTGGATATATGTGTATATGTAAAGTAGGTGTGTGTGTGTGAGTTGTTTGGATAAATGTGTATATGTAAAGTAGGTGTGTGTGTGTGTGTGTGTGAAGTGTTTGGATATATGTGTATATGTAAAGTAGGTGTGTGTGTGAGGTGTTTGGATATATGTGGATATGTAAAGTAGGTGTGTGTGTGAGGTGTTTGGATATATGTGGATATGTAAAGTAGGTGTGTGTATATATGTGAAGTAGGCGTGAAGTATGTGTGTTTATGAATTGCGTGTATGCTTGCGTGATTGTCTGGCTCCTAAAATTTTTTGCTGGCTCCTAAAATCTAATTAGATTTGTCAAGCCCTGCCTTATAACTGTATCTGAACAGTTGTAGCTTTTGTGAGGAAAAGTTAAATTGGACAGCATCCGATTGGATATACATCCTAGCCCCAAACCAATATGGCAGCTCTTTCACACTTGTCCGACTCCTTCATAACTACTGGGTGCGCATTGTCACATAACACTATTCTTGATCAGTTATAAGGAGGTTAATGTCCGATTTGCTTAACGTCCTGTGTAACAGAATGTGTTCTGGACGTTAAGTGATGGATACATGTATGTAGTGTACATAGCTGTTTGTGTTTGTATCAATGGCCTGGTTTGACAAGCTATTCATTTACTACAGGGTACACCTATGATGCTGCCCAGACTTACACTTTATGTCCACTATAGTGCATTCTCCATTGTCTCCATTAACCACCCCCAAACAAAACAAATATCAAACCACAGGTGATGTCATAAGCAGGAGGCACCACCCTTTTAAAACACATTTTCTCCTAATTTAGGCACTTGCTTGCCACTTTACTAACTCAATGTATAGATACTTTTGAATAATGTTTTACATGCTCAGTCAAAACAATGTTTAGGCAATACAGTCCCTTTAAACTCTGCTTGTAATCAGACCTTTTGGAACGGAGCAAAAGGCGGTCTCATATATAAGGCACAATTACATTTTAAGAGCTTTTGCTCTGAAAAAAAAACAGCCACCCTGTTTTTTTTTCAGAGCAAAAGCTCCTAAAATGTAATCGAAATTTTTTTACTTTAAAATCAAAGAAATGCTTTAAATAAGAGGAATGTGTGTCCTACTTAGAATTCACATATTTCCCATTGAAAATCAGTTCAGACAGTCCCTTTATGACAGGTGTGTCAAACTGCAGCCCAGCTGGACGATTTCCCATACTCCCCTTTTAGTTGACAGAGAGGGCCGCTGTTTGACATCCCAAGTTTAAACACTTGTGTCTTTGGGAAAGGTCACACTTCTCTTTTCAGCAAACATGACCAGAAACTAGTTTTATGTAGAGGAAAAAAAATAAAATCTAACATTTCTGCATACACTGCTGCACAAAACAAATGTGCCGTTGCATGCAGGAAAATCTTACTGTAATAAAGAAATAAAACTTACTTACAAAACAAGCAACATTCTAACATCAATACTGCCTTAAATGCAACTTTGCTGTTTCTCCCCCCCCCCCCCCCCATTTTTGACAAAAGATCTTTAAGGTTGAACAGGCTGTTGACATTTTAAAGGCACAAGGTACATAAATTATCTTAAGTTCTCAAAATACTATATAGACACTTAATAAGCAAATCTGACTATACTACAATACAGGAAAACTAAGAATAAAAACAGGACTTGACAAAACCATGAGACACACTACAGTGAGCTTTACATACAGCTCCTCAACCCTATAGCAGACACTAATGAAATTGAAAGTTGCTAATTGCAGGCAGCTATGATATAAGCATGGGCTATGAGAGGTAGTGTCATTAAATCTTGCTCATGCTACTATCAATTTTCAACCTGGATGTTCTGTTTCATAACCAAGAGCTACAAAAGAAAAAAGGTATAGACTTTCAAAGTTGGCATGCAAATGATATGTCTTAAGACACACAACAGAAACTTTCAAATTCATTAAAGGGTCTATTCAGGAAGCTTAAATATGTAAAAAATATGGGTCTACTTAACATGATCAATTTCGGGCCGTTCTTTTACCATATTCATTTCGGTGAAAATGGCCTGGGGTATCCTATGGGTTCCCTCTACTCAAAGGGTCCAGAAGCCTGAATAACTAAATTTTGGGCATTTTGAAGAATTGAACATTAAAGAAGAAGAAAAAGTTAACACTTGAATAAGAATTTTTTTATGTACAATAATATGTTATATATTACATCTAAAATTAATATACACATTTAAATTATGAATACATGTGGTGTTAATTTACTTTGCTTATATGTGTTTTAACTTATAATCTATTTTCATAATATAGTTTAATTTAATTAAAACAATTTTTAAAGAACAAAATAAACCCATTTCTGGATGTTTTCTGGCTAGTTTCGTAGTAGCCGAAGTCTTCCCATTGATGTCTATTGGAGGATTTCAGCTTTTAGAAGTTCAGGGAGGACAGAGGCTACCATTTTGGCTGTCAAAAAGCAAAAATCACCCACACTGGCCTGAATTTAGTCTCTGATTCAGGACATTGGTGCTCTTGGAGTAACCCGATTTTAAGTGCCATTTAGATCCCAATGTTATTTGAAGTGGTCTAAAACCAGGAGCACCAATTTTATGTTTCGAAAATCAGAGCTACCAGAGTAGAGCCCAAGAGATTCAGTGACGTTAATGGGGTAAAATAATAAAAATAATTCAATTTCACGTAAAAAACAAATGGATGACTTGAATAGCCTTCAGTATTGGTAATATTGTAGAGAAATTCTAGCATAAGGATAACTTGAAATTCAAATTAATAAAATTAGATAGTTTATTGGCTGTGAAGTAGGAACCAGCATTAAAGACACTTGGAGGCCAGAAGAGGAAAAGTGTCTGCATATTAAAACACACAAGTAGTATGCAGGCTCTAGATCAACACTCTTTGGTCCTATAATGAATGCTCCTCCTGTTAAGTCCGGGTGCCTCTGCTGGTGTGTGGCTCACACCTAGTCCATACAATAGGTAAAGAAAAAAATGCAGAAAAAACACAGCACTCACGGAATAAAGTGAAAATGGGTGATGATTTAATCCATAGGAAAAAGTGTAGTACAAATCCTCACAACAGAAAAATGGGAAAAGACAAATCAAAAAAGGTGAACAACATGACGCGTTTTGCGCGCTTAATCATATGCTAAAATCACTTAGCAGTGCACATATTTAAATAATGATTGTATTGGTGTCACGTGAAACAAGGGAGTTATTATTTAACCCTTCTTAAAAGGAAGCCCCATTCTATTAGAAATATTTTAATTCCATCTGAAAAATATATTTTTTATAGGTAATAGAAAGATGAGGGGAAACTGCTGTGAAACATAAAATGTAATGTTAGTGACTTAAAGTGCAAATTTATTTCTCTCTCAATGTTATTGCTAGTGCAACTATTTAATTAAAAAAAGAGTAAATAAGTGATTTAAAACCAATTTGAACATAACCACTTAGTTAATGTGGTATGGGTAAATTACCAGATTTGTAATATTATAATAAATATTTAATAGAGGCAGGAAATGAGGTTCTATTAGTCAATTAGACACCATATGTGTGAAGGTATATAAACCTTTCCATATATGAAGAAGGCCCTAGGAATGAGCAAGGAACAGCACTTGGATAGATGTTATATTATTTCATTATTATAATCACAATAAAACTATTTGCTAAACAAGTAGATCTATATGAAACAAAAACCGCTGCTTATTGTCACCATTAATCTATAAAGATAGAGCCAGGAAATCCTCTTGCAGTATACTCTCTAACCTTAAATTTAACTTAAAGAGCTTGCTCTGTTCTTTGTACATTCCAAACATTTTTATATGGGAGATTCAAAACATAAATTAAAGATTAGATAAAAGATTTAACAAACGGATTATTTGAAAAAGCAGGATACATCGTATTCCTTATTTAAACCTCTGGGTTTACGAGTGCCCAGGGTAAAAATCCAAAAGGTTTCTTTACATTTTAATTTAGCCCTTAAATTGCCTCCTCTGGGACTCTGTTTAACACATTCTATTACCTGCACTTTAAAGGGTGTATTGTTTCCTGGGGTACATGTATTGAAATGATCGCTCACATTAGATCCAGCGTCAGTCAATATCTTTAAGATGTTCCCTAATTCTTATTTTTAATTGTTGTGAAGTTTGGCCTACATATGTGGTGCCACATTTTTTATTTTTTACACATCTTTGCTATAACTTGTGCAAAAGGTAATACATTTGCCTTTATCGTTAGATCGTATTGGCGACAAGAGTTTGTCCCTTGGCATATTGCGTGTCTTTTCTATAACATTGTTAATTAAATGGGTGTTATATCCGCTCTTTGTTAAACTTGATGCGAATTGACTAGCTTTTATGTCAAAATCCACTGTATTGGAACAGTTACATTTTAATCTTATAAATCCCCCTAGGGGAATATTGTTTTTGACATTAGTTGGATGACAGCTAGTGGCATGCAGTATAGGGTTAGCTGCTGTTGGTTTTCTATAGGACTTAGAAACGATCAGTCCCGTCTCCAGGTCACCAAAAAGTTACAAATACAAATATATTATATGGTTTCTACTTGATTCCATAGTTAATGAGATAAGATTATCGTTAAGGTGACTATGGAAACAAGACAGATTGTCCAATGTGCCTGTCCAGATGAAAATCAGATCGTCTATATATCTGCCAAAGAATCTGATAAATGGTCTAAAGGGATTATTGTCTGAAAATATCAATAGTTCTTCCCACATCCCCATAAAGATATTAGCATATGAGGGCACAAAACACCCCCCCATCGCTGTCCCTCTGGTTTGGAGATAGTATGTTCCATTGAATAAAAAATAATTGTGTGTCAATAAAAATTCAATAGATTCCACCAGAAATGTAATAGTGACAGGATCATAATTGCTATATTTAACAAGCATTTCTCTTATTGCCCGAAGACCTATTTCATTTGGGATGTTAGAATATAGTGCTGCTACATCCATAGTGACCCATGTGTCATCTGTTGACCAATTCAAATGAGTAATTTGATTGAGTATATCCTTAGTATACCTAATATAACTTTTTAGTTGTAATACTATTGGTTGCAAATAAGTATCCACCAATTCCGTAAAAAGGCCTTCCCCCAGAGACCCAATAACCCAGGGGTGCCTCCAGATTTTTAGTAAATGGTAAAAAGTCGGAATGGTGGGGTCAGATCTCAGGATATACTCATATTCCTGTAAATTTAAGATTCCTCTCTGAAGACCCCTTTGTAAAAGAAGGTTTTAGAAGAGTTAAATAATAACTCCTCCCTTGTTTCACGTGACACCAATACAATCATTATTTAAATGTGTGCACTGCTATGTCATTTTAGCATATGATTAAGCGCACCAAGCGCAGAACGTGTCATGTTGTTCACCTTTTTTGATTTGTCTTTTCCCATTTTTCTGTTGTGAGGATTTGTACTACATTTTTTCCTATGGATTAAATCATCCATTTTCACTTTATTCCGTGAGTGCTGTGTTTTTTCTGCATTTTTTTCTTTACCAATATTAAAACACACATGCAAAACAATGAATACAATAGGCCAACAGTGCTAACACTTTAGATTAACATGTCATTATGATAAACTGCCTGCTGAAAGCCACACGGTTTTCTCAATCTGAACTAACCATTTCTCTTTTGTCCCAGATATTGAAGCTATAGGATCTCTAGTGTAGCCAACACACTTCTATTTTGAAAGAGGATTCCCTTTTTTGAGTCAGTAGCTAAAAATTTTCACATTTTCTAGAAGAATGGAACAGAGATTACAGCCCAGCATGAGATTCCTGCAATACATTACAAAAAAAGCTGTGTTGCATACAAAACAATACCCAACCCAGAAGTGCATATGAAAATATTTCCAAAATATTTGGGAAGTAGTTTGCATTTCATATTTTATTTTCACACAATATTTCTATATATGTTTCAAGCCAAATGTTTTTGCGCTTCTACTACACAATACAAATGCAGAGATATCACTTTCTAAAAATCAAACTGAAATGATTTGCATTATAACTGTTGCAGGAATCTGGACAGATAAATACAATACATTACATAATGTACTAAAATGTTACAGTCATCTAAAGATATTGCAGTTTTTAAAAAGCATTAAAATACCAAGCTACACTGCACAGCTATATCAAAATATTTCCCCTTCACCAATATCATAATAAACTAGCCCAATTCCCACCCTCCCCAACAGATGTCAAAATAGCATGATTAGATTTTTTTTATCCCCATCACATGGAAAACGTTAAAAGGCTTCACATTGGTTTACAATTCTCCATTCCATAATTTCAAAAAAGCATGTCTTCAAAATTAAGAGTCCATGTTAGAAATATAACAAATGCTACAAAATGTTTGGGTTGTATAATAAAAATAATTATGGCACAGTCCTCTTCCAGCTGTCCAGAGTCAAGAACCAGTTGCAGTTGTCCATATGTACCATCTTTATTAATATACAGAAAAAAAAATGTATGAAGTGCAATCACATCATTTTATAAACAGACAAATGGCAGTTTTTTTGTAATCCTAGAATTTTTAAAAAATATATTTTAGATTGTGAATGTACTACCAAGTCAGTTTTGAGCCTTTTTCGATTCTGGAGTGCCCTGGAGGAAACTAGAAAATGGGTTTCCTTCATTTGTTTCCATAGCTTGATAAACTAAAAATGCAAATACAGCCACGATAACAAACAGCAGAATCTTTATCCACATAGGTATGGTACGTGCGCTCTTCACTTTCACAGACTGATTCTTCACTTCCACAGCTGGTATGTACTTTGAGCTGTATTTAGTCGTGTAACTTTCCTCCATTTTATAATCTTTGGGATTTAAAGGTCGACCAGCAGCTCCTTTAATTGGTCTTCGACAGCTAGCACTATAGCACAGAAATAAGACTGGTTAGATTTAGAATTATTTTTTTCTTGATACAACAAACATAAAATCAAGTGGTAAAAATAAAATTAAAGAAAGCAAAAAAACTCTAGGTTTTTGTAACTCCTAAAATTATTTTTGCATGATATTTAAGATAAACTAAACTAATTTATAATAAAGATAATTGAAATCCAAATATCCAACAATTGTTCAATTTATAATTACTAGCACAGGTTAAAGAAAAGAAGAAAAAAAGGAAAATATCTGATAGTTTGATTAAAATTGATAAGGAGGAGCGATGTAATTTCAAAGAGCACTGAAAACTACCAAATGTATACCGATTACATGGGGAGTTTACCGATTACAGCTGACTTTTTAAAAATATGCATTTGTGAATTTTTTCACCTTTTACATTCTTGCAAGCCTGCAAAAGGATTGATCCTTCCATGATAACAGACCTTCAGAAATGCAGATCCCCTTATTCTCTCAAGACATCCCATAGAGACGCATAGGAATTTCCAATGCACATGTGTATTACAGGTCCCTATGATTGCACACCACACACCTACGTGCAGTCACAAACGCCCAGTTATCCCACATTAATGCTGGGCGTATGTAGTTCTGAGTTTACAGCTACAAACTCATCAACAGAATTTGAACTATTTTTAAGGCACCTTCAAATTGGGGTTCAGAATACTTTAATAGGGAAAAAAAACATTTAATGGAAAAATAGTTGTGTTTTAGTATTATTTTTTATACCTAGGACTCCCTTTCCTATCACTTCTGGGAACAGACATACCAATTGAATCTTCGATCGGACCAATGAAAATTCAAAGTACATTCCCACCTCCCAGTTTAATGAGCAAGAAGCCAGCTTTTGCACATAACATAATCCACTGCTGGATAGAGGCTCAAACATTGGATTCAATCATGCACCATCTTGTTTTGAAACATCTTATATCCATCGTCCATCAGATAAATGCAGAAGATTCTATTATATGTTTGAATAAATCACTTCACCTAAAATTGTCGAGTGCTGGATCCTTATGTTGATTCTTCTATTAGAATGACTATTCTCAGAAGGGGGTAAGACAATAACAGCAGAAATGTATTTTTATATATATATATATATTTTTTTTTTGTTTACACTTCTATACGTTACTCTTACATTAGAAATCAAATCCTATAACATTTAGGATTATGGACCTCAAATCTACAGATTTATTTAAATCTACAAATATATATAAGTTACCTGATTCCTGTCGGAGTTAAAACTTCATGGGGAAACATCTCCTTAAGGATATCCTTGTCAGTTCTTCTTTCTTCAGCAAATGTTCTTTCTACAAGCTATAAGATAGATAAATATATTAAACAGAATACATTGCTAAAATAAAGGAGAGAAACCACTTAACCCAGTGAGAACGTGGTCAAAGAAGAATGTGATCACCAAGTGCAGTAAATTAATTATCTTCCCTGTTTCTTAATGGGAGTTACAAACTTTGTTATTTTCAATTGCCTTGTCTTTTTTGAGGTTTCCATACAGTCTTCCAAGAGGTCTTTATTTTCCTTCAAAGTGAACAAAATGCTTTTCAATTATTTCTCTTGGTATACCCACAAATGAAAATAAAGTCAGAGGATGAATGTATATTAAGCCATCACCTCTATCAAGGCTGTGTTCAGTAGATCACTGGAGTTAGTATAACCAATAATATCAACATCAATGACCTTTTTACCAGGAGAACCTGCTTCTGTGTGCTGAAACAAGTTCATATGCTGCAAAAAGTATAATAAAAGCATTAAGAACAGGCAACCAGACAGAAGACACCATAACATCTACCAATGTCGTTGTACCTTATACACAAAATAATAAATGAAGTTAACATTTCTGCACATGATAGTCCCCACCCCCCATAAAACCAGAAACTTATAAGGCTGATTTTAATTTCCAGTCCTTAAGCTATAATTTGTGATGTGTGAAACTCTTTTAATGTAAAATACACCTTCCACCAGGGTGTAGTAGCAGGCAGAAATAATTATTTACTTTTTCACTGATCAGCTGTTTCTTTGGAGTCCTTCTTGTCAAGTCTGAATAGTCGCTGACTGAAAGAATGGTCTCTTTATGCTTGAAACTTTCAGGCACCTGATTATGAACCTGCCTGGTTTCAAAATGCTCATAAGTTGTGTATGCCTATGTAAATAAGAAAAGGAAAAGTGGTTTAGTTCATGTGGGAAGCTAAATTTAAAACCAAAATGCTTTTAAAAACAAAAGCTTTATGCATAAAAAAACCTAAATTAATAGACTACATAAATTAAAATGTTAAATAATGCCACTTGAATTACACTGTACAAGCAGGTTTATAAAATCTTTGACTATTATATTCTTTTGTATGTATATACCTGTATGCAGGTTTGATAAATAAAAGCACCAAACTTTTTATTTTGCTTTGGTGAGATAGAAAGTTCATTTTTACTCATCTAGTGTAAAAAAAAGAAAAAAAAAAGAAAATGTGGCATAAAGCTATGAAAAGCACACTTTGGTTTGTGAACTGGGATGGTTACCAGGAAGTCACAGTTTACAATGTAGGTGCTTTAATTCAATAATATTATACATAACATTTCCAGGATGGTGCTTCCCATGCAAACTGTATTTTCTAACTACTAAGGAATGTGAAACTAATAATCCAGTCATTAAATGTACTGCGTACAAACTGACTGAAACAGCATCAGTACAAGAAAAATATAAAAAAAAAAAATATTGATTTACTGGGATTTGGTTGCTTGAAGGTGTTAAAGTTTCAGTTTTAGAAGCAACCTCTGAAAGATCTGCATCAGAAGGAAAGGATTCTGCTGCTACATCCTGTTAGGTGAAAGAAAATATAAATAAAAAACCCAAATATGCCCAATGGACAAAGGCAGCAAAGAACAAAAGATTAACTCTGCCATCACCCTTTTCCTTGGTGTTCGCCGTGATACTCTTGTTGATTCTTTAGAGATGACCTGAAGACGTCCACTTTTTATTGGCCCAGATGTCCAAACTGCTTCAGTAACCGCATCTTCAGATATATTCTAATCAAGTATTAAATATAGATTTAAGTATACCTTGTCCTCTGAAGTGAAATTACCCACAACCAAACATGTTTAATACATGCGCAGCAAAGTGGAAAGTACTTAGTAAGAACACCAAACGAATACTCACAGTATTCATTTTTCTATCAAATGATTTAATAAGTGCAACATAAAGTGTAAAAATGCCAACTATCAATACAAGAATGTGTTATAATAGCAAGTCAGAATACCAATTCCAAGTGAGAATTAGATAAAAATATAACATGCAATAGCTTTACAAGATCACTGGTGAATAATTCTTCAACATCAGGGATAAGATCAGCAGGGGGAGACCTGAGACTTCTTTTGACATTTAGCTCTGGTATGACATCTGTATCTTCAGCTGTCTAAATATAAAAAGTAAAGTTGCAGCATACTAAATAGAACCCACTAGGTTTCGTAACTTATAAAAACCAACTTATAACCCCTCTTGGAATAAGCACAGCTACAATCATTTTAGTAAGGTATAATTAAACGGATGCCATTTTTAAAATATATATACACTTTTTAACTTTAAGCGCACCATCGTGAAGACGACAGATGAAGTCAGAAAAGCTATTATAGGCAATAAAAAAATCTACACAAAATGTATGGAGAAAAAAAGGCACCTACTTTTATACAATAGGAATTAAATTAAGTGCAGAATTTATTTGACCACAGTTAATATTTCAATAAAATCAGTGAAAGGTGTGATCACAGCACATACCTCATTTTGCTCTGTTCTTTTATTCCGGAGTGTCACCTGAGGCCTTGGTTTGCTCCTCAAAGGCTCTCTTTTTTCAAATGTCAGGTCCATCTTGGGCTCTGAGAACAAAAGTACTAACATTAGCTTGATGAATACCTTCATCAAATATTCAGGAGTATATCAATTCTGCAGTCATTAAACATAAAAGTTTGAGGAATTACTTGGGGGAGGGGGGGGGGTGGGCTTGCAGAATATCTAAAATGTTAGATTAACAAACAGTGTAAAGAATACTCTGGAAATGCTGTTCATTCAATGAATGCAATGCCAGAGGAAACAGAAAGGCCAGCCAGTCTGCTCAGAATTCAATAAAAACAAATTAGCATTGTGCTTTTTTTCCGATCTCTAAAAGAATAAATAAAAATAGAGGAGGCAGTAGTAAGGTTTCATGTGCCAAATATTTGACATGCTAGGCTAGTTAATATTTTACAAAAAAGTGAAATGAGCACTGATATTTCTAAAGCGCTAGAAACAGTTCTATGAACACATGAAAGACAACGGTAGACCAGGAAAAAAAAAGTGCAGAAAATATGTGATGAAGTCCTACAGGAAATTTTTCAGCTCCCACTCTCCCCATAGGAGGATGTTGGGAGCATCCATAGTGCTAAATATATTGGTCGGACCGCAAATACGCGTCACGGTTTCTGACAGGTCGTGCATGATGCTGCCACTACGAGTTTTCTGTGCTGCGCATTGCTCCCAGAGAATAGAATATGTAAATTAATAAAATTGTATACCACCTTCATTATCACTGTAATGCTCAGAATCTGTGTTTCCATTTTGCTTGTTATTGTCTGTTGTTGAAGAATCTGCTACAAGAGGTGTAGGAGGCTCAATACTGCTTTGCTCCTTCAGCTTAAGAAGTTTTTGCTCATAAACTTTCCTTGTATTTTCTACACACAGAAAATTAAAAAAAAAATGTTAATTTCAATTAGTCTTACAGTTTAATTACTTGTTATACACCACAATTTGCAGGGTACAGCCATAAAAGCATTTCCAAGGGCCACCATAGACAACTTTTATTTTTAATTGTTGTGTGTTTGAGCATGCAAAAATAGTCAATACATTTTTTGCATATTTGAAAAGGGACAATTTCTTATTATCTCTATAACCAAACCTGTGCATGTGTGAGGTGTATATGTTTATGTGTATGTGAAGTGGGTGGGGTGTGTGTATATGTGAAGAGGTTGGGGGTGTGTGTGATGTGTATGTAAGCGTACACCATATACTCCATAAATAGATTTGTAAATAGTTTCTAATATTTGTCGTGAGTTTAGAAACACCCCATGTTATTAAGTTTTTCTTTTGCAACTTATAGGATTTTCCATGGAGTACATTCACTCAAAAAAAAATAAATAAATCCAACTGGCAAGGATCACTATGTAGATTTTCAAATCATACCTAAAATCGGGCCAGGATTCATTCCATATTTGATAAGTTCATCTTTCAAAGCTTCATTGCTAAGCTCTGTTACATTTGAAGAATCTATCTCTTCTGCCCTGGGCTTGTCAGTCTTCTTTGCCGCTTTCTAAAAAGAATATTGTAATCAGTGATTAGACATGATAAATATTGATAAAGAATAAGATTATAAAAAAACAACAACTTTCAATCAATCAGCAAAAATAAGTGGACCAAGTTACCTTTTAAAAACCACCCCCATTTGGCAGCAAGATGTGGCCCACCTGACTTAAATGCCCATATTTGCATTATACCTATAAAAGTACACTTTTGTTTGAAACAAAGTGAATTTAAACTTGTTTTGAACTACTCTTGTATTACTGCATTTTTCAATGACCAACAATCATATTCTTCACCATTACTGTATTTTTTTTTTTTTTTTAAATGAATGTGGCCCAACACGCACAAGGATTTCTGATTTCAGAAAAAAACTTGGACTCCCATGAATTAAAAGGGTAAAAAAATGTTTGTTAAATGTCCAAACAGAGACATGGTCATGACATAGGCTATGTTGAAGTGGATATACCATAAGCATGTCTCTATTAGGAAGAGTGCATTACCAATTTCTGTATTCTTTAGAAGCCAGACTTCAGGAGCCGGCCTGGTTATTTTCAAGAGTTCCATGTAAAACAATCAAAAAAGTAAGGTCCCGGGAGTAGGGATTTTAAGAGCCATGTTACCTTTAATTAAATAACTCATCTCACAACTCAAAAGAATTAGAGGGCAGGTGTGTTTTACATTACAAATTAGTTTATGGTGGGGAAGCTTATGTGCTTATTCCTCATTAAAAGAATTAATGGCATAAATGGGCAGTTGATATTCCTTTAACCCCTTCGTGACAATGGACGTGTCAGGCACATCCAGCCAGGAACTGTTCCTCGCAATGGACGTGCCCGACATGTCCTGGGGTGAAACGAGCGGTTTTCTCGATTAACTATCTTTATAATGGATAAAGTTAAAATTTAATTACAATTTATTAAGGGACAGCATAAGGGTTAGAGCTGGGGTTAAGTTTAGGGTTAGGGTCAAACTTAGGGTTGGGGTCAAAATGTCAATATAGCGGGGGGTGATGGCGGGGGGCTAACACTTTTTGGTTTTTGCCCTATAACTCCCCCCAAAAATTCAGAAAAATATGGAAACATACATATTTCTGAACTCATAAAAACACTTAGAAACTATTTAGACAGGGTCTTCTCTAATGATTGTATTTGTGTAAATTATATTTTAGGTCAAAGTTAGAAAAAGTTTTTTTTTTTTTATTTTTCATCATATTTTATGATTCTTTTTGTAGTAAATTATAAGATATGATGAACATATTGGTATCTAATGAAAGCCCTACTTATGACGATAAAAACAAAATATAATTTGTGTGGGTACAGTATGTGAGAAAGAAGAAAATTACCCCAGAAATGTAAAAACAGCCTTCGTCACCAAGGGAAAGTCAAGGTCAAAATGTCTTGTCACCAAGGGGTTAAACTAAGTTCTATGTTCGTTAAAAAAATATTCCATATCACATCATTAAAAACAACAAATCTGTATAAAATACATTAAAAAAATATATAAAACCCTTAACACTTTTTCAAATGCATCATTTTGTTAGCAGGGATTACTTTCTTCTATCCCTGTTGACAGCTTTTGCATCTTAACTGTGGCAAGAATTGCAAGCCACGGCTTCGCACCACTTTAAGTGGCTTCCTCAGATGTGAAAGTATTAATGATTCTACGCTACAGAAAAGTTCCTGACAAAAACCATTAATTATATTGTCACAATTATGCGGTTTTGATAATATGCAATAAGAAAGAAAGTAGTGGAATGCAAGAAAATATCCTGCTCTGCCAATATTAGTAACAGATTAGACTCTATATTATATATGTTTTTCAGCAGCAATGTTTCTATAGTGTAGACACTTTGCCCGCTGAGGAAGTCTCTTAAAAGGGGCGAAACGCAACAGCTTTCAATTTGACAGTCCAGACACAAAATCGGTAAACAGGGAGAGAAATAAGATATTTCATATGCCCTATGATTAAGCTCATCTAAGTGCGAATAAATATTTATTAAAATCATCAGCCATTTTTCATGTATTTTTTTTTTTGGCCTGCATTGAGGAAATTGTGGAGGTTTCTAGGAGGTTGCAGCTCCGGTCTTTGGGAGGTGTGTAATTTATATGGCGCCTATATATTCCAGTCTTTTGCTTTTTTTTTATAGAAATAAGATATCCCTGCTAACAAAATAGTGTCTAAAAAAGTGACCACAGTTAAATGTAGTTAGTTGTACTAGTTTTTATAAACATGCATTGTAAACAGATTATCATGTGCGACATGGAATAATTTTATGCAATATTTTATGAAAGAACATCATATTTCTTTAAACAAAGTTCTATACCATTAATAATTTTAATGAGCAAAGGCTTATGTTAAAAGACAACTAAACAATTTTTTTTACTCTGTTTTTCAATACTGAGTGAATAATTAACTTAAGTGAACTTATTTATTTGGGGGAGGGGTTTTATTTTATACTTTAATTGCTTTGTGGAGTCTGCAGCCCCTTCTATTTTCATTCCTGACCCCTTTACTCAGTTGTGTCACCTACACAAATGAACCAATGGGCTGAATGTGACACTTGAATCATATTCCTGACAAAGACTGTACGCAGTTGTCAGCAATGCAAGGTCTAGGGACTCTATGAATGAAATATTGTAAGTCCCCCTCCCCAAATAAATAATTCACTTAAGTTTATTATTAACTCTGTGTTGAAAGTCAAAACATTTTTTTTAGTTGACCTTTAATGCTATATTACAGGGCTTGACAAATCCCGGAAGCCATGGCTTCTACTCCCGGGTTCTAACATTTTTGATTGATTTACTTATAAAAGTCAGGTAGCAGCTTAAAATGATTTGTGTTTTGTATTAAAGTTGCCTAAAAGTGTAATTTCAGCCTGAAGAAACAAATGTAAGAAATTAATGCATAATAAAGCATTAGTCAAGTTTTAGTTTTATGGTCTTTTACCAACTATTTAAAATCATAATGGCATATTAAAGTGTACTTGTCAAACAAAAATGATATAGTAACATGAAATGAATTCTATACATTGCACTAGCAAATGTATAATGTTTCTTCAATACATATTTAATCTCTTAGTTGTTCCACTATACTTTGGTTATATTTGTAGTTTCTATCACTATGCCAACCATAATGTATTATGGGTGTTTTACAATACAAAAAAAACATTGAAATAAACGTTTTCCCAAAAACAGACTCTTATGCGTGTCCTTTCAACTCAGACTAAGCAAGATGTTCAAGTATTTTGCTTGAAAATACCAATCCTGAAAACAGGATATGAAATATTCAGTACAGATTTCAGGATAGGATCAAGAAGAATTTTAAATATTGAGGAAATTGTTTCATGGTCTCAGGAATGTAAAAACAAAATAAAAAAAATTGAAAGATGCTGCTACATATGCCAGTAAGTGTAAAAAGGAACAACATAGTCAACAAGCTACCCTCTTAAAAAAAGCAAAAGTGGTTAAACAAATCAGATTACACTCTACACTCATTTAGACCATTTTATTCCACCAATTTAAAAAGGAGTGACAAAACTGATCTGACGATTTGCTTGCGATACCAGAGTGTGTAGCCAGTGATTCTTTGCATCGATAAAATAGACTTATAATCTACTTCAGTTGTCCTTTACAGAGACAAAGTGGATTTGATGGCTTCAGTTGTGTTATTTAAATATCACAGATGGTACTTAAGTACCAAACTGTTTTTAACTGACAACAGTAATTTGGGTGGACCAGTTAATGCAGGTTAATCCGATCATCAACTATTTTCTAGAGAGTCACATTCTGTTTCACGCTCAGATCAATAGAAAAGATCCCAACAAACTTTGTTCTGGTGATTTAGTCTAAAAACCAGGGTCTCACTTCTAAACCTGTCCGCAGTGTGTAATCCCCAAAAGTACAAACCACTAAACCCTCAGCATTAAGCAGATAAAAAAAAAAAATTAAAAAGGAAAAATGGTTGCTCCATGTACATGGAACTGTGTTCAAACAAGTCTCTCAAACATTACCACTTCAATAGGCACACCAGCTACATCACTAACCTAAACGTCATGTTATTTTTCCTTCATCTAGTGCAGTGTTTCTCAACTGGTGGGTCACGACCTAAAGGTGGGTCACCAGCTTGTGTGGAGTGGGTCATGGACATGTGCTTTGGCTTTATCAAAAAGACTAACTTTTGATTGGGGGAGGAATAATGATTTAGCGCCGCATTCTGCGCTCACCGTCTAAAGCTGAGAAGCCCGCCAGTGAATGGATGCATTTTCAGTAGTACCGCTGAAATCTCTTCAAAGAAGCAAGGGTTAAAAAAACATGTTGTGCACTTTGAAAGTAAACCTGACGTGTTTCTTAATAGATACATAGCGGTTTACCATCTGCTGTGTCTCGCATGTGAGACACAGCCGTTCCCGGTTGTCGCGTGCCTACAAACGTCAGCACGCGGACAGCCAGTCAGAGCGGGTGCTCGCCCCTCTGACTGCCGAACGGGGGGACCTTGCTGATCCCATGCAAAAACGAGGGTGTCTCTGTGCGAGTAGAGAGACAGTTGTCAACCAGACGACTGCCTGCTTCCTATGGATAAACTGGCGTGTACTATCAAAAGTACACGCCAGTTCATCCCCACAACATCAGCAACTTACATTTCACTTGTGCTTCTATATTAGAAGTTTAGTGTCCCTTTAACAATCAACCATTTCGCCTGCGATGGGTCAAGTGAATGCCCAAGGACCAAATGTGGGTCCTGAGGTTAGAGAGGTTGAGAACCACTGATCTTCTGTATTACTCTTTCACCTAACCTCCCTGCACTTAAGGAAAAGGGAGAATGATTTATATGGACACACACACAGGTTTTGGGATTGTAAAGTAAACAAAAAAACGTGCAACTGCATCAGAAACTTCAACTTCACCACCATCGTCGCTGGTTATTGGCCCAGGAAAATCCCTGGCCCTTAAAGAGTTAACTGCTATGGGCTGACCATTAGCATTCCTAATGTAGAGCGTCTTTTGACACTATAATCCGGTTTTCTGGCAAATACTTAAAATTGTAATCTGCGAATTTTCAAAAAAGGAATCGAAGATTCTTGGATATACCGACCAATTTCTACAACAACAACAAGGATTTGGGATTTTACACTAACTAGAGACCAAGAAAAAAGGCGGGAACCCAAGAATGAAAAGAAAGAAATCCACAACGGGGCGCTCAACTAAGCTACGAGAGCGGGAAACCAACAATAAAGATGCGTGCAAACTATATAACAGGGGAAACGGCATTTATTGATGGATTAAAGATAACAAAAGCAACTACATGTACACGCCGCTTCCCTAAGCTCTTTGATCCATGAGATGAAACAAGATCCCAGTGGATTCAATTTCATCTGCCTAATCTTATGCATCTCGGGGACCGAGTCCACGAACTAATCATCTTAAGATAACCATCAGTGCCCCAACAGGCAATAAAAAAAATACAATGCTTTAATATTTAAAAACTTTTATTCTAAAAGTAATATCAGCAGCCAACAAATCGTGCCCCTCAATAAGATAAATCGCGAACATCTCATTCATTCAGCACCACTGTACGCTATGGAACACCCAGGCCATCAGGAAGTCCCACAACTTTACAGAGACATAATCAAGTTTTAAACAATGCAATCTGGCCCACTCATCCTGAAGAATGTGTGGCCTAAATACCTGTAACGTTAATACTGGGACAAACAGTGACGTCTCCGTTGTGTACTACAGCTCCCATGATGCTTGGCCATCCACTGGGTAAGATCATATGCCCCTTTGGCATCATTCTAATTGTAGAACACAGCAGCTTAAGCTAAACGGGCAAAAAGAAATGTCATCGCCAACCCCACTTCTTACCCGTCCAGGGGGTCGGCCCCTGCCCCGCACCGGAGTAGCCTCCCTCTCCTCATCACTGGAAAAATCAGGCGTGCCACGATTTTTGGAGGTCAGGTGCTTGAGATAGAGCTGCACGTAAACATCCTTGCGCTGTTCCCCGGTGGGCAGCGGGACACTGTTAGTCGCTAGCTCAGTCTTCAGCTTCTCTTTAGTCAGGACTGACGGATCTTCCAAAAACTCCGGCATGACGATGATGAGTAGGTACAATCCTCTCTCGGTGTGTCTTCAATCCCGCTAACAGCTTCAGAACCGGAAAAGGAGGCAGGGGAGCTAGATTTAGACAACCCCTCAAAAATAAAATGAAAGAAAACGGAAACAAGTCCCCTAACAGACGCAGTGCGCTCAACGAGTGAAGCGGGACGCAGGACAACAAAATGTCTTGTCATTGGATAGCGACTAAACCAAGGACGACGTTTATTGGCTGTTGGCTTCCTTTAAAAAAAACGCGATATGAGCGTTCGGCCCTAAACATGCCAGATTCAGAAAGCAACGCGAGTGTGAGAGGCAGGGATTGTGAGCGGCCCGCCTTAAACCTTCGCGATTTCAGCGCGATACTGGGGAGCACTTAGCTTTATAGGGAAGAAGTAACTGTCATCTTACATTTTCTTTTTAGAACACTCAATATGATTTATTTGTGAATGCAGACCATGCAAAATAACTTCCATGTGATAATGGCAGAACAACATTTAACTACTGATGCACTGTGCTGCCTACCAAAATGTATTAGCCTCCATTGAAATAGCTCAAATGTAGAAGGTGTTACAAAGTGAAGTTATACTAAAAAAAAAATAGTATGTAAAGCAACCTGTGTTAACTTATAAGTACTGTCTTAAAACAAGTGGCTGCCACTGTCCTAGAAGAACCCATCTAGTCTGTGGACGTTGTAACTGCTGTGGAATCCACCAACTTTATTTGGTCCTTCGCTTTATCTTATGTTTAAGAAAGTCTTGTGCTTGTCCCACACTTTTTTTTTAGCGGAAAGTGCAATAAAATATGAAATGTATTAGTCAACTATGCAACTTTTTACATTCTTTACAAGGTTGCTTTGCAAGTGGAGATATAGAGCAGAATACTAGAAATAAAGTGTTATTTGTGTGTAATTGAAGTAGTGTCAGTAGTATAGAATTTACATTATGTAGCCCATAAGTACATTTCACCAAAAATTATATCCTAAAACAAGTTATTTAGTGTGTGTGTGTGTGTGTGTGTATATATATATATATATATATATATATATGTATATATATATATATATATATAAATGCAAGTTTTTTTCAGAGTTGTTTCTCTGAAAAAGTCGCCATGTTTTATGTTCGAGGTTGTCTTATAATCAGAGAACTGGTCCCAGGTCACCTCCATTTCTGCTGTGCAATGTTGTTACATCTCAAACACTGCTTGCATAGTTCACATGACCTTGTAGCGCTACAACTTTGCAGATGCATGGGCAGTGTCTGGGGATATCCTTGCAGATATATCAGTGCACAGGCATCACACAGCCACAATTAGATACCAGTGAGCTGTGAAGATCTATGGGAGTATCCTGGAGCTGTGGCAATTATTGTTGGGGCAATCTGGTAGTGTGGCAAGTTCTAATGCAGCTGGTCTGTTGATGTGACAAGTAATGTGGGGGCAATCTGCTGCTGTTGCACAATATGGTGCTGTGGAAAGTGATTTTGGACAATAATGAAGGAAAGGTAGAAAAAGGCAATAAAAACATACACCGACTGTAGCGGAACCCCTTTTTGGCTGTCTCATTCCCTTTATTGATTGTTGGCCCTGCAGAGATTTTCCTATGCCTGGAGTACACAAAACTCTTAAGTAACAGTGTATGGCACTTTAAGAACATATTTGGGGCAAGGTGAAAATGCCCCAAAAAGCTAACTTTTGAACTTCTGGGTGGAATTGTTTGATTTTTAGTTATGTTCATATTTAAAGTATGCTGATTCTGAAAATGTATGTTTTATGTGAATGTGATGCATATTTTGAAAGTTATTAACATTGTGTAAAACCTGTATATTTTAGCTTGGAGATAATTGAGCTGATACAAAGGTTAACTCAATTATCTCCCAAGCAGAGGAATGTACTGTAATTACTAGGATCCAAGTCTTTGTCCTATTCACTGTGCTTTCCCCAAGTTAAGATTGAATCCTACCCTTTAATCCCTGTCATTGTCACCTTTCCCATTGTCTTATGTAAGTCATTTAGTTTCCTGTGTGTATCTGAGCTGGGCACCTTTGTATCCTGAAAGGTGTGAGGCAGGATTTCCCTTTGTATGTCCTTAGGTTAAACTTTAATCCTGTTATAGTTCCTTTGTCTAATCTGGTTTGTCAAGATGTTCAACGGTATATATTCTCGGTTTCTACATCATTAAAGAGTTCTGGTCAGTTCTACTCCTGATACTGTGTGTCGTCCAGTGATTGGGGAAAGTGATGGGATATTCTTGAATTGTAATGCTGGTTGTGCTGGATATTCTTTTGGATTTATTACTTGTTCCTGCATCCTCTTAAAGTACTTGGTGGAGTTTAGCTGTGAGAAATCGGTTCTCCGCTACACCGACAAAGGTTGTCAAACAGCACACTGTTAGGTGCTCGAACTGGGCTCCACCAGGTCTCCTATACATCGAAATAAACTGAATGGTCTGGCACTCTATAGTAGTGCGATCAAATCTTTATTGTTGTAACCGCCAGTGACAATGTTTTGACCAAGCGATCTTTGTCAAGAAAATACTATTGAGTACAGGACAATTCTGTTTGTTTTGATGTAATAAAAAAAGAACACATGCAGTTTTTAATAACATTTTTATTAAATGTGAAAAAGGTTACATGTGAAGCAATATTTACTAGCAAAACTTTTTTTCCCCTGTAGTCGCTCCTTATATTCAGGCATTTTTCTTTTATTTTCTTTTTTAATACACAATGGTCTACCCTTAGGGTAGGCAACCTGCGGCATTCCAGATGTTGCAGGACTACATTTCCCATACCCCATTGCCAACCTCTTAGCTGAAAGAGCATGATGGATATGTAGTTCATCCCAGCTGGAGGGCCGCAGGTTGCCTATTCCTGCCCTACCCAATATAGACTGATCTGGCCAGAAATGAAATCTAGCAACACAAAATCCTTAAAGGGACACTATAACTTGCATAAGCTGTAACTAGATTATCTGCATTTAAAGTAAAAGTATGTTTAGGATAAATACAGGTACAGGGAGGTTGCCTGGTGTCTGCCTGCATGAACTAACGCAGGCAATAAAGTCCTGACCCCCAGACACCCTCTCTTTTGGGTGTCTGGGGTAATGCGGGGCAGATGCAGGGGAGAGGGAAGCAGCTTGGGGAATACAAACCTGGCAGCACTTTCCTCTGCCCTGCTCTATCACAAAAATGGCTCCTAACCGATTTGAAGTTGGAGCTCTGCCCTGCCCTTTGATGACATCACCCTCCCACTCAAAACACATATCTGAAATCAACAATGCAAAATAAAAAAATAAAACCTTTTCATTTTTTGCTGTGAGTGTCCCTTTAAATTTGGGTCCGAACCTGCCGTTCTGGCTGCTCTGAAATAAAAGCATTTGAATCAGGGCAATTTAGCTCTGAAAACCATAGATTTTCAGATACCCAATATGCAAAGATCGCCCCCAAACACGTTCCAAATTTGGAAAACATTTGCACATATCAATTTTCCAGATTTTCGTTGGAGAATTGAATAGAAAAATGTAGAATTAAATTAAACCTATTTTAAACACAACAATATTCAAGTACAATTAAAATATATTAATTATTTAAAAAGAGACTGCACTAAATAAAACTCTATCCAGTACTACTAGAACACCAGTATAGTAGCTGGTCACATGGACAATACATACAAGATGTATAAAAATGTCACATAGACAATAGAAATATACGTAAAAAATACAAATAAAAGGGATTGTGAAAACCGCTCGTTCCACCGCAGGACGTGGCAGGCATGTCCATTGTCAGAAACGGGTTAAGAATTGCCATATGCCTTTCAGTTGATTTTACTTTCGCTATTGCAGCATAAAGAGATAAGGGGGGAGGGAGGGGAAGAAATACATACAAATTATGCACACGATGGTAACAATGAACTTATTTTCATATATAGCGATACCTACATAGAAAACCTCCTACCCCATATAGTTATTCGAATGTCGCATTAAACATACGTACATTGCCTTGCAAAAGTATTCACCCCCTTGGCATTTTTCGTGTTTTGTTGCCTCACAACCTGGAATTCACATGGATTGTTTGAAGAGTTGCGTCATTTAATTTACAGAACATGCCCTCAACTTTGAAGATTTTTTTTATTGTGAAGCAAACAACACATAGGACAAAATAACAGAAAAAGTCAATGTGCATAACTATTCACCCCCCTAAAGTCAATACTTTGTAGAGCCACCTTTTACTGCAATCACAGCTCCAAGTCGCTTTGGATAAGTGTCTATGAGCTTGCCACATCTTCCACTGGGATTTTTGCCCATTCCTCCTTGCAAAACTGCTCCAGCTCCTTCAAGGTGGAGGGTTTGCACTTGTGAACAGCAATCTTTAAGTCTGACCACAGATTTTCTATTGGATTGAGGTCTGGGCTTTGACTTGGCCATTCCAACACATTTACATGTTTCCCCTTAAACCACTCAAGTGTTGCTTTAACAGTGTGTTTGGGGTCATTGTCCTGCTGGAAGGTGAACCTCCGTCCTAGCCTCAAATCACGCACAGAGTGGTACAGGTTTTGCTCAAGAATATCCCTGTATTTAGCACATCCATCTTTCCAACTCTGGCCAGTTTCCCAGTCCCGGCTGCTGAAAAACATCGCCACAGCATGAAGCTGCCACCACCATGTTTCACTGGGGATGGTGTTCTTTGGGTGATGTGATGTGTTGGTTTTGCGCCAGACATAGCGTTTTCTTTAATGGCCAAAAAGTTCAATTTTAGTCTCATAAGACCAGAGCACCTTCCTCCATACATTTTGTGAGTCTCCCACGTGCTTTTTCGCAAACTCAAAACGTGCCATTTTGTTTTTTTTGCTGAAAGTAATGGCTTTCTTCTGGCCACTCTGCCTTAACCCCTTGGCGACACAGGACGGACTAGGTCCGTCCTGTGTGCCGAGGCGTTTGTGACACAGGACGGATCTAGTCTGTCCTGTGTCAAAACGAGCACTGAAAGCGGAGTTTTTCCGCTTTCAGTGCTCTAATGGTATTGTAACGATGCTTCCGTGTGGAAGCATCGTACAATACTGAAAAAAATGCCCGTCAGCATTGCCGGTTTTAAAGGCACAGCGCCTTTAAAACACGTGCATTTAAAAAACGAGCATAGGAAGCGAATCTTTCGCTTCCTATGCTCAGAAAGTGTTTCTGATTGCCTCGCAAGTCGAGGCAATCAGGAACACAAACAAAAATGCATGATCTTGGTCACTAAGTGACCAAGATGGCGCTGCCCTTCTAAGGGCAAGAGCAAAGGAGGCAGGAAGTACCTGCTTCCTGTGCTCTCTGGCTGTCACACGATTGCCTCTTCACAGAGGCAATCAGTGACTGCCAGGCACACTGACAAGCAGTCTGCTGAGCATCCCCACTGACTGGTCAGATCAATATTAACCCTATATTAATCTGACCAGTTATGATCTGCCTACCTCTCCTCACATTTTTTTTAGTGATGGAGAGAGACCGATCAAAGTAATAAAAGTAAAAAAAACAAATACACAACACACGAATAATAAAACAATAAAAACATTTTTTATTAAAGCAATTCCCTGCGTTTAACCCCTTCCCTGCCACTGATCTTGCGTAAGCAGTGATCGTGCACATCAGCGCATTTTGTTTCGCTGTTTGTGCATTTTTTAGGGGTTAATTTTTTTTGTACTGTAATTTATTACAGTACTACTAAGGCTCTTCTAAGAGTTATTAACCCCTTCTTTGCCGTCGATCACTGCTTACGCAATGATATTGACGCCAAAGCAATTTTTATCTGTCTGCATTTTTTTATTTTTTTATTTTTTTTACACATACCCGCTAGGGGATTACATGTAAAGTAAAAGTTTTTTATTTTTATTTTTTTTTATAAGCTGTCTGAGCGCATAGCGATCAGTAACAGCTAATTAGTGGCAAAGGTGGTTTGGTGATTTCTCAATTAAGTTCACCATTCGCCCTGGTCAGATCAAAATTGGTCTGATCAATATTCACAAATATTGATCTGCCTTCCTCTCCTCACTTACATTTTTGTGACGGAAAGAGACAGATCAGTATTAGTGATATAAAATAACATTTTATAAAATTGGCAGGTTTTATGAAAGTCTTTCACTGTGTATTAACCCCTTCCCTGCCATTCATCACTGTATAAGCAGTAATCTTGCACAGCAACAGTATGTTTTGCTGTCTGCACTGTTTTATGGATTAATTACTTTGTACTGTAATGTATTACAGTACTAGATAGGCTCTTCTAAGAGCTATTAACCCCTTCTTTGCTTGAGATCACTGCTTACGCACTGATTCTGAGGCCGCGGACTCAGGGTTCGATTTTGACCCTGGTCAGCTTTCTGATACATCATCTAGTGATGTATCGGCTGCTGAGCCCTTGCCACAAGGGTTGATGGGTATCTACTGTTAAAAATTATATGGTTTGGTGGGGGTAAATTACATTGGCTGGCTTCAAAGATATATCCCATATAGGACACGGACGCAGGTTGACTACATGTCAAAATTCCAAGTTGGAATTTTGAGATGCGCATCTCACAAATGTTGCCTTCTAGCCCAAAAACAAACCTATGCATGGGTGCTATCCCTGTACTCGGGAGATGTTGCTGAACACATATTGGGTTGTTGTTTGGCAGTGACATATACCAGAATCTGTGAATTCATGCCTGAAGTACAATGCATGTGGAAAAAAAACTCCCAAAAAGTACTACCACAAACTTTTACAAAGGCTGGTGGTAGAATTAGTACATATACAGTATTAAAATACCACCATTTGAAATACCTTAGGATGTAAATTTTCCAAAAATATATGGTTTGATGGGGTAAAATTCATTGGACGGCTTCAAAAATGTTCTAAATGGAACATGGGCGCAGGCTGACTACATGTCAAAATTCCAGGTTGGATTTGCGCCCACCCTAAATGTGGCCTTTTAGCCCCAAAACAAACCAACAAACCTATGCATGGGTGGTATCCCTGTACTCAGGAGATGTTGTTGAACACATAATGAGGTGTTGGTTGGCAGTGGCAAATACCAGAATCTGAAAATTCCTGCCTGAACTACAATGTGTGTGGGGAAAAAATGACATCCCAACCCTTTGACATAGGTTGGTGGTAGAATTAGCACTTGGAAAGTGTTAAAATACCACAATTTTAAATACCCTAGGATGTCTAGTTTTCCAAAATATATGGTTTGATGGGGTAAAATACTTTGACAGGCTTCAAAAGTGTCCCAAATGGAACATGGGTGCAGGCTGACTACATGTCAAAATTCCAAGTTGGAAATGCACCCCCCCTAAACGTGGCCTTTTAGCCCCCAAACAACCCAACAAACCTATGCATGAGTGGTATCCCTGTACTCAGGAGATGTTGCTGAACATATTTTGGGTGTTGTTTTGCATTGACACATAACAGGATCTGTGAATTCATGCTCGAAGTACAATGTATGTGGAAACAAAACATTAAAAAATTACTAAACTAAATTTGACAAAGGCTGGTGGTAGAATTAGTGCATGGAAAGTGTTAAAATACTATCATTTGAAATACCCTAGGGTGTCTAGTTTGCTAAAATGTATGGTTTTGTGGGGTAAAATACACATTCTGGCTTCACAAATGTCCCAAATGGAACATGGGCGCAGGTTTTCTGTATGTCAGAATTCCAAGTTGAAAAACCAAAAAGTGCACCTCTCAAATGTGGCCTTTTAACCCCCAAATAATCTAACTAACCTACACATGGGTGGTATCCCTGTACTCAGGAGATGCTGCTGAATACATATTGAGGTGTTGTTTGGCACTGACACATAATAGGATCTGTGAATTCATGCACGAAGTACAATGTATGTCAAAAAAATTAGTATCCATAACATTGACATAGGCTGGTGGTAGAATTAGTGCATGGAAAGTGTTAAAATACTACCATTTGAAATACCCTAGGGTGTCTAGTTTTAAAAAATATATGGCTTTGTGGGGTAGAATACACTTTCTGGCTTCAAAAATGTCCCAAATGGGACATGGGCGCAAGTTTTCTGCATGTCAGAATTCCAAAGTTGGAAAACCAAAATGCGCACCCCCTAAATGTGGCCTTTTAGCCCCAAAACAAGCCAACAAACCTATGCATGGGTGGTATCCCTGTACTCAGGAGATGTTGCTGAACACATATTGAGGTGTTATTTGGAAATACCCCTTCACATTTTAAGGTTATGTTTACCTAAATTGCAATCTATGTGAAAAATCTAATGTAAAAAAAAAGATTTTTTGCTGCAAACTTTGGCAAAGATTGGTGGTAAAATGGCTACATGAAATGTGTCAAAATACCCCAAGTTAAATGCCCTGAGTGATATTGTTTTCAAAAATATGTACATGTTGGGGGTCATTCATGGATTTAGTACAGAAATCAATGTTACAATGTCACTATTGCTAATTGTGAAAAAAAGGATTTTAAAATAGCTTTGCACTACTTATAGTTCTGGCCCTGTAACATAAATAAATAGCACAAAAACATAAAACATGGGCTATTTCTGAACTCAGGACATATATTAGAAACTATTTAGCAGTGTTTTGTTGTTGTCTCTTGTACATGAGTATACAATTTTTCAAATAAAAGTCATAAATTTATTTATTTTTTTTTCATTTTTTTGCCATAGTTTATTATTTTTTTTACATCAAATTATATGCTATTATCAAAATAATGGTATCAAAAGAAAGCCCTTCTTATAACGATAAAAACGATATATAGTTTGTGCGGGTACACTAAATGAGACAGAAATAAATTACAGCAAAACACAAACACTTCAGAAATGTTAAAACAGCCCATGTCGGACAAGCCAAAAAAGTCATGTCACTAAGGGGTTAAAGCCCAACTCTATGGAGCGTACGGCTAATTGTCGTCCTATATACAGATACTCCAGTCTCTGCTGTGGAACTCTGCAGCTCCTCCAGGGTTACCATAGGTATCTGTGCTGCCTCTCTGATTAATGCCCTCCTTGCCTGGTCCGTGAGTTTTCGTGGGGTGGCGTCTCTTGGCAGGTTTGCTGTTGTGCCATGTGGTTTCCATTTGGTTATGATAGATTTGATGGTGCTCCTGGGGATCATCAAAGATTTGGATATTTTTTTATAACCTAACCAGTGTAACTAAAGGTGTACACTCAAGAATACATCTTGAATCAGAATATAATTAGTAAAAGTCAACATGGTTTTGTGAAAGACAGGTCTTGTCAAACAAACTTAATAACATTCTATGAAGAGGTCAGTAAAATTATAGATCTAGGTGTGGCAGTTGATGTGATCTATTTGGATTTTGCTAAAGCATTTGATACAGTTCCACACAAAAGGTTACTCTACAAATTGAGAGAAATAGGATTGGGGGCAAATGTATGTATTTGGATTGAAAATTGGCTAAAAGATAGAACACAGAGGGTTGTTGTAAATGGAAGAGCCTCAAATTGGACTAGGGTATTGAGCGAAGTACCTCAGGGGTCTGTTTTGGGACCTCTTCTTTTTTATATGTTTATTAATGATCTCCCACGTTGTGCTGAGAGCCATGTCTCAGTGTTTGCTGATGACTCAAAATTAGATAAGGTAATAAAGACATATCTTGATGTTTTTTCTTTACAGGAAGATTTGAACAGAGTGGGGGAATTGGGCAAGAAAGTGGCAAATGAGGTTCAATATATACAAATGTAAAGTTATGCATTATGGGAAAAATAATAACAAAGCAACATATACGTTAAATGGTATTTCCCTGGGAAAAACTACTAACGAAAAGGATTTAGGAATCATTGTAAATAACAAACTTGGCAACAGTGCCCAATGCCAGTCAGCAGCTGCAAGGGCCAATAAGATATTGGCATGTATAAAACGAGCTATAGATTCACGGGAGGAGGACATCATCTTGCCTCTTTACAAATCAATGGTAAGACCTCACCTTGAATATGCAGTACAATTCTGGGCACCAGTCCTTAAAAAGGATATTAAGGAACTAGAAAAAAGGCAAAGGAGAGCTACAAAATTAATAAGGGGATTGGAGGATCTTAGTTATGAAGAGAGACTTAAAAAATTGCATTTATTTACTTTAGAGAAAAGGCGTCTTAAAGGGGATATGATAACATTATATAAATATGTAAAAAGAAAGAATGTGCACAGCGCTTAATACAAATAAAGCAAAAACAGTGTGGAAAAATAAAAATAAAAACTAACCCGTATGTACTCCACACAAAAAAACCTTTTAGGTATGAAAAGAGAAAAATTTATGTCTCAAGATCGCAGGAGAAGGGGGCAAGTCACTTACAAATAGTGGAAAAAAGTATAGCAGCTAGTCTTACAACTGCAATGGACTGCACCACTGCAAAAAAGAAGCACAAGGTTAAAAAAGGAAGAGACAGCGCTAGAGTATACCCCAGAGACAACAAGACAAATGATTAAAGGAAATAGGATATTTATTACAGATCACAAAATAAAAACACACACCCACCAGCTGAAGAAGTTCCTTATGAAACGCGTCCTGAAGGGTGTTCTATTGTTATTGTGTATGTGCAAGTAGTGTATACATTTTATACCTATTTTCAGTTACCTGGCCAGGTGAACAGCACTTTATTAGCAGTGGGTAAGATTGTATTTATCATTTTAACCTATTGTTTTTCTTTTTGTATTTTTATGTATATTTATATATTCAGACTTTGTATTTATCTTGTCTTTATGTTCATGTGACCACTCACTTATATTTGTGTGTAGTGGTACTGGACCCCTATTTTGTATTTTTACTTATATATATATTTTTATTTTGTGATCTGTAATAAATATCCTATTTCCTTTAATCATTTGTCTTGTTGTCTCTGGGGTATACTCTAGCGCTGTCTCTTCCTTTTTTAACATTATATAAATATGTGCAGGGCCAATGTAAGGAGCTCTCCAGGGACCTGTTCATTAACAGAAATGTACAAAGAACAAGAGGTCACCCCCTGTGTAAAGTAGTGTACGTACCGTGATTCAGCGCAGGGGGGACCCCAGTTGCAGGATAAGACAATCCTTGCCTGATACCACCACTACCGAGGGCTACAGAGAAGGCAGACTTCAATAGATGGCAGCAGGCACGAAGGTCTAAGAGTAGTCGAGGTGTAGTCCGAGTCGGGGAACCAGAGAGTAGAATGGTCAAAAAACGATAGCCGGGTCAGGGAGAACAGAGAGCAGCAGAATCCAGTAGAAAGCCAATTATTCGGGGCACAGACGAGAGAGGTTGTCGGGAATAAGCCGGGTCAGGAGTCCAGTAGATCAGGATAGCAAAATAATACTTCAGGCAGCAAAAACGAAGGAGCTGAGAGCAATCCACGCTGAGCTAGCTTGAGAAATCTTCAAGCAAGTTTGAATTGCGCGCCCAGAAGATTTAAAGGGCATAGCTCCGCCCCCGTGACGTACGTGACACGCGCCACGCTGCCCGCCCCCATAGCGATGATGAAGACAGCATAGAAAGAGCTTTGCGGCGTGCACGCGCTTGTCTCCATTTGCGGCCGCGTTCAGAAGGGGATAGTCGACGGTGACGAGATCCGAAAGTGCTGGTAACCGTTTTGTGAGGTAAGTGATGGGGACCAGCGGAGCGGACCTTACAGAGCCCCCCCCCCATGCGCGGACTCCGGACGCGAATGGGAGCCAGACGAGACGGATACTGAAGATGGAAGGCGCGCGAACGGGCAGGGGCATGGATGTTAGACAATGGTTCCCACGAGCGTTCTTCTGGACCATACCCGCGCCAGTGGATAAGATAGTCCAGGACCTTCTGTACAACATACTCCTCGTTGCCGTCCACCATCACTGGAGCAGGTGGCGTCGGAGCGCGGCCAACAAAGGGGTTTGCAACGTAAGGTTTATGGAGGGCCACAGGGAACACTGGGTGAATGCGAAGCGAAGGAGGGAGTCTCAGACGCACTACAACAGTACTAAGGACCTTCAAAACAGGGTAGGGACCCAGATATCGAGGACCCAGTTTTCTGGATGGGCATGCCAGCCGGATATGAGCAGTCCAGAGCCACACTTTGTCCCCTTCCCGGTATCTTGGTGGGGGAGAACGTCGTAGATTCACGTAACGGCTTTGGGTTTCTTGGGCGGCCTTGAGGTTAGTACGCAGTGTTGACAGATGGTGAGTGATGCGTAAAAGCCTCTCCTTCACTTCGGCTACCGAGGAGTCTGTAACCAACCCAGGAATAGAGATAGGGTGGTTCCCATAGTTGGCAAAAAACGGGGACATTCTAGTAGAGTATTGTTTATGGTTATTATAGGTATACTCTGCCGTGGGGAGTAGTTGTAACCAATCGTCTTGGAGATAGGCGGTGTAACAGCGTATATATTGTTCTAGGATTTGGTTTATTCTTTCTGTTTGACCATTGGTCTGAGGATGGAAGGCCGTAGAAAGGTTGGGACTAATCCGAAGATTGCGACAGAAGGACTTCCAGAAACGGGATGTAAACTGGACACCTCGATCCGAGGTGATGGACTGAGGCAACCCGTGGACACGAAAGACAGAAGAAATGAACAAGGTGGCTGTAGTGGCTGCCGTGGGAATACCAATGGTCAGAATGAAATGAGCCATCTTAGTACAACGGTCTACGATGACCATGATAGTATCGTGTTTCTTGGAAGGGGGTAGGTCCACTATGAAGTTCATGGAAATCTCAGACCATGGTCTGGACGGCACCGAGAAGGGATGTAACAAGCCAGCGGGTCTAGTTCGGTTAGTCTTGTTCCTTGCACACACTTCACAAGAACGAACATAAACAGTGACATCCTTCATCAATGTAGGCCACCAGAAGTGGCATCTCACGAGTTCTGCAGTTTTTGTGATGCCACCATGCCCTGACAGAAGAGAATCATGACTTAATTGTAAGACTGACACACGAATAGGTTCAGGTACATAGATTTTATCTTGGAATTTGTAGAATCCATCCTGGAACGTGAGAGGAGGATTAGTACGAGGAGGCGGGATAGCCCGGGAGGATGCCTGAATTTTGTTGAGTAGGGTATTCTGAGTCGTTAGAAATACATGAGATGGTAGAACAGTGTCAGGCGGACCGGACTCGCCGGGTAGCGCCTCAACAAGGTGGGATAAGGCATCAGCCTTAGTATTACGAGTTCCGGGTCGAAAAGTGATGTGTAGGTTAAACCTTGTAAAGAAAAGAGACCATCGAGCTTGTCTGGGACGGAGACGTTTGGCTCTCTTTAGGTACTCAAGATTGCGGTGGTCGGTGTAAATGGTAACAGGATGTCGTGCACATTCCAATAGATGTCTCCATTCTTCCAATGCGTACTTAATAGCCAGTAGTTCTCTGTCTCCCACATCATAATTTGACTCTGTTGGTGTAAGACGATGGGAATAAAAAGCCACTGGGTGGAGAAGAGCTTTCTCCCCTTGTCTTTGGGGTAACACGGCCCCCACCGCTGTTTCAGAAGCATCTACTTCCAGGAAGAAAGGTGTAGAGGAATCAGGTTGTACCAGTATGGGAGCTGAAGTGAAATGCTGCTTGAGTAGGTCAAAGGCGTCTTGGGCTGCTGAGGGCCACACAAAGGCGATATGGAGTTTAGTTAACGTAGTTATAGGAGCAACAATTTGAGAGAAACCCCTGATGAACTTACGATAATAGTTAGCAAACCCTATAAATCTTTGAACGGCTTTTTTGCAGGTAGGTGTGGGCCAGTTAAGAACAGTGTGGACCTTTCTTTGATCCATTTGAATATTTCCTGGGGTAAGAATATATCCCAGAAATTAAATTTTGGAACAATCAAAAGCGCATTTTTCAAGCTTAGCGTATAGTTTATGGGTACTGAACCGGCCCAGCACCTTACGAACATGAACATGATGATCCTGGAGGTTCGTCGAAAAAAGGAGAAATCTGAAGTCAAGAAGGAATTTTTCCCCCTAGGAGAAAAAATTTGAAATAGCTTCCTTAGGGGTTTTTGCCTTCTTTTGGATCAAAACGCTGGAATGATAGGTAGATGGGTTGAACTTGATGGACTTGTGTCTTTTTTCAACCTAAGTTACTATGTTACTAACCCTGACTTGTACTTCTCAACAACATTGTCCCTAACTTGTTTGGAGAGTTCCTTGGTCTTCATGGCAGTGTTTGGTTAGTGGTGCGTTTTGCTTAGGTGTTGCAGCTTCTAGGGCCTTTCAAAAAAAGGTGTGTATATGTAATGACAGATCATGTGACACCAGAGCTTTATATGGACTTCATAACAAAGGGGGTGAATGCATACGCACATGACAATTTTCTGTTTTCTATTTCCAAAAAATAGTTTTATGTATATATTTTTCTCATTTCACTTCACCAACTTAGACTATTGTGTTCTGATCCGTCACATAAAATTCAGATTAATAAAACATTGAACTTAAGGCTACAATGTAACAAAATAGGTAAAAAGTCAAGGGGGGTGAATACTTTTTTGCAAGGCACTGTATTTTACGGAAAAAGATTACGTATAACACATTGGGCAATCACATACAGTATAATATAAAAGGTATATATATATAAAAATATATATATTTTTAATCAATTCACAGTTAATCAATTACAAGGAGATGCAGTTGTTCCATATACATTACTTATTGATCTCTCTTATAGTGCATATTATCACAATATTCAAACATCTGGATCTATTAAAATGTGGTCATATGGAGAGATGGCCATGTGTAGTATACAAAAAATTATATGCAAAAGTAGCATATGGATATGTTGTCCCCTAAGAAGTTAAGTGTCACAAAAAGGAAGAAAGAAGGAAAAGACACATGTTATTCCAAAAGGATATAATATCAAATCATCATTCAAACCACTTGGAACTAAGGTATTTAAAGTAAGTATACAAAAAGGTTTCTCTTTTTCTGAACATCAAATGGCGATCTCCCTTTCTGGGCCCCAAAACAATCTGTTCAGAGAGTGTCATTTTTATTATGAGACTCCTTGAAATGCCTGGACACTGTATGTTTCAAATAACCTGTCTTGACATTATATCTATGTTCGTACAATCTTTTCTTTAAAAATCCACTCGTTTGACCTATATACTGGAGACCACATCGGCACTCCAACATATATACAACAAATTTAGACACACAAGAAACGTATATAAATAAATGTCTTTTAGCAAATGCAAGAAGCTTGACAAACAAATTGAAAAGGCTGCAAAACTGAATGAAGTTTTAATCATGGGAGATTTTAATTACCCAGATATAGATTGGAATTCTGGCACAACTAGTTCCGCTAAGGGCAACAAGTTTCTGAACCTGCTTAATAACAAATTTATGGCACAATTAGTAGACACCCCAACTAAAATGTCTGGATTTGGTCATAACAAACAGTGAGGAGCTTATATCAAACATCTAAGTAAGAGAACACTTGGGGAATAGTGACCATAACATGGTTTCATTTGATATTAATGCAAAAAAGCAAATTGGTAACTACGCCACCAAAACACTTCATTTTAGAGGGGCCAACTTTGATGGTCTAAGGGCATCGATTGAACATTTAGACTGGGCAGGATTGTTTTCTGGACTAAACACAGAAGACAAGTGGAATTCCTTTAAGAACATGAACACATTACAAAAGTACACATCCCAGTATATACCTTTGGGAAAGACACAAATCAAAACCAAAGTGGCTTACTGGTAACGTGAAACAGGAAATACAAAACAAGAAAATAGCATTCAAACATTATAAAAGCAAGGGATCAGCATTATCATTTATAGAGTACAAAAATACCAACAAAGCATGCAAAAAGGCAATTAAAATGGCTAAATTGAAAAATGAGAAAGGGATTGCTAAAGAGAGTAAAACTAACCCCAACATTTTTTAGTATAAAAATGGAAAAAAGCTAAAGAGGGAAAATGTTGGGCCCTTGTTATCCCAAATGGGAAATTTGGTTAGCTAGGACAGAAAGAAAGCAGACATTTTAAATACTTTTTTTTCTTCTGTTTATACTAAGGAAGAAGCGATGGATGAGCCCCTGCTACCGGAAGTTACGGGACAGTCACCGCAAACATGGGATTGGCTGATACAGAAAAAAGTGCTTAAGCAATTAAATTTTGTTAAGATAGACAAGGCCCCATGACCAGATGGTATATAGCCAAGGGTCCTTGGAGAGTTACGCATAATTTTGACCAGACCACTATTTATGATCTTTAGGGATTCTTTCAGTTCAGGTATAGTGCCAACAGACAGGTGAAAGGTGGATGTCATTCCAATATTTAAAAAGGGATCAAGATCTCTGCGGGTAATTATAGGCCAGTGAGCTTGACATCTGTAGTGGGGAAATTATTTGCAGGATTGCTACAGGTATACATTCAAGAATACATATTGAATCAGAATATAATTAGTAAAAGTCAACATGGTTTTGTGAAAGACAGGTCTTGTCAAACAAACTTAACATTCTATGAAGAAGTAAAAATATAGATCTAGGTGTGGCAGTTTATGTGATCTTTGCTAAAGAATTTAATACAGTTCCACAAAAAAGGTTACTCTACAAATTGAGAGAAATGGGTTTGGGGGCAAATGTATGTATTTGGATTGCAAATTGGCTAAAAGATAGAATGCACAGGGTTGTTGTAAATGGAAAATCCTCAAAGTTGACCAGGGTATTGACCAGAGTACCTCAGGGGTCTGTTTTAGGCCCTCTTCTTTTTAATCTGTTTATTAATGATCTCCCACGTTGTGCTGAGAGCCACGTCTGAGTGTTTGCTGATGACACTAAATTAGGTAAGTTAATACTGACAAATCTTGATGTTTGTTCCTTACAGGAAGATTTGGACAGAGTGGGGGACTCGGCAATTAAGTGGCAAATGAGGTCCAGTATAAACAAATGTGAAGTTACACATTATGGGAAAAATAATAACAAAGCAACATATACTTTAAAAGGTATCTCCCTGGGAAAAACTACTCATAAGAAGAATTAAGGAATAATTGTAGATAATAGACTTGGCAACAGTGTTCAATGCCAGTCAGCAGCTGCACGGGCTAATAAGATATTGGCATGCATAAAAAGAGGTGTAGATTCACGGGAGGAGGATATCATCTTGCCTCTTTGCAAATCAATGGTAAGACCTCACCTTGAATATGCAACAAAATTCTGGGCACCAGTCCTTAAAAAGGATATTATGGAACTAGAAAAAGTGCAGGAGGGCTACATAATTAATAAGGTGATTGGAGCATCTTAGTTATGAAGACAGACTTTGCAAAAATTGCATTAAATAAATATGTACAGGGCCAATATAGAGAGCTCTCCAGTGACCTGTTCATTAACAAAAATGTACAAAGAACAAGATGTCACCCCCTGAGACTGGAAGAGTAAAGATTTCATAGACAGCAAAGAAAGGGATTATTTACGGTAAGGACAATAAAGTTATGGAACTCACTGCCAAGAGAGGTAGTGCTATCATCTACAATAGAAGCATTTATGGATGTTTGTCATGAAGTGAGTCCTGACAGCCTGAGTGACTGGGGTTCTTGGAGGGCCCTGAGGACCAAACACCTCCCTGTAGATTATGGACCCTGACTTATGTGCCATAACTCTATATGTTAATATTGTTAGTTAGTTCTATTCTGTTATTGTATTGGTTTATGTGTAATGTGTCACCTACCTTACTTCTCCTCCTGATCCGCCGCCATCGCGGATCAGGAGGACGCCATCCCGTCGGCTGGGGCTCAGAGTGAGAGCCCCAGCATCCCTCGATACTGAGACGCGCGTCCAGCAAGACGCGCGCTCAGTGACGTCACGCACCCGTTCGCGCATGCGCGAACGGGTGTTTCATGAATATTCATGAGCCCAGTTAAAGGGCTATTTATTAAATTAACCACTCCCTTGCCAATTGATCAGAGGAGTGTCCTGATCAATTGGTAGTGTATTTAAACAGTCATTTCACAGGTTACCTTTGCCTGTGATAGTGCCTTGTGTATCTCACTAGCGTTTTGACTCCTGATTGACTCCGTTTATCTGTTGCTGACCCGGTTCGTCCCTATATACTCCATCCGTTTGTTCCTGCATTCCTGATTATTCTGTGTATGACCCTGCTGTTCCTGACTATTCTCCGTCCGCCGCCTGCCTCGATTTCTGCTAGTGACCTGTTTATCCGTATCTCTCCTGTCCGTGACCCGGCCTGTCTCCTGACTCTCCGTTTGCCTGTATTCCTGTACGATCCTATACGGGCTCCACTTGCTGAGTATCCGGTAGTAAGTGTTCCAGCAAAATCCTTGGTGACATACCACCGGCGGCTCAACCAAGGGTGTGTAGTCATTAAGGTGAAGACCAATACTTGCTACCTACGGTACTTAGTGAGTGTCCCTATAGCCTCATCTACACTTGTGGTCCATCTCCTGAACACGACCGTTACATAATGTTTAATTCTGTGAGTAGACCACTCTGAAGGATTATAATGTGTCAGTGACTAGAATTGATAGTTTACTCAAGTATTGGAGTATTGTACGCAGTACTGGAGACCGTATCTCCAGAAGGATATTGATCCTTTGGAGAGAGTTCAGAGAAGGGCTACTAAACTGGTTCATGGGTTGAAGGATAAAACTTACCAGGAAAGGTTAAAGCATCTTAACATGTATAGCTTGGAGGAAAGACGTAACAGGGGGGATATGATAGAAACATTTAAATACATAAAGGGAATCAACACAGTAAAGGAAGAGAGTATATTTAAAAGAAGAAAAACTACCACAACTAGAGGACATAGTCTTAAATTAGAGGGGCAACGATTTAAAAGTAATATCAGGAAGTATTACTTTACTGACAGGGTAGTGGATGTATGGAATAGCCTGCCAGCAGAAGTGGTAGAGGTAAACACAGTCAAGGATTTTAAGCATGCGTGGGATAGACACAAGGCTATCCTAGCTATAAGACCGGGAACGGGGGACTAATAAAAGTACTCCAAAAAAAAAATTGGGCAGACTAGATGGACCGAATGGTTCTTATCTGCCGACACATTCTATGTTTCTATGTTTCTACTCCAACATCCATTGTTCTGGATTAACTGGTAAACTGATTATGTTGTGTACATTGTGTATCTTACTCTGTGTCTACTCACTCTATGTTAATTCCTATTTGGTTTGTGGTCTGAAAGCCTAATGTATTCCTAGCCCCAGTTAGTTGGAGAACTATGTTTAGTTCCATCCCCCCATTGTATACTAATGCCTGTGATGTCATGTTTATGTCTTTTTATAAGTCTATGTTGTTTGTCAAATAAAGTAGTTGTTCTTCTTGCTGTACCTAACTGCTAGATGTCCTGTCTATTTGGGTACAAAGAGCAAGGGTCCAGGAAAGACTTGCTGGGTGAATGCTGAGCTTTAATCGGAGGCTAAGGAGGTGATTTCACCAAACGGTGGGTCTACTACGTCCGGTAGATGGTCCGTTACAATGTTATTTTTAGAAAAGCAGAACATACAGGGCTATTAATAATAGAATAAGCATTGATAATAGAGCTTATTGATCCAAGGAGAAATCTGACTGCCTTTGGAGTCAAGAAGGAATTTTTCCTCCTAGGAGGCAAAATTCGAAATAGCTTCCTTAGGGGTTTTTGCCTTCTTTTGGATCAAAATCTGGAATGATAGATAGAAGGGTTGAACTTGATGGACAGTGTCTTTTTTCAACCTAAATTACTATGTTACATGCCCCATCACTGACATTGCACACCTGGGACTTACCCCATAGCCAGCAGCCACAGCTCCTTGGTGTCTAGTGGCAGGCAGCATGGTGTTTGTGCGCCGCCCAGGTGCACAGACATCATACAATGCTGCTTCTCATGCTTTCCACACACTCTGAAGTCTGAGCGTCAGAAGGTCATGTGATCCCAGAACTCTGACATCAGACACATGTGGGGAGCACAAGAAACACCATGGCTATTCTCCTTGGCAGCGCGCAGACACCATACTGCCTGCTTGCTGGCAAAAGGCTGGTGAGGGGAGATTTCTTGATCTCCCCAGCCAGCGCCTCTTATGCTAAGCTGTTTTTTTTTTTCTTTTAAGGGGACAGCATAGTTCATTTGGCAGTTCATCACAATTCATTTTTTTTTTTTATAGACTTACAGAGTTTACATCTTCCAGAATGCTCTTGTCCAGGGTGTTAAATGCTAACAACTCACAGTCAAAAAAGTGAGTTTATGTGAGTTTTAAGTATGTCAAATTAAACACAACATATGCTCATAACCCAAACTCCGTTTTATGATTCTATAATTAGTTCCATTTTTACTTTCTATCGTTCATTAATTTGACGCAGTTATTTGTTAACTGAACATCACCCAGACTAATTTACTACTTATTCTTATTAATGGCTGACAAAGAGATCTAGTAACTTGTTCTTGAAAACTTGCAATCAAACTCTGTGAGCTAAAACATGGTAACAGTTTATTCTACTTTTTCTTGTGATGAACTCGGATTGCTATATTGCTTCAGACCACTGGAGTTCACTGTCTCACCATGAATGTCTACTGATGTCTGTTACATGAAGTTTCTCTACACATCTCCTATAAAATTAGCCATAATCTGCCTTCACTGTTAGAAGACATGCCTAGCTGAATTATCACACATATGTTATCACTTGATCTGCTTTCCTTACTGACTTCAAAGCATCAACTTCCATGGATACATTTTATACCACTGGCTAATTGTGCATAGATAAAGGATCAAAAGCTTGCCAAAATAAAACATCTAGGTATAAATGCATTTTATTTTATCATTATATTTAAAAAATACAGTTACTATTCAGAGTTTGAGCTTATCGAAATACTGTAATATGCAAATAACGCTCAACTTCCAATATTAGCATAGTCTAACATCCATAATGCACGTATAGTAACATATCCATTATATTACATTAAAATTCCTTTATATAGCGGCAACAATATACGCAGTCCTTGGTACTGAACGTAGAAGGGAGCTACGTACTACATTATCTCATGGATCAGTCTGTCTCTGTTAGTCTAGAGAGCACAAGGAGACACACAAGTGAAAAGGTCATTCAAAAACAGGGAATTTTCCATGTCTTGTGTTGCCTCCAAACATAAATAATAGTAATTCAGAGTACTTGATAGAAGAATTCAATTCACATGAACGTGTAAATAAAATGATTAAAGGATTAAGTGTAACTGATACTTGCAGTAAGATGTTAATCAATCTTCACTGAAGGGAGCAGGCAATAAGAATAATCCGTTTAAACATTCCATGGTCAATGGTTTAGAGTAGTCAGCAAAGTAGTTTACAGAATATCCAAAGTTCAGGGTTGGAGATTACAGCATGGTACAAAAAAGGAAGCAGGATTCAGCAACAGGTAAATCAGTAGAGTAAAGCTAAGCCGGCACTAAACAGAGACTGTTTACAAATAACTCAGAATCAGTCTCTGGGTGTGGTCTCATTTTATGGCAAGGGGTGATTGCATCATGCAAAAAAGGGGCGGAGCCAAATATCACTAACCTTGAAGTAATGGGGAAGCAAGTGATGATTGAGAAAAATGTATAAAGCGGTAAAAACGGAACTATAGTAGGTGTACAGTCTGAGAGGAGGTCTAACAAGGGTGAAACTGAGAGAGACGTGAAGCATGGTGGATTTATGAGCTGGATTGTTTTGCCGCCCCAAAGGGACTTAATAAAAAACTAGATTCAGCCCTGTATTTATAAATTGATTTTCATACTAATCACATTTTTTCTTTTCTTACTATAGATCCTGCACATCTGAATTTGTTCCCCAAGACACAGTGGTTCTCATGGCCAACTTTTGGGGTATGCTACTACAAAGGGTGCAACACCCATGGGATGCAAGAAGAGGCAACTGCCCCTTTAAAAAAAAAGCTTGCCTTCAGAGGCTCTGGCTGGGGAGATCAGAAGATCTCCTCTAACCAGCCCTCTGCTCAGCAAGCAGGCAGCATGGTGTCTGTGCACTGCCTAGACAACCCTGAGGAAGACCACACACAGGTTAAAATGCATTGGTTTTTGAGATGAAAGCCATCCGAAAACAAAAATGTAAAACTACCTCCTCGGTCACACAGTGCTAAAAGGCTTTAACAGACAGACGTGGTTCCTCCAGTGCTCTCTGGAGCTTAAATTTTAGACTTTTTTTGTCCTACCTTGGCTGAAAGTTTGTTATAGCCCAAATAAAAATCTATTTTATTCAACACAGAAAACAAACTCTGCATTCCTTCACCACCATATGGATTTATAAAAGGGACTGTATCACCTGACATTGTTTTTTTTACTGTGTGTACTGTGTGTATAGAGCATAAAATTATCAATCCATTGTATTAGCAAAACTACAAGCAAATGCCTAAAGAAGGAGAAAATGTGTTTTAAAAGTGTGGTATTTCTTGCTGTGTCATTGTATACAAATTAACTGCTTTTCAATAGGAAATGTGTAAATCACACACTTTTCTCCTAATTTAGGCATTTGCTTGTAGTTTTGCCAATACAATGTATAGATCATTTTCACTAATTTATTATGCTATACATTCCCAATGTTTTGGTGATACAGCCCCTTTAAGGCCCTATATGCAGCTCCACATAAATTGGAGCTACGTTTGTAAGTACTAACAATTTGCTTGCATAGTACTCTTATACTATATATTACACTATTAGGTGTTCTACTTTTTTATTTTACAGTGCATTGCTTATTACCTTTATTAAGCTACCATTGGTGCAGGGTTTTCTTTGATTGTTTTGACACAGACAACCTACCATGTCTTGCTCCCAGGCCTACTGCTCTGAGCACCGGGATCATGTGACCTGGCGTCTAAGTGACCACCACCTAAAATTTAGCAAACGTTAATTGCCTCATGTTATGGTATAGATGTAATCTCAGGTGCTCTACATATTTTTACAAACATGAAAAAGATACACATAGTGTAAAACTAATTAACAAAATATAAAGTTGTGATTCCACTCACAGACTCCCAGATGTTTAATTGCTCATCACACATAAAACTGTGGGTCATTAGACAACAGGGGTGGTGGCTAGAGTAAGGCCAAGGTGTGCAATGTGGGTAAAGGGGAATTTCATGGGTGTGCACTGCGAACAACTGGTCATTCCATTGCCATGGGTGTGCAATGTGGGTACTGGGTCCTGGGTGCGCAATGTGGGTGCTGGTTGGGGCAAATCCTGGTTGTACAATGTGGGTGCTGGCTGGGGCATGTCCTGGGTGTGTAATGTTGGTCCTGGCTGAGGCATGTGCTGGACCTTATCATTGCCTTGACTTGCATTGGAGGGGGGGTGACACGGGGGTTGCCTGCACAGGGCACCTGGACACTGCAGGTTGGCCCTGGCTGTTCTCATAGCACATATTTAAGTTTGTTTTTATATATAATCCATTATGTATTATATATACTCTTTTCATTGTTATTATGAACGTTTATGAGCAACTGCGTTCTGATGAAATCAGTCAAGTGAGTCAAAAGAAGGTGTTTATTACCTTCATAGAAAGTTACATTTGTTGGATTCATAGCTGCAAATGATATGATTTGAACTTCTTATTCAAATGTATCACTTATACATATTTCTGTGCAAACAGTTTCTATTTTGCTGGATTAAAAACACTCCATATAATTTGTCACAGTTTTTGTTCCACTCTAAATGTTATGTCACTCTACCAAATACAAATAATAAAACTAATTTTCCACTTGAATATGTAATGACATGGTTGTGTGTGTGATGTGTGTGTATATGTGACTGGCTGTGTATGTGATGTGTGTATGTGACTGGCTGTGCATGTGAGGTGAGTGTATGTGACTCATTGTGCATGTGAGGTGTGTGTATGTGACTGGCTGTGCATATGAGGTGGGTGTATGAGACTAACTGTGTTTGTGAGATGCAGTAATTACCTGCACATTTTGTAGTATGATTATACATTATTAAACATTTCAAGCAAGCAAGTGCAAAGTTATTCACTTTTGTTTCTAGGCAATCCATAAACCCTGGGACCAGCAGGTAAGGCTTAAGTAGACACCTGAGTCTACATATCCACTTCCACATTTTCCGTTATATACAACAAGTCTAGTATTGTGAGCAATTAGTTTACATGATCCCAATTGTACCCAGGTATTGGAGACTTGGCTTCTTGCATTCCAGTCACTTCTTCCTGTCCTCTAGTATTAAGATAGAAAACAGCTGGTTAGAGCAGCACCCAATTTTGCACTCATGACTTGCCCCAGCACCCACTTTGAACTTAGGAATTGCCCTAACACTTACTCCACACTCGGGACTTACCCCAGTACCCCTTTTGCAGTAAGGATTAACCCCATTACCCAGATTTGCACTCAAGACTGTCAGAGGTATTGAACAGTAATCTTGAGACTTGTACATATGAATAAAGCAGAAGCCAATGATAACAAGATGGATGCCAGCAACCTCCATTTTGTGTCAGTTTTTGGACATCCTTCTGTGTGTTCAAATATTATTTTGTGTCCCTGAGGATAAAAGAAAGTCTTCCACATTCCTAACTCTGTTATCTGAAACCAAATATTGTGCTGATAAAATTGGCAGAGGCTGGAATTGATAAAGGGCCATTGTTAGTGGAAGGTTTATGACTCTAGCCACATTTCATTGTACCAGCTGTGTCCATACAAACAAGAAGAGAAAGGGGTGCTGAAGACACAGACTGCAAGACTATTTGGATCTTAGATTTGAAGAATCTAATAAGGGTTATTATAAACACACCTAGTTGATTCAAATCGCTCATTAAAATATATAATTATATCATATGTTCACTCATAAATATGTAAAGTATAATTAATCCTACACATTAATTAGAATATTGTTTTTATTGTTTTATTAGTTAGTGGTATAAATGTTATTTTGAGTTAATACAATGAAGAATGATAAAAATAAGAATATTTACTCTAATTTGAATTAACACTTCTATATATTTCCACATATTTATATACTCTCACATTATACTCACAATCCAGGTATAGCTATAAATCATGACATCATCTAATTTAAATTAAACACACCCATTCACTTTTAATTGGCTAAAAGTTACAGAGAACAGGGTGTGAGTCTGAGATAAGGTTTGGTTGATAAGTTAATACTGGAGGTGTAGAAGAGGGATACCTAGAGAGACCTGAGGGGACCTAGGTTGACGGATTTTGGGGAGAGCTGCCACTAGTGGGTTGAAAGATGGGAATGTTTTAGAAATGGGCTGAGTCTCTCTCCTTCTGGGGAGAAGTCAGGAAAATGAGGCTTTTAATAGCACATGTTCACTATAACAATAGACATCTCCATACACCTTGTATTGAGCTAAGTCGCAGGAGTAACTCCCATCACACCATTCTTCAGTGGAAGGGGTCTGCAAATAAACCTCTGCCGGTAATGTATAAATGTGGTACTTTGTTTTTAGCATGATCTTAATTTTTATGGATGTAATTAGCATATATTTATTTGTGTAAATGAAACTTAAATCCCACAATTTGTGGGATCTATATGTTTTAGCCTGGTGTTTATAAGTCATCCTTTCTGCAGAAGGAAGCCAGAGAAATATCCTATAGATATTACCAAGAAGTAGATGTTCTTATAGTCTAGCTATTTACCCAAATATGTAATATCTAATCTCCAGAGATTATCTAAGATTCATATTTGCTAGAAAGCATACATTGTCATTTACTGGGAAGATTAAGAAATAGCCACCTTGAGTTATATGATTAAGTAATATTACCTTACCTAAGCAGAGTATATGCTGGTAATTTGTAGGTAAATATGGTGTACTATCAGTAACTATTTTAACTACTTATCATTATTAGAGTTGAGCGGACACCTGGATGTTCGGGTTCGGCGGGTTCAGCCGAACTTCAGAAAAAAGTCCGGATTCGGGGTCGAACTTGACCCCGAACCCCATTGAAGTCAATGGGGACACAAACTTTTGGCCACTAAAATGCCTCTAAAAAAGTCCTGGAAAGGGCTAGAGGGCTGTAAAATGTGGGTGAGTGTCCCCATTCATACGAATAGGTCAATTGACCTATTCTTATAAATGGGGACTCTATTTCGGTTTATAGAATAGCAACAGCATTACATGTATTCCATAAACCGAAAGACATTCGGTTTATAGACTTTCGGTTTATAGAATACATGTAATGCTATTGCTATTCTATAAACCGAAATAGAGTCCCCATTCATAAGAAATTCTTATGAATGGGCACTCTATTTCGGTTTATAGAAAGCCGATAGCATTACATACAATGTAATCGCCGAATTCCAACACGAACATACAGTGGAATGTCCTTGTTCGGGTCCGGGGTCCAAAAACCGTAATGTTCGGTACAAACCCGAACAGTGCGGTTCGGGTTCGTTCAACACTAATGATTATTAATGTAGGTGTTGATTGTGTCTAAATAAAATGCATAAATTATACTACATGCCTGTTGATCCAGCTCCAGAGATGCTTAACCCCTTTGTGACGCAAGGTGCTTGCGTCCCAAACGACGCAAGCACCAAAAAGGTGATCGGTAGCCAGGAACTCTCTCGCAGAGACCCGATCAGGATGTCACGTGTGACGTAACAGAGGCGTGCCCGAACGCGCAAAATCGGGCACGGCGCGATTTGGAGAAATGTAGCCGGTGCTTGCTTTGAGCACCGGCTACATTTCCCCTGTCAGACTGAGGCCACTCAAAGTGGCCTCAGATGACAGGTGGGATCCCGCTGCAAGTGCCTGCAGCGGGATCCGAAAAAAGCTCATCGCTGTTTTATTTTTCACCTCTGTTATAAGTTTTACATGTGAGTTATGATTAACATCTATTGGTATTGTATTTTGTTGTTAAGCTATTTCACTTATCGTTTGATCTTTACTTCATATTCAATAAATTAATTATTATTTTATTAATAATTGTTGCATCGTATTTACTTTTGTAAAAACTTCATCCGAACTATACATAACAAATTCTTTATATGGGTATTTTTGGTCAGACCCATATATATGAATCATACATTTTTTATATTTTTAATGATTCATAATTAATAACCCATAATCATATTTTTATGGTTAGTAATATCCTACTAGATATGCCCCATCACCCCGGTTTGCACTCAGGACTAACACTTCACCCTGCTCCTACTGCCCTGCCTCGTTCTTACTGAGTGCCAGGAGGCCCTCAGATCATTCAGGTCCCAGGTAGGGAGCACTAAAATAAAATAAAAAAAATTACGGTGTGAGGGGTGCTCACCTTGGCCTTGTTTGCCTCACAGTATATACATCGCTGGGTTAGAGATGTTCTGAAGACGAGCAACTGTAGTAGTAAAAGACAAAGAACAGTTAACCTGTAAATGCCCAGGTTGCCCACAGCAAAAACAAGTTCTTTCAAATTTTCAAAAATTCCTTCGAAATTAATTTGAACAATTTAATTTGGTTTAAAATTCTTTTTAGTAATAGAAGTTGAGTCTCTCTGTGGTGAATGCTTTATTTCAATCAGTTTGTCTGCCAGATGGGAAGCCTCCTCTGAGGTTGTTGGCTCCCTTTCTGTCACAGGAGTTAGGTCGCGCTGCAGAACCTTGGTGCTCCATCCCTACACTTGAGGCTCAGTCTCCCACGGGTTTCCCCCACCTCAATCGCGGCTTCAGCCACGGTGCCCGCTCATCCACTGCGCATCAGCTGTCTGTAAGCCAAGACGTCAGTGCTGTTTTCATACATGTGCCATAGGTTTTTTTCTTCCTGCCCTCACACAATTAAAGGGCTAGTATTTGTATACTTGGTTTCTACTCCCACTGTGTCTATTGGTCAGTCTATTACGTGAATCACTATTTAAACCCTCATTTCTGTCTAGTACCTTGCCTGTGATAGAGCCTCTGGGCCTTTTGTTAGCATTCCAGTTTACCTATATTTTTGATTAACGTTGCTGAATCTTTTCAGTCCTGACCACTCCTGTTTTCCACCTGTCCAACCTAATTGCCTGCCTTGACTGCACTTGTTTGCTGCCAGCCTCGATGCTTAGCTGTCTGACTACTCTTTTTGCCTAATCCTTGTGTACCATTGCCTTTCATTTTTTACCCTGCCTTGGATCCTGTTTTCTTGTTGTATTTTGGGTTACACTCAGGGCCGGCCCTTTAATGGGGCAGAGTGGGGCAGCTGCCCCAGGCAGCACCCTGGCAGAGGCGGCACTTTGCTGCTCCATGCAGCGGTCTTTTTCTTTCTTTTTTTCCTATGTCCAGTGGAGCTTGATTGAAGGAAGTCTCAGCCAATCAGGTAAGACTGCTCAATTCTCTTGTCTCTTGGACGAGAGTTCAGAAGCCTCCCGCTCAGACCTCCTTCACACGGAGCACAAAGCAAAGAGATGCCTGCAGCAGGAAAGTTAAAACCTGACAGTGTGTGAATGTATGTGTATGTCAGTGTGAGTGAGGGGTTGACTCATCTGACACTGCCTACAAATGTTAAGCAATCCAGGGGTTAACTCACCTGACACTGACTATATCTATCAGGATTTTGTTATAGGTCACTGGTCACATTATGTCTAAGGGAATTGCACAGCCTATTATCATAATAATGATTTACCATTGCTCTCTTTTAACCTCCTTGAAAAAATAAATATTATTACGTATATAAGAAGTGCTTTAGTGGGCATATAAAAATTAAACAAAAAAAATTGTTCTAGGAGCTCACCCATGAGGTGAAAAGAAAGAAATGGTAAAACAGACATTATAATGAAAATAGGCTGTGCAATTCCCCAAAACATAATTTGTGACCACTGACCTATAACACGACCAAACATTGTACATTAAGTTTAAATGCTCAAATATTTAGGGTACACATTTTAATCATGGCCTGCCAATAATCGCACCATATAATTTTGCATATAGAAAGATTCTCTTGCATTCAGTTATCACTTCCAGATAAGTTTAATTTTAGTTTGAATTATCATGAGTGTGGGATTTTTTTGGGGGTGGTGGGGGGGCAGCATTTCATTTTTCTTGGGACGCATTTTCATGTCTTGGGCCGGCCCTGGTTACGCTTCAATGTTTTAGTAATCGACAGAGTGCAAAAGACCTGGGGAAGTAGAACCTGCAGCTAAACCTGTTTCTATAAACCTTTGGATTCAAACCTCTTTTTCTACATATATGCCACAGACATTCCCATTCCCAAGCAGTGAATCACCTGTCACCCCTTGATGGCAGCCCTGCAAAGGTACATATATATACCTACAGGAACTAATCTAATACTCTCAGATGAGATTGTGTAGCCACTATCATCTGCTCATACCACTCCATTATAAATACCCCACAAGACAGGACAGAACAATTAGAGGGCTGAACTATTGCAGGGCTAAACTAAACAGGACTTTGGGATACAGGGCATACCCATTACAGAGCTACAGGTGCAAGTATACAAGAAATAGGGCCTGATTGGACAGGGGCCAACCTGGGCAGGTGCCGCTCTGGTGCAGGTGCTACTCTAGGACCAATTGGCAGATAAGGGAAGGGTGCCACACTGAGGCCGAGCACGGGAAGGGTGCCACTCTGTGGCCAAGCAAGGGAAGGGTGCTACTCTGTGGCCGAGCAAGGGAAAAGTACAAGGTAAAAGCAAAAACAGAAGCAAACATAAGTACAAAGCAAAGGAAAAAAGGATACAAAAATAACTGGATACAACATGGATGTGTCTGAACACGGGTTGGTGCCTGACACCTATTTACATATTTATTTTGTCACAAACAGTCAGTTGCTGCCCATAATTCAAACAACATAAAAGGTAAGCTTTCCTAATTGTGTAACATATATATTTGTAGCACTTAATACTGAGCAGATGCATATTCGTAATACAGTTATGCAGTATCATTGGATAATTTAAACTCAATTTTTCTTGATTAATGAAAACTGAAATGTTCTTATAATCGCTGGATTCATTAGTACCAGTGAAAAGGCTGTAATTATAATGCTTAGACTAATTGCATCAAGACAAGAATTAAGAATTCATTTTCATTTCTTTCATTATATCTTGCGTAAGCTCATCAAAAAACGATAATGTTCATCCAACAATGCTCGATCTGAAATACGGAAAAACTCATGTGAGGGAATGTAGTGTTATGAATGATGAACACATACTTCAAGAAAAGGGTATTTTCGGAATCACTTAGTTCAATTTATACTAAAAAAGTCATAAAAATTGCTTCATCGCACTTCAAAACAAACCTTACATGACACTGCTTTTTTCAAATGCATATTAATTTGTGGAGGACCCACAAATTTGTACTGGGGGCATAAATAATTTACTTAGCATTCCCATGAGTTATTTTTTTTTTAATAAAAAGCTAGAAGCTAAAAATGAGTAATGTGAATGGCACTATAAAATGAGTATACAAAGCAACAAGGGAAGATGAAGTAGCATGTTTTGTGTAATTTCTAAGTAATTAATTTGAGAGACAAAAGGTTATGTATAAAAAGCAATTTTAGGACTGTTGTAAAATTACAGTAGTAGAATAAAACCAAGGTTTTTGTGATGGTGGAATTTGTGGCTCCTGTCCACAAAATTTTTCTCATGACAAACTGATGTCCACATGTCTCCTGCAAATGAATTCCATATATAGCTCACATGATAAGTTTTCACAATGGATGCCAGCACATCCTGTATGAAGGCTCATTGAGTACGTATCCAGTTATTTCTGTTCCCTTTCAGTCTTTTCTTTTCTATTTATGTTTTATTCATGTTCTTGTCCTTACTTTGTGTTATGTTCCTGTCCCTTCCTTGAACCCTGTCCTGAAATCCTGTTACGGGCTCTCCTTAAACCGTGTCTAGAGGCTGCCTATCCTGAACCTTGTTAACAGGCTGCCTATATCTGAACCATGTAAAGGGGTCCTACTCTCTGAACCCTGCTAATGGGTCGCCCTCTCCAAACCCTGTTATTTGGATTTCCATGGTTTGTGTTGCTGTGCCCTTTTCTCTGTTTCCATGTTTCCTGTGTTCCCTGATCCAATACATTTCTGGTTGTTTCTTTCTGCTCATTATTATTATGATCCATTCCTGGTTTTCTCTGCTTCCTTCTACTTTGTTCCTATTTAAGGGTGCTCCACCTCAGTTTACTTTCTCAATTTCCCTGTCAGTCCTGCTACAGTTATTTTTCTATGTGTTGGTGTCTGTGTTTCTGTGTTATTAATTTTCTAGTTTATTTTAAGTTTGAGCGTTAGGAACTTGCCTGATTGTGAGGTACCTTGACGTTGGTTGGCAAGCTTCCTCTTATACCCATAAGTCAACTAAACCCTCACTATTAACATCTCAGAGTATTAGGTTAGTTTCTGTATTTATGTCTGTATGTTCCTTTTTTTACTTTCTCATTAATTGTTATTTTATTTTATATATTATATAATACAATCTGTTTACAACCAGAAATTACACAAAATGACATGACATGTCGGTCTTTGGCAATAATCATATAGATATCTAACATCATTTACTGCTTAAGATCTTGCAACTGATATGTTTAATTATGTATAACTTGTATGAACTCTATATTATCTAATAGTGTTTATATATAACAAGAGATAGTATATCGGATGACATGCCACATTTACTGATGCTTACAAAACCTGTATAAATCTAGTAACCTCTACTTTAACGTATCAATTAACTTACAACTGGATACAGTTTCTAAGGATGGGTAATTTTGTGAGAATTCATGACTTGTAAGATCCCCAGGCTCAGGTTCATATTTTTTGTTTTTACGTGGGTGCTGCTTTATTTATTATGTACAGAGGCGTCGCTAGGGGGGGGCTACTGGGCTGAAGCCCCGAATATAATCTCCATAGCCCCGAATGGAGTCTCAGCCCCGAGTGGCCAATTCTGTTTTTTTTTTTTTTCCTTGGTCGGGACCACCTGTCTGCTGAAGCCCCGAATATAATCTCCATAGCCCCGAATGGAGTCTCAGCCCCGAGTGGCCAATTCTGTTTTTTTTTTTTTCCTTGGTCGGGACCACCTGTCTGTCACCCACCATTTACCTGTACTGCGCCGGATATGATTTCATATCCGGCGCGATGTTCAAGCCCTCACGCAGCCCTGTTTGTTTCTGGCTGCGTGTTGGGCAGAGGCACCTCCGTAGTGTGCCTCCATCGGCAGATAGAACTGAGAGTAGCGCGAAGGGGTGCATGCTCCGCCCCCTCGCGCTCTGATACACCAGGACCAGCTGCAGGGATTGGAGGCGAACAGTGTGCCTGAATCATCCCCCTCCCTGCAAATAAAAGGAGCAGGGAGAGGGAAGGTTCAGACACAAAAACGGTATAAGAAAAAAAATCTGTCAGTTTGTGAAAGTGTGTCTGGGTGTGTGTAAAGGTATCTGTGTATAAGGGTTTCTGTCTGTGTTTGTGTGTAAGAGTGTCTGTGTAATGGTATCTGTGTGTGTGTGTAAAGGTGTCTGTGTAATGGTATCTGTGTGTGTGTAAAGGTGTCTGTGTAATGGTATCTTTGTGTGTGTGTGTGTGTATAAGGGTGTCTGTGTAATGGTATCTGTGTGTGTGTGTGTGTGTGTGTGTGTGTGTGTGTGTAAAGGTGTCTGTGTAATGGTATCTGTGTGTGTGTGTAAAGGTGTGTGTGTAATGGTATCTTTGTGTGTGTGTATAAGGGTGTCTGTGTAATGGTATCTCTGTGTGTGTGTGTTTAAAGGTGTCTGTGTAATGGTATCTGTGTGTGTGTAAAGGTATGTGTGTAATGGTATCTGTGTGTGTGTAAAGGTGTGTGTGTAATGGTATCTTTGTGTGTGTGTATAAGGGTGTCTGTGTAATGGTATCTCTGTGTGTGTGTGTGTGTGTGTGTGTGTGTGTAAAGGTGTCTGTGTAATGGTATCTGTGTGTGTGTGTAAAGGTGTCTGTGTAATGATATCTTTGTGTGTGTGTGTAAAGGTGTCTGTGTAATGGTATCTTTGTGTGTGTGTGTGTGTGTGTGTGTGTAAAGGTGTCTGTGTAATGTTATCTGTGTGTGTGTAAAGGTGTCTGTGTAATGGTATCTGTGTGTGTAAAGGTGTCTGTGTAATGGTATCTGTGTGTGTGTGTGTGTGTGTGTGTGTGTGTAAAGGTGTCTGTGTAATGGTATCTGTGTGTGTGTAAAGGTGTCTGTGTAATGATATCTTTGTGTGTGTGTAAAGGTGTCTGTGTAATGATATCTTTGTGTGTGTGTAAAGGTGTCTGTGTAATGATATCTTTGTGTATGTGTAAAGGTGTCTGTGTAATGATATCTTTGTGTGTGTGTAAAGGTGACTGTGTAATGGTATCTTTGTGTGTGTGTAAGGGTGTCTGTGTAATGGTATCTTTGTGTGTGTGTGTAAAGGTGTCTGTGTAATGGTATCTTTGTGTGTGTGTGTAAAGGTGTCTGTGTAATGGTATCTTTGTGGGTGTGTGTGTAAAGGTGTCTGTGTAATGGTATCTGAGTGTGTAAGGGTGTCTGTGTAATGGTATCTGTGTGTGTGTGTGTGTGTGTAAGGGTGTCTGTGTAATGGTATCTGTGTGTGTGTGTGTGTAAGGGTGTCTGTGTGTGTAAGGGTGTCTGTGTAATGGTATCTGTGTGTCTGTGTAATGGTATCAGTGTGTGTGTGTAAAGGTATCAGTGTGTGTGTGTAAAGGTGTCTTTGTGTGTAAGGGTATATCTGTGTCTGTGTGTAAGGGTGCATGTGTGTCAGGGTAACTGTGCAAGTGTGGATCTGTGTGGAAGAGGGAAAAGTGGAGGAGGGGGTCTGAATATCTCAGCCCTGTTCAAAAAAAGAAAAGAAAAACTGTTTGTGCATGTACTGTGTGTATGCAAGTGTGACTGTATGTAAGTGTGTATGCAAGTGTGACTATGTTGTGCTGGTCGGCAGCAGGGGAGGATGTCTGCGTCACGCAGACATCCACCTGCTGTTAGAGAGGGGGGTCCAGGTCCCCTGCAGCTCTGCGGGAGACCTGGATCCATGTTTTACAATCTGACTTCGATTTGAGGTCAGATTATAAGACTACCTTGAATATAAGACGAGGGGTATTTTTCAGAGCATTTGCTCTGAAAAAAACCTTGTCTTATATTCGAGAAAATACGGTATATACAGTCAGTAACATACAGAAACACAAATATATTCAGTAACATACATACAGACACAAGCATTCAGTAAGTAACATACAGACACACACACACATACAATCAGTAACACACACACATACACACACATACAGTCAGTAACATACACACATACAGACAGAGACACACATACATAGTCAAAGACAGACAGTCACATACACACACGTATTCAATCACACACCTACAGTCGGTCAGTCACACACACAATTACACACAAGCCAGAAGTTGTTTTTTTGTTTAAGATAAATAAATAAAAAAGTACATCTATAAATATGTTCCCCATCTTGCTGGTCTACCTCATTCTAGTCTGGTCTGTGCCTCTCACACAGGCACAGACCATCTTTGTTTCTAGTCATGCTGAGCACACCCGGCAATCGGACACTATAGTCTGGTGGGCATGGAGACATACCAGGAAGTAGGTGCACACACTTCCCCCTCGTGCTCCACTGGATAATACAAAACCAAAAAATTATCCCATGTGGGGTCAATAATACCTGGGTGCCAGGTCTAATTTTGTGGTGCCCAGGATTTGTTGTGCCCTGATATATATCCAAATATACTTATTGTTAATTGGCATCAGATATATTCATCTGTATGCCGCCCCTAAGCATTTACTCCACTTCTATCAAATCTGCCCCGGGCTCCAGCCCCAGGTCTTTTGGAGACCTAGCAACGCCCCTGATTATGTATATAATATTCAAAGGTGGAATATTACACTATAACACATCAAATATTAGACAAAGCATGACATTATTTTTTTTACAAGGTATTATGTACAAAAGTGTACAATAGTGTAGACAAATAAATGGTATGTCATTATGGTATACAGATTGGATTTTCTGTTTAGGTCCAGAGTCACATTTTATTGGGTGTTGAGCCAAGTCATACAAAAGATATAAAAAAAGTTTTTCTTTAAAGATTGTTATGGAAGGCGTATCGCTGCGTATCCAGAATTGTGAAAACATTTTGTTTGTTACAGCGGAGATGATTCTTGTAGTGTCTGTATGTTTCTATGTTCTCTTATCCTCTTTCCCTGAAGCATCTGAGGATTCCAGATCCTCTATCCTCTCTCCCATATCCCTGTTTCTGGTTTCCCTTGTGAAGTGTCTGAGGATTCTGGCTTTTCACTCCATCCCTTATGCTCCATATTCATTAGCCCTGTCCTCTGCTTGTTTTATGTCATGTCTGTGTATGTCACCTTTAGTTCTGTAGTTGTCTTATTCTTTGCCCTGCCCATGGATGCTTCAATTCTGCCTTTGCTCCGGAGTCTCTCCTGGATTCTGTATTATCCTTTGTTTTCTGTCTCTGCTTCTGCCCTTTCTGTATAGTCTACTGCTCTGCCTTAGCTTATCTATTTCAGCCTGCAGCATCCTGTTAATTCTGTCTAAGTTATGTTCCATGCCTGCTCCAGGATGTCTGCAGAGTTTGTTCCTGCTCTGTCTATGCTGAATACAACAGGAGCTACCACAGGGCCTTGTAATGTGGTTACACAAACCTGGGGCCTCAAGCCTCCAGGAGAGTGTGGTGCACTCCAGGGGAGTGTAGTACCCTTCCCTAGGCCCTGTTACTCCATATCCTGCCAATGAACTCCTATGGGTGCTCAGGGTCATATGTCACCTTGGTCTGGTCCCTTAACAATAAAAGTCCTAATGGAATCCTACCAAATCCTCCGCTTTCAAAATCTTGGCATATTGTGTGGGGAAATCCTGGCATATTGAGAGGCACAATAATCCTGGCATATTGAGTGGCATAATAATCCTGGCATATTGAGAGGCACAATAATCCTGGCATATTGAGGGGCATAATCCTCGCATATTGTGTGGGAAAATCCTGGCATATTGAGTGGCATAATAATCCTGGCATATTGTGTGGGAAAATCCTGGCATACTGAGTGGCATAATAATCGTGGCATATTGGGTTGGAAAATCCTGGCATATTGAGTGGCATAATAATCCTGGCATATTGGGTGGCTAAATCCTGGCACATTGAGAGGCATAATCCTGGCATATTGAGAGGCATATTCCTGGCATACTGAGGGGCATAATCCTTGCACATTGTGTGGGAAAATAATGGCATATTGAGTGGCATAATAGTCCTGGCATATTGGGTGGCTAAGTCCTGGCATATTGGGGGGCATAATCCTGGCATATTGAGGGGAAAAATCCTGGGATATTGAGGGGCATAATCCTGGCATATTGAGTGGCATAATAATCCTGGCATATTGGGTGGCTAAATCCTGGCACATTGAGAGGCATAATCCTGGCATATTGAGGGGCATAATCCTGACATATTGAGGGGCATAATCCTGGCATATTGTGTGGGAAAATCCTGGCATATTGAGTGGCATAATAATCCTGGTATATTGGGTGGCTAAATCCTGGCACATTGAGAGGCATAATCCTGGCATATTGAGGGGCATAATCCTGGCATATTGAGGGGCATAATCCTACAGCGATTATTCAAATTACAGTGATTATTTTAGTGGGTGCTATACTACATATTTGTACCCTGCCCTGAGCCCAGTGCCACAGAGAGTGCAGTGCACTTGCAACTGCATGTGTGCCAGGCACATGACTTTAATCATGTTCTGTTAGCTCAGTGGGCAACATCTAGGCATTTTTAAATACTGCAATTTGTTGGTGTTAAATATTACATTTGCGTCCTGCACTTCATATCTGAGAGTCAAATAGAACCGTCAAATACTGTGCTTACAGCGCACTTTGAAAAATTCTAATAGTTTTGGGTGGTAAATAGTACATTTGCATCTTGCGGTGCACTTCATATCTGAGAGTCAAAAAGAACAGTCCAATACTATGCTTACAGCGCACTTTGAAAAATTCTAATAGTTTTGGGTGGTAAATAGTACATTTGTGTCTTGTGGTGCACTTCATATCTGAGAGTCAAATAGAACAGTCCAATACTGTGCTTACAGCGCACTTCAAAAAATTCTGGCTACCTTCTCCTCCTCCTCCAGCGCCGCTTCCACCTACACCGCCACGGTCACCGCCTCCTCAACCTATGGGTCACTTAGTACAAACTGAAAGAGAATACCCTGCACTCCAACCCTCTCTCAAATGGATAATTCTGTTGATCCTCCTGGCAGCCATGCTTTAGATTTAGATTTATGTTCTTCCAAAACTAAAATCAAAGATTCCATCTAGTGCTATTTTATGGCTCAGCTGTATTTTTAATTTGTATGTATTTTATGTTATTTGAAGTTATTTCCCTATCCATATTTGCTTGCAGGGCACTTTTCCTACTCTTACCCCTATTTTACTTCCTTTTGCAGCCCTCTAGCGCTTTCCAGGACTTTTTTAGAGGCATTTTAGTGGCCAAAAGTTCGGGTCCCCATTGACTTCAATGTGGTTCGGGGTCAAGTTCGAGCCCGAACCCGGACTTTTTTCCAAAGTTCGGCTGAACCCGAACATCCAGGTGTCTGCTCAACTCTATTTATAACATGTTTATTATTAAAATTAATATAACAATCTCGAAGTGGTGTTAAAGGGATCCCATTGATCATTTAGGTCTGTATAGCTATCTGACTCCATAAAGCATATTTTGTTTTAAATTGTCTGGGTGTAAGTGGTATGGATGCCAGTTCCAGCTGGAGTCCAGGTACAAGGGCAGGAGCAGGTGTAATACCCTGTGCAAGGTGACCACTCTTTCCCAAGGGTGAAGCCCCATGCTCTTAGTGGCTACAATCAGGGGTTTTGGGCCTCTTTTTTGTCATCTTGTTTAAATAGGCACAAATGGGCAAATTCATTAACCGCATCGGGGTCAAAAGCCAAAAGGTCAGGACTGGAGAAGGATGGAGAAATCAGGGTACAAACCAAATCAGAAGTGGAGAAGGATGAAGTGGTCAGAATACAAGCCAAATTCATACCAGTAAGGCAGGGAATCACAATAGTAGAGCAAACAATGACAGGAAGGCAGAATGTTCGAGCAAAAAGTGTTGGGAGAACGGGGTTTATGTAACAGGGCAGAAATGAAAGACAAGGAACACCTGAGCTGATCTTAGGTATGGACAGTAGGTAGACACCAACAAAGCAATGTTGAAAAAACCAGGCCCTCTGATGGTGAGCAGAATAAGCACAGGCACCAGAGGCCCAGGGTTCAATCCCAGCAGAGGCTACACTGAGGAGTTTGAGCCTAGCTTCAGCTAAAGCTCCTATAGATTTAACCCCTGGACCCAACTCAACTATCATATCTTTTCCTATTTTATTCTTAGTTTCTAGAAAATCTAGAAGAGGTTTCACAGAATTTATAGGAGAACAATTTGACCTAACATAGGGACACGTAGGTACTTAAAGTGACATAAAAAAAATAATCTGAATATGTTTTGAAAAATAAATCAGACACAGAGGTAAAGAATAAAAGCAAAGAAATATTAAGACAATTAACCTCTTTATTTGTAAATAAATGTCTTTATAAATTTTTTTACAATGCAATCTTGCAAAGATTAGTAAATTACAAGTTGTCCTATAAAAATAACGAATACATTTGTTTTTATATGCTTATAAAACGGTAGATCACTCAATGACTGCACATAAATTTATTTTGCTAATAATTAGATCGCATAGTATTTTGGGACAAAGTGCTTCTTTGAATTTAGCACAAGAATTGCAACTGTTTTTCCTTTACAAATACATCTCCCCAAAAATATCTCTGCAATCAAGCTTAATAAATATAATAATTGTCAGTGTTAAAAGATATTATACATCAAAAGTAATAAAATATGATTTTTTTTTTTAAACGTGGTGAAGATTTTAATTACAATTCAAAAAACACAAACCAATTAAAAAAGCCTTATAGTGTTGCATAATGCCTTTACACTGAGGTGGAGTTGCCACCCAGCTGGTAAAAGGTTGACCTGAGGCCAAAGAGTATGGAAACAATAGAATTACGGGTATTTTTTAGAATAAAAAATAAATGGTGGCAACCCTATATTTAGCCAAAGTATAGGGTATTTACCAGCAACTTTTTGAGACTATTCGTAAATAGGTAATATATTAAGCATCTATTTTTAATCCCTATTGTCTTACAAAAATGTTGTTACTTTTAATCAGAGTTCCTTATAAGTTGTTATATTTTTATACTATTAAATTGTGGACTGGTAACAGACCACAAAATGTTGCTTCCTCCTGATTTAATGTGTTCTTTGGAAATACCTTTGGTTTGTTCAATAAAAATCGCTAAATACTTGGTTTTAGTGTGTAACCCAGGTAGAAAGGCTTTATTAAGCACTGTGTGTAAAAATCAACAGAGCTTCACCAGTACATACAATTATAGTTGTACTTTGTTTAATGTAATATGGATCCAAAAATGTGGTAGACACTTTATATTTTATCTGTATGTTATTTGGTTGTATACACATAATGACAAATTGACACTAACTAAGTGAGAGTCATGTAAACGGCATGAGAATTGACTATCAAGACCTCTGATGTCTCATGCTAATTGTTTACTTGGTTAAACCTTAGTTTATACATCTAATTTATAGCCAGTAGAGTGGTTAATAATCCAGTTGACAGAGACAAGCTACTCCTCTATTCACCCAATGGTTTGGGGACTCTTCAGTTGTTAAATCAATAGTAAACACATAGTTCGTTGAGTGTCCAGTTGTAGAAAGTTCTCCACGACGAGCACTTGTCTTGTAAACTAGAGGAAACAAATAATTATTACTATGTGAAAACAGGTCATGGGAGGTCATAAAATGTAATTATTGCTATCATCTAGTTTTATGGTCCTTCTTACTTACATAATATTTTGCATCATGATTTTTGAATAAGCGTTTTCAACATATATCTATTAGCCATGGTATGCATCAGTTTCAACTAAATTTACAAAGCGGCCTGCACCACTTATTATTATTAGCTTTTGGTTAAAGAAAGGTTGGACATCTAGAATTTGTTTTATGACAAATATATGTACAACATGCCAAAGCACACGCAGAAGAGAAAATAGCCCAGTCAGTGAAAAAGGATAAAACATTTTTTAGATACATTAATTAGAAAAGGAAAGTAAAACAAGGATTAGTTAGATCAAAAACAAAAGAAGGATGCTATGTAGAAGAGGATAAAGGCCCAGTAGACTGCCTTTATGAATATTTTTGTTAGTTTTTACAAATGAAAATGAGGGTAAGGGGCCTCATTTTGGGAAAAAGAGTAATGAGTCTTTTGATGCATGTAAGTTTACAGAGGAAGAGGTTTCACTTCAGCTATCTAAAGTAAAGACAAATAAGTTGATGGGCCCTGATGGGATACACCTAATGTTATTAAAATAACTGTTACGGTACCCTCAGCATCAGATGCACAAACCGCCGTTTAGTAGATCTTCCCCCCTAATAACGAGACCATGCTCTGTGTTGAAGGTAAAACATGAACTGCTTTTACTGTGGGCTACACGCCCGTATTTATCCAGGTCTCCCACTTGGTGGACACTCCCCTAGGGGAACCAATGGGAGACTGTAACAATAGACAGACATAAGCCAATTTAGGACCCACAGACACAGATTATTCCCAGCAGGCATTATGATTTCCTCCCCCCCTGCCCTGTAGATAATTGGGAAGTAATTCAATTATCTCCAGGACAGAGGCGAATTGCCATTTTAATTTCAACACTAAAAACACATAAAACACATAACTTTATAATGGTCGAACATTTCCCATTCGTATCACATAATATCCCCAGATAGCCTGGATCTGTCACAATAACTAAGTGGTGTACTAGCAAAACCATTAACAGATTTATTTAAGCAATCATTGTTAACGGGAGTAGTCCCAGAAGAATGGAAATTAGCAAATGTTGTGCCCATTCACAAGAAAGTTAGTAGGGAGGAGTCGGGCAACTATAGACCAGTAAGTCTTACTTCAGTACTGAGTAAAATAATGGAAACCATTTTAAAGAATAGGATTGTTGAACATCTAAAATCGCATGGATTTCAATATCAGAGACAACATGGGTTTACTTCAGGGAGATAATGCCAAACTAATCTTATTGATTTTTTTTGATTGGGTGACTAAAATAACAGATCAGGGTGGTGCAGTAGACATTGCTTACCTAGATTTCAGTAAGGCTTTGACAGAGTGACAGGCAACAGAGGGTTGTAGTCAGTGGAGTATACCTGATGCAAGGTTTTGTTACTAGTGGGGCACCTCAGGGATCTGTACTTGCACCCATTCTCTTTAAAAATGTTATTAGTGATATTGCAGAAGGCCTTGTTGGTAAAGTATGTATTTTTGCTGATAATACAAATATTAGCAGCAGGTTTGGTGTTCATTGAGGGATAAGCCAAATGGCAAATGATTTAGCTAAACTCGAAAAATGATCAGAACTGTGGCAACTGACATTTAATGTGGATAAGTGCAAGATAATGCCCCTTTGGCGTAAAAACCCAAAAGGTGGTGAAGTTGGGAGGTCAAGTTTGACTATAGTCTTCACAAGGAACTGGACTTCACAACTTTACCACCTTGAGCCACTCATGAGAGCAATTGTTACCTCCATCTTGACCTCAATTCAAACCCCTCATCTAAGTCCAGCTCAACCTCCCATTTTGATCTCGATCTCCTGAAGAATGCATTCCAATTGCAATTCATTAAAAGTAAGGCACTTAACTTTGTAGGTCAAGTTGGACTTAGCAGAGTGGTGCCAGCCAGCCTAGTAAAATCCAAACATGTATAGACACTATATGTGATTAATGAGACATAAAAATATCAGAATATGTGATGTAAACATTATCACAAATTGTTGTTAACTCTATCTAATGTGGACAGTAATTAAAAACTTCATTTAGCTCCATCTGGTGTTATTAAATCTGAAGTGACATTACATTATCAGGTCACATCAAAGTTCACTCATTGAAATACGTATACACTCCTCATCCATTATTAGCTAGTAGTTACATTGAATTGGAGTGTCATGGTGTGTCAGATAGATGAGATTTAGTTTATAACAGGATGGCAAGGTGTGACAAAAGGAGGATCCAGGGAGGATTCAAACAAAGGAAAAAGTTACCATACAATAGGGGCGGTTTGATTGGAATGTTTTAAGAATGAAGAGCTGAGGCTCTCCCTATGGAGTGCTCAAGACCTTGGAGCCATAAGCACATATTCTATTCTAGGAAAAAGAGCCCACTTATAAACATGTATTTCTTTTTTACCCTTCATCTTAGCTTTATTGTTACATACAGCAAGTTTTCTTCCACACATATCTGAATTCCAGGAGCCAGGGCAAGCTGGGAATGTGATATTTTGTTTCAGAGCATAATCTCAATTCTGGTGGATAATATTAATATATCTATTTGGGTCAGTTGAATTGATATCCCACAATTTGAGAGAGATATATGATTAGCATGATGTTTATCCATCCTCCTGACTGCAGAGGGAAGAAAGATGAATATCTCTATAATAACAAGAGTTATATATTCTTGCAATTTAGCTATTCACCCAAATACTTGAGAACTAATCTCCCTGAGATCACTCAGCCTCTCAGCCTCAACCTGTCTGCCATTTATATTATCAGAATAGGACAAATCTATCTTGAGAATAGTTGTTTTTGTACATAATATTTAAGCAGGAATATCCTGATATCTTCTAGGTAATTACCGTGTGATGTAGTCTTATATGTTTTAATTGCCAATCTGAACATATGAGAGTGGGATCTTGTAAAAGATCCGATTAAAATGCATACTGCCATCTTGTGGTTAAAGGTGTAACTAAATAGTCCACTGTCTTGCATACATATTTGGTAGTGATCAATAATTGCTTTTCTTTCCACCTTTCATAAGTCCTATATGTGAATTATGATTTATCCCAAACTATATTGCTACTGTGTATTGTTTTTATACTAATTTGCTTATGACATGATCTGTTATTATTTTCAATAAATTACGCACACATATTTTATATAATATTGTATCATTGTGATTTACTTTGCAAAACATCCTCAATCTCTCTAAACATCACAAATTATTTGAGTATTCATAATTAATAACCCAGATATATCATTTCTATGGTTATTAAATTCCAACAATATTCTCAACTTTAATAAGTCATGGGTGGAGTCACCTGTATCTCCTCCAGGATAGATCTACCTTAGTTAACCACTTTATAGTTATTTTGTAGTATATTGTCAAAAACTCAGTAGGACTGCAAGGTGGCTTATTTTTTTTATTGTTATACTCCTGAGGAAGGAAGCTCTTCAGTGCAGTAGAGCTTCAGTATTAAAAATGGCTGATGCCCGCAACTATTTCCGCAATGAGGCATATGCTGTCATACGCTGCTCATAATTCTATTTATTTTTCATGTCACAGTCAATGTGATGTTTGTATGTTATACTCTCCTTGATGTTATTCACATGCAAGGATTGGCCTCTGCTTAGAAATCTATTTATTAAGAAGGCAGCTTATGAGCTATCTATGTATGGTAAAACATGAAACGCGACATATCTCACAAACTAATCTATGTTGTGATTTATATCTATAGAACGTATCCCTTGGTTTATTTTATTTGAACATCAAACCTGAAAATCATACCTGGGCAAGCATAAAAGGCATTCTTTTCAGTATTTTTTTCACCTGGAATTAGCCAAATCTTATTTAGTCTGTGAAGGAATATTTACAATAAATACATGTAGCCTACGAACACATTTTATTTCATGATGCAATAAAGTACAGATACCCAGCTACCATTGTAACAGTATGACTAGCTTTTTTTTTTTTTAAATATAAATATAGTTAATTCTAATGTGCTAATGTAGGATTCTATAGAAATTTTCACATTTGCTATTGAAAATTCTTTGCATATCTAGCCAAAAGATGACATCATAAACAGTGCACGCCATATACACAGGTTTTTTCTAAAGCAATTATTTAGATTTCTGTTGCAGTTGCAAGTTGCAACAGTTTAACTATAGGGGGAGATTAGTGCATGATTAGATAGTCTTCTTGAACTTCACTTGAAGACCTTTTCAAGTACGAACAAGCACAGGACTTACCAATATTGTAATCATTGAGGATTAACAAGTATATATCAGTAAAATCCCCCTGCCTGTGTAAATGCAACACAATATAGATCAGATGATAAATACTGCCTGTTGATATATATAAATATATATTTCAAGCTGCTGTGTCTGCCCACTCCTATTCTGTTATGCCAAATTGATGCATTTATGCTGGAGGTTCCGGCATTTTATATAGAATTAATAGGTGTTTTTATTTTATTCATGATTTATCACTTTTAGCACTTTTTGTGTACATATTTGTTAATACTTAACTGGAATATACATTTTTAACAATAGTGACTTTTTATCTATTATAATAAAAGTTAAATTTTATTCCTACCATTACCAGATACACCTTTTCCCCCTCATTTTTTGTATTTAATTATTTCAGGGTTATCCCTTTATCTGGTAATCATATCTAGAACAAGTTCACTTGTCTATAATATTACAAAACAAACCACAGATATTTGAAATAACATAGAGGTAGAAGTAGCAAAGCTAGAAGGACCTTTTTTTAATTAGCATTGTGGGTAAAATTGTACAGCCTTAAAATCTAAATATAAATCATCAGTTCATTGTTTAAATCTTTAAGTTTATTACAAATGGCTTTATTGATGTTACTTAACTCTCAAGAAAATAAATATATCATGTAAAAGGATACAATGGGCATGGTCTCGTATAATACTTTAGGGAAAGATTCAGAAATCACATTCTTCTCTCTGTCCCATCTTGCACCTTCTATGTAAAGACCAGTCATGTATACTCCATCAGACTGCAACGAAAAGAAATATCACATACATGATCAATACCATAACTAATGTTTAGTAATAAAGAAACTGTAGTAATTAGAACATTTACAAAAAAAAAGGTAAGTAACGATAACGGATAAGTTGTTCTTATGCTATAATGTACTACTCTATCACTAAGATGTTAGTCAAACATTCTCATTGACTGGGGCTCAATTACTATCACTATACACCATCATTCGATATTATCTGTATTGTAACTTAAACTTGCTTGCATGTGTTACACCCAGAGCCGGCGCTAACAGTAGGCGAACTAAGAGTCTGCCTAGGGCGCCGACTCTGGTGGGGCACCATCTGCTTTGCAGGATACATGTATCCCACTGCTGGCAGTCCCATTTTATAAAAAATTTTAAAATTTAAATGTGCATGTCAGGGCACCTCCTGGGTTAGAGGAGTTGGCTCACCAGCCCTCTTTGCATCACGACACACACAAAGGCTACTGCGCTCCCCTCTTTTGTGGGGAAGTCAGAGCATCTGAGGTCACGTGACCTTGTGGAGCTCTGACTACAGTGACTGTCGGGGAGCACATTGGTGTGGGAGCTAGGCAGAGCCTGACAAACTCTGCACCTGGATACTGGGGCAAGTCAAATTAATTTGATTTAAGTGGCAGAGTGTGTGTGTAAGTGGCAAAGTGTGTTTGTGTGTGATTGGCAGGGTTTGCGTGTGTGTGATTGGCAGAGTGTGTGTGTGTGATTGGCAGAACATGAGTGTAAGATTGTATTAACGGCAGAGTGTAAGTGTGTGTGACTGGCAAAATGTAAGTCTGTGTGTGTGTGTGTGTGGAGTGTAATAAATGGGTGCATCACAGTGCTCTATTGATATTGTGTGAGACACTGTGTATGTGTGGCTGCAGGTGCATGTGTGATTCTGTGTGTGTACATGTGCCTATGTGTACATGTGCCTCTGAATGTGTGACTGTGTGTATTTGGTGCTGAGGGCAGGATCTGCAAGGGGCAGCAAAAGATATGTTTGCCTAGGGCGGCAAAAAGTCTTGCTCCGGCCCTGGTTACACCCCAGATATAACCTTCTTCAGGTCCTTGCATCTGACAAACTTTTTGCAGGGTGAGATGTCCAACATTTGAAAACTAGAGTGACCTCCTCTCTACCCCATTAGCAAAAGGTTAAAGATATTAAGTATGGGTATAAATATAAGAGAAAAACAACAGTTATATTACAACCATTAATAATAATAACAAAGTTTTTAATCAGAAAAGGTGAATTGTGATATTCCCTCATTTTCATGTACGTCCGGGAGATGTTACTTTTGCTCAACATCCAGGAAATTTACTATTATCCAATTTAATGCTCATTTATTTACTCAGAAAGATAACGGACTGGGAATCAAAACCTGCAACCATAAGGATTACAAAATTCTATCTTATCCTGCCTGGTATTGTAAACATAGAGTATGGTGGTGTAGAGACTGGGGAGAGGTGGCAACTGTTGGCCCAGGGAGCACAAACAATTTAGGTTCCTTTGCTGGAACTCACTTGATATCATCATAGATAGAGATAGACACAAATAGACACATAATGTCCACAGATTGATAGGCAGAAAACTCAAAAGAGTTTTTTTCAACTGGGGAATTTAAAAGTAAAAACTGGTGCCACCCCAGCTCATTAAGTGAGATTAGACAGCACCATGGGAGGGCAATTGCCCTCCTGACCCACTTGCTTGCCATCCCCTGTGTAGAGTTCTGCCTAATGCACCATTGGCCTTCACCGTATGTTCTTAGCAATGCTTTAATTGTAGAGTGGAAATGTTTATAAAAACTGTTCTAAGTTTTATCACTGAGAGTGCTATTTTTGTAATTCAAGGATGCAATCTGGATGGTGTTTTAGGATTTTGTCAATTAACATTTAATCAAACATTTAATATTAAATATGAGAAAACCTAGTGTGCATGTTATTGTTGAGTACTGAAATTCAACACCTTATATTTCAATTCTATCTTCATAACATTTGGATTATTAATGATATTTTTCTGTAGGAGTTTGCTGGATGCAAACTTGAACAATTGGTATATTTCAATAATTGATAACAAAATGTATTACCGATGCACTGGCAATATCATAGCTGTTCTCATGCTGAGTTACATGAAAGTCAAGTTGCAGCAAGTCAATTGGTGTCTTGTGCTTCCTGGCATAATTCTGCAAAGCTCCAGTCAAAAAGGAGTGAGTAAAGTAAAACCCAGAAATCCAGAAAACATGTGGTGTGCCCTTCTGGATCCATTCCTAAAACACAAGCAAAAAAATGATTAAAATGGGCAATAGAACACAATGCTAACTGGAAAATCTAGGTATGAGTAGTTGTTTATTGTCAGGTTCGATCCACAGGTTCTCATCAACTGGGTTTCATATCCATGTATTCCTAAAGCACTTTTGTCTAACTGATCTCCAGGGATAGGCAAAGTGTCTGTGGCAGGGTCTTTGTAAACAGACAATATAATGATATTCTATGGACCAGTAAATGTCCACCGCACTGGCATCCTGGCTGTGGCATAATAATAGCAAAATAATACTGGCATATAACTGGGCAAATTGGCTGTGGCATAATAATGACAAAATAATACTGGCATATTAATGGGCAAATTGGCTGTGGCATATTAATGGCTAAATAACACTGGCTTATTAATGGAAAAATAATACTGGCACATTAATGGGCAAATAGGCTGTGGCTTATTAGTGGCAAAATAACACTGGCAGATTAATGGGAAAACTGTCTGGCTTATTAATAGCAAAATAATAATGGCATATTATTGGGCAAATTGGCTGTGGCTTATTAATTGGCAAGCTGACTATGGCATATTTAATTGACAAACATTGGCATCTTTTAAATGGCAAACTGGATGTTGCAAATTTGAATGACAATGTGACCGTGATATGTTAATTGGTACCTGACAGTGGCTTATTTTAATTGGCACAGTGATGCTGTAGTATGTTCTGTGGGGCAAGTGACACTGTGGTATGTTCTGTGGAGCAAATTGACACTAGACATGTGCAAAACTAAAATTTTGTTTTGTTTTCGTCCATTCGGACGAAAATGTTATTTATTTCGTCTAAAACAAATTTCGTTCATTATATGCATTCGTTTCAGACAAAATTCGTTCATTATTTTCGTTTCGTTTCGTTTTATTCGTTCGTTTTATAGAATACGTGTAATAATATTGGCTTTCTATAAACCGAACGAGAGCCCCATTCATAAGAAATTCTTATGAATGGGGCTCTCGTTCGGTTCATAGAAAGGCAATAGTACTACATGTTTTCTATAAGCCGAAAGTCTATAAACTGAACGTTCGGTTTATAGGCTGTCGGCTTATGTAATACATGTAATCCTATTGCTATTCTATAAACCGAACATTCGGTTTATAGAATAGCAATAGGATTACATGTATTACATAAGCCGACAGCCTATAAACCGAACGTTCGGTTTATAGGCTGTCGGCATTTCACTACACGGAGACAAAGTCTCCATTCATTTAAATTTATGAATGGAGACTCTGTCTCCTTGTAGTGAAATGCCGATAGCCTATAAACCGAACGTTCGGTTTATAGGCTGTCGGCTTATGTAATACATGTAATCCTATTCTATAAACCAAACCGAATGCCAATAGACTTACATGCATTCCATAAACCGAAAGTTGTTCATTATGTCGTTTTATGGAATGTAAGTGTACTATGCTATTGTATTCTATAAACCGACTCTATTTCGGCTTATAGAATGCAATAGTACTACGAATGGACGAATGAACGAATGATTTTCGTTTATTAACCATTCGTTCATTCGTCTTTCGTTAGCTTAGCATTTTCGTTATTCGTTTTTCGGACGAATGGACGAAAATGCTATTTTCGGACGAAAATGCATTCGTCCGAAAACGAATGCACATGTCTAATTGACACTGTGGCATGCCAATTTGTGTGGGTGCAATATGAGCGCAAGCCAAGTGCTGTGGGTGCAATATAGGTGCATGTCAAGTGCTGTGGGTACTGTGTGGTGCTGTGTTAAGTCCTTTAGGTTCAATGTGGGTGCAGCGGAAGGGAATAAAAACAAGAAATGCAATTTTTCAATAACATTTTTACAACAAATGAAAATAGTTGAATATAATATTAAAAAGTTCATATAAGTATAACTGCAACTAGTGAGAGAGAGAGATGTGTATAGATATTTATTGTTTAAGAATTGTACAATTGTCACCTCATGGGGCTCTTGTGTGTGGCATAACTATGGGGCTATAATATATATTATACTGAGAGCACTGTGGATATGTCTTTATCCTTTTTTTGAGCCACTGAAGATTCCTTGAATTCCACATGGATAAAATCTGATGGATTTATGTATTTAAGTATTTTCTACTTTGTTTGTGCAGTCTGATTAAAGGTATATTGGTTGTGCTATTCATTTTTCTGTTTTACTGTGAATTTACTTAAAGGGTGAAACACTTATTTTAATAGCAGTGCCACTCTATTAGAGATAACTATTAATAACTATATCATTTTTTCTATATATTTTCTAGCCCTAGTATTAACTTATTTTTGAGAGTTTACATTTACTTGTATAACATGCCTGAAGAGCAGACCTATGCAGCTTTGAAACCGTACACTCTAAATCTGCTAAATTAACCAATTAATGTATTAAAAATCTAGCCACTCTGTACATTTCCCTCTTTAAATCCTAAAATATCAAGTGATAACCTTATTGGCTTTGCTTCTTCATTTAGCAGAAATAAGTGTATCTCCTTTTATGAAATATTGAGTGTTTATAAGTTTGTTTAAGCTATTAAATGCACAGAAGCAGGTGTCATTGAACCTCTGACTGGTACTGTTTCCATGTAAGATCCTTGTGTAAAAATTTAGATTATGGAAGGCAGAGTAAGTTATTAGAGCATGGAGCATACAGGGTATTCCAGCAGTTCAATAGTTATTTTCCATCCAGGTAGCATCTGGCTTAAATCAGCTCGTGGGAAGTAGACATTACACAGTTTGAAGTAGGATTTAGATGACTCACACCACAGTAAACGTGTAATTTACTACTGCTCCCCAGAAGATTGTAGCTTTCTGTCACTCACCATCTTCTGGCAGGCATCTTTAGGATGGTTTGATGTGTAAACAGTGTTTTAAATTATTGCCCACATAGCTCCAATATCCTGAACCAAATAAGGTCTGACTACCTTAAAGCTGACTGCAAACACAACCCATCAGAGTAATAAAACTAAGTATAAATCTCCGGAAAGGAGGGTGTTTTAGGTTATTACCCTAGAGGTCATAAAACTGCCTGCCCATGGAATCTGAAGCAAATAGTTCATTATTTAATGAATAGACTATATATATATATATACACATACATGTCATGAATTTCCTAAATAGTTTTTGGAGCTGTCCAACACATAAACCTGCTAATTAGAGATGATCATTCTATCTATTTTTTTTTTTTAAATGACACCATCTCTGGTAACACACTCCTAAAATCTTATTGTCCCTCTTTGGCCATTTGAAATGTTGAGAGGAATGCTTTTATCTTACCTTAAAAAAATCCAGTCTTTGTACAAGGTCAGTAATATAACTCCCCAAAGGTTTCAAGGAAGGATAGGATTTAGCAGACCACAAAGCGGGGACCTAATTGTGAAATAAATACATTTAAAAATGATTAAACATATTTGCATTGTGGGGCTACACATTAGTGCCATCAATGTCACAGAAAAAAAGGCTTTTGAAATTAATTAAATGTACTTTTACAAAAAAAGATATACATGACTTTTTCATTTTAGAGATATAAACAAAACATGTGACTTCTTTAAAAAAAATAAAAAAACGTACTTTTTTTTATATATGATACTGGCTGGTTTTATTGGGTTACCACAAGTTCAGAGGTTTTTGTTTTTTTCTTATTGCATTTAAATGTCTGATTATTATTGTTAAATCAGTCTGTTATTTAGAACAATAAAAATATGAAACGATCTTTATATTACCAGTAAACCATCGTCAATTGATTTCTTTGTATAGAGAAAATAGATATGCTGTGCGCATGTTCCTTCTTTTTTATATTTATCCATGGATTGTATTGTGTGTGTTTGTAGACGCTTTGATATAGAAACAGGCAACAATACACATTTAAAATCAAATTATGCAGCAGGCATGACAGGTCTCAAAGGAATGGAAAATGTGGAAAGCAAAGTGTGAAAAAGATTCTTTGCAATGTAGAGACAGCAAGATGAGTAATGAGAATCCTAATGTACTATGACAGCACTTGCATATTAATCCCAATGGCAAGCCACATTGTAAGGCACACTTATCACTGCACACAAATCACTTACTTTGCCAACAATCATGCTGCTGAACAAATCATCTAACTCATGTGACATCACAGATAGACCAGAAATGGCTTTCTTTAATTCTTGCAGGCTCATACGAATCGTAGAGGTCAGTCGGTTAAACCTCAATAGCTCGTGAACCAGTACAGTGTTCATGGATTCTGTGTATTGAGTTGGATATTGGTTCTAAAACAGAAACATATGATGGCAAGTCAGAAACCTTTTTGAAGAGCTTTTAGCTGACAATACAATGTTTCTGTTACATACCACCTAACAGTCCTCTCATGAGGCCCAGGATGCCGGGGCTATGGCCTTTTGAGGGACATGTCAGAGCTCTTGCATATGGTTAACCAACCATAAAGCATTATTAGACAATTTGACAAACAAGTGCACGTGTGTGCTAGATGCTGATTAACCACCATGCACTTATTGCATGGAGTTTACTAAATGTGAGCATGAGCAGAATGCACTAACCACAAGTGTCTTGGAGATTTGGTCCCAGATAAGGACTGTCCTGCATAAACACAGTTTTTCTAAGAATTAATATGAAGGGCATTCTACTTGCCCTGTATTACTGTGAACAGAAAATATATTACATATTAAATATCACAATACTATACAGTCTTTCACTCCATTAATGTCTTTATTATAGGCTAGACTGCAAATCTTAACATCTAGAACTGTTGATGTATTGCAGAAGTAGTAAACCTACTTTTATGGGAATGTAAAATAAATCAAACAAAGATTTTGCTACCCATTCGACAGGAAGGTGCATTAAAAAATAATTAGTTACCTCTATTCTCATTAGTCCTGTAAATGTTTTGTTTAGTTTGAATAAAGTTGGTTTAAACTGGTGTTGGACTGTATTACCTCTAAATAATTACATTTTTCTATGGCCCACATTCTATTCTTTAACATTACTGAAAATAAAAATATGTAATGCGGCCCAATACGCAATCTATGTCTGATTATGTGGCCCTGCTATGCAAATTTTCTGTGGGAAACATTGTATACATCATATTTCTGTTTCAATTTTCTTTGGAAGTATAGTGATTTAATAATGTTTACCAATTAACTCTGAAAGATCATTTTTCCCTTACTTAGTTGTTTTAATTATAATTTTAAAGACATCACAAAAAAGGTGTTTATAGTTGTTATATGGATCCATGGAATAAATCTAGCTGGGAGTTCTAGTCAGCATCAATTATTAAGATACAATGTAGGTAATATTAGGTGAATTTGAACATGGTAAAACATGTGACTCATACCATGACTTCTTCTACATTAAAATCTGCTGGAATCTTCCCTAGGATGTCAGCTGTAAGTTCTTGGACAATTTCTGATGATGATTTTCCAGCTCTGCTAGTCTAGGCAGTAAATAAATGACACAATGGCAGACATATTCAATTTAAATGGTACAATTGAGAAATAAATGACACATTTATGTGAATATTGCATACATTTATGTTATGACTAAAAATAGTTATGTTAATGGAACTGGAAAAGATTAATGGAGATAAAGATGAATGGGCATGTTGGGTTCTATTCAAGGACTTTAGTTAATTTACCTCTGGTAACTGAATGTCAAATATTGAGTCAAAAGTCACTGATAAGTGATAACGCAGGTCATTGAATGGAGTCTATTGTATCTAATACCAATTTGTTATTAATAAAGTTTAAAACATTTCATAAGAGGGTAATGTGTCCTACTGTACATTAAAATAATTTTCTTTTTATATCTTTTTCTAATCATTTCTTTGCTATTATATTATTTATCAGTTAATATTTAGTGCAGAACACTAATATTTAGCTACGCAACCAACTTATTCAAAACTGAACACTGTACCTCTTTTGGTAAAGTTGTTAAAATTGAATCAAATAGCTCTGCTGTCTCCTTGTGCTCTTTAGTGATATTGCCATTCACATGAAGTCCAAATACCTACGTAAAGTGTAATTGGTTATTATCAAAACCAGATTGGCAAATAATTTCCAATCACAAATTGCATCAATTCAGTATACTGCAAGATTGTACAGATGAAATAAAAAAAACAAAACATTAAAGTCCAAAATATCACCTCAGGTTTTATTCTGGTTTTATTCTGATTCTTTCTGATATTCCAGTGTTACAAGTGTCTCCCCAGTCTTTTACCTACACCTGTTTTATTATTTTTTTTTACAATGAAAGCTTTGATAACCTATATCCTTCTACAGCCATCTTATATGTCCCTCCAAACTGTTTACCCTTAGGTGTGGTTTTGTACAGTGGATATAAAAAGTCTACACACCCCTGTTAAAATGTCAGGTTTCTGTGCTGTAAAAAAATGAGACAAAGATAAATCATTTCAGAACCTTTTCTACCTTTAATGTGACCTATAAACTGTACAACTCAATTGAAAAACAAACTGAAATCTTTTAGGTAGAGGGAAGAAAAAATATAAAAATAAAATAATGTGGTTGCATAAGTGTGCACACCCTTAAACTAATACTTTGTTGAAGCACCTTTTGATTTTATTACAGCACTCAGTCTTTTTGGGTATGAGTCTATCAGCATGGCACATTTTGACTTGGCAAGATTTGCCCACTCTTCTTTGCAAAAACACTCCAAATCTGTCAGATTGTGAGGGCATCTCCTGTGCACACCCCTCTTCAGATCACCCAACAGATTTTCAATCAGATTCAGGTCTGGGCTCTGGCTGGGCCATTCCAAAACTTTAATCTTCTTCTGGTGAAGCCATTCCTTTGTTGATTTGGATGTATGCTTTGGGTCGTTGTCATGCTGAAAGATGAAGTTCCTCTTCATGTTCAGCTTTCTAGCAGAAGCCTGAAGGTTTTGTGCCAATATTGACTGGTATTTGGAACTGTTCATAATTCCCTCTATCTTAACTAAGGCCCCAGTTCCAGCTGAAGAAAAACAGCCCCAAAGCATGATGCTGCCACCACCATGCTTCACTGTGGGTATGGTGTTCTTTTGGTGATGTGCAGTGTTGTTTTTGCGCCCAACATATCTTTTGTAATTATGGCCAAAAAGTTCAACCTTGGTTTAATCAGACCATAACACCTTTTTTCCACATGCTTTTAGAAGACTTCAGATGTGTTTTTGCAAAATGTAGCCTGGCTTGGATGTTTTTCTTCGTAAGAAAAGGCTTTCGTCTTGCCACTCTACCCCATAGCCCAGACATATGAAGAGTACGGGAGATTGTTGTCACATGTACCACACAGCCAGTACTTGCCAGATATTCCTGCAGCTCCTTTAATGTTGCTGTAGGCCTCTTGGTAGCCTTCCAAACCAGTTTTCTTCTCGTCTTTTCATCAATTTTGGAGGGAGCTCCAGTTCTTGGTAATGTCACTGTTGTGCCATATTTTCTCCACTTGATGACTGTCTTCACTGTGTTCCATGGTATATCTAATCCCTTGGAAATTCTTTTGTACCCTTCTCCTGACTGATACCTTTTAACAATGAGATCTTTCTGATGTTTTGGAAGCTCTCTGTGGAACATGGCTTTTGCTGTGGGATGCGACTAAGAAAATTTCAGGAAAGACCAACTAGCAGCTGAACTTTATTTGGGGTTAATCAGAGGCACTTTAAATGATGGCAGGTGTATGCTGACTCCTATTTAACATGATTTGGAATGTGAATGCTTAATTCTGAACCCAGCTACATCCCCAGTTATTAGAGGGTGTGCACACTTATGCAACCACATTATTTTATTTTTATATTTTTTCTTCCCTCTATCTAAAAGATTTCAGTTTGTTTTTCAATTGAGTTGTACAGTTTATAGGTCACATTAAGGGAAATGGTTTATCGTTGTCTCATTTATTTACAGCATAGAAACCTGACATTTTAACAGGGGTGTGTAGACTTTTTATATCCACTGTATGTCAATCAATCAGGGGAGAGCTAGCAATTTTTTTTCCAGGACCAAGCAGTTGGTACCCAGTGCATATTAATTATTTTGTAGTCTCTCCTCTAACACGTGTATGGGATCTGCATGTTGCCCCCATAATTTATCCTCTCATCTTTCTAGTTCCTTAGCCTTGTATCCCCATTTTTTATGTACCTTTATATTACAAAAAACCCCAGCAGATAAAGTCAATGCTTAAACTAGTGATGGCAAAGGCTTTTAAGCTTAAGTGCCTATTTTTATGAAATATACCAAGTTAATGATCTTAAAGTGGAATGTCTCCCTATATTATGACACATATCTCCCATTTTTATTCCAGACTCTTTCTTTTAGTTTTCCATTCTTCTATTTTTGTTTCCTATCCTTTAGTTGTTCCATCTCAGTGTCTCCATATTGCTCCATATATGATGATGGTGACAATGAAGTCAGGATGCTAAGTACCACGTCAGAGGCTCATGAGTGCCACAAGTAGCACCCGTGCCATAGGTTTGCCATCACTGGTTTAGACTGACTACACATAGTATGGCCAACGAGGGAAATCTCTTGGTATTCTGGTTACCCAGTCCAGCCCTAATTGTTGAACAACGCCTTTTGTCCCCAATTACATTAATTTTTACCATAATGTTGATATTGATTTCAGATATGCAACATGAGTAATGTTTTTTTCCCCCATCATGACATATTGCAACATTTATATTTATATTTTAAAATAAAATCAATATTTAGTAGAATATGTTGCATACTTGTCTATACAGAATTTGTTCTTCTAGTGAGAAAATGATTGCATATTTATTACTCTAATCTCACACAGCTACTTTCTGGAACATTTTAGTACAGTTTTATATTTACAAAATTTCAGGATGAAATATGTAATATTTTATAATAGTTTATTAAAGCTATGTACTTCATTGCTTCAACTAGTACATTTGGTACTTTTGTGCTAGATATTGCAATAATCGTTTTAAGATATTTTTTTTTTCCATAGGAATTGTAAGTATTGATGTGTGCAGTCCCCGAGGTGAAAGAAGGCTAATTCCACCAAAATGTGCATATTCTCTGATAATCAAAATCCATTTTCTGACCCCAAAGATTAAGGCTTGGTAAAAACATGGTGTTCATTGTGTGCAATGCATTTCTTTGGAATGTGAGAATGCTCAGAGCTGTTATTTTCAAATTTAACAGGAAACTCTATTATAAATGCATCATTTTTATATGTTTATCAAACCAATTTTCAATGATAAAAATGTTCAAATGTGAATAGTACTGCTAACCCATTAATTTAAACTAAAATATTTTACAATATTGAAGAATACCCAGGAGTAACCAATTCCTTCTTGATTAAGAATTATTACAAAATTTTAATTTTAAGACCACTGTTTCCCTCATGAAAAGACAAAAGTGCTATTCTTTAAAAAAGAGTTTTATGTCAGAAAACATACCTGTGGATCAGTGTTAAGAGGTAGGCTTTTTATGTATTCCAGATAGCTTTCATGGGCTCCATTACTGGGAGCAAAATACTTGCCACTGGGAGAAAATGTATAGTTTTCATCAATAATTAAAGATTCACAAATAAATTTATCCAGCAAACTTAGAAGAAGACGCCTGTCTTGATTATCTGTGACTCTTCCACCATAATTACACTCTCCAGTGAGATAACTAATGGCATCGAGAGGTGTGTGATCATATTCATTGAGGAACATCTGCAATATCAAAAACAATAAAATAATTTGAGCCAAACTGAAAGAATTGGCAACATTTTCTTAAATGTGTTTATTAAAGAGCCCACAAATTAGCAGAATCAAACACATATATAGTATTTTATTCCAAGTGTGTAGAAAACATAAACAATTGTTCTCCAATATGATGATAAGTAATAAACACACACGCACAAGCACACTGTCTACTGTTTCTCTTGCACACATTTCCTTCCGATTGCTGTGAACTGGGCTGCAATCAAGGCTGGCCTTTTGGGTGTGCGACCTGTGTGAACGCATAGGGTGCAACACCCCAGGGGGCTTCATGTTAAAAAAACCCAAAAAAACCTTTGCAGGTAGAGGCACTGGCTGGGGAGATCAAATGATCTCACCTCACCTGCCCTCTGTATGCCCACAGTGCAGTATGTCTGCACTAAGTGATGATAAATGGCATCGGATTTCCGATGCCCTGCATTATCACTAAACATGGTGGAGCGCGAGCAGCACTTACTGAGCTCCATTTAACACACTGAGCTTATGCTGCCCAAGCTCCAAGTAAGAATGGGATGGGAAAGAGAACAGAGGAGCTGGGGGAGAGAATGGATGAGGGAGAAGGAGAGAACAGAGATGGAGGGAGGAGGGGGAGGAGAGAACAGAGATGGAGGGAGGAGGGGGAGGAGAGAACAGAGATGGGGAAGAGGGGGAGAGAGAACAGAGATGGGGAGGAGGGGGAGAGAGAACAGACATGGGCAAAGAGAACAGAGATGGGGAGGAGGGGGAGAGAGATCAGAGATGGGGAGGAGTGGGAGAGAAAACAGAAATGGGGAGGAGGGAGAGAGAGAACAGAGATGGGGAGGATGGGAGTGAGAGATCAGAGATGGGGAGGAGTGGGAGAGAAAACAGAAATGGGGAGGAGGGAGAGAGAGAACAGATATGGGGAGGGGAAGGAGAGGCAAAGAGATATGGGGAGAGGGAAAGAGATATGGGGAGGGGAGATAACAGATATGGGGAGAAGAAAACATATGGGAAGGGGAAAGAGATAAAAGGATTGAGGAGGAGGAGGGAGAAAGAGAGAACAGATATGGGGCGTGAGAGACAGACACAAGCGTGGGGAGAGGAGAGACAAACATGGGAAGGGAGGGAGACATAAAATTGGGGGGTTGGAGAGAGACAGACATGGCAAGGAAGAGAAAAGAGACAAACATGGGAAGGGAGAAAGATATAAATGGAGTAATAGTAAAGAGACAGGCATGTGGAGGGAGAGGAGACAGAGAGACACGAGGGTAGAGGGGGTGTGTGCTACGGGGGTGGCCCGCACAGGCACCTGAACACCTAAGGCCGGCCCTGGCTGCAATTCACACCAATGACCTATTTCCCCAAAACAACAGAAGAAAACTGACAAATGGAAGCACTTAAGAATTAGATAATAGATGCATTGCACAAAAACACTATAGTTCTTAGGCCAGACATTTACGGGACATTCCAGCATGTTGATAGGGTCCTGTGTGAGATTAGCTTACAGGGTTAACAGCTAACAGTAGATAACAAAAACAGCATTACCTTTCGAGAAAAGAAGGGCATGAACATGTTTAATAACCACTACTATATAAATTCCATTTTTTTTTCTATACGTTATACAAGCTACACCTATTATTTATGCTGTTTAGGTTCAATTGTGGAGACACTGGATAGAAGTTTTCCCACCAATCAGCGGTGTAGTTTCTCCTGCCCAATCAGTTATTTCCTTTAGTGTCTGGAGGAATGTAGGTATAATCGGTTCAGTTTTCTTTCATTTTTCATAAAAAAAAATATATTTGCGTATGCACTTTCATTTGGTTGATAAGCTATATACATGAATATATTTACTGCCTGTCACATTATGAATGTATCATAATGATCCACTGTTTACTTATGCATTTTCAGTAAATCTAAAGAGTCTAATCTCCCTAGAAATCTAATTTAGTGCTCAATACCACCCCTCCTATAACCATGCACCCTTGTGTAGGCTCATCCAGGCTGTATCCAGGCATTTCTGTATCCTTCTTGCTTTACTTTCTTGTTTATCATGTTATGCTTATTTCTGCCCTGCCTTGTATTCCTGCGTTGGCCTAGCTACAGATTGGTGCCTGCCAAGTCTGGCTATAGTACGGCACCTACCCAAACCTAGCAATAGTCCGGTACCTGCCAAGTCTAACCCCAACTGGCACCTGCCTAAGTCTAGCTAGTCCGGTACCTGCCCAAGCCTAACCATTGACCAGTAACTGCCTGAATCTGGCTATTTTCTGGCACCTGCCCTATCTTGCCCTGTATCCTGATTCCCTGTATTTCTCAGCCCTGTCTCAGAACTGTGTTAAACTCTCATTCATGCCCTGTTTTCATGTTTACCTTGTTCTCTGTTCTGATCCATATCTGGTTTTCTGTTCTGCCTCTCATGGTTCCATTCTAGGTTTTCTTGGAGTCCCTCTACCTTGTTAGTGTAACCATGCACCTTTGTGCAGGGTCATCCATGCTGTATCCAGGCATAATTTTTTATCCTTCTTGCTTTGGTTTCTTGTTTATTATGTATGCTTATTCCTGTCCTTGCCCTGTCCTGTAGTCCTGTTCTTGCCCTGTAGTCCTGTCCTTGCCCTGTAGTCCAGTCCTTGCCCTGTATTCCAGTCCTTATGTTTCATTCCAGGTTTTCTCTCATTCCATCTGCTTTGTTAGTTTACATCTATTTAAACCACACACCCGTTTCTGTTCAGTCCTTAGTAGTGCAGTCTACAGGTATTTCCTCTGTGTCTAAGATTTTATTTGTTTTTGCTTTGCCCATAGTATGTCTTAGTTAGGGACTTGCCTAATGTGGGGTACCTTGACGTGGTTGGCAAGCTAACATCTAATTGGCCAATTGGTGAACTAAACCCCAGCTTTACCATCTTTAGTATTAGGCTAGTTCCTGTATTTTTGTTTGTTCCTTTGTATGTTTCTCTCATGTCCCTTAGCCCTGTGTTTTGTATTACTTATCCTTAGTATGGTTTCTGCTTTATCTTGCTTATGTCTTGCATCTGTCCTGTAGCCCTGTAGCCCTGCACTCTGTAATTCTGTTTGATTCTCCCTCTGTTGCTGTTCTGTTTTAGCTCTGCTTGACTGTCTCTTCCTTGCAATGAATCCTTGACACAGCATCAGCTTCACAGGGCCTGGTATGTGACTGCATAAACTTGGGGTCCCAAACCTCCAAGGGATTGCAGTTACCCAGAACCAGGTCCTGTGTCTCCACATTGCAATGTGGCTCCTGATCTCGGGCGCTCAGTGTCTATTACCATCTTCTAAAATGTATATGTATAGGTAGGATCATCAGTCATCAGTCCCCCAACCAGAAATATAAACATGACCAATCTCCCCCCCCCCCCCCAAATGTTCCTGTAGGGTTGGTGTTCTCCAATATCCCATACACCGCTACCCCAAGAGTTGCTTACTGAAGCCTTGTTCTGTACAGTCAATACATTGCTATAGTCAAAGAAACAAACAAGGATTTTAAAATCCCTAACATTATAAAGGTTTCAAAAATCTATGAAAAGTGATTCACTGTGATTGCATCGTTTATTGGCAGGGAAATGTTGATAATTTGTTATCATTGCTTACCCATGATAAGCAATACTGATGCCATATATTTTTGGCTATTTTTCATATAAAAGCAATTGTGACCATCCATTGTCTTTATGTTATTTTGTGTATATTTTTATGTCTCTGAAAAAAATCCTGTATGCTTACTTTTTAAATTGTATAAATAAAATGTGTATTATCTATGAATCGTTCAGTAGGACTGATACATAGATAACAATTTCCAATTGTTGTGATGTAAAATTATTAGTTAAATTTACCGAATCAAATCATTACATCATTGCAGAATGGCAGTCTACAGTTTATAAAAATAAGACATACCAGTATTTACTTATAGTGTGCTGTTATATTTATACCCACTTGGTGGCAATGTTTCACAAGAAATATAATAGCATAACTACCATCACACATACTGTACCTATCCAGCCTTATTTGCATTTGTATGTATTTGGATATATATTGACAATCAGTTCAACTGAAAATTACTAAACTTGATTTTTTTTAAAAAAGTGCACCTATTCTGTATCTCTGATTTTTAAAACTCAGTGTCAAGCAAAACAAGGTAAATGCAGCATGCCTGAGCTAAAATAGGGTTTACTACATAATATGTAATTATTTAATCTTCATTGTTTTAATAATGTCTTTCACATGCTGCAGTCATTATTTTGTCAATGTACTTAATTTCAAACAAGATTTTATTGAGGAAATGTTTTGCTGCCTCTCAGCTTCACATGTATGAATTAGGCCTTGTTTTTAGTAAGTTTGTAATAAGATTTGTGTGGGTTTTTTAAGATAAAATTCTCACAAATAATACTGCACTGATAAACTTGATGGTATGAAATGTGCCTCACTGTGGTGTGAGCATGTAATATATATATTTATAAAGATAAATTCTGTATCATAGGGGGTCATGTACTAAACAAGTGCAGCGGGTAAAAAAGTAGGTAAAACATGAGTAAGGAACAATTTACGACTATTTGTAACATTCTGCGCTTTTCCCCCTCTGATTTGCTACTCTTCCGTTTATTTTTATTTAGCGCGCATTTTTCCGGTTGTGCTAATAAATTACGCATGCTAAAGAGTTTTGCGAATATTTCATGAAAAATAATTCTTATTTGCGTGTGAAAATTACACCAGCTTTTAGCAAGTGCTATCAAAAGAGGAATAAAAAATATTCGCAAACTTGCCTGTTTTTATTCGCAATTATGAACGTTTTTATTTGCAATTTGCTCATATGTACTATTTGACTGTTAAATATTTAGTACATTGCAATAGAAGCAAAGCGCAAAAATAGGTTTGCATATAAAATATATTTGTTTTTTTTTAGTACATGGCCCTCCAAGTACCGTATTTGCTCGATTATAAGACGACCCTGATTATAAGACGACCCCCCAAACTTTGGATATTCCTTTAGGAAAAAAAACTAAAAGCATGAATATAAGACAACCCTATAGGAAAAAAGTTAAACTTGTATATATTCACATGTAAATTGCTTTTTTAATAAAAAATTATATTAAAAAAAAGCATTTCTTGTTTTTATTTCCTTTTATGTGCCAATTCTGCCTCTCTTTCCCCTGCCCCCAGCTTTGTCTCTCTCCTCCTCCCTTTGACTCCCCCCTCTCCTCTGTCTCTCCCCCCCCTTGTTTCTCTCTGCCCCCCTCCCTCCCCTTGTTGCTCTGTCCCCCCCCCCTCCCTCTGTCTCTTCCCCTCTTCCTCCCCTTGTAGCTCTGTCTCTTCCCACTTCCCTTCCCTTGTTGCTCTGTCCCTCCCTCTCTGCCCCCCTCCCTCCCCCTGTCTCTTCCCCCTCCCTCCCCCTGTCTCTGTGCCCCCCTCCCTCCCCTGTCTCTCTGCCACCTCCCTCCCCTGTCTCTCTGCCCCCTCCCTCCCCCTCACCTGGAAGTCGATCCCTGGTGGCTAGTGGGGGCAGCCGGGGGATGTCTGCACGATACGTGCAAACATCCTCCATGCTGCCCGACACGGCAGTCTATTATGACGGACAGCTGGTCCGTCATAATAGTCTGCCGTGTCAGGCAGCATGGAGGATGTCTGCACGTATCGTGCAGACATCCCCCGGCTGCCCGATTCTCCCTGGTGCCTAGTGGGGCAGCAGAGGATGTCTGCGCGATGAGCGCAGACCTCCCCCGCTGCCGCCGGCACGAACGCCGGGACTTCTGTGACGAAAGCGGAAGTACCCGGCTTCTTCATAGAAGCCCCGGCGGTGGTGGCTCATCGCGCAGACTTCCCCTGCTGTTAGAGAGGGGGATCCAGGTCCACTGCAGTTCTGCTGGGGACCTGGATCCATGTCTTATAGTCTGAGCTCAATTTGAGGTCAGATTATAAGAAGACCTCGATTATAAGACGAGGGGTAGTTTTCATAAAAAAAATTCTGAAAAAAACCTTGTCTTATAATCGAGCAAATACGGTAGATAAAATTGTAGCAATCCATAGGAACATTCCACGGGTTTCCATAGTGATTGCACTGCTTTTAGAACTTTGCCCCAGATCAGATTTTCAATATTATGCAAACAACCATTAGAAAGTACATAAACCTGTTTGAAATGATTGGGTCTATTCAATAAAGAGAGAATTGCAGGGAATTCAGATGTGAATTTCAAAAGTTGGAAAAATTCTCTTTTACATGGCTTTGAATAGTCTGAAATCTCAGATGAATACAATAAGAACTAAATAAATGTAATCCTAGTAGACAGAAGAAGGTTGATGGAGATGGTTGATAGTTCAAAATAAAAACATAATGCAGAAACATCCATTTTTAGCTTGTAAATTGCTTTGATAAGGAAGTTAGACAAGGACATCAATCTATTTTTTTTTTCTTTTTACTAATTTAAAACATTTTTTGGATTTATACAACACTTTTGCATAAAAGCATATACTTTTTACAATCATCTTTTCTAGTGATGTTAAAAGTGTTGCATATAACTATCACACTTTTCCATATACTCATGTACTGGGACCTACCTGAAGCTGCTTGGCACTGATTTTTAGATCAGCATCATTGAATTCATAAGGTATGTTCCAACCCAGTGATCCATATGTGCGTCTTTCTTGGACAAGTGCGTGGAAGAAACAAAGTCCAAATAAAAGTTTTCTCCACACCTGAAAAGAAAAGCCCGGCACACAAATTTATCCTTAAGCTTGAGAAGTCATGTATAACAGACATGCAATTACATTTTGAGTGTTTCATAATAAGCATTGAAATTACTATATACAAGAGCTATTAGGGATAGTTGACTGAGCTTTCTTGAATTTTGTCAGTCTCATCAATTGTGAACACAGAGTAACTTCCTTACTGTCACCTACAGAGAGATTCCCCTACTCTAGGTAAATCATGATGCAGATATTTTGCTTTACCTCATGGACAGTCAAGCAGTGAGAATTTTTTTTTTTTTACAACTTTTTACTTAACTTTCTTCTCAAGCAGTTTTTGCTGTAGATATTGGCATGCAACTAAATTATAAATAATTGGAATATGTGAGTCATGTTTAACTTGTTGTTAGGTTAATTATTTAATATTATGCAAAAAGCCATTATATTTAGCACAGCAGGGACAGCATGACTCAATTTCCAGATTAATCTATTTTTTTTGTGTGGATTTCTTTTCATATTAAGAGTATACATACCAAAAATATAATCACTGAACAATGATGTGTTTAGGACTGATACTACCTTTGACATGTGCAAATGTTGGTGTTATTTTCTCATTCATATTCTCTCTTGTCCATCACAATTTAAGTCTTTTGGCTCTTAATTAATTAAATAACCAATACATGCCATCTATCAACTGTGTTAGGCATTACTGTTCTTTCCTTTCTCCACACTTAGCCCCCATGGTGTCTAGTGGGGGCAGCATTGGAGGATGCCTTTACGCTGTGTAAAAATATCCCAGACACTTCCACCAGGTCTCCTGAAGCAAAAAAACAAAAACAGGAGGTTGTGTAACGCTGGTAATCCAACTTAGAATACCTAGTGAAAGGGTTGGGCACAGCGCACAAGCATCCTCTTATGTGGTTCCCACTAAACACCAAGGAGACTGGGGGACACAGACGGCACTGGTAAGCTGTTTGGGGACAGGATTGGTAATGGCCTACTGTCTGGGAACAGTAGTGGCAATCTGTTTGGGCACAGTGGTGACAATTAAATGCTGCTAGGGGGCAATGGTGGCACTGGCAAACTGCTTTGGACACATATGGTGCTGGCAAGCTGTAAGGGGACAGAGATGGTACTGGCAAGCTGTCTGGACACACATACACAATAGTAAAACTCTGTGACCTGAATCTAAGCCAAAGCCACATAGAATACTGGATGGCATTTTGCTTGCCATTCACACTTTTGTTACTGCTTTCATATAAACTAGACCTATAAAAATTATTTCCAAATCATCTCTTCAATAAATCACAAATGTGAATAATACACAAGATAATAACAGTAAATAATGTAGATATTATCAACCTGGCAGTACAAATAAAATATTATATTCCATTACCAGCTTTAAAAAGGTCTGAAAATAAAGGATTAATACCTTAAAATTCAGTTCTTCTGACCACTTCATAGAATAATTTTACTGTATTATCTTAGTCTCAATATTGTTATAACTCATGAATACCCATTTACTGGAGGAAAAATGTTAATCTCTATATGTATTAAAAAATGTATATACATATATGTATATAATATATGTAGTATAATTTACATAGAATAGAGCTACATATTCTATTACAACATGGCACTTAAAGCCAAGCATTGGATAGAAAGCAAGATTCTCTACGAAGTGTGACGTGACCTTAGTACAGAATAAAAACTGTCAGTTAAGAGCAGGAAGCGTTTTTGGAAAATTTCACATGGAGCTTAACTTCAGCAGAACCTACTGTTCTTTTATTATGCTGGGAGATCTTAATGTTATTGCAAAGGTCACTCACTGTGTGTGAATTCTTAGCTCTGCTGCCTTTGGAAACTTCATGGAGGGGAACTAACGAAAAACAGCTTAGTTATATTAGACAGTGTATATATATTTTGTGTGTGTGTGTGTGTGCATGCTTACATATATGTATGTTCTATAAACTAATATAGCTACTTTATTTTAAGGAATCATTGCACTAAATGTTACTTTAAAGGAAATAGATTGTAATTCCAATTTACATTTACTGCACGTTTGAATGTTACAATTGGAGGTGCAATATAATTCACCACAACTAATCACAATGTGAACATCCAAAACTCCAACAATAAAGCATAAAGATTTATCTCTGTGAAAAATACTTGAAGGGGTGTATTTAAACTTAACCACCATTATTACTGACCAAGAGAAATTATTTTAAAAAACTGACAAGTGATCCGCAAAAATCAGACATTAGAAGCAGAGTTGGAAACAGGAAACAATCTTCAACTTGCCTATATCTCTAAATTTCATCTAATTTTTGTAGTTCACTTGCAGTCCACTTGTCAGTTCAGTACGGTTTACTTTTTAGTGAGTAATCCCCAGACATTATCCAACAAGCCCCCATGCCAACATGAAATGGCCTATGTTGTTAAAATTAGCACCAGTATAGAGTCATATATATAAATAGGGGTTACATTCAATAGGGGTTTGAAAGCAACTGTTAAAGGGACACTTCCACCAAAAAATGAAAAGGTTAATTTTTTTTTTTATTTTGTATTGTTTATTTCAGATGTCTTATGTTTTTGTTATGTGACTGTTTTTAATAAAATATGTAACTTAACAAGTGTTACTGGGCGCCGTGATTTTGTGAAATATAGTGTTTTTGGGTGCCACCTCCTAGTGACATTCCAGCACAAATTTCTCGCTTTGGGGCTGGGGACACAGAATGCAGTCTATAAGTCTGAATTCTAACCATAGACTTGCATTGAATGGGAAGGTAATTTACCTATTACATCACAAGGGGGTGGAGTTATGATCTTGTTTGATCAGGTTAATCTCCTTTTTGTGTTGGAAGACAGGTAAAAAAAAAAAAGTCGTACACAGCCTCCTAGTTCTGCCCACTATGATACACAGGAGCAAGTTAGAGAGCAAGGGTGTATCTTATGACACCATCATGAAGGCTTTAGCCACATTTGTAAGTGAGATTGGCATGAAATATTCACAAAATGGAGCCAGCAGTTAACCACCTAATTTTATTTTTCCCTTTATATGCAATTAATTCAATCATATAAAAAAAAAAAAACAGTAGCACATGAATTATAAATGTGTTTGTTTTTAATGACCAGGTTAACTAGTTACATCTTATGTAAGTGGTAGTGTCCCTTTAACCTTGACACAAATGCCCTACATTATGTTGCTACTCTGTTAAAGGTAATGTTAGTTAAACAAATACCCTAACCTTCTGTATCTGACATATTCTGAAGTATTTTAAAAAATACATATCATTTCATCCCTATATTAGGGAAATTGTATTTTACACTTGTGCTTCTAGAAGAGAAAGTTGTCTTTAAGCTGTGGTCAGATTGTACATCAGATTTATTTTATATTTTCTTCATGGCAGTGTGTGAAAGTACTATACAAGTATATTTTATAATGCAGTTTTCCTTTCTGAAATACTGATGGCCCCAAAGTCCAAAAAGATTTGCCTATAGCAAAGAAGAATACATTTCAAAATCCCTTTAAAACCAGATTTATATTGATGGTATTAATAGTACTTTAGTTTAATCTAGGATATAAACCAATAATACCATATAAAATAATTCAAACATTCAACTATTGAATACATTTTTTTTATATAATAGAATTTCGTTTTTATATTACAAATTTGAAATTTAAAATCAGTATAAATGGGACTTCAGTAACTATATTAAATTTACTATATGGATATTGAAATGTATATTTAAATATTTATAATTTTAACAAAACAAAAAATATCATGGTTAAATAAAACAGCCATTCAAAGTTGTTTGCATTTAACATAGCTAAGAACAATAGGCTATATATTAACAAATCTTTTAATGTTTTTAATGATTTTAATTGTAAATTGGGGCATAACCTGGAAATCATAAATGAGCTGCACAATGTTAATCAGAAGGTCTCATTTTCAAAACGGTAAAGCAAAAGAGCTTTGATATAACATTCAGATATGACACTTTTCAAGTGGTTTGCCATAGCAGCTGTGAATGGTAATGTTGGGGGAAAGAGAGAGAGAAAAAAAGTGCTCATGTTACCATGGCAACTTATCTTGTCAGTCGAATTCACAAGTTCCCTCTTTTATTTTTTATTTCCTGAGGTAATGTATGATAGATATCTTTCCAAGGTTAGGAGAGAGGTTTACGGCAAAACAATAATCCTCTCATGAACTGCCCAAACAGATGAAAATATTTCTTAATTAAGCCCAAAGTCAAAGCAGAGTGCTCATTATAGTGAAATATTTGTCTGTATCAGCTGTTAAGCACAACGCTTGTGTGATTAGCATTAATGAGTACAATAATATCTCACAGATTATTCTCCTATTATTGTCAAAATAAACATGAATTCATCTTTATTTTCAATTTAAAAAAGGAGCACTTCTGCAAGAAACCGTTAGGTGACTGAATGTTCCTAGATATCCTTGGCCTTGTTTGGCATATGCTGTCCTAAATGGGAGGGATGGCAAGGGGGCAGTTGTCCCCAGGCTGCTCTCTAATCTCTCACTCGATGGACTGGGTCTGCACCATTTTTCATGTACCATATCTGTCAGTATATTGACCTGTCTATGAATATGTGTCAGAAATCTGTCTTACATGTGTGTCTATCTGATGATATGAGGTGGGCTGATGAAGTGGCACCAAGTGGAATTAAATGTTTATGCCCCCCAGGGGCAACTGTTGGCAGCCCACACCTACTGTTCTGAATGTTGAGATTTCTCCCGTTGACACATTAATTACTTTTGCAGTTTTTGAGAGGTCTAATTAGAACACTGATAATTTACATTTGGCCCTTTACAGAACTGGTAGTTGCTGTGTGTTCTAATTGTGATTTAGTTACTCCCAAGTTTAATTATACAATTATGTTCTTGTTCGTGCAGTGTTTCTGTCATTTTGTCCACCCCGCCATGTACATGCATGCACATGTATACATTGTGTAAAATGATGAGAGACTTAATGTCAGACATAAGATCAAAATAGCTACGATGGGAAAGTCAATTGTTTGGCCCTATTTTTGCAATTCAATTGTCAGTTAAATAAATCAAGCCCAGGTTTGTACATATTTGTGCTTGGATGAAGCACTCTATTGCATACTATTGTAATTTAATTTAAATTTCCTTGACAAAATATACTTATTTTGTCATTCAAAGGTTATTTGCCATTCAGTAAACAATGTCTTAATTTCTAGACACGTCTCTAATAGCCATTTTCGGAAATATTCCAGTAGAGCAGAAAAGTTCATTTAAAATCCAATTCTTAAAAAATGTATTTCATTTGTCAGATAAATCAAACAATTACTTTTTTTCTTATCTATTTTCTAAATTTAGATCGACACCTTCCTAAATGTGAAGGCTATCTTGTCTAACTCCTGACATAATGTAATCTCCTCCAGTCATTCCTATTTTCAAGCCTTTAATTCTTCTAATGCAGTTCCTGCTGTTTTGTTCAGCTGCAGGGAGAATTGACTGTGTGGACGTTTGACAATGACAAGAATCTCTCTTGTCAAATTAAATCACATTTATTGATGTAAAGGTGGATAGGTGGACTCTTTCCATCTGGGACAAAGGGACTTAACTGTTTAGTCTCTAACTAAAATAATTATTTAACATCTCATAACTACACGGCAGATTGAGGATGACTTTTAACTCCTATGGTTTTCGTAGGCATTTTATTAATTTTAAAATTACATGGTACTGGCACAGTAATACGTTGAAAATAAAACTCATATATTCCAAAACTGATTCTAAATAAATGAGGGAAAAACAGGAAATGTATTAAATTAAAACATTTTTGGGCCTAGGTGCCCATGAAACAAAATCTCAAAAGTGTAATCACAGTAAATAAGGGTCTTAACAAACAGTGTGATCACCAATTTAATGTTTTTTTGTTTGTATGTAAGTGTAGGAGCACTAAAACTTTTATTACAGGTTTCAGTAAGGCAGCTGGTATCACTGATCCCTGTGTAATACGTCTGTGGGCTAACCTTACATGCCAGGGGTCTTCCTCTACTGACACCCAGCCGTGAAGCTCCGTGAATGCGGAGTAGGCATCAGACACGGCTTAAAGTAGAAGCGTGCAATAGCAGTGTGTATTCCGTAATAACAGACTAAAGTTTGCACCTGGAAAAAGAGAGGAGACCCTGCTCCCACTATCACTCTGCCACCAATATCATCCAGGCTTAGAGACAGAGGGGTATGTGGATGGAAGAGGGGTGTGCTTCTATTTCTATTAGAAGAGATGCCTGTCCAGCAGAGGGGAGAAATTATGTCCTGCAGCCTTATAAAAATCCCCACAGACTTTTCCAGTAGTGCCCCAGTGTTCCAAAGCTTCCTGCATTTTGTCAAAATCCAGTTTCCTTGCTGTGCTACAGTGCCTTTTTTTGGATTGTCGGGTATTTGATCTTTGTCTTTTGAATTACACTTCTTGTCTCTACCCTTGAAATACACACTGTTAATTAATACCACCTGGCTTGACCTAATGCACCGTTCCTGACTATAGCTACTGCTTATCTCATTGACTTTGCTTCTGCCTCTATCTAGGTGGTTCAAACTGTATACTACCACAGACCACCTGGTATGGGAGCCTGGCATGAGATAGCATCCCCTCCTCCAACTCTCCTATAAAAACTCTGACAGTTAACTATGATTGCTTTACTCCAATAACGGCTACTCTTCAACTGCAGTCCTATGATGCTCAGAAAACAATTTATTTTTTTGATGCAAAACTAGGGTTGCCACACAGCCGCTTTCGTGTCAGCAAGCCTGGTAAATAAATGGCTTGAAGCCATTGTTAAGTGTAAAGAGGCAATAGCAAAGCTGTTTTTTTTATAAATAAAATGTGGCAACTCTATCCACAGCGCATTCCAGAAATAAATGATATGGCTTCCTTAATCTGTTGATAGCTAATCTACTGGTGTACTACATATACACAATACACTCAACATAACCTGCCACCTAAACATTGTTTGTTACGTAAATGTAGAGCATAAAAAACATCTATTTTTACTGCTAAATGATACATTTCAAAATATTTCTGCTAATGAAATGTATGTTTTAAATGTGTGTTTTCTGAGTTTCCGACCTTAGCACATTTTTCAGTGAAGTTGTTTATTGCAATTATAATGTGAAGTCATAAACAAGAGACAGAACAGTAAACAAGAGACAGAACAGACACATTTGAATTGTATCTTAATGTATAAACTGTAGTTCTGATAACACAAAGTATAGATAATTTAATTGCAAATACTAAGCAGTCCATTTGAGTTAGGAATTTAACAAAAAAACAACTAACTTTTAAGCTTGCAAGACAAAACTTGATTATGTTTCACATATTAAATGTGTAATAAGTTGTAGTGCGGGGGAGAAACCGGAGCTTGCCTTGTCTTACAAGACCCAGTGCTCTTAATCATATGCTAATGTTATGACATTATTAAGGTAAATAACTATAAATAAAGATATGCAATTAGGGTAAATAAAGCATTGTCATTTTAAAACAAAGGCCAGAATACTATTTGTAAAAATATGTTATATCTAGCATGAATACAAAACACTGGAATGCAAGCAATTTTCATTCAAAAAGAGAGAGGAAATAAAATAGGAAGTCACAGACCTATAGTAAGGTGTATTCAAAAGTATTACAAATCTGGAGAACAATAAAGTCATTAGGCTTTTTTGATCAACAGATCATGTAACACTAATATAAATAATTTGTAAATGAAAAATAAATGTATATGAAATTGACGGAAAACTCATTATAAACTGTATATTTATATTATTCCTAAACTCCATAAGAATATGGCACACCACCTGGGGCACACTAGTCTTGGGGATTGGAGGCTCTTTTGAGAACGTAAGTTGTTATTTGGATTATATTTTGCAAGGATAAACTGCTCAACTGATTATAATTTTGTTAGACAGGCTGATGATTTAAGAAACGTTTTGTGGTGGGGTTTTAGTTGGAAATCAATATCCAGGGGTTAAAAAGGACCCACAATTGCAAAAATGAAGAGTTGCTTTTTGGAAATAAAGTAGACAAGGAAGGTTTTGAGATATATTACTAGTTATAATGATCAGTGGCAGTATATAAAAAAATGGAGTAACCATTGGAAATTTTTAAAATTGGATTTCAATCTTGCGCAATTTGTCAGTGATTCCCCCCAAATGGCAGCCAAGAGATCACCTAACTTCAAGGACCTGTTGGTCAGGAGCAATTTTGAGAGGTCAAAACCAGAGTCAAACTGGCTTACCATGAAAGTACTAAAATGGCTGTTTTCCATGTCGCCACTGAAAGCCTAGCAGGTGTTATTCAAAACAAGAACGTGCAACAGAATAAAAAAGTGAAACATTTTAGATAACCATATAACCTTTAATACGACAGGAGTAATCTATGTTTTACTGTGATTATATAATATTGTCTACATGGAGACTAAAAGATTGTATTCTAGAATATATGGGTGACATCAGGAATAAAGTTAAGGATAGTCGAGCAGCCGTGCATTTTTTGACAGATTATGGTGGTAGGATTGATGATTTGAAGGCTTGGGGGTTGGAAAAAGTTTAAGTGGGGTTTTGGGGAGGTAACCTGGATAGAAAACTTTTGCAGAGTGTATGCCATTGGATAATACATTTACAGGTTATTTCACCTAATGGGATGAATGAAAAAAATCAGATAGGGTTTTCTGCCCTTTAATAATATTCCATTGGGTGTTTGTAGTAATTGTAACATGTATTGAAACTTCAGGGACTTGTGTCTGTGTGCTATTATATTGGAATAAGTTCTAAAATATCTCTCTATATAGAGATAAGGTAATTAGTAACCCTCACCTTGTTTAATATGGGCCTAAAATATGGCTTATTAAATTTTGTGGATAATAACAATGCAACTCTTAATATGTTATTTTCTGCCTTTGCCCCGTTAGATCCTTTTTGAAATGACCAAAGCTATTTTTGAGACTACAGCCTCCCATTACTTTCACTGTGTCTCAAAATGAAAGTCGACCTCCTCGTGTCATTCTCGAATTTTAGTGAATAGACCCAATAGTCTATGGGGGATGGGACACATCATCGCGGCTGTATCCGCTTCACCTCTTCACCGCTTCCTCTGCACCACAAGACAGCTCGTCGCTGGAGATTTAATCGCGGGACATTTCATCGCTAAAGGTAAGTTTATTTTAGTATTTTAGCTATTTTAGTTTATTTTAGTAAGGGTGGTTAGATTTAGGGCTTAGGGGGTTAGAATTAGGGTTTAGGGGGTTAGAATTAGTTTTTAGGGTTCGGGGTTAATTTTAGTATTGGGATTTTATGAGTTAATTTTAGTATTGGGGTTTTGGGGTTAATTTTAGTATTGGGATTTGGGGGGGCACTTGGGGGGGATCATTTATTAGGGGGGTATTTTCTTTTTACTTTTACATTTGTAAGCGCTGACAGTTCAGCGCTGAACTGTCAGCTCTTACATAGCCGCGTCCGCGATGAAGCAGCCGTGTTATTCTTTATTGCTGACAGTTCAGCGCTCTAACTGCCGCGCTGAACTGTCAGCGATGAAGATGCGGCGAAGAAGAGTCCTAGACCCTAGTCTACGCCAGATGTGGAATATAGACTTTTGGGAACACTGCCACAACAATATTTGCATGTGCTTTCTACTCTGCCTCCTTGATTTGTACTGGTAGCTTTAACATCTATACTCTATTAGATTTTATGGATACTTTTGAGGACATTGTATTTTTTTGTCCTAATTCAACTTAGTAGCCTTTTCTTCTTTTTCTTCTGTGCTGAAGTTCTTTTAAGCAATTACCAGCTTGCTTATGCTGTCGGCTTTTCTTAACTAGTTTTTGCATACCTAACATCAATTTAGACAGTCTAAGCAATATCACATTACTGTTTTAATAACTACCTTCTAGTTCAGCATATGCTTTATTAACAACTGTTTGCATATTTAACATCATTTCTGGTTGACAGATTATAAATATCTGTATTATGACAGATTAAATAATATTATATCCATAGTCTCCTGAATCTGATAACTGAATATACGGTACTGTACTCTGCACCAATGACAGATAGAGCAGGAACGCTTCTCTGTCAAGTTACAGCCCCCTTGCAACATTCAAAAGATAGTTTTAATAAGGCAGAATTGGTCCTCTGCCTGGTTAGAACTAATTTAGGGGTTTTGTCCCTCTTTAAGCCTACTGGAAAATAAAACCTCTTCCACTATTATTATCTACTTAAAGATGTAAAAATGAATTTATTTTAAAATGCTTATTAGATATTTTCATTTTTTTATATGTTCTATCATTACATGCTATGTATCTGATTATTCTGCATTCTCTTGATATATATCTTGTCATTTCTAAAACGTTAGAAGCAATAATACTGGTATTGTAATAAACTTCACAAATAGTATACGCTTTCCTTACTTGTTTGAATGACAAATGAAAAGTCACCCACAGAACGCTGTACATTTATGGAACTAGAAAGATGACATATTGAGCAAGTCATTACATTGAGCAGAATATCTTTGCAATAGTTCAGCTATCTTTCAACGACGACAAGGTTACACTGCAGAAGACACACAACAAAATAAACTCAGAGATGAGAAATCTGAGTGATATGACTGGATTTCTGTTGACATACATGTCAAAAGATTTCTCAGCAAAGCAGCATGGAAGAAGAGCCGCAATTTTAAGAGCTATCATTTAAGATGACAGCTTGATGACAGAGCATAAAACAATGGATTAGTGCTTTACAATTAGTATTCATTTTTCATGTGCTCAGTATGGATTCTGCCAGTTCTAATCGGCCAAATATATAAATTAAAAGGTCAGAATTCCATTATTTATTGCTAAGATTTCAATACAATTTATAGTAGCTTTAACATTAAACATTCAATTTGCTCAGCATAGTAGTATTTGAATGTGTGTAGATATATCACAGATGTGTTTTGTCGTACTATTGACAATATATACAATAAAAAGAGATAACAGGTACAATTACTTCAATTATATATATGTGGTAATGACTTGTAAAAATGTATGATGTCTTTGGGCCAGTAATGGGCTTATAAAAATGCTGGGGCTGGAGCCCATGGGAATATTGTAAAAAACAATAATTATATGTGCTCCCACTCACACAATTTATGTGTGTGTGTGTGTGCTATGTGTTTGGGTATACATATATGCATAAACTCAAGTATTTCCCACCACAATTGTTGGAGATTTGTCAACTGTTGCCAACTAATATTTCCCATCATGGTAACCGAATTCCACAACAGCTGGTTTTCATAGGTTAGTCATCATGGAATTATGGGGATGAGAGCAACAAACCAGTGATTTGGCATCCCAACTGATGTGGACTACAGTTTATGTGATGCTCAGAGAGAAATGGTTGGCTGCATCACGAGAGCTGTAGACCAAATGGAATAAACAAAGTATAGTTGAATACTGTAGTGCTCATTCACTTTGAATATTATGTGATCAGCCATGTTACAACACTAGCCAATTAAACATTTAAGTGATATGAGTTAACTTTTAGACGTTCTATGGAGAGTAGCAAAAGAGAGCTGCAACCTCAGTACATGACTCATAAGTGCATAAACAATGACTAAAAAAAATCTATATATTTGATAACGAATGTATAAACAATAGTGAGAAGGTTGAACCAATCATCTCAAAAGTGATATACAAAATAAATGGTTGGTGTTTATACCCATATTGTTTTTTTTTTTTTTTTTTTTTTACAGTTTTACACTATGTTGGTGGTTTGATTTCTTTGTTTTTAGGACATTCATTGATCCAAAAGAGAGTATACGTTCTGCACTCATTATAATACTGTATTGATTTTGTATATACCTTTTGAGGGGATTGTTTGGCTGTACATAAAAATATATATGTATTATTATATATATAATTTTGGTTAAAGCAACCATGCATTTATAGTGATAATAATTACACCAAGTATATAAACATGCTTAACCCCTTAGTGACAAGACATTTTCACCTTGACTTTCCCTTGGTGGCAATGGCTGTTTTAACATTTCTGGGGTGTTTGTGTTTAGCTGTAATTTTGTTCTTTCTCACATACTGTACCCACACAAATTATATGTTGTTTTTATTGTCATAAGAAGGGCTTTCATTAGATACCATTATGTTCATCATATGTTATCATTTACTACAAACAAAATCATAAAATATGATGAAAAATTAAAAAAATAACACTTTTTCTAACTTTGACCTAAAATATAATTTACACAAATACAATCATTAAAAAAGACCCCATCTAAATAGTTTCTAAATGTTGTCCCGAGTTCAGAAATATCCATATTTTTCTGTATTTTTTTGCAAGTTATGGGGCAAAAACCAAAAATAGTGTTTTTTGTTTTTTTCCTATATTGACCTTGTCACCCCAACCCGAACCCTAAATTTAACCCTAACACGAAATATAACCCCAACTCTAACCCTTATGCTATCCCTTAATATATTTTAATTTAATTTTAACCCTATCCCTTATGCTAAAAAATATTTAATTTAACCCTATAGGCCAATCTAACTATATAACCAGTTTTAAGCTAATTCAATTTTTTTTTTAACATTGCTATGCTGGTTGCTGCCTCTAGGGGCAGTCAAGCAGCATATTCAGAGTGACAGAAGTGAATTTACTTTCACTTCTGAAACTCAGACCACCAGAGGGCATAGCCATATTGACACAGCATGCTGCTCCGTCAATATGGCTCCCACGATCGCTCCGTGGGGCGATCATGGGTGCCCCAGAAAGGAAATTTTGGTGCTGGCTATTGCCTCGACATTGAGGCAATAGACCAGCACCGTTAAAGTGGGTTTCACGATCGTTGATCACGAAAACCGCTTGATTCACCGCAGTACGTGCCAGGCACAGCCATTTTCGGGAACGGCATTCCCGGCAAGACGTGCCTAACACGTCCATTGTTGCAAAGGGTTTAAATAGGGATTAAACCATCTATACAGTCTTTTATTCATACAGAAGATAACTACTGTGTGATTAAAAAGTACTTTAAACAATGCTCCAAAGGGCAAATGTTCAAAAGGGATTTACACTTCTTTTGGAAGTCAAACACTGACTTTCAAGCTGCCATCTGCCAGTTCTGGGGAGGGGATGATCATCGATTGACACATGCACACACCAATCACAGAGAGCAACAGTTATTGGACTGTTTCTCTCTGTAATAACAGAGCACTGCTCCTTGTGATAGACATTCAGTAGTCTCTCTGTCTACCCCATTTTGTCCTAGTCTTTCAAATTTCAATGACCCTTGTTATTTCAAAAAGTGGAGTAAGCGGTAAATTAGCAGACACTGATGATTCAATGCCCACTGCTAACGTCATTAATGGGTGGGGTAATATAATTATCAAAGTCATTAAAAAAAATTACTGTACCAACTACAATCCTCTATTCTTTCAATGAATAACCCATAAAAAGCACATTTTAAGCCTTTCAGTGCAATAGATGAACTAATTAGCAGGGGTCATTGAGTATATCCCAGTTTTTGATTGGTGCACAATTAGAGAACAGATATATTTAAGTTAAGAAAAACATACTATTATTTAATTATGTTAGCCCCTAACAGTCCATGTGCATGGAAAATAAACATTCCACTTGTTTCTGCATGAGTTATCTTCTATTTCCACTCTATCAAATACTAACGAAAGGCATAAGAGAGAAATTGCAGCTATGATATGGGTGCTAATAAAATGCCAGAACTTGATGAATTAATTAGCTGTGCATTATCTCCCATCATCAATCACAGAGTAATTCAGTAAAGCAGACCACTTTTTCTAATAACCAATAAAAGTAATAATAGTAACAAGGCTATCAAATATTATATATCGGTTTAGATAATATGGAGTTATATGACAGCATTTAATTTCAGTGCTATCATCTAAAATACATATTAAATTCAGGTTCTGACAGGTTAAGAGATTTGAAACACAAAAACTAAAATCCTACCTGAGGTTTATTGCAGCCATTAAAGAAAGCAGGATTGAAAATTGGATCACTGAGATATGATTTCAGCAAGTTCGCCCTTAATCCCTTTGGGGGTTCATTGGTCATTTTTATTCCAGTTTGCAATACGGACACAGGAAAATTTTGTGATGTATAACTGGTCAACCACAAGCGGAAGGCGGGTTTGGTCTTTTCAGCATCTGAAATGACTTCTTCACAAATTTGTTCAAGATCGGCCAGCCAACTTGTGGCTAGGTGGCAATTTTGGAGAATCACCCACGTTCCCTCTTCTGCTGCCTGAAAGAATTTGCAAACAATTGTGAAATAAAAATGAAATAGCCAATTATTCACTTGTCAACAGATAAAATTAAAACTGAATCCTAAACAATCTAGAGAAAGACAAACACAATTATTACCCTGGAAATTAAGTTATACAGTCTCTGTGACCTTTAATCAATCATCCAACTGTTAATGTTAATTTTCCTGATTTAAAAATAATAAATGTATTTGCATTTTAATGACTATTAAATGACTGTCATTGGGAAGAAATAATGAATGGTTGGCCTTTTTGTGGAAATTCTTTGTAAAATATTTATGAGAAATTAAAAATTAGAAGACACTGCTCAAGTTAGTTGAAGAGAACAGCAAAGATCAAGATTCATAACTAAAGATGTAAGTATATAATGGCTTACTGAAATTCTATACACATTTCTAATTAGTAAGTACATATTTATTGCAGTATATTAGCATATAAGAGTATATGAGTAGTGTTGCATATGCATTGTAGATGTTCAATAATGCATTAATGTAAACCACTAGGTACAGCTAGCCAACCATTAGGGCCATTGCTAATCTGAATAGAGCATTAATCAAGCAGCTCTGATATATATTTTCACAGGCACAGTGTTTACAGGTTGACCTTATGGAAATAGATGAGTGATCAAAACAGGTAAGATACCCCAGATGAGTTAAGTCTTCTAATTGGCACAAATATATTACAGGTCGAGTACCCCTTATCTGGAATTACATTATCTGAAATAACCTAAATTCCAAACTTTTGTTTTTGGATAACGGTCTTTTTGCATAACGGTCTGTTCACATAAGGGCTAGTCACCTTCTTGGAGCCCAGTTGTGAAACTCCTTTGTTCCCCCCTCCCGGGTGCCGTACTTTTGAAGCAAGAGCTCATGGGAAACTTAGTTCCTGCTTACATTGGATTTAGGTAATGTAGAACATTAACACGGCTGGTGTTGCTGAAATGATCCATTAACCAAAAGTATCCATTATCCAAAATGCTGCTGGTCTCAAGCATTTCAGATAAGGGGTACTCAAACTCTATAAGGATCATTTTGCTGATGTTCTTGGGTCCACAGGGGTACTAATGAGCAAACTGTTTCTTGTTCCATTTGACCCATAAATTACAATGCAGTAAGAGGTCATTATGAGAAGATACATCCTGGGTAGCTGATATACAGTCACAGTTTCCATGCTCTAGAGCTAGCATTATAGTGGAAATATGGTTCAGGTTTGTAATCATGTCTATGGTTTTAGGATAAAAACATAAAAGCAATATAGGAACGAAGCATCAACATGGTTCCCAATTACTGGAGGCGTATAAATGTTCCTGAACACAAAAGTATCAAGAAATAGAAAAAAGGGACAATCAGATTTTGTTATGTATAACAGCAATTTGCATTTTTTAAAATATATCCCGACACTTTTGTATGTGGGAATGAAACCTACATCTGTGTTTGGCAGGGATTTTTTGACACCTGCTTTTGTTGAGGTGCTCAGCATGCCGGGTCAGACTAAAGTTTACATTATACATTGGCACACTATCCCCTTGATATATAATGACAAAAGTTTCCACTTAATTAAAAAAAATCACAATAGCACTTTATTACCTTTTCAACCAATTTCCGAGCAATGGGACCCTGACCCTGTCCAAGAGATATTGTTTGAAGGTTCACACCACTCATTTCTGGAAGTAAAAGACATTTTATAAAAAAAATCTACTAATTTTCTTATATTCAACATTTGAGAAAGGGGATCAAAGGGTAATTATTCCAGGTGGTCTAAATGTAGCAGATCCTTGTGCAAGGAGAGATATTAATGATATACAGAAGGAACTGCTCATGCTCAAGCACACTGATGAAACATCTATGAGTATTGTATACAGTATTGGGGGAGATGATCCAGATAGGGAGAACTAAAATGCTTTATGATTTTACCATGATATTTAAACGGAGGAAAACTAGCAGCACAAGAAAACATACCCTGAAATTATAAGTAAGAGAATGAAAGTGGCACTAAAGGATATTTTTTTACTTTTTATTTCCCAATAGAGGCAAAAGGTAAAAATCTGGTATGTATTTTTGCATATACACGAGGGTTTATTCTGAGCTGTGCCTCTCTTCTGAAACTGGTGCACACTGACACTGTTTGTGTGTGCTCAGGCAATCGGAGCAGAGGCTCTCCCCAAACATTTTTCTCTATAGTTTTAGTCAACTACATGTTTTCAGTGACTAAAACTGACTAAAATCCATTGCAACTTTCATCAACTTGACTAAAATGTGACTAAAATGTTAGGGAGGGAATATTACATTTACCTATTTGGACTTCTGGTTCTGGTCCCCATGGATCTCTACCAAATCCCAGTCCCCTGACTCTATCTGCAGCGGGATCGGCTGAGACACAGGCTCCCTGTGCCTGTCTGCCCCTGGAACAATGCCCTGCAAACTGCAGAGGAAGAGGATACTCCTCCATCTGATTCACCTGGTACTGGATCATGAGTGCTTCCCATATCCCTAGCAAGTTAAGTTAACACTCTGTAACAGTCTTCTCAGACCTGTTCCCTTCATTACTGCTGGAGATATAGTTGACTAAAACTAGACTAAAACTAAAACAATTCAGATGACAAAAATGCCATTTTAATTTAGTATTTTTTTAGTCAAAGGTTGCTACTGCACAGAGAGACTTTCATTTTTTAATGCCACCTATAGAGGGGACCTAGTTAAGAGGAAGGTCTCTCACTACAATAGTAGCGAAAGACTGTTGTGAAAGTTTTAAACCTGATGCTTTCTATGGAAATATCATGGCTGCCAGTCAGAGGATATACTAGTATGAACAGGACTGGTTTCAAGGGGGGACAGGCGATACGCCCGTCCCGGGCCCAGCAGGCCCAAAGAGCCCCCTCGAGCCAAGGCCCTTTAAAAAAAATCTGTTAAAAAACAACAAAACGGCATGGCATATTGCCCATATTATGCATTGATTAGGGCTTGATGTAATATTCTGAAATTTAGGGGTTATACCACACCATGGATGGCTCCAAAATGCTTCTCATTGCTTTATTGGGAGTGAGCAAGCCAACAGCACAATATTATCTCTTTAATAGGCTTACATAGGAAATAGTAAAACATTCAAATGATACTATGCTGTGGTTAAATTGGAAAGTGATTATTTGACTTGTTTTCATATCTATTCTCTAATAGCTAAAATAATCTTGGCAGGTTGTCAGAAACAATATCATCAGGCAAACTTGCAATTGACTATCACTTTGCTGCTTATTTTAGTCAATCTGATGATGGATTTTATTTCTTTTTGCTTTTATTTTTTTGTTTAAAAAAAAAAATAATATCCTATGTTGTCTGCATTTTAGGTGAAAACCTTTACAACCGTAGTAATTTGTATTGCAGAGAAATTTAATACTGTTTATAAGCAAGAATATAATTTGGTTCCTAATGGATATTAAAGTGGTGGTGTTATTTTTCTACAGGAAAAGCAAGGGATTTCATTGCCAATAATCTAAAAAAGAACAAAGGAGTCTGAATAATTATGAAACTGCCAGGCAAAGTCAGAGGCCAATGTTTAGTACTCACAGGTAATGAGAAAAGATAATAGGATAACAGTTAATATCTAAGCTAAAAGTGAAGAGCTGGTTTTATGTAGTTTTATGGTGCTGAAAATAGGTTTCAGTATAATTATATACTGTTATATTTGTATAAGTGGCTTGTGCTTAGAAGTTAGAAATCATCCCAACAGGGTCACATGTACAGGCATGTTTATTTTAGTGTCAAATCACTGTGACCCTTTCAAAAGTGACACAACACCCACTAATCATGTTTCAAACTAAGGGTTCTATTCACTAAAAGTGAACTGACACGTAAAGTGGCCAAACTAGGCATTAATAGTCAACCTGGAAATTATTTCCAACTTGCTAATTCAGCTATTAATGCCTGGTTTTTACAGTTTACTTGTCAATTCACTTGTATGCTATTTGTTTAGTTAGATTTAGAAGATACAGAATTTCACAAATGTAACAAAGTGGCCATTTTGTATACAAGTGACATACTCAGAAGTAGTGTCAGCTAATGATGCTATTGCCATCTGTACCAGTGTATTATACTAACTACCAACAAGGGTCAGAGGTTTATGCTACATGCCAGATGTGTGGGGCTTCTTAAAAGTGACAGAGATTGATAGACAAACAAAACAATTGGATAGAAAGTTTGGTGCACTGGGGCATTTAGAAGGGAGAATTGGTGCAACCCCAGCCCATTTAGTCAAGTTAGAGAGCAGGCCTGTGGGCAGTTGCCTCCCTGCCCTCTTATAAGAGTGTTGTAATTTAAAGGAAAAGTTATGATTAGTCATTTAACTATTTTTTTTCTGCTTAAAGTACAAGTGAAATGTTTAGATTATTGGAATGCTTGCAGACAATATCATGTATAGAATATTGATTCAAAAACAGTATTCAAAAAAATGGATACAAAAACACTCTTATGTTGTCCTCATATTATATAATGACTGTATACAATACTAGTCACAGTTAATTTATTGCTATATTCTGTAGCAAAAGGAAATGCTTTTGAACAATAGTCTATCAAATTCTTCCTTAAAATAAGTGAATACAGGAATTAATAAAATTATATTTAAAAAAACAAACGAATTTTCAAGGCATAGCATTCCCCCCATTCTTATAGCCCTTAATTTATTCCAAATCAGCCCGTATTCAGAGAATATTTCTGAAAATATCAGGGTTTTTAGTTCTTCAAATATTATTTGTAGAATTGAACATTAGGTTTAAAAAGTAGAAAATTAAATGGTTAATTGGTGTAGAAATTGCTGAATATATGCCTTAATAGTGTATTTGAAAAAAATTATTGATGACTGGATATTTTATTTTGCCATAAATGGTGTGATTTCTACATCAATTAACTTATAATTTGTTTATGTAATTTTATGCCAATTAGTAACCCCAACAAAAGTTTTATATATATATATATATATATATATATATATATATATATATATATATATATATATATATATATATATATGTATATATATATACACACAACTTTTTTTATACACAGACATTACAGCTCTTGTGGAATAACAATACCAGTAATGTCATGACAGCTATAGGGTGGAATCACATCACTAGTTATTGTTCGTTGTCAACAGTCGCTATATGTACCAACCCGCCATCATGTCACATGTATCACAGTACCATTTCATACATACCTTGTTCAGATGCAAACTTCATCAGTAATTCTAACGGATCAGCTCCAGGTGAAAGAATGAATATGAGTGGAGTGCAGGAAGTAGAATCCATGTAGCTATGTTGCAGATCAAATGTTGGAGGATCTATGTAGGCTGGACCCATTTTATCAGTAACAAACTGTTGAACTGCAGGAATGACCTATTGAATGTCACAGAAATGTTTAAATATAATTGCATGTCATATTACAAATTTACCTGTAAAGTATAAAATGTAATAAAAACTAAATAAAATGTAATTTAACATTAGGGAATATACACCTGATTTCACAAATGTAAATGCTACATTTAATATAAAAACACAGAGATTATACGAGTATAGCGAGGCATAGCATTACCCCCATTCTTATAGCCCATAATCTATTCCAAATCAGCCCGAATTCAGAGAATATTTCTGAAAATATCAGGGTTTTCAGTTCTTCAAATATTATTTGTAGAATAGAATCAATATACAGAGAGATGCATTTAATACGAGAATTTACCTTTCATTCCTGAGAATCAAGACATTTAGAAATAGACCAATCATCCACAGTATGTATGACTAAATAGCAGCATGGGCACAGGGCCGCTTTAAGACCCTAGTGGGCCCTGGACAAAACACAAAACCCACATCACTTGCCATGAACCTATATTGCACCCATAAGACCCGGCTTGCACGCAATATTGCACCCATACAATTTGGCATGCCACAGTGTCAATTTACCCTACAGAACAAGCCACAGTGTCACTTCACCCATAGTACATGTGATTATGTCCCACAGGACATGCCACAGCATCACTTTGTCAATTACAATAAGCCACTGTCACTTTGTTACATGCCACAGTCCCTTTGTCCTTAACATTTGCAACAGTCAGTTTGTCTTTTAAAATATGCCACTGTTTGTCCATTAAATATGCCCCAATTTGCCCATTAATATGCCAATGTTGTGCCATTAATATGCCACAGACAATTTGCCCATTAGTATGCCAGTATTATTTTGCCATTAATATCCCAGTATTACTTTTGACATTAATTTAACAGTATTACTTTTGACATTAATAAGCCACAGCCAATTTCTCCAATAATATGCTAGTATTATTTTGTCATTAATAAGCCATAGAAAATTTGCCCAATATGTCAGTATTATTTTGTCATTTAATATGCCACAGCCAATTTTCACAATTATATGCCAGTATTATTTTGCCATTAATAAGCCCCAGCCAATTTGCCCAATAAAATGCCAGTATTATTTTGCCATTAATAAGTCACAGACAATTTGCCTAATAATATGCCCGGATTTTTCCATTAATGAGCCACAGACAATTTGCCCAATAATATGCCAGTATTATTTTGCCATTAATAAGTCACAGACAATTTGCCTAATAATATGCCCGGATTTTTCCATTAATGAGTCACAGACAATTTGCCCAATAATATGCCTGTAGTTTGCCATTAATAAGCCACAGACAAAAATAGGGACTGTCTCTCCTAAATAGGAACACTTGGTAGGCATACATATTTTAAAATAAGATTACAGGCATGAAAATATATTCAGAAAAATTGGAGGATGAAATTTACTTTTAAAATTTTGTTTATAGTACAAATCCAAATCAGTGTAGTTTTACAGGTATTTTGAGTGGAGATCTGAGTTCTGGAACATATATCTTTTAAAACCATAGGGCTTTGGTCAATCAAAAACGTTGTTTCAGTTCACATTAGATTACATGCAATTATAGCATCTAGCATACATTTTACAGCCCATAAATCAGCATAGCAGGGATAAATAGTAGGGAGAAAGTGGGTCTTAAAGACATAAAGATGAGCTGTGAATCACAAAATTGTATCCTCAAGCCAACATGAAGTTCTATTAACCTAAAAAGAAACAAATTGCTATGTAAAGTTAAAAAGACAACTCAATAAATCCTCTTTTGAATTTTAAGTTTTTCCTGGCAACTCTGATGATCAGACACATAAAACATCCATCTTATCACTTAAACATTGTTCATACTTGAATAAAGTGAGTAAAACAATAATAAAAAAAATGAGTTGTACATTTTGTTAGCTGAATTGCAAGCAAATCCTCTAAACAATGGGGGCATGTGTAAACATACATACAGGTTGCACCAAATACTGTTGCAATTGGCGTGTGCATCAATGTATAAAGCAGACAGCTGTGAAATTTTAAGAGTCTGCATTATCTATGTCGAATGTGTAGATTTAGGTTGTACCAGAGGTCAATGTGCTGGCGCACCTATGTATAAAAGATCAGCACCTTATTTTCAGGGAATCATTTCTGCAATGCAAAGTGTCAAAGTTATACAAATAATGAATCCATGTTAAACAGTGTTTTTATGCACCAATACCCACCAGCTGAGGAAGTCTCTACGAAACGCGTCCTGTGGGGTGTTTTCTGTATGTAGTGCAACATTGTTCAATTACCTGGCCAGGTGAACTAAAAACTGTGGGTAAGAGCTTGTATTTATATCCCTTTTCCCCTGTTTTTTCTATATTTTATTACAACATTTTTATAATTTATATTGCATTTTCTTTGTCCTTGTGACCAGCTCTGTATTTTACTGTATAGTGGCACTGAACTTCTCTATGTTTTATATGTATACACTATTTTTATTCTGTGATTTGTAATAAATTTATTTTTATACAGCATTTTTTTTTTTTAGCTTTATTATAAGCGCTGTCTTTTTTCTTTATTTTTTAACACTCTGCTTCTCTTTTGCAGTGGTGCAGATCACTGCAGCCATAAGATTAGCTGCTTTACTTTTTATCTGGTGGAGATTCTCCCTCCAAAGGACTGAGAGATTTCTCTCTACAGTGGTTCTTTGGGTTTATTTTTATACTTTCTATTGGTTAGTTCTATTTATTTATAATATTACGCTCTTTACTTTTCTTTTTGTTTTCTGTTTGGTGGAAGGAGTTTAAAATGGATACACTGCACACACATTCACTAATACCACTTTTTTACTTGAAAGCGCTGTGCACTTTTTTTCTTTTCATATCTGAATTATATCAGTACACCAGCTTACAGCTTAGTTTCAGTAACAGTCAGGGCTGGACTGGCCTACTCGGATAACGGGAAAATTCCCGGTAGGCTGTCTGCCCTGGTGCCAGGGTCACTTAAAGTATTCAAGCCGATTTAATTATGCAGGCACTTTAAGAGTCTGGCTGCAATTAGATGCAGATGTGGCTGTGAGAGTGCTCTCACTCTCTTGGGGCCAATATCATGTCGCTTTGCCGATATGATATAAAGTCATATCTTTCAACTTTTCCCTCCAGTGGGCAGTCAACATCATTGTTTTGTGCTAGGGGCAAGTCCTGTGAGTGCAATCTAAGTGCTGGGGTAAGTCATGGATACTAGGGCAAGTTCAATGAGTGCAATCTAAGTGCTGGGGCAAGTCATATAAATGTAGTCTAAGTGATGGGTGCTGGGGAACATCTAGTGAGTGCAATCTAGTGTTGGGGTTTTTCTGGGTGCTACGGCAAGTCGTGTGAGGACAATCTGGATACTGGGGCAAGCCTTATAAGTGCAATCTAAGTGATGGAGTAAGTCCTGTGTATTGGGGCAAGTTCCGTGAGTGCAATCTAAGTGTTGGGGTCAGACCTGGGTGCTGAGGTAAGTCTTATGAGTGAATTGTAAGAGCTGGGCTAAGCCCTGGGTGCTGGGTCTCACACACTACCCTGATATATACCCCTGCACAGGGCAATTCATACAACCTTGTGTACATAATGGTCACTATGTATTGCCCTGTGCATGGGGTATATATCAGGGCAGTGTGTCAGGTAAAACCTTGTGAACAAACTTGGGTTGTATATAGCCGTGTGCACCTGTATAAATCAGTTTTATCTATAAATAATGTTGCTTTAAAATGTTTTCCCTTTTATGAACAAGATAATAATGTTAGGCTATGGGACTGGAATACAATTATTTCCAGGGCTAGTTTTTATTCCCAGTACAGCACTGGTGACATGGTGAGTAAGCTCGAATCATGGAAAAAATGTACACTTCAGCTTTAATTCCCTGGTATTTTGTTCTAAAGCAAATACAATTGTGAAATAACCTGAAGGAAATACATCTGATGCAGCACAGTGTTCGACATTACTATAGTATAGTACAGTTCACATATAATTAATTTATTGACATTAGTCAGATGTTGGACACAGCAAAGTCATACTGTCTTTATTGCTCTTTAAATTAGTTAAAGATCTATTCTCACTTAATAGACCTGACCTAATTATTTACTCTTCACAAATATCTCCCACTGTAAGTTTGGCTACATTGTACAGAGATACTGCTGAGCTGCTATAAAATATTGGGAATCAACATCTGCTGCTTCTTCCCTGCTGTAATATTTTTTTGGAAAGTACACTGAAAGCAACAACACTTTCTGAATGCCAGTCTTCACCAGCAGAATAACTGGCATGAGACAAAAAATAACCTACTGCTTTTGCTTGTCAAATCAGTTAGATTTATGTAACTTGTGAAACACAATTTTAACAAATTTTCATTATATATATATATATATATATGTATGTATGTGTATATATATATATATATATATATATATATGTATGTATGTATATATATATATATATATATATATATATATATATATATGTATGTATGTGTATATATATATATATATATATATATATATATATATATATATATATATACATATATTTCTACATATATATAAATATATTACTACTCTCACAGAAATAAGGCATGGCTGTGAGGCTATCCCATTTGTTCCATTCATTCCCACTGTTAGCTAAATAGATTTTGAATAGATATCCTGTAACCAAGCATAGCCTGCTGTCACCAAATAACTTTATAGAACTGAATCTACCATTAAAGATTTTATGTATATGGGGCTGTGACAGCTTGACAATTATAAATACATTTATATGATATATCCATGCCCCTCCAACTGTCTCTATTTAGGACATTAGACAGTTCCTATGTTTGCCCAAATCCCTCTGTCCTTCTCTCCTCCTCTAGTGTCTCTATTATCTAGGAGCTCACAATTTTACAGGCTCTAAAGCGATAAACCACATCATACTGTGTGTTTAAATGCAGTAGAGTTGTTTATAAATTAATTGTTGTAAATAAAATGCATTATTCTTTTTCTAAATGGATCACTAGATTACATACATAGCTTTTACTTGGGCATAAAGTCACCTAAAAATGCCCACCCAAAACCAGACAACAACCCTGAAAACAAGTGTCCCTCTTTGGTCATGTGAACTTTTAAGAGGTATGTATTTAATTTTTTGCACAATTAAAAATTTGGAGTGTGGGAATAAAAAATAGATAATACATTTGATATACAAATACATCTCTCTCTCATATGAGACATTCAAAATATAATCTAGGTAGAACTGCCCCATTAGTCTTAGAACATGCCAGTGTCAAGGAAAAAATTATTTGGGTATCCCCAAGATAAGGAGTACACTTGCTGACACATACTAGACTTTTAGCTGAAAAAGATATTATGGCAAGCTGAGAGGAGGCCATGGGTATGCGAGGAAGTAACATAATAAAGATGTTGTCTGTGAACACTCAGGGTATGAATATGACATATAAGATATCTGTGGGTCACAATTTTATGTAGAAAAAACATATGAATATAACCTAATATGGAGACACGGAGATAAGCGAATTTTGGTGGAAAGTTTTTTTGAAGATGCGTCTCATGCAGATAAAAATAGGAGTGGTAATAATATTTGTGAGGTAGGAGCAAGTCGATATTCTGCATCAGATTGCAGACCAAGAAATGATATACCAGATTATAATCTATAAATATGAAGAACTATACATAATGTTAAATTTGAACAACAGAGCTCCATCGGCCCCACTCAGGAAGATCATGGAATTGTTGTAAGAAGTCAAATGTAGCTATTGCATTATTGAGGGCATTTTTAACAGTGTTTTAAACTGTTTTCTGTTAGATAACAAAGAGTTGAAAGGGGAATTAATGGAGATGTGTTTCTACAAACAAGCCAGGTAACTAACCAATATTTTGAATAAGTTTGACCTGTTTGATATCTGGAGTGCTTTACATCCTGTGAAATGGAATTACAATTATTTGTATAGAACTGACCTTTTTTCTTTAGTGCAGGATTTACATGGTATGGGTAAATCTACAGGTATTAGAGAAAGCGAATAAGGAACTGTCGTAGCAAATGAGCCTAGAATTATGTATTATTAGATAAATTGGTGCACTTTCAAGTCTGTTTTAAGAGGTCATTTTATAAACCTAAATAGTCAAGCAATTAAAAATAGAGGTATGAATTTGCCAGCCCTATATTTCCTGCTGAATAAAGTAGCAAAAAAAAAAATAAAAAATTGGATCCAGAAGCCATTACTTAGAATTGCTAGACCTTCAACAACAAATCATAGACTTGTGAAAAGAACTATAAAAAATTGGGAAAAGCTTAGGCTAAAGTGTTATGTTCATAGGGCTGACAAACTGCTCACAATTCAACTTAGAAATAAGAAGAGTGCCAACCACATAACAAGATGTATTAACATAATGGAGATAGTTATGAACCCAGACAAAATTGAACAATCTTTTAATGATTATTATAGCAGTTTTTTATAATCTTAAAACTGGGGAAGGCAATCATAAAATAGAGGACTACTTATTAAATTCTAAATCAAAAAGATTATCTGAAGAGCAAAAAAAACCTCACCAATTTAATTGGCAGAAATCTCACTGGAAATATCTAAATTGGACAAAATTAAGACAACTGGCCCTGATGGTTTTTATAACATTTTCTACAAATTATTTAAAGATTCGATTAACACTTGACTGAGACATATAATAGCATTGCTGCTCAGGGTGGTTTTCCTGTTGAAATGTTATGAGCTAACCTATTACCTCATACAAAAACCCAACAGCGGTAGAAAACTATAGACAAATCTTTCTAATCAATGTTGATGGTAAACTATTTTCCTTAATTCTGGCCAATTGATTAAAAGATATTTGAGATACAGTAATATATTTAGAACCAATAAAAATTGATTCTTCCATGAGGAGCAGTGCTATCCTCCTTACTCTGTCAATCAATGCTGAGAAGGCTTTCAACAAAGTCAGTTGGCAATTTTTAAGCTCAACGTTGCCAATATAGGATTCACGGCTGGATACATCAAACGTCACTCTTTACATGACCCACAGCAAGAATGGTTGGTCCTAATTTGTGCTCAGACTGGTATATGCATGGAAATGGAACCAGGCAAGGTTGACCTCTGTCGCCAATACTCTATAGTCTATCTATTGAACCTTTTGCCAATAATGTTAAAAACAGTAAGGAGATAAGGAGATGTTGTTGTAAGAGAAAGGAGCTGAAAATGAATCTGTATGCTGATGACGTTTTAGTAACATTATCAGATACGATTAATTCTTTGGAATGTTTTATGGATTAAATTAAGAAACACTGCATATTAGCAAACTATTAGCTAAACATAAATGCAACTATAATCTTTGATCTAAATTTATACAGTAATACAAAACAACCATTAGATCTAACTATGAATCTCCTTGAAATAATAAATAAATTACATCTTTTGGACATAACACTTACAATAGATATCTCCATATTAAGGAAAGTTATTTTTTTGTGGCTCATTCATTAAACTAATCCCCTTCTAATGAACTAGAGTAATTTGGAGATATCTTGGCAGGAAACAATTAACATGATAAACTCATACATTATCCCCAAATGGTCCTATATGTTCCAGATTATTCCATTAAAGTTTTGAAATAGGTGGCTAAGAATCCTGCGTTTTCACATATTTTATCTCCAGAAAGAGCCAAGATTAAAACAGAAGTTATTAACTCAGAGCACTAGCAATGGGAGAGATGAACTGCCCACAAATTAAAAATGCTTTTTTGGTGAATATAATGCTACACCTTTATGTTATTCAATTAGCCTGCCCAGGTGGTACCACTTGGAAAGGTAAATGAGCCATGTTGATGATTTCAACTTATTATTGTGGTATCCTAAGGACTCCAAGGTGTTGAGGATGTCGAGAAGTTCAAATGTAATATTCTGGGGACCTAATTTTTGTTGAGAATTAAGTGTGGAATACATAATGAGATTTCAGATTATATAACATTAAATGGTAGAATTGTAGATGAAATGTTGGTGACACAGGAGAATCCCTTATATATGTCAAATAGTTTCTGATAGGAAGATAAAACCTTTCCCATACATCATGCAGCAATTCAAGATACCTGAACTTTTCACTTACATATAAAAAAAATAATAAATGCAAGCCTGCTAAAAGACAGTTCAGATGTACTAATTAAACATTTATCTATATTTAGACATGCCTCAATTAAAAAAAAACATATTGTTCAATGGTCTATATTTATTCATTTCATTAGACAGGGCAGATTGTTTGTCTGTATTTCATATATGGGAATGTGACCTTAACTATAAAAATGATTGAAAGATTGGTGTGGTGCATGATTCAAGGTGGGAAGGACTATACATTATGTGAATCTGCTTAAAACTCAATTGAAGGTGGTAAATAGACAGCACTTAATGCAGGGGGGAGAGATAAAAGCAGTGAAGGTGGAGACAGCAGGAGAAGTGCATTCGTATATGGTCTGTGTGGAAGGCCAAAATATAGAGCATACCTGATGTATGGGTTTTCTATCCCAACCTACTGATTCCAGACAGAGCCTCATCTGAGAATTATGACTGCCTAGCCTCTGTAAGCCTGACATCTAAATGCGGCTTACATATGCGCCTAGACTGAGCCTTCCATTTCACAGCTGTGCCAACATTTCTCACTTTCAGAAACCACAGAATTGCAACAAACACTTCTATTAAAAAAGAATTTGAGGATGAAAGAAACAGAGTGGCTGATGTGTTTACATCAGGAACACTGGAGTAGATGCAGGATATTCACGAGCACTATCTTGGATGCTTTCAGAAGTGAAAAGTGGTGCAGCCCCAGCCCATTGAGTCAGGAAACAGAGCATCGCAATTGTCCCTTTGCCCCCCTTGCCAACCGTCCCAACAACACATACTTCATACCTTTACACATAGGAAGGGGCTCTGAATATAGACACAATTGAAAATATATTCATTTTAATTTACCTTGTCAGGACGTATGATACGTATAACCAACAATTTTTGAAAACCAGTCAGAAATTCCTCCCAGGGGTCTGGCAGTTCCATCTCATTAGGGAATGAAGAGTCATATATTCTTTTCCACTCAACAATCTGCATTGAAAAAAAAAAAAAATTAAACCGTTTAATTGCCAATCTAAAAATGTTACAAAATATAAAGATTTATTATAACTTCAACTTTTGTGTTAAGAATTGGCAAAAAAAAGCACCTACAATGAAAAAAGGTGGGAAGAATTGGTTAAAATGCAGTAATGCATGTTGCATGGTTTTTTTTTAAAATAATTTCTATTCACAGTTATTTAAATAACATGCTAGTTATCCTATCCAGCATATAAACTGTCTGCATATTAATTCCTCTGCTTCAAGTAAACAACATTCTAACCTTTTTCTAATCCCCTGGTACTCCTTATGGAAGCACAAATTTACTGTCTTCAACATTTATAAGGAAACATGTAAATGAATGGAAATGTATGCATAACTTACTTTCAAATATGTAATGTAAAAAATCACATTTGTAATAAATTTATTTTAATTATTCTAAAATTAATTACAAACCCTATCTACAGGGAAACCATATATCTGTAAAGGATAGGTCCCATGCTCTCCTGTGAACACCCAAAAATAGCATAAACCTACCGTATTTTCCGGTGTATAAGACGACTTTTTATCCCCAAAAAATCTGCTCAAAAGTCGGGGGTTGTCTTATACGCCGGTAGTCGTCTTATAGGGTGGGAGAATCTGCGATAATCCACTTACCAGGAAAGAACTGATGATGAGTGAGGGGGCGGAGCAAGCTGCAGGCGTCCGGTGTATGGAAAAAAGAGAGTGGCTCTGTACCCAGAAAAAGACACTTCTTTCACCCGTCTGGCCCGTCCTTGTATCCTATTACCTCCTCTGCCTCTCACACATGCGCACATCTCTGATCAGAGACCATAGAGCTGGAGCCGTTACTTGGAGGACCGGACCTCCCACACACTTAGAGATGCGCGCATGTGCGAGAGGCAGAGAAGGAGGTAATAGGATACAAGGACGGGCCAGATGGGTGAAAGGTGAAAGGATTCATTTGGATCTGTGAGGGTTAAAAGCCGACAGTGTGTCAAAGAAGCTGATGTCTGCAGCACCTTCTGGAAGGCCAGATCACGCCAGTAGCGTAATTGTTATGAGAATGGTCTTATCTTATTATTCCAAGGCCAGAACAGAGGTTTCTGGAATATCAACAAATTGTCTCTGAAAGTTCTGTAATTTTCCATAAGAACGACTTTTGTAACACTATTTTATATATTACGTTTGAAGGGCATTTCCTTGTAAAACACGCCTTTCTACATATTAGAATATTAGAATAACCAATTATATCGTAGTAACTAATGCTTTTATCTTCGTTTATATACGCTTGTTTAAACAATTAAAATCAGAGTTGTTTCACAGTTGCATTGGTGTCGGTCTCAGTTATTCACTGTGAGATAGCTCTCCTGGATCCAGTATTTACAAGTCAAACCAAGACGGTCGCATTAAGGGACAGAGGATATTTCCTTACAAAAGGTAAGTGTGTGGGAGGTCCGGTCCTCCAAGTCACGGCTCCAGCTCTATGGTCTCTGATCAGAGATGCGCGCATGTGCGAGAGGCAGAGGAGGTAATAGGATACAAGGGCGGGCCAGACGGGTGAAAGAGGTGTCTTTTTCTGGGCACAGCGTCACTCTCTTTTTTCCATACCCCGGACGCCTGCAGCTTGCTCCGCCCCCTCACTCATCATCACTTCTTTCCTGGTGAGTGGATTATAGCAGATTCTCCTGCCCTATAAGATGACTACCGGTGGCTGCAGCTTGCTCCGCCATTCACTTACACCTTATAAGGTGAGGCACCCTCTGATTGGCTGTTTGATTGATTGGCTGTTTGATTGATTGGCTGTTTGATTGATTGGCTGTTTGATTGATTGGCTGGTTGATTGATTGGCTGGTTGATTGATTGGCTGGTTGATTGGATGGTTGGTTGATTGGCTGGTTGATGGTTGGTTGATTGGCTGTTTGTTTACTCTGTACCACATACAGTACAGCACCAGTATCTGTACCTGCTCATACAGTATAGCACCAGTATCTGCACCTGTTCATACAGTACATCACCAGTATCTGTACCTGTTCATACAGTATAGCACCAGTACAGCACCAGTATCTGTACCTGTTCATACAGTATAGCACCAGTACAGCACCAGTATCTGCACCTGTTCATACAGTATAGCACCAGTACCGTACATACAGTACAGTATACAAATGTCCAACAGTCAAAACCCCATCATGGCTCCACCAGCAAGAAGAACGAAATATGAAGCCAGTTTCAAAGTTAAAGTTGTAAACTTTGCCATGGAACATAATAACTGTGCTGCTGCAAGGCAATATGGAGTAACAGAAAAGATGGTCCGGGACTGGAAAGCAAATGAAAAAGCATTAAAGAGTATGCCAAGGGGTAAATGTGCATTAAGAAGAGGCAACCCACATTGGCCAGAACTCGAAAAACATGTAGCAGACATGGTGAATGAGCATCGCCAAAACGGTTATATAGTGACTCGAAATAAAATTTGTTTGTTTGCACTTCAGTGGGCCAAATCTAACCCAGATCACAGCAATAGATTTAAGGCCACTGTATCCTGGTGTACTAGATTCATGGGAAGGCATAATATGGTACTGAGGCAAAAGACAAAAAGTGCCCAAAAATTACCTGCAGATCTTGATAGCAAAGTAAATAGTTTCCATTGATACGTAATACAACAGCGCACTAAACATGGCTATCTGTTAAGTAGTATTGGAATATGGATGAAACTCCAATGAATTTTGATATGGTTGGAAATAAAACTGTCCATCAAAAAGGTGAAAAAACTATTTTAATTAAAACAACAGGACATGAGAAGTCCAGTTTTACAGTGGTACTAGGATGCACAGCTGATGGCGCCAAACTGAGACCAATGATTATTTTTAAAAGAAAAACAATGCCGAAACTCAAGTTCTCTGTTGGTTGTTTTGTACATGTGAATGAAAAAGGCTGGATGGATGAAGAAGGGGTAAAGCTATGGCTTGATAATGTTTGGAGCAGGCGACCAGGTGGACTTATTCAAAAACGTAGTCTACTGGTGTGGGATATGTTCAGGGCTCATTTAACTCCCAGCACCAAGCAAAGGCTTGCAAGACTAAACACAGATATGGTAGTTATTCCTGCAGGATTGACATAGTTGGTACAGCCACTGGATGTGTGCCTAAACAAGCCATTTAAAGATCGCATTCGAGAACAGTGGAATGAATGGATGGTTAGCGGCGAAAAGTCATTCACAAAAGGAGGAAACATGCGTGGTCCACAGTTGGATGTTTTGTGCAAGTTTGTTATACAAGCCTGGAATGATATTGATGCAGAAACAGTAATCAAGTCTTTCAAGAAGTGTGGCATATCAAATTCATTAGATGGTATGGAGGACGACTACTTGTTGCAAGAGGAAGTGGAAGAGGAAGCCGAAGCTGAGAACACACCATCGGATATGGAATTCGATCCACACGATGACTGCCTTACAAATGTATCACAAGATGTTATTGATGTACTTATGATATCAGATGACGAACAGAAGGATTTTGAAGGCTTTTAAAGGGTAACTGTCACACCAGCAAAACCTGTAAAAATACCATAGCTTGCAGTTTTGATAGGCGTTGCTGACTCGTCAGGGACTTGCCTCGCACTTGCTCTATTTCTATTGTTTGTTATCTTCCTCCTATTATCATAGTTTCCAGTTTGGTTGACAGCTTAGAAAACAAACAGCATGGTAGCTCCCATGAGTTTATTGTCTTATCCTTCCTTTCAGCTTTAGAGTGAATTAGGAAAAGTTTAATCCATTTGCACTGTTTTATGTTTACATGTTTGATGACAAACAGCCTTATGTTTATAAGTGACAGTTTTTCTGGTAAGTACCTGCATGTCATAAGCATGTGAATTAAAATTACCATATTGAAATCAAATCTAATGCTTTTTTAATTTTTATTTGGTGTGCGTTGGAAGAAGGGTAGTCTTATACGGCGAGTATATCTCAAACTCTATATTTTTACTGGAAAAGTTGGGGGGTCTATGGCGATCACATTATTAGTAAAATAAGTGTTATGTCAGGGCCTTTACCAGGTCAGGTAGGAGTTTTAGTGCAGGGATAGAGGAGGTGTCTGGCTGCATGTTGTTATTCATTGTGCAGGGTGAGAACAGAAATAGAAACAAAGAGATAAGGATTGGAATAAGGACTGAAGAGACAAAAGTGGACTTAAGCAAGGACCTGCAGAATGGGCAAATTTAGGAACTGCAGTATAAACAAAGAGCTTTAGCAGGGACTGGTTGTGGTGACATTCTGTCATCAAACTAATGGTGACCACTGGTCGTGTGACCAAGCTCATGTAAACCTTTCTTACAGGGGGATAAGCTTTTCCCTTTCACATGGTAATTAGGTAATTCAATACCTTTAGAAGTTCGGAAGAGACTCCCCCTATCTCTCACTTCTCTCTCTTCTTTTTTTTGCTGTACATGTGAGCAGACATGGGTTAGGTTGTATCCTGGTGAAGTGTGGTTGAGATCTGATGATTTTTACTTATAAAGGTTTAGTTGTTATTATTGTTGTTCTAGTTATTTAGATTGTGTGTGTGATTGTATTTTTTGTATGTTGCTGCTGTTTTGTCTCTGAATAAATGTTTTTTAAAGTAGAATGACCAGAGTTTATATGTGTATGTGTATATAATTCATACAGTTTGGTGATACACCACATAATGGTGACCACAAAATAGGAGATTTCTACAACAGATGGAGTTTGTGAGGTGCAATAACTACCATATTGATGCACATTCTAAGAGCTAGTGGTTTTTATTATACAGGATTCATTTTGTTGGAATATATGTATTTGATTTGTTGACTGGTTTGCCTCCATTTAATATATGTGTTGTGCATTGTGACAGTATATATTTTGTTGCAAATTGTGGCATTTATAGCTTTCACTTTGTTTCAGTGCTATTTTAAAGTTGTTCATATTAGGGTAAGATTGAATAGTTGCACTGCAGATCAGGCTGTTAGAATTGCTTATGCTACCTTTAATATTTTCAGTGCTGAAAAAGAGATGACAAAAATTATTATGAGACCAACTGATGGTCCACGAGAAGTGACACAACGGTTATTGTTCTGGTCTTCATTGCATCAGCCACAGCATCCCATGATGTTGGGTTCGCCAGAACATATAACCAAGGTTTTGGAAGCTCTTCCCAGAGACTGCCAAGAATTCATGATCCGATAACAGAAGATTTAGAATTGGTACTTACAAGGGCAGATAACTCGTGGATCAAACATCCTTATAAAGAGCAAGCTTGCACAGTCTCCGCTGTCAGAACATTCAAAGTTAAGTCTGTTAGTGATGTCAAGGGTAACTGGAGAAAATGTAGAAGGGGGGATCCCCAAGTGACTAGGGACAGTGCTAATTGGAGCAATATAAAGGGAGATAATTGGAGAAATAGAAGATGGGAGGAGCCTCAAATATTCAACAACAATTGGAATAATAACTGGGACAGGCAAGAAATGAGAGATAACTCGGAAAATTACAGTTGGGGAGAGAAACAACAGGAACAGTTATTGGGAGAATAATTGGAGAAGGAACCATAGATGGGAGGAGCATGAGACCAATAGATGAAATTGTGATAATTGGTGGAATAAAGAAAGAAATCGAGAATACTGGGACCTAAAGAGAAAGACATTGGAGAGATTGGAGGCAGACATGAAAGTGCTTAGGGAACCGATTAGTGATAAGGGAAAGACTGATCAATTGGGGGTCCCCAGCAATTAATGCCCCATTACATTTTCTTTGGTTTTATACACCTATATGTATGCTTGTTCTTCTTTTCTTTCCTCTGACTCTTAACTATCTACCATTCAAATTATTAAATCCAATTTTTTTAATGATCAAATCCACCTGATCTAATGCCATTTCCTGGGTGCAATTAGGAAACATGGACTACAAAATTCATAAAAGACATATTTATCTGCACCCATGTTCAATTGTGAATATATTTTTTCACCCTTTTGTCTTTGCCACCCACATTTATGTATAATACTTTTCTGTTAAAATTGTGTACATTTTGGATTATTGAATGTTTTTAGAAAATAACTAATATGCTTTTGTGTTCAACTCAATGAAAGTGCTTAGGGAACCGATTAGTGATAAGGGAAAGACTGATCAATTGGGGGTCCCCAGCAATTAATGCCCCATTACATTTTCTTTGGTTTTATACACCTATATGTATGCTTGTTCTTCTTTTCTTTCCTCTGACTCTTAACTATCTACCATTCAAATTATTAAATCCAATTTTTTTAATGATCAAATCCACCTGATCTAATGCCATTTCCTGGGTGCAATTAGGAAACATGGACTACAAAATTCATAAAAGACATATTTATCTGCACCCATGTTCAATTGTGAATATATTTTTTCACCCTTTTGTCTTTGCCACCCACATTTATGTATAATACTTTTCTGTTAAAATTGTGTACATTTTGGATTATTGAATGTTTTTAGAAAATAACTAATATGCTTTTGTGTTCAACTCTCCATCAGGTATGGAGTAAATGTCTAAAAGAAAAATAGACACCACAACCAAATAGTTGTTATTAGACAAAACTAGTTGAGCCTCTGACACAAGAAGATATGCTGATTATTTCTGTGCTTATTTCATTTGTCTGTGTTTAATTCAAAGAACCTTTTATCCGGAAGACCCAAAGAAAGCAAGGAAAACGTACTTGTCCTGCCACAGTTTACAGTATAGATGAAGAAGTGCAAGGATTACCAAGCCAAAGAACTGTACAGATGAAGAAGTGCTGGGATTACCAAGCAAAACTATTGTCCTGAAAACAGGCTACACAGCTCAGAATGAGGGTAAAGTATCACAACGAGAAGCAGAAAGCACTTCTTATTCTGTGAATGTGTCATTCACAGAATAAGAAGTGTGCCCACCAAGTTTTTCCCACTAATGAACATTTGCTTGTATGTGTCACTAAACCTACAAACATCAAGCATTGTAATGACCAGTCAGAGGCAATATCCAAGGATAAGTCATTTCATGTCCAGTACTAAAATCACAGCTATCAAGCACAAGGATCAGGTGCTCACAGACTTCATATACCAGTCCAAGGAGGAACTACAAATCATACTGTGTCATAAACTAGTATTAATAAACCAATGGGGTTGATGATGTCTAGATTTTAATTTACTTCACACAAACACATTGCCTTACAATATTACTGAGCTTCTGAACAACTGAAAGCAAGAGAAATTGGGGGAATGTAGTGTGGTGTAACCCTTATTTGACTATTTGCTCATCTCACTCGCTATAATTCCTGTACTCCTTTTTCTTATTTCATATCTCATAGTTAGATAGATAGACAGATAGACAGACATAAATATATCTAGACAGATAGATGGTTAGATAGAGGGATATTACCATTATTATTATTTTTAAATGTGCTCAACATAAGAGAAGTTAACCCCTTAGTGACATGACTTTTTTGGCTTGTCCGACGCTTGGTGACATGGGCTGTTTTAACATTTCTGAGGTGTTTGTGTTTTGCTGTAATTTATTTCTGTCTCATTTAGTGTACCCGCACAATCTATATATCGTTTTTATCGTTATAAGAAGGGCTTTCTTTTGATACCATTATTTTGATAATAGCATATAATTTGATGTAAAAAAAATAATAAAATATGGCAAAAAAATTGAAAACATTTTTTTTATGACTTTTATTTGAAAAATCGTATACTCATGTACAAGAGACAACAAAAAAACACTGCTAAAAAGTTTCTAATATATGTCCTGAGTTCAGAAATAGCCCATGTTTTTATGTTTTTGTGCTTTTTTATTCATGTTACAGGGCCAGAACTATAAGTGGTGCAAAGCTATTTTAAAATCCTTTCTTTCAAAATTAGCGATAGTGACATTGTAACACTGATTTCTGTACTAAATCCATGAATGACCCCCAACATGTACATATTTTTGAAAACTAGACCACTCAGGGCATTTAACTTGGGGTATTTTGACACATTTCATGTAGCCATTTTACCACCAATCTATGCCAAAGTTTGCAGCAAAAAATCTTTTTTTTTAATTTTTCACATATATTGCAATTTAGGTAAACATTACCTTAAAATGTGAAGGGGTATTTCCAAATAACACCTCAATATGTGTTCAGCAACATCTCCTGAGTACAGGGATACCACCCATGCATAGGTTTGTTGGTTTGTTTTGGGGCTAAAAGGCCACATTTAGGGGGTGCGCATTTTGGTTTTCCAACTTGGAATTCTGACATGCAGAAAACTTGTGCCCATGTCCCATTTGGGACATTTTTGAAGCCAAAAAGTGTATTCTATCCCACAAAACCATATATTTTTAAAAACTAGACACCCTAGGGTATTTCAAATGGTAGTATTTTAACACTTTCCATGCACTAATTATACTACCAGCCTATGTCAATGTTATGGATAGTAATTTTTTTTCACATACATAGTACTTTGGGCATGAATTCACAGATCCTGTTATATGTCAGTGCCTAACAACACCTCAATATGTGTTCAGCAACATCTCCTGAGTACAGGGATACCACCCATGTATAGGTTGGTTAGGTTATTTGGGGGTTAAAAGGCCACATTTGAGAGGTGCGTTTTTTGGTTTTCCAACTTGGAATTCTGACGTGCAGAAAACCTGCACCCATGGCCCATTTGGGACATTTTTGAAGCCAAAAAGTGTATTCTACCCCACAAAACCATATATTTTTGAAAACTAGACACCCTAGGGTATTTCAAATGGTAGTATTTTAACACTTTTCATGCACTAATTCTACCACCAGCCTATGTCAATGTTATGGATAGTAATTTGTTTTTCACATTCATTGTACATCGGGCATGAATTCACAGATCCTATTATGTGTCAGTACCAAACAACACCTTAATATGTGTTCAGCAACATCTCCTGAGTACAGGGATACCACCCATGTGTAGGTTAGTTAGATTATTTGGGGGCTAAAAGGCCACGTTTAGGGGGGGTGCATTTCCAACTTGGAATTTTGACATGTAGTCAGCCTGCGCCCACACTTTTGAAGCCTGTCAAAGTATTTTACCCCATAAAACCATATATTTTGGAAAACTAGACATCCTAGGGTATTTAAAATTGTGGTATTTTAACACTTTCCAAGTGCTAATTCTACCACCAACCTATGTCAAAGGGTTGGGATGTCATTTTTTCCCCACACACATTGTAGTTCAGGCAGGAATTTTCAGATTCTGGTATTTGCCACTGCCAACCAACACCTCAATATGTGTTCAGCAACATCTCCTGAGTACAGGGATACCCCCCATGCATAGGTTTGTTGGTTTGTATTGGGTCTAAAATTCCACATTTAGGGGGTGCGCAATTCCAACTTGGAATTTTGACATGTAGTCAACCTGAGTCCGTGTCCTTTATGGGATATATCTTTGAAGCCAGCCAATGTAATTTACCCCCACCAAACCATATATTTTTTTATCGGTAGACCCCCATCACTACTTGTGGCAAGGGCTCAGCAGCCACCGATACATCGCTAGATGATGTATCAGAAAGCTGAATAGGGTCAAAATCGAACCCTGAGTCCGCGGCCTCAGAATCAGTGCGTAAGCAGTGATCTCGAGCAAAGAAGGGGTTAATAAGAGCCTATCTAGTACTGTAATACATTACAGTACAAAGAAATGAATCCATAAAACAGTGCAGACAGCAAAACATACTGTTGCTGTGCAAGATTACTGCTTACACAGTGATGAATGGCAGGGAAGGGGTTAATACACAGTGAAAGACTTTCATAAAACCTGCCAATTTTATAAAATGTTTTTTTATATAACTAATACTGATCTGTCTCTTTCCATCACAAAAATGTAAGTGAGGAGAGGGAGCCAGATTAATATTTGTGAATATTGATCCGACCAATTTTGATCTGACCAGGGCGAATGGTGAGCTTAATTGAGAAATCACCAAACCGCCTTTGCCACTAATTCGCTGTTACTGATCGCTATGCACTCAGGCAGCTTAAAAAAAAAAAAACTCAAATATTTTTACTTTACATGTAATCCCCTAGCGGGTATGTGTAAAAAAAAAAATAAAAAAAAAAAATATGCAGACAGATAAAAATTGCTTTGGCGTCAATATCATTGCGTAAGCAGTGATCGACGGCAAAGAAGGGGTTAATAACTCTTAGAAGAGCCTTTTTAGTACTGTAATAAATTACAGTACAAAAAAAATTAACCCCTAAAAAATGCACAAACAGCAAAAATAAATGCGCTGATGTGCACGATCACTGCTTATGCAAGATCAGTGGCAGGGAATGGGTTAAACGCAGGGAATTGCTTTAATAAATTTTTTTTTATTGTTTTATTATTTGTGTGTTGTGTATTTATTGTTTTTTTTTACTTTTACTTACTTTTCGAACTTTGATCTGTCTCTCTCCCTCACTAAAAAAAATGTGAGGAGAGGGAGACAGATCATAACTGGTCAGATCAATATAGGGTTAATATTGATCTGACCAGTCAGTGGGGATGTTCAGCAGAACATCCCCACTGCCTGTCAGTGTGCCTGGCAGTCACTGATTGCCTCTGTAAAAAAAGAGAAAACTCCGGAAAAAACTCCGCTTTCGGTGCTCGTTTTGACACAGGACGGACTAGGTCCGTCCTGTGTCACTAACGCCTCGGCACACAGGACGGACCTAGTCCGTCCTGTGTCGCCAAGGGGTTAAACTGCGAATGTGATGACATTCTGTCCTTAAACTAATGGTAACCACTGGTCATGTGACCAACCTCATGTAAACCTTTCTTACAGGGGGATAAGCTTTACCCTTTGACATGGTAATTCTCATTTCTCTCTCTTCTTTCCTTGCTGTACATGTGTTAGGTTTTATCCTGGTGAAGTGGATGAGATCTGATGATTTTTACTTATAAAGGTTTAGTTATCATTGTTATTCTAGTTATTTAGATTGTTTGTTAATATTTATCTGTTGATGCTGTTTTGTCTCTGAATAAATGTTTGTTAAAGTAAACGGACCAGAGTTTATATGTGTATGTGTATATAATTCATACAGTTTGGTGATACACCACACTGTAGACAAAGCAGAGGTAGGGGTAGAGAGAGTAAAACAAGGTAAGGGTAAGGCCTGAGAATGGTAACTAAGTAGGAACACCCTAGAAAGGGTGACTGAAGGAGGACCACTCTAGAAAGGGTGACTGAAGGAGGAGCACTCGAGAGAGGGTGACTGAAGCAGGAACAACCTAGAGAGGGAGACTAAAACAGAGTAGGCCCTTTAAGGGAGCAACTTAGCTGAAGTAATATTGCTGTAGCCAAAGGGTCTCAGGAGATGCTGATAAACATCCCCTGGCTGGTTGAGCCTTCCAGCATTCAGTTTCACAGTTCCTGGACAGGGTAGAAAAGGAAAAGAAGAAGCAGCTCTCAGAAGTCACACATCCAACTTCAATGCATGAGCCCTGTTTGCAATAAACTGCAGATTGTTAACAGGGGTGTGTTGCAAAAGTTAACAAGCCCATCTGACACCAACAGAGGGGAAGGAATACAAGCAAATAAAGGTAGGGAGGCCTCTAGAGGAGGAAGGAGATATATAAGCACAAAAATTAGGACTTTAAAATACATGAGTCAGGAGGTCAGGGTAGAACCCGGACAGGTTACTTGAATACAGATTTATACTCTGAACAAAGGGATGACTAACGTTCCAGGTGAGAGCTTGTGAGATTATTGCAAATTATTTCTGGGTCACTGTCAACCACAGTTGTATCAAAAACAGGTAAACAAGTAAGTTCACTGTACTTACAAATGCCATAATATTTTCCATTCATAAATCAATCTTTCCATTTCTAGCAATTTGTATAAAAAGCACTATTTTCTCACCTATAATTATTGCACAAGTGTTATGTGCATATTGTATAGACATTGAAAACCAATTTATGTTCTTAATTGATACTCCTTTTTTCGATCTAAGCTAAGCTTGAGATGTAATTTATATTTTCCATATTCAAATCATTAATTACCTTAAAAATATACATTTTATTTCTATGCCATCATGTTATCATAACTTACAATAACAGATCTAATGACAATTTGGCCTTAAATCAGCTTTTTTTTTTTACATTAATTCTCCTATAATTTGGTGTATTGAAATGTTTGATTTATTGGTAATGTTTATGTATATTTCATGTTAGTATGGCAACAATTCACAAATGTCAATAAAGTAATTGCTGTTATTGAATTTATTATGTGGCTTTATTTCATTTTTTCTTTGCTTGATCTTGTTTCCAAAGTAGAAATGTAAGACGTGTAATAAAATGTAAATTTTATTTTTCTCACTTGGATAAACATAACCATAAAACACAAACCCCACCAGGGCCATCCTCAGAAATGTTGGGGTCCCTTACATCTCAAATTGTCTGCCCCCCTCTCAATTTTTCCTCCACTCCTTTTGGTAATTCCCCCACATCCCTTGCCATATCACCTCTTTGTAGCACTCAATACACTTGAAAATGTACCCAGCTTGTACCCATAGATCTTTCCAGAGCACCCAGAGGTTTTGCCAGAGTACCAAAATTGTACCTACAGATCTTGCCAGAGCACCGACATTGTCCCCACAGGTCTTGCCAGAGCATCTAGATTGCATCCCCAGGACCCAGAACACTCAGGACATGCCCCAGCCAGCACAGACATTGCATTAATAGGACATGCCCAGCACCCACATTGCACATCTAGGACATGTCCCAGCCTATACCCAGCTTGAACACCCGGGACATGTCCCTGCCAGTATCAAGACTGCACACCCAGGAGAAGCCCCAACCAGCACCCAGATTGCCTTCACAGGACATCCACCAGCATCCACACTGTACATCCAGAACTTACCCCAGCCAGCACCAACATTGCATCCACAGGACATGGCCCATTACCTACACTGCACACACAGGGCATGATCCAGCACCCACATTGCATACCCAGGACATGCCATAGGACCCACATTTCACACCCAGGATTTTCCCCAGCCAGCACCCTTATTGTATCCACAGGACTTCTCCAGAACTCCATGGCATCTAGTGGTACACAGCTCAATGTCTGTGCATTGCGAAGGTGCGCATCTGAAGTCTAAGCACTGGAAGGTCATGTGACCTCCAATGATCGGACCTAAGAACAAGGAAATGAAGTATGAGAGGCAGCATGAGAGGATCCAATGTAGAAATGAGGGTCTCTCTCTGCAATAGCAAGAAGAGAAGGGGCATGCTGCAGCTGTCAGGGTACCCCAGCCACCAGACCTCCAAAGCATAAACCTCTGTGTATCTATTAAGATACATGTCGGGTTTACTTGGGAGATGCAGGACATATTTTTTAACCCTTGCTTCCTTTTAGTTTAATTGTCATTTAAAACATGAAATTACAAAGTACGGTGGAGAGAATAGCTTTCTATTGCTTCATTATACACTCACTTGTCCTGAGCTCAACTCCCTTTTGCTAAGTCCTCTTCCTGTCTGGGACATATTAACCTCCATGAAATTGGTGGAAAAGGTGACTGGTGAGGAATACGTATGAAAATTATAACAAGATGTCACATTACTATGTTAACTATAGGGATATACATGCACAGTTATGGATTTACAATACACCGTTAGATACAATTACAATACAAATGTAGAGATAAAACAATCTAGCTGTTGCTCAGCATGGCAATTACAATATTTATTCAAATCCCATTAGCTTCAAAATCCTCTATGCTTAATGATGTATATTGCATACGTCTATCTTTTTCAAGCAATCAACTGTACAATAATTTCTACAATATAAAATTAGCTAGTTTGTTTGAATTCTGGTTTTCTGAATCAAGAATGTCTAAAAAATGCTACTTTCTGTAAATCTGAAGAGTCATTTCAGAACAGTGACAATAGATGCATTATTTTACTGATTCTGTCTGCATCTATTTAGGTGTCATTAACATATTTTTTTTTCTTTGTCATCCATCTAATGTGTTTCTTCCACAAACACCTCTGTTAATTTGCAATTTAAGCTGCTCTTCAGGCTACTAAATGCCAATTGATTTTGCAATTAATATGATGAACTCTATTCACTGAAACAATTCTCTCCTAAAGTCCAAAGCTACATATTTACATAGCTTAGATAGTAATTCTATCTGACACTATTGTAGAACGAGGTAAATGTCTTAACGTGTAGTGTTATTCTCTAATTAAAACATGAATGTCATTTGTAAGTTTGGCATCACATGACACACAAATAAAAACACATGACTATGGCTCCACTTTTCTTTCAGTGTTTAAATCAAATTAACGTCAGTATTATTAAACATTGCAGGTCAATAGACCTGTTTTTCTCCACCACAAAGGATTGTGGGCAATGATATGTGCACCAACGGCTGCCCTTTTGCCTCAGTATCCACTTTATTCTGTTTTATAAGACATTTTTTGCAATAAGATATTTTTTGACACTACAGTCAGAACTGAGGTCTACCATACGTATAGTAGGATTATCTTTATTTATTCTAGCACTTCCTGATGAACCTTTCAGAAGAGTTAACTCAAATAATCAATGTTGAAATTTTGCATTGTTTAATTAGATTTCTGTTGTAAAATTTTAACTCCTCACTCTTTCTATAATCTGAAATGGAGGACAATTTAATTCTTAATGGTTACAACAGTTTTTAACAAAAAGTTTGAGCAATGCCATGAAAACTAGAAATACTTAAGACTTTCCAATTATGTTTGGCTCTTGTTTTCCACATTTTACCTTCCTAGTAAAGATTTGTTGTGCAAATTACTTTCTACAATGACAGTTCAGATTAAGTTAATCAATGACAAAAAAGTGCACTGAATCTAATGTAACATAAGTACTTCTCCCCTAAGACTTAAGTCAAAATGTTAGTGTAACCATTATTAGAGAGTATGTTCATGTAACAGAAGAGTCAAGCGAGAGTATAATCAGGACAGTGCAAAGGTCAGTCAGACAGAACAGAAATGTAAATGAACGGAATAATGAGATTTCCAGGGCTAGCATGAAATCAAGCAGAGGTCAGAAAAGTAGGTCATCACAATGGAATATTTAAAAGATCAGGACCAGGTTGAAACCAGAGGTCAGACATCAAGGGACAAGCCAGGTCATAAAAAGTAAGGAACACATTTTGAGTGTCAGGAACAAATAAATAGTAATGAATGATTGTTGTCAGTATTTGTCCAGTATAAACAGACTATTTCACCCACACAAGACATTTTCTATTTATTATGACATTATGCATGTAACCTTACTGGTGACAATTTATTAATATGAAAAGGAAAACAAATGTGCCATGTGTTGGGAGATATGCAGGTGAAAATACTTGCTTACAGATCTACCAGCCTAAGCAATAATATCGCAATTAACAATAAAAGACAGTTATTAAAGTTGTTAAAATGCACAGTAGCTAAGAATGAGGATGGCTGATAAGTAGGTTTTCTCCAGGTCCTGGAAGGGCATATTTATAGGTTCTAAATTATCTGCTAATGGGCTAAGGAACTCCACCCTTTAGCAGGATTACAGTGGCAGAACTGACAGATTGCTAGTTATTGGGAGGTCATATCAGCGTTTTATCAAATAGAAGAGATCTAAGAAAATGCTGATTATATGAGTTGACCTATATCAGAAGAATTAAACTGGTAGTTATCCAGGAACTTTAAGTTCGCATAAGTGCATACAGAATATACCCATATCGATATGATGGTGTTAGGCAAATATTAGTCACAAATCAAGTTACCACTATATTTTAGCTAGTGAAGCTGAACCTGAGCTTGCGAACAATTGTTACCTATGTAATTTAACATCTTGCAGTATTATGTCAAAAGTGGTAACATGGGGGGGGGGTCACTGAAAGATACACTCATTGTTCTTCAGTAGATCACTAGCTCCTCTATCACAACCTTTAAAAACGTTTACTAGCAGAATATTACTTGTAAATCACAATTTATGGATCTGCTGTAGTGTAAACTTAAATAAAACCTGCTGTTTCTTAAAATTCCCTCCTCCTCCTTCTCTATATGACAAATTTTGAAGTTTGGACTGCGAACACTCATTGGTATCACCACTACATATAATCAGCGAGCTTAAATGGTATTTTTCAGTTTAGAACCCCATCGGGTTTTCAGTTTCAGGTGGAGGCTATCACTCAATATCCGCCCCACATAGTGAGATTTATTCAGTGTTTGGTGTAGGAACTTTTCCTTGACACTTTTCCTGGTTTTATTATTTTCAGCACAACATACATAACTAATTTTGTGTAGATTTACAAGTAGAACATTCCAAGAGTTCATAAAGAAATGACTGAAAAAAATTGGAAACATATGAAGGGGACTAAAACAGTGATAACTCACATAATTGAATAGAGGCCATTATGTCTAAGGGTCAGAGCCAAACTGGCACAACCAGACATTTATCAACTACCAATGTTAAAGGTAAAAATAATATGAAACTGTGGTTTACATTTGAGCAAATGTGTTTAACATATATGTAACTCTGTTACATCGACTGTACGACAATTAAAATAGAATGGTATTAAACCTTAAAAGGCAGCTATTTTTCGGTTAACACACAAAGTATAAAATAATATCACAAAACCAACAGAGGGCGACATTTAGCTAAGATACAATGACTTCATATTAAAACCTTTTTAATACAAGCAATTTATTTATTCAATCAAAAACTTTGAGCCTATGCAAGTTTACTGTGCAAGCACAAAACTTTGAACACAACAGCTGTACAGCTTTGTATTGTTAGTTATCATATTTAATAACAAATCGAATATTGGTAGTCAATAAGTCACATCAAAATTGTGAAAAAATACCCATAAATATACATGTCAGAAGGGAAAGGGGCAGTATTAATAAATCTACAATAAACATTTTTGTATTGACAATTTACTATTCGGTGAGCTGATGATCATATCCATGAACCATCATTACCATAATGCCTCTTTAGGTAGAATTGTTTGGAAAGAAAATTCTAAATTAGAAAATATACACCGATCAGTCATAACATTATGACTACATACTTAATATTGTGTAGGTCTCTTTTTGCTGTTAAAGCATCCTTGATCCATCGATGCAAGGACTCAAATAGACTTCTGAAGGTGTGCTGTGGTATCTGGTACTGAGATGTTAGCAGCAGATCCTTTAAGTTCTGTAAGTTGCAAGATGGGGACTCCATCGATTGGATTTAAATCTGGGAAATTTGAAGGCCAATTCAACATCTTCAACTCGTTGTTGTGTTTCTCAAACCATTCCAGAAACATTTTTGCTTTGTGGCAGGGTGCACGATCCTGATTAAAGAGTCCAATGCCATCATTGAATACCGTTTTCATGAAAGGGTGTACATGGTCTGCAACAATTCTGAGGTGGTAAGTTTCAAAGTAACATTCACATGAATGGCAGGACACAAGGTTTCCCAGCAGAACATTGCCCAAAGCCTCCACCGGCTTGACACCTGTCAGTGGTCATAATGTTATGGCTGATCGGTGTATATCATTTCTGTTTAATGACCTGAGATATCATGCATGACTGACTTTGCAACAGAATATTTGAATTCGAGAGTAGTCAATTATTCTGTGGCAGTAGATCTCTTGAATAGAACCCATTATCTATAAATGTCCATATAAAAAGAAAAGATCATCCTAATATGCATGTAAAATAATTAATATATTTCACCCAAACAAAAGGCAAAAATAAAAGGTGTTTGTATTAAATGACAACTAATCTTGTGTTTTCACTTGTGCTTCTAGCATAGAAGCACAAGTGATTTTGTAGTCCCTATTATGAGGATAAACTGGCATTTGACAGTACATGCCAATTTATCCTCTGATTGGCCACTGCCATGCTTCCATGGGAAGCATGCAGCCCGGTTAGATCGGCTACCCTCGTTTTTTACATGGGATCAGCAGGGGACCTTAGCTAGGTCAACAAGGTTAACTCCATTGGTCAGGTATTCTGATGTACTTTTATCATACACTGTTAATTGTTGCAGAAAAAACGAAAAATCGAAGTAACATAGTGAACAACAGCATCACAATTTTTATTTTCTTTTACTTGTTTATAGAATAAGAAGAAAACGTCACCATTGTAAGTTATTTCCGATATCATTTTGAATTAATGTTGATAAACAACGCCCACACCCTGCTCTAAATAAATACCTTAAATCAACATTTGTCATCTCAAGGAGTGTAGATGTAGATGTAGATATCACCTCATAGTTGTTGCATGCACCTAAACAGGTGTTAATGCTGTCAACAGATTGCAGAGATGCAATAAACCTCTGACTTTTTACTTAAATTGTACAATGGATGGTAAGTCTCAATAATTTTGTTTCCAGCATGCCCACCTTTCTAACCTACCTATAGACTATTTTAGCTCACTCATTTTATTTTTTAAATCAATCATAACCAGATTATCATAGAAGCCACATCCTCAACCCCAAATGACGTATAAATTGAAAACAGAGAGCATTAATGATAACTGTAAGAAAAAACCCTTTTTGTTTAATTGAATCATTGAATTAAGTGTAGGCATTTTAAATAGAAACACTTTAACGTAAGGATTCAAATAATAGTGTCGTATTGAGTCCCTATTGGTCTGGATAACTCTAATACTCTAAGGGGGACATGTTTAGAATCTTGGATCAGATCTTGCTTCATTCCAACATGTTCACCACCTGATAGAGCTACATAGAGCAAAGAGGGCTCAATAATGTTGTTTATTTGTATTATTTCATTACATTTTTTCGATGTAATACATCTACATTTAATGCAGTCTTTCAGTTAAACATAAATACATTGTTTGTACACAGATGTCAGTGCATTGAACTTGGCAAGTTCCAAGCAGCTCCACCAATGAAGCTGTTAAATTGGGCTGGGTATTTGAATGGACAGATAGTCCTCTATTTTTCCCTCAATGGCATGGACACAACCTCTGCCCTCTGTGAATCGGGATGCCGGGGCTGGGTGAGTGAGTGTGTGTATGTCAGTGTGAGTGTGTGTGTGTATGTCAGTGTGAGTGTGTGCGTATGTCAGTGTGAGTGTGTGCGTATGTGAGTTGTAAGTGAGTATGTGTGTCAGTGTGAGTGTGTGTCTGTAATTGTAGGTCAGTGTGAGTGTATGTGTGAGTGCAAGACTGTGTATGTATGTGAGTGTGTGGATAAAGGGTTTAACTCCTCTGATACTGCCTATCTGTCTAGCCACCGAAAGGGTGAACTCCTCTTACATTGCCTCTATCTGTCTAGCCACCCAAGGGGTTAACTCCTCTGACACTTTCTCTATCTAAATAGCCACCCAAGAGGTGAACTCCTCTGATACTACCTCTATCTGTCTAGACACTCAAGGGGTTAACTCCTCTGACACTGCCTCTGTCTGGCCAACCAAGGGGTTAACTCTTCTGATACTGCCTATATCTGTCTAGACATTTAGGGTACACATTTTAATCACGGCCAGCCAATACTCGCGCCATATAATTTTGCATATAGAAGGTGCTCTTGCAATAAATTATCATTTCCTGATAAGTTTCACTTTAGTTTGAATTATAAGGACTGTGGGCTTTTTTTGGGGGGGGGGGGGGGGGGCAGCATTTAGTTTTTCGCCCCAGGCAGCACAATGTCTTGGGCCGGCCCTGAGTAACCTATTACTATGGAATGTTTGTATGAATATATAAATGCATTTATATGTTCTCACTTTATTTTTACTATCTTTTATTAATAAGCTCCAATACATTTAGTAGCAAAATGTAGTATAAAAATGATTACAGATTTTTATTTTCTGCTGGGAGCAAACTAAAAGTTGTGCTTCATTTGAATTAGGCCCTTTGTTAAAAGCCTTCATGAAATGTAGATTAAATACAAATTTTAATTTCAAAATCTGATACAACCAGAGGATTTAATTATTTTTAAATCCCCATTTACAGAAGAAGTAGAGAAATTAAATAAAATAGCAGGGTAATGCGTTGTGTTAAAGAAATCAGATTTAAATATTATGATTGCAAAACCTATTCCACAAACAGAAAACAATGTGCGTCTTTTGATGCTGCATCTACTTTAATTTGCACTCACTACCTAAGACATCAAAGAGTAAAATAAAGATACCATGTTACATGGTATATAAATTGAAGAATTATGTTTCAAAATTAGAAAACAAATTGCATCTTTCAGGAAATATATTAGCCACAATTTTTTTTCTGAATTATTGTAATATAACACAAAACAAAAACAAAAAGCACATAATGGGCAAGTGTTACGGACAGACGTTTTGCGGCAATGAAAGCCTTAATGTGACATATTGTGTAATATAACACTTGCCTGTTATGTGAATACACCCATTAGTTTCACAACATCATGTGTTCCTATGCTTTTTGTTTTTGGTTTGTGTGGATTATTTATTACTGCCAAGAGGAGGCAGAGGCAGTGATTGGCATGGAGCAACTTTCTTCAGAGCACCAGTACCAGAGGTACAGCCCCTGCAACTGTATACTTGGACTTATTGTAATATTAGTTGTTTGCTTGTTTTTATTTTGTTTTGATGGGTTGTTCTGGGGGGGGGGGGGGGTGACTGGTAAAATGTATGTTTAGTGGCTCTCGTCTTTGTAATAGGGGCCACAGTAAATTTAAGTGTGATATTGTGCGTGTATAATAATCTTGATCTAAAGTACAAGCTAAAGATTCATCGACACAGGCTGGAGCAGTCAATCAAATCAGTTAATTTATCTGTTCTTTTCTGTTCCTCCAGTGACAGAGTTGTGCATCCACACTATGGTACCATCATCCTAGCATGAAGAATGCAGGAGCATGAACAAAGCACTGTGGGTCTAGGAGGTCACAGATATTAACTGATACCGCACTAGTCAGCATGAAGTCTCAAAACATCAAGGCTAGCACAGTTTTTTAAATGTAACTATGACCTCTTTAATATACATACTTTTTTTCCCAAATAGGTTATCTTTAAAACATATAGATTAATAAAACAAGCTGTAATGAAATGTAAAAATGAAAGGTGATTTTTACAGTAACTGCAGCCCCCCCAAAACATTTTCAGGTGCATGTTTCAACATAATCTAAGTTCTAAAATAGCATACATAATCAGGCAATACTGACTTACTGCAAAGTGGACTGTGTCGAATTTATGTCCTAGAGGCCCTTAGACAGGGAGAGACTATAGGTACTTCACCCTCTACATCCACATTGCCTATAAAATTAGTTTTGTAGTTAATTAGGTTGAAAAATTACATGTAGTCCTTCAAGTTCAACCAACGCCTACTTGATCCAGAATTTTACTACTTTTAATTCATTCAGTCCTGCAACACATGTTCATTTGGTATTCCACAGTTTAACTATTCTAACAGGCATGAAACCTTTTCAGTGATTAAGATGATAGCTCTCTTCTTCTAATTTTAAAGGATGCACTGTGTGGTCTGGAAAATTCAACTAATAAAGAGCGACCTAGAAAGGTCTCCACATTAACCATGAACAATCGGATCCCTTTTGCAGACCTCTTTGCTCCAGAGAAAGCAATGCCAATTTGTAAAGCCTTTCTTCAAAGCCACAATCTGACATTCTTTTAACCCCTCAGACTGTTTTCTCCATATTTTACTTTAAGCACCATGGCTGCTTTAAAACTTCTGCAATGTTTATATTTGTAGTTTTTCTGCTTCTTGTTTACTGTAGCCACATAAAATATATATTATTTTTTGAGTATGGCTTTCTTTAGAGACCATTATTTGATTTATATCATAACATTTACTATATAAACAATAATGATATTTCCCACTTTGACTTTAACTCATCTACTACAACTGATGAAAAAAACTTGAATAGTTTTTTCGATTCCTGTTCTATTATGTGAGGTGCATGAGTGAAAAGTAGTCAGAGAATGCCTCAAACAGTTGGAGATATGATCAAATAGGCACAGATAGCATTAAGCTCCATCCATGTGGCCAGCTGAAGAACTCCTAAAAAATGGGTGCTAAGAAAGTCTGCCAAATCTGAAAATACTTTCTCCATTGTGAAAGGTGGTAGCTCAGTTGTGGTGGTCTGTGAAACTGGTGGCGTTGGCAGCACAGTACTAAGTTAAGGTTATTTTTACAAATAGGAGCCTCATGCTAAATGGGGGTTCTAAAAAGTTATTTAAATGGAAGACTCATCACGGCAGATTTGTGACAAAGCCATGCATCGAGCTGGCATGCTAAACCCCAAAAAAGCAAGAAAGCAATACTTGCTTCCTGTATTTCATTGCTGAATTCAACTGTAAAAAGAAAATATAAATCAGAAACAAACAATAAATATTGAGCTCCGGCATCAGCAAAGAATAGCTTTTTGATGAGTATACATCAGTGAACCAAAATCAATTATATACACAGAGAAATGCTTATATTTAACAATATTGGGTGGCATGGATATTCCACAGGGATAATTAACTTATTCATCTTTTGCAAAAGTGGGACATGCAAACTGCCGCAGACAGATCTACCAGACAATGAAGATGGAAACATGTGCAAGTGTATATCACAATGTGTAAAGCAGAAGAAACAGGATACTGCATAATATAGCTCTAACATTTCCCTTTCAGTGGATGTGCACTGGGAATATCACTGCATAATTTAAAATAAAGAAAGAGCATTAAGTGGCACAATTATCTTAAAAAAAGTCATATTGCAACATCATTTTCTGCACTTATGCTAAGTATTTATGCAAAATTCTGTTTTCACAAACAGTTTGCATTGCCGATTTCTCCCCCATCTTATTATTTTATTTATTTACTGGAAGTGTTCATTAAAAGGTTGATTAGGCCGAAATTACGTTGTTGTTTTTTTTAAAAAGAGATTTCATGTTCTGAATTTAAAATATTATTTTACAGACTAAATGGAAACTTATCGGCTCATATTGCATAGAATACTACTTTATTAACATGCTTAAAAGGACTCTGTTACTGAAACATTGTTTATATTGTGATTGTAGAAAATAAAAAGTTATCAAAAGTGTTTTATAATGTGTCTGTGATATATTCTGTTCATATGCAAATGGACTACTTTCAGCTGGTAATGAGTAATTTGCAAATGAAGCAACAATTTGATGTAATTTTCATCACCAAAGCATGTTTAAAACAAATGTATGCACTTTATTGCATTTCGGTTAATGCAATGTATGGAACATGTTTGATGATTTTGAATTCTATACATAAACAGTATATACAATGTTTAGGTGACAGAGTCCCTTTAATGTATTGAAGAAAATGTTTAGGTTCAAGTATTCACTTATAAAAAATATATTTTCTGGCAAGATTGCAAGTGCATATTATACATTAAAGAAACGATTTACCTGCTGATTTATCCACCTCCTCCGAGATAACTATTAAATCAAAAACATCCATCAGTCCACGCCCAAATGATGATGTTGGCATTCCAAAATGCCTAGGGTGCAGGTAACATGTGCCCATAGCATTATGGGATGCTGATGTCATCATTTGCATTAGGCGTATTTGCATTTTTTTTCCCTCTGTGCCTTTGGTAATAGTGATAATTTTTACTTCTATGCCATTAACGGAGGTAAAGGCTAAGCAATACATTTCTTAACATTTTTTAATTAATTTGGTAGAAGAAATATTACATATTATTCAATAAAGTGATACCATGTCACTTTGACATCTCAGGTGTACTTTCATTTGAACACTGAAAGAAATTCAGCTATTTAACGAGAATGGTGGGAGAAATTCTTCCAATTTTATGTCTGGGTTCCCAACTTTTAATCATTATCTGAATTATAGCAGCCATTGGCTTCTCTTCTCAGGCAATGATACAGCGCATTTTCTGAAAGGTGGCAAGACATTTTGTAACAAGCTCTTATGCCCATTATTATGAAGTTAGGGAAGATATGTTTTAGAAGTTTGGTTATTCACAGCATTAAATAATAACAATGCAAATAACATTAAAACAATAGCAAATCAATAAGCACTAACAATAATCACCATCTTGAAAAACAAAACGATGAAAAATGTATCTATTAGTCGGCAGTGGATTCCCTCAGAAGCTGGGTTAAGCAGAATGCATTTAACAGCATATTACGATGTTGACCACTGGTCGCAGTTTTATTAAACTTCAATCTGGGCCTAGCACTTCCTGTTAGCCTTAAATCCAGGGTGTTGCTTGATGTCTACATAGTGCAGACCAGCATTTAAAAGTGTATTTATATAATAAATGTCTTTATATAATTAGCAGAGTTTTAGCATCTAAAAAGTATGAGCAACTCTGCCCATGTAACCTATGTTATCATAATAACACATTAACTTCCACACCTAGTGAAACAGCCCTGAAATAACCTGCATCTAAAAGTGCGGAACTATTTGCACCAGACAGTCTTTTATGTCATAAAAAAGTTACAGTGACTCAGAATATTTGTGTTACAGCTAAATATGACTGAGATACAAACAGTGCATAAAATTAAAAGTTTATTTCATAGTCATGAATCTGTGTGGGGAGTTCAGATTTTATCGAAATCCAACCCTAGAGATTTTCTATGGCAAAACAGGCATTTAAATGAAAACGTCCTTTTTAATCACATCTTCATTATGTGTCATTTTTAATTAGCAACATCTTTTAACCGAACTATTATGTTCCAACAACTGTGAAAGCCATTCTTATGCAGGTGCATTAAAAAAATGTCTAATTATAATGTTGCATGGAGCTATAATTTGGGCTCACACCATTTTAGTTACTTAGAATAGATGCTGCACCTTCATTTAAGTGCATCATAACAGACACATTTTAAAAATCCCTTGCTAAGAAAAAGGATATTTTTATTTTCAAAAACTTTATTTGAAGTTGTAGTGATTTTCTCAGTTTAAAGTTTACATTTAAAGACACAGAAAACCAAAAATATGATTTGATCTTTATAGGGTCTACTCAATAAAGAGAGAATTGCAAGGAATTGTGATGGGCATTTCAAACTTTGGGTCAAAGTTGCTGAGTTGGAAAAAATCTCCAGTGCAGCTAAATGGGGGAATTTATTCCAATTCGTCGACTTTGGCCTAAAGTTTCAAATTTCGAACTCGATTCCCTGCAATTCTCTCTTGATTGAGTCGACCCTTAAGAGATTAAATTTTAATAAATTATGTAACAATAAGCATTCATTTCCTTCTAATTTAGAACTCCACTTGCTGGTTCTGGTCTCGACTACTGGAGCCATTGTATTTTATACACTTATGATATTAGTCACTTTGAGTGTGTGAAAGACAAGGAGACCATGCATGAATGTTCTATATCTCTATTACTTACACTGTTGGTTTATTTGTCACTCCCAAAGGCATTTTGTTTGCAGCATATTTAAAGATACTTTAGTTTAAAAATGTTATATTTTTCTTCATAAAGTTGTTTGTGCTCCCTACTGCTTATTGTTGCAAGTTTAAAATATTAACGTAGTAGGCATTTCTATAGACCAGGGATGGCTAACCTTTGGCACTGAAACTGTTGTGGGCTACATTTACAGGTTGCGCAAATAGTTAACACTCCTCAACTTCCCAGCTTTTTCACTACCGGTTGCATACACGCAGAAATGCTGGTTGTCTAGTGCAGTTCCATAGTTTTCAGCAATATTGGTCACATGTGGAAAGAGAAAAATAATACAATAGTGCTCACTGTTAAATACATGTATCCCTTCACAAGGAATGATAAATTCTCAGTTGTATCCCTAAAACAGGGATATGATCATTAGTATATATGACTAACTTTCTGGATCTCTAGCTTTTGTGTGCTGTTGTACCTTTTTTGCTCAGCAAACATCACATGATAGCGTGTATGAATATGTATGTGATGTTGTGGGCATCACAAATTACCGATCACATTCAAACTATTCATATTATTAAATTATTCCAATAACTGATTACAACTGTTTCAGCCTCAATTAAGTCTTAAACTATACAAATAAAGTATTTTTCCCCACTGGATAGCTCCAACAGTCACATATGTTTTGTAGAAATATATACACTGCAGGTACCTCACTGTGGACATCAGTATTACATGAGGAACTGTCTACCTCAGACAAACAGTATTGAAATAAGTGGTTTTCACAGCCTATAGCCTTACAATCATTAGAGCAGGTAAATGAATTGTGCTGTGATGCTTTGAAGGACAACAAATTCAAGAACTTTCCACTTCACATTGTGAACATTAATTGCAGAGTAAGGAGGGCAAGCAAATGTGCTCCACATGTAGAATTGTAATTAGAGATGTTTTTGGCCTGCAGTTTATATCTGAGAGGGAACAGATGTGCTTCATTACCAAACATACTCAGTATGTAAGAAATCACCATTTTAGTGCCTGTAAATTGAGAAAAGGGACATATTGTAGAAACTTTAAAAAAAAAAAAAAAACCCATAGAAGATAAAGAGCACATTGTGTTTTTCTGAAATGTTTGATATTTCGTAGTTGTCTATTTAGGAATAGTGTAGTTTAAATAGACATATGTAGTTATTTCATTGAATGTAGCAGACAATAAAAGGTAAAAATAATTCTGATACACTTTTGTTAACTAATACTTTGGATTTAGAATATTGTAACATGAACTAGGCAAAAGTCAAATCAAACAAGAAGCAGGCCCTACCCAATATTATTTGCCATGAATTTAATTGCTTTTATCAGTATTTTTTTCCAATCTATAATTAAAGCACAAGTCCCAAACTATTGCGTTTACAAATACATCATGAATGTGAGCCTTGATCTATGGAGATCTGTCTGATGTTTCATTCGTTATCACTTTGAGATACAGTATGATTTCTGAGACTGCTTCAAATATACTGTGATTTTAAAATTGAAATAAGAAAAATATGCATTTCACCATCAATATAAAGCATTGGAAATACTTTGAAGCTCAAGCAAGCACACACTTTCTATACATAAAAAACTCTGCTTAGTACATTGGTACATCAGACACTTGCAAGTCCCAACCCTACATAATAATATTTGGGAGCAATACTGAAATTTTTAACCCTGTCACACTGCTAACAACATATTTCAAGACCTAGTAAGTTTTTTAAATCTGCAAGAAAGAACTTTATAATTGAATTATATGATGTAATGTTTTTAAAGCAGTATTACAATGACTAGTTGCTCACTTTGTGAGTTTTAATATTTTGTAGTGTAGAGTAACATAGTTTAATGTTATAAAAAACTACTTTTACTTTTTGGCTTATGACAGTTCAATGCTTTCGCACGTTTTGTGCACAAAATCCTTACAAAACAAAAATACAGTGTCAGCACTTATCACAAAACTGAGGTTGAAAACTATTTTAAATGGTCTCGGACATCTAAACATTATTTATACTGAGATTGTAGAGGAGAACAAAATATCCATGTTATGTTAGTAGAATTGCAAGTAACGTTAGAGATGAAGACAAAAATATGTTTTGAACTCTATTTTGGATTTCTGTGGTATCTCCAGCTTATAACATCACCTTTTGGTTTGGCATGCAAGTTAGATGTTTCTCGTTGAAAGTAGTTAACCACAGACGTCCGTTGTGGCGATTAAACCATCTTTTTCTCATAATGTGTGAATTTGCTCTCAATTCTACTAACACAAATATGTTCGAGGTTCATCTTATAATCAGACCTCAAATCGATGGTCTGACTATAAGACTGGGATCCAGGTCCCCCGCAGAGATGCAGGGGATGTGGATCGCCCCCACACGCAGCCAGTTGATGTCTGCGCAATGCGCCCAAACATCCTCCGCTGCTGCTCTGACCTTACATCTGTCCCGGCAGAAGTGCATATTGTGCAGACATCCTCTGCTGCTGCCCGGCACTTTGTCATAAAAGACAGAAGCGTTGGGCAGCAGCAGAGGATGTCTGAACATATGTGCAGACATCCACTGTCTGCCCCCACTAGCCACCAGGGAGTTTGGCTAAGTCTGGGGGAGGGAGGTGGAGAGACGTTATTGGGTAAGGGAGGGATGGAGGAAAGCCAACATTGGTTGAGGTAGGTGGGGTGAGCCAGCATTTGGTGAGGGAGGAAGGGGGGTGAGCAAGCATTGGGTGAAGAAGGGAGGAGGGGGAGAGCCAGCATTGGGCAAGTTGGGGGAGAGGCAGCATTTAGCAAGTCTGGGGGATGGAGGGGGAGGCAGCATTGGGTAGGGAGGGGGAGGCAGGGGATAAAGGCAGCATTGGGTAAGACTGGTGGTAGGGACAGTATTGGCTACATCTGGGGGGCAGATGAGCAAATAAAAGGAAATAAAAATAAGAACTGAATTTTTTCCCATCATCATTATTATTAAATATGAAAAAGCAATTTACATGTGAATATATACAAGTTAAACTTTTTTCCTATAGGGTAGTCTTATATTTAGGCTTTTTGTGTTTTATATCCAAAAGTTTGGGGGGTTGTCTTATAATGAGGGTCGTCTTATATTCGAGCAAATACTGTTTGTGCAACAAACCACCTCTATAGTTGACACGGCTTATCATCAGATCCTTGAAAGTAGGATTTACTACTTTGTCTACAACTGGAATGATTCTCTATGTGCTTATCTTTATTTATAATAGAAATGAAATAGAGCTGACACTGATAAGTATTATCCAAACAACGTACACGCTCCTAGTATGTTCTGCAATGTTCAGGCATATTATAACTACAGGCATTTCAACAGCACTATTTCATTATCTGCACAAAACCCTTTATTTAAGGATTTTGTGGAGTGTATCATTTAAGTGGAGCTATTTTGTTACTTATGGTTATGCATTAAAGAATAGAATATTAACAGTTTAGAATACAAAGTTATGGTTAAAGACAAGGTTATCATCAATGAAACCACATTTAAACAAAAACAACTTTTAGGTGGATAATTGTATTAATTCCACATTCTACTTTATCATAGCTACAGGAGCTCTTAGAGAAATTACAGTCTAGACATACATGAAAAAGCTAAGTATGAACAAGACGAAACTCTGTCCTGCTACGGATTAACCAACTTTGAATTTTTGCTTTTTGATTTAAAAATTCAATAGCAACTGTGTTAAGTGTTTCCACCCCTATTAAACAGTCACCTAAAATCTATAATTCAGTGAAACATTAAGTAATTGCCATTTATTTCCAAACTATTCAATTCTACAAGACCAACTGTGAATCCAGCAGAGCCTTTCTATGCTAGCCGGCTTTTGTTATCAGTATCTCTGCATGAAAGGTGATTTTATTTGACTGCTAACAGAAAAATACAAAATAGAACCTGATCTGTCTGCAATTAAAGTAATAGTTCTATGTAATGTTTATACACAAAATGTAAAATGGCTGAAAAATGAATAGAATGTTTTACATCCTCAGAGAAAAACACTCTGACCTGTAATAAATATTATCTAAAGAAAAGGTAATAAAGCTCTATCATAGGCAGCCACTAGCATCCTTATAATTGAAAAACTCTCATGTGACCCTAAAATACACATACATCATAAGCAAAATGGTAAAAAATCACTAGTGGCAAAATTACTTTCAACCTTCTAGACTTTTCTCCACATAATTCTCATAGACTAAAACCACATATGAAAAGAAGATTAAAACACATCTTTTATATGTATATTTACTTGCCCTGTGTATTGTACTATATGTACTTGTGTGTTTTCAAGGTGCCCATGGATTTTACAGGGTTTGCGTAAAAGACAAAAGTAGTGTGAAAGGTTTACTTTTATATTTGCTGCATACTGTAGGTACTTCGGATGAAATTAGAAACAGGCTATATTGTGCAACAGCCTGGGAACAGATCTACTTGCAAAACATAACTTTTAGAAATCCTTTTAAAAAACTTTTATAACCCCTGGGTATTTACGTTAATGTTTATATCAATGAAACCAAAAGCATATTTATCACTTCCTGAAGTATAATGCTAATCAAGTAGTAAAAGTACTATAAACTAACAATATCCCATATTACCATGATATAGCAAATTAATGTGCTCATTTTGCTTTCTTCATTGGAGCCATCTCTTCTTGTTAATATAAACATCTCTAACCATCACTTTCGTTATGATCTGGGCTATGCTTAAAGTCCTCTAAATACCTCCCCAGAACCCCCCCAAACTTGTTTCCAGGACATATCGTCATAATATTAACACACTCCTAAAAGTGTCTTTTAGCATCATGTTATCTTTCTATTAAAGCAAATGTAAGGCTGAAAAGGAAATCGGTAAATTAGGGGGGATGGATTGTGATAAAAATATTATGTTTAGATTGTAGCCATTCAGACTACAGTGATGTGGTTAGTGCTCAACATATTATTAGTTAGATATCATGTGTATCAAATGAGAATAGACCACTGGACTACCAGTTTATCAATTATTGTTATGAGTATGCCAAAGGTACAGACATGAAAACAGGATGTGATATAAAACAGAAATCAACAGTCAGTCTACTGAGTCTGACTAAGATATGTGAAGTGTACATATATGGCACTTACAGCCCCCTATCCTAAATCTTTCAGTCACCTGTCCGAATTTACAAAGTATGCAAATATTATTACTCATTCAGCACATCTTTACATATTTTTCAATTTAAAGTATTTACATACATTTGAGCAGACGTGATCATCAAATCCATTGAACGAAGGTAAGGCGGAAAGGCGCAACATTTCCCTCCAAGATTTGTCTTTGACCCATGAAGGATCAGGGTTGGTTCGTGGGACCTCCAGTGCAACGCCACCAGTCAGAAGAAAGTGCCACTCATCATTATTAACCAAACCCTTGTTCTTCTGTAGGCCCACACAGAGGAGGAATGAAAAGAGCAGTTTGTGCTTTTCAAAGAGAGAGCGACAGACATGTTCATAAATACTGAAACAAAATGTAAATATGCAGAAAGTCAGTATTTTATTATCTAATCACAGTGTAAGGCAGCAGACTGCTATATGTGAATGCTTTTCTAAAGGGCATGTATTTTGTGGTCAACAGCAGGAATTTAGTTATACTTGTGATACTGGTACTATTAATATTCCATATTCCATATATTTGATAAAGCAATAACTAAATTAAAGTTCTAGGAGGTTAAATACACTATTAGACCTTCTGTAAAATCCCCACAGAGGATTTAGGTTTGTGGTCATCCTTACATACAGAATGGCCAACTTAGAAAAGGATTTAACCAATATTCTCACCAAGCAGTGAAGGTCTTGTAAAAGCTCACATTTTATTCATATTTAAATTGAACACAAGTCCAAGAATCATTGGCTCTGTTAACCATATCCAGAGCCTATGTGCTGAAGAAAGATCAGTAAAGTCAGCATGGTACTGTTAAACATGACACTATATCCAGATTAGAGGTGTAAGAGTCACCCAATGTGGAAATGTACTAAATTTGAAATTCAAGCTTACGGTCTCAATGTCTCTGTGTCAGAAATTCATATACTAAGAAAAAGAGTATAAAATTATCATATGGAATAATGTAGTTCATAATAGCCTATGTTCGGTATCACTGTTATAAAAAGCAGCATGCTCATTACAAATGAGATTTACAGCACATTGTTACTTATGCTACCACAGCTTTACTGTGCACAGTCAGGTGTCCATGATTATTTCATTTTGGAAGTTCCAAGTAACTATCAACAGGGTTACACAATAGACTTTTCTATTTGAGTCACTGCATTATTTTTCAAAATGTGTGACTCATTTGATGGATGTAAACAGATAAGCTAAATATTAAAACGGCTTATTGTTTTGAGAAAAATGCTACTGCGGACATGTCTCTGTATTTGCTACGAGTTAGAAATATTTTCTAGGAACAAAAATAGTGAGACAATGGCTGCAATCAATATTCAAGCAGGTTTTACCCTTTAGATGTAAGAAAGCCTGGCACAGTTTCTCTCACTAGACATTTTTACACCTGAAAATACAGGAAAAATATGTTCAGCCTTCCCAGCAAATACTGGTACGTAAAGCAAACAGAAGCTACTACGACTGATTTAGCCTTGTGAGTGCAATCCTGGCTAATGGAGAAACAGCAAATCCAAATGATAATCCTGCCAAGCAACCATTTTACCACTGTTGGCATGACTTCATTTTATATCTTAGTTTGTCTGGGGATCCATGAGACACACACCTGTTTGTAAAATAGTCATTGAGGTTGGTTATCCTTTCTTGCAGGTTCTGTGATGGTTCACTTTTATTGATGGCATTAATGTATAGATTGATAAACCAAGCCAAGGAATATTGGTACATGAAGTCCAGATACACAAGGTTTGAGATAACAAAGAATATGACGCTGGAGTGGTTTGCAACCTGTAAAACAGAGCACAACAGTTTTGTTTCAGACTGCAAAGAAACTATAAATAGTACAGAACAAAAACATAAAAATGTCGATTTAGTTGTTTGGAAATTCAACTTTTATTCATTATTTCACAGGGACTGAATTCTGAAGTAACATCCAATACTTTATCGGTCTACATGTTTTTCTATAACTCTATCCATTGTATCTTAGCAATTAGAAACACACTACCATGCTGGTATTAATAAATGAGGAAATATGTTACTAATAATTCCTAAGACAACCATACAGCAATTGTAATAAAGTCATTGTCTGCATGCAATTCACAAAAAAATTCAAATGGTTTAATTAATAATTTTATCACAGATGGTTTATAAAAAAAAAAGTAGAATCAGTCTTTAGGACAAAATGCTAGAAGTGCATCAACACACAACTATATTTTTTAACTGTGACAAAATTGTATTGTAAAATGACAGTATAGTAAAGGAACATAAAGGGAAAATGATGCAGTAATTTTAGTGCTTCACCTTTTCTGTGTTTTTACAGTAAAGAAACTGGACAACTTTTTTAGCTCGTATGCCGGGTGGGTTATTATCCGATGCATAACAATCATAGTTGCAACCACAAGGGTTGCATAGAGAGTGCAAAGCTGTTCTTTGATCTCTCTCAGAAGCTTTGTCCTTCTTGCACACCCATAAATTTGCACACAGACTAATGTACATGTTCATGAAGTAGAAGGTTCAGTAAATTATGGATAAGGGTGTGACTGCAGAAAGTGTTGTAGGACGAAAATGGAACTATGGAAAGTAATATGGTAAAGTGATATGTGGAAACATGGCATGGTGGAAAGTGAAGTGGGGTCATATATGGCACTGTTGAAATGGAAAGTGGTAATTTTATGGCATTTTGGAAAGTAGGATTCTATATGACACTGTGAAAAGTTGGGGAAATATGACGATGGTGCTGTATTCTGCTATGTGGTAGGACAGGGGTAACTAATTTTGCACTGGACCAGTGGACCAGTGGTTAATCGTTACAGTCCTGATTGTTGTCTCATTTACAGGAGAAAGAAATATATATTTACAATAGTAAAGCAATATAAGGCCTTTGAAATTATATTTGTGCTTTGAATACTGAGATTACAGCTTGCATGCTGTTATAAAAACTGTAGTTTTAATATTGGTGAAAAGCATTATGATGAGTTCATGAACAAAACACTACATACTAATTCATTATGTCACCCACAATTACAATAATACTTCTGAGTGTATAAATTTAAAATGCTGAATTTAGTCTGCTATATACCTGGAAACCCTAGGCACATTTCTATTTTGCTTAATGGTAGTGCCAACTTTGTGGATACCAGATCTACAAGTTATGATCTTACTAGTGATATTAAATATATATTATATCACATGTGCCTAGTGCAGACCTGTTATAAGCATACAAGATGTGAGATGCACATGCTTGTCTTAGAGAGCGCATACACATGCGCGAGAGAGGCGGGGCTTTAGGAAGCTTCGGTCAGATTGTTAGTTATCCGACCCAAACATGGCAATATTTTCTGGAGACGCAAGTTCTGCAAAAGGTAACAATAACTAGAAATTTTACATAAGAAAGGTTTAGATTAAAAGCAAAGCAGAATATAACAGGGTTAGAAAATGTATTTACACAGAACTTGTTAGAGGGGTGATAGTTGTCCTTTAAGTTTAAAGGCTGAAAACATCTTGTAACATGAAGAGTGCTATTTAACTTAATATTGTGTAATTGAGCCAGATGTCTTGCAATCTGATGACATACATGTGAAACCACTTTTATTTATTTTGCTTTCATAAAACAATGAATCTATTACATACAAACCAATTTTATTTGAAGCACACCATCTATATGTTTCTTAGGCTATAGATTATTATTACATATGATATATAATATTTTGTGTAACATTTTACAAGCAATATGTAGGTAACTGTCGTCAAGTATTGTCATGTCAAAGTGCAGATTCTCAACTGTCCTACAAAACCCTATAATTTTATTTCCCACACAATAAATAATCAGGCAACAAAGATTTATGAGGTTATTTTTCCCATTAATTTGTAAAACAAAACGTTTCATTTCAAACTGTAAGTGTTATAGTGCAAAAAGCTACTTACAGGTCTGTAGCCATCTCTGGTTTCATCAATTTGTTTTTCTGTCTTCATTGTTATTTCTTGTTTCTCCTGGATCTCCTGGGATAATGTCTTGCTGGAAGAAAGAATCTCAATAGCTCGCTCGTCCTCCAAGATATTTCCTTGTGATAAAGATAATACTTCCAAAATCTGATCTTCTATGTCTTTCAACTGTTTTCTGTTATAAGAAATGTTATTTATTTTAAGAATCATGAAAGATGTATATGTTGGTTTTCACCAATGTCTATTCCTCACTTTCTTTCTATTAGCCATGTGACATTCTTTCTACAAAGTAGGTCTATGGTGTAATTTAATTGTCATAGATTCCTGAACATGTCAAAATCCACCACAGCGGCCTACAAATCTTGCCTCAAGTACATTATTTTATAATAGACTGTAGCAGGAATTAATCAAGGTTTGACTTCAATAAATTATTCACCTGAATTTCATGACTGTTAGGCAAAGAACACCGGTTTTTATCTTAAGTCTGCTATAAGATGCATTAAATTAATTTATTTCAATGACTTTAGTGCTGAAATGGAATCTAATGTGTTCCCATTTCTTTTCATGTAATAAGAATACGCACCTGCATTTCGATTCTTTAAAAAAAAAACTTTTGTGTTAGCTTTTCCTTCAATGTGTTTGATATTTTTGCACCGATCCTATTGCTAAGGTTATATCCACAGAAACTAAAATTCCAAAAGTTGCTAACTTTTCAATGATCATATCTTGTATAATATTTAAATAATAGTGAAAAAAAACCAAGTTAACCATCTGAGTTAAAAAACAAAACAAAAAAACAATTCCTAAATATGTGTAGGAATAGGTTCTTCCTTACCATTTCCCTTATGTTTTTAATGCACTGAGTTACTTAATGGCTTGTTATATTATTTTGGGTGCCTGTTTCCATAGGCAGAAGGTAAAGATTACAGTGTATCATGAACATTTAAGAAATAGATGCTATGATTTATTTTGCAGAATTGACACTGAGTGCAACCAGTTGGGTTCACTTTTGTTTTTAGGGAAATAATGTAAAGAACACTCATGATTAGTGTGTCTCTATCCTCACTTTATGTTGCAGTTTGTTGCCACAATAAATGCATGATTTTTTAAAATGGATCTTGAATTTCTGAATTCATTATTTATGGTGAAACATTATAAGCCTGTGGTCAACTGCATCTTCTGAATTCCATCTTCTGAACACCTGAGGATTGTCCACTAGTGGAGTTCTTATAACAGAAAAGCAGTGGAGCTGGTAATTATTTTCCAGGGCCATTCAGATCACCAACCCCCTTTATCATTTAATGTGTTGGGAGTTTCTCTTTACACAGATGAGTCTATTCACTAAAATTCGACATTGGAGGTTGACTTTCATTTTACTTAGTCAAAAATAGCTTTGATCATTTCACCTCCCATTACTTTCAACTTTTTTTTTTTTTCTAACTCAAACTCAGGTGCTGAATTTGACTTAGTAGCAAAGTGAGAGTTGAGTTCTAAAGTCGAATTTTAGGGAAAAGACCCAAGACCGTTCCATTAGCAATTTTCCATGTAAGACAGCTACAAGAACTGTTTGGAATCCTTAGGACACTTCTCCTGGTTATTAGTTGCATTCTCGTCCGATCACTGTTTTTCCATATATCCCCATTTGATCTGATAATTTTCAGATATAGACTTTTAAAAATCAGCCAATCATCATTAAGCTGATAGTTTGCTCCTCAATAGATTGATATCATTTGAATATTGTATATGTTACATATGTGTGCTAAAATATATTGCACTATAGGAAAGTATAAATTCTGTGTTGTTGGCTGGCGTTTGACAGGCACTGTAATGCTTTCTTTCCTTATAAAAATTTCCCATTAACCAATCATTTGTACTAAAGTTGATAGGAAATAGCAGTCGACACATTCATTGTAAAAATCAGAGAATGAATTAGTGTATCTCCATCAGCTGGGTAAACAGACAACCGAAATAATGGAATTAAACTACAACAATGAATTGTCTGGTGTGTCTATTTGAGTCAATTTCAGCTTAGTATTTAGAGGAATATTTAACCTCATTTCACATTTATAATCAATCATTCCATTAAATAAAATAATGAGGTAAAAACACCTCACCATAAACTATATTGGTTTTATTATAAATCGATTGGTATATAACTGGTTTAATAGTCAGTAGAATAAGTAAATTCTATATTTTCTTGTTATTGGCTGGTATCAGAGGTTTGAAAGAGGTTGAAGCTTAGGAAAATAGCAAGAGTGGGGTGCAAGATAGCTGTACAAAGCCACAAGCAAACAGAATTGGGGACTAGAGTGCAGATATTAGTATAATCAAATCATGCCAATTATTAAAGTCGCACTCACATAAAATTATTTCACCTCTGTAATAAAATGCATCAGATTACAACCTTCTATACATATTGTACAAAGGGTGTGTCTTTTACAGATTATTTTGATTCATTTCAAGGTAGAGGTTTTGTATTTAATTATTTTAGGCGAACAAGGGACCTGGAGCCATGTCTTTTATTGGGGGTAGTTTTAAAGTGACCAGGGACCTTTGGACATACCCTAGATGTAACCAGTTGGTCTGGAGCCTTTTGAGTAACTACAGGCCCAATTTCATTAAAAGTGTGTGTGGGGTGGGGGTGGGGGAGGGGGAGGGTGGGGGGGGGGGAACAGGACTGGAAGCCTTTGGACAGCTCCCGGCCATAATTACTGTGGGGAGTTGGGGGCCTTTGGTCAGCTTCTGGTGCTGATTATATTGAGAGGGGGCTGGGAGCCTTTAGTCAGCTCTCACCCCCGATTAGAATAACCTCTGGCAGGACATGTAGTTACAATCATCTAGTACAGTATTTTTGTTACCACATAAAGTTATACAGACTTTACAATTTATTTTAGATAATAGATGTGGACTGAACATTTTCAAATCATTCATTTGATCTTTATTTGGAGAAGGGAAACTGAGTAGCTTTCTCGTTGATCTTACAAAGTGTGTTGGAAGAAGCTGTTACATTTGTATTGAAAATGTCTCATTCTAGAGTAGGTTCTTTGTTAATACGTACATCATATAAATAACATTAACAGAACAATAACCTGGTTTTTGCTCCTTCTAGGTAAAGCTGATTCTTCTTCTCTTCTAAGTCAGGCTTTTCTTCTGCAGCAAGTATTGTTAATAATTGGTCTTCTAAGCCTATTGGCGTAATCATGAAATTTATTAGTGTGACCTGCAAAATAAAGAAAAATAATAAGAAATTAGTTTAGTTATCTAGTTTACTTTTATCCTGTTCCAGCAAAAGGAAAAATTACAATGTAGTGCAGTGCAACATTATCTAATCTGGAGCGCTACAAACTGGAAATGAAATATATCAACCTCCCATAATACTTTATATAAAAAACATAATGCAGTACAGCTCACCATACTGGGTAACACCACTGTAACTAGACATTAATGTATCTACATCAGATTTAATTTCGAATTCAACTGAAGATGCCCTAGCAGAGATAAATACTCATATTGGTATCTGGTAGAAGTGTGCTCCTTAGAGTTAACCATCATTTTCACACATATTTTTTGAATAAAAAGTACAGTGTCCTATACTGAAAAAAAGAGTAGATTGGTCATCTTTGGCCTTTCATAAATTAGACTGACATTTTATGTCATATGGGTAATATTTGTAACTTTTTTGTGTGCATAAAAATACTTTCTAGATTGAGAACTGAATGAAACCTATCCCTTAGTACATGAAGGTTTCACGAATACAGCCTTCACTCGAGCTCAGCCCCTATTAGAGATAACATTAACACAGCAAAAGATACCAAATAAACACTTTGGATGTACATACACTTTATATAATGAGTATTTGTGCAGTAGCTTGTTCCACACAATATATTAAATTAACCATTCAGCTTAGTGTAATAATATTTACATACATCTATCTTAAATCTTTTTAGCAAATGTAATCTTTATCTTTTTTTACATTGCTCATTTTTGCTTCAGTGATTGTGTAGCGCAGACTGACAATGCTGCCTTCACAATTCCTCATCTTCATTCTAGACAAGACAAATTATCACCATTCTTCAGTAACTGATCATGTTTTCACTTTGATAACAGCTAAAAGAAGTTAGCTGCAAGAAAGTCATACTTATTTCAAAAAGCTCTCCAAATTTAATTAGAATAAACTCCAGTCACATACTGTCTGTGCGATTGCACAGCTGTATTATTTTGACAACCACATAAATATGAGAATAATACTATTAGAATTGGGAAAACAATTCCACAGTCCAATTATAACTTCTCAGTGCTTCATTCATTATCCCCAATGTATTTGCATTGCTACCAATTTTACTAATTCCTATAATTTCCTTGTTCAGTGGATAACAGAAGGAAAACATACTTTGACAGACACTTCAGGAAGGTAATGAGGATTTCGTAGACGGGTGGTCATGTAGAGTTTAAAATCCCTGCTATAATGAATTACAGCCTCCCCAAGACGAATATATTCCATTCCACTTTGTTTAAATGTCTGTCTTAACAGAACAGGCTCCAGAATTGGATCAAGCTCTTCTGCGATATTTTCAATTAGCACAGGTGTCCCAAACTGAGGAAACAAAACAAGCATTTTAAGTAGGAAACAAACCTCGATGAACACAAACATGTAAACAAAGAAACACTGAATTAATTCAGGGAAATGTTGAAAGCCTTAATGTGTTGCCACTTGTGTGTTTGGATTTCGGAACACTGGGAATCTGATCTAAGTGACAGATTGTTTAACCAGAAAAGAAATAGCAGTTCTACACTATTTATTTTATTTATTCTCTTTTTTTTTTTTAGGCCCTTGACATATATATATATATATATATATATATATATATATATATATATATATATATAAAAATAAATAAATAAATAAATATATATATATATATATATATATATATATATATATATATATATATATATAAAATGAAATAATTGTAAAACATAGGTTTTATGACTACAAATGTAATATGTGCATAAAACTGCTAGCTGTCAAAGGGCTTAATATGAGAGATTTGTCAGTTGTTTGCTTTATCGATTCTGCTTGCACAGTGTGTCGTTGGTGGCCTTTGATTTTATTCCTGTAGAGGTCATATGGTGTAAAGGAAGCAAAATAAATTTGAGCTGCCAGAGGAATGTTAATGAGACTAAGGTCATAGCGATCAGGTGCAGCGCTATAATAATGCAGAGTGAGCAATAATAATAGCAAAAATGACAATGTGCACTGAGGAATTCACACATTAACACAGCCCCTATAGTAGTCATTAGTTTGTTTGTTTTTAAAAGCAGAAACAAGAAAATTAAATAACTAATGACCTGACATATAGCAAAGGTTACCCGAAATAAAAGGTAATGAGGCCATGCTAGATTTCATTTAAAGTTTAAGGATGCTACATGTGAGAAATATTAAGAAACATAGAAATACATCAGCAACAAAAATGAAATACACATATAAAACCCTAGTATCAGAAACCCATGCATCATGGGAGGTGGATAGCAGCAGTATGGACAATCATTTAGGATTTTTTTTGTATTACAAAATATTTTTAAAAACTGATTACTAAACATGCATAGCTGCCAACAGTCCTGAATTTGCCAGGACAGTCCAGTTTCGTAAAATTCGGGTCAGTCCCAGCATCATTACTGTGCTTATCATTGTACATAGACAACATTGTGTTTAAATTTGTTATGTCTAAATAACATACACAGTCTAAAAGACTGGGGAAACTAGAGCACAATCTCCCAGGGTAACGGAACATCGCATGACGTCACCTGACTCTGCCCCTTTTAGCTCCACCTGGAGCCAACTACAGAAAGTTGGTAAGTATGAACATAACTCAAAAAACACAGCATGCCAAATTAGTGAAATCAAAATGTTCGAATATAATGCTTAATATTCAGATATTTCCATCTGCAGGTAGCCAGCAAAATATTGTCCATATTGCCCTGAAATTCAAAGTAGAAATATTCCCTGAGCATCTTTAAACAATTTTTTTGTTGTGGTTTATTAATATTCATGTTGATGTATTAAACATATCCACAGTCTCTGTTTTTCTTTAGCAAAACATCTTGTTTTCCTAAACTGAGAAAGTATTTGGAAATAGAAATATGAATAAATTACCAGGACAGCATACCGAAAAACAGATGGTAGGCTGAACATTTCGATTCACATTTACTAAACGTTATGCTGATACAGATTATTCTCTATTTGAAATCATTCATTGAAGCCCTGCCATATATATTGCATAAAAAGCAGGAATTTGAATTTGCACGTTATGATTGTTTTCGGGGCATGAACATACTGTTTGTTATTATGCAAGACCACTATACGGGATGATAGTAACATACTGAAATTCTTCTGACTTGATGTCATTCTCATTATCAGTTTCAGTTGCCGCTAATGTGAATTTAAACACAGACAATTTTATGCCTCCCAACCTTCAGGGATCCTTAGGAACGTCCCCCTTTTGGCATTCTTGTTCCTCCATCCTGCGTTCTTTCTCTGGTGCAGAGCTTTTTTGGTACACCGGAGGAAATGAAGTGAGATGCTGTTAGTGCTCAGGAATGATAGTGTAACAGAATTTGCCATGTCCATATCTGCATGACCACACCCTGTTTGCATGGCCCTCAATTTGAAGGGTATGCAATGTTAACATCATTGTCAAAAACCCGTAAACAGTTCCAAGAAATTCACCTTCCTGTCTTCAAACACTAATAACTGCTTTGATGAATTGATCTTCAAAGTGTAACGCAATAACATGCAGATTATAATCTACACAAAATCGTGCACTCCAACAGAATCTCGTGGGGTGTATGTTTTAGGAGCTGTTTTTATATAGTAAATAATATAAACATTAACAATGCATTTGTAGCATAAGGTGTTAGTCCTTCGTGGCCATTTCCTTTGTTAGTAAATTAAGCAAAAAATCAATATTTACTTTATACCCACTTTCTCTTTGCTTTTGCTCTGTGGCTGGCAAATGTTACTGTTCACATACAGCTGGGAACGGAACTAAAATATCCAGCTGTTAAAATTAAACCACTAATCTACAATGGATGGCTTGTGTTTTTAGTGTAAAACTGTTAAAAAAGCCCATGAGGTTAAGACTTGCCTGTTTTGCTTCTTGGTGGAGTGAAACAGACTTGAAATAAAAAAAAAAAACTATGTCAGTCTCACTCTGTGCCAACTGACCCCAAGGGATAAAACAGAAAGACTCCAGCTCTTTAAGGGCTTTTGTGATATATTCTCTTTTTTATACTGCTCAAAAAAAAGTAATAAATAAATAAAAACAAGGCATACTTGTTCAGCCATGTAGAAATAACAGTTCAACCTGCGTAAAAGAATCGGCACATTGAACATAGACATCAGTATACATGTTTGACTTTAAAATAGCAATTTGTTTATTTTTGAATGTAGCAAAAGTATCAGCAGGAGCAATATGACCTACATTAGATCATAACAGCATATTCATTAAAGATCTACAAAGAACAGCGACTTGTTCTAGTGGCTTGATTGGTGATATAGAGACACTATAAATGCGTACATATTTACACTCTCGTAAGAGTCGATTCACTAAAAGGCGAGTTGCAGGTGAGATAAGGGGAGTTGAGATGAAAATTTTATCTCACCAATGTAACTATACATTTTGCATTGACATACCTGCATTGACATACCTGCTGAGTTCCCCTGCTAAGCAAACTCACCAGGTATGTCCCTGCATAATGTATAGATTAACTGGTAAAATGAAATGTTCCTCAAACCTCAACTCACCTGCAACTTACCTTTTAGTGAATAGCCCCCTTAGACTTCCCATCCTTGCTATCCTATTATATGTTGATAAGAATAATCTTTATTTGAGAATTTATATAATTTGCTCATGATATTGCCCAGTAATCTTTATATTACTTGAACAAACGCTAGCCAATAGAATTCAGTTACCTATTCCTGATTCGTCCCCCATTGTGCAAATGATTTTGCTGATGCTTCCATATTTCTTTTACTCCCCACTGAGATTCTCCGTCTTGTTTATTTGTTCTCCTTTACTTTGTCCTTGTGGTACATATTGACCATCTTACATACACACAAAATGTTTCTTTTATCATCCTGCTATCTGTTTGGTTGCTTTTCTCCATGCTCATCCTTTTAATTATGGATCCCTTTTGTCTTACAACTTAGTATTCACCTGGGTACAACTGCAACTTTCTACAGTGCCTGTTCACCTTTACACAATTTGAAGTACTCAGTCCCCATTTACATTAAAGGGCTACTCTGATGTAAAGCCCCACTTTTTCTTTTAATGATGTTACTTCTGCCTCACTTCTGCTTTAAAAGTGTAATTTGAATAGTGCCCTTGCAAAGACTATGGGGCTTCCATTTCATGGAGCATGGCTCTGTGGCAGTAGAGAGAGAGAGTTTGACAACCTCGCTTTTTCTCAATGATGTGTGCACACATCAATCATGGCATGGTAGCAGCATCATTCAGAAGCCTTTTTAATCACATTGATTGAAGTTAAAATTTTGTTAAAATCTAATAGAGGATAGCCATAATGTAGTTTCTAGTTTTGAAAAAATTCTTAAGCGAAGCTGATAAGGAAGACAATCTTCCAACAGTATCGAAGATTGGAAAAAAAACCTTCAATAAAATTGAAAACAATCCTCTATCTTAGTGGTTCTATCTAAGAGTCAAGAAAAATATATATATTGCCTGAATATTGTTGAACCACAACAAATTTGATGAATAGACCTATCCTATGCCCTATCAGAGGGCTGTACTGTCCTGTGACAGGATTTCATGGAAAAGAAAACCCCACTGATAGGGCACAGGACAGGGAACACCTCTGATAGGGCTATCAGAGGTTTTCCCTGTCCTGTGCCTTATCAGTGGGAATTTTCTGTTCCATGAAATCTTGTTACTGTTATTTATACTGTATCCTTCCATGTATCCCCTTTTTATATTCCTTTGTTTCTTTAATGTCTTGTTCTGATCCATTCTTGGTTTTCCTGCTTCTATATAAATGTACCCCTCCCATTTTTTCTATTTGTTTCATTTCCCAGTCTGTCCTTTTACAGGTTTGTCCGTTTGATGTCATATATATGTATGCAATGATAGTGCTAGGAACTTGCTAATGTGAGGTACATTGACACTGGTGGCAAATGTATCATATCATGACCATTTGGTGTAGCTAAACCTCATTATTTCCCATCTTAGAGTTCTAGGCTTGTCCTGAGTTTATGTCTGTTTTCTTGTATACCAGCACTGACTGTTTTTAACTGTGATATACTGCGCAATTGGTCTCATTTGTGCTTTCTATATTTTGTTCTTCCCATATACATGCGCCTCTACTTTGGTAAGTTGTGTTTTGGAGTACCCGAAGAGCACTTATTTTGAGAGCTGCAGTGCATTAGGAGGAGTATTTTCACTTTATTTACTTGTGCTTTTGTCACTTTCCACATATCATCTCCAGATCGTGTCTTGTCATATACTAGATACAGAAGGTGCTTCCTCAGAGGCCTTGTATGTGGCCTAACCAACCTGGAGGGTCAAGTCTTCAGGTTAGTGCGGTTACCCTGCCCCAGGCCCTGTATTTCCATATATTAACTGGAATACTGCCCTGCTACACCAATAAATAGAATATATCAAGCATGCTCATTCTCCCTACTAATCGCATAAAAAAGTTAGCGATGGAGAATGGGTGCCTATGAGCCCTATTAGTATTACAAAAAACAGAGAAAGCTCAAGGAGAGCGATCCCAAAAGAGGGTTCATTGGGGCACTCCCGCCAAGTCAAGTAAGAACTAGTATACACATAATTATAGAAGTAGTAAAAGTACAAAATTTATTAATGTCATTTAAAAATGGCAGAAAAAAAAAAAAAAAAAAAAAAAGGGACCCCTTATTTAAATGGGATGGAACCCACATAGGGGAAGGGAGGGGGAGGGAGGTTTATCAGAAGAATAATGTACCTAATTGTACAAAATAGCACATATGAAAAAAAAAAAAAACCACATAAGCATAAAAATACACACAAAATATATACAATACTAAGAGCAACACACTGAGCTGTGCGTCCACAGATCAGAGATAATTAGCAATACAGAAGATGAATAGGCTTCAGTCTAAGGATACACCAGTGACTGCAGTTGTTACAATGAGGCAAATAGCAGTGCAAAAATGCATAAACACTATGGGGTGTTCCCTGCTAAATAATGAAGCACTAGGTGAGAAGGATGACATTAATCACAGACCACATATAGTGTAATCATTCTAATTAGGTCGAGGGAACATTATATCACGATGATAGTGTAATCTCCAATAGTGTAGGCATGGATTACTTGATGCTGCTATGGTTAAACAAAAATTCATGTATGGCAGTCCTCATACAGTCAAAGAGTCATGCATGTGACCCGGAGGAAGCCCTTTCAGAGGCGAAACGGCCGTCGGTCCTTGTTCACGGCTACTGCTGCCGAGCATACAGAAGGTACAAGTTACTTTCATTTCTTTGGATGCAGTTTTTTGAGGATTTATTGAATGACTTCACTGCGATAACCACAACACTCCTTTTGGAGACATCAGGGAATTGAGCCCTCAACGTTTAAAACGGAGTCTACTCTGCTGGCTAAATCTACTACACATTAAATGTGGAGATGAACGGACGTTGTCTGGGCGGATGGAATGCCAATCCCTGTGCTTAGCAGATCGAGCATCACCTGCAAGTATTGAAGTTCCTTGCTAATTCATTCTGCTACACAGTAAACACCAGTTCACTTGGAGCTTGTTTGCAAACACATGGATTTAACCCCTTGGCGACACAGGACGGACTAGGTCCGTCCTGTGTGCCGAGGCGTTAGTGACACAGGACGGACCTAGTCCGTCCTGTGTCAAAACGAGCACTGAAAGCGGAGTTTTTCCGCTTTCAGTGCTCAAGCCGCATTGTAACGATGCTTCCGTGTGGAAGCATCGTACAATGCTAAAAAAAATGCCCGTCGGCATTTCGATCGCTCCGGAGAGCGATCGAAATGCCGGTTTTAAAGGCACAGAGCCTTTAAAACGCGGGCATTTAAAAAATGAGCATAGGAAGCGAATCTTTCGCTTCCTATGCTCAGAAAGTGTTTCTGATTGCCTCGCAAGTCGAGGCAATCAGGAACACAAAAAAAAAAAGCACGATCTTGGTCACTGAGTGACCAAGATGGCGCTGCCCTTCTAAGGGCAAGAGCACAGGAGGCAGGAAGTACCTGCTTCCTGTGCTCTCTGGCTGTCACACGATTGCCTCTTCACAGAGGCAATCAGTGACTGCCAGGCATACTGACAGGCAGTGGGGATGCTCTCCTGAACATCCCCACTGACTGGTCAGATCAATATTAACTCTATATTGATCTGACCAGTTATGATCTGCCTCCCTCTCCTCACATTTTTTTTAGTGAGGGAGAGAGACAGATCAAAGTTACAAAAGTAATTAAAAGTTAAAAAAAACAATAAATACACAACACACAAATAATAAAACAATAAAAAAAAATTTATTAAAGCAATTCCCTGTGTTTAACCCCTTCCCTGCCACTGATCTTGCATAAGCAGTGATCGTGCACATCAGCGCATTTATTTTTGCTGTTTGTGCATTTTTTAGGGGTTAATTTTTTTTGTACTGTAATTTATTACAGTACTAAAAAGGCTCTTCTAAGAGTTATTAACCCCTTATTTGCCGTCGATCACTGCTTACGCAATGATATTGACGCCAAAGCAATTTTTATCTGTCTGCATATTTTTTTTTTATTTTTTTTTTACACATACCCGCTAGGGGATTACATGTAAAGTAAAAATATTTGAGGTTTTTTTTTTTAAGCTGCCTGAGCGCATAGCGATCAGTAACAGCGAATTAGTGGCAAAGGCGGTTTGGTGATTTCTCAATTAAGCTCACCATTCGCCCTGGTCAGATCAAAATGAATCGGATCAATATTCACAAATATTGATCTGCCTCCCTCTCCTCACTTACATTTTTGTGACGGAAAGAGACAGATCAGTATTAGTGATATAAAATAAAATTTTATAAAATTGGCAGGTTTTATGAAAGTCTTTCACTGTGTATTAACCCCTCCCCTGCCATTCATCACTGTGTAAGCAGTAATCTTGCACAGCAACAGTATGTTTTGCTGTCTGCACTGTTTTATGGATTAATTTCTTTGTACTGTAATGTATTACAGTACTAGATAGGCTCTTCTAAGAGCTATTAACCCCTTCTTTGCTCGAGATCACTGCTTACGCACTGATTCTGAGGCCGCGGACTCAGGGTTCGATTTTGACCCTATTCAGCTTTCTGATACATCATCTAGCGATGTATCGGTGGCTGCTGAGCCCTTGCAACAAGTAGTGATGGGGGTCTACAGATAAAAAAATATATGGTTTGGTGGGGGTAAATTTCATTGGCTGGCTTCAAAGATATATCCCATAAAGGACACGGACGCAGGTTGACTACATGTCAAAATTCCAAGTTGGAATTTTGAGATGCGCATCTCACAAATGTTGCCTTCTAGCCAAAAACAAACCAACAAACCTATGCATGGGTGCTATCCCTGTACTCGGGAGATGTTGCTGAAAACATATTGGGTTGTTGTTTGGCAGTGACATATACCAGAATCTGTGAATTCATGCCTGAAGTACAATGCATGTGGAAAAAAAACTCCCAAAAAAGTACTACCACAAACTTTTACAAAGGCTGGTGGTAGAATTAGTACCTATACAGTATTAAAATACCACCATTTGAAATACCTTAGGATGTCTATTTTCCAAAAATATATGGTTTGATGGGGTAAAATTCATTGGACGGCTTCAAAAATGTTCCAAATGGAACATGGGCGCAGGCTGACTACATGTCAAAATTCCAGGTTGGAATTGCGCACCCCCTAAATGTGGAATTTTAGACCCAATACAAACCAACAAACCTATGCATGGGGGGTATCCCTGTACTCAGGAGATGTTGCTGAACACATATTGAGGTGTTGGTTGGCAGTGGCAAATACCAGAATCTGAAAATTCCTGCCTGAACTACAATGTGTGTGGGGAAAAAATGACATCCCATCCCTTTGACATAGGTTGGTGGTAGAATTAGCACTTGGAAAGTGTTAAAATACCACAATTTTAAATACCCTAGGATGTCTAGTTTTCCAAAATATATGGTTTTATGGGGTAAAATACTTTGACAGGCTTCAAAAGTGTCCCAAATGGAACATGGGCGCAGGCTGACTACATGTCAAAATTCCAAGTTGGAAATGCACCCCCCCCTAAACGTGGCCTTTTAGCCCCCAAATAATCTAACTAACCTACACATGGGTGGTATCCCTGTACTCAGGAGATGTTTCTGAACACATATTAAGGTGTTGTTTGGCACTGACACATAATAGGATCTGTGAATTCATGCCCGATGTACAATGAATGTGAAAAACAAATTACTATCCATAACATTGACATAGGCTGGTGGTAGAATTAGTGCATGAAAAGTGTTAAAATACTACCATTTGAAATACCCTAGGGTGTCTAGTTTTCAAAAATATATGGTTTTGTGGGGTAGAATACACTTTTTGGCTTCAAAAATGTCCCAAATGGGACATGGGCGCAGGTTTTCTGCACGTCAGAATTCCAAGTTGGAAAACCAAAAAGTGCACCTCTCAAATGTGGCCTTTTAACCCCCAAATAACCTAACCAACCTATACATGGGTGGTATCCCTGTACTCAGGAGATGTTGCTGAACACATATTGAGGTGTTGTTTGGCACTGACATATAACAGGATCTGTGAATTCATGCCCAAAGTACTATGTATGTGAAAAAAAATTACTATCCATAACATTGACATAGGCTGGTAGTATAATTAGTGCATGGAAAGTGTTAAAATACTACCATTTGAAATACCCTAGGGTGTCTAGTTTTCAAAAATATATGGTTTTGTGGGATAGAATACACTTTTTGGCTTCAAAAATGTCCCAAATGGGACATGGGCGCAGGTTTTCTGCACGTCAGAATTCCAAGTTGGAAAACCAAAAAGAGCACCTCTCAAATGTGGCCTTTTAACCCCCAAATAACCTAACCAACCTATACATGGGTGGTATCCCTGTACTCAGGAGATGTTGCTGAACACATATTGAGGTGTTGTTTGGCACTGACATATAACAGGATCTGTGAATTCATGCCCAAAGTACAATGTATGTGAAAAAAAATTACAACCCAAAACATTGACATAGGCTGGTAGTATAATTAGTGCATGGAAAGTGTTAAAATACTACCATTTGAAATACCCTAGGATGTCTAGTTTAAAAAAATATATGGTTTTGTGGGGTAGAATACACTTTCTGGCTTCAAAAATGTCCCAAATGGGACATGGGCACAAGTTTTCTGCATGTCAGAATTCCAAGTTGGAAAACCAAAATGCGCACCCCCTAAATGTGGCCTTTTAGCCCCAAAACAAACCAACAAACCTATGCATGGGTGGTATCCCTGTACTCAGGAGATGTTGCTGAACACATATTGAGGTGTTATTTGGAAATACCCCTTCACATTTTAAGGTAATGTTTACCTAAATTGCAATATATGTGAAAAATTAAAAAAAAAGATTTTTTGCTGCAAACTTTGGCATAGATTGGTGGTAAAATGGCTACATGAAATGTGTCAAAATACCCCAAGTTAAATGCCCTGAGTTGTCTAGTTTTCAAAAATATGTACATGTTGGGGGTCATTCATGGATTTAGTACAGAAATCAGTGTATCAATGTCACTATCGCTAATTTTGAAAGAAGGGATTTTAAAATAGCTTTGCACCACTTATAGTTCTGGCCCTGTAACATGAATAAAAAAGCACAAAAACATAAAAACATGGGCTATTTCTGAACTCAGGACATATATTAGAAACTTTTTAGCAGTGTTTTTTTGTTGTCTCTTGTACATGAGTATACGATTTTTCAAATAAAAGTCATAAAAAAATAATTTTTTCAATTTTTTTGCCATATTTTATTATTTTTTTTACATCAAATTATATGCTATTATCAAAATAATGGTATCAAAAGAAAGCCCTTCTTATGACGATAAAAACGATATATAGTTTGTGCGGGTACACTAAATGAGACAGAAATAAATTACAGCAAAACACAAACTGCTCAGAAATGTTAAAACAGCCCATGTCACCAAGCGTCGGACAAGCCAAAAAAGTCATGTCACTAAGGGGTTAATGTTCTCTTTGACTGTATGAGGACTGCCATACATGAATTTTTGTTTAACCATAGCAGCATCAAGTAATCCATGCCTACACTATTGGAGATTACACTATCATCGTGATATAATGTTCCCTCGACCTAATTAGAATGATTACACTATATGTGGTCTGTGATTAATGTCATCCTTCTCACCTAGTGCTTCATTATTTAGCAGGGAACACCCCATAGTGTTTATGCATTTTTGCACTGCTATTTGCCTCATTGTAACAACTGCAGTCACTGGTGTATCCTTAGACTGATGCCTATTCATCTTCTGTATTGCTAATTATCTCTGATCTGTGGACGCACAGCTCAGTGTGTTGCTCTTAGTATTGTATATATTTTGTGTGTATTTTTATGCTTATGTGGTGTTTTTTTTTTTTTTCATATGTGCTATTTTGTACAATTAGGTACATTATTCTTCTGATAAACCTCCCTCCCCCTCCCTTCCCCTATGTGGGTTCCATCCCATTTAAATAAGGGGTCCCTTTTTTTTTTTTTTTTCTGCCATTTTTAAATGACATTAATAAATTTTGTACTTTTACTACTTCTATAATTATGTGTATACTAGTTCTTACTTGACTTGGCGGGAGTGCCCCAATGAACCCTCTTTTGGGATCGCTCTCCTTGAGCTTTCTCTGTTTCCTGTATTTCCATATCTGTAACTTCTGAATCATTGGGCACTCAGGCTCCCGTGACACCTGGACCCCGTTGTGACACTAAGTTTTGATTGAAAAGATCAGTTGTAGGCTTGAATTAAAATTGCACTAAAGTATATTTCTAAACGTTAACTTCTCCCAGACTAACTGGGGTGTCATTGGCCTGTATAATCAAAAGAGGTGACAAATTTATGGAATTACTGCTTACATTTGTTTGGGGTCTCTTCCATTGATTTTTATTTAGAAACTAAGTTCATTCACTGTGCTAGCAATGAAGTCTGGATGCTGCCAGTCACAGGATAAATATATAATCCTGATAAAATATGTATCTTAAAAAGTACGTACCATTTTATCCCCATACTAAGGCCACTTTAAAATGACTCTGTATCCTAAAAATTGTTTTATTGTTGTACAGAGGAAGAAAAAAGGAAAAATCATGGATACATTGTACTTGCAAAATTGCAAGCAAAGCCATAAATTAAGAGAAAAAATGGGGTTTAAATATGTCATTAGTGTCTCCTTTTTATGATGTGTTGATTAATATGCAAACTACACATTTTCCATTAAAAGTAGTCTATTTGCATATAAATCCATAGGTGATGTCACAAACAGGGGACACCACAGACACATTTAAACATTTTCCATTAATTTAAGCACCTACTTGCAGTTCTAACACAAGATATAGACAGTTTTTCAGTTTTTTTTCTTCACCAAATTCACAGTATAAACATTATTTAGGTGACAGAGTCCTAATTATTTTATCACACACCTGCACAATCACTTGGAGCCTTTAATTGAGTCAGTTTACACCGCCTTTTCAATATTATACAATGTAGTTACTAAAGAGTTGATTCAGGTAGCTCTAGGCAAATTTGAATCACATCGTGCTGTGAATACATCCGCAATTCGGACATTCTAACCGATCCCACACAACTATCTCCCGACACTGAAATCAGCTGAATTGCACCAAAACAAAGTGCTAGCCACGGTCCTCTCAAAGACTTTTACCAATAACAAATCCAAAATAGCCAAAGTCCTCCAGAAATTGCCCATTCTGTAATAAAATCAGTAAAAATAAGAATTATAAAAAAAATAACGATTAAATATATTAAAAATAAAGCAAATGAACACAAAATAATATTCTAATACAACTGAAAAATGTTTATATTAATATAAATATATTACTACAACATTTAACATTAATATAGTATCATTTTATATCAACATTTTTGTGTTTAATATATGTTTACTTTAATTTTACTTTTACCCTTTTCTATTCAATTCTCCAGCTAAAATCTGGAAGGCCATGTCTAGCTGTTCATTATCATTTTCAAATGGTATTTCAAAGAGGGACAATTTAAAAGATATTCCATGGGTTTCCACCCAAAAACAAAGACTTGGGAAAAATGAAATTGTTAATTTGCTGCTTCAGTGATCTGGTCCAACGATCGTCATAAGTTCTTAGTGCTCTGTTGGCATGACAATCCTTTATTGACACACCATACACATCTTCAAAACTGGGATGTCACTAATTCATATGAGGTGAAATCTCAATGCAAGTCCGAGAAGTTAAGAAGACTGACCATGAAGGTGGATTGGGTAAGCAGGTAACCAGAAATGGGTATCAACCAAAGCCTCAGAGGAGTAGCACAGAACATGCTGAAGATTTATAGGTAAGTTTTTTGTTACAGCACATTGCACCAGAACAAACAGTAAATATTAAGTAAACACTTTTGTATGGCAATTGTGCGCCGGCCGTTTCAGGCAAAACCGCTATTCATCTGTCCTCTTCTCCTGCCTATTTTTATATTTATTTGTTGGGTTGGGATACTGCTCTAGAGTCTAAGCAAATATTATTTTGATTTTTATATAATTATTTTGATTTTTATATAATTATTTTATTAATAGCTGCACTGCCTGTTTTTTTTTATTTTCTTTGAATATTTTAGACACATTTGTTAGTTAATTATCTTTGATTTATTCTTTATATTCTATGGAACAATAATAGTTACAATGGATTACCATCAATTCCTCAATATATACAAGGAGATATTGTGCCAAAGAAAGATTTAGAGGTCCAAAAAGAGTAATTACAAATTTGAAGCGAAACAAAAAAAAGAAGTGCATTCATGCAAATGAAGTGAAAGTATTATAAATGATTACACTATGTAGACAGATATATGGCAAACAAAATCTAAGATCAGGCATTAACAAAGATATACAACCAGCATGATCTCTTTGTGTGCCATACAGAAACTTGCTTGATCAACACAAAAGAAAAAAGAAAAGGAGCTCACATGAGTCTTTATGTGAGATTTATTGGCTCGAAAGACAACCTGTGGTTTTAGTAAGAAGAAGCCTCTGGAGAGAGAGCGGATCTATGGAGCCCACCATTTGTTGTTAATAGATATCATCAGATAAAAACCTAGGATTGTTGCTATGTTTTCCTTGAGCACACATATACACTGGAACACTGCTCTTAAATTAAATGTGTTTTATTTTCCTAGGTTCTGTTGAGTGTGATTATTTTAGATTCTTGTATGTGTTTGCTGTTTTGAGTGAGGCAGCCTATGCAGGACTGTAGTTATTTAATATAATTTGCCCATGGGACATCAGGGATTATTTAATTCCGCAACGGTTAAACTAGTCCGCAGGGAACCTAAAGATGCAAGGTCTTATGAATATCTCTGCTTGAACACAGGTGATTTAATCAGAATCAGTGAGCCTTTGATTAAATCAGCAGTATTATAATCGACATATTTTTATGTCCTGGTGTACTATTGCTCATGACCTGGGTTTAGAATCTGTTATGTGGTTATTCATTTAGAAAGGCGTAATGTATTAATTTCTGTACACTAGAGAATGTATCATACAAAGCCATATTGTAATACAAAATACAGTGTCATAAAATTAGATGATAGTTTGGCTACAGAAGCATACCATTTAATTAAAGAAACATTCAAGTCTCCCAAAAATTTAACTAATCACTGCATATTAAAAGCTGACATTTTAAAAGAAATTGTAATGTTTATTACTTTTTGCAATGCTCTATTTAAAATTGTACCTTTTGTAGGGCTTCTCCCGAGGATATGCTTCATCTCTTGAAAATTGACATATGCAGCATATCACGACAAACACCAATGAATAACGTTAAATCAAAACAAATGTTGGGAGTAAGTGCTATATGGGATGATCTGATTTTCCAGTATGCTCTAGGGCCCTGAGTGCCAGAGCAAACTAAGTATAAAAAGGTCAGGTGCTGAAAAGCACCTGAGAAGTAACAGCCATTCTCAACTAAATTCTGTTTGGCAGATGTGCAAAACAAAACTGTGCCTCCAGTAAATTTGTCGTCCTGTTGAGCATCCATTCCATGAAATAATTAAGCCGAATAAACCTTCATCTTACATAGAATTGCCACTACTGCCCCACGGAGGTAGCAGATGCCACTGCAAAGCCTATACCATCACTAGAGTGACCCCAAGATATCTGGGTTATTATAATAGCTAAATGGGACCACTATGGAAGGTGGGTCATATAACAGGTACCCAGGCTGTTATGCTTGCAAGAGTGAAAACCCACTACCTACAAATCACCTTTTCACATCTCAAAATCTATTTCAATAGGAAGAGGATAATAATTGTATAGGCAAAAAAGACGAAAAAGTGATGTGCACTCCACTCCAGTGAGCGATCCAATAAAGTGCTTTATTTAAACAATGAACATGAGACCAAAAAGGAGGTACATGTACAGCAAAACGAACAAACAGAAAACCGCACCTTACGCGTTTCGCGTATTACAACACTTAATCATGTGTAACGTGTGGCCCATTTGACAATGATGTGCGGCCCACTTGACCTAACTGCCCATATTTTCATTATCCCTACAAATGTAAACTAAAGTTAATTTAAACTTGTTTTTAACTGCTTTTGTATTACTGCTAAAAAAGAAAACTTTGTTCTATGGCTAACAAGCTATTCTTCACCATGACAATGGTATGCCAAATAATACCTCCCCACATATCAATAAAATATTCGGACACAGGAGTAGCTAAAAGGTCACAAAATTTGTATAGGTATAAATACTGCAACATGAACACTAACCGTTTTCTTAGTCATTACACATTACAGATAACAACATGCCAAATAAATACTAAAGATGAAATATATTACTTATATTTATCTATGTTTATTGATACCCTGTTGTTCTTAAGCCGCAATAGCCACAATCTTTCTATTTACAGAAAGAACAGTAATTTTGTGAGCAAACATCTTCCTGATAACAAAAGTAAAAGAGAGTATGCCATCTAAGGTATATGGATAGCCCGCACCCTGAAGGAACAATTGTCATTGTTCCTGTACTTTTTTGTATACAGTCCATGTGGTGAGTCCCATGAACCAGTGTATTAGTATTGTCACATTGCATCTGCCACTGTCCATATAGAGTGGCTTCTCTGTCCACCTCTGGAGCCAGCAGCCGTGACCTGTCCCACTGCTGGCAAGACAAAGAATCGTCAATGTCATTCCGATTCCTGGGAACGTGGACAGTCTGAACATATATATTGCACTGCAAGCAGAGCAAAACCAGCTACCGCAACTGCTGGATCACTGGGGAGGAGGAGGGGGGATTAGGCCGATACATTATTGATGGCTTGCACAACCCCTAGGTTTGTCGCACCAAAGACTGACCTTCTTGTTTTCAAAAAGTGGTTTCAAACAATGACAGAAACCACAACTGTTCCCGGAATTCTTAATTACTATTAAGGGCAGATTGGATCCATTTCTCAGGCCATTTCGCATGAAAAAATGCTCCAAATCCCACCAAACCTGATGCTTGTGTACAGAGGTTGTTAGTGACCCCTTTGTCTAAAACAAGGGAACGCACATTAAAAGTTTGCAAAAATGAATCCCACACTGCAAGATCTGCCTTGTGGTCAACTGTTAGGGGGATGAAATGGTGGGGAGAGCGAACCTCTGCTGCGGCTAATGACAAATGATGGCATTTGTCCCAAAAATATCACCAACACTGTATTTCAGCCAGTCACCTTATTGAAGAGCAGCTGCATCCCTGAGCTGAGACAGCAAAGCTTCTATATCTGGGCACGGATGATGGCCCAGAGGAACCTGGGCCAAAGTGAGAAGGGGGACTGGAAGGCCAAGAACTAGAGGCCGTAATTGGAAAAGTGGGAATGGAGGGGGAGAACTGGTAATAGGTAGGTGCTGGATTTAAAATATCACCAGATTACCTAGAATATCACCAACCCTGTTTTTTAGCCAGTCACTTCCATGAAGAACAGCAGCATCCCTGCGCTGAGACAGCAAAACTTCTGTATATCTGCAGGTAAACGTGCCATCATTTTAAGAAAGAGGATGCAACTGTGTAATGCATTTTGTTTAGTGAGCCATTATGTGAAACTGCTCTATTCCAGGCCAGTAGTTTACTGTAAATGAAAAAAAAAAATTATGAGGTCCAACACACACATGTATTTGTTTTATGTGGCCCACTTCAGAAAAACCTGGACACCACTGGGATAGCGGCAGCACTAGAAGCTATACCCAGTTGAGAGTGATGTGCTTTTAACTGGCAGTTCCCTAGTAAGAAAAAGCAGTCTGCATGTGTTGGATCTCACAGACACACACACTTAGTGAGTGGCAGGAGGTCTGTGAGTGTCTATTAAACACACAGACATAGACTCACAGACTCAAGCATTCAAACAGAGACTCACAGACAGCTACAGACTCACTAACACACACTCATGGACAGGCATAGACTGCTGTTAACAGGATCTCAGACACACAGACAGACACACATACATTCAGACACAGACTCGCCTACATTGACTGGAATCAATGTCTTTAAAATATGTGAAACATATTATTGAATGAAGTATTATCCTGTATGTATCTGTATTTCCGCACTACGTGTTTCATGAGTGGGACTGCAGTCTACAGGAAGCGACATAGTCCTAGGGGGAAGGGGGGAGGCAGTGTTTCTGTCTCAGCCCAAAAGACTACAAAGTGCTGCACTACTCCTAACCGGAAACCAGAACTCCACTGCCGGCAACACCATCAGAGTCCCAAAGAACCGTTACCGCACAATGAGCTCCCCATAGCTGAGAAGACCTTCAAATCTCATTTCTCTTTACTTTGTTTATGTGACTTCACCAATGATTTTTTCTGTGAGTAGTCTTTTAAACAAGCGCAGTAAATCATTTTAAAATGGTACACACTGTGCTCCTTTTTATTCTCATTTGCAGAACTTGTATTTGAAGTCTTTATTGTGGACTTTTATTAAATGGACTTTCTGTTTTACATTATTTGAGATTATTTTAATATACTGCGCACGTTTGAAATCATTGTATTTTATAATATCTTTGGCAAATGCTGCCTACTATTTTTCACTCAATCTATATATTTATCTGTCTACTTTGTAGCTATATGTTAAATACATGTATGGCTAGTACTATTGGTTTTTAGAGTTTCTTAAAGCCATCTTGCTTTGCAGATTTATATCTGTTTATTTTTTCACTATATGCATTATTTTGTTTACATTATGTTTACTAACTATCTTTTGCTTTTACTGTATTATTTTTTATTTTGCTAACATTCTGTGTTATTATTTATCTTTTGCTCTTTTTCTGTGAATTTGGGAGTGTGTAAATAAGTGGAAATTTATCCTTTTTTTATACTGCTCTTTCGCTAAACTGACAAGCTAGCTGATATTGTTACAAAGTTGCCATCAATTTATAAAATTTAGTACATAAAGAGTAATGAACAAAAACATTTGAATCAACACCAAAAGAAGGGTTTTGCATGGCGCAGGGACCTGTCAATGAAGAACAAGATGGCTGCCCCCAGCAGGTTCCATTTTATGAAAGAAATGAACACAGAATCTTATTCAGCAGGCTTAAATGATTCAATATTTTGGAAAAACATAACAGCATGTTAAGCATTACAAGTTCACTGTCTGATTTCTGAAATTCCTTGTCAATTGACCAATGTTCACTGTTTAGTGAATAGATCCCATTCTTTATTAAAGTCAGCCAGTCTTAGTTGTGAATCCTAACAGTTACATTTGAAACATCAGTTGGCAGCCACAAATATCAGCCATTAGAGAAATTTACCCAAAGGTTTAATAAAATACCTCAGATATTACTATCCCTTTAAGTAGAGAGAACACTATGATAGGAAAAAAGGTCACTTCGCTATTAATTTAGCTTTCTCAAATAGCACACAGCCCAACATGGTAACATTCATGCAGGCAATTGCTCATAATATTTCCAAAATGATGTGAATAGGCAGAAAGCCATGAGATGAGTACAGAACAGGTGCCTTGGGGTCATAAATCATAATAAAGAGCTAGGCAAGATGACAGAGACTAACAAGGTAATTATAACTTAAACAGTATAACGTGTAAAGAATTAACCACATATTCGGTATGCTGTTCTCTATCCAGAGATCCTGTTGACAAGACTGCCTGAATATTTATATGATTATATGTTTTCAAAGAAAAACATTACTTATATCCATACCTGGATGCTGTTCCCTACTGTTCTAAGGTAGTCTGGATCAGAAGCTTTGCAGACTTGGATTTTATTCGACTTCTCCATATTTTTGATCCATTTATTCGCTTGACCTTGTGGGTCAATCATAAGAGGCCAACGTTGTGCTGACGTCACAATGATAGCATTTTCTATGGAGAAACTGAAACATAAAATATCATTTGTATAGATGTTTTTGTCTGCACTTATCCAGTCTTTTACTCAGCACAATCTGCTGGAAAGCATTACAGCTGACATACTTATCTTTTGGCAGCCCATAAAATTGCCATTCCATTATTTTCACTGGATCTCCTAAGGTGCTGGAGAGTGCAAATCCATCAGAAACAGGAATGTGTTTGTCTTTACACATACGGAACCATTCTTTTAATATTTCCTTCAGGAAACAAAGAATATTACACTATTTAGTTTGATGAAAACTATGATTGTGAAGCATATCTGTTTTATTACCACATTATTTCTGTGAATCTGCAAATGAGCACCAGAAAACAATGTTTTTTTCTGATATGAACCATTTTTATAGGTAAGTCTGGTACATATTGATTGTATAATATGTAGAACATACTTTACCATTAAAAAGTTTGGGGTCACTTAAAATTCTATGTTTTCCATGAAATCATACATCAAATGAGTTGCAGAATGAATGGGGTAATACTGTCAAAATATAGATTTTTTATTTAAATTAAAATTCTGTCCTTCAAACTTTGCTATTGCCTAAGGATCCTCCATTTGCAGCAATTGCAGCCTTCCAAATCTTTGGCATTCTAGTTGTCAATTTGTTCAGGTAACCTGAAGATATTTCACCCCATGCTTTACAGACATAATACTAGTTGAATGCTTCTTCCCTAAATATTTCTTACGTAGTTTGGGGGCTCTGCTTTGGGACATTGTCCTGTGTAGACATGTGCATTCGTTTTCGGACGAATGCATTTTCGGACGAAAATAGCATTTTCGTCCATTCGTCCGAAAAACGAATAACGAAAATTTTAACTAACAAAATCCGAATGAACGAATGGTTAATAAACGAAAATCATTCGTTCATTCGTCCATTCGTCCATTCGTGCTATTGGCATTCTAAACCGAAATAGAGTCGGTTTACAATACCGATAGCATTGTACTGTTGTGGATACAATGTCTCTTTTACTATTATATATTTGTGTTTATGTCTTATTTGGCACACTTCCCTAAAAGGTCATAATTTCTTACAGATGCTTACGTATAAGCATTGCATTCCTTTGTCTGTTTAATCTTTTACACATGTGTTCAAATAAGCTACTTCCTATGGAAACTCCTCACATCCAAGCTACCCCTTCCCCCCTGCTAAGGAGCAAGTCTCATGTAACACATTCTTATAAAGACCAGCTTCCGGTACTAACTCCTCCCACTTTCTCTTGTACAAGTTATCACATGCCACGTGAATCACTGTTAAAGTAACAGTAACTGGAGCCCCTCTTTGTTCAGTAAACTACTCACTGTAACCAAGATGGAGCTGGAATGTGGTGGGAGAACTCTATAAAGATGACATCACATTCTGTAGGGTGGGCTTAAAGAAGACCCCTCCAACTTTTAGCCAATTGCTGAATGTATATTGTATCTTTAAACTATGACTGTACTGTGACGTATTCCTGCTTTAAAAGGAATCCCCCACTCTGGAAAATAAAGGTTTGCCTCAGGTTTTTCACTGATCAGAAACTTTGTCTCTGGTGTGAATTACTTCTAGGGGAGAGCGCATTAGTTGATCAATTTTAAGGAGTAGATAGACAATAAAGCAAAGTTTGCTTCGATCCAAATCAGTACTACATTCCATAAACCGACATGAATGACTTTCGGTTTATGGAATGCATGTAATGCTATTAGCTTCCTATAAACCGAAATTGAATTCCCATTCATACGAATAGGTCAATTGACCTATTCGTATGAATGGGGACTCTTTCGGTTTATAGAAAGCCAATAGCAGCATGTATTCTATAAGCCGAAAGTCTTTAAAACAAACGACGTTCGGTTTATAGAATACATGTAATGCTATTGCTGTTCTATAAGCCGAAAGACTTTCGGCTTATAGAACAGCAATAGCATTACATGTATTCTATAAACTGAACGTCGTTCGTTTTAAAGACTTTCGGCTTATAGAATACTATTGGCATTCTATAAACCTAACTAGAGTCCCTCCTCATTCATAAGAATTTCTTATGAATGGGGACTCGACTCTAGTTCGGTTTATAGAAAGCCAATAGTATTCTATAAGCCGAAAGTCTTTAAAACGAACGACGTTCGGTTTATAGAATACATGTAATGCTATTGCTATTCTATAAACCGAACGACTTTCGGTTTATAGAATAGCCATAGGATTACATGTAGTACATAAGCCGAAAGTCTATAAACCGAAAGTTGTTCGGTTTATAGGCTGTCGGCATTTAACTATACAGAGACAGAGTCTCCATTCATAAAATTATGAATGGAGACTTTGTCTCCGTGTAGTAAAATGCCGAAAGCCTATAAACCGAACGATCGCTGTCGGCTTATGGAATACATGTATTCCTATTGCTATTCTATAAACCGAACGTTCGGTTTATAGAATAGCCATAGGATTACATGTATTATATAAGCCGAAAGTATATAAACCGATCGTTCGGTTTATAGGCTTTCGGCATTTTACTACACGGAGACAAAGTCTCCATTCATAATTTTATGAATGGAGACTCTGTCTCTGTATAGTTAAATGCCGACAGCCTATAAACCGAACGACTTTCGGTTTATAGACTTTCGGCTTATGTAATACATGTAATCCTATGGCTATTCTATAAACCGAAAGTTCGATGAGCGAGACCTCTCCTGCTGCCGCCCGGCATGACCGCCGGGACTTCTATGATGAAGCTGGGTACTTCCGGCTTCCTCATAAAAGTCCTGGCTGTCGTTCCGGGCGGCAGCAGGGGAGGTCTCGCTCATCGCGCAGACATCCTCCGCTGCCTCGCTAGCCACCAGGCAGAATCGGGCAGCTGGGGGATGTCTGCACGAATTGTGCAGACAACCTCCATGCTGCCCGACACTTCCGTCTATTATGTATAGTGCATACATCCCCCGGCTGCCCCCACTAGCCACCAGGGAGCAAGAAACAGGTGAGGGGGGGACAGAATAACAAGGGGGGGGGGCAGAGAGAAACAAGGGGAGGGAAGGGGGGAAGAGACAGAAACAAGGGGAGGGGGGCAGAGAGAAACAGGGGGAGGGAAGGGGGGAAGAGACAGACACAAGGGGAGCGAGGGGGGAGCCAAAGGGAGGGTGAGAGAGAGAGACAACACTAAGGGGGGGAGAGCGACAAATCTGGGGGCAAGGGAAAGAGAGAGGCAGCATTGTCACATAAAAGGAAATAAAAACAAGATTTTTTTTATATCATAATTTTTTATTAAAAAAGCAATTTACATGTGAATATATACTAGACATGTGCATTCGTTTTCGTCCGAATGCATTTTCGTCCGAAAATTGCATTTTCGTCCATTCGCCCGAAAAACGAAGAACGAAAATGCTAAGCTAACTAAAGCCGAATGAACGAATGGTTAATAAAGGAAAATCATTCGTTCATTCGTCCATTCGTAGTACTATTGCATTCTATAAGCCGAAATAGAGTCGGTTTATAGAATACAATAGCATTTAACTATACGGAGACAGAGTCTCCATTCATAAATTTATGAATGGAGACAAACGTATAGTTAAAAGCCGACAGCCTATAAACCGAACGTTCGGTTTATAGGCTGTGGGCATTTAACTATACGGAGACAGAGTCTCCATTCATAAAATTATAAATGGAGACTTTGTCTCCATATAGTTAAAAGCCGGTGTTCTGACAACACAATCGCAGGAGAATTTGCTCACTGCACATGCGCATAAAGTTACAGCTGATAACTCAGCTGTAACTTTGTGACCACCGCGCATGAACCAGCTGCGCAACCCACCTCCCGCCCCCCTCACACCCCCCGCACACCCCTTTTTACCAGATCATCGACCACAGCGATACACAGCGCATGCGCACGCCTATCCAGCCGTTTAGGAATGCGCGCATCCGTTGTTGTGTTCTTAAGTGGTAAGTAACACGGGGCGTCGGGACATAAGGGGGCAAGCATCCTGGTGAGGGCTGCCTCATCTTGATGGGATTTGTGATCCTCCTGCTGTGTATCGCTGTGGTCGATGATCTGGTAAGAAGGGGTGTGCGGGGGGTGTGAGGGGGGCGGGAGGTGGGTTGCGCAGCTGGCGCATGCGCGGTGGTCACAAAGTTACAGCTGAGTTATCAGCTGTAACTTTATGCGCATGCGCAGTGAGCAAATTCTCCTGCGATTGCGCAGGAGAATTTGCTCCAGAAATTTGTCAGAACACCGGCATTTAACTATACGGAGACAGAGTCTCCATTCATAAAATTATAAATGGAGACTTTGTCTCCGTATAGTTAAAAGCCGGCATTTAACTATACGGAGACAGAGTCTCCATTCATAAAATTATAAATGGAGACTTTGTCTCCGTATAGTTAAAAGCCGGCATTTAACTATACGGAGACAGAGTCTCCATTCATAAAATTATGAATGGAGACTTTGTCTCCGTGTAGTAAAATGCCCACAGCCTATAAACCGAACGTTCGGTTTATAGGCTGTCGGCTTATGGAATACATGTATTCCTATTGCTATTCTATAAACCGAACGTTCAGTTTATAGAATAGCCATAGGATTACATGTATTATATAAGCCGAAAGTATATAAACCGATCGTTCGGTTTATAGGCTTTCGGCATTTTACTACACGGAGACAAAGTCTCCATTCATAATTTTATGAATGGAGACTCTGTCTCTGTATAGTTAAATGCCGACAGCCTATAAACCGAACGACTTTCGGTTTATAGACTTTCGGCTTATGTAATACATGTAATCCTATGGCTATTCTATAAACCGAAAGTCGTTCGGTTTATAGAATAGCAATAGGAATACATGTATTCCATAAGCCGACAGCCTATAAACCGAACGTTCGGTTTATAGGCTGTCGGCATTTTACTACACGGAGACAGAGTCTCCATTCATAAAATTATGAATGGAGACTTTGTCTCCGTGTAGTAAAATGCCCACAGCCTATAAACCGAACGTTCGGTTTATAGGCTGTCGGCATTTTACTACACGGAGACAAAGTCTCCATTCATAATTTTATGAATGGAGACTCTGTCTCTTATTAGTTAAATGCCGACAGCCTATAAACCGAACGACTTTCGGTTTATAGACTTTCGGCTTATGTAATACATGTAAACCTATGGCTATTCTATAAACCGAAAGTCGTTCGGTTTATAGAATAGCAATAGGATTACATGTATTCCATAAGCCGAAAGTCTATAAACCGAAAGTCGTTCGGTTTATAGACTTTCGGCTTATAGAATGCAAGTAATACTATTGCCTTTCTATGAACCGAACGAGAGCCCCATTCATAAGAATTTCTTATGAATGGGGCTCTCGTTCGGTTTATAGAAAGCCAATAGTATTACATTGTATTCTATAAAACGAACGAATAAAAATTAACGAAACGAAAATAATGAACGAATTTCGTCTGAAACGAATGCACTAATGAACGAAATTCGTTTTAGACGAAATAAATAACATTTTCGTCCGAATGGACGAAAACGAAACGAAAATTTTAGTTTTGCACATGTCTAGTCCTGTGTAGGAGAAAATTGGATTAAATCAAGAGCCATCCACAGGGCATGGCATGGTCTTGCAGAATCAAGTGATAGCCTTCCTTTTTCAAGATCCCTTTTACCACGTTTGAATCTCCCACATTTTTACAACCAAGGCACTCCCAAACCAACACGTTGCCTCTACCATGCATGACAGATAACATCAAGCATTCCTTTAGCATCTTTTTATTTGGTCTCCATCTCATGAATATTCTTCTTTGTTGTTTGAACACCTCAAACTTAGATTTGTCTGACCATAACACTTTTCTACAGCCCTCCTCTGTCCAGTGTCTTTTTTGTATTGCCCATACTAATCTTTTCTTTTTATTGGCCAGTCTGAGCAATGTCTTTTTCTTTGCAACTATGCCTAGAGGGCCAGACTCTTCCCTGTTGACACTGAGACCTATGTTTTGTGGTCTAAATAGTGAGGCACCGTTTTCTCAAACTAGACACTCTAATGTTTTGGTCCTCAATTTTGCCCCTAGGCCTCCCACTCCTCTTTCTAATGAGAGAAAGTTAGAGCCAGTTTGCACTGTTCTGTGAAGGGAATAGTACACAGCACTGTACGAACTCTTAATTTTCTTGCCAATCTCTTGCATGGAATAGCTTTCGTTTCTCAGAACAAGAATAGACGGATGAGTTTCAGTAGAAAGTTCTTTGTTTCTGGCCATTCTGAGCCTGTAATTGAACCCACAAATGCTGAGGCACCAGATACTCAAATAATCTAAAGAATGTCAGTTATATTGTTTCTTAACTAAGCACAACTGTTTTCAGCTGTGCTAACATACTTGTAAAAGTGTTTTCTAATCAATTAGCCTTGATAGACTTGGCTAACAACACAACGTGTCATAAGAACACAATAATGATGGTTGCTGATAATGGGCTTCTGTGCTCCTTTGTAAATATTCCATTAAAAGCAGCCTTTTCCAGCCTAAGTACTCTTTTACAACATTAACAATGTCTACATTGTATTTCTGATCCAATTCATGTTATTTTAATGGCCAAAATGTGCTTTTCTTTCAAAGGACTTTTCTAAATGACCCCAAACCTTTGAACGGTAGTGTATATTAAAAAGCTCTTTTTTGTAATTTGTCTTGTGGGTTTGGAGAAATAATTGGAGAACTTTCAAAAAGACCTGTCATTTAGCATTTATTTCTTTTAAAAAGTTATCCCAGCATACCAATATTTATTGCAATTCATTTCAATTTTATTAAAATGCAATGCATGTTCTCTGAAGTTGTTTGCTTGGTGGCATAAATCTCATCATTGCTTACAATTTATAATGCTATGTAGTTAATAAAGTAACATAACAAATTAAATTGAACCAAAGTGTATACATGTGTTTCTTTCACAGCCATTAAAATGGTTGTCCCTCATTGAACACAATAATTCTAACAGCCGGACCATGTTAATTATTCCCAACTGGAGAAAACTGGTGAAAAAAAACCAGAAAGATAGATGTTGGAAAAATAGAGAGAAAACAGTAGACATACCAAAAGCCTTCATATATTCACAGTTCTAAAAAGAAAGGCATGGTTTGGGCTCTAAAAGAACCAAGAATTCTAGATATTGAGGAAATGATCAAAAGAGCTGTGTTGAAGATAAGTTCATTTTTAAAAAATTTCAATATACTCCATATATTTCCATTATTTATAATTGCAGCATGGCTGGTAGCTTACCGCTCTTTGCTGTATACTTTTATCTGGTAGCACACAGAGATATAGTGCTATAGTCAATAAGGCTATTCAGGAGTCAAATTTGTATTCTGCATTTGGAGAAGCAGGGAACTATTTCCCTTCCTAGGGACTGATTTTCCTCACTTATGGTCTATAGTCTCCTCCCTATTCACACACCCAACATATTTGTACAAATTCTGTAAAATACTTTGTGGATAGTCCATAGGCATAAAATGGATAGGTCATGCCCAAAATAAACAAAACATAGATGGGTGGAATTTGTCCAAAAAAAGGACACAATTACTCGCAAGCCTCACCCAGTTAACATATCTAGGTAGGGCTTAATTATAGCTGTGTGACTAAACATTTATTTTCATGCAAAGGGATACACAAATTAAACTGTTCTTTGCTTTTGACATTGCTATTTATTATTTCTCCATTGCAGTGTTTACAAAATGACATCAAATTGTGCAGTTGTGGTAACAGTTTGTTGATGATAGCTTCAGTGGTACTGCTTACTTACCTGTCTAAATTCTGGAGTAAAAGAACCCAAATAAGCTACGATACCAGCACTTAGTAGCAAATCTCCAACCACATTTTGGTAAGTATCCTCCAGTTGCAAGACAATATTTGTCCACCGTTCCTTTTCTCCTCCGAGTCCATTAATTAGTTTCTCTGCTCGATCCAGTTTTAACCTTAAATAATTATCAGAACTATGTTATGAACATTATTCTTAATGCATTATGAAAAGTTCTAACGCAGCATGGATATTTCCCTCTAATCGCACTGCAGCACAAAGGTTGCTATCCAGCTGGTATTTCTGTATGAAAGCTAGTTGACAGGAAGGATAATTTACTGGAAATGATTAGGTTTGTATTTTTAGACTTTCCCTCTACATGTAGTTTAATTTATATTCTGTAACTAGGCCTTCGGTCAGAGATAGCGAACATTTAGGAGGGCTAGTATTACTGTGTGGTAGCTTTAGTTTAATGCGGTTTGACAAAACAATTAGTTGCATCTGGGCACTGCTTGTGCGTCAAATGCCACCTGGTACACTATATAAGGATGGTACATGGAAGCTGAAAACACAGTGTATAGTTTTACACATCACATATTCCCAGATACCATTGCAAGGCATCGCAGGAAAAAAAAAATAAGATTAAAAGATACAACTGCCGAAAGAATTACAGAGATCTGAAATTTGAAATCAAAGGTAGAGGTCTTTGATGGAAGGAAAATGTGTGCTATCATTTTTTGTTCAAAAGCAGCTACCTTAACTAAATAATTTTCTTTCAGTTTCTGAATCAGTTAACTGTGCACCCCATTGCTTTTCTTGGTGAATGGTAATATATGCTGTCTGATCTACATTTATTTTACTATCTTAATTATCTACAATCAATGCCATGTTCTGAGATTAATGATGCTGAAAGTTTTGAATATTTGGGACATTAATTTTGCAGGAATAACAAACACAACTTATTATTACATTTTTAATATACATTTTTTTTTTTAAATGCATCTTTAGAATTTGGATTCCCCTCCATATAAAATTTTATAGACTCACCTTTTGAGTCACCTGCGTTTTTATAATTGATATAAAAATCTAGATAACTCAAAAGTACGTATTGGCAACATTTCCTGCCAAAAATCCCCTTCCCACCTCCCACGTCAACAACAGATTCCCACTTTGTCCCCAGGACCTCCCTTTTTAACCAGAGTTTCACTGGTACTATACCAGAAAAAGCCTTTGTTATATTAACCCCTTAGTGACAAGACATTTTGACCTTGTCTTTCTCTTGTTTTGACATTTCTGGGGTGTTTGTGTTTAGCTTAAATTTTATTCTTTTTTACATACTGTAACCACACAATTTATATGTTGTTTTTATCATCATAAGAAGGGCTTTCATTAGATACAATTATGTTCATCATGTCTTATAATTTGCTACAAAAAAATCATAAAATATAATGAAAAAACATTTTTTCTAACTTTGACCTAAAAAATAATTTACACAAATACAATCATTAAAAAAGACCCTGTCTAAATAGATTCTAAATGCTGTCCCAAGTTCAGAAATATACTTGTTTGCATTTTTTCTGCATTTTTTTGCAAGTTATAAGGCAAAAAAGGTCTACAGAGACCTTTTGACCCCAACCCGAATCCTAAATTTAACCCTAACCCTAAATTTAACCCCAACTCTAACCCTTATGCTAATCCTTAATATATTATAATTCAAATTTAATTTTAACCCTATCCCTTATGCTAACCCTAATTTATTTGTAACCCTAACAACGATTAAAACAATATATATATATATATATATAGATATATATATATATCTATATATATGTATATATATAAAATGATGACTTCAAATATACATTTACTGAGAGAGACAGTCTTATCTTCTTGATCATCATGAAACAGTGTGTAAACTAAAAGTTTGTAGATGACTAAAAATAATTAATTAGAAATAGTTTTAAAAAGTATAATTAAAGTTAGCTGTGTCCATTTGTGCCTTCTAATATTACTTCTGTTGGATTAATGTCGATTTAATCTGTATTGGAAAATCACATAATTAATGTGCTCTAATGATATTAGCTATCTACAATAAAAGGATAAATGATCCTCGTAGCTAGGATTATTAATTAGTCCAAACCATCAATGCTGGTATTACAAGTATTAAAGTTGTTTTGTTTTGCTGTATTGCTAGTAGCACTCTATGCAGGTATATGAAAGATATGTTCAGTATTATTACGTACTAGGTTATATATAACCGAAAAAAACGATTTTGGTGGTATAATCAGCTTATACTGTATTGATAAGAAAAGCAGCACTTCTTTTGTTTTTGGTGTTTATGAGGAAACATAATGAATAAAGATTAAATAAAAAATAAAAAAAGCAGCACTTCTCATGGCATAAACCTGCAAACATAGGCATTAGAAGTGTAAACACATTATTTACTCTAATTGTAGATATCTAAATTCTAGAAACAGGGACACAGCAACTTCTGCATGACTAGAACTGCCTTTTGAATGTTGTTCCATTATTCCCCCTAAGTCTTTGCAAAAGCAAACAGTTTAGATCTCTATTAACTGCTTTGCACTTGTAGGACATTCTATGCCCTAATATACAGTGCCTAGACACCTGTAGCATGTCATACAATATCCCGACTGTAACAACACATTGCGACCCAGCGCAATGAGCTGTGCTGTGTATCCCATTGCAGAAACCTGCATCAGAATCCCGTCTGTCAGATGAGGCCACTGTAAGTTGATATGAAGGCATTAAGCAAAACTAAAATTTGCTGCCCAAATAACTTGTGATAATTCAATTTCAGTGTGATGTTGCTCTGTTGTGGGCAAGAGGTGATCACCACTACTTTTTGCTGTTGCTATTAAACTCAGAGAAAAAAAAGGATAATATCTAGGGTAAGGGTTGCCAACTAGGATTTGGGCTAGGTTAGGGTTAGATGCTACTTTAGGTTATTGCCCTATAACTTGAAAAAAGTGACAGCTAACCACAAACACTGTAAAAGTATAAAAACAGCCTTGTGAACCTGAACTGTTCAACAGGAGATGTACAAGGTGTTAGAGGAAGAAGACTGTGATGGAAGATATGTTGGGGTGTTTTTGTCAAGGGGCCATTCTAAATGAGAAAGCTATATGCATCTTTGAAGAGCTTTTGAGGCAGTTTTTAATGGCTGAGAGGGGGAAGGTTGTCAATTGCAAGTGTATTCCCAATCATGATGCAGTGAGAAATAAGTCTTGCAAGTGTCCATAGTGCACAGGCTGCTCATGATAGAAGCAATGCATGTGGGAGCTGATTCATGAAGGGTTTTGTATGTGATGGTAAGAAGTTTACATGTGGTAACTAAAGAAACAGGAATGGAGTTATAGTAATGGCAGTCAAAAGAGTGTAATAGTTGTCAAGATGAGAGATAATAAGGAAGTGAAGTAAGGTTTTTTCAGCCTCTTTATTTAAGACTGGTGCAATATGAGCCATCTTTTTGAGGTACATTTATCACAGGTGACTGAGTACCAAGTATCGCATAGACTAAAATAAAAAGTTGAAGATTTTGTGGTGCTCAGTTTATTTATGATAATGCACAATGATGGAACATTTAAATGTGCTTTACCCTAGGAACCCTCTCTGGACCATTATAGATAAGCAACATTAATGCTAAAACAGGGGTTTGGCCACTTTCGTCAACAATAAAGATTCCATCACTTTCAATGGTTTTAAAAGTGGCAGTTTTCTTTTTTTTCTTTATATGGTCAAACTACTGCCCTTCAGCTGCTGATGACCTACATCTTGCATATTACTTTGCCAACTGGGCAAGAGGCTGGCTGAGGATTATAGCCAATGTAACTTTACAACTGTTGGCACCAAGATGTAGAGTGTCCAGAAACTATATGCACAAAAGACAGTTGATTATTCAGCAATGGGTTAACCTTTTTGTACGCGTAGGTAAACTATATGCTGCTGCCTTCAGTCAATGATTGTAGTCCTTTAAAAAACTGATTTCTGATGGAAATAGTGGAAATAAATATCAATGCTGTGCCAAGCAGAATTTGGTGAACGATGCTGCAGATACTAAACCTCAGAATGTGGCTTTATTTAGCAAGATAATGTCAATAACTTACATGGTCAATTCAATATTTTCCTCCAATGTTCTCTTTTCATCCAGTTTTTGAGACAGTTGGTCCTGCAGAACCTCCAGTTTGGCACTGATGTCTTTCAGCTCAGCTCTTTTTATTTTCAATTTTTCCATGTGAATCCTTAGGTCAGCTTCTGCTGCTTCCAACCTTTCACGTTTTGGGGCAACAATCTGCAGAAAAATAAACTTGTATCAAATCCAAACTTGCAATATACAATTAAAATAAGAAAAAAATGATATCAAGTGCAGCCAAGTATACTTTCCAGATCTTTGAAACATAGGCATTATTAATACTGTCATAAGTTCTACAAAATTATTGTACTCTAGATGTCAACATTTATATACAAAAAATGAAAGCTATGTGATTTTTTTCAATCAAGTTGCATTACTGATTGACTTCTTGCAAAGCTAACTGCAACATGACCCTCAATTTATACTTTCAAAAGCTCAAGTAGTAATTTAATCTAAAACCTGCACAATAATTTCTTTGCAGCCAAACAGATAACTGCTCCAGCTTAAAATATTTACTACTTGATTGTAAATATGAGACCCTTAGCCGTGCCTTTAGGCATTGTACATACATAAAACAATAGCTGACCAATGTGGATTTTTCAGATACAATGAAGAAGCTAATCGTTTTTGACAAGATGATGAGACAAACATCTTGTAACAGAAAATAATTGTATGGTTCTAATAACCTTTTTCCTTTGAGAAAATGTTTAAATTAAGCTTGCTGTGATATCATTATATTATCTTACAAACAATCTTACAAACAAAGGAATAGTTAGTGTATGTTGATGGGACACACATTTACAGTCTTACATGGTTATAAATTGCTTGAGAAATGGGATCACTTTTAAATGTTTAATGATGAACGTATTATAGATTTCTGTAGATTTTACCTTAAAGAAGACTCTGCAAGCTAATAAACTTATAGACCAGTGATGGTGAACATTTTTGAACTTGAGTTCCCAATCTTAGGCAGGAAGCAAAGATGACGCTCTCAAAGTGCACTGTCATTTCAGACATTTTTCTGCCCATCAATATCAGCATCCTGCTCATTCTTGCTCTTGTTCCCTTCCTATAAATTTCTCATGCACCAATGAGTTCAATTAAATAAAAAATGTATTGGATGCTGATCTAGCATCCATTTGTGGCTTAACCCTGGACGGCTAAATGGTCAAGCCTATACTTGATAGCACATATCGTGTTGCAGTTGAGACACACAGTTAAACAATCATCTTGGAACAATATTTTCTTGTGAAATCGCTTTGATAGCACTTCTGGTATTATCATCCAAACATTACTGATTAAACTTACCAGTCTGCTTAATAAAGCTATATCAAAATACATTTACATATTGTATCTATTACTTATAAGATACTTAATCCTATAATCTCTATACATCTTTAATTCAAGTAAAATAAACCCTGTACATATATAATTTAAGCAAAATCTATCTGCATTTTTGACCTACATATTTGACTACTATATATAAGATACTTAACTTTATAATCTATGTACATATCTAATTAATCTTCAATAATATATAATATACTTAATTCAAGTAAAATCTAACCAGTATATATACTTAACTCTAAAATCTCTACACAGATTTAATAGTCTTCAAGTAAAATCTATTTACATATATAACTAGATTACCATAAACTACAAATTATAAATAAAATGCCTTACGTTGGGAAATTTAACATGAAATAATCTTTCTATATACAGTATTAGTGATGAGTGACTTTGCAATATTTGTATATATCTGATTCTATCATAAGCAAGATAATGATCACTTTTCTATTGTGACAGATATATCTTAGTAAAATAGTTACATAACTTCAATAAGGTTTATTTTATATGTACGAATATTCACCCCCTCTACTTGCATATTTGTCTCTAAACCATGCGTGAAACGCTTGACCATCCTAATCGTATATCAAATAAGGACAAGGACAAGAATTCAAAACAGAAAACAAAAGACTCAAAACCGATAACAAATCCATCATCTCCAACCACAATCACCATGACAAACTCAAGCAACAGCACTAGCAGCAATTGAAACACTCATGCCATTATTAGATGCACGCTTTGCAGAGTTAAAATCAGCTATTGACACAGTCTCCACCATAGCTTCTGAACATTCAGCTAGACTTTCTGAACTAGAGCAAAGACATTCAGCCTCTGAGGAAAACATCCAACACCTGCAGCGGGAATTACAAAACCAATGTCATACCATCCAAAACTTACATGATAAACTAGAGAATAGAGGAAGACGCAATAATCTAAGATTTTCGGGAATTCCAGAAACAATACCAACAAGAGAATTGAGAAATATACTACAACAATGGCTCCCTGAGGCCTTAAAATTGTCTTTTGTGTCATCATCATGTTGGTACTGACAAAACCGACAAGACTGGACTTCCAAGACCAATAATAGCCAGATTTATTAACTTCACAGATAAAGAAGCAATACTCAATGGCTATCGTAAAATTAAAGAACTCATCTTCCAAAACAAGAAAATACTACTAAATACAAGATTATTCGGCAAAAGTCTCAGCCAAGAGAATTTTCTCAAATCTGCAACTAACGATATTCAAATAAAATCAATTTTGCGTTAATGTATCCAGCACAACTTTGGATAACCCATGATGGACGCTCAGAGCTCTTTACTACACTGCAGTAGGCCAGATTTTTTATCACACCATCATAGACAGGGGCGGAGGTTCTCCACCCAGAAGTGAACACTGAACATGAGATATTGTTCATTTGTATTTGTATATGTTAGTTTTATAGTTAATAAGGATCGAAGCAAAAGTAGTCATCCACTAAATAGAATATTTCCCTGAGGGCTGGGAAAGGGAAATACACAATACATTGAAAATCTCTGACTTATTACCAAAAAATAGGTCTCGGATTGGCTAATAATACAAACCTCTCCCTTCAGAAAGGCCCAGTCTCCCCGCTCATCCCCAAATTGAGATTCGTGTCATGGAATGTTAATGGATTCATGCTATAAAAAGGCATAAAGTAACTACACAACTAAAGCAAATGAAACCTAACGTCATAGTATTACAAGAAACACATTGGTCTAAATCTTGTTCTACATCACTACATGATTGCTGGATTGCAGAACGTGTGTCCGTCCGATCCAAAAAGAGGCGGAGGAGGGTAGCCATTGTATTCCGCAAACACTTCACGTACGAGATTCATGGTAAAATAGTTGATCCAAAAGTTAGATTTTTAATCTTAGTGGTGTCCATTGAAGGGGTATGAATCCTGCTAGTAAATATATAAGCAAAAAGCCAATCCCTTATTCAAATTGCCAATTGACATGGGAGGAGATTTCAATTCTGTAAGTGACCCAGCTTTAGACTCCTCATCAGGACACAGACACATTACTTTATGCCCCTCAGAGGGTATACATTTCCTGATGGCCCAACTGAAATTAATAGACATATGGCACCTATCAAACAACTCAGCTAGAGAATACACCTATCATTCTCAAGTGCATGATAGTCAAGCAAGAGTAGATTACATGTTCGTCTCTCCACATCTTCGTATGGAAAATACCGAAACTCATATACTAACCAAAGTCATATCAGATCATTCACCTATAAAACTGACCTTGGAAATGAGTAGAAGAAGCAAATGATTGAATTCCTGGCATTTTTCTAATTATATAATGGCAAATGCTGATTTTGGGACCTTTCTGTTTTCGACATGGGCCAATTTTGTTAATGATATCTTGGCCCATGTGGAAGACCCCATGTTGTTGTGGAACACAGCTAAAGTAGTCCTCAGAGGTCATCTCATAGCATACATGGCAAATTGCAATATAACATGGAAAAAAATATCATGATCTATTGCACATAGTTACCCAAGCACAAACGAATCTGTTAAACAACCCTTATGAAAACTACAAATCAGAATATCAAACAGTTAAGCAATTACTGGAAAACTTTTTGACTGAAAAAGAAACCAGACATATCGAACACTCCCGATTTTTTCGATGGGGGGGAAATCGGGAAGACTTCTGGCTAAAATTGCTAAAAATACGCGTCCCATAACATATATTACTAACATCAAACACGACGGCCTGAATTTATTAAACACTGGAGACCCTGTTCTAGATCAAAACACTTACCCATCCATAAATCTCAAAGCCCTCTTACATACTCCAGTAGGTCAAACACAACATAGTATTGTTTGGTTAAATCCGAGCTTTGAAAACTTGTAAATCTTCAGAATCACCAGGATTTTAATAAATCTTAATAACTCCCATTCCTTAAAACACCAGAATTTTTGAACAGAAAGGCAGAATGCCCACGCACATTGGGCAAGGAAAGGAATTACCTCCATATGACCATTTGTAAATATTTCCCAGCACAAGCTAGATACACTCTGGAGTAGATTCCCAGACATAGATATAACACCCATAACTTATCAACAGGTACAGAATTATCTAAATCATATAATCAATACATCTCCAGATAATATTTGGAAAATCTCTGGTTTCTCTAACAGACTCGCTATAGTACGGCATCCATACATAAAGGGCTTTAAAGTCCACTGGATTTCTCTAAAACTAATACTGGATTAATCAAGTGGTCTATTCATCTGCAGCATTTATCAATATATACTATTTTAAAAGCAAACAAAACACTCTGCCTCACGATTTAATCGACCATGTATAGAGATATGTTTTTAAAAATACTCCATAGAGCCTATTTGTCCCCAGTACGTCTAAAAAATGCTAATATAGCACAAAATGATTCCTGTTGTAAATGCAACCAGACAGGAACAGACTTTCTTCATTGTAAATGACAATGTAAGGTGATATGTCAGTTTGGAAATGTTGTCCAGGTCTATGTGGAACAAACATTTAGCATTCGTTTGGTCAATACCCTAGAACTCTTTGGCTATTCTAACCTACCCATCAAACATGCCTGCTTTACAAGAATCATCTCCGCTGTAACAAACAAAACCATTTTACAATTCTGGATAAGCAGGGATAAGCTGTCCATAACAATCTTCAAAGAAAAACTCTTTTATATATTTCGGATGACTTGTCTCAACACCCAACAAAATAAGACTGTGGGAATAAAAGTTTTTTTAAAAGATTGGAGCTTATACAATCAACTACCTGTCTCTGGACCTAAAAAGAAAAATTAAATAAGTCTTTCAAATCTCACCATTGTACATGAACTAAATTCTAAAAAAACAATATCCAATCTGTATACCATAACAACATACCAGAATGCCATTTGTTTGTCTGCACTATTGTACATAATACCTTGTAAAATATTACATGATGTTTTGTCTACTATCTGATGTGTAATAGTGTAAATGGTATGTATATAATACCAACCCACCTTCAAAGATTATATACATAATAAATAAAACAGCAACCTATGTTAAAAACAAAAATATGAAGCCTGAGCCTTGGGATCTTACAAGTCATGGATACTCCCAAAACGACCACATCCGTAGAAACTATATCCAGTTGTAGGTTAATTGATAAGTTAAAGTAGAGGTTACTAGATATAAACAGGTTTTGTAAGCATCAGTAAGCATTTCTTGTCATCCCATATATACTATCTCTTGATATTTAAAAACACTATTAGATAAAATAGAGTTCATACATGTTATCCATAATTAACCACATCAATTGCTAAAAAACCCCAACAAGTATTATCAGTAATTTGTGTTTAAATTAAAGAAGTCAATGCAGCCAGAAAGTTTTAAAAAGTATATATTATATTTATTAGCACAACCTTTTTAACTTCATGAGTAAAAAAAAGAGCTAGACAGACCACAAGCCAAGCTGTTACTCAATGAGTATACAATCCTTTCTAGATAGTCAGAGATAGGTCTCTTTTTTAATTGTGGGTTTTTAAACAGCTAAATGGTGTGGGAAACTAATGGAAGATTTGGAGAGGGGAGGAGGGTTAAGGTATTCCAAACAAGTGTACTTTGTAGCAGCACAAAAAAAATATCTTGAAAATGGAGTGGGAAATTTTTTTGAGATGTCAGAGACTTGAACGCTGAGGAGGCAGTATTTTAGAGATGAGTGAAGACATACGGGGGAGCTTGGAAGCTCTGTCTTAATTTTGCAAATGAATCCTGGGAGGAACAGAATTTGAAATGTTTCATAGCTGGATGACAACATTTATGTGGTTAATCTAAAAAATGTGAAATCTGAAAATATTATCTCTGAGGTCTGAAAATAGTTTGCTATAGCAATAGTGTGGGATATGTTCCATTGCTACTATTCATCATCTCTGACTCATTCCATGACCAACACAAAAATCACTGAGCACTATAGCCTGAAAATTGTTGCTATGGCAAAGGAACTATAATAATCAGCAAGTGTGTAATAATTGTGTCCCTTAGAACTGTGCAATATCAATCAACTCTTCCAAAACAATGAAATATACTAATGTTTCATAAAAGCTATGTGATTATGATAAGTTCTGTGGAAGATATAATTATTTAACCATGATGTGGTAATATCAGTGTATTATTAAAATTACAGCAAACTAATCATTATTTTGTCTAACTTATTTAAAAATATTAATGAGCCATACAACCAAAATAACATAGCTACATTTCACTTCATGAACAAAGATATAACACAATGATATGTATTTATCTGACCCTGGTGGAGGCAGGGAGCAGCTTTAATGTAATCCATGACTACACACACAAATAATAAAACAATTATACCTTGATATAGTTCTACCTTTAACCTAAAATGTGACAAGAACCAAAAACATTTTTTTTTATTTTGACCAATCACAAATGCTGACCATTAACAGCCAGCCAGCCACAAAAACAAGCTAAGTTTTTTTTTTTTTACCAGGTAAATTCAGATTTTCTCTGGTTTTCAAGTATTTCCTGGGGATGTTACTTTTGCCCAACATCCAGAGAATGTTACTATCACCCAATTTAATGGTACTCATTTTTTTTCTACTGCAGAAGCATAATAGGCTATGTCCACACTTCTAAGTAAATGGTGAAAATGAATGCGGGTGTGGTAAAATCATTACAGTAATGGGGTTTTTTCAACACATGGGGTAACATTATCACAACCAAAAATCCTGTTAATAAATTAACTGTGTGGTAGTTAATATATGGTGCAGTATAATTTATGGGGCTGGATGCTTGCCATAGGGCCCATGGCCACACATTACTAATAGGCTTGGGGGCTTTCCAAGAGCACCCGACCCCTCTTAAATATATATGTGCTAAACTAATGCGGTTACCCCTGGACCCCCATCTATTTCATGGGACCGTGGGCTGCCAAAAAGTCCTTTTGCCCCCACATTAAATTAATGAGGGATAGGTAGGGAAATAATTTAGTTTTTATTACATTTATTTAAATGGGCAGCCCCGACCCTATTAAATATAGGGCCAGGGGCATTTGTCAAACTCCCAATTCAAAATAGAGGTACCGAGGACCATCTGGCCAACCCCAGGTTCAATTAATATCAGTGGGGTCCAGGAGCCCTGCGCCCTTTTATAATATGGAAGTCTCTGGGGAACTTAGGGCCCATTAATAATGGGGTGTAGAGGCAAACTTTGGCAAACTTCTTCCCCTCAATAATGAAAGGGGCTAGGGGCTGGAAAAGTGTAATTTTATCTCTCTCGATAAAAACAAAATTCAATACTACACAATGTGTTTTTTTTTATTTAACAGGTGAAGTGATTTTACCACACTCATTATCCAGATAATTTATATAAATGGGTGATGGTATCCACCTAAGTCAAACTCAAATGCCTGAAAAACAGTTTATTTTCTTCCTCCATTGAAATGAGAGGGAGGCGAGATTAACCTCACGCCCCTCCATTTCAGATGCCAAACTCACACAAATACTTTGTGAATAGCATTGTGATAGGTTAAGGTAAGTGTATGGGGCAGCTAGCCAAATCTGTCTGGAGTTTGAAATGAGCTGTCACATAATGACCTAGTCCCAAAAGAGCACTGACCTTCCTCAATATATTTCTAATCAGTCCCCCTACTTCCTGAAAATACTGGAAGACACATGCTACACAATAGCTTTAAAATTGTTGCTCATATCTAAACTGAGAATAAAAGTATTTTGTGCTGACCAAAAAGACAATGCGTTAATATTAATTGCTGGACTGTGAAGGACACACAGTAAACATTTTCAGATTACATTAGATCATAGAGAACAATTTATTTCTATCATGCCAATTTATGGCATCACTAAAGGCCCTGGGCTTCATAGATTCACATTACCATAGTGATGTTCCCAGGCCTACATATGGAATCATACAAGTACTGGTTCATATAAAATATGATTCATTAAATAATAATAATAACTAGCATGTGCACTTTTTAACTAGATTTGTCTCTCATCGATTGCTTCATATTCACACAATTTCTAGTTAGCATGAACCTTGAGTAAGCTGAACACAGATGTATGGTGGCAAATGTAGTCAAACAACAAAGGGAAAATAAAGTGCAACCACATTAAATGGTGAGTCCAAAGATATGTTAACAACAGTGACATCGCTAAGGGAAAGGGGCTACTGGTGCTAAAGCCCTGAATCTCCTGTCTATAGCTCAAAATGAGAGGTGAGGTGAACTTGTTTTCTTCCTTCCATGAAGGAGAACTAACCTAACCTGTTAAGCACCATATCATAGTTCAAGCAGCTTCAGTATCCTGCTCTCTCACAGAGTCTTCTACAGCACTGACTTGTGAGTGAAGCAGGCAGACTCCACCTAGAAAGGACTTCCAGTTAACCTAGGCAGTGAGGAACTGCTCCTCAAAGAAGCAAAAAAGGTCTGACAGGCATGAGGTTTGGAGGACAAGTGACACTGCTAAGCTGTTTGTGCTACAATGATGGCAGAGGAAGGCTGTGTGGGGCAAAGTTAGCACAGGCAGGCCGTTTGAAACAAGCTCTCCTAGCCATTTCCTTGCAGTCAGCTTATGTTCGAGCCTTATTGAAAGAGCTCAGTGTGTAACAATGTCAAGATAATCCAAGGCTATCTATTTGTCATCTTATTGGTAATATCCTTGGTTTTCTATCTGAAGGGTGACAATTTGATTACTTGGATCCCAGACTGAAAACAGATCTTTCTTTAGTTCCTTCAATCATTGTTGATTATGTGTCAGAAGATATCAGCCTTCATCTTAAAGTTCTGCATGTTTATGAAACTTCTTTCAGTATTTTTTATTATTTCCCTCCAACAAATCTCACCTCTGCTTTTATTGGTTTTCTATTGATGTGAGCAAACTTTATAGCAGACAAATAGTTTAACAAACATCAAAACAGTTTTTGTGCTGTTCTATAAAACAAAAGTGTATAAGAGTTTTATCTTGATGAAAAATTAAAGAAAAGTCACTGTATTTTGCTTTTCTAGATATGGTATTAGATATAGGTATTTTGGATTAGGGATCATTTTCACCAATAACATATACCGTATTTGCTCGAATATAAGACGACCCTGATTATAAGACGACCCCCCAAACTATGGATATTCCTTTAGGAAAAAAACTAAAAGCCTGAATACAAGACTACCCTATAGGAAAAAAGTTTAACTTGTATATATTCACATGTAAATCGCTTTTTCATATTTAATAAAAACGTATGATATTAAAAAAATGCATTTCTTGTTTTTATTTACCTTTTATGTGCCAATGCTCCCCCCAACGGTGTCTGTCTCTCTCCCCCACCCTCCCCCCAGCATTGCTTGTCTCTCCACCCCTCCATCCCCCCAGCATTGTCTGTCTCTCTCCCCCACCCTCCCCCCAAGTTGTCTGTCTCTCTCCCCCACCCTCCCCCCCAATGTTGTCTTTCTCTCCCCCCTCCCTCCCCCAGCGTTGTCTGTCTCTCTCCCCCACACTCTGCCCAATGTTGTCTGTCTTTCCCCCACCCTCCCCCCAATGTTGTCTGTCTCCACCCTCCCCCCAATGTAGCCTGCTTGTTGGCTAGTGGAGGCAGCCGGGGGATGTCTGCACAATATGTGCAGACATCCCCCGGCTGCACATATCTCCCTGGTGGCTAGTGGGGGCAGCTGGGGGATGTCTGCACGATACGTGCAGACATCCTCTATGCTGCCCGACACTTCCGTCCATTATGACGGACAGCCGGTCCGTCATAATAGATGGAAGTGTCGAGCAGCATTGAGGATGTCACATCTCCCAGCTGTTCAAATCTCCATGGTGCCTAGTGGAGGCAGCCAGAGGATGTCTGTATGATATGCACAGACATCCTCCACTGCTGCCCGGCACTTCCACCATGACTTTTATGAAGGATCCGGCTTCATCATAGAAGTCACGGCGGTCGTGCCGGGCAGCAGTGGAGGATGTCTGCGCACATTGCGTAGACATCCACCGGCTGTTAGTGAGGGGGATCCAGGTCCCCTGCAGCTCTGCGGGGGACCTGGATCCCAGTCTTATAGTCTGACCTCAATTTGAGGTCAAATTATAAGACAACCTCGAATATAAGACGAGAGGTCTTTTTCAGAGCATTTGCTATGAAAAAAATCTCGTCTTATATTCAAGCAAATACGGTATTAAAGCCTCTCAGCACTCAGGAGATACAGTAGTATAGATGCAAATACTGTATAGAGAAAATAAATCACTTTTACTGTGATGTAACTGTGGTGCGAGCCATCATTGGGAACCTGCCGTTGGTGCGTCCAGGCCTGCACATTATTACCCTTTGCAGAGGAATCTGAGCATGCATGGAAAGGCTATATCACAGCTCGAGGTGGCTGGACACTGAATAAACTGTTGTGCGCTTCCATTCTAAGAGGTGTATGTTGAATTTGAAACTTGCGACAAAATCCCCCAAATATTTTGATTAATGGATCATTTTGGATAAAGGATCTTTGGATAAGGGATACTCAATCAGTATATGTACATATTCAATATTTCTAAGGTACAAAACACAAAATCTTGTAACACTCTTTTTAAAAGTTGAGCTCTCATATAAAAACTCCAAAACTGGAGTTTAGTGAATAGCCTCCGGATAGTTTAAACCTACTAAACCATATTTATAAATGAGAAGAACATAGTTTGCCTATTTCCTATAAATGCCACATTCATAAGTACATTTGTGTGTGCATATAAGTAGATCTGTACTGCACACATTTAAACACTTACCTTATACAAACATGTAATTTGCAAAAAGGAAATAACCCTCATGTATATATTAATAGTAATATATTAGAGAATGCGATTCTAGCTGTCCCTGCACTGCATTAGCATTCATCTCACTATTCTTTGTCCATACAAATTTAACAAGATGAAAGTTTGATGCATATGGAGAATCTTAGGACACATTCGTTACCTTGGCAACCTTGTCATATACTTCAATAGCCCTGACCCAGCTAGAAAGCCCTTCACAGGCTGAAGAGATATTCTTAATGACAGCTGGCTGGAACTCTGGATTGCTGATAAATTCTCTCCTTATCTGGGCGATAACCTTTGGAGGAATATTGTCTTTATCAAATTCCTAGGGGGAACAAAAACAATAATGAATGATATTTTCAGAATATGTTCATAATTAGTGAAAATGCTTTTATTCAATGTTGTTTTATAAAGAAGTATTGTTACTAATACAGTATATGTTTTATAATGAAATATTGCTGTTAATATATTTGTGTTATTTTTTTTTTTTCACTCTAAGAGATTTAAGAGTTAAAACTGTGCAACAAACAGCTACTTCCCACAGGGTACAATAGACAAGAACAACTCTAGCAACTTAAGTGAGCGTTTTTTGATTTATACAACACATGTAGATACCATAGTTAGTCGAGGTATGGAAAATTAATCATAGTCATTATATAAGTATACAAAATGATGCAGCCAATGAATGCTTTATTTTGATCACATGTAATAGGCTGGCAGAACAAACCAATAGCTTTACACATTATTCATAACCTTTGAATAAAGTCCAATATTTGCATAAAAGTGGTTTGAAAAAGGAAGCTACTATAGGGCTGAAAAGGCAAAAACTTTATTGTAAATGATATTATTTCTCAGTCATGTTTGCAGTTTGACATATAATTATATTTCCTCACCACAGCGCCTTTGATATACAAAACCATTCAAAATGCAAGTAAAATGCACAAAAACACCTAAAATCTACAGCCACTAAAATTGGAGATCAGCTTGATTTTAGATTATATATTATTCCATGAATAATATATAATAAGCATTCAGCATTTTATTCAGCAAGTTTTTTTAGCTTTTAAAACAAAAGTAGTCAAGTTAGAGGTCTTGATCATCGATTTCCAGCAAAGATCAAACATCAACATTTCAGCTCGTTAACTAAACTGTGATATGAGAAAAAAAAACTACTACATAAGTAAACATGTTGAAATATTAAGGTTGGTAGCTTTGGAATGTTTTGACATTATACCGTCTGTCATATATTCCCAAAGCTTAAAATATTCAGGTTTGAAGAAAAGTGTTACTGTGAAAAAGAGAGCATTGATGTTTAAGTTAAAGAAAGACAAGATGTCACCTAACAGATAAGAAAAAATACAGCAATCCTCTACAAGCTTTCATTTTACAAACTCTGTTGACAGAATGAGAGACCACAGAATGTATTCTACAAACCCATAGCCAATGGAAAAATATAATCCATCTTTTTGGGTTATTGGGGAACACTTACAAAGAAAGCAAGGGAGCCCAACAACAGATAAACAACATATTTGAATTTGGCTGTTAAAAAGGCTAAACATGCTAGTGCAGAGAGAGACCCTGGTTTTTGCATGGGATCAGCAGAAGGGACCTTAACTAGCACTATCAGCGAGTGACTCTATCATTCGGCTTTCAGAGCGGGGCAAGCTCCCACTCTGATTGGCTGTGCACATGCTAACATTTGTCAGCATGCGACAACCAGGAACTGCTGTGTCTCGCATGTGAGTCACAGCAGATAGTAAACCCGGGTGTATCTATGAAGATACACATCAGGTTTACTTTCAAAGACCAAAACCTTGAAGGAAGCAAGAGTTAAACAAGTTGGAATGTCCCTTTAAGATGTAAACAAGTAACTGAAAAGAATCAAAGAATACAAATTTGATGGGTGGACCATATCTTATATGGACATGTTCATACTGTCTATGAAACTATACATGTATTTTTTTTCTAATCGTGGCAGTGGATGTTATCAAAACAAAAGGGACTAATCTGGATAGAAAAATGAAAAGCTGCAAGAGATGAATAAAGTAGTCAGAGGTCAGTAGTCATTTAGATAAATGAAATCATTTATGAGAATAGAAGAGTTTGATCTTATTTATTTATTTTATTATGTGGCAGAAAATTCTGGAGTGCTGTATAAAAGCTATACAAAGAAGTGGACATGCAGTATTACGTGGTATAACATATGCTGACATTTTGTATATCGAAATATAGTAATGAAAATCGTCCGTCTGTCCAGAGGAACATGCTAGAGCTCTGTTAAAGCAAAACGTTAAAAACATACATTAAATCTACTTTAATCCTGCAAATTATCAATAACAATGTGGTTATTACTATTTTTTTCTAGAAAAAAACATGCTAAAAGAAAATTTAAACGTAGTAGTGTGTAATGAAATTGTTATGACCAAAACAATTTACTCAGATTTCATGCTTATTATATATAGGTCAGCAGTTTATTTCTAAATAGAGAGTAATATATCTAAATGCTGTCTGACTGAGTAAACTAATGTCTGCACTAACTAAGAGAATGCACTAACATCAACTGACAGAAGTCTGTCTCCAACTATTACATACTGCTAGAATGAACAGAAGGTAAGATTCCACAGACATTTATTTAAAGGCACTTCTAAAAAGTAGCGTTCCCAGACACAAAACGTTACACCAGGGATATTGTTCTAAGTAGCTTCTTGTTTTGATGTCAGTCAACTATTATTAAACATATTTGCAAATTCCAGACACATTTGACAATTCAGCAGAATTGTTTTACCCACGTAAATCCCCAACATACATTATTAACACGAGAGATTCTGGGTAGGAATATGCAAATAAGACCAACAATTATTGACTTTTCGCCTCAATATACTTTAGACATGGACCCTTTGGAGCATATACATCTAACATATCTGGGACTTGAAAATATGTTTAATAATGCTTTACTTACTGTATTTTACATTGAAGTGGTTTCCATTCAAATTTACAGCGCCATTTCATATGTTGTTTTTTTTTTTTTTTTACAACAAGTCGGTAACCCTAACAGAATATTGTCTCCATATATTTAACACTGGCCGCAAGCCGATTTTTTTCTGGTCTTCTGGTAAAATACTGGCTGCTTATTTTCTGTGTGTTTGTTTTGATGTAAATACTTTAGGAATAGACATGGTGAACTTAATTAATTAATCGTTGTTGTTATAAATTATAATACAAGAAGGGGTGTGTCCAGCATGAAATGTGAGCAGTCTTATGAGCTCCTGTTTCACAGGCCTGCACTAACAATCTTTGATATGTTTATTAGGATAGAGAACTTCAATGACTTCATTAAAAAAAAGCTTTACCACTGAATCTACAGGCATTTTGTATACCACTTTATTTACCCTGTCACGCTGGGGCTTGTAAACAGGGAACTCACACAGAGGGGAATAGTTCACCCAAAACCAGCCTAGCCCCAAAAGTTGTGCCCGGTGGACTTTGATTCTGTATCTCCCCACTGGGATCATCTGAACAGAATAATAGTTGGTGACGTTGTCCTCCAAAGGGGGATCAAGACGGGGAACTCCAGGAAATACAAACAGGGCCAATGGTGCAGCAGCAAGAAAGGGAGGAGCATTAGGCTGTTCAGGGTAGGTTACCTAGACATAGAGTGCAGAAGAAAACCCTGACAGGCAGGGGATTGCAGCAAAAAAAAGCTTTTATTTATTTCTATATAGCCCCTTCCTGTCAGAGTGGTTGTGATCTGCCCTTTCCTCTATTGACTGGACTCCTCATTCATTCTAGCTGCTGCTGCTTTCCATGCCTTTGCAGAGACACAAGGTATTGCATGTACAGGGAGCAAGGCTCAGAGGAGATAGTGCAGCTAAGCGGACAGGTGAACATTTATGAGTGTGTATGGATGTTCCTGATTGGTAGCAATATATGTGTGGGAGTGGTTATAGTGTGAATGATTGCAAACAGACACTCTCACATTAGTGCCTACTCCAATTCGGTCTTGAGGGATGGAAGTTGAGGCCACCAGAGCAGGAGCCTGGGTCAAAAGCATCAACAGGCCTGCATGTTAGCAACTAGTGACATGCCACCTGCTCCGCTGACAGTTGTGTCAGTTGAATCAAATGCATTTGATTCTTTTTTTTATTTTTATTTATTTTATTAAAAGATAAGTCATCATACCTAAAATGAAACAAGCGTTATGCTAATCAATCTCACATAGGTGAACATGGTATGTTGTGTTAAGGGTATCACAGATTTGCGAAGTGTTATATAACATTTATGAACAATAAACAATTTAATATTGAAATTAGTCTCTTATATTAATTTATTGCCAGAATGATAAATGCGAGCATTTTGTGCCTAAAGATAAGGGAAGCCAGCTAAGCCATTTCGATGGTGGGACCTTGGTCGCTTGACCCAATGTTACGGTATCTCAACACTGTATGACTAGGTAAGATCCCTTTCATGGAGGGTTGCGTAGGAAAGGTGTAAATGTGGAGTGGAGAAAGTCTAGGTGCAAACTAGATCTCAAAAGTTGCCATGCCCTTATAGGTCCAAAGAGAGCTGGGTTATGTCTAAATTAGGTGGGTAAGGGGGTAGGTGGTGGTGTCGGGGGATGTAAACGTTTTTGTAAATAGAGAGCCTCCGATTTTGGGTAGTTAATGTAAAAACCACTAAATTTGCTGTAAGAATCAATAAGATTACATATTACATACTGGTGTCGAGGCCATACCATTGATTTGTATGATTATAGTGGGCTGCGTGTAAAGGTTTCTGATATAATTTAAAAAGTGGGAACCAAAAAATCTGAATTTCAGAATTCGTATTATGTGAGACAAAGCAACACTGTCAAAAGCTTTGTGGGCGTTTAATCTGATTAAATTGTTGTGGTGGTCATGTGTGTTGTTTTGGGCGGCCAACAAGGCGAATCCCAACCGTAGGAGACCTGGATTTCAAAAATCCAAGTTGGGAGGTGTGAAGCATGTGTGGAAGGAATGTTTGCAACTGAGTAGACAAGTATTTTAGATAGGATCTTTACATCTGTATTCAAAAGAGTGAATGGCTGATAAGAGCTTATGGGTTCCTCGTCCTTATCAGGTTTCAGAATAAGGATAGTGTTGGCCTGTGTGAGAGATGTCATGGGAGTTTGGTCGTGATAGATTGCGTTGTATAATCAGGTGAGGGTCGGTATACATTTGTTAGGTACGAGTTTATAGTAGTCAGGGTGGACTCCATCAGGGCAGAGGGACTTGCCACTCGCTAAAGATGAGATGGTCATTTTGACCTCTTTACGCCAGGATAGGGCTATTGAGTAATTCCTTATAGCTGTAGGGGATTCATTGTAATTTGACCATCTGTAAAAAGGAAAGGCCGAGGTTGAAGTCATCAGACCCTTCCTTGAATAGATCAGTGAATTATGAGGTGAAGGCATTTAAGATTTCGCGAGGGTCAGTGATGGTGTTGCATTTTGCTTAAGTTTAAGAATTCTAGTGTGGGGGTGTCTTCTTTTGTCTATGCATGACAGTAGTTTGCCGACTTCCCTCCCCTTTGGAAAAAGTATTGTCTAGTACGCTTTACCTGTCTGGTGGCCTTGTCAGACAAAAAGGTTTCCAAAAGCTGTCTTGCAGTATTGTATGCTTCTTTGGTATGCTGTGTTTTATGAAGTATATGCCTTCCTTGATTTGGCCATGTCGCTTATTACGTGTCCCCTAATGACCGTCTTAGATGTGTTCCATAATAACAGAGGGTCTTCAACATGTTCAATATTATCATCTACAAAATCAGCCCATCTGCCCATCAGGACACTTTTAAAATCATAGTTTGTGGATGGGTAGGTAGAGAAGCGCCGTGTACGATTTTTGGGGATACTGAGCCCTAGGCGAACTGTGAGGCAGATCGGGGAATGGTCCGAAATAATTCTGGTGTGTATGCATGAATCAATAGTTGATGATAATAAGTGAGATGAAATGAACAAATAATCGATTCATGCCGAGGTGTCATGTACATGTGAGAAGTGTGTGTATCCTATAGAATTAGTGTTGCCAGATTAGAGTGCCAGATTTCAGTTAGTGATAGTTGTCCTACCAGAAAGTCGAGGAGGGCAGTCCATCGTCTGTGAGGATCCGTTGAGTCTAATGTTGGGTCGGCAACTTTGTTCAAGTCCTCACCTAGAATCATAGCAAGGTCAGGTAGACAAGAGACACATTCAAACAGTGAGAGAAAAAAGGAATGATTTGTGTAATTAGGTGCATAACCGTTAACCAACAAGAGTCTTTGAGTATCGACAGTAACTTCTAGGATTATGAAACAGCCATGTTTGTCCCTTGTGCATTGGTGGACCTCGAAGGAGAAGTCTGTGCTGAAGAGTATCGCCACCGCTCTTTTATTGCGAGAGCAGCATGCTGTGTAGCAGTACTTTATCCAAGAGGATTGCAAGGTAGTTGTGTTGGCGGTAGACCAGTGGGTCTCCTGGAGAAGATTATTTGGGGATGGAGACATTTCAGATGGTTCAAAACTTTGTGACGTTTGACAGGGGAGTTCAGGCCGTTAACATTCCATTAAAAAAATTCTCGGGTCATGATGAGAGTGTGATGGTGGGTGGTTGGTCCCAAGTTGTGATGGGTCAGCCAATTCCTTCCGGCTTCAAGCATAGTAGCAGTTGCAGAAGAAGCCAAATACTCAGAGCCCTCCTAGTCGCAGCAAGCAGGAAAGGGACTCAAATGGTTCTGGTAATGTATGTAGCAATGTGTGTAGGAGACTCGAGATCATTGCAATTAGAAGTAACAAACTTAACATCCCAAAAAAACGATGGGAGAACAGATAATGTAAGGAAGTCCATTCCAGTAGGGAAGGTCAAGATGTTGGTAGGCGTTGTATTTATTTCCAGCACCATCTTTGATGCTAAGGAAGAATCTGTTCTCCTGCTGAGGATGATCAAAGATTGCAGCTCAGTCTGCGTGGATAATCTTCAGTCATGCAGGGTACAATAACATGAATCGAATTTTGTGGTTAAAGAGCTCTTTGCAAAGTGGGGAAAATTCTCTGCATTTCGCAGGTATGATAGCTGAGTAATACTGGAAGATTAATATTTTCTTGTTTCTAAATATCAATTCTCGGGATTTTCAATACTCAATCAGAAATTTGTTGTGTGGCTGTTCCATTCATAGTGCTTCAGGGAGCCATGGTTGTAACATTGTCGAGAGGTCTGATCCAGGTATGCCTAAGAACAGCAGGTTCTTGCATTGGCCTCTGTTTTCTAGGTCGTCCAGTTTTTTGTAGTCAACAAATTGGTCCATAAGGTCCTAAGGGGTGTTGAAGAAGATGGGGTGGAAAAGCGTATCCCTATGTTGGGAATTACATCTAGGAGAGTTCCTTATGTGAATGACGGAATCACACTTTTGGGTGGGTTAGAGCATTTAGGAGCAGTGAGAATAGCACCAATAAAACAATATCAGCAGATAGTCTCAGGTGACCAATTCTGAAAACGCTCCTGAGAAGGTTTGTATGCAGTTTAGGAGAGATGAATTGGCAGAGAAAGCCGCCAATAGCATAGGGTTTCCTCCGTTTGTGTCCCCAAATCGCTGTGGCCTGTGTTCAGTGGGTGCAGAGGGAGCAGCTAGTGGGCACAGAGATGAACAGTGTGAACAATATCACGTAAGGGGACAGTCAGTGCAGATGAATATGCAGGGCCTGGATAGCTATGGGTGGATTGGAAATGGCTGCCCTTCAGTGAAATCCCGCCAAAAGATAAAGTGAGGGGGAGATATCCTACACAGTCACAGATAGTGCCTAGGGAGTAGTTCCGGTTGTATAGATGAAATTTGTGGTGGAGATTGGCGGATGTGAGCTGGAGAGGCCCCCAGCTAAGTGAGTTTCGGGATGGGTCTATGCAGTAGGTAATCAAAAGGCGGGTGTCGTGTGCAGAGGTGACGCAACTTTGATCCGATTGTCCACCCTGCGATGTGTGGATTCCTCATCTCCTCATCATCCTCATAAGTTCCTGGGCCCGACTGCAGGATGGAGGGTGCTAGGCCATGTTATGCAGTGATGACCTCTCAATGACTGGGCCGATGCAGGAGAGAGATCTGCGTTCTCCAAGGGGAGTCCTGGATAGTGTGTCTTCTGATATCCTCTGGAGGGCTACAGAGCAGACTGGAGTGCCTAAAGGAAGATTAGGCACGGAGCTGCTCAAAAGTGTGTCCAGCCATGTTGGTAGATGGCCACTCCCCCTGCGGTTTTCTCAGGCTTCTGCTGCTGCTACAGGATCTGCCCAGCAGTTGGCACCTTCTTCACCTGCAATGGTAAATGTCGGGGAAGTTGAGTTGGACCATCAGCCAGAATCTTTTCTGTGACTAGTGCCTTGGTTGGACCACCGCATATATGGTGAGTATACTGTTCTTCTTTCTAGCCAGTCTGAAAAAAGGGCATTGTAGGACAGGGCAAGCCAGCTTAGGTTGGTTTTATCCCCCAATGTGGCACTGTGGGATCAAAGTGCACAATGGGTCTTCTGGTGCCCTGTAGGATAGGGCAAGCAAGCTCCAGGGGATAGCCAGCTTAGGTTGGTTTGATCCCCCTTTGTGGCACCGTGGGTTCAAAGTGCACATTGGGTCTTCTGGTCCCCAAAAAACAAACAGGGGACGAGCAGCTCAAAATAGGTAATAAAAAAGTGTAACTACACGTGATTTAATACAATAAGGTGTCCATGAAACTCTTGCAGCTAAAAATCAATAAACAGACCACGTAGGCTGTTTGAAAAAAAAACAAAAAACGAGTGCAATAATATAAAAAGTTCAGAGAGTATGGACACTTAATAAAGTGCAAACAAATCGTGAAAAAAATACACAGAGTAAATTTGTGATCCACATATTTGTGATAAAAAAAGTTTTGTCAAAAGTGCATAAAAAAAAAACATGCATAAAATACAATGTAACATGTGTAATATAGTGACAATGGAAGGATCTTACATATACAGCATGGTTTGTGGAAGATGACCTGTAAAAATATAAAACATACAATATAATGCAGTATGTATATACTAAAAAAAGTGGTATTGGAAAAATCAATGCAATAGCACACTCACAAACGAAGCTCCTATAAACCTAGGAGCATGAAATAAAGCATCCACAGGGCATGCTCACAGTGATCAATAACCCCAGGACTCTTGAAGGGAAAAAGACAACTGGAATACGTAGGTCCACTGTATAACTTTTTAATTCACGTAAAAGTATTAGGAAAAACTTTAAAAAATGATCCACCCTGTAACACTGCTGGTCTGGAAGAAAATGTCCCCTTAAATCATATAGTCCTACTGTCCTAAAGTTCGAAAGTTTTGTTCTTGGAGTTGAGCCCATGCGCCTTGGGAAACTCTGTATTACGAGAACACTCTGAAAACACTTCTGGGGTACAGAGGCTGACACAGACTAAAAAACGACTCAGTATGTGTAATGAACTCCGGCGGCTGGAACATATCCTAAGCCTTTCGTCTACTATAAGACTTCATCAGGGAATACTGTTGCTTGTCGCAAAGCTCCTTTCATACGCCCGGTTTGCAGCTGACAAAATGTCCTTTAGAATCCTGGTCTATCCATGGGGTTCTCTGTCTTCCTAGATCCCCCCGCTGTTAGCCAGTTTCTTACCATGTGCTGGATGGGAGTGTCTGCATGTGATGGCTACAATGGTCAACAGAAGGTTCTAATTGTGAGGCCGATGTTCAACAAGCTGACCATCAGCTTGTTTACCAGATTTGTCGATTGAGAAAAGTCTGGAGTTTATACCCAGATCATCTCTCTGGGTTCACCATGTATTAGTAAAATTAAACCAAAATTCTAAAACTAATGTTTCTTTTAAAAAAAGTTTAATTTGTTCACCCTGAACTACCTTTGTTAATTTAAAAAATGGCAGACAAAAGTCCACGTGTATTATTTTCGTTATCACATAGAGATTATTCTCAGTCTTTTATTATCTAAAAGTTATTTCTAAAAAGTCTAGGACTTGAGGAATATAAATTTAAAGCTACACTAAATAGCAGAGCTTAAAATACAATTACACATGTATGACTAACAGAACAGTTACTCGTGCCCGATTAAAATAAGTTTGTGACATTATTTTGTGTTTTTTTTTAAATCTATCACCCATGGTGATATTTTTAAAAATATGCAAAAGTACAACAAAGACAATTAAAAGGAAAAAGACTAGGACATCAAAGAGACTTGAAAAAGATGGTATGAAAGTATGTGGTACAAAGTACAAACTACTTAAAAAAAACACTGTAGCTAAGACACTTTTATGAAAGCAAGCTTGACAGTAAGAAATCCATTTAAGCATTTATGGACACCTAGCGATAAGATCTAAGCTATCAGAATTCAGTTCAGGGATGTGAGCATTTAACTTATGTTTAAGAACTTCATGCCTCAATTTTGCCAGTCTCTGGGTCAAATGTGTACATTTTGCTTAATATAATTTAATTACATTACATTATACAATTACATATTGTAAATGAGTATTTCTAATAGGAGTAGAGGTAAAAAACACAAGCCATTATTTACGTGTAATTATTAATGTCATATGTTTCTAAATGAGACCTAAGAAGTTTATTTAAAGCAGGGATAGATATACAAGGACACCAGAGTCTCTGGCAAGGTCTATACTCCTTTCTACATATAATCAATAGAGGGGAGATATTGAAATAAAAAATTAAGGTATCTAACTTGCGCCACCAGCAAGTGACAGTCAACGCCAGATCAGACTACATGCCAATTGTCCCTTAATTATGTTTAGGTTTATTTTTGAGTAACTTTTACTGATCAAACTATCCATTAACAGAGGTGTGTTTATAGGTATTGGATAACTGGATTGGCAAATTGGTTGATTCGATTTAGCTCTAAAACAATGTTTAAATAGAAAGTACCCTATTATATTATAATAAATATGCCACTAAAAACATAATATGTTAATAACCCCTATAACTGTTTATGGAAACACTCTGTACCTATATGTCTCTTTATATAATACTGGATAATACATTGACGAAAACACTGCATATTTTCTGAATCCCACATGGTGGATAAAAGTGTTGCTTCAAAATGATGAGGCAGATACCTATCTCAGTAGTCAAAAACACTTTTGCTTGATACATAAATGACACAGATATTACTGGAAGATTTACTGATTAAACTGTTATATTTCAAAAGGAATCACTGATATCATGGACTTTCAGAAAGATTGCTTATTTTCCATATAGAAAGCTCTTATATTTCAGAATAGACTCAATGGGCGGTCTGATACACTTGCTTATCTGTGGTCTTTAAAACTGAGGCAAATGTAAACCCCCCATTCCTTTTAATGATACAATTATAGTGACACATCTCACTATTTGTACTACATGTAAATACTACATTTATTTACTCTTTTATCATTTGTCATGAGACATGTATCTTACATTTGAACTTTTATGTTAGTATAAAAAAGGCTTAGTTCCTTATTTTTAAGGGAGAAAAGAATCCTACTATAATAGAGAATATCAACTTAGAAATATAAAATCAATAGATTATTTTAAGAGAAATTTTAGACAAATGCTAAAATGTGCTTCAAACATTTGCTAATGTGATTAAAATAACTCCATTTATCTGATTAAACTTGCATTTCTATTTCTACACATCCACCCCCATAGAGGTGAAAAAATGTTTCAGAAATAACCAATCGCATCATATATGTGTCATCATCCAACTTCTGTGTTATACTACGTAAACTATGTATTTATGTTCAGTTCAAAAGTGTATTTTCCTAAAACAGTTTGTTTTTGTTATGAAGTAATGGATAAAAACCCTGGGATATTTATGTTCAATGCTTTTAGTTGAAATGGTCTATGAAAATAACTTTTTTTACCCATTACATTATTCAATCAACATTAATAATGATTTGAAGAATACACAAGACTGTTGAATTTAACAATACAGTCCAGAGTTGTACCCACCTTAGGAACATCATGAACATGGTATGAAGATTAAAATAAAAGATTTCCAATGACAGTGATGCACAGCTGTCCCATATAAGCCAAATAAAGTAATAGAGGATGTTGGTGCAGTTAATGTAGCTTATTTGGAAATAAGCCATGCTAGGTTCATAAACTACCTTTGGTCAGCCTAGACTTAAATGTAATTGGCTGCGTAAGTTATTGGCTAAAATATAGGAAGCAAAATGTCAGAATTAATGAAGAAGAAGACAAGGTGAGCAGTTGCGTGCCTCGGGGATTGGTCTTGGCTCATGCTCTGCTTAATATCTTTATTACAAGTGGCATTCATGTGGCGATATATCTTTTTGCAGATAAAATAATAGAGTTGACAACAACCAGTGGAGATAAAAAAATAAAAAAAACCTGACAAGGAAATTTGGGGGTCTTAAATTTATTTCAATAAAATGGGAAATTCTGCATTTCTTACATAAACATCCAAAATCAATAAGAGACTTAGAGGGACTGTATCAACCTAAACATTGCTTACATTGTGAATGTAGAGAATAAAAAATGATGTGTACGTTGTATTAGCAGAATTGCATGCAAATGTATAAAATAAGAGAAATATATGTTTTAAATGTGTCTGTGGTGACTCCTGTTCATGACAATACCTGTGACTTGCTATTCAAATAAAGTCATTTTCAATGGAACAACTTGAGAAGGATGAACAGTGAAAACCATAGGGAACACCCAACATCATATTATGGTTACACAGAAAGAGGTATCAATACCAGACAGAGATATGCATTAATGCCACTCAGTGGTTATTGAGAGACCATGGCTACAAACCATTTTTGAAAGAATTACAAAACAAACCATATAATATTTATGATATTAACAATAGTAAATTAATTTTAAAATGAAATAATGTTAAAACTAAGCACCATGATTTGTATACTGTGGGCAAGAGAACAGTGAAAAGATTTGATACAAAATTATGATAACTGTATTAAGATGATTAGTTTTAAAATGTTATTTAAAACTTTAATATAAGAGGAATATTGAAAAAAGAAGGCAGTATTTCAAATTAAAAGTCAGGAAAATATAAGTTAACAGAATGAGTAGTGTTCAGAAGAACCTTTTAGTGGACACAGAATGAAGCCTGGAATGTGCATAGGATTAAAGTAAAGGGCAGATTGGTTCATAGTACCTTGCGTTGCATAATAATGTCAGTGCTATGATATGTTGTGGTTTCTAACTGAATGTAAATGATGTGCAAGGCACAGATGAAAACACATCTTTGTAACATAATCCTTCATGATGCATTTGTTTGGTATTAATAATGATTTCTGATTCTTGATAGTAATTTCAGTACTTGTCCACTAATGGTAATTTCCACTAATCCCTGACTCAGATTTTATCACTGGATGGAAAGGTAGATAGATAGATGTAAAATTCAATTTCACAGATAAATCTAACCATAATAAATTAAGGTTCTTCTATATATATTTATTTTTGGTACCTTAAAATTGAATGTTATACTATTTACAAATAAATAAATACATAAAATACCTACAGCATTTTGCATATATATTTACAATTTTTAGGATCTATCTCCCATTTCATATCTAATGGTTTTTAGCATTTTGTGATGACAAAAAAAAGTAAAACAAAGAAACTCTGTAGGTGGTGAAAAGTATTTTGACAGAGTTTACTGCTGTGATAAAATACTGTGGCACAATAAAAACAGGCAGCTTACACCAGGAGATTATTTGCCTTCCTATGTGATTTTTATTTCCAGTATATATTTTAACATTTACCTTTTGAAACGACTGTCAAAGTCTGTCACTTACTTTTGCTCTTCTCACCCACATTAGCAAAGAGTACAGAAAACAAAGCCACTACAAGGACATGCATAGTTGAGAAGAAATCATGCAAACTAAAGTTCTGAAAATACAGGCATTTGCTATATATTCTATAAGACAATATGTTCATAATTAATTGTTTCTTATAAAGCTCAATTTAAAGAGGCCATAGACCCTTCATATTTTTTTCTATATATATGAAATACCATTTCTCTCTATATTGGTTACTTCACTCCTGTGAAGTACCATTCAAAAGATAGCCCTCTTTCTTTGTCCAAAAAACACTTGGAAGGAATAATTTTGTGTAGCCAATGACCCCAGTCCCTCCATCTGTCCAAGTGACCAAACTGCTGCAGTGCTCTTTGGTGCATTTCACCAACTGTTGTTCATTTTCATCAGGCAGAACACAGTCTTTCCCAGTGGAAGAAAATATATGTGACAATTTGATAGACTGTAGCTTTTGGCCTTTTCTAACGCGCACTAAGATTACAATGTGGACTGACTGCAGTATGTGCATGCTATGTTGTACTGTGTTTAAACTATAGAACATTAAATGACCCAGTATCATCAGCTTCAATCTGTTAGAAAACTACTGGAAACAGCCAAAAGGGGTTGCGATCCTTCTGGGAAGACATATCAACTATCATATACACTCTACTATAAAAGACAGCAAAAGCCGATACCTGATACTGGACATCACCATCAACAACCTGAGACTCCTCATGGCCAACATATATGCCCCAAACTCACCAAACCAAGCTTCGTATGTAAAACTATTTGAAACTCTATGTGCTAATCTTAATTTGCCTTTAATTATAAGCAGGGCCGGTGCAAGGATTTTCGTCTACACAGGCGAAGGTGCATTTTGGTGCCCCCCTGCTCTGACCTGCCATGCCTCCCACACCACCAACCCTCCATACATTTTATATATATAAAAGTATAATGTATAGTGTAGAAAATAAATACATCTAAATATTCAACTCGCATGCTCTAAATGTGTCACACATTGAAAACCTTAAACACAAAGACAGCCTTGCAGTCACACACAGAGACACACTTACCACTTACACACACAGTGACACACTTACACACACACACCCTTACACAGACACAGCGACACACTTACACACACACACCCTTACACAGACACAGTGACACACTTACACACACCCTTACACTGACACAGTGACACACTTACACAAACACACCCTTACACAGAAAGTGACACACTTACACACACACCCTTACACAGAAAGTGACACACCTACACACCCTTACCACTTACACACATACAGTGACACCAATACACACATAACCTGAGACACACTATTTTGCCACTCAATATGCCAGTATTTAGCCACTCAATATGCCAGTATTTTTCCATTTAATATGCCAATATTTTGCCCCTCAATATGCCATTTATTATGCCAATATTTTGCCCCTCAATATGCCAGTATTTTGCCCCTCAATATGCCAGTATTTTGCCCCTCAAAATGCCAGTATTTTCTCCTCAATATGCCATTTAATATGCCAGTATTTTCCCCTCAATATGCCATTCTTTTGCCATTTAATATGCCAATATTTACCCCCTCAATATGCCCTTTAAAATGCCAGGATTTTGCCCCTCCAATATGCCCCTCAATATGCCCGGATTTCCCCCCTCCAATATGCCCCTCGATATGCCAGGATTTTTCCCCTGCAATATGCCAGGATTTTTCCCCTCCAATATGCCAGGATTTTGCCCCTCCAAATGCCAGGATTTTGCCCCTCAATATTCCAGGATTTTGCCCCTCAATATGCCAGGATTTTGCCTCTCCAATATGCCAGGATTTTGCCCCTCCAATATGCCAGGATTTTGCCCATCCAATATGCCCTTCAATATGCCAGGATTTTGCCCCTCCAATATGCCAGGATTTTGCCCCTCCAATATGCCCCTCAATATGATAGGATTTTGCCACCCTCCTCCCCCCCTTCCCCAGTACTTACTTCCTTGCTGCTCTGCAGGTCCACGTCTGTGAGGGAAGCGTTGTGCGCTCCCCTCCAGCCGCGCGGCTTTAATAAAGTTTGTTAAAAAAAAAATGCGACCAGAGTAACTCGGGTCACATTTTTTTTTAACAAACGTTATTGAAGCCGCACTGCTGGAGGGGAGCGCACAACGTTTCCCACACAGTCGTGGACCTGCTCAGCAGCGATCAGGTAAGTAAACCCCCTGACTCCCCAACTGGGAGTATCTTTCCTACAATAAGGAAAAATGAAAAAGACTTACAAAATGTCCAACGAGAACAGTTAAATGCCCCAATCTCCCAATTACAAATTCACCAAATTATATCCTCCCTACCAAATGCCAAAGCCTCAGGCATGGATGAGCTACTGGCCGAATATGTTAAAATTATTAAGGATCACATAACCCCCACTCTGTAATCACTCTATAATAACACATATCTAGAACAACTAGCCATACCTTTACATTCCATCCTCCCACTAATACTCTCACATACCCTATTAGGCTTCACAAAATCATGTAACTCTATTACAGGAATTCTCAAATCCATAGCATCCAAATTCTGCTATTTTGGAGCAAACATTTCCAAACACCCAGAAAAACTTTACAATTTAAACATCACACCCACCCTAGATAAGATACTAAATGAACAGAAATCCTGGCAAAACAGCAACCTATCGTCCATGGGAAGGCCGGCCATCTTAAAAATGTTTAGTTTCCCACGACTACTATATCTATATTATATCACAGTTCCTCTGGAAAAACAAAAGTGCCAAAATTGCACTATCAAACTACAACAACCCACACACCAAGGAGTGCTTAACATCCCGAACTTCAGGCAATACAACCTGGCAGTCCTTTATAGATAAGCCAAGGACTGGATATCAGTAAACTCATACTACACCACCACAACCTTGACCAATCTTTTTGCCCACACATTTCCCTACCAACACTCTTACATATACCAGTGGGTTTGCTGCCATAAGCGGTAAGAACAAACCCCCTGCTGTATAGTTCAATCCGAGCATGGCAACTAACCCGACCACAACTGAAACTATCCAACAATCAATCTTCATACCTTTCCTAAAGAATCCATCTTTTCAAACTGGCCAAGCGGGATACCCATTTACAAGATGGGTGGACAAGAGGCTTACTCATACTGGACATTTTCTAAATAAAACCACACAGACCAACTAAAAGAAAAATACCCTGACTTATGCATCACACAATTCTCATATATACAAGCCTTTCACTATGTCAATTCTCAAATAGAACACTTTTCCACAGTTGACTGGAAAAACCCTCTAGACACTTTCCTACTACTAACCTCCCACAACCGCCCATCAACATCAATTCTTTTTGCTAGGAATAGATCTCAAATGGATTTTGAATCATATAGGGCATAATATTATCTAGCCCTAGACCCTACTCTCAGTATGCAAGACATTTTGAAGATCTACATCCAAATGCTTAAAACCATCCTTTCCTCCTTATACAGTGAAATGTTTTACAGAATCTTTCATGCCTCATACATTTCCTCAGTAAGGATCTACAAAATGGACAGATCAGACAACGATCAATGCCTCAAAGGCAAACAACCTGCTGCAGACCTAACCCATTTCCTATGGCGCTAACAACACACCCAAAAGTTATGGCAACAGGTTCAAAGATACGCCAACAGACACCTCCATCTAAAAATAGGACTCTCACCCAGTTACGCTACCCTTGGCATCACTCGCTTACACCATATAAATTCTAAACTACAAAGAATCCTTGCAGCAGTTACCCAAAAAACCATACTCTATCACTGGATAGAAACCACTCCACCACCTTTTCTTTCAAAATTATCTGTTCTGAATGTCATGGCTGACGGCACAACGAACAAAAGAAACAGCCACCAAATCATTTTTCCACACATGGCTACCGTACATTAACTCACTCCCTACCCAGACATGCACAAGAATCAGCCAAACATTTCAACATACAACCTGGTACATGATGGAACAATTAAGTCAGTACCCCATCCCACTAACTTAAGTAAACAGGTCCACACCTCCACCCCATTCCACACCCACCTGACTGACATCTTTTATAATGTGAAACAGGTAACACCCAGATACAGACATATCCCAGACCAGCTATAAACAATAGCACCATACACATTAGATACACGAGACCCTCTCAGGACAGACGAAGTACAGCTAGAGATTGCCAGTTAAGTTGAATTTTAAATGTTATGTTATTATGTTTTACACATCTGGATCTCCCTCCGAGGTTTACAAGACTACCAGATACTATAACTTTCTTTAAACAACATACTTAACCACCTTACCACCATAAGTTTGATTTATGGTCACAAAATCACGGGGAGATCCCAGCTCTTATATATAGGTTTTAAGGTTTTGATTGGGTTAATCCTCTAGATTGTAAGCTTGCGAGCAGGGCTCTCCACTTCATGTACCAGTCTGTTCTAGTTTGTCTAACTTAGTAAGTTTGTTCCCTTCTATGCTCTGTAACTAGCGCTACATAAATTGTTGGCGCTTTATAAATAAATGGTTATATAATGTAATGTGAATAGTTTACAAGAATACATATATACAGATTTACAGAAAGGCTTTTTCACTATACCACTGGAATATATCCTATGCTGTATTAATCAACAAGATACGTATTTTCTCATTGAACAACCATTTACAATAAAAAATATATAAAAAAAAAACTGGAATCAAGTTTTTTTTTAAATTAACTTGTCTTTCAATATTTATTTCTAAGGTCAATGGGAGTTACTGAACACATCCACCATATAGTCTCCCATTTCTGCGGTTTCTTTAGTGTGAGCACTTGGATGGTGCTTTACTGGGTTGCTGATTTATTTGGGGAATATTGAAAAACATTATGTATAATATGTTTTACAGATCTTTAAAAAAAAAAAATATAGAATAAACTCTCTTTAAACATGATCTCTAAAAATAAATGACAATCAATAAATAAAATGTTTGAGTCATTATTTTAGGTATTACAACCACTTTAAACTGCACATGAATATCCCCTATGTCTCATTATTGTTCCAATTAGAGCTAACTTTAATGATTATCATATAAGAAGTATTTCCCTGGTGAAACACATAACTAAGATAAAACTAACTAACTAAGAGGTAATAACCAACAGGACTTTTGTATTTCAAAAGAACATGCTTGAATTATGTACAATAATATCACCCTGTCATCTTTCTGGGACATGTTTAAAGCTTGAAACATCTTCATGCAGTTTTTTTTCTATTAATAGACTTTAGGTAATCCTCATGCAGTGTCCTAGGGAAAGAGTGAGACTGCTTATAGAAAGTGTGAGATCTAGACTGTGTGTGCTGCAATGTAATGCAGAGAGAAGTCCTTTGGGTGCAATATTTTGCTTTGTCACAATAATCAAAGTTTTTCCTGCAGGGCCATCTTATATTTAGACTTTTTTTCTTTTTCTAAAAGAGTCGGGGGATTGTCTTGTAATATGGGTCATCTTATATTCAGGCAAATATGGTTGGTCCTATAATATAATGCTGGCCTGCATTTTACATCCTACATAACATTGGCTTGAACTTTCTGAAGCATGTGGAACACATATGCATGGTTTTGAACAAACATCATGGTGGACATTTACTGGACACTGTGATAAACAATTTAATGATGTCCCATGTCATCATACACACCTTGCCAGTGACACTTTGCCAACATCGTTCATGTTTCCAAAGACACATAGCAGGGATAGGCAATAATGCATTTGTTGAAACAATTAACATTTAATAAACATTGAATTTGATTGCTTATTGTGATCTTTAGCTCTTATGATTTATAGTTTTTGAATCCAATAAGATTCTGTTTTGTATTTTTTTGAATTATCTTAGCCAGTTAGAACCAGGGCCACTTTAACCAATGGGCAAAGTGGGCACTTGCCCAGGGCCCACTGGTTAAGGCCCCCCCCCCCCCCCCGCAGCAAATGGAACAGCCAGGAGGTGAGTACTGGGGAAGGGGGAGGAGGGTGGCATATTAATAGACAAAGTGGCTGTGGCTTATTAATGGCAAAATAATACCAGCATATTATTTAACAAATTGGCTGTGGCTTATTAATGGCAAAACAATACTGGCATATTAATGGCAAAATGGCTGTGGAATATTAATGGGCAAAATGGCTGTGGCATAATAATGGCAAAATAACACTGGCATATTAATGGGCAAGCTGTGGCATATTTACTGAACAAATGGTGGCATATTTTAATAGGCAAACTGACTGTTGCATATGTTAATAACAAAGTGACTGTGGCATGTTAATTAGTACCTGACAGTGGCTTATTTTGATTGGCAAAGTGATGATTTTTCATGTTCTGTGGGGCAAAATAACATGTACTATGGGGGAAAGTGACACTGTGGCTTGTTCTGCAGGAGCAGTTCTGTGGGACAAAGTGACACTGTAGCATGTTCTGAGAGGAAAATTGACACTATGGCATGCCAAATTGTGTGGGTACAATATGCGTGCAAGCCAAGTGCTGTGTGTACTGTATGGTGCTATGTTAATTCCTTTAGGTTCAATGTGGGTGCAGGAAAAGGAATAAAAACAAGAAATGCAATTTTTCACTAGCATTTTTATTACATATAGTTGAATATGATATGAAAATAGTTGCATATTATATTTAAAAAGTTTACATTTACACACAGCTTTTACAATGGGTCAAGGAGGGCCCAACATGGTCTTAAAGCGGCCCTGGTTAGAACAATGCCATTTACTGTTAGTAGCCAAATCAGTCAAGCATTTTTTTTAAATTTAATAGGCATATTGAAAAAAGGTCTTATAGAAGATCATTATTAGATTTTAAAGAAGGACATTTTACTAGGGCATGTTTTTAACAATCACAAATATAAAAAAGGCTCATTTTTAAAAACAACATACAACAATGTTTTAGTGTAGGAAAATGTAGGACCAGGAAAATAAATGCAAGCACACACCAGGAAATTAAAGGGGCTCTTGATATTAAATGTTTTGCCTTGTCTTAAGTTGAATAGAGTGATTGAGAGCTATTGTTGCTTCCTTATAAAGCTGTATAATTCCTAATTAATTCACCTCTTGCAACTGACAACCTGTGGTTTTTTGGATTACAAGTAGTACTTGTGTCTTGGTGGGGTTTCTTTGACACTTGAAAGATTAACTATTTCCACACAGGATGACTAATGATTGCAAACTACTTTTTCCCCTCTATTTGATTTGAAAATAAATAAAAACCATAACAAATAACAAGCAGATGTTTATGAACTTGTTAAACCAAGGAATACTATTTATGTCATTGAATCATGATGCCAGGGTGTAAAAACTTCAACTATATCTCAACTGAATCATTTGCAATAGACAGACTACAGTGACAGGGTCCAGAACAAGAAAGATTCCAAGGCCCTCCGGGCTCTCATCAACCCTCCCGCATGCTACAGAGTGACAGCGGCGCTGGCATGTGACATCATACTCTGATACAAGGTGTCACTAGACATGTGACAGGTGTCTCTTAACATGTATATCTTGGAGGAAAGACGTAACAGGGGGGATATGATAGAAACATTTAAATACATAATGGGAATCAACACAGTAAAGGAAGAGAGTATTTTTAAAAGAAGAAAAACTACCACAACTAGAGGACATAGTCTTAAATTAGAGGGGCAACGATTTATAAGTAATATCAGGAAGTATTACTTTACTGAGAGGGTAGTGGATGTATGGAATAGCCTGCCAGCAGAAGTGGTAGAGGTAAACACAGTGAAGGATTTTAAGCATGCATGGGATAGGCACAAGGCTATCCTAGCTATAAGAACGGGAACGGGGGACTAATAAAAGTACTCAAAAAAAATTGGGCAGACTAGATGGACCGAATGGTTCTTATCTACTGACACATTCTATGTTTCTATGTTTCTAGACAGTGTGTAGAAATCAAATGAGCTGCAGAAATCAGGCAATACAGCTCAGTTGGAAAGATTATACAGCTTGCCTATCCATCTCAGCTGTTTGTGCCTTATTATTCCAGTTCGATTATAAATTTTTAACTATATTTCATTTTTTGTGTGAATATACTCGATTGTTGCTGAAGGATATTTGTTTTATCTAGTGTAATATACCATATTATCTCTGTTCCTTTCAGATATTCTAGAAACTGTTCCTTACAGCCAATATGTATCAATATCTAAATGCTTCTGATGTAGTGGTAAAAATGATGCTTTGAATTTCATGGAACAAACTTGAATATTTTAAGTTAAAACATGGCTTTACCCCCTCATTAACTGAAAAAGGCAATAAATATTTCCAGAGACAGTCATGCAATCCAGATTCTTCTTTTCATTAAGTCGGGACCACTTTTTAGTCAGGGCCAGATTTCCATTGAGATAAACTAATAATAATAAAAATAATAACTGGAACCCAAAGTGATTTGTAGAGCACACTCTCAAATTAACCATATTGGCAGCCAAAATATATGTTGTTATTACACATTTGATGGTACTCATTTATCAACCATGGAAGGATGAAATACTGAGTTGAGTCTCCTGGGAATCCCAACCTGCAACCTTCAGGTTTGAACAGGCTTTTACCAACTGAGCTAGCTCAATGACAAAGAAGTCTCCTCCTTACAGTACCATTTTAGAGGATGCAGAAGGGAAAGGGGGGACTGAAGTAAAAAGAAACAAAGTTCCAGTTTGGGATGAGGCAAGATGAAATGGCGTCACAGCGAAAACTTCTGGAGGTCTGTGCATATACGTTTTATTAAGTAAACGGCACAGATATCTGCTGCAGTGAAAACCAGGTGGGTATGACAAAAAAAAACTCCTACGCCTTTTGCGCCTGCGTGCTGGCGCTTTGTCAGGGATACAAATGAGTGAAAAGGGTCCACTTATAAATACAAGAGGTGTGCTACATAGAGTGATTATAAGACAAAACACATGTGAGTGAAATTAATTTAAAGTGGAACTGCATATACAAATTGTTAACAATATCAATGAACAGGATTAGAGGACTGAACTAGATATTGTAATTATATGTACCCAGATAAAAGAAGCAAGTTAGTTCCAAATGATTAGTATAGTTTATAGATTGATAGAAAGTACAGAGTCATAGGAGAGAAAAAAAAAAGGCGGAACTGCATTTGATTAAAGTGTGCAGTACTGGGTGATATAATTTCAAATGCAAAAATGTAGAGAAGTATGCATCACACCGATTACAGGAAGGAGTATTTCTAAAACAAAATGAATATTAAAGCAAATTGGCAAAAAATATACAATTCTATTGCAATTTAATTATGATTTGTTACTCCTAACTGTTTTGTATAATTAATCAGATGTATTGTATACCTAATGTAGATGCAAGCACCCAGAAAAACTACCCGTCAAGCACAAAAAAGAGCAAAGAAAGACAAAAAATGTATAACAGACTAAAATAACCGCAACAATTTTTAATGTTGTGTTGACAGTAGTAAATATGTTTAGCATGTTTGTAAGATGGTTTATTAATAAATGTAAGTTTTTAGTAGATTACCTCTTTTGAATTGACACAAAACAAAGAAGCCTATCATATAAAACACTGTAATAATACCATTAGTAATGGTAATTTTAAATTAAAAAGAAAAATGGTAAGAAAAGGTTTACAATCTGCTGGGATATTTTGCAACAATTTCCTATTATTTGAAACTAAGTGGTTTTATTTTAAACAGTTTAACTGATAAACAAAACTTTCCCAATGGCACTATCCGGGCTCACCTGATTTGTTTTAGTGCTCAGCTTCCACCTGTCATCGGTTCATGGCACTGGAGCTTCTGGATACAAATGGATACATTTGCCCATGAGCAAAAAGTGTGACATTACAGGTTATGCAGGGCCGTCTTTAACGCGGGGCAAACGGGGCAGCTGCCCCGGGCCCACTTACTCCTGGGGGGCCCAAGGCAGCTGCCTTGTGGTCCCATTGCCCCTCCGTATGCACCTGCACTATGCGATCAGCACTGATCGCATAGTACAGGTGCGGCCAGCGTTTTCTGCTCTCCCCGGCTCCCTCAGCGGGGAGACGCAGGCAGCATGTGCTCAGTGTCTGTGACATACTGGTGCTCAGAACACATGGAGCCACGCACAGAAGAAACAGCCCCTTCCCTGCAAATGTAAGGTAAGTGAGCAAGGAGGGGGACAAACGAGTGTGTGTAAGTTTGACTGTGTGTGTAAGTGTGTCTATCTGACTGTGTAAGTCTGTTTGTGTAAGTGTGTCTACCTGATTTGTGTAAATCTGTGTTTGTGTGTCTATCTGACTGTGTAAGGTTGTCTGTGTGTGTAAGTGTGTCTATCTGACTGTGTAAGTCTGTGTGTGTAAGTGTGTCTACCTGATTGTGTAAGTCTGTGTGTGTAAGTGTGTCTATCTAACTGTGTAAGGTTGTCTGTGTGACTGTGTAAGTTTGTCTGTGTGTGTAACAGTGTCTATCTGACTGTGTAAGGTTGTCTGTGTGTTAGTGTGTCTGACTGTGTATGTAAGTGTGTCTATCTGACTGTGTAAGGTTTTCTGTGTAAGTTTATATATATATATATATATATATATATATATTACACACAAACACACACACACACACACACACAAAGCAAGTGTGTGTGTGTTTATTTTTTTGTGGGGAGGTATTAGGGTGGAGGGTGTGATTGCATGCCGGGAATGAGGGGTGGGGTCCAGGGGCCACAAACAAATGTTTGCCCAGGGTCCAGTCAATGTTAAAGACGGCCCTGAGGGTATGAGCAATATTTGACACACCTTTGAAGTCTACAGACTCTTAATCATAAGAATAATGTCTTGTAGCAGTGGGAGAGCTTGCCTCGACAATGTCAGGAGTGACACTTATGATTAAGAGTGTGGCGCATACCTTGCACTGTTGCACATTTTGTCCATTGGCAAATACATTTATCTGTTTGTATCAAGAAGCTCGACTACTTACTATTTCATCTTTTGAATATCCTGTTTAATTGAAAGCCTTAAGGGAAAACATCTTAAAAAACGGTATAGCATATGCCAAACATAGCACATCAACTGTCTCCAATGGAACTAAAGGGTCATTTGTGAAACATTGGGCAACAAATATTTTTCTACTACAGGAAAATTAACAACATATAAACAAATATTTAAATTTTACTTTTACCTTCAATGAGTCTAAGAACTTCATGTCTCCAAGCATCTTTTTGGAAGCAGGCCAGAAATCATCAACAATTTTTCCATTCTGATCCACTTTCTTTTCAGGTTTAATTCCCTTAGAATAGATGCAGTGTTATGGAAATTAGTTAAGAACTGTTGTACATCAATGTTTAGAAAATTAATAAACCAATATTATTAGCAGAGAGGCTGAATTTTAATGAAGCAACAATTTGACCTCACAAAACAGGAGACAAATTCAAAAATGTAAATAGTTCTAATTTAATAGCATAATAATGCATCATGCCTGAGCCCACTGATAACCTCAATTCATTAGTAATAATAAAGATATACAATAAATAATTACATGCAGGCTAGAACATACATTAATAAAGTGTCCTACATGTGCATGTTGTAAGAAAAGTATTAATGTATAATGCCCAATCTGTCATTATAGATAGTCACCAAAATAGTGTACAAATTCCTTATTTAAAATATTAATGGATAATATTGAAAGTATTCCATACCGGATGAAAAAGGTTTCGGAACTATCAGAGTCTGTTCTCTCTACTAACACACATACTCCATTGTTATGTACAAAAAAGTACAAAAAATACATAGTGACATACAGAAAGAGATAAACAGAAATAGACATAGCGGACAAGAGAGATAAAGGGGGCAAGAATATATAATCCAAATAGTAATAAATAGAGGTTGTACTGTACAACTAAGTACAAAAAACACAGTGCTGCACAGTTGAGGTAAATAAAAAATGCTCAATATCCAGTAAATAAAAATCGAACAAAACCACAGTGCTCAGTAAATTTGAAATAAGTGAACACTTTAATCTATGTAGATGGTAGATCTGGTGGCAACATTGAGGTATTAGGGTACGAAGATCCCTTTAACAATGTGAAAAACAGAGCTATACGCAATACTAACAAGAACCCCTTTAAATATTCAGCCAAGTGACCAAGCCTCCTACTGACATAGTTGAGGCACTCTCTCTACAAAACTTTAATAGTCTGTACACTATTCTACAGTACCTGTAGTGCTAAAGGGACACAGAAATACTGCTTCCACTTAGCATCTGCTGTGTATAACACAACGATCATAGAAGCGGATAATGAAAGCGTGCATACCTATAGTGTTGGACCACACTATAGTGTGTAAAGCACAATAAAAGAATAATAAAGTAAACCCATAACACACATAAGGACACCATGACAATGTAACATATCAATTAAGAGTATAATGCTGCATACAAATGTAGCAATATTGTAGAAATAATTTTTTGTGTCCCTAGATGAAATAAAGGTATTTTTGAACCCCTACAGAGCTGGAATAACTCACATAACCTAAAATCAGACTATCAGTAAATAAAACATAAATGCTGGATTATGTACCTTCAGAGCATTTCTGAGATCACAAATAATAGGGCAGACCTGTTTGCCTATTTGCAAAAGAACTTGATTCCCTACTGCAGACTACATTGTTTCTTGTTGAAAATGACACATCATGTTTAACTAAACTACTGAAAATTCAGACCAAGAAGGAAACCAGCTATTCTTTATATCCGAGTACACTACTATCTAAATGCAAAGAGAATTCCCAGAGGCCTGAGGGGCAAATTAAGACCCACATTATAAGAAGAATACTACACATACTAACTGTTGGTACCAAATACAAAATAAATGTTCTATTCACCTCAATGCTCTAACTGTAGACAGATCTGGCTAAAGTGAAAGCAGATATCGTGGAAGTAAAAGCGAATGTCTTATCCACAGTGGCCAGAGAGGAATACATGCAAACCTCAGAGTTATTGCGGGTTTGATCCGAACTGCCGCAATACGTCAATTTCCACAATAAAGTGAGTCACATAAGTCAAAATGATTAAGTACAAAAAACATATACTGTACATACTTTCATTTAATGCTTAGAGGTCATTGATAGGGATGTGGAGTAGTCAGATATACAAAGAAAATGGTGCTGAAAGATAATTGACATATCCTCACAACAACTGCGAAGAGCAATAAGTCCAAGTGTAATAAAACAAGGTATACCTCTATTAGAAAAGGTTCAGATATATTGATGACTACTTTGTTGTCTGGCAAGGTACTAGAACACATTTTGACCGGTTTATATTGAATGCCTACCATCCAAATATCAACTTTACATCCATTTGTGTCCCAAACAGGGTTAATTTCCTTTATGTGACTGTCCATAAGGTCAGAAATGTATCAGGCACCAAACCAATAAATTCAGATAGCTTTTACATGTATATGGCTGGCATACTAACTGGCAAAAAATGTCCTCCAACCAAATGCTGAGGGTGAGTAAAACTATGAGTAATGAAACATTAGTTTCAGACAAACTTAATTCCATGACACAACGATTCAGAAAAAAGGATCTTAGTGAGGTTATCCTGATGGATGTTAAACATATAGATCGAATGATAAATAGGGCCAATCTCCTGAAGGATACATCTACTGTAAGACAAACATACCATTTGTGATACCTTTTTTAAAATTTATGTCAAAAAAGATCAACCAATTAAGATTAAGTATTGGCATATTCCAGAAATTGACAGGGAAAATGGTCACTTATTTAAAGGCAAGAAAGCACCAAATCTCTGAGACTCTCTTATGAAAGCAGAGAGGATATAACCTGGGTTTCAAAGATTTTTATCTAAACCAGTGGTTGGGACTTATCCATGTTTAAGTTGCAACCAAATGAATTATTAAAGGGGAATTTTGCCTGCATACAGAAAAAAACACTAAATGTAAAGGTCTTGCCAGACATAATATATGCTTTATATTATTAAAGTGCCATTTCGTATTTTGAGTCCCTTAATGGTTTTTCTACATGACCAAAAACCGCATCACCTAGCATAAGACGTCCATTAGGAGTTCAAATTCTGCTACTCCGTTCACACAACATTTCTGGGAATTTTTCCATAATGCCTTCCAACTGTGGTACCAGGTTCTAGATCATGTCCTACACTAAGTAGACCTGGCAATAGGAAATGGATTTTGTTGCAACATGAAGTCCAATGCATGTATATATTAGATACCATAAATCTTCATGGTCCAAACAAGAAGTGAGAATGACATTGGTTTCGGTAATACGTTTTTCTACAACTTTTCTATCCTTCTAAAGGGTATCCCCAACAGTAGGTGAATAGAAAGTACATTTGATTAATTGATGTGCCTAGCTCTTTGCAGTGTTACTGTATACTTCTGTATATATAATTTCTTTATTAATAATCTGATTTTACATTTAGTGAGTAATTCCAGTTGAGCAGAAGTTTAAACAAATCCCTTTATTTCCTCTAGGGACATAAGCCTTTCTACAATATTGCTACGGTTGTATGCAGAATTATGCTCTTTATTGATACTTTGTATCTTTATGGTGTGGTTATGTGTGTTTATGGTTTTACTTCATTATGCTTTTACTATACTGTCTTCCCCACAGACACACCATCACCTGACACTGTGAGTATGTGTGCTCCCTGGAGCATTTATTGTACTATGGCAACCACTCCAAAAACTTCAGATGTGGGTCCACCTACTTAGCCGCTGGTTCTGTTTATTAAGTGTTTCTAGTGTTATACACATAGTTGCTAAGTGGGAACAGTATTTCCATGTCCCTTTAGCGCTGCAGTTACTGTTGAAGCTTTGGACACTATTAAATTCTTGTGGTGCAGTGAGGGTGCACCTCAGCTAAACAACGCAAGTCTAAGTGTCACACAGTGGAACATTTAAAGGGATCTTTTTTAGTATTGTGGATGGATGAGTTTTTCTTATTAGTCCAAAATGCCTGTGTTGTCATTAGGTCTCCCATCTACATGGTTTAAAGTATTTGTTCACTTATTGCAAATTTCCTGAGCGCTTTGTTTTTTTATTTACTCGATAAAGGTAGTGAGAGATAGACAGACAGACAGATAGATATATAGATAGATAGATAGATAGATAGATAGATAGACAAAATAAACACCTAAATAAAAAAGAATATTTGTCACAATTAACTAAATCACAATTACAAAATCTGCTGCAAATATGAGTCATGTTTGCCTGATTGTTAGCTAGTAGTACATATGTGTCAACTATAAGCAGTCAAAAAACTAGCACATTGATTTGCACATTTTAGAGTCAAATTAAAGCAACTAACGAGGGTCGAAATTGCAGTTGTGCCAGTCACAAAATGTGAAACTATTTAATTTGTCAAGGGAAATCAAAAATCATACAGAATATGTCAAATTGCATTGGCCAGAAGAAAAGTAGTTCCAAGTTTAAGCTCAATGACAGGAAAAGACCATTAATAGGATACTTTCTAAATGTTCAACGAGTAGAGCAACAAAAATGAACACTACACAACTACAAAAATAACATTTGCAATGAATCACCATCCCAATGTCTCAACAGAAACTAGATATTTGTTCACCTTTTTAGTACATCCAAATGTGTTTATGTGTAAAAGGATGCATTTTCTACCAACTATTACATATAATGGAAGATCACTAATGATATGGGCAGCCTTCTTGTGGGAGTCATTAGGTCATATTACTGACAAGGAATGTGGTCATCAACAACTGCATTCTACATTAATATGTGACCTTTGCAGGATAATTGCTCCTATATATTTTTGATAAACATGACATTGTGTGTATATATGATTATGTATATTTTATTTTATATACATGGGTTTTTTTCAAGAAATTACAAATGTATTTTCGAATTACGGGACAACTCGGATCCTTTCCCCAAATATGTGAGCCTCTGAATGACCCCAAATTTACACCAAAATCTACTGAACAACAACAAAAAAAAAGTTTTAAAGTTCCATTTCTCCACCAGTGCAATGCACCTCCACTGTCCACAGTACCAGCTTTATCCTTCCATCACTTGTAAGTGGAACCACCACCACTGTGACCTCTGCACTGACAAGTGATGTGGCGACAAAGCTGGCACAGTGGGAAGCTGGGGTGAATTGCACTGCTAGTATCAAGTGGTGATATACTATGCTGTCAGAGGGCCATGTTTCCAGTCATGCTCCTGCCTAATGCACTTAAATATGTAAAAGTACAATTTTTTTGAAATCCACAATGTGGATATGAAATGGTACTGTGAGAAACATGACATGATATTAACAGTGACCAATAACTGGTGATATGATGTCACCCCATAGCTTATAACAACAGCTGTCATGTTAGTGTGTAACATGTATACATCCCACAATGTATATACATAAATATGCACCAGAATTAACTAACTTTTTTGTTATTAACTGAAGAGTGGTAAACGTGTTTTAACACATGACTTTAAAAATGAAGGTTGATGAGGGAATTGCAATATTTATGCCAAAATGAATTCCAATTATCAATTACATTTTCAAATATGCTACTACTGCATATATTTAGCATTTTCCACGTCAATTAACCAGTTACATTTTTTTTTTTAATGAATAAATAATCTCTGAATTAAAGATACATTCTGTCAGGTTCAAGGCTATATGAATAGGGGGAATCCTATGCTTTCTTGTACAGAGACATCTGTCTCAAACAGACATCTGATCACTGTGACAGCTTTAGTCTCTCCTTGCCCCACAGCAATCATGGGGCAAGGAGAGACTATGTACAATATTAGCAGCTTGTCAGTGAACCCCTAAGAGGAAAGAGGAAATGTACAGCTAAATACAAACACTGGAGAAGTGTTATGAAGGGTACAATATTTCCAAGGGGTTAACTTATCAGCACTAATAAAATTACCACTTAGGGCACTTTTTGCATGCTAAATTTGTACATAAGTGATTAAGTCTTTCGAGACATACAAAAATTATAAGTCTGTAAATATCTTACCTTAAGGATACAAATTGCAGCCAGAGTCAGACGAACTCCTGAGGGAGGGTTCTGCATGGTTTTTAGAAGAGTGATATCACTGGATTTTAGTGTATCAAGTGCAGCAATGGAGGAATTAAATGCTGGCATTGCAATACTTAGCTTCTGCTCACATTCTTCCTAAAATAACACAACCACAAGCAAAAGTATGTTACTGCAAAGTAAAAGAATATAACTCCACTACATTGGAAGCGTCTGATTCACGAGGGAGCTGCGGGCAGCAGAAGCTCAGTTTTACAACACACATGGAGCTCAGTAAGTGCTTCTTGTGCTCCCTGCACTTTGTGATGATGCAGGTCATTGGATTTCTGATACCCTGCATTATCACTGTGTGTGGGGAGCATGAGCAACACTTACTAAGCTCCATGTGTGTTTTACACATGGAGCTTCTGCTGCCCACGGCTCCCTCGTGAATCAGACGCCACTCTGCTTAACGGGGGGGGGGCAGACCTTCACCTCTCACCTTGTGCTGTCAGCCCCATTCCAGGATCATAATAATGGGAAGTGGAGAAAACAGAGGGGTGGGAGAGAACAGGGATGGGGGTGAGAACAGAAATTGGGGGAGGAGGGGGGGAGAGAATAGAGAGAGGGTAGGAGGGGAGAGAACAGAGATGGGGAGGGAGGGGGAGAGAACAACGATGGGGAAGGAGGGAGAGAGAACAGAGATAGGGTAGAAGGGGGAGAGAACAGAAATGGAGGAGAGAACAGAGGGAGAGAACAAAGATGAGGTAGGAGGGGAGAGAACAGAGATGGGGTGGGAAGGGGAGAGAACAGAGATGCGGTAGGAGGGGAAGAGGACAGAGATGGGGACAGAACAGAGGAGAAAGGAGAAAGTAAGGATGAGAGGAGGGGGAGAACAGAGATGGGGAGGAGGGGGAGAGGAAAAGAGATATGAGGAGGGGTAAGACATATAGGGAAGGAAAGAGATATGGGGAAGGAGAGATAGGAGATATGGGGAGAGGGAAAGATAAATGGGGAGAGGGAGGATAGATAAGGGATATGGGGAGAGGGGGTAGAGGGAGAGTCATGGGATTGTGTGGGAGGGGCAACAAAATGCACCTTTTCTTGTGTAGAAAAAAATCCTTCCACCGTTATGTTATGCTTCAGTATTATTTTTGGTTTATTTTATCTATTCTGGCCTTTTCCTGATGGTCAGTGTTGTATCTTAAGTGAGCAGCAGTGTAATCTAAAGCTCCATTCCTTTCAGTTTCCATAGGGACAATAAATAGCATAAATAGCCACTAACATTTAAATACAAATATGCTTTGCTTCTTCTAGGGACAGCAAAAGTTGAAGTAGATCTGAGCATTTAAGAAAACACGATATGCTTTTAAAGTTACAGAGGGGTGTTCGCTAAAATGTGAGTTGCAGCTGAGTTATTTATTTATAAAGTATTTTCCTGGGAAGAATAAATTGAGAGTTCTCTCATTTTCAAATATGATCTGGGTGAGACATCTATACATTGTGAAGGGACAAACGTTGTGAGTTTCCCAACTAAGCAAAATCAGTGAGTTTGTGCCTGCACAATGCATAGCTAAATATATGAGATTAAATGTTCATCTCTACCTTTTAGTGAATAGCAGCTATAGAGTTTTCTGGACATACAGGGCCAACACTGATCAACTGGCAAAAAAGGTCATTTGTGGAAGAAAGGCCAACTATAAGGTTTATACAAATAATAGGAGTAGTACTTATATTGTGCATAGTTTTTTCAAATGTGTTTTATTATTTTATGGAAAATAAGACAGCCGTAATTTTTATTTTTTATTTTTCTCAGACTGGCATTAACTTGTCAGATTGTCATGCATGTCCTCTTATCTTCCTTGTCTTTTACAAGATGTGAGTGTAGAACCATACTGTAGCATAGATGAGATATCATTAACACTGCCTTTATTTTTAAATGCCCTTGTGTAAACGGTCCATCCTTTTGAGAACTATCTTACACAATGGTATTTTCTGTATCAGAAAAGCCTGGCTTTACTGTTAAAAGTACAGTGAAATAGTTCCTTTTGGTTTCAGTCTTGTGTCTATTGTGTGATTTACAAGATGCCTACACCATAGATTTTCTCATTTCTCAAAGCCTGAGGTGAATGTCCCATTTTCATTGAGCAGTCATTTAGACAGTGAAGAGTGATTCTACTGTAAATACTGTACATTCACAAGGATTAAGTGTGACTTAAAATAGACCAACAAAGTAGCAGAGCTCCAGAGCAGAACTTGAAAATGTATCTGTCTATGCCAGATAAAACTATTCAAGCTTTGCACTTCCAAAGGAAATAATAAATAACATTACAACATAACTATAAAGGAGTTAAAAGGCACAAGATGGTACAAGTTCATATATTTCTTTTCATATCACTATTAATTGTCAAATCATGTGTTGATGAGAACCTGCTTAAGTGGTATTACGATAGGAAACTCGTTAACCATTATTATTCAGTTGTAATTACATACTGGGGTCTATTCCATTATGTGAGTTAAGTTATCGCATGTTATTAAATCTCAAAGAATGCAATTGGAAAAAACAATAATTAGTGATGCTTTATGTCACTGAATTGGGCTCATTGAGTTTAAAATATATATGATGTTTTTTTAATGCCATAGGTATGGGGGAATAGAGATAAACCATAACCTTCCTGGGAATATGTGGTGGCAATTCTAACATTCAAGAGCTATGTGCAGGAAATGGTTGTAGTGACCTAAAACATGTCAGTCTGCACAATGTTTAATAGTGCCTTGCACAGTTTCTCATTCTAGAACTCCTTTTATATCTTTGCTTGGTAGTAACATATGTATATTACAATATTAAGTTAACAATAAGTTATTACTATATTTAGATCTCTACACAAATAAATATTAGTTTTAATGAAAGGGACTGTAAACATTTACTGTGATTGTAGAGAAATAAAAATGATTGACAATGATATATATAGATAAAATTATGAGACAAATGTTGGCATTTGCTTGAAATTCTGCAAATACAATGTATATATAATTATATCCAAGTCATGCAAAGTATTTTTGATAGTAACTCAAGAAACAGTTCTTTTAAGTCCTCGGGGGCCTATAAATGCAACTGGTGACACTAGTGCTATAGGTTGGCCATCACTGTGCTAGAGTATCAGCTCATCCCCTTCACATCAACTTAGGAAAGGGCACGTGCGTTAAAGGCATAGCAAGTCCTCATAAAATGAAAACCCTAGAGTAGAGGTATTGTGCATATATGTGTCATAATTCAATATGAAAAATAATGGTAAACCCTGGTAAAGTAGTAAATAGCTGTAAAAATGCACATCTTTCGTTTTTTTTAACTGAAAATTCTGGCTCATACATGCAAATTAAGCCATGTGTTCCAAAGACAGATGCTCACAGTGGAGATTAAGGTTGACACTGTTCCTTAAAAAAAAAAAGCCCATATTACCTTCTTGGCCTCAAGCCAAATTTTTACTGGCCAGACAGTAAAATTCTGGCATGGTGTCAACTCCATTGGTGATCTGTAACGATTTCACCTTTTTTCAACAAATCCATACAAAATGAACTATGTGACTTGATTTTAGTCGGCCTTAAACAAACCTAAGCAGTTGTAAATAATGGCCCAAGAAAGTGTAGTGTTAATGGTTAGCGAAAGGGAGAATTGACACTGTTTACAGCAATTTATGTAATTAGGAGAAATCATTTGATCATTATTTTTTTATTTGTTAGTTAACTTCTGAACTAATGTACTGTAGGTTAGCCACACAGTAGTACAAGTTTTATTACTGTCGAACTCTGAGATACACTGATAAACACCAAATATTCTGAACTCCTCCAAAAATGGAAAGGGCTATAATTCCTATTTGTCACTGATATTGCAAAATATGATATTTCTGTAATATTTAGTTGATTTTTGGGATGCCCAAAACAACTTGCACATCTGATATTATCTACAGGTCAAAAAAACAAGGTTCCTTAAATTATTTTAATTATTTAGTGAACCAAGGGAAGAAAAAAAAATGTATCCTCTTGTAATAATAGAACCATGTATTTAATGGCTCTATGTTGAAATTGACTGAAAAATATGCAATCCATCACTAGACACTTATCAAGGCATTGCATTTCCTGAAAGTTATTTAAAGGTCATTACATGTGACAATAAAATGTGATTTAATGTGTTATATTTCTGTGTGCCAGCATGAATGTTATCCACTTTTGATGATGCTTGAAGAGCCAGAAATCTTTGTCAATTAGTGTCAAAGTGTTGAGTATTTATGTTGTTGTTTTCCAATCTAAAATAAAAATGTTGCTTTGTACGGTAGCATTTTATTAGCTGAGTAAAATACTTTGACATCTTCCATTGTATCACATTCAGACTGACTGGTTAATGTGATGAACAGGGAAATGGTGAGAAAGAAATTCATTAAACAAAATTAAGAAAGTACTTCATTTTACAAACATTTATGACATATACACTCTTTATTACCATCCTTGCAGGCAAACTTGTTAATGGTTGATGTCTTTCTTTCCTTTTTTTTTTTCTAAAGTATTGTCTGAATCCTGAAGTTTAAAGTTAGTGCCTAGAGATGAAATGTTCCACATGCCCAAAATGTACTGTGTAAACTATTAGCTCTCGTTTTGAGCATGCATCTGTTGTTTTATTGTACTCCCTGCTGACTTGTAGCTTAAAGGCGTGATTGTACCGAGCAGCCAAGATAAAATAAGGGTAATGATAGTGGAACGAGCTGACTTTAGGTATAGTTCATGCTTATCACAATGGGTGTCAGTTGCAGACTATGAAATATTACAAAATGGAATGTCTTTGTGCTACACACATTCGCATAATAAAGGTTATTTTAAAAGCACAGTGGATTGTTTTTCCCAGTTTGCTTTTTTAAAACAGGTAAAGGAAGAAAGACATACCAAAAACATAGTGGGGAAGAATCTAAAAATAATGGAGAAAAAAATAATTGATTGCCAATTCAAACATTCTAAAAGTAAAATGATCGGTATTTTTCAAGGTCACAACAGGGGATGATGGACAAAACCTTCCTCTTCAGCTCCAAAAATACAAAGGTCTAACTTAATAAAAAGAGAATTGCAGTAAATTGAGATGGGAATTTCAAACTTCAGATCAATGTAGCCAAGTTGGATTTCCTTTTCAATGCAACTAAATGGAAGAACTTTTCCAACTAAACTACTCTGGTATTAAGTTTGAAATTCACATCTCGGTGCCATCAAATTCCCTGCAATTCTCTCTTTATTGAGTAGACCCTATAGAAATGGCTTTATTTAGCTAAAAAATTAGCTCTCTTGAGAAGTGTGACAATGTGCTCATGTGTTATTAATGCAGTTAAGTGTTTACGCATACACACTGTGTATATGCAGCTGTACATAATGCATATTGTTTGTTCATATTAGTCCCATGCTTTTCATACATTGGCACTAAAACATAGAAGAATGAAAATAAGTGAATAATTTTATTTGCATATAGAAATGGATCAAATTAAACATAAAATGAATATTGATAAATATTAATTAGTAATGTGTTATGTCTATGTTGCCTCTGTTATATTATTTATTCCTAAAGGGTTGCTGATTCTATTTTTATTTACTAATAATTCAGAGGGTGTTTTGTATATTATTTTATTTTTATGTTTAATAAAGATGAATTGTTAAGTGAAAAGACCTCTACTGAGTGTGCATATTCTCAGATGATCATAGAAAGATGCAAATTTCCTTCTGTGAATATGTGAACATCCCTGAACCATTAGGAAATGGTAGCATTTGGCACTGCTGGCCAAATGCTACCAAAATCTTTTGAGGTACAACTACCCTCCCCCTTCCTGTTTTTCTTGTTTCTTCTCATTTAATCACAGCAGTAATTAGAAGTCTACCTTATTGGGCTTGGGGAGCGTTTCCTACTGGTGGTTGATGACGTCACCAGAAGACTAGAGCTCTGGTTTATTTGTTGGGTCAACCGTCTGTTGAGGCTGATGGCTTTGCAGCTGGCGGGTCATTAAAAGTTATGGTAATTTTGCTGGTTTAATTAATAAAGCTGTGGCCAAGTCCTTACCCATTATTAGGTTATTTGTGTCGTTTAATTGGGCTTGGTTTGGTTTTGTTTTGTTTATGGGTTGGGTATGGGGAGGTGGGAGTCATAGGGCCTAAGCACACACCAGAGGGAACTGGTAAAGCAGGACTCCAGGGTCAGTGCATGAGCAGGGCTCCACCAAGGTCCTCAATATGAAAAATAATGAAAAAATACTCAGCACTCCAAAAATGCCAGTGGCAACGTTTCCAACTGTCAGCCTTTCTCAAGCCATGGGCCTAAGCAGTCATCTTAGGTTATCTTGTTACTCACATATTTTAGCACATTCACACAAATTTACTCCTCAGTGAATGATCAGATCAAAAAGGCAGGTCAATGAATAGTTAATTTGCGTAGGGATTTAACAATTCAATTCACAATAACAAAATGTCACCAGGATATGTCAAAACTTCAGTATATTTAAAAGACTACACTGCACAGACAGGTCATCTGAAATCATTTTATGGTAGATAATAAAATTAGAATAAGTGAGCTCTGATGTCCTTTTCAATGATTACCTGCCTTCTTCTGACCCTAGAGTATAAAACAATATTAAACATTTGCTTCCTAGAGCTTTCTGCATTGTATTATTGTTCTTCTCCCAGTTATACACATGTCATAACAGTTGTCTTTCCCCCCTACCACAATGTAAAGTGAATTTGTTTAGGACAGCCTGTGATGGATCCTGCATTAGAAGACTTGAACATGTTATTTCAAAATTGACTGACATGTTTTCAATAATATTACATATAAATATTGTATATGACTAAGATAAGAAACACTGAAAGCTCTGAAAAATTGTTTAAAGGGACACTTTTTTCACGTGTGCTTCTAATATAGAAGCACAAGTTAAATTTTAGTTGTTCCTATTGTGAGGAAAAACTAGCTTGTACTTTTGATAGTAGACCCCACTTTATCCTCTGACCGACAGCTGCCATGCTTCCACTTTGTTTTTGCATCTATTGTGGATGAGAAGCATGATTGTGCTCTGTGTCAATTTGCTTAAATCTGGGCCATGACGCATCCATAAAATGCATCAACTACAGGTCAGCCAAGATCAAGGGTAGATGAGAAGCCCTTACACTCACCCTGTGCAGTCGGGCATGATAATGGAGATGTCTCCACTGTAATGGTGCAAGTGAGCAAAACAACTAGTGACCTGCTGCTGGGTGGGTACCATCCCATAGGGCAGACTATTTTAGCACTGTCCATCCATGGTTTGAGCTTCTTTTACATATTTCTGTTGTTTTCTGATTGGTTTTAATGAGAAGTGTGTTGTGATTTCAAGTGGTGATAAGTTTTATTTTTTGCTCCTTTTGGCTAGTGCTGTTACCTATTTATTCCAATATGCAGGATACTTGTGGGGACTGTCCTAAATGTTTTGAAGCATATTTGAACATTATTATTGCATACCACTCATTTAAGGATGTAATGTGGTGAAGGTTAATAGAATGGGGGGATTTAAACTTACATGGTATAAGCATAAGGCTATCTTAGATATTACGTTCTTATGTAATTACAGGAGAAGAACTGCAGTTTTAGGGATCCACCATGTACTTTACAGTACAAACATAACCCGTAGAAGAATTCAGAACCTCCTGTGGGTAAACCTAAATGAAGAACGTGGGATTGTATATAATCACACCAAAGAACAGATATGTTCTTATACAGTATTATTGACAAAATGCTAAATAATATTTTCTTTTTTTTGTATTGACTTACTGGATGTTGGAATGTATTCTTGTGTAATGGAGTTGCATAGCCTTACTTCAAGTTAATAAACATAGTAAACAAAATGATAAATCCTATAACCTGTCAAGGATTGTAATGAGGGAACTTGAGCCCGTTTGCAGTGTATTTGATCAATAGGCCTCATCATGTCAGCCACAAGCAGGCCTCTGTCTATCTGATATTCAATTTTAGTTTTCACAGAGAACCAGACCATTTTTAGAAAGACATGTGTGTCCAATTTTCCTGATTGTGCATTGCCTGATCAATATTAAATCTAATTTACAATTCTGTCACTTGTGAAGACTGCATATGTTATGTCAACATACCTTAATAGCTTTGGCTTCCTGAGCTGCCTTGTTAGCCACAGCCTCATCTGCTTCAACTAAACTTTTAACTGCTTCCACATCCAAAGTCTCATCTGCAATAATGTTTACAAGCTCCTCCGTCTCTCCACTGCGTTCAATCAGCATCGGCTTCAGTTCTGTCAACTCTTGTTGCATGATTGCAATCTGATGAGCCAAAAAATAAAGACATGGAAAACATAAGCAAACAAATATTACAACAAAATATCACACTAGACTCTCTCCAATTAATGTTAGAACAACAACAAAAATCTGTTTATGAGGACATCTTTCAGCTGAGTGTTAAGGGGTTTTTCATGTGAAATCACTTGATGCTATAAAATCTATCTGTGTGCAGTGCATTTTCAGGATAATGTTTGAGAACATTAAGTTAATCACTACACTATGCTCATAAATGTCCTTACTTAAATGTTACCATAGCTAAATTATTAAAAAAAAAATTATGCATTCTAACACATTACATTTTGACCTACTTTGCAATAATGGTCCACAAATGAAGCATTCTGTATTATAAGGCAGACTATAAAGAGCACAGAGTAACATTTCGATACAAGTAAAAATAAAGTATTATAATTAGCAAGGCTTATTGATCTTAATAGACTTCTTTCACACACGTACCTAAGAAGAAAAAAAAAGCCAAGACCTCCAAGAAAGAGCAAATGTGAGACAATTAAAGACTAAATTGTACAAACTGGAAGGACAGATATATATATATATATATATTGACCTAATCACACATGTCTATGGGCAAAGTTGTAATCACTGTGCACTTACAATTGTTTTTATACTTAACCAATAAGTCATGTGATGAGGAAATGAAGGGGTCCCTTTAAAATTCCAACACTATTAAATATTGTGTGCTCTGTTTGTGATTAAGTAACAGTACGCAAAATTTAGACATAGGAGCTCTCTCCTTTAAATGGGGAAGTAGCAGAGGAGGTTGATGGAAGATACTTTTGAAAAATAAATACAACAATGATGTACTAGAACCAATGCAGCTGAGAGGTACATATACATTTTTCTTGGAGGAAAAAAGGTTTAATCCCTGCATAATTGTGTCAAGTACAGTTTTCCTTGATTACATCTATACACTGCAAATAAGTAGCATAATTTTTTTTTAGAGAGTCTCATTCCATATTTTATAGTTTATATTAGGAAAACAAACTTGTCTCAGTTTGAAGTGGTTAAATTCCCAGACATTATGGCAGAAATGAAATCAAATGTTTGTGTAATACTGATGGAAATATCTACCAAGTGCAAATTGACATAGACACATTTCAAAATGCAAGGATAATTGAAATACCATGTCAGAATCTGAAGCTATTTGTTCCGAATAAAATTGGTTTCAGCCATGCTGATGGACAGGAGGACAATTTTCCTTGACAGGTAAAACCCAGTCAATTTCAGGGGCCATTTCTCCATGAATGTACACTGCATCTCTTTAAACATTAATGATCTGATGAATTTGTTTGTTAGTATTTGTGTTTATACATGTACTTTGCCAGCAGTATTTACACCAGTCAGCTTTACTGAAAATGAGACCTGTGCAGCACATCTTGTGACTATTTTATATTTCTTTAAATTTATTTTGACCTTATTTTTCAGGAACATTGCTACATAGAGGTGTCTGATATGTCAGACATGTTTTACCCCTTAGTTCAAATTACAGAGAATAAGAAAGATGTTTTGAGTTGTAAAGTGTATGTAAATTAATAGACCAAATATGCATAACGTGTCACACGTAATAAATAGAAAATAAAAAAAACACACACTTTGCAGCACTCCTTGGTTTCTTTGTTTTGCCTCTATGAGGTTGTATAATAAGCCACAAATGACATTTCAACCTAATTTAGATTTTTTTCAAGACTTCATTGTGTTGAAACGTTGCCTGAGGTTTAATAAACCATCTCACTAAGGAGTGTTGAGCATTATGTGTTTTATAGGGATCCTGAGTGAAGTCCTTGCTGAGCATCTATGAAAACCGAGTGCTTTCCTACAAAATTAATTAATAATAAAATAAAATTCTTACTGGTAAGCCCCAAAAAATGCATGGTAGGCCAGGGCAAAAACTCCCAGTTACCCCCATTACATTTTAGTAGTTCAGGGCATGTAGTCTGAAAAAAATATTACCCTCTGCGTGCCAGGGGGTATTTATTTTTAATGAGGAGATGGGGACTATCGATAATCTCCAGACCCCAGCAGTGCCTCATACAGTGCCTATGGTTTTCACGACAAACTAATCCTGATCCAAAGCCCTTTGATGTTTGAACATCCCAAATTGCAGATGTGGACCCAAAATGCGGCATGTTGCATAGGTGGATTTCAGGGATTTGTTTGATTATGCTAATTAAGATATTCTCCAATTTTCTAGTACGTCTTGGCGGTATTACTTGTAGCCATTCACCCATGTGCAGGCTCATCCAGGCTCTGTCTAGTCATCTCAGTATCCTTCTTGCTTTGCATTCTTGTTTATTTTTTATTACTGTCTGCTTGTATTCCTGCCCTGTTTACCAGTGGTACCTGCCCAGTTGGTCCTAGAATGGCACCTGCCAGGTGGCCCCAGAGTGGCACCTGCTTAATCCGGCTACAGTCCTGTTCCAGCAATGTCTAGATTTCCAGCCCTGTCTCTTTTGCTAGTATTCCAGCCTGCCTAGTTCAGCCATGTCTTAGAATCGTGTTATATGATTTCCTTGTCTCTGGCTTCTGTTCCTTTGTTTGCTTTGTTCTTCTGTTTGGGTCCATTCAAGGTTTTGTCTGTTTCTCTCTGCTTTCCTTGTTTCTCAGTTCCTATATTTAATCACCAATTACACTTAATATTGTCTCATGCTCCATCCCTGTGCTTTCAATTTACTACTGCCCAACATCCAAGATTATTAATATTACCCAATTTAATGGTTATGATTTTATCTATCTCTCAAAAGATTTTAGGGATTAGTTGACTCCACTGGGAATCAAAACTGGTCAGACTTACCATGCTGCCAGTTCGTCTAATGTACTTCTAATGTACTTCTACTACTGCAACCTTTTCATCTGCCTTTTCACTCCCCTTATGTCTATTCTGTGTACCACAAGCTGTGTAAATTGTTGGTGGTGCTGTATACATATTTGTTAATATAATGTAATAATCAAGAAATGAAACAACAAATCCAAAAAACAAGCACAGAGGCAATAAATATTTGTATTTGATGAATTATGTAGCTCTACTCTGTCTAGAGCAACAGCGTATGAATAAGTGAATAAGTGAGTGTGCAATGAGATGGATGAAATGTCACAAATTGACTTATTGACTTATTGCATGGTGGCTTCTTATCACAATACCAAGTTTGAATTCACTGAGCTCTTCAGAACAACCTATTTTTCCCCCACAAATGTTTGTAAATGCAGACTGCATGGCTAGGTGATTTTATACACTTGTGGCAATGTGTCTGACTGAAATTCACTAATTAAGTGGGGACCCAAATACATTTGTATTGACATGTGCATTCATTTTTGGACTAATGCATTTTTTGACGAAAACAGCATGTTTGTCCATTTGTCCGAATAACAAAAATGAAAAAGTAACGAAAGCCGAATGAACGAATGCTAAATAACCGAAATTCATTTGGTCATTCGTTTATTCAGATATCGACAGCCACTCTGATATGTTGAATTCAACAATTCATCTCAATTTTGGTTTAAGTTATTGTATGTAATGCTAATAGCATTACATAAGGCTCAACTGAGTCCAAATTTTGTCTGTTAGTTACATGTACAACTTAAGGTGAAATTGAGACGAAAATTAGTCGAAAATAAGCCGAACTGACCCAGCTTTTTGGAATTCCACAAATCAGAGCCATCAGACGTCAGAGTACGTAAAGTATGACAGACACTAATTAAAATTCGGCACACAAGTTTGACTTAGCTTCATCAATAACTTTGATGATTTCACCTACCTTCACTTTAAATGGGGAACATTCAGACCTGTTTATTTTTTCCTAAGTCACACTTGGGTGCTGAATTTTACTTCTAAAGTCTACAACTGAAGGTCGACCTTCAAAGTCACATTTTAGTTAATAAACTCAATTTTGCCTTTAGTTGTACATGTTACTAATAGACTCAATTTTGCATAATTTTGACTCAATGATAGTCTCAATTTCGAATAATCTCGACACAACTTCGTCTTTAGTTGTTGTATATGTATGTATACTAGTATTAGTGGAGGGGAATTCGAATGAAAGAGCTGAATTCCATCCAAATTTCGGATGTCATAATTCGGCTCTTTCATTCGAATTCATATACTATTGAACATAGGTGAATTTTCCATTCGTATGAAGGAAAATAATGAAACGAAAATAGCTAACGAATTTTGTCCAAAACGAATGCAGCACTGGACAAAATTGGTTTTAGACGAAACAAAACATTTTGTCTAAAAGGATGAAAACGAAACAAAAATTTTCGTTTTGGCCACCTCTACTTTTGTCTTTGTAGTGTACCTTTAAATGATGACTCATGATAAGTGAATATGATAAGTTGATAAGTGAGTGAATATGATAAGTTAATGAAATATAGATCACCAACCAGTTTCAGCTTACAAGGGCCATTATCATTTAATGATGAGAAGTAAATGTAATATAGATCACCAACCGGCCATTATCCAGGTTCACCTGGAAAACGGTGCTTGTATGCTGAAACTCCTTAGTTATATATATTATATTTGGTTACCATCATTAAATGAAACCTCTAGTTGATATATAATATCTTTGCTTGAGTCTTCGTTTAAAGGTATACAATTTGACATTTTGGTGCTTTTGCCTTGCTGCATGAACTATATAAGATTCATTTGTATCCATAACTAGCTGAGCTTTTGGCAAAACAGCATTCATACCAGATACACCATCTTTCTCAGTTGGTCTGAGTCGGCCTTTGGACATAATATATGTAAAATGGATAAACCGCATTAACTGCATAAATATTGAATGGCAACACTATAGAATTATGCATGATGCTAATGTACACACACATTTAAACATTTACATATGTGTATTTTTATATCAGCATAGGTCTATAGAGTTGTCATTCCTTATGAATCCACAGTTATACTTCTCATAAAATATACATAAACTACACTAATGCTTACCAGTGGGCATAACTGTCTGCAAATGATGCTTCTTCTATAACAACTGTTGCCATTGTACTTATTTATTCTTCTTTTACATGAGAGCAAGTTAAAATTGCTGCTGTGCTTTCAGAGCCAGCCTGCCTGCTTTGTTTACTAATGAGAGTACATTATAATCTAATTAAAAACGGGAGAAATTTGGCACAAATGTGCTGATTTTTTTATAACCCAAGGCTACGTTTAATTCGAACCCCTGATTACAGTGAGCTTTTTGGAAGGATCAACCCTAATGTATGTTTCTCCAGGAGGAACAGTATTACCTTACCATGCTGCAAAAGACACTTACTTGTGAGGATGCAAAATCCAATTTTTCAACTCCAACCATGTATCTGTTTTTGCTGGTTAACAATTCAAGCCTTTTACGTTCTAAGAGATTCTTAAAGGTCTTGATTAATTCGAGGTAAGATGTTGATGTGACATAGATATGTCTTTGCAGGGATTCAAAAAACCTGTCCACAATTAAAAACACCATCACATGAGTCACAGCTTAGAACAGGAGTCAGACAACACAACATATTTCATTCTTGCAGTGTGGTGCTGCTTTCAGCTATAAATGCACATTTTGTCCTCATCAATCCCACAGAGTGACTTTTTTTCAGTTTTCACAGAAAACCAAAGCAATGAAGGCATTTTTACATTAAAAAAAAAAAACCTCATTTCCACTTCAGCAGCTCCAAGGTCAGGTCGGCAGAAAAGGCACTTGCTCATGCTTATGAATATTTTATGAGCTGCAATAACAATGATTTTTATTTTTTTTTACGAATAAAATAGGGGTATGCCAGTCATGAAAATATTGTTCATCTTAATGACTATTTAGGTCACCCATTCTGCAGGCAGAAAAAAAAACAACCTGCATTTATTTATTGCAATGGTTTAGTTTAAAAAAAAACCAAAACCAATTAATGAAGATTAAATCTAAAACCAAGAATAGCATTTCTGATCTCATATTTGTTTTGCCAAATGTGTGAAGTACTAAACTAAATGAATTGTTAGCAATATAATTTCACAGATAACGAGGTAATGCACATATAATAGATTTGATGAATTAGATGTAGCACTGCAGTAATTGACCAACTCCTGCCTCAACTTCTGTAACCTTTTCATAGACAGTAAATATTCCTGTGTGTGTAGTACGATCTATTCCATTGGTGTCCCTCCATTTTTACCTTTGGAAAAAAAAACAGACACTTGACATTGTATTGTGAAAAAGCCTTGACTAGATGATCCTTGATATATCTAATAGAACTATTAAGGTTTCAATTATAAACGAGAAGCCTTGACACAAAAATATGTGAACATTTAACATATCAGAGGTATTTAAGTGAGGACCACCACAATCTCTCACAAATTTGAACACCCACCCAGGGAGTACAATGGTTTCATTCTGCTAAAATGTGGAGTTATGAATAGACCCCTAAATGTAATAATATTAATTAGCATAGTTCCATTAACAAACACATTAGTGTCACCTAAGCATTATGAAGGCATATAGTAACAAATGTTTCTTGTCAGTTGAAGCCACATTGCCCTTCTAGACTAGTGACATGCAGCACCCATGACAGGCCCTGAAAACATGCACTAGAGTAGACTATTGGAATAGGTCTCACCCACTAGTCAAGTCTACTGAGTGGAAGTCTCACAGATTGAAAAGAGTAACCTACCTATGTGATAATGTGCAAATATGCGACACATAATAATAAAGAATACCAGACACATTACAACCATCATTAAAAAAAAAGAAATACTAATTTACTTTCATGGGCGTCATTAATGCAAGTTAATGGTGTTAGTTTATTTTTAGTATGCTAGTTGGTTTATTTGTATAATCTCATTACTTTTGATTGACAGCAGAGCTCTACTAAAGTAACCCATTGGTTTCTTACTCACGCACTAAGACTACGGAAAACAGAGCATAGAAAAGGCAATTAAAAGCAGAAAAGAGGCGTGTAAACCACAAAAAAGGTCAAACGTGAGGAAATTAACTTTGTTCCTAAGAAAATAACAAAACCCCCACAAAGAACTGAAAGGTAATACAAAATGTAAAAAATAAAAAATTTCACCTAGGAACAAACATGATATATGGTACAAATATTTTTATATACTGTTTTAAGAAACTTGTTGCAGCAGCAGTTATATGAACCATTTTTTACTGTTATCACACACACACATAAATGTATTTAATGTAATGCATTTTGAATGCCTGCATCGTCAGAAGTAATGAAAGCATTAAGTTGATGGCTTTCTGTGGACATGTATATCAGTGAATGATGTATTTTTAGTCATAAAATCAGAAGTGTATTTTAATGTTTTTAAGCTATAATGGGTATATATTTTTCTCATAATAGTATTTTATAGTTATCATTGTTACCTGTAGCTGTAGCTCAAAGTGTCTGAATATACATTTGAGCAAGGTAAAAAGCAGATGCTATGGCAACTAATGACTTAGCTATGCCAAACTTTAAGCATTTAAAAAGTATAAGACCATTGTTAGTTGCAATATAATAACCTATTAAGCATTGCTCTTGAGTGTGTATGTGTGCATGCTCCTTAACTGATAACAACAGGCAAAACAGATAAAAATAAAGAATAGAAAACCAGTGTTGAGGAAACTATTAATTAAATTAAATATGTAAGGAAAACTTTTTCCTCCACTATTTAGTATGTCTTAAAACACTATTAGATAAACAACTAACGTCTTATAAAAACTTTGAAAATAGAATAGAAACTTTGCATGGATAGGAGAGAATTCAATTTCTTGTATATAAATCAATGCCTTAAACCATTTTAGAGAACTCTTTAAAAAAGTTACAAAAATGAATTACAAAGATTTCAAAACTGCTCACAGGGGAAAGGAAGCGGGTTAGATGAAATCTAACTGACCAAAGTTGCCTAAAAGAGAACATAGTATTACACAGGCATGCAGGTAAGAAGCTTAAATGAGATACATTCTTGAGATTGCAAAACAATTTGCGAAATAGGAAACTTTTTCTTAAATTGACCTATTCTTATGAATGGGGACTCTATTTCGGTTTATAGAATAGCCATAGCATTACATGTATTACATAAACCGAAAGTCTTTAAACCGAAAGACATTCGGTTTATAGACTTTCGGTTTATGGAATACATGTAATGCTATTGACCTATTCGTATGAATGGGGACTCTATTCTGGTTTATAGAAAGCCAATAGCATTACATGGCTATTGGCTTTCTATAAAGTGAAATAGAGTCCCCATTCATGCGAATAGGTCAATTGACCTATTCGTATGAATGGGGACACTCACCCACATTTTACTTCATTTTGCAGCCCTCTAGCCCTTTCCAGGACTTTTTTAGAGGCATTTTAGTGGCCAAAAGTGACTTCAATGGGGTCCGGGTTCGGGGTCAAGTTCGGGGTCAAGTTCGAGCACGGACCCGGACAGTTTTTTGAAGTTTGGCCGAACCTGCCGAACCCGAACATCCAGGTGTCCACTCAACTCTAATAGAGACATAGAATGTGTCAGCAGATAAGAACCATTCAGTCCATCCAGTCTGCCCAAGGGAACTGGGGACTAACTTTTATTACTCCCCAGTTCCCTATCTTATATCTAGGATAGCCTTGTGCCTATCCCACGCATGCTTAAAATCCTTGACTGTGTTTACCTCTACTACTTTCGCTGGAAGGCTATTCCATACATCCACTACCCTCTCAGTAAAGTAATACTTTCTGATATTACTTTTAAATCATTGCCCCTCTAATTTAAGACTATGTCCTCTAGTTGTGGTAATGTTTCTTCTTTTAAATATACTTCCTCTCTTCCTTTACTGTGTTGATTCCTTTTATGTATCTCATGTCTGTTCCTCTCCCACCTCATACCTCTCCCTCTCCTTCATTGTATGTACTGTAGATACTCTCTGCACCCATATCTGTTATCCCCCTTCCCATGTCTGTCCTTTTCTTTTCCCCCCTCTCTTCCCTCCCATGTGTGTGGTCTTTCCCCCCTCCCTTCGCTCCCATGTATGTGGTCTTTTCCATGTCTGTGAGCTTTCCCCCCTCTCTTCCCTCCCATGTCTGGGGTCTTTTCCTCCTCCCTTCCCTCCCATGTCTGCGATCTTTCTCATGTATGTAGTCTTTTCCCCCTCACTCCTATGTCTGTGGTCTTTCCCATGTATGTGGTCTTTCCCCCCTCCCTCCCATGTAGGTCTGTGGTCTGTTTCCCCTCCTTTCCATTATTTTTTACCCGGAACCTTCCTGCTTCTGGGGAGTAGCAGGCAGTACGAATTCTGTGTGTTAAACGCACACAGAGCTCAGACAGTGCTTCTCGCGCTCCTCGAGCTCCTCGCGCTCCTTGTGCTCCACGCACTCCTCGCGCACAACGATTATTCAGAGCATTGTATTTCCAATGTTCTGAATCATCATTGCTCACAGGGAGTGCAAGCAGCACTGTCTGAGTTCTGTGTGCGTTTAACACACAGAACTAGTACTGCCCGCTCCTCCCTGGTAAAAAAAACATGCTGCTATAGGAGGCGACGGACCTTAACCTTGGCCCCGGTGCGGTCCATTTTCTTGCTGTAGATCTCTGTGATAAGCTCAAACACAAATTATCGTACACATTTTTTTTACAGCTCTCTGATACAAATGCACATACAAAAGCTATATAATTGAGCATGCAAAAATTATTGATAAATTAAACCTTCTTTATTAAATGCATGCATGTCTGTACATGGTCATGAAATAGAATACAAATAAAGCTTTTATCTTTAATTTACATAATATAGAGAATTTAGAATATTGCCAAATAAAGCACCCTTGTAATATGATTTATTTAACTTTTAAGCATCGTTTGTGGTTTCTTGTTCCTTTAAGCACTCACACTACCATGGGGGCTTCAGTCGCTAGAAAATGTATACAGCAACATGGTGAGCTATTCACTGAAAGTGAAGTGCAGGTTAGTTAAGGTGAGATGAATACAGTCAGTATTTTAAAGATTTAACTAGCAGTGTACAGGGCCCATTGCTCTTCTAGCAGGAGGAACTCACTAGGTTTATACCCCTCATAGGTGTGATGAACAATTAATCTCACTGACTTAATGATACATTCATAGTTAAGTCAGTGAGATGAATGGTTCATCTCCCCTCAAGTCATTGTAACCCACTTTTACTGAATAGCTCCCATAGTAAAGTTCTAATAATGTCTGTCTATGTCAAAATGGCTCAACTACTTCCTGGCATATCCATGAGTGGGCTTATATTTAATAAGAACACGAACAGCAGAAAAAATAGCGTACAGTAAACATTGCCTCGACCATGCCTAATCACATTTTGCTTTAAAACTTGTTGGTACTTCTTTGAAATTAGTGACCATTTCCAATGTTCCTCTTGTTAGTAAATAGTCTCGTTTTTAATCAATCTCTCTCTCTCTCTCTCTCTCTCTCTCTCTATTCCTCTCTCTCTCTCTCTCTCCCTCTCTCTCTCTCTCAACACTAGTGTTCCTTCCGCTGCGACAAAAGTCTGATACCAAGTATCAATCATTAGAGCAATGCATTCTTGACAACATGAAAGAGTTTAATATTTTCTAGTAAACACTCATACCCCAACTTTAATTAAATACCTTTCAGAGAGTGCTACAACACTTTGATGGAAGTGCTGACACATGAACACAGCTTCATTTCTGATTTCCTGTGACATTTCCACATCATCAAGAAAATGATTTGCCACCTTCTCGAGAGCATCTTCGGGCCATGCCTGTTAAGGAAAAGAAAAAAAAAACAAGATTGTTTATTGTACTGTGAAAGAATTCAAACTTATTTATGACATAGCAGAGCTTAACTTTTACAGTGTAATTCTGTAGAACTAAGGAGTAACAAAATATAATGAAGTGTACATTTTCTTTTGATAAATAAATCAACTAAAAAAGATGAGCACTATGGTAAAAGGCTCTTTCAATTCATGATCTTTTTTCTATATCTATACTTAAGTAAGGGAGAAAAAAATCAAGCCATAGGAGATTTACTTCCTTATGTTTCTGCAAGGCATAGTCTGTTGAGGTGCTTCCTTACTGGAATTTTAGACTCTGAATAAGGACTTGTCTGTCAGACTTACTTCCTTAAGTTGCTTATACATGTGGCCTTTCAGCAGAAGACACTCCAGCAGGTCTGTATCTACTTCTTAATTACTCCCATACTTAAGCAGTAATATCTTAACATCTAGTTTAAAAAGTGATGCATGTTGTATTGTTTATTGTTTACACACCTTTCAGACTCAACTGACTTGGTTTCTGAAGTTTGCATGGTCAAAACTTGCAGAAACAAAACACAATAACTGCTAGCTCATTTATGCACCATACGTTATATCCATCTCGATGTTCGATTACATGAAAACATGTAATGGCTACAATTTGGTTAGGGCCCAATCTGGAGAAGGAACACTGGCTACAAAATCATGAAAAAAGTTAATTAAACATTTACGTAGTGCAACCCAACAGCCGAGGGAAGATCTCCTGCAGACGGAGTACACCTTACACGTTTTGCACAGCCTCAGGTCAAAGCTTTCCTTACACCTAAACAACTTGCTTAATTGATAGCTGAGGTCAGGTTAACTGTATGTTAACCCAGTCATAATTATGACAGTGATGATTACCACTGCACAAAATGGAATTTTTCACGACCTGAACAGATGTGCTGTACCCGGAGGTCTTGTTTAACTAGAAACAAATTTGCAGATATGCAAGGAAGGTCTCTTATTGTTTACAGTGCTTGAACCACCACATGAAAAAGTATGATGGGGAAATAACAGACATGCAGTCCAGCAGCAGTGGGCCTACAACACCACAGATGAGGTCAACTAACCTTTGCTTAATATAACACTCATAATCGAGTTTCAAAGGGGAGATAGCATCCCAATTTTATAAAGTGTTACCAACTGACGTTTTTAGACTTGTGCATTGATAACTTTGAAAGTGAAAGGGTGATTAAAAACTAAGTTAAACATGAACACGAAGTAACAAACTTGCGATATTGTGTTTCACTGCAGTTAAATAAATGATGATGTATGTAAAATGGTGTGTGATATATATGTGTATTCAAAGTGCTGAGGGGAGAAAGTGGTGTAGGTATCACAATGGACTTAAAACCTGCATTGTGAAAAACCTCTTGTAATAAGTATAAGTTCACCCTTTCCTGGGCTTGAGACAGAATACTTCTACAGAGGGAACCAAATATTCTGTACTATTTCTGTAATCTGTTATTGCCATAAGTTAAACATATCCCATTGTCCTGCTCATGAATTGTGTCCCGTTAATAGAGGAAGAACCTAAATTATTTCCACACATAAATCTGGCTATATCTGTCTTACCAAACCGAGGGCTTAGTTAAGTCTTAAAAATCATTTTACTCTTAGAGCTCAATAGTCAAGTTAGTCTAGATCACCTGAAAACTATCTATAGTACAGCAGTTAACTAGAGCTGGAAAATGACGAAGATGGTGACGGAAGGCTTCTCCAGTAGGGCTGAAGGCCAGTACAATATGTAAGTTCCTTCTAATACGATTCTTAAATTTGCTGTACAAATCTGATGTAGTATCTTCGGTGTGCAGTTCGTTAGCTGGCAGTAGCTGACACATCTAAAATAAAAATAGATGAAATATAAACATTTGCTAGTATTGCAGAAAAGACAAAAGGTAAGATAGTGTTATTGCTACAGGGTAAAATGTGCTCAGTCCACATTAAAATGACAAGGATTATGTCCAAGAATATCGCCTCTACCAGAAAGTCCTTTCATGGTGATAAAATAGCAAATTAAAGTTGACGTCAACCAGTCACATAATTTCCCAGTTGATCAACAGCGTCATTCTCAAACTGTTCTGTGATGGTACCCATTAAAAATTTGCAAGGAACAAATTGTTCAGTGAGGGAATTAGGGATTCTTATATTGAAGCAGTACATAAGTGACCTAGTTTAATAAAAAAAAAAAAAGAGGTATGTATATGTCAATTCCAGGAAGCTCACATCCAAAATAAAGAATGTTTTTAAGATTTACCAGAAAAAGTTGCTCCAGAGACTTAAATTCTTGACACATATTGTGAGATTTTTCTCAGTGCCTTTTTGAATTTGTACACAGTTTTATTTGAGTGGATCATTGACAGCTTGACTTAATTAACTGGGAAGGTGCTAGTATATTCAAATAGAAATAAAGCGATGGCAGGAAATACGAGTCCTATTACTATACTATTACTGTACTATTTAATGTAGTCATGTCATAATGGATGAATAATGAATATGCACATGAGGGTACCATGTATGCTTGTAGTTTACAAGAAACTAACTTGTTAATAGCTGAACCTTTCACTATCATGAAAACAATAATAACATATATTTTAATTTGTTTTATAAAGTGTATTCTGATATTTAAAAATGCTCAGAATGAGAATAGAATTGATAGAACATGCTCATTTTTTCATTTAAGTAAAGGTAGTAATGTTAAAACAATGTACACAGTATGCCTTTAAGCAAATACAAATGTCCACTAATAATCTTCATGAATATATGTACTAGTCTCAACAGCTAAGACTGTAATATGGTATTTTTACTCTCACATTGGTTTAATAAATGTAAACACTAGTAAGGTTCAATATCAATAATCAATATGTTAAACAAATCTATGTTATTTAGAATACATTTTTTAAAAGTGTTCTTAACAAGGCATCAATATATCTAATTAAATGGGCTCTCTAAAACATGATTTGTTTAGTTATTGAGATTATTTCATAAAACAATGATAATTGTGTAGGTTGCTTGCTTCCACTGGCTCCTATTTAACTGTCATGAAGTAATATTATTATTATTATACTCAGATATTTGTCTACTTTTTTTCCCAATGAGTTTCAGATATAAAGCATAATAAAAATGGAGGGAAACATTTTGAGGAATTCCAAGCCTTGCAGCTTGTTATTGAATAAAGGAAAACTCAGAAGACATTTAATGGCAGGTTTATAAATGAATTATAGTAAAAATAAAGTGAGTTCACACAAATACATTTATATATTCATACAAACACCCTTACCACGTTAGATGGACCATAGGTTACTTCAACAATTACGTAAGCTTTAAATGCCTAGCTGTAGCCTGAAGGACACCCAAGGACATAACCTTCCTCCTAGTAAATATAATAACCTTTGTTCTCTCAAAACCTTTTCATAACTTGTGGAAGTTTTATATTTCAGTGACAGCTAGAGATCTACTATTTGGCCTCAGGTACAAAATACCAAATATGGTAAAGAAAAATAAACCTCACTAAACTATAGGACAACTTTGATTATTTATAAAAGTATAACACCTGAAATGCTGGGAAGTAAAAAACAAGGTATGTTTATGCTTTAGTTAGGAATTTGCATTATAATTTGGTACAGATAGCAAGTACACCACTTTTAAGTTGGAGTCCAAGCTCTTCAAATTACCTATTGTCTATAGAGATTTCCTGTAGGAACTTGAACATGGTAAATGGCTGAACTGTTTGTTGGTGGAGATAAGAGTTCTATAAACATTTATGTTTGATGCTGGCTTTCTACAATATTAATATCAAAGGCTATTCCATGTAATGAATGAATATTTATAAAGTGTGTCAAATAACAAAATAATCAGCTTGATGTTTACCACATAAATTTCCTGATAATGTTGACATTAAAAGGTTGGTATTGGGCATGTTTGTTTTACTACTACAAAAAGAGCTGCATTTTAGATAATATATTGGAATGGCAGAGAAACACAGATGGGGTAAAAAAAAATCTAACACACATTTAAAATCAAAGCTGTATTCTGATTTTACTCTTTAGTGTTCTAAGTTAGTAAGAACACAGTCACTCTTCATTTTCTCCTCATCAACTTCCTGGACTGAAAAGAAAAAACAATTTAAGTATTTTTATTGTATTTTTTACACACATGATAAAACTTTGTTAAACTATGCTAAATGTGCAGCTTTACTGACTCGTTCTGACATCTTTCAGTATTAAATTTAAGGTGAATAAAGGGAAGTACAGGTTTAATGCTACCTGTTGACTGGGCCTGTAACATAATTGACAACAGCATGCTACAGGTTAATATTGTTTGTATGCTATCTCAGCTCGAGTATACCCATGCAATTTTCCTGCAGTCTGCGCACCATCGCATCAATCTGTTACCCTTCCCCCTTCCTGCCTGTAAGCACCTCTGACTGGAACACAATAAAAGAAAGATGACCTTTTCTATGACATCCAGTTTTTCTTCATTATTAAACAGGGTAGGAACATCACCAGTGCTCAGGATCATGTTGATGTCTTCCAAAAATGACTCATCCTATTGCAAGTGAGAAAATTGTTCATTTACAATTCAAATAATAAAAGACAAAACAAAATCCAAAACCTTTCACTATTAATTTATTTCTCTTGCATTTATTTCCAGTGCCTTTATTCGGAAAGCAGATTTATCGTTTGAATGGCCATCTTTTTTGCATTCCTTTTAACGAGCATCCACGAAGGAACTATCATTCACATCATGATGTCCATTTTGTGAACCAGACAATGGCAATTTACTGAGCCACTTTGCAGAGTATTAATATTACATTTTGTGGCAGCACATCATTGTGTTTATGAGCGGCTGTTAAATATATCCCTGAATTATTGGGCTTTATGCTTTCTGCAGCTGTAATATCTGGGAGTTAACTAGCATATTAGATTATAGATGTAATATTTGGGTGTTAATTAATGTGATTACATTTTAGATCACTTTTCAGTGTGATGTTAGCACTGTTCTGCTGTACCTTTATCTGATGATCAGCAAACAGAAACACAGTTGGAGTGCCATTTTGTCCAGCAGCTTTCAGTACGGTTTTCACATCCTCTCTCCATTCGCTAACAGTATATGATTTCTGAATACTAACTTGAAAGAGCTCAAAGTCGGCCATAAATGCAGCAAGCTTTGTTGCAGACTGTCGGCCAGTTCCTTCGATCCCTGAAACCATTTTATGTAGAGTCAATTGTTTAACATTTTGTGTTGTAATATTTCAAACATTTCCATGACTTATAATAAAAAGCTTTGGTCACTTTCTCTGCTAATACGTGAGTATACTACAGACCGAACATAGTAGGCAGCATATGGGAAGGTTTGGACATTCTGTTAATGTGCCTGGCCAATGGATTTTCAAGATATGTTTCTAAAAAAAGTAGCCAATTCAGTCACAGATCTCCATACTGAACCCGGCTGCCAAACATAGAAACTGGCGCATGAGGGCCTGAGGTAGGGTATTCTCCTGAGATCAGCACTAATATTTTGTCTTGTGTTTATTTATTGTACAGATATGGTTTATGGATATGTATGTATGTTTGATGTCATTTTCTATTTTCATAATAAAAAAAAAGTGCATATTAGGGAGAGTTGCTGTTGCTATCTATCTATCTATCTGTCTGTCTATTTCCCATACTCACGCATGTATTATGTAGGCCATCAGAAGTTTGACACTCATTACATAGAGCATACAACAGAGATTTAACAAAGTGTGCAACTATTCACAGAGTAAATGACAGTAAAGAAATTACTTCATGAGTGTATTCGTTTTTCCAAAACATTAGATTTAGATTAGATTTCATTGAATCTTTAACTAACAAAATTATCTTTCAACAATTAAATGTCTGCACTAGAACAGTTTACAACAAAATGCTTTTTGATATGTGGCAATATAAATATTGAGTAATGTTTTATCTGCTGTTTTATCTGTTGTAAGAAAAATAGTAATGAGTTTTCAGAAACCTTTATGGTTTACATTAAGTTACAAGAACACTTACCAATAAGTAGAACATGCCCACAAGGAAGTCTCAGAACTCTGCTTATTCTAGAAATATGTTCAATGGCAAATTGAAACATTACCAGATCCATAGAGGTTTTACTGTTTGCATTGAATTGCTGCAAGCAATGCTGCATGCACTGAAAGAAAAGAGCCACCAACATATCAGGAAATCAATTATTGGCAAATATGGTTAAAATTACCTTATTGGCTTGAATATAAGGCAACCCCCCAAACTTTGCATCTTAACGAATGAAAACAAGAAAAAGCCTTAATAAAGAGCAATGCTAAAGGAAAAAAACTTTTGCTAGTAGATATTTTTTTCATATTTCATAAAATTGTTAGTTAAAAAATGCATTTCTTATTTTTATTTACTCAATCTGTCCCACATTATTTGCCATTGCACACACACAACTTGCCACAACATCCATATTGCATCAAACAGACTTACCACTGGACCCATATTGCACCTAAAGGATTTCCCATTGCTTAGGGGTGTTCAACCTGTCCGAGTGCACAGGGCGCAACACCCCAGGGACTGCCAGCCCGCCGAGAAAAAAAAAAAAGTTTAAAAAAAAAGTTTGCCGGTAGAGGCACTGGATGGGGAGATCAAAAGATCACCGGGTGAGTGGTATAGCTCTGCCCCCACCCTGCTTCACAGGGAGCTGCGGGCAGCATAAGTAAGTGCTGCTCGTGCTTCCTATGCTTAGTGATAATGCAGGGTATAGGAAATCCTATACCCTGCATTATCACTGTGTGTGGGGAGCACGAGCAGCACTTTTTCATCAGCTCCCTGTGAAGCAGGGTGGTGGAGGAGCTATACCTCTAACCCAGTGAGCTCCGCCCCCTCACAGACAGAAGAGAGGGGGGGGGGAGACAGAACAGAACAAGGGGAGGGCGGATAGACAAGGGAGGGGGGAAAGACAGAACAGAGGAAGGGGAGAGGGGGGAGAGAGAACAGAGGGAGGGGGGAGAGAACAGAGGGGAAGAACAGAGGGAGGGGTGAGATAAAACAGAGGGGGAGATAGAACAGAGGAAGGGGGAGAGAACAAAGGAAGGGGGAGGAAGAAGAGAACAGGAGGGGGAGAGAAGAGAACAGAGGAGGGGGAGTTAAGAAAACAGAGGGGGAGAGGGGGAGAGGGGGAGAGAGAGAACAGATATGGGGATGAGGGAGAGAGAGAAAAGATATGGGGAGGAGGGAGATAGAGAGAGAACAAATATGGGGGAGGAGGAGGAGAGAGAACAAATATGGGGAAGGAGAGGGAGCGAGAACAGTTATGGGGGAGTTGGAGAGAAACAGACATGGCAAGGAAGAGGAAAGGGACAGATATGGTAAGGGAGAGACACATAGATGGAGGGAGAGGAAAGAGACAGGCATGGGGGGGCGCCACGGGGGAGGCCAGCACAGGGCACAGGAGGAGTCAGAATGCTGTGAAGTAACATGGGGGACCCCATCACCTATACATTGTTTTTACTGTGAATGTTGTGCCACTCAGAGCCCAGTAATATAGTGCCAGTCAGATGCCAGTAATATTGTGCCACTCAGAGCCCAGGAATAGTGTGCCAGTCAGATGCCTGTAATATTGTGCCATTCAGAGCCCAGAGCCCAGTAATATTGTGCCAGTCAGATGCCTGTAATATTATGCCAGATACCTGTAATATTGTGCCAGTCAATGTTCCAACTCACAGAGATGCTCAGGCAGCAAGAGGTAGCCAAAAACAATGCATGCTGAAGATCTACTATAGCTATATTAATCAAGCAAAAGTGTTTACAAATAATGTAAAACAATGTAAAACCCAAAAGTCAACGGACAGTATTTGAAATTTGCAATGACATCAGTTAAATCCTTGTGCTAATATAGTGAAAATGCATTTATTATAAAAAATAATAATACATTACTGTAAGTCTGTCTCTGATCAATGAAGTAAGATGCTTTACAAATTCATCAATTGAGGATCGAGCTTTTGTGTAATTTGTCAATTTCTATATACCTTCTATATGGGAGAGCCTCATATTTATGGAGATTTAGAGCCTAATGTCTCTGCCTTAACATATGTGATTACAAGACACACATGTTGTAGTTTTAGACAACTTGTTTTGTTAAAGTGTGTCTATCATATAAAAATTACTAGGTTCCATCGTAACAAGGGTGACAAGATGTCTATATATTGACTTTTTTACCTATATCTGTTTTTATGCCTTCCCGCTATGCCTCAACCAGGGAAGGGCTGTGCCCCAGGCTGCCCTCTACCCCAGCTCAATGGCTGCGACACCTCTAACTTGTAAATGCCCTTGTGGCTAGGCATCCTACTGTGGTCCTCCAATTGCTGCAGAACTACAAAACCCATAATTTCCCACCAGCTTTCTATCTGTATCTCAATAATTATACTATATCTGTCACGTCTATCTCTGTCTGACTTTCACTCTGTCTATCAATCTCTCTATCGTATTTGTCAGTATATCTGTCCTGCCTGTCTATTTGTGTCTGGCTCTGCAACTGCAAGTGGGGCCCTAAATTGTTTTTGCCCCCAGCCAAAGGTTGCCAGCTCTCTCCTGTAATCAACAACTATTGAGATGACAGTAAACATTTATGCAAGATCATCCGCCAGACCCTAAAAGGTAACATCACGTTCCCTCATTGCATTGCATGCACAGGAGCGCATTCTTCTGAGCAGTTCCTGGAGCTGCTCAGTTGTGATTCCCCTCTGCTCTGAGGTTTTTCACGTCAGTTTCTCCCAATTAAGAATAGTACAAATTTGAGCCGACCGAACTGGGGTAACTGATCATGAAGATACATAAATATTAGTTGAACAACATTCCACTGATAGCTTATGAATCAACCACAAATATATTGTTACGTTTATTTATATATCTATTGAAGAATGAGAAACTAAAGCATCTTCCTTTCATCTGGCACTTATGTACCAGAAAACAATAAAATGTGCATCATCTATCAGCTGTAACGAACAAAAAAAATCTGCTCTGTTTGTCAGCCCTTACTGCTAAAGGGCAGAGAGATCTGTTATTTATGATGATGGTGACTCTTTTTTTTGAGGAAATGAAAAGGACAAAAATAAACAACCAAAGCAATCTGTCAAATTACATTTGTTGATGATATTTTCTGAAATATGTTACTTCAATGAAGATAACAATTCAAGTCTGCCACATTATGAGGGATTGATTAGACAGAACAATATTTTCACATTATGACCAGCTGCTATTTTTTCAAGTCTGCTAGACTTTGCTTTGGTATTAAACAAACTACAACAAGTCTGTCTCTTTTATATTAAACTAGTTTGTAAAACACTTCAAACATGTAAACGCTTTCATACCGCAACAGAATTTAATTTATAAACAACATACAATATTTTATTTTAGCAGACTTCACTCTTCCCATTATATTTACAGCAGTAAGCACTATAACTTAAGATATTGATGATTGTTTGTTTTTTTGGAATGACACCTGGGATGTTTTCTTTTTCACATTTCAGAAATGGACTTATAATAAACATAGATTATAATGAAACATATACAAATGTAATGAAAAGTATAATAAAGTTGATTTAAAAAAAAAAAAAAGTCAAAAATGGCCGAAAAATATGACCTAAGGGCAAAATTGAGTTTGAATAAGGTAGCTGTTGTATTCTGTTTTTTCATCTATATTTATATATATTTGCATGTATTTCAAATGTAGGTCTTGATTACAATTCTCTAGTCCAAAAAGTGAACTACCAACACTGACTTATACTCTTACAATCACTATTGCTAGAAGTACAAACCAGTATGAGGAGTTTGATACACGGTTCTTGGTGAAATATTGTCCTATAGAAGTGAATGAAAACAGTATGTGCATTTTTTTTTTAAATTGTTATTTATTATTCAATATGCCTACAATTTTCAAGAATGCAACAGCTCCATAGAAGTGGCCTTGGAAGGTGCAAAAGGTACCTAAAGAATGTATATTCCAAACATGTTATTGGTTCCATGTTACTTGTAGTGGACCAGGAGGACAGGACATCCACCTGGGCCCAGTTTCATTTACCAGTTTATTTCAACTCACATCAATGCTTGGCTACCATTTTGACTTATAAAGACCAATTTAATTAATTTTTCCTGTTGCTCCATTGTTGTTTCCTCCTTTACTATATTTACTCTGATATTTAGCAGTGAATCTATATATTGAACTACTTTTATTCTCCAGCTTTTTATGTAGTGTTTAAGTGTAGGAAAATGTTGTTCTATTTTTCATACATTTTATATATACTTTAGTAAATTGACCCTCCTTCTAAATACACCTATTGCAAATGGTACAATTACTTTAGCATGGTTTAGCAGAAACAATAGCATGCTGTAAACAAGAATATTGATTATCACAAGGCATGCAATGCATTTTTAATCTTACAATTTTAAGTACATCCATATCCATTATTTCGTTGTAAATCTTCTCAGACTTTTCCTCATTTTTGATAGTCAGATAGTCACCAAAGAAGAGACTCCGCATGTCATCATCCTGTAACTCTCTCCCGATGACCATGTGGGTGAAGAGATGGTTCATCTTCTCTTTAAATTGAGACTGCACCGTATTCTGAAATAGAAGTGTAATTTGTTAGGCAATGACATGGCAGGTCAGATGCCGTGAGCTCTGATTACCGCAGAATCATGCCATGAATAAAAATGTCTCTGCTCGTAGAATTATGTAAACACATGAAAATTGTAGCAAGCCAATAATTTAGTCTTGTCTTTCTATCAGATTCCCAATGACCTTTCTGTCATGTGTTAATATTTTAATATATGGGTATGACATTCACCAAACCCCTCAGTGAGTTTATTCAGAATGTTGAACACAGCAAAGAGTGTAAAATGTCTCAGCTATATTCAGTTAATGCTTTCATAATAGTTAGCGCTTTCTTTGGTACTATGCATTTTAACAAATATTTCATAAAACAGTGCACATTTTTATATTGGGATTGTTTGACTTGCAATTATATTTTGCATGTAATGTCATTTTATTAACCTCTTGACTCAAAAAGGAGAAAACACTTAGCGACATAATGTGGTAAAAGTCAACATTGTTTTGCTATACACACTATAAATTACATACACACAAAATTACAAGGAAGATTTTTTTAATTTGATGCACTTTGCCATTAAGTATGTGGTATTTTTCTATTCCACTATTTACCAGGAATAATGAATGAAGTCTTTACAGAATGGAAATACATAGAAAAGCCAGGCTATGAACATTGATAGATTAGTATTATTTAAGCCACACTTAATAATGGACACACTGCTTCCCTTTGTTACGTTCTTGAACAATTTATTTTTATGTTTCTCTTCATACACTACAATTTAAGGCAGTAGAATGCTGCATGCTCATTAACGAACAAGCTCTGGTCAAAACCTGTAATGTTTAGCCAGTTATTAATAAAAAAGATAAAATAATATTATAAAACAAATATCTGAATAGAAAAATTAAGCTACATTTGTATTTCCTCTAGGTGGATCCATGTCGTTACTTGGCCTGTCTAGTTATGTGCTGGTCAGTAGCATAATAGGATTGCAAAGTACACTGGATTATACATTTTTCTGTTCAGTCTTCCATTTTTTTTCTTTGCCAATACTTTTAGTCCTATTTGTTTCCCATACCCAGTCCTTTGTAATCCTCTCCTACACCTGGACTTCCAACTGGTGGCCTTCTGTGATGGTGGACACTTATATAGCACCAACGATACAGTCGCCTTGAACAAACTCAGATACACATGTTAAAAATAATAGTGTTCAGGAACTGCGAAATTTTTAATATTATCTGAAATTCATTTATCAGTGCTCACACTGTTAAATGTCTATTCTCACCTGTAGCATCAGTGCTTGTGTATTCCTATTCGATGATACTTGAACATTTAAAAACCAAAAAGAACAGGTTTGTGGAGGTTTTCACAGTTCTCAGTGAACTCTGAATGTATTAAAATCCACTTCAGCTGGAGGTACATTAGCATTACAAAGGATGGTTGTCTTTTTCTACATGATACATTGCATAGGTGTTTGAAATGCAAATGTGCTTGTGCACTAAAATAGTAAATATTGCCACATTGTTAATGCCCAGTAGAATTGAGGAACTTTTCTAAACAAGCAATACTTTTTCAAATTGTAGCTCTGACAGAGTATATGGTCACAGCTGATTTTAAATGACAGTAAGTAAACCCAGTATCATTGGTAGACAACTAGTTATTTTTAAGGCAAATGTGCTTAAGATCTATGTACACCATGCAACTTCATTAACACACCCATTCCGAATCCTCAAAAATCTTTATACATTTTTTTTTCTCATTAGAAAGTGGACAATTTTTTCCCCAGTGCAATTCAGCTTTCACTAATGTAGTCACTAACTAAACACACTGAAACCTTTAATAAATTCTGTTGACAGGTAAGAAATATGTCTGTAGATTATTCAGTAGAAATATATTCTGACATTCCTAGTTACTTGAAAACAGTTCCTACAGGGACAATAATTATAAGTAGTTCCCCTTTACTTGGCATTATGAGATATAGAAATGTACCACTAATTACTATGACAGATTTTTTTTTAGCCAGAAATGTCAGTGTCTGAAATTTAATTAGATCTTTGTAAAGATTTTTAATGACTCATTTAGTCAATCTGCTAGCACAGGACACATTAAGTTAATTGTCTTCAACTTAGTAGTTTTTAAGTTTTGGTAGAGGAGTTTGCAGCTTTGTAACTGCACAGCATGCAAGAAGGTACAGCTAATGAACCCCCTCACATAAAATGTTATTTAATGTTTTCCTCTAAAAAATGTTACATCTTCCACAATACCAGCAAACTGGGATTTTTCTTAATACAATTTAGTCTCAATACAATTCATTCCCAAGTTGTTTAACAGACTTAAATGCTCAAAATAATAAATGGCTAGAGGTATATTTTTCTATGGTCTATTGCAAAATGCTTAAAAGAATAAATGTCTAGAGGTATATTTTTCTATGGTCTATTGCAACAAACAACAAAAACATGCCCTTGCTGTGCTCATCCATATAGCTGACCTAAATGCAAAGACTCCCGGTGTTAAGGCAGAACAGGTACATTTTTCTTTTATGATCAGTTCCCATGCTTATTCAGATCATGAATAATTACAGACCAGATGCCATATCTTTCATTTTACAAAGCTATACTGACTGTGAGGCAATCTCTGTTAAATGGGCTGCCAGGGTAATGGAGCCCCTGAAGTATAATTCTTATAGTCAAGGTATACGTATTGTGCATAATACCTACAATACTACCAGTGACACAATATTCTCCCATGATGATGCACTGTACTAAACAAACTTAAACTGGCTGTTTTTGAAAAGTTTGGTCTTAAAAATACCACACAGTTCCACACATGCTTCGAGTGCATTCATGTTTTCTAACTCACACTTTACAGATAGGGTTGCCACCTTTATTCATAAAAATACCAGCTTTGATGTTGCCTCTGTAGGCTTAATATTGGACTCAAGTTTGCTAGTAAAATAGTTTTTTACAGACCAGTTATAGAGCATCTGCAGAGATCACGGCCACAGGCAGTTATGTGCTCTTAACATCTGCTATGTTTCAGTCTATTATATTATATTACCATTTTATTATAAAGCACCAACAATTTTCTCAGCTCTTGGTACAGACCATAAGATGAAATGACATGCCTTGTTAGATGAACAGAGATAGAGAGCCCTAATTACAATCTAGTGGGAGTGAGGGGCAGAAGACACATGACCCCTTCTGTCTGTCAATTTCTATCAAGAAACTTTATTGACTTATACAAGTTACAGGATTGTGTAAATAATTAGCAGTTATCTCTTGATAAAATATGAGAATACACATATATTGCTAAAGTATTTTTTTCTCATCATAGATTCCTTAGAATTATTTTCGGATGAAGAAAAAACATAGATAATTTAATAAAAATGTAAACCTCACTAACCAGTGCAAAGAGGTCATGGCTAACATGGAAAAGGGAATGAGCCTGGGCTAACTGCTTCCTTCATGAAAGTAGCGAATGGGTAGCACCATGATTTTGGAATGAGGGTCCCTAGCCTGCTGTCCTAAAAACACTCTGCATACCCTCCTTCCAGTTCTTGACTGTTCCAAAGCTAGCCTTGGTACCTGTATTATTGCAGACACCATTCATTTTGCCAGTGTTTTTTGCTCTTGCTCAGTACCGTCTGTTAATTTACTAGTTATTGAGCCCCAGCTTGTACTCTGGACTAGTGTTGAGCGAACCCGAACCGCACTGTTCGGGTTCGTACCGAACATTACGGTATTCGGACCCCGGACCCGAACACGGACATTCCACTGTATGTTCGTGTTGGAGTTTGGGGTTCGGCTATAAACCGAAAGTCTATAAACCGAAAGACATTTGGTTTATAGACTTTCGGTTTATAGAATAGCAATAGCATTACATGTATTCCATAAACCGAAAGTCTATCAACCGAATGTCTTTCGGTTGATAGACGTTCGGTTTATGGAATACATGTATTGCTATTGGTGTTCTATAAACCGAAATAGAGTCCCCATTCATAATAAATTCTTATGAATGGGGACTCTATTTCGGTTTATAGAAAGCCAATAGCATTACATGTATTCCATAAATTATAGACTTTCGGTTTATAGAATACATGTAATGCTATTGCTATTCTATAAACCGAAATAGAGTCCCCATTCAAACGAAAAGGTCAATTGACCTATTCGTATGAATGGGGACTCTATTTCGGTTTATAGAATAGCAAAAGCATTACATGTATTACATCTGAGAGTCAAATAGAACCGTGAAATACTGTGCTTACAGAGCACTTTGAAAAATTCTAATAGTTTTGGGTGGTAAATAGTACATTTGCGTCTTGCGGTGCACTTCATATCTGAGAGTCAAATGGAACCGTAAAATACTGTGCTTACAGCGCACTTTGAAAAATTCTAATAGTTTTGGGTGGTAAATAGTAAATTTGCGTCTTGCGGTGCACTTCATATCTGAGAGTCAAATAGAACAGTCCAATACTGTGCTCACAGCGCACTTTGAAAAATTCTAATTGTTTGGGTGGTAAATAGTACATTTGCGTCTTGCGGTGCACTTCATATCTGAGAGTCAAATAGAACAGTCCAATACTGTGCTTACAGCGCACTTTGAAAAATTCTGGCTATCTCCTTCTCCTCCAGCGCCGCTTCCACCTACACCGCCACGGTAACCGCCCCCTCAACCAATGGGTCACTTAGTATAAACTGAAAGAGAATACCCTGCACTCCAACCCTCTCTCAAATGGATAATTCTGTTGATCCTCCTGGCAGCCATGCTTTTGATTTAGATTTATGTTCTTCCAAAACTAAAATCAAAGATTCCATCTAGTGCTATTTTATGGCCCAGCTGTATTTTTAATTTGTATGTATTTCATGTTATTTGAAGTTATTTCCCTATCCATATTTGCTTGCAGGGAACTTGTCCTACTCTTACCCCCATTTTACTTCCTTTTGCAGCCCTCTAGCCTTTTCCAGGACTTTTTTAGAGGCATTTTAGTGGCCAAAAGTTCGGGTCCCCATTGACTTTTTTCCGAAGTTCGGCCGAACCCGCCGAACCCGAACATCCAGGTGTCCGCTCAACTCTACTCTGGACATATCTTACCTTGCTGCTGAACCTTTAAGCCTGCCTTCACCCCATGAGCTGTGCTTGACTTTGCCTACTCCTTCTCCTTGCTTTTACTTCTGTCTGGATGGCTATGTTGCTATACCATTCAGACTAATAGTCAGTAGAGTCTAGCAAGTTTCACCCCCTTGCTCCTATATTTCATCACCCAGCTTTGTAAACACCTCACCTTGATCTATCTACTTTAGTTCCAAGTTCTAGTGAGTTTTGTTTCATATCATTCAGGATTAGGGTTAGGCAATTCCAATAGACACTACTTTGACACAATTTTATCATCATCTAGTTTCCGCAAACATCTTGAATTTATCTAACACCATATATTTATCTTCCTGATCTTTGTACCATGACCTATTGTGATTTTGCCTGGTATGTTTATTGTGCTGTGCTTTTTACCTGGAATGCATTGCAAACAACAATGATTTCCATTTTCACTAACCAGAAAATATACCTGTCTTTGTCTGGTCACCTGCCCTAAATTAATTAGTATCTTTCTGTAGTTTTTTTATTTTTCCTTTTCCACTTTAAAGGGATTTTATGGGAAATAATTACTGTGTAATAAGTATTTTCTTTTTTAAAATGTAGTTTACAGTTTGAGCACAGAGACAGGTTGTTAAATAATGTTCCATGGAAACCCATGATTGTGTTCCTACATTTTACTTTCTAAAGGAGGTAATATTTGCAAGGTCAGGTTTTCTATATATGTAAAATATTGAAGAGTTGTTTTTAGGAGTTATTTTTGAGAATGACTATAGCCAGCAGATTTCATTTTGTCTCTCTAAATGCTAACGGCTTTACTCTCACCTCTTACCTATATTTCTTTCTCTCTGCCGTCTCTCATTTAATTTCTGGGTGAATGTTTTTTTTAAGGTTTGTTGTGCTCCATCGAGCCAAACCAACAGATAAGCTGTCTACTCCTTTCACACTACTAAAGCATATCAGTCTTATTCCAGAGAGCCAAGGGTAACAGACTAGACTGGGGTACTCCTATGAATGAAACAATACCTTTTCTTATAAGAACATCATATATAAGATTAGGAGCTGGCACAGTTCATGAAGCATTTGAAATTAGAGTATTCATGTTTTAATTATAATATTTTAAAATAGTACCTGGATCTTAAAAATGTAATTCATTTTGTATTGTGTAATTCTGTAACCAAAACTTTGGATTGATCGTGCTTACTTTCCTCGTGTGCATACATAACACACTATCTTTTGCTTAACCCCTTACTAACATTACTTTTGTGGCTTGTCTGACGCTTGGTGACATGGGATGTTTTAACATTTCGCTGGTGTTTTGCTGTAGTTTATTTCTTTCACATTTAGTGTACCCACGCAAACTATAAATTGTTTTTATCAGCATAAGAAGGGCTTTCTTTTGATACCAATATTTTGATAATATCATATCATTTTATATAAAGAAATAATAAAATATGTCAAAAATGCAATAAAAATATTTTTTCTGACTTTTATCTGAAAAATTGTATACTCAGCTACAAAAGACAACAAAAAAACCCACTTCTAAATAGTTTCTAATATTTGAGTTCAGCCCATGTTTTATGTTTTTGTCCTTTTTTTTCAAGTTAGAGAGCAAGAACTATAAGTAGTGCAAAGCTATTTCAAAATCCTTTTTTTCAAAATTAGCAATTGTGACATTGTAACACTGATATCTGTAACAAATCCATGAATCACTCCCACATGTACATATTTTTCAAAACTAGACAACTCAGGGCATTTAACTTGGGGTATGTTGACACTTTTCATGTTGTCATTTTACCACCAACCTTTGCCAAAGTTTGCTGCAAAAAAAAATGGTGATTTTTCACACAGATTGCAATTCAGGTAAACATTTCCTGAAAATTTGAAGAGGTACTGCCAAATAACACCTCAATGTGCGTTCAGCAACAGAGGCGGCTCTAGACTTTGTGAGGCCTTAGGCGAAAGTCGAACATGAGGCCCTCACGGACACACATTATTAAATAAAATATATGCAAGTGATAATAAAAATTAACTGTAGAAATAGCATATTTCAAGATCAGACTCAAATCCCAGCTTTTAGAAATTAACAGCTCCTAGAATTTTATTTGTCTCATAATTATTCTACAAACATCTATAAACATTTGGTATAGATAAAATTGTGTGCGGCTGACATTGTTATTGCTGTGTCCTAAATGTGAACACTAACACATATCACACAGTCATTCATAGACACACTCAGTGAGCACACACTGACTCACAGACACACTCAGTCAGCACACAATCACACTCAGCCAGCACACACTCACAGATACACTCAGCCAGCACACACTGACTCACAGACACACTCAGAAAGCACACAATCACACACTAACAGAAACACTCAGCCAGAAGGAAAGGTGCTCAATGTTGAAAGTGGTCTCACAGACCACGTTGTGCTAGAAGATTGGCACTTTGTTCTTCCTCACAGCACCGGATGCACTGTGATTTAGCCATTCAATATGCCAGGATTTTGCCCCTCAATATGCCAGGATTGTGCCACTCAATCTGCCAGGATTTTGCCCCTCAATATGCCAGGATTTTGCCCTTAATATGCCAGGATTTTGCCACTCTGTGACAGGATTTTGCCCCTCATTATGCCACAATTTTGCCCCTCACAAATCCTAGAATTCTGCCTCTCAATATGCCAGGATTTTGCCACTGTATGCCAGGATATTGCCCCTCACAATGCCAGGATTTAGCCTCTCACTATGCCAGGATTTTGCCACTCTGTGCCAGGATTTTGCCCCTCATTATGCCAGAATTTTGCCCATCACAATGCCAGAATTTTGCCTCTCAATATGCCAGGATTTTGCCACTGTATGCCAGGATATTGCCCCTCACAATGCCAGGATTTAGCCTCTTACTATGCCAGGATTTTGCCCCTCACCTCATTATGCCAGGATTTTGCCCCACACTGTGCCAATATTTAGCCACTCATTATGCCAGGCTTTGCTCGTTTGTGCCACCCTCCTCCCCCCTTCCCTAGTACTTACCTCCATGCTGCTCTTCGCTGTTTCCTCCGTGCATCTTCTCTCCTGCACGGAGGAAGGAAGTTCCGGTCGCATTTCTTTTTTTTTTTTTTTTAAACTTTATTGCGCTGGTTCAATAAAGTTTAAAAAAAAAAAAAAAACGCGATCGGAGCTTCCTTCCTCCGTGCAGGAGAGAAGATGCACGGAGGAAACGTCCCAGGTTAGTGTAACAGGGAGATTAACGGCAGCGTTAAGCTCCCTGTTACATCAAAGGCAATAAGGTGAGTTAGGCAGCCGCGAGGCCCCCGTGAGTGCGAGGCCTTAGGCGGCTGCCTAACTCGCCTAATTAGAGAGCCGCCTCTGTTCAGCAACATCTCCCGAGTACAGGGATACAACCTGTTCATAGGTTTCTCAGCTTGTTTGGGGTTAAAAGGCCACATTTGAGAGGTGTGCTTTTTGGTTTTCCAACTTGGAATTTTGACATGCAGATAACATGTGCCCTTCTCCCATCTGGGACATTTTTGAAGCGGGCCAGTGTATTTTACCCCACAAAACCAAACATGTTTAAAAACTAGACACCATAGGGTACTTCAAATGGGGATATTTTAACAGTTTCCATGCACTAATTCTACCACCAGCCTCTGTCAAAGTTTTGGTTAGTAATTGTTTTATGTTTTGTATGTATGTCCACATACATTGTTCTTCAGGCATGCATTTACATCTCAGTATGTGTTAAGCAACATCTCCTGAGTACAGGGATACCACCTATGCATAGGTTTGTTTGTTTGTTTTGGGGCTAAAAGGCAGCATTTAAGATGTGCACATTTCCAACAAGTATTTCTACAAGTAGTCATCCTACGCCCATGTTCCATTTGGAAGATTTTTGAAGCCGGCCAATGTATTTTACCATATATTTTTAGAAACTAGACATTCTAAGGTATTTCAAATGGTGGTATTATAATAGTTTACATGTACTAATTCTACCACCAGCCTTTGTCAAATTTTGGTTACTAATTCTTTTGAGCTTTGTTTCTACATACATTGTACTTCAGGAATGAATTCACTGATTCTGGTATATGTCACAACAAAACAACACCCCAACATCTCCTGAGTACAGCAATACCATCCATGTATAGGTTTGTTGTGTTTTTTTGTGGATAAAAGGCCACATTTGTGAGGTACACATCTCAGTGTTCCAACTTGGAATTTTGACATGTAGTGTCCATGTCCTATTTGGGATATATCTTTGAAGCCAGCCAATGTAAGCACCCATCAAACCATATATTTTTTAAAAAGTAGACACCCATGACTACTTGTTGCAAGGGCTCAGCAGCCACTGATACATCACTAGATCACCAGAGTCAAAATCGAATCCTGAGTCAGCGGCCAAGAATCAGTGCCTAAGCAGTGATCTATGGTAAAGAAGGGGTTAATAGCTACTGTAATAATACATAGGCCCCATGTATGTGAGGAGAGGGAGGCAGATCGAAACTGGTCAGATTAATATTCACAAATATTGATCTGACCAGGCAAATGGTGATGCTTATCTGATTTGCTGTTACTGATCGCCATACATGCGCTCAGACAGTTTAATAAAACATATTTTTACTTTACACGTAACTCCCTAGCAAGTGTAAAAATAAAAAAATTAAAAAATGTAGACAGATAAAAATTTATTTGGCATCAATATTATTGCGTAAGCAGTGATCTACGGCAAGGAAGGGTTAATAGCTCTTAGAAGAGCCTTTGTGGAACTGTAATAAATTACAGTAGAAAAAAATTAACAACTCAAAAATGCGCTGATGTGCAAGATCACTGCCTACGCATGATCAATGGCCAGGAAGGGGTTCAACGCAGGGAATGGCTTTTATAAAAGCCATTGGGTCTCAGTTTTTTTTATTGTTTTATTTCATTTTTATTACATTGATCTGTTTCTGTCCCTTAGTAAAAACAATGCGAGGAGAGGGAGGCAGATCCAAAGTGGTCAGATCAATATTTTACATTTGATCAATATATTTTGATAAATATTTTGAACTGACCAAGCAGTGGGGATGCTCATCTGAGCATCCCCACTGCCTGACAGTCTGCCTGGCAGTCACAGATTGCTTCTGTGATGAGGCAATCGTGTTACTGCTTGAAGAGCATAGGAAGCAGCTACTTCCTGCTTCCTGTGCTCTTGCCCTTAGAAGGGCAGCACTACAGTGACCAAGATTTTTTTAGTGATGCTGACTGCCTCGACTTGCGAGGCAAGTCAGCAACATTTACAGAGACATAGGAAGCGATTACATTTGCTTCCTATGTTCGTTTCTACTGCCCGTCGTTCTAAAGGCACTGCGCCTTTAAAACCAGAATTCCAATCACTCTCCAGAGCAATCAAAATGCCAACGGCATTACCGGTTGAGCACTGAAAGTGAAAAAGAATTGGTTTCAGTCTTCGTTTTGCTGCAGGATGGACCAGGTCCATCCTGTGTCACTAACGCTTTGCCACACAGGACGGACCTAGTCCGTCCTGTGCCAGCAAGGGGTTAAAGAACCTTAGCAGTTTTGTTCACTCTGGGAATAGACCGAAAGAATTCTAGAATCACAATAACAAAGAGTTATATGTACGTATATAAATATTTCCAATTGGCAGTTTTATTCTTCCTTACGGGTTGAATGACAAACTACTTGAACATATATTTTAAAAGTGCCAAACTGTTTTATTAGCAACTTGTTGTGTACTCCTACATGAAAATAATAATGTATCAAAGGTAAAGGATAATGTTACCAGCAGCAGGAACTCCTTGTGACTGACACATAACAAAAGGCAAGTAATTAAATAATGGATTGTTACAATAGTTTGCCAGCTACTAATGCTGTCCTTTACAATCATAAATGACTGCATGTAGGAGAGCAACAGAGAGCCGGAAAAAGTAAATGTCAGTTTTCTGCACAGAATAATTTCTTAGATTTCTTCTCATGGTTCAGTTCTGCTCTTAGAAAATTCAGCAACGTGCTCTTTAATTTAAAGAGGTAGTAATCCCAATTTTATTATTTCTAAAATAATAATTAAAAGTGTAATTTCAATGATGCACTAACTGAAAATATATTTTCATTTAGCCTTTGACTTTTGCAATAATTTGGGGGCTTCCAATTTATGGAGCAAAGCTCCATGGGAGCAGAGTAATAGGGTCAGGCGACCACTGCTCTTGGTCATTGGCGTGTTCCATCAAAGTCACAGACGTCACACACTTCCCACACCATCAACACTACCAGGTTGTGGAGAACAATCTCTGTAATATGGCATTTCTGAATGGTGCTCCATCGGTGTATCATTCAGAAGAATTTTAAATCACACACAAGTTTCCTACTGTATGATCAAAGACAGCATGTAAGGTTTAGTCCCTCTTTAATTTATAAATTGTAATATAAATGGAATATACCTACTTCAAATTTCCTATAAAATTGTAATGTGCTATCAGAATGACATTTGGGATTGGTTCAAGTATGCACTCTTTAAGCCACTGGAATCTCAAGGAATACTTAGTCTCAACATATCTGCTTTTGATTAACTAGTAATACCTAGATAAACATGTCTGATCAACATAAATATGGTGAAAGTGACAACTTCCTTCAGAGCACGACATGTATAGCTCAACAAATAACAGACTTGACCCGCCTCCCCCAATCTTCTGTTGATGTCATTGAGCATCACTAAAAAAAAGTATATATATCTATAAGTTATCTGGAATACCGTATTTGCTCGAATATAAAACGACCCTGATAATAAGACTACCCCCCAAACTATGGATATTCCTTTAGGAAAAAAACTAAAAGCCTTAATATAAGACTACCCTGTAGGAAAAAAGTTTAACTTGTATATATTCACATGTAAATTGCTTTTCATATTTAATAAAAACTTATGATATAAAAAAATGCATTTCCTGATTTTATTTATCTTTTATTTGCCAATTCCGCCCCTACCCCCAGACTTACCCAATGCTCCCCCCAACGGTGTCTGTCTCTCTCCCCCACCCTGCCCTAATGTTGTCTGTCTCTCTACCCCTCCCTCAACCCCAGCGTTGTCTGTCTCTCTCCCCCACCCTCCCCCAATGTTGTCTCTCTCCACCCCTCCCTCCCCCCAGCGTTGTCTCTCTCTCTCCCCCACCCTCAAATCGAGGTCAGATTATAAGACTGGGATACAGGTCCCCCAGCTGCACAAATCTCCTGGTGGCTAGTGGAGGCAGCCGGAGGATGTCTGCACGATACGCACAGACATCCTCCGCTGCTACACGGCACTTGCGCCGGGACTTCTATTATGAAGCCTACCAGCTTCCGGCTTCATCATAGAAGTCCCGACGGACATGCCGGGCAGTGGTGGAGGATGTCTGTGCGTATCGTGCAGACATCCTCCGGCTGCCTCCACTAGCCTCCAGGAGATTTGGGCAGCCGGGGACCTGGATCCCCGTCTTATAATCTGACCTCGATTTGAGGTCGATTTGAGGTCAGATTATAAAATGACCTCAAATATAAGAAAAGGGGTCTTTTTAAGAGCATTTGCTCAAACAAATACGGTAATTTGGTGGAAGTTATATGTGCAGAAAACGTTGATGTTCTTAAATCCCTTTAAAATGGATAATGTTATTTTTAATGTATGTCTTGAGACACATGATTAGAAAGTGTTTGTTTAAATTGATACAATAACTTAAATAAAAGGGTGTTATGTTCTGTAAAGTACTACATGAATGTTTGGCCAAAACCTTTCTCATTGTTTTTTGACAAAACTAGTGATAACTTTGAATGCTCTGTTTCTTTCACTGCTGCATTAGCTTTTCAGTTTACATATAGAGAGGTTTTTTTTTTGAAAAGCGAAATCTAACAAACCCTAACATTGAAGAGTAAGAGTGAAGAGTTTGTGTTTTGAAAACACAAATACAGTGTTAGGAAATACATTTCTTCACTACAAAATCACAGACTTATAGATACCAACAACTACAGAGGAGTGGAAGATTGAAAACAAAAACGATATGTGAAGTGCAAAAAGAATAAAGATAGAAGAGTCAATATATATGATATTTAAAATTCCATCTGGCTCGTAGTTGCTTTTTTTGTGGCAAATGTTTACAGGGATAAAAGAGGGAAAAGTTGCTTAGAGTCACTGTGCTGATTGAAGCACTGGCTAAGGGAATTTATCCACATTGAAATTTCAAGATTTTTTTAGAAATCAAACGTATGCCAACTAGAAACAAATGTACACAAAGCTTTCACCTTGGAACCTGAAAATGGCTCATAATTTTGCTGCCTTTCATCAAATTGCTTTTATGATACATATAAGAGTCTACTCAGCTCCGAAGTCTCCTAGAAAAATTGGAAATCTGAATTCCGACCCAAAGTGATGCAAATTGCCCCTTCATTCTGACTACTGAAGAATCACAAAAGATTCAGAATCTGCATGAAAATCGTCCACTGTGGAGTGCAAATGACCGAAGTAATAGCCTCTATCCTTCTCATAGATTTCTATGGGGGGGATAAAGGCTCATTTCAGGAGGTCTTTGGTTATTGCACTTCTCAGACCACATCTATAATTAGGCACCCTGGGGCCAGAGGTTGTCTGCTGGCCCCATCAGTAATATAATTGCCACCCCATTAATGTCAATAATGGCCCCATGGGGCATGCAACTGTCCACTGGCCTCATCAATGTAAAATAATGCACCCAAAATGGTTTTGAAAACCAGTCAATTGTAGGACTGGGATAGGGAAGCTTCTGATAGGCTGTCAAATCTGAGCTAAGATTTCATTCTGCATCTCTGCTGAAGATGGATTCTTAGGGTGTGCTGTTCTGTTATTTGCAGTGGAATTTTTAATTAGAATAGGTGGATTTTTTTAAATTTTTGGATAGCCCTTTTTCATGTGTTGAAGATCCAGTGCGTTGCCTATAATCGCAGGACTTTTTTTTTTTTTTACATTTTTTTTATTCCACAGGGCACAGGGGGACTGAATGACGTGTTGACTTGAGCTGAAGGCTGCAGAATAACAGCTAGAAAGATATGTAAAGGATATGATTCACATTCCTCTGGCTCTGAAAAGGTTCCATTTTGTAGATGAAAACAAAAGAAGTGAAACATTTGACCCAACCAGTATTTCAATAAATGTTCTCTAATACATTTCCACAAGTTTCACAAGAAGTACAGTTCAGTAACAATAGGAGTCAGTTTCTTGACAAAGCTGAGGATATACTAGCCAAGTCTATTCTCTATAACAAGACCGTGACAATCTAAAGGATTTGTCAAGTTCTGTACATTAAGTGTATCTGTTATTTCAAATTAAGGGAACAAATAACAAATATATTACATGAGGCAGATTCAAATTACTAATTGTTACATCATCATTATATCTTCAATGAGCTGCATTACTATTTTCCTCAATTGTATTTTATGTTTCCACTTCCATTAATCACATGGTCACAATCTTAGTTAAAGGTAAGAATTTGACCAAGAAAAATCGGAATTCTTTTATGCAAAGCAATGCTGTGTCACAACACAAATATCTGTATTAAATGCTAAACACAACGGTACAGCATCTGATGCATTTCTTTTAATTTTATAATACTCTTAGAAATCAATAACCTCAAAGCTTGACTTTTTTTTATTGTTTAATAATAAACTTGCAAGAGCCCATCTGATTACACTGCCCTTATTTTACAACAAGTGTCTTTCTTCCTGTATATACAATTGCATCATTTTATTCAATCTTTAAAGAGTAAATACACACTACCTACAGAATAAACAATTTTCAAATCTATGTGCATACAGGAGGACCCATAACTAATTTACTGTCAAGGCTATACCAAATGGTTATCACCTTAGCACCTGCTACACTGCCATATAACATCAAATTATGGGAAAGGGACATGGGAAAAACTTTTCAAGTGTAGGATTGGTTGAAATGTTTAAATTTAATCATGACTTGTTCAGCCTCTAGTAAATATTAAGAGCTAGCCTTTAAAATAATTACAAGATGGTATCGGGTTCCAGCTGATATTCATAGATTTAATCCTATGTTATCGGATAAATGCAGGAGATATAATGAGGGAAGTAGGGATCTATAAGATGTGTGTTGGAATTGACCATTAATACAAGTTTATTGGGATAAACTAGATAGAAGCATTAAATACAAAGATAGATTGGGTATTTCAATATCTCTAGAATTACTATTGTTTTATCATACGGAAATTCCTGCCAGGAAATTTAGGTTCTCATTAATAACAGACTTAATTACAGTTGCTAAACAACTTAATTCTGTTCTATTGAAACAAACCTTTAGTCCACCATATTTTAAGTGGAGAAAAGCAGTAAATAAGTTATAGAAAATTGAGCATTACTCAGCTGGTTAAATAAACATATGAAATTGGGAAGAGGTGTGAGTACGTTAACTAATGTGTTATTTACCATACAAAATAGTTTGACAAAAAGTCCTATTGTGTATTTACCTTTAAACCCAATTACTAAGGAGTTGCTAACTGTAATGTGATTGATGTTTGTGTAATTGTCCAAAGTTTTGTTTTTATTATTTCTATGTAAACTTTCTTTAAATAAAAAAATATATATATTATAATAAAGTGTAATAAACCAAACATTAAAAAAGATAATGACAGTCATGGTTTATCATGTCTTCTTAACTACACAAAACAATAAACTAGAGGGGCTTTCATTCCAAGGTAAAGGTCATATGCCAGTAGCAACAATAAATAACCATGCACTGCTGTTCCTTGGGAGTTTCAACCTTTTCATCTTGTCATTTAGACAGTAAAATACCTAACTCCTACACACAGTTGATAAGGCCATTAAAATGTGTATGGTAGAAGCAGATGCAAGCTGAAGGAAAATGAAACACAAGCTCTTCATGTTTTTCAGGGGTCATTGTATGTTAAGCTATATGGGCATGGAATTTTATGTGCATCCACTTCATATTATAAATTGCAACTCAATATATGTGACTCATGATGTAATTTATAATTCTTGTCACGTAAGATAAAATGGAATGATAATAAGCAGTATTTTTCTTGAAACATTCTTCCTTTGGACCGAAACTACTCCTTGGTTGGCACATTCATTAATGTGTCCCCTATTTTTATTATCCTATACATTTTAGCATATACATTAAAACACTTTTTGATCTTGTTGTCAATACATGTTCCATTAGGCAATTAATAGAATACAATTTGTTTACATTTGTACATACACAAAATATATTCATCTATTATGTCACAATTACTTAATTACCCTTCTGTAAATGTTGAAAACATTTACATCTTTTACCTTTACTATATGGAAAAATGTTTTTCTTTCATGACTGCTAACAAGTCTATCACAAAAGACTCTGTAGACCTCATGAATCCAAAGTCTCATTAATTTCTGAGCTCCATCAGAACCTGCAGGTACTTGCTGAGGTTTCAAAAGCATGACTCCCTAAACAAAAGGAAAATAAAATGTGTGTCTTTAATTAGTTCTTAGAATTATTTATATGGATCACTTAAAAAGAACGCATTATAGGAAAAAAATTCTAATACAACAGCAATGCATATACCAGCCACATTACTTATATTAACATACTTAATATATTACTATATTTAATAGTAATCTCTTAATTAGTGGTGAAATTCTCTAGGCTGCCATTTATTGTACATCTTTGAAGTTGTGACTCTATTTCCATTCATTGGACCCTTCCAAAACTCTGTTGAAAATGACACTTCATATCATGACATAAACAGGTGATACAGGAAAGGTTGAAATTGTGTCCAACCCCAAAATTCCTCAATGCTTTATTTAATCCTCAACCCCATTAGAAAAATTGGGCACCTTGGAGGGCACAATGCCCTCTTAGCATTTTCATCAACTCATATTCCAAAGAATCTTTCAGTTTTCCTACCTAGTTGGAACAAGTTACTATTCAAGATTTTAGCCTCTATACTTAACGTTCATACCTCTTTTCTCTCAACACTTTTTATTTAATACTTTTTCTATCTGTATTTTAATGATTTTATAACCACTATTAGTATTTCTAATGGTTTATGTAAAAAAAAATTATAAATAATAAAATGTATGATTTACTTGGGTAACCATCACCGTTGCCCCTCTTTACATAAAAATAATAATGTAATATCTAAAATTGTAAACACAAAACATAGGAATAAAGAATTGAAAAAATATATAAAGTTACCTGAATAACACGTGAGATATCTCTTAAACTGAATATGTAGTGAGATCTGTTCGGCATTGGTAAAAATGCCTTTGATACTTGTCTGTAGACATCCATCGTTGCCCACACCAGTATCTGTCGGATGAATGTTACAAAAAAAACCATAAATATACATTTTCATATAACATGTTTAAAACTTAAAGATGGCAGCACATTAAAGGTACTCTGTCATCTAAATATTATTTATGTTGTGGATGCAGAGAATAAAGCAGTTGCAATTATCTATACATTTTGTTAACAGCATGGCAAGCAAATGTAAGAATTATGAAAAAAATGTGTTTTAAATGGGTTTGTGTTATCTGCTGTTTATGACATCTCATGAGGCTTGATATCTAAATGATGCCTTACCCGCTAAAAAGTAGTTCATTTTGATATCAATGCACAGGTGATGTCATAAACAGGGGACTCCACAGACACATTTAAAATACATTTTTATCTTAATTTTCACACTTCCATGGAAGTGTTCTAACAAAATGGGGGTCATGTATAAACACGGTGCACACAGTGTGTCCTTCCTATTTATAAAGCAGACTTCCGACAGTTAAGTACTTTCCGTTTGTGCCGGAACTCATTGCAATGGCACAGTCAATGTATAAAAGATTCAGGCTCTGAAAAGCATCTGATTAGTGTCCCTCTCCCGACAAGTGTCCGGATTTATAAAGGGGCACAATCTCCATTATACATAGAAACGCTGATTACATCTTTTTATACCATTCCAGACTCTTGTAACTGAAGGAGTTTTTATACATGACCCCATTTTTAATAATGTTTTATTCTCTACATTCTCACAATGCATACAGCATCTAGATGATAGAGTCCCTTTAAGCAAAATGAAACAGCACAGACAATAGCATAAAATGAAACTACATTGTGGCTTTAACAAAATCAATTTGTTTTCATTCTAGGAGGTTTTGTGCAGCTATATATGAAGATCTGCTCTAGCAATGTTAAATCCATGGGATGAACATTCTGCCTGAATGTGTGATGTCCTTGGCTTTCCAAGGAGAGTGAGAGAAATTTCAAACGGAAATATCCAGCAGATCTTAATGCTTGTCCTTTCATCGTGTGTCTTTTACAGTCTAAGTAAAGTACCAATTTGACTAGCTCTCTGCATTGATATTTGATGACCTGGATGTGGAAAGCATAACATGAAGTAAATGATGAAAAGGAACAACAATCTACCTACATAGTGATTTTCTTTAAGCAGCGGGTTTGTATGAACATTTTTAGATGCTCACATTTATTCTATTTACAGCATACAAGGTAATTGTGTTAAGCTGGATGTTCAGATATGTAGGAATTTGATTCACCTCTACAGCTGTAGCAATGTATCACTTGTCCTTAACTGGCCATATCCCAAATGAGCCATGCAAAAAAAAATTTCTATGGATTCATTATTGTGAATGTGATTTTACTTTTGGTGTTTTGATGTTTTGTCTTCCAGTATGTATGATGTAGGTACCAGTTCAGTTTGCATAGGAATTTCTATTAATTAAGGAGGATACTGTACAACCACTTTGTTTAATACATTGATTTCAATCTGGAAACACATACATTCTGCATACTGCGGTCAACCTATAAGAGTAATATGTTTCTTAAAAATGTCTTCTTTTTGGTGATTGGCATATGGATATGATGCAATAGCAGAGTGACTCGTAACCTATGACTTAAAGAGTGCCCAATCTCTTTCTTATTGTTTTAATAAGGCTTCAACCTCATTAAAAGTCTAAATTGGATGGATGGATGGACAAATCACGGAAAATATATTCATCCCTATTCTTTGCAAAAGACAAATACTGGGGTGCTTCCAGTTCATGGAGCGTAACTTCATGACAAGTCCGAGGGGTGTATTCACTAAAATGTGAGTTGCAGGTAAGTTGAGATGTACACCATCTCACAAGTTTTGCCTGCTAAGTAAACTCACCAGGATAGTGTCTGAAGGAGAAACACTGGTATTTGGAAGATGCTAAGGGAACCTGGACAATACCATAATGAAATACCATAAGAAAATGTAAATGACTATAATGTCCTCCACTCCGTCCAGTGCAAACATGAAGAAGTGGCTTATTGGGCTACTGCAGTGTGCTTGGACCCTTTTACCATGTGTTAAAGACAGACCTGTTTGTAGCCACACACAAATTAGTGCTGCAAGGTCCTGGAGAACCATATCCATGACATGGCAGCCTGGAAGTCATTGTTTGACTTTTACAAGAAGTCTAAATTAATACATAGGAGTATCAGTCAGAAGTCTTTTTAATCATATGCAAGTTGTCTTCTGTGTGATGAAAAGATCATAGAGAGGATTTGTCCCTGTTTAATAAGGAACAACATCCAAAAAGGGGGTCAGTTTTAAGCAGTATAATCATATAGTGAAGAAAGAGACTGCAAATAGTGAGACACTTGCTTGCTAATGACTCAAATGTACATTCAATACAAAATATAATACAAAAAAATGCAGGTTGTCTGTATAAAACAAGATAAAACAATGTCCATTGCGTCATTTCTCTTATTTTGGTAATGTAATTTAAAAATTATTAAAAGCTTCGGCTGCTCATTGATTGAAATAACTGGCCAAATACTATGTTTAGTGTTTTTTTGTTTTGTTTTCAGTGACATGTTTCCATAAATTGGTAACGGTGTGGTGAATTCAGATTTTAAAGATACACAGTGGGAAATCCAGACATCAAATTTAATGTGCACACTAAAAATTACATTTGGTATTGTTTTTATTTGTTGACAGGGGAAGCAAAAGTCCTATTTCCACAATGTGACTTTTACCATCAAAGGGTTCATCCCTGCTCCAAGCTATTGTAAAGACATTTTTTTAATGTGCTGATAAATTTAAGTAAATTTCATGATGAGTATAATAAAAAGAGAGTTAGTGCATTTCCACTGGTCAAGGGCAAACCTTACTGATCTAAAAGCCTAATAAGAGAAATAAGAGAGGATCATAATGATCATATGAGGGATTTTATAGACTTGGAAGATTAGCTACAGTGACATCGTGAAGGACATTAACTGTATTTGGCATTTAAAATAAAACAATGTAAACTGTTGCTAAACCACATAATGACTTTACATGCGGATTCTCCACTATTTTCAAGATCGTTAATCATTTTGGAAAATGTGTATCACGTATTTGTAGAGTGCATACATGGTAAAAAAAAAAAAAAGCCCTTTTTTGTGTATAGTAATATAGTTCAGTATTAACCTATACAATTTTTCAGTGTAAATGTTAATACACAATTTCTTCCAATGGGCAGTAGAGCACCATAGTCTAGATTTCTGGTCTCTTGAAGTCTAGAATAACATTCCAAGAATGGACAGCAAAGATCGTCCTCTCGTTCACAGCCCATTGCGCCCCCCCTTGATGAGCTGTGCTGTGAATCCCGCTGCAGGGGATTTTTTTTTACTATCTTATTAAAAGTACACTATATTACAATGGTTATATAGAGAGAGGTAGATAGTGATCTGCTTCACTGTCTAGATTTGTATACCTCTGTCTACTTCTGATCTCTATGACTTTTTTTCCTCCAACTTCATGGGGCTTAGAACAGACTCCATGAAATAAGCATAGAGACAAGTTGTATCAGGAGCATGCACTCCAAATGTACTTTTGTCTTGCAGCAGGGTTCAGTATCATTACAATGTGTTAGAATTAGAAGTATACAATTATAATCCAATGAACTAATGACTAGTCTCATAATGACTTTTCCATGTCACACCTACACCCTTAGTATTATGACTTTGTACATTAGCATTTTCTGACTCTGATTTCAAGCACATGTAATAATAATAACAAGAATAATAATGACCATGAACATTATATGTAACTGTGGCACAACTTGGTAATTTAAGGGTAGTTTCCAATCCCTATTCCCAAACGAACTACTTGACATCATTAGTAACGAGCAGAAAGTTGAGTTTGGCTGTGGCACTTCACAAGCAGAGGGCAAAGCCAAGTTTAATTGCTAGCAGCAAAGATCATATATTAGGTAAAAGCCACGGACCCGAGCAAGACAAATAGCAGACATAAGTAGGGTTGTTATACAAAACTATAAGCAATTAGAGAAGCACACCAAATTTAAAACAAATAACATCAATAGAAACACGGTGCATCACCCCTAGGGAAGTCCACAACCAACCCTCAAAGAAAACATGTACAAAAAACAGATACTACAGACATACAGTATCAAAATATTTATTTAGACAAAGAGTTTTTAATAAACAACAAAATAAATATAATCACACATACCCTAATGGGTAAAAGAAAAAATACTTATATATATATATATATATATATATATATATAAATATATATATATATATATACAAAACACAGATGAAAAACAGTTTGACCTCAAAACAGCAGCAAAAATAGCAAAGAAAATGACCAAAGTCAGGAGGGTCACACAGTGCAAAAAAAGGTCACCCGATGTTTTGGCTAAAAAGCCTTTATCAACGGAGACTTAATTACTATCTTTAATGTCAGTAATATAAAGGGCAAAAAAACAGAAATGATCAATAAAAGTAAATTGAATAATATGTGATTACCGTTTGTATAATGCCCTACTCCTACAAAAGCATTCTCGTGTCATGATGTCACACCGCGTGACAACTAAAACTAACTTTATTAACTTATTATATGTTTCTAACTAGGATCGTCTGAGTGATGACACCTTGTTGTGTACCATGGATGTCTCTAGCCTCTACACCTCCATCCCTCATGATGGCTGTTTGGAGACTATGCGCACAAACAACCAGAAGTCTCTGGTGGCTCGCCACTTTCATAGGTTACAACATAGAGTGTCTTAACTTAAATTTATGGCTATTGAACATATTCCCACACACACACAAGGGATTGATAGGATTACCTTGCTTAAACGTAGGGAACTGCATTGGATTTATACCTTACACTCCCTTGGGGTTGAACGAGGAGAGGGATCTATCAGTATTTCTTTAGTTGTCTGTGTAATTTATCTTTATAGACATGTTCCCAAGGTAAGGGCATTTAAGTTACCTTCTTTGTACATATTGTTTTTTCTATGGTATTGTAATTTTCAATCATTTTAAATAATCTTGGGTTCATTACCTTCTCCTTTTGTATTCTATGGTATATGGATTTTGGTCCCACTACCGGCTGTGTGTAGATTTGTTTTTAATTACTTTTCTATTATTGTCTTTTGTCTTTACAGTATTTTTCACTGATGGGCCTGCCAAGTTGAACGCTGCACGTCCTGATTTTGAGTTGTAGCAAGGTGGCTAGTTTCTGTACTCTGGTCTATTTAGATTTTTATTTTTATTCTAGGGGCTGTGGCTTGAGACAGACAGAGCTGTGCCATGGTATATATTTTTGTTACACTGTACAGAATGTTTTCCCCTTTTTTCCTATATAAATTTTTTAAAATATTTTTTGATATTTTTTCTTTATATATTGTTTTTTCTCCCTAGAGATATTTTCTATATGTTACCTTGATGCTTTTTCTTTGTAGGCAACAATTTTCTTTTATTTCTTGTACGTTCATTTTTTGGCAATTGTTTATTTTCATATTCATAATAAAGTTTGTTGTGCTTTACATTCCTGGCACAGCCGTGTCCTCTTTGCACGAGCTTATGCTCAGCAGGCTATTTGTTGCCTGCAAAAGCACATTATCAGGTATCCAGTTTTGTGAGCCCGTTTGGTTAATAAAGTTAGTTTTGGTAGTCACGCGATGTGACATCATGATACGAGAATGCTCTTGTAGGAGTAGGGCATTATACAAAGCTAAAGGTGGCATCTCTACACATAAGGCAATTAGAATTCAGGGAATAGGGCTATCATTTTGAGGATGTGATGAGGTAAGACGCTGAGGGGGCGGAGCATCTGAGGGAGCACAAGAGAGCCCAAAAAGCGGAAGTCCAGCACAGGAGGCATAGAGATCTGAAGACCGTGCGGTGAACATAGCAACGAAGTGGTATTGAGAGTGGAGGTTGGAATGACCACCAGAAGGACAATAGCAGCTGGAGCTACAGAACATATGTTGAGCCTCGGAGACTAGCAGGAGTGCTAAGTTTGGGGGACACAACCCCGAGTAAACAAAGATCTGAAGGATTGATGGACAGAATTAAGTAAGTGGAATCTCTTGGTTTGTTTATGTCACATGTGGCATAGATATTCCAAAATAAATGATTAGCAATCAGTCTTTCCCTTTACTTAACCTTCGAGGATATATCTAGAGGGGAGTTAACAGCCAGGTGTATGCCAAGAACTCTGTTTATCAAAAATAAGATATCTAAGGGCATATAAAAGAGAGGGGCAAGGGGAAATCACTTATGGTGTGTCCTGTATTGGAAGGGTTATTTCCCCTAGACAACCCCTTATCAATACCAAAAACTGTACTTGGCAAGAATTAGCCGAGAAAAACTCTAAAAGCTTTAAACAAAGGGGGAGAATAGAAGGAAGTAAAGAAAGGGTTAACCAGCAAATCAAAAGGGCCACCAGAAGGGGGGAGGAAAACAAAACCAAAAAGGCTAGAAAGATGGAGCCTGAAGTAAAGAAGTATATGGGAAAAAAAGAGAATAGCCTTAATGTTCTCACCCCAGCAACAAGTAAAAAGGAAAGAAACAGATCCAAATCAATCAACCACCTCAAGGGATACAGATTCAGAAGCGTCCAGAAGACATTCTATGGGCGTAACAGATGGTGAATCCCCAATTGTTATGCAAGACCACCTGCAAAAATGCCTGGATGTGCAGCTGGGCCTTATTAAAAAGAAGCTAGACAAGCACTACACTGGTTTAAAAGAGGAATTGAAAAAAATGGGAGAACAAATCTGCTGTAATGAACAAAAAATTGAAGGTCTGTCCTTTGAATTAAAGAAATTACTTGAAATGGACTTGAAATCCATAGATGCAGAGAAAAGGGGCCTGAAGGAAGAACCTAAGAATACGGGGCAGTCCAAAAACGGTTCTCTAACCCCAACTTCTTACAGGACCTATTTAAAGGTAAAACAGATCAGGGTTTTTCCATTTTTTTTTGGGGGGGGGGTTGTTTTCTCTCTCTCCCTTACCCCTTCAAGAGGGGAGACTAAGAGAAGGAAATAGAAGCACTATGTGATATAGGGATGCCTAGTAAGGGCACTAGTAAAAGAGTTTACAAGAGAATGAACAAAATAAGTAAATAAGCTAAGTTCCCTATAGACAGAACGAGAATGGGAATTGCCAAAGGAAATTTTTTAAAAGATGTTGAAACTCATACAAAGGTTAAATATAGATTGGGCACAGAGCTTAGAAGGTTAAACCCTTTATGATCATAATCTATTTATTTTTACATATATTTTTTCATGTAGATATATATTTTTTTGTCTTAAACGATACCCCTTTTGGGGTCCGAAGGACCTGGATTTGCTGGTTGCCCTCTATGGACGCCCACCTCTAGACTTTAAAAAGCTCTCTCTCTGTCTCCCTCTCACACAACCTGTACCCTGGTGGGGAGGGGACCGGGCGAATAAAAGAAAGAGGGATGGAGAATACCAGGGCATCTCCATCACATCTACTACAATATAGGAATAACTGGGTGTAGGGTTCATCAGGAATGCCTCTAGAGGGGACTATAGAATACCCGTATAGGGTTTAAAGGGGGGGGAGTAAGGGAGAACGGGATGGGGGTGAGGGAGGGATATAGCCAGCAGCATAGCAACCCTGAACGTACAGAATATGAACAGCCCACAAAAATGTATAACATTGACAAACTGAATCCATCATGAGCATATAGATGTGTGTTGCCTTCAGGAGAAGGGGGAGGATGCACTGAGAATGCGATGTATAAGAGTGAGGGTAGTGGAACATTCATCCCTGCAACAGAACAAAAAAGAGGTGTAGCAATACTAGTTTCTAATAACATTGAATATGAATTTATTTATAAAATGAGTGACAGAGCTGGGAGGTTCCTCTTCCTGATCTGTAAGTTGGGCATCTTCTCGATCTTGAACATTTACTCTCCAAACATAAGGCAAATGCACTACGTGAACGGCATTATCCAGAAAGTTTATGATAGGATCCAGGGTACATTCCTTTGCCTAGGGGACTATAACTGTGTAGCCGACTATGGATAGGAAAGCTTAAGACAATTAAGATACTAAAGGTATTAGCAGGTCAGACACCCCCTCTAAGGGATTGGCTAGGGTGTTTCATGAAATGCTAGGGAAATATAGGCTCTACGATGTCTGGCGCACCCTAAAACCTCTGGACAAAGACTATACTTTCTGTTCTAACAGACATCAGTCCTATTCCAGAATCACTATAATACTGATAGGATCAAAGGCCCTGAAAGATTGTAGGAAGTCTAGTATTAGTACGGTACACTGGTCGGATCATGACTCGGTTCTTATAGAGATTGATAGGAATTATAGTCATAAACATCATACCTGGAGCTTAAACGAGAATCTGACGAGTGTTAAAGATACTCTGGCTAGAATAGCAGAAACATTAACTTTTTGAGTATGGTAAGAGGGCAATGCATTAACCCCTTAAGGACAGAGCCTTTGAAACATTTTTGTCCTTTCTGGACAATGGCTATTTTAACATTTCTGTGCTGTTTGTGTTTAGCAGTAATTTTCTTCTTTGTCATTTGCTGTACCCACACATATTATATATTGTTTTTATCAGGACAAGAAGGGCTTTCTATGGATGCCATCTTTTTGATCATATCTTATCATATTATTAAAATAAATAATAAAATATGGTAAAAAAAAAAATACACAAATTTCCTGACTTTTATTTGAAACAACTTCTCCTCATCGACAATAGCGAGTACAGGGATACCACCCATGCATAGGTTTGTTGGGTTGTTTGGGGGCTAAAATGCCAAATTTGTGAGGTGCAGTTTTTTGTTTTCCAACTTGAAATTTTTACATGCAGACAGCCTGCACCCATGTCCCATTTGGGACATATTTGAAGCCAGCTAGTGTATTTTACCCCATCAACCCATATATTTTTTAAAAGTAGACACCTTAGGCTATGTCAAATGGTGGTATTTTAACACTTTCCATGCACTAATTCTACCACCAGCCTTTGTCAAAGTTTGTGGTAGTAATTTTTTTGTGTTTTTTTTCCACAAACCTTGTACTTCAGACATGAATTCACAGATTTTGGTATGTGTCACTGCCAAATAACACCCCAATAAGTGTTCAGCAACATCTCTTGAGTACAGGGATACCACCCATGCATAGGTTTGTTGGGTTGTTTGGGGGGTAAAAGGCCAAATTTGGTAGGTGCAGTTTTTGGTTTTCCAAATTGAAATTTTGACATGCAGACCGCCTGCACCCATGTCCCATTTGGGACATATTTGAAACCAGCCAGTGTATTTTACCCCATCAACCCATATATTTTTTAAAAGTAGACACCCTACGCTATTTCAAATGGTGGTATTTTAACACTTTCCATGCACTAATTCTACCACCAGCCTTTGTCAAAGTTTGTGGTAGTAATTTTTGTGTGTTTTTTTTTCACAAATATTGTATTTTAGACATACATTCACAGATTTTGCTATGTGTCACTGCCAAACAATAACCCAATATGTGTTCAACAACATATCCTGAGTACAGGGATACCACCCATGCATAGGTTTGTTTGGGGGCTAAAGGGCCACATTGTGAAGGTGCGCATTTTCAACTTGGAATATTGACGTGTAGTCAGCCTGAGCCCATCTTTCATTTGGGACTTTTTTTTAAAGTAGGACAGTGTATTTTACCCCAAAAAGTATATATTTTGTAAAAGTAGACACCCTAGGCTATTTTAAATGGTGTTATTTTAACACTTTCCATGCACCAATTCTACCACCAGCCTTTGTCAAAGTTTGTGGTAGTCATTTTATTGTGTATTTTTTCCCACATACATTGCACTTTAGACACAAATTCACATATTTCGGTATGTGTCACTGACAAACAATACCTTAATATATGTTCAGCAACATCTCCCGAGCACAGGGATACCACCCATGCATAGCTTTGTCAGCTTTGTTAGGGGTTGAAAGGCTACATTTGAGAGGTGCGCTTTTTGATTTTCAAACTTGGAATTTGAACATGTAGAGCAAGGAAGGGGTTAATAGCTCTTATAAGAGCCTTTGTAGTACTGTACAAAAAAATTTACCCCTAAAAATGCACAGACAAGAAAAAATGTTCTGCTGTGCAGTGATCAGTGGCAGGGAAGGGGTTAATACACTACACTATACAAAGGGTATGGCCTTTATAAAAGCCCCTGGGACTCACAATTTTTTAACATTTTATTTAATTTATTACAATTAAAAAATTATGTTATACAGATCTGTCTCTTTCCCTCACTAAAACTCAAGTGAGGAGAGGGAGACAGATCCATATGGGTCAGAACAATATTTACCAATATTGATCGAACCAGATGAATGGTGATGCTCATCTGAGAAATCACCCTTTGCCACTGATCGGCTGTTACTGATTGCTATACACGAGTTCAGACAGCTTCAAAAGGAATACACGTAATCCCCTAGTGGGTATAATTAACCCCTAGCGAGTGTGACCAAAAAAATGCTGATAGCAAAAAAAAATCCTTCTGCGACCAGATTGCTCCATATGCGCTAGCTTAGGCAGTGACCATATGCACTGCTTAGGCAGTGACCATATGTGCTGCTTAGGAAGTGATATACGGCAAGGAAGGGGTTAATAGCTCTTAAAAGAGCCTTTGATATACTGTAATAAATCAAAGTAAAAAAAATTAACCCCTAAAAAAATGCAAAGAAAAAAAGACAGCAAAAAATGTGCTGCTGTGTAAGATCACTACGTACACAGCGATCAATTGCAGGGAAGGGGTTAAATACTGGAAACGGCTTTTATAAAAGCCTTTGGGTCTCAATTCTATTAAATATATTATAATTAAAAACTTACATTAAACAGCTCTGTCTCCCTCCCTCACTAAAACTCAAGTGAGAGGGAGGCAGATCTACACGGGTCAGATCAAATATTTACAAATATTGATCTAACCAGACGAAAGGTGATGATCATCTGAGCAAACGCCAACCCGCCTTTGTCACTTATCAGCTGTTAGTGATCGCTATACATGCGCTCAGACAGCTAAAAAAACGTGACGGGTGTAATAAAAAAGTTTAAAAAAAATGAAAAATGCTTCTGCAGCAAGATTGCTGCATTTGCGTCAGATCGCTGCTTAGGCAGTGATCTACAGCAAGAAAGGGGTTAATTTCTTTTAAAAGAGCTTTTTTTATACTGTAATGAATTACAGTAAAAAAAATTAACCCCTAAAAAATGCACAGACAGCAAAAAATGTGCTGCTGTGTATGATCACTGCGTACACAGCGATCAATGGCAGGGAAGGGGTTAAATGGCTTTTATAAAAGCCCTTGGTGTTTAAAATTGTATTAAATATATTTTTTTTAATTTTATTTTATTTTTTACTTTATCTGATCTGTCTCTCTCCCTTACTAAAACTAGTAAGTTGAGGGAGGCAGATCAATACTTGTCAAAGGCAATATTTACTAATATTGCCTTTGACAGTATGGTAAGTGCTCATCAGAGCACTTACCATACATGCCTGCACACAGATCACATAGATCTGTTGTGCCGGCATCGATTGGCTCCCCCTAGAGCATCGGAAGTGAAATACTTTCACTTCCGATGCTCTTGCCATTAGAAGGGAAGCGCTGCCTGTACAGGAGAGCGACCACCATCGGTACTGGGGAGCCTGAAGGTGTTGTTAAGTGCCTCGCTAGCGAGGCACTTTAACAACACCGCAGATGCTTAGAAAGCGAACGATCGTTCGCTTTCTAAGCACATGTGTGCAGCGAGCACAGCCATTTTTAAATGGCTGCTACGATCACTCCGGGGAGAACAAAGGGAAAACAATATCACATTTATAGATAGCCTTTGCAAACATCAAACGCGAGGCAGGGAACTCCCTGTGAGAGCAAAAGTTGGAAGAAATTAATAGAATTAGGAATCATCTACCTGAAATGCTGGCTAAGAGAGCAAACACCACACTCTTCAGACTGAAGCAAAGGAGAAACAGGGTGGATAAGCTCTTATCCAATCAATTAAAGATCACTAGAATAGTAGGTGAAATGGGCCGAGGTCAGAAACCGGGTGATAGCAATACAAAACAAGTATAAACACAGTAAGGAACATAGAGGGACACATGGTGTACACTCTATGCCATCTACAGAAAAACTGAGCACTGAATGAAGTGCAGAAGAGGATTTTATGGGATTGTCAGGGCTAATTAGCAAATTATTGCCTCCTCCCGGTGGTTGTAAAAGAGGACTGCCGCTCACTTGGAGAAACCCTTTGACTGAGAATGCTACTGCACATGTGCGAGTGCCAGTCAGCTCTGGGTGATTAAGCTCCCCATAAAGGCCTGGAACACTAGCCCCTACCCCTATAATGAACCAGTACAGCTACCCTCTCGCATCTGGAGATGCGGGAGTGCAATACAGCATTTCCAGGAGAAGGTAGTCAGGCATCCACCTGGTGTGTCACGGGATGGGGCCACAAACTTGAGACTGGGATCCCTGGGGCTTGAGACAGATGCAGGGACCATCGTGGGGGTAAGAGCAGTCTCTGTGATCGCTCCTGACAAGAAAGTGATCCCCCATACCAAACTGTGTGACCCTTCCTCCCCCCCGGCCTGGGAAAGCTGAGGGAAGGAGTTGGGAGAGAATATAGGTTATAAAGGTTCATGGGTTGACATTGGTAAGGTAAATCACTGCCTAAATATTCAAGCTCCACTTTAAAATTATAAGTAGATGGTATCTTATTCTGCAAAGACTTGATAAAATGTTTTCAAGTGTGAACCCAAATTGTTGGAGGGGTGGGGACCAACAGGGATCCTTCATCCATATCTGGTGGAGTCAGTGGACCCAGCTAGAGCCCTCCTTCATTTGAATCTGGAAACACTCACCCCTAGGTATAGTATAATAGCGATCATGATTTTTATGGCAATGGAGCTTTGTATTGCTATACGCTGGAGGGATCAAAGTACAAAATCAACTTTCAAATGACCATGGAGAAGGGTTACTTTGCGAAACAGATTCCCAAGTTTCCTTTCAACATGGGAGGAGTGGCTAAAGTCCCCTGGCTGACCGGTGCATTCATATAGGGCTCAGAGGGGAAGGATCCAGCAAACTACAGAAATAGAGAGATACGATTCTTTGGGGCTCCCCTCTGTAATTGGGGCTAGATAGGAGGGGGGGGGGGGGGGGGTTTATCACTTATATCACTGTCTTAGGGAAGGCTTGGAACAACCAAGCTGCCTATAATCATAGGAGGGCATATGAGATAAGGGAGAACAGCCAGGCTAAGATTTAGTCTGGAATAAATGATACAATACGAAAGTAATGGCCAAAGGATGAGACCTTAACAGTGGAGAAGTTGCCCAACATGTAATAAACATATTCCAGGCAAAAAAAAAAAAAAGAATTCAGGAAACATGCACGTGGGGGGGTAATTGAGCACTGATTTGCGTTGTGATGTATTCCAGAGGTACAAGCATAGGCTACGCCCCTGCAACACTGCTGCACACCACTATACATCCTGTGAAGCAGACTAGCAAATCAAGGTGGACGGAAAAGAGAGTTGTACAATTGCTCAGGTCTCACATTTCCAGCACCAATGATGCCAGCTGGAGCTTATTCTGTGCAGATTGACAATTTCCTCTGTCTCTTTTATATTCATAAATAAAGTGTAGGATATGTCATGATAGCAGATATATCAATATCATGATTGCACATACTATTTTATTACAGATCTAGTGTTAGAGTCTGTAATATTCACGTTTTCTCTATTCATCATAACAATACAGTTTAACATTTGCACTACTGTACAAAAGTTTGGGGTCACTTGACTCACAAATGAGTTACCAATTGAATAGGAAATACAGTTACGTTGTTGACAAAGTTAGAAATAATGATTTTGTTTCTAAGAAAAAGACCAGTTTTATTTGTTCTTTAATCAGCACAACAGTTTTCAGCTGTACGACACATATGTATATATATATGTGAGCCGTTAAAAAAATCAGCTTCTTCCAGCTACAAAAGCCAATATCCACACAGTATTTGCGATCTGTTTGATGTTATTTTAATGGACAAAATGTGCTTTTCTTTCAAAAACCAAACCTTTGATCGGTAGTGTAGATAAATAATATACAGCAGAAAACTGTTGTCCTGATTAAAGAACCAATCCTTCTTTAAAATCTAACATATTATTTCTAACAATGTTAATGTGTTTCCTGTATTTCCTATTCATTTTTCAACTCATTTGATGTATATTTTCATGGAAAAAAATGACTTTTCTAAGTAACCCCGAATTATCAATTCTGATTGGGGTACTATTTAAGAATAGAGACTTTATTACCCATAATGTCAAATAAATGCCAAGATGTAGCTTTACTGGTGTTGTGAGGCAAAATATGTTTACGAAATAAAACAGGTGCTGCAGTTGCTGTTCAGTCACAGTTAACCTTCAGATAAAGATCACAAGTATCCTTTAATGTCTTTATTGCAGTTTGAAGATGCTAGCAGTGCTGGATCTGACATCCCTTTGTTTCACAGTAAAGCCTGGCATTGAAAAATATTTGAATGTTCTAGGCCAACAGCTGGTAGGTATGCCTCAGGCCCATTTCTGCCGCAAGCAACTGTCTGTCCTAAGTCACTTCTGTCCTGACTGGAACCAAAATGCTACATGGTGTGGTCTACTACCATTAGTAGGAGAAGGTGCAGTACAGCTTATGCTTATTTTGTTATGTAAAATGAATCACAACCAGCTGAAACATTTGTATGAGAATGTACTCTGAATACAGATTGCTGAACAAATATGATTTTTAAAAAAATATATATATAAGAATTGGAAGCAGTGATGTTTTTTTGGTATTATGCTGTACTAGCCATTTCCCACCCAGTTCCCCTCCAGCAGCAGGACATGCCTAAATATCCACATTGCACACCCAGGACATGCCCCAGCACCCACATTACCCCCATCAGCCACTGGGCATCCCCCAGCACACACAGGATATGCACCCACATTGCACACACAGGACTTGCCCCAGCACACCAGTATCTCCCCAGCTAGCACCTCTGCCGCCAAGTTTTTTTTAAATAGGCGGTGGTTTTAGCTTTCCCCCTCGCAAACTCCACCTAGATTGCATCCTGCAAAATACAGGGCTGATTTAAAGTTAAATATTCCTATAAAAACTTATACCCTTAGCAGATTGGCCAAACTAGATGGCATAATAAACGTATTTATTTTAGCTACTTTTGATTTTATGTGTTTGTAACATGGCTAACTATATATTTCCAAAGTTTAAAACTGAATGGCCATCAAAGACTCAGGGAAATTAGTTAGCAATACAAATGGGATCCTTCTGTTAAAAGGCAAGTTACTTATGAAGATTCTTTCTGATGCTTGAGGCATACCACATGCTATGAGCACAGGTGTTCAGAACATTATTTGTTTAATATATACAAAGCAAAAACAAACTAATCAATAACAAGCAAATTAAGAAAATACATAAATATGTTTTTCCTAATTGCAGTCAAGGGAAAAATTAACAATATATGCTTTTGGAATACTTGAGCAACTAGATCCTGCAGTTATAATTAGCAATAAAAAGTGATTGAGTAAAAATAAAACATAATGCATTATTCTATGTATATGGTAATTTTGTGGGTTCCAGTAAAGGTCAGAAATTTAACAAGAACCATAAAGGCTCGATCAGTATTCCACATAATTACTATATATGTTTATTCATATAGGGAGAAGGCTCAACCAAATCAAGTTCACTTATTAAAATATACCGTTTGTTGCTTAACAGCTCAAATTTTTCAAATATGCAAAATTATGCATTGCCTAGGTCAAATACTAATCAGAAATTACATGAATTTTTTTATGCAATCTGCTTCACAACCTAAAAATAAAATGATTGCATTACAATGCTCTATTAATGAAAAAAGAATGTATTGGTACATATGGTTGATTCATTGTGGTTGTATGTGAGATGAATGAAAGTAAAACAGTAAAGTTTGCAGGCACCCATCACCCAGATCACCAATCTTGAGTCATCCAACCCTGTGCCCACACGATGGGGTAGAGGAGGAAGCTAACGCCAGTTCCCAATGACACAAAATTAAGTCTGTTAGCTGGATCTTTGCTGCAAGACTAACTGGGCAGATACATGGCAAATGAGATTCAATGTAGACAAATGTAAAATTATGCCTTTCGGGTTCAGAAATAAAAATGCAACATATAGTTTAAATTGTGTTTCCTTGGGGAAATCTACTAATGAAAAATATTTGAGAGTAGTTGTACACAATAGACTTAGCAGTAGTGCACAATGCCAGCTGGCAGCTGTAAAGGCCAATAAGATATTGGAATGTATTAAAAGGAGTATTGACCCATGGGAGGTAGATATTTTTCTGCCTCCTTACAGGTCCATGGTAAGACCCTACCTTGAATATGCGGTAAATTCTGGAGGCCTTTTAAAAAAAAAAAAGACATCATGGAACTAGAGAAAATGTATAAGAGTGCAAGAAATCTAACAAGGGGATGGCAGTTTTTTTCCTCCTCTTTTTCTTTTCTTTTTTATTACAATAGTATCAAACATGTGACATAAAAAAAACATATAAACATATAGAATGTATATAAAACATACAAAATCACAAACACATAACACACAGGAGAAGTAGAGATCGAAAGCACCAGCTGTTCCCATGCTGTCACTTGGATACATAATCTTTCTGCAGCTAATTTTGTGGCGACTAATATGTGGGTAGTCAGTATAAAATCCATTTAGTTGGTACTTCTATGTGTTTTAAAACTTTCATCCATAGTCTCTTAATATCTCCACAGGACCACCATATGTGTAAATAGTTTTCTCTTGCTCTTCCATGCCTCCAGCAAACTGTAGATATAGATTAGTACACCAGTTTTATTGGATCCAAATGCCATTTGTTAATAACCTTATAATTTATCTCCACTAGGTTCAAGCAATGGAGCTCTGTTTTCATTTTCCCAATGGCTGTAAGCCATTCTTCTCTTTGTATATCAACTTCTAGATCTCTTTCCCAAGATTTTAATGCCGAGATTACAGAGGCTTTTTCCCACATTTGGAGTAGGTGTGAAAATTTGGAGATTGATTTTTGTTGTTACCTTTTTCTAAAATATTCATAAAATATATGACTTCCTTAGATTTTTGTTGTATTCTTTTTTTGTAGTATGTATCAAAATCTCTGATATGTTAACCAGCAATCTGACTGTATTCTATATTCTTGTTGCATTTGTTTAAATGTTCTAATAGAATTTCCTACTACTAAATTATCTGTGTTTTATGCCTCTAATACACAATAATTTTGTGTAGATTTTTATTATTATAAGAGATTGTCTGTATTGGGATTAAATCTAATAGTTTGTAGTGGATACTCAGTCTCTTCTTTAGTGCTTCCCAAGTTTGCTCAATATTATCTGTAACCATGGAGTTTCCCCTATCGCTTTGAGTGTCCTTCCATCATCTAGCTTCAAAAAGATTTTGTTTATGTTTCTGACTCCTACTATGGTTGCCTCAATTTGGCAGCCTGAGTTTGGGGTTCTTCCCTCATTTTTTTGAAAAGATGTGCCAACCTATAAGCCTTGTGTACCGTGATAGTTAGTGCCTCCAATCCCCCACAACCAAGGTTAGTTGATATTAATTCCCTACTCATTCTTGGCTTTTACCCCCTCCAAATATATTTTTTAAACATTGTCTGGATTAGTTGAAGCCATGGTTTTGGCACTTGCAATGGTATTTCTTGGAAGAAATAGGTCCATCTGGGCAAAACATAAGCTTATGATTAAGCGCCTGGAGCGCGAAACGTGTCAAGCTATTTTCATCTTCATACCTGCACTACCGTTGTGGATTTATAATTACCTCATGGAATAAAAATAATCTTTTTCACCTTTAAATTGGCTCCAGGAGTGCCGTTTTTCCTGCATACTCTTTATCGTTTATTGTTCAGTGGGAGTCGAGCGCTGGCGGGAGGCACTGGAGACCGGATGAGGACTACAGGGATCGAATACTTTTATTCAGCGTACACCACCTGGGTAGCTCGGAATTATCTCTTTATAAGCTTTAAATACATTGATCCTATCCAACCATGACTTTTCCGCATTTTTTAGATCTTTTATTTGCTGGCTTTAAAAGTGGGAGGATATTTACTTCCTTTATTTTACTTGTGTGTTTTGCTATCTTAACCCACAAATATGGAAGCTCACCTTTTGCCCAGATGAATCCATTTCACTCTTTTAAAACTCTTTAATTTTCTGCCCCTATATTTTTTGTTATTATCAGTGACTTGTCTTCATTCAGTTTATAGTTCCAGTACACACTATAACATTCAATAGTTTTCATTAAATGATGTAACAAAGATACTGGTTGTTAGGATCACGTCCCAAGGTTCTGATGTGGAGCCCAGTTTCAGAAGTAACACTCATACAATACACTATATACCTGGTAGGACCAATTTGGCACAGGTCCTCAGGAAGGTAGCATTGTTATGAGTGCCCAGAAAAGGTATTATCTTCGTGGTACCGGTACTGATGAGGAATCCCAATAGCAGGATGCTTTTGGTTGCAGTACTTAATTTTCATCAATAGGTGGTGTATAATCACATTCTAGATGTTGTACCAAGAAGTCACCAGTAGAGGCTATGCAGAGTCGACTTTAATGCAATACCTGCGCACCACTCCTTTTTTCAGCAGAAGACAGACACAGCCAGCATAAGCTAAAAGTGATGATCTTCGTGGGAAACAGCAACAGGATTTCTTGAAGGTAAGTTTTTCTGAGACAGATATCTTTAGAGGGAGAATAGTAAAGGAACAAGCCAGGGGTTGTTTGGGAGCCAGATAGTAGAATAGTCAGGGTGGAAGCCAGAAGGTTGAGGGAGCCAGAGATCAGGATAGTCGGGTAGAAAAGCCATGGGTCAGGACGCCAGATATCAGGGAAGTCAAAACAAGCCAGGTAAATTTAGAAGGGAGTCAGGATACAAATGCTAAGGGTCCAACAGATAACTGAGCAAGGTGGATTTGGCCCCAGGGAAATATAAAGGGCTGTAAGCCTGCCCCCCATGACACCAGGGAGTACGTTGCCTCCTCCGTTGCATTAGCAATGGAGTGGAGTCTTGAAAAACTGGTGCACCTCACGGCCATGTAGTCATCAGACGGTGGGTAGGGGAAGTGCAGGCTGCATACTGAAGGCCTTTCTGAGTTCTGGGGGCTGGAGCAGAATTGTGGAGATGAATGCCACTGCAGACCTGATGTGGGCCTGCGGCATTCATTGGTGAGGTTTGTGGCCTGAGAGGATAATTATTATGATTATTTTTTTATCGCAATTAAAATGTCATCTGCGTAGAGACTAACTTTAAATTATTTTTCACCTATCTGAACTCCTATTACATTTTTGTCTTCTCTGATTGCATTTTCCAAGGGATCCAAAGTAAATAAGTATAGCAGGGAGGATAATGGGCAACCCTGTCTTGTGCCATTGCTTACAGCAAACCATTCCGATATCATTCCCATCCCTACCTTGGGTGTGGTGTAGAGTCACAAAATTGTGTCAAGTTTGCCTCTGAGAAAATCCCACCTGACCCTGTCAAAGGCTTTCTCCATGTTTACCGACAGGACCAGTAATGGGACCCCCTCATGAAGAAAGGTTGGAAAAGTTAAATTTGTATATGCTAGAGAAACGGAGGCTTAGAGGTGATATGATAATGTTATATAAATAGGTACCGGGCCCATACAAAATGCTTTTTAAAGACCTGTTCATTAACAGAACAATATAAAGGACAAGGGGTCACCTAGTAAGACTTGAAGAAAGGAGATTTAGTCTACGACAGAGGAACAGATTATTTTTTTTTACAGTAAGGACAATAAAAGTATGGAATTCACTGCCTGAAGAGGTGGTTATAGCAAATACATTAGATGCATTTAAGAGCAGCCTGGATACCTTTTTTGAATGAGTCGGAGGATAGAGGGCTATGCATGTTAGTATAGGCATTAGTATTTATTTAGTGCTGGTTGATCCGAGGATAAATCTGGTATTTGGAGAGAAGAAGGCTTTTTTAAGAATTAGAAATTGCTGAAATAAGGGGTTTTTATTTGCTTTTGTTTGGATCAACAGTGGAAAACTAGGAATGGAAAAAGATTGGAATTTGATGGATGCAAGCCTTTTTTCAACCTGAACTATTATGCAACTATTATCCAAGGTCCTTTTAAATTTTGACTATATATTTATTTTTATTATTACACAGAACCCCGATAAAGGATTTCTTTGTCAGCAGGGTATTGTTTTGGACAGCATAATAACTCCTAAGCAGTTTTTTCTGAAGTTGGTTTATATATTGTTAGCTTCTCACTGTTATACTGTCATTGTGCAGTTGCCAATTAGTTGGCATCCACACTGTATGTGGACCTGAAGACTATTAAGGGAAAAATAATGCATTCCTTCCATGTATAGAGTGACTGGATGGAGTCAAAGGGAGAACAGATGTTAACTGGTAATGGTAATTTAATTTGACAACATGATAGCAATTTAGTGAATATCTCTCTATCTCTCTCTCTCTCTCTCTCTCTCTCTCTCTCTCTCTCTATATATATATATATATATATATATATATATATACGTACGAACAGTATATTTGTAGACATGCACACACAGATAATCAGGAGTTGATCAGCATAATTAAAAAAAAAGGTGGACACAGTCAATAACAAACCCACCTTGAAAAGGTACAGAATTGGTATAAGGGACATTATTCAGAAAAAATCAAACTTAGACAATACAACTGAGTCTGCAAATATCTAATGTAAACATATTTCCTTTAGACAGCTGTTCAAGTAGAAAAGAAAATCGTATGTGGTAGTGCATTCATTAGAGAGCAGAGGTTATTATGATTTACTCAGTTATTTCAAATAATGAATTGCACATACTCATCTGCCTTGAATATCTGATTTAATTTGTCTCCTTCATTATTACTACTCACCAATGCAGTTATTAGTAGGATAATATTTTTTTTTTAAACTGACAACGGGTTATCCACATTAAAATAATACTATTGGTTTTATTATCAGAAGATTATTTAAAGGTCTACTATAATCCACAGAATGTCAATGTGCTACAGCCTTTTAACAATTAGATAAATGTGCATGCATTTTAATGTAAATGCTTAAATGTGTATCATTGCACTGAATACTCTCTGCACAACCTACTAGATATGTATTTTGTTTTATTTTAATGTATGCAGCCTGAGCAGTTCTCCATTCACATGCCTGGCAACTTGAATTAAACATCTTCCCTTTTCACAGACACTAGAAAAGGATATCCTTTGCCACCAGAGGCCAGTTCAAGCTATGGTGGAAACTAAGAGGACGTGAAAGGGTGCACCGAGTTCTCAACTCCACCTTATGTAGGTGAGGGTTGGCAATTGGTCTTTTGTGGGAGAGGGTGAAAGGGTTTGCATTGGACAGCAGTATGTCTGGGGTGCTCAGCTACTTTTAAGAATGATGCCAAGTTATGAAAGACATCACTAGGCAGATGAGCTATTAAATATCTAAAATTTCCTGACTCTAGAGCCTAGGGGTGGCTCAGATCTCAAGGCCAGTACTCCCCAAATTTTCCAAGCTTACACCAAAGAGGGGAAACCATGTATGTTGCATTGTACGTGGTTTGCTCTCCAGGACATACTTGAGAACAAGAGAAAATCATTGCTTCAAAACCAGATTGTGAAGATAGCAAACACCATCATTAAAGCAATTATGCAGTTGATGATGGACTGTAGCTACTATAATCTACTACAGGATTTGAATATGAGCTACCACACAAGATAAAGGAGATATAATCACTTTTTATTCAACCATTGCATTGTATTATAGTGATTAAACACTAAAGGGCTCACAATAAAATTCCCATTGAACACATATTTGTTCCACCTAATAATAATTTCTACTTCTGATACAATAGTATCAGTGAAGTGTCTACATTCATCAGACTGAGCCCCAAATATGAAAGGGCATTGAAAATGTATCCAGTCTCCATTGTAATGTGGTGAAAGAATGGCAAAAGCACTTACTGCTGAGGGTGTGCAATTTAATTGTTCAGTGTTTGAAGAGAATACAGCAAGACATTAAAGAGTAAACAGAGACATTTGAGTACCGGAAATTCAGTCACATTTTTGTTAATTCGGTGATGAGAATTGCTCCACAAATCGAGCTTTACATGTCGCAGAGAATTGCACTTGAATTGTACAGAATTGATAGGCATCTAACTGACTGCCAACCAACTTTCCTATCTGCTGTACTGGCACAAAGTGACTTGAATAGCAGCAGGGCCTAGTTAAAAGAATTGATAAATACATTAATATATTTTTTTAAATATAAAAATGTATAATTATGTAGGTATTTTATATATTGTAATTGCATATAATAAATAAATATATATATATATATAAAGAGAGAGAGAGAGAGAGAGAGAGAGAGAGAGAGAGAGAGAGAGAGAGAGAGAGAGAGAGAGAGAGAACAGATATAAATATATAGCAAATATTTATTGCATATAATACAATAATATAAAAGAATGACATAAACACATACACATGTATAATACTTTACACAAGTATAAATTGCATAAATGAAAGATATTTGAAAAAAAAAAATAATGAAACCAGCAAAGTACATAGAAGACTGCATGTGGTTTGAGAAATGTCTCTGAAGAAATTATATTTCTAGTTACATATTCAATTAATAATTTTAATGGGCTTCCTGGTAACGTAATAGGATAATTGTTTTGTTTTGGTCAGCTGCCGTAGATGCCTGATTAGAGTTCAGTGTATGGCACGTCATGGGCAGCTTCCTCAGTTAATATTCCTGTCAGTAAAGAAGGTCGAAAGTTTTGGAGGAAATTATGATACCCATAAAACTAGTACGTTGACATGCACATCATTCCCCTCCTCCTCCTTGTCTGAATATTAAAACTCACTTCAGCATACCATTAGTAGTCATGAAACTATTCCTGTACAATTACTATCACCCAATTGTTTTTCTCCTCCCCTGGGGAACACAACATGGCTTACCTCGTGGCCCTACTGTATCTGTATCTGCTCCGCCACTGGGAAGTGCCCCTTCCCTGCCTAATTTTCTTATTATGGATTTTAACATAAAATAATAATTATTAATGTTTAATTGAAAGATTTCCTCAAGTGTAGACATTTGAAGTTAAAATGCTTAAATGAAAGAATACAGAAAAAAATCAGGATATTGATCATTATCAACAGCTGTTAGGATATTTGTACACTCCCCCCTCATATTACATTTATCAGAGTACCATTTCCTTTCTAAATTGAGGATGCCAACATTGATTTGCAATGCAACATTCTGCCCTGTGGAAATGAAAGGGTACCTTAACATATGTGGGTATGTGTGGTGTGGCAAAAAATGAACTTATGCTTATTTGACAGATTGCATTACATGGAGGCATTTAACAAATAAATGCTTTTCTGAACAAATACAAAGATATCTCACCCGATAGAGCTATACAAGCAGACATTCTACAAGCGCTATTGTCATTTGTGAAATAATACATGTCAATTTATATTTATACATACATGTGAATTCCCAAACTTGTAGTGGTCAGTTGAATAGTATTAAAAAATATTCCTTACATTTATTATATTTTCAAATATGCTGTTTTGAACAAGATTTAACAATTGCCATGTCAATTTAACACATTTCAATAAATACTCTGGAAAAAAAACATCCCAGTTTGTTTCACATGTAGATATTTCCATGCATAGAAGATAATACTTAAAGTGATGGTTCATTAAAAAAATCAAATACATGTTATTATGAAATTGTATTTATGTACAAATCTTTTTCACACTTTAAATCAACAAACACAATGTTGTGACACTAAAAATTTCTCTAATAGCTGTAGATCACCCTACCTAGTAGGTGACCTTGTGCTATAACTGCATTCTAAAAGTGATAATAATTTAAATCTCCTTATCAACATATATTTTCTTAATAACATATATTTGCATACTTTTCTTTCTAAAATATTACTGCCACTTAAACATCTATTTTTTTTACTTTGTAAATGTATTCTAAAATATCGCCTAAACTGTAAATTGTGCATGTGATAAGATGTGTAGATGTCTTTTTTTGGATTTGGTCAATACAGATCCTAAATAATTATACAACTTAATAACCACTAAGACAAAATTGCTAACACACAGGGGAGGAATGGCACATGGGGAAGAAGGACAATAGCCCCCAGGCTGCCCTCTAACATGGCATGGGGCTTTTTCCAGTATTCACTTCTAAATGCCCTGGAGCATAGCAATTTCTACCTTTCAATACAATTGTCTTGTCTATCAATCTCTATAAATTGGTTTTGCCCACAGGCAAAAGAGGCCAGCCCTCCCCTGCTAAAACAGACTGGTATCTATCGACCTGTTGTTTTTGCTAAGCAATATATTAGAGCATTATAAACAAATGATAAACAAGTATTCAGTCATGTACAATTTGTATGAACATGTTCATGTATGAAAGAAAAATAAATAAATACACTCTTACTCTTGAATATCGTTTTAGAGATGTTTCAAAGCCACAGTTAAAATGCCAGTCTGTAACAGGTTGAAATATGCTCTTCATGGTTTCATCGTTGAAGGCATCTATTGAAAGCACATTAAAATGTCTAAGAAGGCGAGGCGTAACTGCATTCCTTCCACCAGCAGGTGGTGCCATAGCAAGTACGATAGATGTGTCTTTAATATCTATCATACTGGTATCTTTCCTGGAAAAAAATACATAAATAAAGTTATTAAACACAAATGTATTTACATTTGTACACTACCATTCAAACGTTTTGGGTTACTTCGAAATGTCCTTGTTTTCCATATAAACATACATTAAATACGTTGCAAAATGAATAGGAAATATAGTGAAAAATGTTGAGACACATAGAAATAATGATTTGATTCTAAAGGTCAGTTCTATTGGTTCTCTAATCAGGACAATAGTTTTCAGCATTATACTTTATTTATACTCTACTGTTCAAAAGTTTGGTTTTTGAAAGAACATCATATTTTGCCCATTAAAGTAACATCAAAAGTATCAGAAATAAGGAGACATTGTTAATGTTGTAACTGACTATTGTAGCTGGAAATGGCTGATTTTTAATGGTATACTTGAAAACTGTTGAGCTGATTAATCAACCAATAAAACTGTCCTTCTTTAGAATTTAAACTATTATTATTTAAGGTGGTCAACATCTTGACCCTGGTAATATAATGCTTTTGGTAATATAAAGCTTACAATTAAGAAAAGCAGTACAAACCACTTCAAGCAGTCCGAACCACTTCTTGTCGGTCTTCACTGAATGACTATAAATAAATACTTTTGGATGAGAACCTTCATGGAGTAAATTTTGTATTGCTATTATTTTTTTTTCATCAATTTTAACTGTGGCTGGATCTGTTATAGAACTTAATTGCACCTGTTAGTATGGTATACTGGGAAATATATTTTGAGCCCAGTTTTTGCATGCTAATTCTGTATATTAATTTCTTGACTTTACCTCCTATTCATTTTGTAACTCATTTGGTGTATGTTTTCATGGAAAACAAGGACATTTCTAAGTGATCCCAAATTTTGGATCATTAGTGTGTATGTACACATATCTATATATTTTTGAATGTTTAAATATGCTATATATATATTCTACAGAGTAAAGTTCAGATGTAAGTGCCCTTCAGTGAGAAAGTTATTCTTCAAGTCAGGGATTAAAAGGTGCTGTAATAAAAAAAAAAAAACCCCTGCTAAAAATGAAATATGTTTGAAAAGGCTAAAATATATACAAAAGTACAAAGGCAGGCACTATGTAGCTACCTTCTTTAACATTTTCAAATGTTTCAAAAAATCTTATCTCTTCAAAGAGGCTTTCAATTTATTGTACTAGCCTACTGTATCCTTAACTTTCATACTATATTCATACCTACTATTCACACAATTCTCCTGTCTTCGCCTATAGGACTAGTCTTTTGAATACTTTTCTCTCTACCATATTTTTCTCTTCTGTCTGTTAAACAAACTTTGGAAGTATAGTTTATTTACTCTTTTAGCATGTTGGAAATTGTTCTAGTAATTATTTATACATCACAAAGAGTATTTTAATAGTTCGGGTACTGATTTCCGTATATGGGAGCCTAACTAAATATATTGGAAGCGATTTACTAAAAGTAAGAAACAGGTCAAATGAATTGGGGTTAGAGGAACATTTAAGTATATCTGTATATTATTTGAGCCTGTGACAAGCATAGCAAACCCAACGTTCCTCCTATTTAATATCAAAGCATATTATGTTGTTATGCAATAACTAAAATAAAAACTGGTCAGCTTCTTTCACCACACAAAGCAGCCCTGAAAATGGTATGGGTCTCTGCGGCCAGACCAAAGAATCTCAGAGACTTTTTAATCAATACGGATGCCAAGGTTAATGAGCAGAGAGGAAGCTGCTAGCCCCAGAGATCTACTTTCCAAAATATATTAACATTTTCATTTTTTCATTTAGGATGTCTTAAATCCTTAAGAATATATTACACATGTAATGAATTTGAAATTACTATTAAATATATATATTTATATATATATCTATATATATATTTATATATATATTTTTTTTTTTTTTTTTAATATGCATATAATATAAATTGTAGACAGGGAAATGTCTGCTATACACTGTTGTAGAAATGGTGTGTTGAATTATATTTATAGTTTACTCCATATACTATATATCGGCTTTAGCACTCTACAGTTACTTAAACCACCTTTTATCATCATACACAGATAAAGGGTCCTTTACATGTATATATTGCTACTCCGGCTTCAGCAACAGAGATGAAATAAATACTAAGTCCTTCCAGAGAGCGATTTCTTCTTTTATTCAAAGACTAAAGGACAAGATAAAACAAGATAATACGAATATATAAACACCACTGAGGATATGTCTTTTCAAGTCCTTTCACTCCAGTTCAGCACAATACTCTTCTGTTATCCAGACTTTCTCCCTACTAAAATAATTTCTAAAAGCGGTCTATGTATAACATGAATATAGAGGCAACAAGGTGATCATTGTTAGCTTTATTTGCATATGTCTACCCATAAAACCTTGCAGTAGTGGTAGTACTGCTAGTTTAAAATTACTGTGGAAAAACGAAGTCTTCTGGATTGTCTGATGTGTGTACATTTGTGTTTAATACCACCTTTGCTACCCCCTGGATTTTTTTTCCCATCACCTTTACCACACTATATTTTATCTTCTATATATATATAAACTATACCTGTATAATATGCAGATGATATATATAGCACATAGCTAGATGGCTGCTATACACATGGGTGTATATTCAGTAGATATACTAAAATAAAAAATATAGTAGACAGATAGAAATATAATATTAATTGTAGACAAACAGAAAGATAATATTTTATATATATTCAATTCTTCAAAGAAAGAGCATGGAATTATGTGTTCCTTTTTGAGAAATAGAGATGATGGACTATCACCAGCTGTGCGGAATAGGTTATATTCTAAATGAAATACAACTTTCCTTTAAAATGTCCTAGAAAAAGTAAAATGTCTTTGATGGACATTTCCTGTAAAAGCACATAGAAGCTCACAACAAAGAAAGTTTTTGACAAAACCTATTTCCAACATAATCTTGGAGTGAAACTGGATATTCTAACAACAACAGAAAAAAGAAAGATAGAATGAATTTGAATGGCATCAGCATTTTATATACCAAGCCAGCTGTAGTTTTTACGCTCCTACGGCACAGCAGGAGGCCACCTAAACCTGAACAGTTGCAAAAAAATACTGAAAAATAAAATCTAAGTACACCACGCATATTCAATGCAGGTTGTTCTCCATCCAAATCATTTTCTTTTTCAATAAAGATCATATACAATTACTAAAGATATAGATGAAAATGTAGATTTGAAGTGTTTAGCACAAATGAATTGGTAGCTCCTTAACAACGGAGTGTAATGCGTAGTTATAATGTAACTTTTACTATGAAAAATGAAAAAAAAAATATTGCTACCTAAAAAAATGTAAGTACACAAAGGCATTTAAGATTATAAAAAAAATTGTTTCAATGATAGCAGTGAAAAAGATTCTTTACAGTTAGGGCAGAAAAGCTCTGGAAGGAGGTGGCTATGGCATATAGTGATTTTAAGTTTAACTTGTAACTTAAAAGATGCATTGATACGTTTTTGAGCATTGGTAGGGCCACCATAAGAAATTGTGGAGCCCCTTACAGAACAAAAGGTTGGGCCCCCCAAGTTCCCCACTCCATTTCTCCATTCTCACTCCCACATCCCTTGCCATAGCACCACCTTGCTTACCCAGGACATGTCAATCATCCACGGTGCACTCCCAGGATTTACCCCAGTTAGCACCCCCAGTCAGTTGCTCAACAGCTCCCTGTTGTCTAGTCATAGGCAACTCACCAGACTGTCAGCGAGTGAGCAGGCAATGTCTGTGGGCTACCCAGGCACACAGACATCCTTCCATGCGGCCTCTAGCGCTCCAGCATGTTCTGAATTCTGAGTGCCAGCAGATCACGTCACCCCAATGCTCATAACACATGTGAGGTGCACATGAGGCAGATGTCAGTGCTCCTGGGCAGCACACAGACAATAACCTGCTGCTCGCCTCCACACAGAGGCAAGTGAGAGAAAATCTTTTGATCTCCCCAGCCAGCACCTTTGCCTGCAAGCTTTTTTTTTTTTAAAGGGTTCTGGGACACATATATCAATTGTCACAGCCTGATGGTGGCGCTGACCATTGGATATTTACAAACATCAACAAGATTAATTTATAGTATATTTGAAAAAATAAAATAAAACTAAAGGACTGCGCCAAGTGCCCTCACTCTTCAGGATCAAGATTTATTTCTATATCTCCCATCTTCAGAGTCTTGAAAGTCATATCCCATAGTTTCCTTACGTCCTTACACCCCAACCAAATATGTGCAAAATCTCATATTTATTAATGGCAACACCAACAGATATTCAAGTACTGTTTAGACTTTGTAGCCACTCTTGATGGGACCATCTATTACTTATTTTATAGTGATTCTCTCTTATCGAGACAGAGTGTACATATTTATTTAAAATACAAAAGGGAAAAAAACAGGCGCCTAGGGTTAATTAGTGAATACTATGGTAAAGTTTGACACAATTACGTGTATTAAGTTCATCTGCGCTCACAAGTGTGTTTCCCCACACCAAAATAAACAAGTGATGTAAAAGGTGATGCGCTTAGGAGCTATAAAAAATGGATATAGATACTCAGCCAAACTGGTCCAAGGTGCTCCACAATGTACATGTAAAAAATATATATAAACACAACAATGTGTAAAAATGCTAATGTATACAAATCCCCTATATATATATACCACCCGGTATCCACTTACATGTACCAGAGCCAAAGCGGGGATGAACCGTCTGAAGGTTTCCTCAAAGTTGCGTTAAAATTGTGATGTGGAAATACACAGACAATATGCTCCTCCAAACTTAGAACACCTTAATAGGGAATCACAAGAGAAGCTGCATAGTGTAGATGTAAAAATAAATAACTTTAATGGCCCCCGCATGCAAGAGGCTTACTTCAGATAAAAATAAATGTGCAAAATAAAAACACTTGCGGAAGTCCGATGTGTTCGATCTCAGCTGTAAACGACCATGTGTTTGGAAATTCGTCCTCGAGTGATGATGCGAATACAAGCACGGCGTCCCGTCCAGTCTTCAGCACACCTTCCTCTCGGGTCGTAAGGGAGTGAGTTTCGTCGAATCAACGACTTCCTCAATGCTAGATATGAGGAGGAGGCATGTACTTTTATCTGCTCAGTTCAGGTGGTGTGGATTGGATTATTTAACACCTTGATTGCCCTTTAAAGTGATACTTGATGAATATCTTCTGGCTGACAAACATTTAAATTCCAGCAAGTGCAAATATCAAATACCGTATTTGCTCGATTATAAGACGACCCTGATTATAAGACGACCCCCCAAACTTTGGATATTCCATTAGGAAAAAAACTAAAAGCCTGAATATAAGACTACCCTATAGGAAAAAAGTTCAAGCTTTTTTAATAAAAAATTATATCAAAAAATGTATTTCTAGTTTTTATTTCTTTTTATGTGCCAATGCTGCCTTTCTCTTTCCCTTGCCCCCATTTTTCTCTCTCTCCCCCCTCCCCTTGTCTGTCTCTTAACCCCCTCACTCCCCTTGTCTCTGTCTCTTAACCCCTTCCCTCCCCTTGTCTCTGTCTCTTAACCCCCTTACTCCCCTTGTCTCTGTCTCTTAACCCCTTCCCTCCCCTTGTCTCTGTCTCTTAACCCCCCCACCCACCCTCCCCCCTGTCTCTCTGTCCCCCCTGTCTCTCTGTCCCCCTCCCTCCCTCCCCTGTCTCTCTGCCCCCCCCCCTTCCCCTTACCTTGATCCCTGGTGGCTAGTGGGGGCAGCCGGGGGATGTCTGCACGATACTTGTCCGTCATAATAGTCTGCCGTGTCGGGCAGCATGGAGGATATCTGCACTTATCGTGCAGACATCCCCCAGCTGCCCGATTCTCCCTGGTGCCTAGTGGGGCAGCAGAGGATGTCTGCGCGATGAGCGCAGACCTCCCCTGCTGCCGCCCGGCACGCTCGCCGGGACTTCTGTGACGAAAGCGGAAGTACCCGGCTTCTTCACAGAAGCCCCTGCGGTCGTGCCAGGCGGAAGCAGGGGAGTCTGCGCTCGTTGCTAGAGAGGGGGATCCATGTCTTATAATCTGACCTCAATTTGAGGTCAGATTATAAGAAGACCTCGATTATAAGACGGGGGGTAGTTTTCAGATTTTTTTTTCTGAAAAAAACCTCGTCTTATAATCGAGCAAATACGGTATAAACACATAAAATACGATACAAATACATACATATAACCAATTAATATTAAAACAATTAGAAATTCTATACATATAATTCTACTCTTTAATAAATTACACTTCTAGCAGCAAATTCTAAACATGTGTAAATCTGTAATAGGTTTAAAGGTGATTTTCTGTAAAAAAAAAAAACACAGTGAATGAGAGTCATATAACAACGGAGTCATAGCAAAATATTGGATGTATTTCCACATCCTTATTTTAATGCAACTTTGAGGAAACCTTCAGACGGTTCATCCCCGCTTTTATCCCAGAGCCTTTGTACTTGAGCCGAGTGTAAGGGCTCTGGTACATGTAAGTGGGATACTGGGGGGTATATATATAAGGGATTTGTATACATTAGCAGTTTTACACATTGTTGTGTTAATTTATATTTTTTACATGTACATTGTGGAGCACCTCGGACCAGTTGGGCTGAGTATATATATACATTTTTTATAGCTCCTAAGCACATCACCTTTCAAATCACTTGTATATATTTATTGGTGAAAGATGAAGATTAATTCTTCTATAGTGCACAGGCTTTTTGTCTAGTGATCTGTTCTCATGCAAGCATTCTGGCCAAATCACATTTTTAATATTTGACTCACGCTCTCCCCAGTAATTGTTTCCTGCAGGTGTGGCAGCACTGATTATATAGACACTGAGGGTATAAATTGTGTTTCCTTTAGTCACTTCCTGTGCTCTTGGAATTGAATACATTGTGTGGACTGTGATAAACTTGCTCTTGTACACAGTAGGATCTCTAAACAGTGCAACACATTGTCTGATGACATCACCAGAGAAACATGAAATTCCATTCATTTGAATTCAATTATTCTCATTGGTTCGTGCAGAAAAATAAAAATAAATAAAGAAAAGGACTTTTACTCAGCTAGTGTGGGCAGTCCTGGCTTCTTACAAACTGCTGTAATTTCACACTTTCATTTAGCTGTAAGTATTTTATATTTTAAGCATTACAAAATGTAAAACATGCATTTTGAAAGTACTTTTAAAGCACATTATTATGTATTAACATTTGGAAGATGCATTTTGGGCACTAGACAGTCCCTTTAAGATCTTTAGTCCATTTTGCTATCATTGGAGTTTCATCCCTAATATTCTTGAGACATAACCTTTGTTACCAGGTTATTAATAATTATTAATAATTATTTCTAACATTAATGTACAATTCTAAACTTTCTTTGTATACATAGGTCTCAATAAAACATTTTACACAAAGGTTATTAAAGGTTTCTCTAGGCGGGATTTCCTACTAATCTTTTATTTGTACATAGGTTTTGACTTGGAATCTCTTTCATCACGTCCTTCACTTTATGAACCCCTTTCTCCCCAATTCTTTAAATGTAGATCCATTACATTCTCATCTATCATACTCAGAGTCATCTAAAGAGTTTATAATTTTATCCTTCAGAACCAATCTATTTCTGATGTTTTCCTTCTTAACCCCTTCCCCACAATGGACTTGCCTTGCACGTCCTGCGGTGAATAAAGCGGTTTTCGCGATCAACGATCACGAAAACCACTTTAAGGGTGCTGGTCTATTGCCTCGATGTCGAGGCAGTAGCCAGCACCAAATTTTCTTTTCTGGGGCACCCACGATCGCCCCACGGAGCCATCGTGGGAGCCATATTGACGGAGCAGCATGCTCCGTCAATGTGGCTATGCCCTCTGGAGGTCTGAACTTCGGAAGTGACAGTAACTCTGAATATGCTGCTTGAATGTCCCTAGCGGTAGCTAAGCAGCATAGCAATGTAAAAAAATTAAAATAAATCTTTAATTAGTATAAAACTGGTTAACTAGTTGGATTAGCCTATAGGGTTTAAAATTAAATATTTTTTTGCATAAGGGATAGAGTTAAAATTAAAATATATTAAGGGATAGCATAAGGGTTAGAGTTGGGGTTAAATTTAGTGTAAGGGTTACATTTTGGGTTCGGGTTGGGGTCAAAAGTTCAATAGATCACTCTCCAACTTAAACCAGCCCCTCTTATCCATTTCATCTACTTGCAACACATAAAACATGTTATAAATAATACTGCTTTATAACAGGCATGCCCAAACCCTGTAAAAATGGTTCTTTATAACTGCTACCGGTGCGTGTGTAAATTGTTTAACTCATGGCCAAGGAAAGTGCGGATATGAGCAGGAAGAAATATAAATATGAATTGGATGTAAAGAGTAAACATTTTTATTTAGATATGAAGGCACTGAACTCAAGAGTCACACTTACATGCACAGGCACACAGACTGTGTTAGTCTGTGCGAGTAAGTGTGAGTCGGTGTGTGTAAGTTTACACATTTTTGCAATAAATATTCTTGAAATCATAAAAAAAAGTTTAGGTGGTTGTTACATTTTAAAGTTAGGGGGGTAAGGGTAGGGGACAAATACAGGGTCCATGCTAAATGATCTAGTTATGCTCCGGTTTAAAACAAAGTGGGTTGGGGGAATTTGTGAAACTGTGTGTTGGAATTGCATTGTTTCTAGATAAGCACCCCTGCACATATCTCAAAGATATCTCAAGTCTTTTGATCAGAAACATTGGAGTAGGCCCAATAACCTGATGCAATGTTCTACCTTTCATACATTGGGCATTTTTTTGTACATGAGCAATGCTCAACGCCTTCGCGACTGACAATGAACATGTCGAGGCATTAGGCAGCACTGAAATTTTCAATCTAGGGCACCCATGATTGCTCACAGCATGCTCCCTCAATATGTCTGCTACCTTCTTGTGGGTAGAGCATCAGAAGTGTAACAAAATTAACTTCCTTCACTCTGATGCTGTTGCTCAACTGCCCCTAGAGGCAGTCAGCAACATTGCAATAAAAAACAAAAACAAAAAAACTTCATTAGCTAATAGTTAGGATTAGGGTTAGAAGGGTTACAATTAAATTAGGGTTAGCATAAGGGATAGGGTTACAATTAAATTAAAATTAGAATATATAAAGGATTACCATAAGGGTTATAATTTGGGTAAAATTTAGGATTAGGGTTAAATGTAAATGTAGGGTTCGGGTTAGGGTCAAAAGATCACTGTAGGGGAAAAAACACTATTTCTGCTTTGTGCCCTATAACTCACAAAAAACTGCAGAAAAACATGAAACTCGGCGCAACATTTAGAAACTATTTAGATGGGGTATGTTATAATGTTGTATTTGTGCAAATACTTTTTTTGATCAAAACGTGTTTGTTTTTTTATTTTTTCACCCTTCTTATGACGATAAAAACAACATATAATTTGTGTGGGTACAGTATGTGAGAAAGAAGAAAATTTCAGCTAAATACAAACACCCCAGAAATGTCAAAACAGCCCTTGTCACCAAGGAAAAGACAAGATCAAAAGGTTTTGTCATTAAAGGGTTAAAGCAAAAATAGTTCTTCATGAGCGAAAAACAAATGTTTGAACATAAACTTACTCTTTTGGGTTTATTGACAGTCCTAAAAAATGTACACCTATGTATTTGAGAAGTAATAAAATATAAAAACAAAAACAAAATAAACATTAGTTTAATTATTACACACAATAAAAAAAGCTATTTCTAGCTTTAATGTACTTTTAGGTTTCTTGTTGTATGTCCATTAGCAATAATACCAAAGGAAAGGTGACAATAAGCTTTATTGGAAAAAAATCTGATTTTGACATTTACAGAGTAGTGCATCTTGAAGGTCTTGTTTATATTTCAACAAATCTCTTCTTTGGTGAAATATAATGTGTAGGATGCTTGAACTGTGCCTGTTATTGGATGATTTAATCAGTCAGGCTACAGAAAGACACAAGGTCAAGAATCAGTAACCTACTGCCAATAAAGCTATCACATGCTTAATGCTAAGGTTTCAAAAAATTACTCCAAACTAACAGCAAATTGTAAAACCAAAGTAAAACCTTCAACAATATTTCATAATAAAAAACAGGTTTGTAAAAATAAAATGAAAGATAGAGATCAGAACTGGGCAATATAAATATCCAGACAGATGTCCAGAGAAAGGTCAGCAAGTGTACTTTTTACAAGGACTCCACCACCTACAAATAGTTTATATGGTGAATCTAAAGAATAAAAAACAAAAAAATATATTGTGTTAGCATATTTTTAACAATATACATACAATTTACAAAAAAAAAAACGTTTTAAATGACAGTGGGTATAATTTTCCTTGAGAAATTTTTGATTTTCATATCAAACTCAGAAGTGATGTCCTTCATTTATCTTACATATTTAGAAAGTGTTTTACCAGGAAGAATACAATACACATAACACACAGCAGACACATTTAAGACACATTCTTTATTTAATGTATACATTTGATTGCAATTCTGCTAACACAATGTAGAGATCATTTTGTATTTTCTACAAAGTAATACTATTTAGTTGACAGAATATGTTTGATGCTCACTTGCGTTGTGGTAAGTAAGGGGTTCATAAAATGAAATGATTATTTTAATGTCCAAAAAAATATATATAGTTAATCAAATATTATGGTATTTTAATAAAATATGGTACATTCTTTAGAAGTCAAAATTTCACTACTGTTTAGAAACTGGATTTTCCAACTTGAAATATGAATAGTGGTTGATTCAGCAAATTCCTACTTTTGGCTAACCATTATGATTCAAAATTGATGTTAGTCAACTTCAGGAAAATGTGAATATATATATATGTCACATCAGTGCCTTGAGCCTTTACTAGCGTTTTTGTACTTCCTATTCTATATCACTTTTGCCGAACTTTGCTACCTGACCTTGCCTGTTTGCCGCCTGTCCTGACCTGTTGCCTGTTTTGACTTTGCCTGAACTCTGCCAGCCTCGACTTATCGCCTGCCTGAATACTCTTTTGCCTGTGTCCCTGTTACCTTCGCCTCGGTCCTGTTTCAGCATCCTATCCTGCACCTCAGCTTCGGTCCTGTTACAGCTTCCAGTCCAGTACCTTGGTTTCAGCTTCGATACTCTGGTAGTAGTACAGAGTGCAAAAGACCAGGGGGAACGAAACCTGATGCTCAACCATAAGGTGGACTTCCTTCAGGCGGAAGAATTCTGTTCTATTACCAGGGTTCGTTGCACTAACCTCTATCTCTCTGCAAAGCGGTTCCAACCTCGCTCCTGAACGTGACAGTTATCACAGGCCAGACTATGGAACCTGCAGATTTAGCCCGAGTGTCTTCTAGACAAGACCATCAGGACCAGATCTTGGCTTCCCATGCATCACAGCTCCAGAGTCTTGATCAGAAACTAGACACTGTCACTGAATTACTAAGACCTCTGACGACGGCCCCTCCAGCAACAGCCCGTTCGGTACCAGCTCCAGAACCATCTGACTTAGGTGCCCATGGAGCTGCTAAACCTCCAAAAATGCCGGTCCCAGAAAAATATGCAGGAGCTCCCAAGGAATGTAGAGGGTTTCTCAATCAATGCCTCCTACACTTTCGGACTCAACCTCAGACCTTTGCCTCAAACTCATCTCGGGTGGCCTTCATTATTAATTTACTTAGGGGCGAAGCTCTGGCCTGGGCCTCTCCATTACTCGAAAGAAACTCCCCACTCCTGGATAATGCTGAATCTTTCATTTCAGCATTTCGTGCTGTCTTCGATGCACCCGGTAGACGAGAATCCGCTGAATCTAGTCTCATGGAATTAACCCAGGGTATGAAGACGGTAGCTCAGTATGCTATAGAATTCAGGACTCTTGCTTATGAGACGGACTGGAACGCAAGTGCACTCAGAGCGGCCTTCAGAAGAGGCCTTAATGACTCCCTTAAAGATGCTCTCACGTACCGTGACTTACCAGATGATCTAGAAAGTTTAATTGCCCTCCAGCAGAACCTATGGAGATTGGGCCCGTGTTATGCTTGTCTAAGGAGGAAAAACAAAGGAGGAGGTCCAAGGGTCTTTGTTTATATTGTGGTGAAAAAGGACACATGGCCCGGTACTGTCCTCAGAAACAGGGACTTCCGTGCTTAGTGGAAAAAAGGGGCAATCCACTGAGCATTTCTGTCCTTATGCCTCCTTCTCATCCTAGAATGTTAATACCAATCACGCTCCGGTGGAAAGGTCACCAAGTGACCACACAAGCCTTCATTGATTCTGGAGCTGCTGGAAATTTTATTGACAAGAATTGGGCTATGCAACAAGGGATTCTCTTCACTTACAAAAAACAAAGTAGTCCCATTGCTTCCTTAGACGGCTCTCCGCTCGGTACTGGATTCATTTCTGAAGAGTCTATTTTATTAGAAGCTAACATTGGGATATTCCACTCTGAGGAGATCACCTTTGACGCCCTATGTAGTCCTCTTCTTCCAGTCATATTGGGTATGCCATGGCTACAGAAACACAACCCCATCATCGATTGGTCTCAAGGTGAGATTACTGCCTGGAGTGATCATTGCAAGAATACGTGTTGTCATCAGCCTATCAAGGTCTACTTGGTTCTTGAACTTACCCCTGAAGATCCTCGATCTATAGTTCCTGCTCATTATTGGAAATTTCTAGATGTCTTTTCTAAAGAACGTGCTGAAACTCTCCCTCCTCATAGAAGCTATGATTGTGCTATCGAACTCTTGCCCGGCACTTCGCCTCCTTCTGGACGTACTTATCCCCTCTCTGAACCAGAAAATCAAGCATTAGCACAATACATTGATGAAATCCTTAAAAGGGGCTTTATAAGACCATCCTCCTCTCCTGCGGGGGCAGGGTTTTTCTTCGTAGCTAAAAAGGAAGGCTCACTCAGACCATGTATCGACTATCGAGGATTAAACAAAATCACTGTAAAAAATAAATACCCTCTACCTTTGATAGCTGAATTACATGATCAACTCAAGGAAGCTACGGTGTTTACCAAATTAGACCTGCATGGGGCATACAATCTCATCCGTATCCGCGAGAATGACGAATGGAAGACGGCATTCAATACCAGATATGGCCACTACGAATACTTAGTGATGCCCTTCGGCCTATGTAACGCCCCCGCAGTGTTTCAGAATTTCATAAATGATATCTTCCGTGATATGTTATTGTCCCATGTCATGATATACTTGGACGATATTCTAATCTACTCCCGAGATATCCAAGAACACAGGATTCAAGTAAGACAAGTACTCCAACGCTTGAGAGAACATACGTTATTCGCCAAAGCTGAGAAATGCGAATTTGAAAAGAATAAAATCAAGTTTCTGGGCTACATCATTACAGAAAACGGCCTCGAGATGGACCCTGACAAAGTTCGGGCTATTGAAGACTGGCCACCTCCCACCAACCTAAAAGGCATCCAACGCTTTTTAGGGTTCGCCAACTACTACAGAAAATGTATCAGAGACTTCTCTAAAATAGTATCACCCATAACAGCTCTCACCAGAAAAGGTGCTAATCCTAAGACCTGGCCTCTCCAAGCCACCCAAGCCTTCAAAAAACTCAAAAAAGCTTTTATTACAGCTCCTATACTTCATCGCCCAGATCCTAAATTACCTTTTATTTTGGAGGTTGATGCATCAGAATTCGGTGCTGGAGCTATTTTGTCACAGAGAGATCAAACAACCAATCGTATTCATCCTTGCTCTTATTTTTCTAAAATGTTCACATCTGCTGAATGTAATTACGATATCGGTAATAGGGAACTACTAGCCATTAAAATGGCCCTGGAAGAATGGAAACATTTATTGGAAGGCACAATTATTCCTATTACCATTCTGACCGATCACAAGAATCTCCTTTACATTGAGAAGGCTAAAAGACTTAATCCCCGACAGGCCAGATGGGCAATATTTTTTACCTGATTCAATTTCGTACTGACCTACCGTCCCGACTCCAAAAATAAAAAAGCAGATGCCTTGTCACGAATACATGAACGGGCTACCTACATTCCCAAAGAGGACACGATTCTCCCTTCCACTCAGATCATTGCGGTAGTCTCTCCAGTACTGTTACAACGGATTTCCAGAACTCAATATCCTAGACCGAAGGGCCTGCGATGCCCCCCTGGCCGTTATTTTGTCCAACCTAGATTCAGAACGGCTGTACTGTCCTGGGCGCATGACTCTCCCATCGCCGGACATAGGGGAGTCGCCAAAACACTACATTTCTTCTCCATAGATATTTTTGGTGGCCTACCCTCTCCCGTGATGCCCGTGATTACGTTACTGCTTGTGCTAAATGTGCTCGATGTAAGACACTCAGAACCAAGCCCTATGGTTTCTTATGTCCATTGCCTGTTCCTAAACAACCCTGGTCCCATATAGCTATGGATTTCAAGATAGGTGCTATATATAAAAATATGGATAAGACATAACAAATAATACCTCTCTATCAAAGTTTTATGCCAAGCACATTTCACTACCATCTGTAGACATTACTACAGAATGAATATATATGGCTGTCATAGATACTTCAGACGTGGCTCCCTAGAAATAAAACAGGGGTCTCTGATAGACTTTACAAAAAGTTTTATTCCATCTTCATAGAGAAAAACATGAAAAATAAAACTTAAGAGTAAGAAGCCAGATAAGTAGTATTTTTTGCATTTGGTACACATAGATTCATTAATTTATCTAATGAATCTTTAAAATGCAGCATGCAAAATATGAGTGGTATTGTTCATATGTGGAATTTAATTAGGGTAGCATAACAATTTTAACTATACAAAAGGATGATTTAATAACATGTCTAAAAAGCATTGTGTTATATACATAGTGTATCTGAGAGGCAGAAAACTCAATATGCAAAATCAATAAGTGACAAGCAAGTATGCTGCTAAACAAAAGGTTAGGTACTTCTGCAGATGAATTCCTAATTAGTTAAACATTATTAGGCCATAGATTGTGTATAGAGCACATGCCATTTTACCTCCATAAATGAACACTTTTAATCAATGTATTTGCAGTTATAGTGAAGGATGCTCTATTGACATTTATTGCTAGAAGGACTGGAAGATCCCCAAGGTGCTGCATCTCAGCAAATTAGGCTTCTAATTAAAGGCCCAATTGTATTTTTCAAACATTTTTATCCAAATTATGACATAGTTATGTCAGTAAATCTCTACTTCTAAATGCCTATTAGGAGGGAGAGAGATATGTGACAAGACTGGATGTGGATTACCATTACTGCACTACAGGTTTGCAAAGGATCCTTTCCCCCTATTGACTATCGGTCATGCATAATAGATTGTTGTACCCGGCATCCCTGAATTATATTTAATAATAAATGCAAAGAAACTATTTGTTAAACAGCTGTAACCATAACATATGTACTATGTCACTTAATTTACATGACTTTAACCTTACTCTTAGCTGAGTTTGTCTAGGACATAATCAATGATTATTGTGGAGGAGTTGGGCCCACAAGCCTCTAAAGAAAAAAAAATAATGCTTTTAGGAAAAAGTGAGACTAGTCTGTAGGATCAAGGTCTAAGCCATGTTATGTGGGTCACAGAGCAAGGAGTTATGGGCAAAACGGCTGTAAAATATCTTATGTGCCATTGGCTGGAGAAATGGGATGCAGATCTGGCTGGGTAAACCATCTTTTAACTTTGGGTTTACTGCTGTGGCCATTTGTTCCACTTCCAAGATATAGAGACTGAGAATGAGTTTCAGTAATGTATCACCTGAACATACCTTGTACTGTGAATGTAGAGAATAAAAAATGATTGAAAATGAGCTCTGCATTGAGTTAGCAGAATTGCAAGCAAATGCATAAATTAGGAGAACAGTGTGTTTTAAATGTGTCTGTGGAGTCTCCTGTTTCAGCTGTGACTTCATATGCAAATTACACATTTTCCATTCAAAACTAGAGTTGAGCGGACACCTGGATGTTCGAGTTCGGCAGGTTCGGCCGAACTTCGAAAAAATGTCCGGGTCCGTGTTCGAACTTGACCCCGAACTTGACCCTGAACCCGAACTTCATTGAAGTCAATGGGGACACAAACTTTTGGCCACTAAAATGCCTCTAAAAAAGTCATGGAAAGGGCTAGAGGGCTGCAAAAGGAAGTAGAATGTGGGTAAGAGTAGGACAGGTGAACTGCAAGCAAATGTGGATAGGGAAATAACTTAAAATAACATAAAATACATACAAATACAGCTGAGAACATAAATCTAAATCTAAAGCATGGCTGCAAGGAGGATCAACAGAATTATCCATTTGAGAGAGGGTTGGAGTGCAGGGTATTCTCTTTCAGTTTATACTAAGTGACCCATAGGTTGAGGAGGAGGTGACCGTGGCGGTGTAGGTGGAAGCGGCACTGGAGGAGGAGGAGGAGGTAGCCAACACTGTTTTTTATTTGTTTTTTTTAAATTGGGGTAGCCCCCAAAATATTGGGACATATAACACTAGAAAACAAAGAATAAGTGCACTTATTGAGTGCACTCATTGAGTATAACAATGACTGGGTGAGGCAGGTATAAATGTCTATTCTGCACAAGGTAGAGAGAAGTCTGGTGGGATCCATGCCTGGTTCATCTTAATAAACGTGAGCTTGTCCACGTTGGCTGAGGACAGGCGGCTGCGCTTGTCTGTGATAACGCCCCCTGCCGTGCTAAACACACGTTCAGACAATACACTGGCTGCAGGGCAGGCCAGCACCTCCAAGGCATAAAGAGCAAGCTCAGGCCATGTGCCCAATTTGGAGACCCAGAAGTTTAATGGGGCAGACCCATCAGTCAGTACGTGTAGGCCTGTGCACACGTACTGTTCCACCATGTTGCTGAAATGCTGCCTCCTGCTTAGACGTTGCATATCAGATGGTGGTGCTGCTTGTTGTGGCGTGCTGACAAAGCTTTTCCTCATTTTGGCCATGCTAACCCTGCCTTCTGAGGTGCTGGCGGTGCCCCAGCTGCGTTGGCGACCTCTTCCTCTGCCTTCGCCTTGTGCTTCCATTGAGCCCCTGGTGTCATTTTGGAATGCCCTCAGCAGTGTGTCTACCAGCGTGCGCTTGTAGTCGCGCATCTTACGATTACGCTCCAGTGATGGAATTAAGGACGGCACAAGTAGTAAGCACAAGTTAGAATGTGGGCAACTCGGCAGTCACAGGCACTACAGCATGTAGTCGCTCATGTGTGCCAAGCTGCCTAGAGGCAAGGACAAGCTGTTCTCTGTAGGAGGTATATCATCTGTGTCCTCCATATCCCCCCAGCAATGCTCCAGTGATGCCCACGAGCTGCGTTGGGTGCCACCCTGCTGTGAACATGGTTCCTCCTCCTCATCATCATCATCATCCTCATCCTCCTCCAAAACTGTGCCCTGGCTTGACAGTTGTGTACCTGGACTATGCTGGTACAGGAACCCACCCGTCAAGCCACTTGTGAATGACTGGCCTGATAATCGTGGATATGACCCCTCTTCTTCCTCCTCCTCTTCCTCCTGTGCCACATCCTCTTCCATCATCGCCCTAAGCGTTTTTTCAAGTAGACATACAAGCGGGATAGTAAGGCTGAGAACGGCGTCATTGGCACTAGCCATGTTGGTGGAGTACTCGAAACAGTGCAAAATGGCACACAGGTCTCGCATGGAGGCCCACTCATTGGTGATGAAGTGGTGCTGTTCCGCAGAGCGACTGACCCGTGCGTGCTGCAGCTGGTACTCCACTATCGCCTGCTGCTGCTCGCACAATCTCTCCAGCATGTGCAAGGTGGAGTTCCACCTTGTGGGCACGTCGCATTTGAGGCGGTGAGCGGGAAGGTCTAAGTTACGCTGCAGCGCAGACAGGCGAGCAGCAGCAGGGTGAGAACGCCTAAAGTGCGCACAGACGGCCCGCACTTTCTGTAGCAGCTCTGATATATCTGGGTAGTTTTTCAGGAATTTCTGCACCACCAAATTCAGCACATGAGCCAGGCAAGGGATGTGCGTCAAACCGGCTAGGCCCAGAGCTGCAACGAGATTTCGCCCATTATCGCACACCACCAAACCGGGCTTGAGGCTCAGTGGCAACAACCACTCATTGATCTGTTGTTCCATGCCCGTCCTCACCTCCTGCGCGCTGTGGGTTTTTTCCCCCAAACATATGAGTTTTAAAAGAGCCTGCTGTCGTTTCCCCCTGGCTGTGCTGAAGTTGGTGGTGAAGATGTTACGCTGACCGGATGAGGAGGTGGTAGAGGAGGTGGTAGAGGAGAAGGAAGAAGCTGAGTAGGAGGAGGAGGAAACAGGAAGCAAAGAGAAATGCCCTGCAATCCTCTGTGGCGGAAGGACATGCGCCAAACTGCTATCTGCCTCAGGCCCAGCCGACACTACATTTGCCCAGTGAGCAGTTAGGGAGATATAGCGTCCCTGCCCGTGCTTACTGGTACACGTATCTGTGGTTATGTGGACCTTGCCACAGATGGCGTTGCGCAGTGCACACCTGATTTTGTCTGCTAATTGCTTGTGCAGGGAAGGGATGGCTCGCCGGGAAAAGTAGTGGTGGCTGGGAACCACGTTTGGGACAGCCACCGCCATCAGGTTTTTAAAACTGTACGTCTCCAACAGACGGAATGACAGCATTTCAAAGGCCAGGAATTTGGAAATGCTGGCATTCAGGGCCAGTGTTCGTGGGTGGGTAGGGCCATACTTCCTCTTTATCTCCAGTGTTTGGGAGATGGACAGCTGTGGAGATGCTTGGGGACGGTGGCGGACGTTGTGGCGTTGCTGCCACTTCCTCTAATTTCTCGGTGGCAGGTGCCACTGTGACTCCAGAGCTGGAGGAAGAGGCCAAGACAGCAGCAGAAGAGGAAACAGGAGGAGCCTGAGACGTTTCTTGGGTTTTGAGATGCTTACTAAACTGCAGCTCGTGCTTTGCATGTAGATGCCTGGTCATGCAGGTTGTGCTCAGGTTTAGCACATTTATGCCTCGCTTCAGGTTCTGATTGCACAGCTTGTAAACCACTCGTGTCTTGTCATCAGCACATTGTCTAAAGAACTGCCACGCCAGGGAACTCCTTGTAGCTGGCTTTGGTGTGCTCGGCCCCTGGGTGCGGTGGGCAGTAGCAGGCGTACTGTCTAGGGGACGGCCGCTACGGTTTTGAACCCTGCTCCCTCTTATGCTGCACTGGTACCTCTTTGCGACCACCGCCTCTTGCTACAAACTGGACACGTCACTCGCATGACCTTGATTCCATGTGGGGTCTAGGACCTCTGCATCCTCCACATCATCTTCCACCCACTCCTCAACCCTGCCCTCCTTGCCGGTCTGCACACTGCCGAAAGCCACAGCAGTTGCCACCTGTGTTTCGTCATCATCAGAGACGTGCTGCGGTGGTCCTTGCATGTCCACATCCTGACACATAAGTGGTTGTGCATCAGTGCACTCAATCTCTTCCACTTCTGGGGCAAGGCTAGGTTTGATGACCTCGCCAGCAGAGTCATCAAAAAGCAAAAGAGACTGCTGCATGACTTGTGGCTCAGACTGCTTGGCTGATTTGCAAGGGGTTGAGGTGAAACACAGATGGCCATGGGCTGCAGATGTCAACTCTGAGCTTTCAGCACTGGACTGGGTGGGAGACAATGTGAAGGAACTGGAAGCACTGTCAGCCACCCAATCTACTATCACCTGTACCTGTTCTGGCCTCACCATTCTAAGAGTGGCATTCGGGCCTACCAAATAACGCTGAAGGTTCTGTCACGTACTAGCACCTGAGGAAGGTGTTTCACTTGTGCGTGTAGCTGGCACAGATCGACCACATCCCCTACTTGCAACAGGAGCTCCACCAACACCAGCAGCACCACGACCAGGGCCACATCCCTTATTTGACGCTCTCCTCATTCTTTGCGGTCACCCACCAAAGTAACAGATGGTTTATGTCAGGCGACAATGTAACCGCCAATAGTCAACAATTTTTATTTGTATTTTTTTTGTTTTCTTGTTTATCGGACTGCAAGAAATGCACTGCAAGACGTAAATGTACTATTTAGCACCCAAAACAATTCGAATTTTTCAAAGTGCGCTGTAAGCACAGTTTTGGACTGTTCTATTTGACTCTCAGATATGAAGTGCACCGCAAGACGCAAATGTACTATTTACCACCCAAAACAATTCGAATTTTTCGAAGTGCACTGTAAGCACAGTATTTGACGTTTCTATTTGACTCTCAGATATGAAGTGCTGGCTACAAATGTACTATTTAGCACCCAGAACAATTAGAATTTTTCAAAGTGCGCTGTGAGCACAGTATTGGACTGTTCTATTTGACTCTCAGATATGAAGTGCACCGCAAGACGCAAATGTACTATTTACCACCCAAAACTATTAGAATTTTTCAAAGTGAGCTGTAAGCACAGTATTTGACGGTTCTATTTGACTCTCAGATATGAAGTGCACCGCAAGACGCAAATGTACTATTTAGCACCCAAAACAATTAGAATTTTTCAAAGTGCGCTGTAAGCACAGTATTTGACTGTTCTATTTGACTCTCAGATATGAAGTGCACCGCAAGACGCAAATGTACTATTTAGCACCCAAACAATTAGAATTTTTCAAAGTGCGCTGTGATCACATTATTGGACTGTTCTATTTGACTCTCAGATATGAAGTGCACCGCAAAACGCAAATGTACTATTTACCACCCAAAACAATTAGAATTTTTCGAAGTGCACTGTAAGCACAGTATCTGACGGTTCTATTTGACTCTCAGAAATGAAGTGCACCGCAAGACGCAAATGTACTATTTACCACCCAAAACTATTAGAATTTTTCAAAGTGCGCTGTAAGCACAGTATTTGACGGTTCTATTTGACTCTCAGATATGAAGTGTACCGCAAGACGTAAATGTACTATTTAGCACCCAAAACAATTAGAATTTTTCAAAGTGCGCTGTAAGCACAGTATTTGACTGTTCTATTTGACTCTCAGATATGAAGTGCACCGCAAGACGCAAATGTACTATTTACCACCCAAACAATTAGAATTTTTCAAAGTGCGCTGTGAGCACAGTATTGGACTGTTCTATTTGACTCTCAGATATGAAGTGCACCGCAAGACGCAAATGTACTATTTACCACCCAAAACAATTAGAATTTTTCAAAGTGCGCTGTAAGCACAGTATTTGACGGTTCTATTTGACTCTCAGATATGAAGTTCTGGCTACAAATGTACTATTTAGCACGCAGAACAATTAGAATTTTTCAAAGTGCGCTGTAAGCACAGTATTTGACGGTTCTATTTGACTCTCAGATATGAAGTGCACCGCAAGACGTAAATGTACTATTTACCACACAAAACTATTAGAATTTTTCAAAGTGCGGTGTAAGCACAGTATTGGACTGTTTTATTTGACTCTCAGATATGAAGTGCACCGCAAGACGCAAATGTACTATTTACCACCCAAAACAATTAGAATTTTTCAAAGTGCGCTGTAAGCACAGTATTTGACGGTTCTATTTGACTCTCAGATATGAAGTTCTGGCTACAAATGTACTATTTAGCACGCAGAACAATTAGAATTTTTCAAAGTGCGCTGTAAGCACAGTATTTGACGGTTCTATTTGACTCTCAGATATGAAGTGCACCGCAAGACGTAAATGTACTATTTACCACACAAAACTATTAGAATTTTTCAAAGTGCGGTGTAAGCACAGTATTGGACTGTTTTATTTGACTCTCAGATATGAAGTGCACCGCAAGACGCAAATGTACTATTTACCACCCAAAACTATTAGAATTTTTCAAAGTGCGCTGTAAGCACAGTATTTGACTGTTCTATTTGACTCTCAGATATGAAGTGCTGGACGCAAATGTAATATTTAACACCAACAAATTGCAGTATTTAAAAATGCCTAGATGTTGACCACTGAGCTAACAGAACAGGATTAAAGTCATGCAGTTGCAAGTGCACTGCACTCTCTGTGGTACTGGGCTCAGGGCAGGGTACATATATGTAGTATAGCACCAACTAAAATAATCACTGTCATTTGAATAATCGCTGTAGTTTGAATAATCGCTGTAGTTTGCAGATTCAACACCAGAATTTTTTTCATCTGTCCCTCACAGCTGCAGCATCCTCTCCCTACAATAAGAAGAGCTCATGTGATGTGCGTGTTTGTGACTTCAGCTTATAAATAGAGGCTGGGTCACATGCTGCACTGGCCAATCACAGCCATGCCATTAGAAGGCATGGCTGTGATGGCTTCTAAGGGCAAACGAGTCTAACGCTTGTTGATTGGCTGCCCTGCAGCCTTTCAAAATTCGCCATTAAATCGCCACACCCCGAACTCCAACACGGACATACAGTGGAATGTCCATGTTCGGGTCCTGGGTCCAAAAACCATAAAGTTCGGTACGAACCCGAACAGTGCGGTTCGGGTTCGCTCAACACTATTCAAAACCAATTCATTTGCATATCAAGTCACAGGTGATATCATAAACAGGAGACTCTACAGACACATGTAAATACATTTTTCTCATAATTTATGCATTTGCTTGCAGTTTTGCAAATGCAGTGCAAAGATTATTTAAAATATTTTTTTTTCTCTACTTGCACAGTAAAAACAATGTTTAGGTGATACAGTTAACCTACAGAACAAAACGTTTTTTAAGCTACCTTATTCTAGATTTAGAATTAATCAAACAGTTAGCCAAACGTGGTTTAGTGTGTACTAACATTGAACCAATGGATATTTTGAAACTTGTCTGCAGCCCCTCAAGCCAGTAAACATATGCTAGAGATTTGCTAAGGACACTGAACTGCTATTATGTGATGTTTGAGTATATCATGGCAGTATCATTCCTGTCAACCTTCTCTCTTGGTTGATGTCAAATGTGTGTCAAAGATTTCTACTGGAAACAGAGGTGTTTATAAAAAATACTAAATATCAGATGGTAGAATATGCAACGTTGTATTTGATATTTCAAACAAATATTACATGTAAAGGTTTAAACTTTTTCTGACTTGTGACTCTTAAAGGGATTCTATTAACCTAAACATTGCTTGCACTGTCAATGTAGAGAATAAAAAATGATTGTTACCATTGTGTTAGGTGAATTGTATGCAAATTCATAAAATGATAGACTTCTATGGTTTGTAGTGTCTCCAGCTTATGATATCATTTTGTGGCTTGACATCAGGTAGCTTACAACTCATCCAGCTAGAACATTTAATCTTTTGGCCAAACCCACAATTAATCTTTGGCCAAACCCACCTAGTACCATTCACACACTGTTACTACCACTACCTTCCCTCTGACATCTTCACTCCCTTATGTGTTTCATGTACCCCATTCTATGTAGATTGTAAGCTTGCAAGCAGGGTTCTCTACCTCATGTATCAGTCTGCTCTATTTTGTGTAACTTAGTATGTAGTTCCCTTCTGTGCTCTGTAATATATGCCATATAAATAAATGTATTTATGCTTTTTCACCATTTTTTTAATTCTCTACTTTCACAGTATTAGCAATGTTTACGTCCCTTTAATCTTTATTATGGCAAAACCTTTTCACACCCAATCTATTTACTATGGACAAATTTGACAGTATCCTCTGTAAATTTACAATAGTCCTCAAAGACCCTACTAAGCAACTACTACACTTACAAGAGATTTACTCTACTTATAGAAACATAGAATGTGTCGGCAGATAAGAACCATTCGGTCCATCTAGTCTGCCCAATTTTCTAAATACTTTTATTAGTCCCCAGTTCCCTATCTTATAGCTAGGATAGCCTTGTGCCTATCCCACGCATGCTTAAAATCCTTGACTGTGTTTACCTCTACCACTTCCGCTGGAAGGCTATTTCATACATCCACTACCCTCTCAGTAAAGTAATACTTCCTGATATCACTTTTTAATCTTCGTCCCTATAACTTAAGACTATGTCCTCTAGTTGTGGTAGTTTTTCTTCTTTTAAATAGAAAAACTACCACAACTATAGGATGTCCCAGCTATGTCCCTTCTAAGCTTAAAAAATAAAACAAACAAATAATTAATGATAAATTTGAGGGAATTTACCAAAAACTAGACTAGTGAGAGGTTTCCTTGTTTAGCTCCTGGCATATGTCCCACAGGAATCAAGGGGATACTGCTCTACAGACCTCAAGAACTCTTGAGTTGTTCTGGAAATTATTCACTAGCAATAATTTAACTAGCGCAAACACCTAAAATGGGGGACATGCACATTTCCTAGCAGCTAAAATGTATCACTTAAGGGATAAAGTAAATTTCTGCAAGGCATCTTTAGTGCGCATAATTAAGGGTGCATTTTAATATGCCAAAATGGCTGCATGAAAATCTCATTCTAAACATATCAAATTTCAATTTGAAGTTAGGCTGCAGATGTTAGTAGTGTTTATAAACCATTAATCTTTGAGAAAATATGAGTAATACAACAGAGTTTGATTAGAATGATTTTCTTTTCTTGTAGTTTTATACCATAACAAATATAAACAAACATAATTTTATTTAACACCTTCGCGACAATGGACGTGTCAGGCATGTCCAGCCGGCAACTCTGTTGTCAACAATAGACGTGCCTGGCATATCCTGCAGTGGAATGAGTGGTTTTCATGATCAACGATCACGAAAAATGTTTTGAAAGGGCTGCTCTATTGTATTGTTGAGGCATTAAGCTGCACCGACATTTTTAATCTAGGGCACCCACGATTGCTCCATGGAGTGATTGTATGTGCCATATTGGAGGAGCAACATATAAATGGCTGCTGCCCTCTTGTGGGTAGAGTGTCAGAAGTGAAAAAAAAATTCACTTCCGTCGCTCTGATGCTGTTGCTTGACTGCCCCTAGAGGCAGTCAGCAACATTGCAATAAAAAAAAATTAATTAGCTAAAATATAATGTTAGGGTTATAATAATTGTTATGGTTACAATTAAATTAGGGTTAGAATAAAGTTAGGATTAATCTTAGGGTTAAGGGTAAATTTAGGGTTCAGCTTGGAGTCAAAAACCCCTATTTTTGTTTTTTGCCCTATAACGAGCAAAAAAATGCAAAAAAACATGGAAACAAACATATTTCAGAATTCAGGACAAAATTTAGAAGCTACTTAGATGGGTTTTTTTTAACCCCTTAGTGACAAGACATTTTCACCTTGACTTTCCCTTGGTGACAATGGCTGTTTTGACATTTCTGGGGTGTTTGTGTTTAGCTGCAATTTTCTTCTTTCTCACATACTGTACCCACACAAATTATATGTTGTTTTTATCGTAATAAGAAGGGCTTTCATTAGATACCATTATGTTCATCATATCTTATAATTTACTACAAAAAAATGATAAAATATGATGAAAAATTTAAAAATACCCACTTTTTCTAACTTTGACCTAAAATATAATTTACACAAATAAAATCATTAAAAAAGACCCCATCTAAATAGTTTCTAAATGTTGTCCCGAGTTCAGAAATATGCATGTTATCATATTTTTTGGTATTTTTTGCGAGTTATGGGGAAAAAGCCAAAAATAGTGTTTTTTGTTTTTTTCCTATATTGACATTTTGACCCCAACCCGAACCCAAACTTTAACCCTAACACTAAATTTAACCCCAACTCTAACCCTTATGCTATCCCTTAATATGTTTTAATTTTAATTTAATTTTAACCCTAAAGGCTAATCTAACTATATAACTAGTTTTTAGCTAATTAAATATTTATTTTAATTTTTTAACATTGCTATGCTACTTAGCGATGTCTAGGGGCAGTCAAGTAGCATATTCAGAGTGACGGAAGTGAATTTACTTTCACTTCCGAAGCTCAGACCACCAGAGGGTGCTCCATCAATATGGGTCCCACGATTGCTAGGGCGATGTGGGTGCCCCAGATTTGAAATTTCGGTGCTGCAATAGACCAGCACTGTTAAAGCGGTTTTCGCGATCATTGATCGCAAAAACTGCCTGATTCACCGCAGGACGTGCCCGGAATGTCCATTGTCGGGAACGGAGTTCCCGGCAGGACGTGCCTGACATGTCCATTGTCGTGAAGGGGTTAATGATTGTATTTGTGTAAATTATTTTTTAGGTCAAAGTTAGAAAAAGTGTTTTTTTTTTAATTTTTCATCATGTAATATGATTTTTTTGTAGTAAATTATAAGATATGATGAAAATAATGGTATCTAATGAAAGCCCGTCTTATGATTATAAAAACAACATATCATTTGTGTGGGTACAGTATTTGAGAAAGAAGAACATTACAGCTAGACAACATTGTCACCAAGGGAAAGACAAGGTCACAAGGTCATGGCACTAAGGGGTTAACAACCAGAACATATACATAGTAGAAAGGAACCTGCCATTATGAGATGTGTCATAATGTAGAAAGCAAACAATTTCTGTGTCCATTTTTATAGACTACTGTTAATTATTGATGGAAAAATAACTATTATTATTACTAGTATGAGATGCAGGTGAGGTGAGGTGAGATGAGATGAACATTTCTTCAACATTTAAACATGTAACACTCTACTATGCTGGCCCAATTAAACTCTTCTAACAGGAGGCACTCACCAAGTGTGTCTCTAAACAATGTTAGTTTAGTCAGTGAAATGAACTGTTCAACTCACCATCTCACCTCAACTAAACTGCACCTAACCTTTAGTAAATAGTTCCCAATATGCTGACAGCCTATAGTTTCAACTAGAATCCATTACATTAGCCACCTGCATGTATTATAAAAGTAAAAAACAGAAGTAACAGGCTACAAGTTTTACGCTACAAAACCTGTGCATTGCCTGCAGCTTATAATCAATGACTCAGCAGCTATTATGAATAAAAATGGAGTGGAACAATTTCTTGTAAATGGTTCAATGCCCCTTTTTAGTAATCCATGACTCAAAGCTGCAATGTTCGCTGACATCCCTCACATTAGGTGGATTAGAAAATGTGAACATTATTCTGTAAGGTTGCCGCACACAGAGCATTACACTTGTAAAATATCTAATGTCTGAATGCGTTACCGATGGAGAGGGTGCTTTATAGATGGGAATCAGCTCTACATTGCAATCCTCAGCTTATCGTATTACAATCAATGAATTGCAGAATGCCACAGGTGTACACTGGCTGAACAGATGGAAAAATGTGTTTTTGTCGGGGGCTCATTAGTATTGATGGTTTCTTGGCCCTAATGTTTTTGTCCCAAGGTGCACTTGTACATCTGTTACATATTCATAAACTAATATGTGCTGTGGGAGTCATTCATGGCTTAGAAAATGCAGTTTTAAACATTTTGGTCTGCAAACCAAAACTGGGCCTGTGTTAGTGTATTTCAGACGCTAGAATCCTGTCTTTTAATACCCACAGCATATTTTTGTAACAATGAAAAGGGAATGTTTTTTTTTTTTGTAATCCACAAACAATAAAAACACATACAATTTACCTCCACTCTTTATGGGGCTTTATAATGTATTTTTCTTTTTTTAAACAAGACATCCCGGTGATTGTGTGAATTATTCGACCACAAAATATGCAGCTCAGATTCATTTGCTTAACTGCATTCATGACAGTGGCAGCACAGGCTCTGAATGCAAAAGAGTAAAATGCCAATAATCAGAAGCAGAGAACAAAGCTCTGGGCCTCATTTTGAAAGGGATTATTCAATGTGTATGGAAAGGGGTGATTTTTGTCTAAATTAAATCTCTATCCCTGACAAGATAAGATGACAACCTTCTTGTTTCACAGATAAAATAGCAGCATATCTTCGGTAAATCAGTTCTTGTGAGATATATATATATATATATATATATATATATATATATATATATATATAAATATATAGATAGATAGATAGATAGATAGATAGATAGATAGATAGATAGAGTGCCTAAAATCAAATTGTCTTTTTATATATATATTCCATTGATGACTGTGTCTCTACATGTATACATATCGATGTATATATAAATGAACAGACACACAGATGGATAGGTAGATGGATTTGCTTCCCCATTAAGGCAGAGACATAATCAGGGACATTTTGGCGTGCCTTTCTAGTTACAGGCTCAAATATTGTACATATAGTGTATATTATATATTTCCCCTTCTCTGTATACGTATATATTTTGATGCAGGAACAGAGTGGTTGGCTTGTTCAAAAATTCTCATCATTATTAAAGTAGGTTGTGCATTAACATGATAGATCCTTTCAATTATGCTTTGTCAAGCCAAAACCAAAGCGAAAATCGTGTTTGTCGAAATAGAAAAAAAGAAGCGATTTAGGGAAAAAATATTGTGTACGGCCAAGACTACCACATTGTATAAAATATATGACACTGGATAGAGTATAGACTTAAATTAGTATAGAAAATATAGCAAATACTGCAAGTCCATACATATCCTTTGGCCCAAATGACATCAATAATAATGATACTGCGCAACAGTCAGCAACACAGATCTTGTTTTGTTTTTTTTAAATCTGTGACAAACAATGACACACACAGATACCGTGCCTTTTGAAAAGGTCTTGTACATTCAATTACTTTAGCACATCCATTTAAAACACATTTTCCAAGAACATCCCTATTTGAACAGGTGGTATAATCAACCCAAAACTGGAGGTGGGACTAGTAGCCTGCAGAACAAAGGAACAAGTATGTTGTGTTTATAGTACTGAGTTATAGCACTACAAATTATGAGTTTATAAAAAAACAAACAAATAGAAAATAATAGCATACAAAGAAAAAAGTATATATTAGAACATATTTCCATAATACAAATACTAAAATAAATACAACCTTATACAAATCCAGAAAACAAAAAAACACAGGTTAATTAGGAAAAAAGAAAATTATCAAGGTGCAATATTTATATCTGATATAAAGATTAGCACTGGTCATAAATCAGTAACGCATATAACGGTCTTGATTTTTTACCCTTGTCAGAAAAAGTTTTTCAAGTAACTATTTAGGGATAGTAAATAACACATTATTCTGTGCATGAGTATTGCAAAAACATTCAGTAACAAATTATCTGTAAAGAGTCTCCTAGGCACAAAGGTAAGCCATTTTAATTAAGGATTCTGTAAATATTGGCACTTAATTAATGTCACTTATACTACTAATGTGCTGTTGTTGTGCTCATACTTCAGGCACAAACAATTATTATGTTTATTTTAGTTATTTGAAGTAAAAATAATACATCAGAAAATACTGGTTTGTTTAATGTGGTTGTGCGTGTATGTTACAACTACAAAATGAAGGCAAACACTCGATTGTTTATTATTTCTATTGTTGCACTTGACATTGAGCATTATAAAGCTACGCATACAGGTATAATTTTTTTTGGATCAGATTAAAACATGCATATTAACAATGCAGTTTTACATGCATTCAAGTGGAGACCAAATGTTAAAGTAAAAATAATCATAGCAGATATTGTTCTTTGGAAAAAAATGAAAGCTGTAAAAAGTATTGGTGATATTTTAACTATAAAAATAACCAAGTGATGGTAAATCTGAATCTCCATTACTTTGCGTTGTAAAGAATTTTGTAACTCAAAATGTTTTCCTGTTTTGTCTCAGCAGATGAGAAATTATAAAGACTAATACAACAATTTAACGCTTCAGAGAAACAGTGTATATCATTACTCCTCTGTAGCCAAGCACACTAATTAATATTTATTGCACCTGTCAAACCAGTAGCCGTGGTCAATCCATTGCCTCAGCAGTTCAATGGGAGGCTGGGCTCCATATTTCTCCTTGGCAGGCATGTTTAGGTCATCAACAAAGACAAAGGCTCTTTTCCCCAGTGGAGCACCGTAAACCCTCTTCTTTCGTCTGCAAAATTAAACCATTAATTTAGTTCATGTTAATTTACAGGCAACTTTTACCAGCAAGCAAGAAAAAAACAACTCTTCGTGTGTATCCTAAGTTACATCATTGTTAACAACAAGAGATTTTCAACAATCTACGACCTCTAGTTTTATCAGATGTGCCTTAAAGGTCATATAACACTGTGAGGCCGATGGTTATAAATCCACATGGAATTTAATCAAAGGTGGCAGGGCATTCTGAGGTAAATAAGCTTTCTAAACTATTCTAGCTAGAGCCTTTGTTAAATGCTGACAAGAAAAAGTGAATAACAGGTTGTGGGATTAATCAAACTATAAGGAATGTAACAAACAAACTTTGGCTTATCTGACAACACAAGGAAAGGTTTTAATTTGTAAGCCTTAAGTTTAATTGTTTTTCTGTTACTTCGGTGTAGTTCTAATATTAAAGGAGAGATACTTTTAAAGCTGTATGTGCAAAGTATATTCTTTATATAGTATAGGTATTTTCAATCTTGTTTTCTTGTAACTTGTCTTCAAGGCGGTAAACATCAATATATGTGTTTAAAGAAAGATGCCTAAAGGGAATTATAAAACCTTTTTAGCTACACAGAGCTCTTTAGCCATTAATCAAAAATAATACTTATAATTATACTTAGTATAGTTTGTGTAGTAACTTTTAAAATGTTTCTTTACATTATACTTAAAAGGTGCATACAGAGGTAAGTAAATAAATCACAAATAATCTATATATCTACAAATTAATTAATCTCCATAGTCTCACAGCATCCACATATGTATATTTGCCTAACATAGTACAATAAATGTGCCCCCTACCAGGTGCTGTAACTGGTAAGAGGAGAACTGCCTTCATCCCTGAACAACAATTTCCTCAAAGAATAAATGCTGTCAGCAACTCTGGGACCAAGCACACGCATAATCTTATTAAGCATGTCCTAATGCGAAATGCGTTAAACATCGCTTATGCCTTATACTATCCTGACAGCAATTTATGTTTTTATAATTCTAAATGTTGCAATAAAGGAGCTTATTTTTGAAGATTTACAGTTTGTATCCCTCTTGTTTCCAAAGGTGCTGACACTATATATTCTTTGGTAATTTTATATCTGCTGTCACATTATTATTTTACACACTTGTGGTCAAATTAAAATGTTAACAATGTTCATGTGTATTTAAATGTCACACACCGATGTATAATTAAATATTTTGCTCTTTCTGTATGCTTTTCTTCTAAGATACTAGACCCATGGTTGCTCGGTTGTAATTCTCCAATTTTTAGTTTAATAAGCATAATGTTACATTTATGAAATAACTTAAGTAACCAATTTACAAAGGAATAGTCACAATGCTAATTAAAAAGAAATCTCAGAAGAAACCTAATTAAAACTCGAGGGCACTTAAGGAAAAGATGTAATAAATGCTATCACTAATGATGGACTATGTGGCTCATAACATTTCTTTTAGTAATGTGGAAATATATGTTTTTATTTAAATACACCAAAATATTGTTTAATATTTGAAAAATGTCAACAAGCTACGCTAGCAATAATTGTAATAACTGATCAGCCTAATTTTCATCCAACATGTAGCATATACAGTTGTAGCCTGTCTACAATACCATAGAGTTCTGATCTTACTCTAAGCAAACAACTCCATGCAAGTGTTTGCACTAATTTCCCATTATCCCTGTTTGGGAATATGCCTTTTATATCCTTTTGGAGGTGAAATTCCCTATTCACCAGCTCTATCCATATTTTATAGCAAAGCAAAATTATGAACCAAGACTACTCATAACTACTGTCGTATAAAAGTCTGTTAAAGATGAATATTCACGTTCCTTCAGATAGGTCTCATATTGTTCATATGTTTCAGTACCTCTGTGTATAGTTTTGCTGGTAAGCATAAAGCACTATGACTACTCTAATACCACAAACCAAACAAACATATTGCACACAAAATGTCCCTTATGGTAAGAATTAAACTGTATTATTTATGAAGTGGTACACATTAGCATGCTCATCACAGTATGTGGAGTTTCAGTGTAATGCCATTGATGTTGTGAGCAGAGGCAACTTATGCAGTTTTCCTTGGACCAACATAAGTAAAATGTAAACATTTGTTAAATGACAGAAAACCTATGGTAAATACGTCCTAAACACCCTGCAATAACGTTTACTCAGACAGAAGCCCACTTCTGGAGAACAATTTGTATTATGCTTCATTTGATTTCTCCATGACAGACAGCTGGGAAAAATCTTTGCTAATATATTCATGGTCCTATACTGTCCCCAGTATGGTTTATGGAAGTGCATAATAAAGCCTGACTGTAGCATTTTGAGCTCATAATTGTTCTGAGGAGTTTTATTCTGATGGATTTTTCAATATGTTACCATGAGCTAAAATATGACAGATATGAAGGATGAAGGTAGGTCATGAGATAAATAATGCAGGAATAGTACAGTAAATGGTAAAGACCTTCTGCAAACAGCTAGTATTCTGTGCAGAATACAGGATATAATGCACAACAGAACTAGGAGAAAACTGGGACTGAGTATTTAAGTTTTTGAATAAGGTGGCCAATATAAACATTATGAAAAACTCTAGGGTTGCATTACTTCATTTAGAATGGCCCTCACTTAATACAAGTCAAGTGGCCCTGACTATTCCTAGCTTTCTTGTGGCTAAAAAGCTGATAGCTAGAACTTGGAAACAGCCAAAAGAATTCACCAACAATCAGTTAATGAACCAACTTGAGTATCAGCTAAGAATGGAGAGGGGAGTAAGTAAGCTCGGTAACAATGGGGCAAAAGACTCAGGGAAATGGGAACAGTGTTTACAGTGGCTAGACCGCTGGAGGCTGGCAGATTAGAACCTCAGACCCCGTGGCCCCACTAATTGAATAACATAGACAATAGAAGGTGAAAAAGATGAAAAAGATGGGCATGATCCCTCACCTTCCCCCCACCACCCCCTTAATTCTGAAAACCCGACAACTCTGCACATAGTTATGTCTATTTTTGTCCTTTTTCCTTTCTTCCACCTTTTTTTTCTCCTTCTTTCTTTTCCTTTCTCATTTTCTCTCTCTCTCTTCCATCGTTGTATATTTATGACTATATAACCATTTCTTAAGGAATTATTATTGCTGATGTCATTGCACGACTCCATACATTGTCTTGATAAGAACATTTTAGAGGTGGGGAGGGAGGGGAGGATAGGTCTATAGTATTGTTTGTACTGTATTGTCTTTTGTATTTGTTATCTTCTTTTTTATATTACTTGAAGTAAAAATAGAAAAAACAGTAAAGAACCATTTATATTAAAAAAAAGATCTAGGAGAAAACTAATGAATAGAAAAGCAATATTACAAAACAGAACTAGAGTAGAGGAAAGAGCTAATACAGGAGGAGCTGGGATGCAGGCCATAATTAGTACAGAGTGTTTGTGAATGTTAAAATGAAGAAGGTAGTATGTCACTACAGATATTACTGGTATACAGCAAAGTTAAAGAGAAAAAAGGGGGATTGGGAAAGATGTATAAAAATCATGGAAGTACAAGGAAGGAAAAAGGAAAGTTACGTTACACAAAGAGATACTAACCACCAAAACATGAAAAGGTTTTATTTGTTTTTATTTTGCATTGTTGATTTCAGATATTTATTTTGTTTTTGTTATGTGAATTTGTGTGACTGTGTGCCTCCATTTAGTGAAGTATAGTGTTTTTTGGGTTCCACCCCATAATGACATTAAAGCACTAGTATCTCACTATGGGACTGGGGACACAGAATGCAGTTTATAAGTCATACCCATAGACTTGCACTGAATGGGAGGGTAATGTAACTATTACATCACAAAGGGGCAGAGTTATAATCCTGTTTGATCAGTCCAATCTCCTCTCTCTTCCAGAAAGATATACTTTTTGTGCTGGAAGGCAAGTACAAATTAAAAAAAGTGCACACAACCATCTAATCCAGCCCACTAGTGATACACAGGAGCCAGTAAGATATGTGCTGGAAGATTTTGGAGAATGTTGCATCATGGGAAAAATTCACAAAATGGATGCATGGATAGCTAATTTATTTTTAATTTTGTATGCAATTAATACAAATTTATAAAAACAATGAACAGTGGCATATGTCTTATAAATGTGTTTGTTTTAAATGCACAGGTAATCTGGTTACAGCTTATGTAAGTGGTAGTGACCCTTTAAGTTATTTTCTAGAAGTTTCTGCCTTGATAAAAAAATATAGTGCCAGATAGAATCTTCTAACAAGTACAGATAATGCAGGGTCTGTGTGGATAATTGTGAATATTAATTCATAAAAACACAGCTCACCTAGTCCAGTATGCCTAAATTAAATGCACTCTGATCTGACATCTTATTAATAAGATATTATTAACAAATAATCCAATATGTATAAATACAGACATTGGGGTTGCATACATTTCTCTATCGATGTTTTTGAGAAACACACTAGAGCCATCACTGGAAAATCACACAATCCTAACATAATCATAATAATATGTGTTGTTTGTGTTTTATAAGTCAAATTATACTTTTTTTCAGGCGTACAGGGACACGAAAGAAGAAGTATCTATGAGAGTGCACAATTACAATTAAATACATGTTTAAATAGAGAAGGTACAGAAAAGTAATTACTTGAAGCAGCATCGGGAAATTAGATAAACCACCCAGGAAGTATGGGGGAAGTTCAGATAACAATTAACAGTCAGCAACCTGTTTATTAAAAGACCTTGGGTCAATAAGCATATCGCGCAAGGTTTATCTGAACAACTAAGAGCCAAGAGATTGTTTTAGAATGAAAGCACACTGCTCCTGTTATTAGACATGGGAGTTTTTTTTTTAATGTTGGATCTGCAAATTCAAATTGTTATTATTTCTTGAACCCTAGTATAAAGATGACATCTAAAACACATTGCACAATCCCACTGTGCAAACCGTGATCAATAATCCACTTCTAATGTTTTGTTTATTTTATGAATGGATGGATATTAAAGTTGACTTGTCACTTAAACATTTCTTTGCACATATCTGTTTAAACCAATATTATCCAACAGATTAATATTATTGTCATGTAACTAACGTGGACATATTACTGCTTTTATTGTGGAAGTGGCCAACTTTGTCATGTTTGCTTGCCTACAGCAGTAACTAAGGAGGGAAATCTCAGCAGAGCTGAATGTTCCTTGCTTAGTGCTGTGATAAAAGGAGGAAATGATGCAAAATGCCCACGGTACTGAGAGAAAAAGAAGAAGAAATATAGGTGTGCAAAAAATCTGGTGAATCGATTTAAAAGTAGTGGTATGTGATAGTTCAAACAACATTTCTAATTTCTAATGAGAAGTCCACTTGGCTGTACCATTAGCATGTTTTAATTAGGCAATTGCACCACACTAACACTTACCTTTACATGACTAATTGCAGTTGTTACTGACTACCTAAACGTACTTAAGCAACAAACCTTCACACAGTGCAGAACTGTGCCCTAAGTCTCACATAGACATTTGACTCCTGTTTTAATACCACTTTAAGGGATGGGGCACATCATCGCGGCTCCTTCCGCGCAGCCTCTTCACCGACGACTCTGCACCGCAAGACAGCTAGTCGCTGGAGATTTCATCGCAGAACATTTCATCGCTAAAGGTAAGTATTTTAGCTATTTTAGTTTATTTTAGTAAGGGTGGTTAGAATTAGGGTTTAGGGGGTTAGAATTAGGGTTTAGGGGGTTAATTTTAGCATTAGGGTTTATTGGGTTAGTATTAGGGTTCAGGGGTTAGTATTAGGGTTTAGGGGGTTAATTTTAGTATTAGGGTTCGGGGGTTAGTATTAGGGTTTAGGGGGTTAGTATTAGGGGTCGGGGGTTAGTATTAGGGTTTAGGGGGTTAGTATTAGGGGTCGGGGGTTAGTATTAGGGTTCGGGGGTTAATTTTAGTTTTGGGGTTAATTTTAGTATTGGGTTTTGCAAATCATTTATTAGGGGGGTTATTTTCTTTTTACTTTTACATTTGTAAGAGCTGACAGTTCAGCACTGAACTGTCAGCTCTTACATAGCCGCGGCCGCGATGAAACGGCCGCGTTATTCTTCATTGCTGACAGTTCAGCGTTCTAACTGCCACGCTGAACTGTCAGCGATGAAGATGCGGCGAAGAAATGTCCTAGACCCCCACTTTAATACCACTTAAACTGCATTTGGTTAGATGCCAGGAAAAGGAGTAAATTGAAGTGGTGGATGTCGAGCCTCATGTCAAAATAGCTCTGTTTTAAAAACTAATAGTATACAATACAGTAAAAGTTTGGTTTATGATCTATTTCTCCACATATGAGATTAGGTGTAACGAGCAACAGTGTGAAGCACTGTCCATTTAGTAAGCCAAGCCCGGGCTAAAAAAAAATCAATAAACAAAAGCTACCACTGTATACATTTAACGTAATAAACAATACACATATAAAAAGTAATCAGTATAAATTGGAACCATATCCAAATTTTGCAATAATATATCTAACACATTTATTATCTCTTATATTAATACAAGAATGATTTACAGTATTCATTGTCGTTATTCAGAATAGTTCCCTATTATAAGCCTTCTTTAGAAAGCACAGTTTCTCTAAAGACAGTGTCGCGTTTGGTAGGAACTATGCATATTAATGGAGATTAAAATATGAATGTGCGCTAAATAATTAGTGAGACACTTAATTATTTTGCCACCAAGCTCACAGCAGTGATAATTTAGAAGGAAGCAAACACATCCTATAATTCTTAACATTTATCATCCATGGGGCATTTAGCGAGAGTATTATAACAACAATAAAAAAGTGTGATTAAAGAAAAAAAAAAACATCTAGGAAACAATCAGTTCTGATTTTCCTTTATTAATTTGTCATTTAAATCTAAGAGAAACAACAAAAGTTTCTTCCACCGCACCTCCCCTCTATGGCATAGTTATAGTCAGTTTTGAGTTGTTTCTGCCATTGTTGTGCTGGCTAAATGCCATATGTCACTTATTTGGAGTGCAGCCTGACAGAATATAGTCATATGGGAATATGGAAAAATTTATTTGTTGTCATCCTGCCACTTCCAACAAAGTCTACAGCGAAATGAAAGACCCTCAAGATATGAAAAGAGAATGTGTCGAGTAAACATACAATGCCTGTCTAAATCTCTTCCTGGTTATGATTTGCGTTCACTTTTAATTTAAGAAAACAGAGGCTTTGGACAAATAGATCACAACGAAGAATAAAGTAAACAATCTATGCCATGTTATGTAATAATTATTTGTTAGATTGTTTGTGTTCTTTCAAAGCAGTATCCATCATTGTAAATAAATATAACATTTTGAATATGAATGAAAACCTACTTATTTAAAATAATAACATGTTCCGCAGTCAATTTACTGTTGTCTTTATTCTTTTTGGGGGATAGTAAATGTATAAGGAATTGAAGTTTTCAAATAAATATTTCAGTTGTTTTAAAATCATGTCAATAAAAGATGTAAGAACCATTCAGCACATCTAGCCTTATCATATGCTGTTTCTAGGATAACCGTATGCCTATCACATGCATCCTTAAAGTCCTTCACTGTATCAACCTCTACCACTTCTCTCTTCTTATTTTAAAAGTGCTTTCATCAGAATAATACAAACTAAATTATATTTCTTCGTTAAACACAGATATATCTAGATTACACTACCCTGATTTACAATTGTGGGTGAATTGTCTCTATTTTCCTTATTATTTTGCATTATCTTATAGAGGTCAGTAGATCATCAATTTCCCCATTTACACTGAAGGCATTTAAACACATGGCTGATATCTAACAAATTTAAAATTGTATAATTAATTTACTACCATGATGAATAAAAGGAAATTGATTTTCCCTCCTCCTATTCTACAAGTTTTTATGTCACTGGAATAATATAGGGTTTCATGTTTCTACAGGTCTTAAACATCGTAAAATATACTGTGACAGCAGATAAGAACCAACAAGTCATCTAGTCAACTCATTATGAGCTCAAATTTATTTGGTAAGAACCAACTAGTCATCTTGTCAACTCATTAAAAGCTCAGATTTATCTGTTTGTGGGGATAGCACTGTGCACCGTTCAGGCCTACTTGAATTACTTTACAGTGTTTATATTGGCTATCATTAAAATAGCCGAATTCCTCCCAAACTGAAAAATAAATTGAAAAAAATATAAAGAAAGAAAGAAATAATTATGATCCCCCACCCCTATTAAAAATGGGTCTGGGAGCCGTGGCAAGTGCGGTGTGATTGGCCCAGCTCCCATAATAAATAAATGAGGCCTTATAAGGTCTGGGGCCATTGAGCAGGGATGGGTAGTTTTTAGGGAGCTGGGAGCATTTGCCCAGCTAATATGCTCATATCTGATTGGGAGGGTTAGAATTAAGTGGTTTTGCTGGTTCCAAGCCCTACAGCCTCAATTTATTTTGGTGGCAGAAGAGTTTTTAATTTATTTATGGGACCAGTGGAAGTCCACTATGTAAGAGGTAGAGATCCTATTTAAGGTCCCCCCTGATCCCATGTATAAACGAGGGTCTCTCTGGGCCAGCACAGAGAGAGAGAGAGATAGTTGCGACCAGATCAGCCTGCCTGCTCCCCATGGAAGCATGGCAGCTGCTGGTCAGAGGATAAACTGGCTTAAACTGTCAAAAGTACATGCCAGTTTATCTTCATAGTTGGGGCAATAATAATATAATAGAAGCACAAATGAAAAATAAAGTTTAGTTGTCCTTTAATTAGGTGTAAGTTGTCAAGTTGCCAAGTAAACCCCCAAGAGTTGTTGACATTTTTTATTCATCTACAATTGGTTCAGAAAGCAAAACTGTGATTGGAGCTTAGACATTTCGTTTTAGTGGATACAAATAAAATAGAATAATCAAGCTTAATTACTGTGCATATCATACTGATTTAACAAGTGTGTTTTTTACATCTCAATCAGTGCAATTAGCTCCGATAACAGAATAAGTATTTCTAACTTCCTTCCTTTATATACAAACTATGGTTAAGTAGATAACATTGGTTTCATAATTATGATAAAGGCTTGATAGATAACAATTTAGTGACTAGTCAATTAGCATGAAATAATGCCAACTATAGTTGGTAATCATGGGTGCGAACCTTTGATAAATGTTTCCAAATGTTCTGTGTCATTTATTACTGTCTGTTTTATGGAAGTAGAACATTTGAAAAGAGAACATAACTTATATAGAAATAGCACAAATTACTGCAGAAACCATGTGTGCAGTGCCAGAAATGTTTTTAATTTACTGTTTTATTAAAGCTAAGAATATATCAACAAACTGTAATAAGAATTTCATAAAATATAATTAAGCTCTCCGTACATTTCAAAATTAGTCAACATGTAATTTAAGTAGTGTAGACAATAATACTTTATTATCCATAAAATACTTTAAGACATCAAAGTTGCTCTGTTTATAATATGGATTTGTTCAAACTTTTATAGATATTTAGAAAAGACATATGGCTGATCAGTCCTGGGTCTTTATATACAATCTGACTTTACTTTACTAAAATTGTCATTGACATAGATATTTGTATGTAATGTTTAAATCAAGCTCATTCACTACTTGGCAATAATGAATGCCTCAAGTTATATCTGCATTTACGATGTTAACATCTTACTACTAAACTCAATTTCCAACTCATCAATAAGTAAATTAGGCCTTAGAGAAGAGATTAGGAACTTTATGATATTCCATAAATAAAATATGAAAAAAAAAATATCAGAATAAATGTAACTGTATATTTCATACAGTAACCACTTTTTCTCTCATATGGATATAGTGGTTGATCACTTGAGACCAAGTGTGATGGAGGGGCAGGCAACTGTTGGCCAACGGGGCAAAAAAGATTTAGCTATTCTTAGTGCCACTTCATCACTTACATGATATCATCAGTGGTAGACACACATAGACATGCAAGACAGAATTGCTGACAGAAAACATACAGAGACTGATAGGCAGATAAGACAATTGTATAGAAAGATCAAAAGTAAAAAATGGTGCAGCCCCAGTCCATTGAGCGAGATTAGAGATAAGCCCAGGGGGCAATTGCCCTCCTTTCCTTCAGGTGTTACTGCTCATGGGAGATTACTTTTGTAACTATGCAGTGATAGGGTGAACATTGTGGGATTTGGGATCAGTTTCTCACCCTAGTATTTGCGGATGAATGTTATGCTGTGGAAGGGCTTCATTTGTGCAATAGGGAAGATATATGGCAGGACTGGTACATTATGATAATGAGGTTTGATTATCAAAGTATGATAGAATTATCCAAGGGTACAAATTACTGGGTCTAATATTTTCATTCAACATTTTGCTGCATGCACAATATTTTTATTAATAAATTAATTACCAAATATTAATTCTCATTACACTACAGAACTAAAAAAGGCAAAACACAAACCATTGTACCAATAACTTAGTGTCACAGTGAAATTCTGGCTTACACTGCTGAGTATTTGTTTCAATGAATGAAACCCACACATATCTATTGCATGAATAGAAATATAAATAAATACCTCATTTTTCCTTAGCCACATGACTGATAGTATTATAACAAGTTAGTATTACATAAATAATTCCTGAATAGAGATGTCCATATTAAAAAAGCTATTTAAACTACTCTTGTAGTTGATTGATATTTTTCCATCTTTTAGTGCAGTTAATGCATTCAGATACATTTGCAAGCTATATATTTTAATGCCTTATAACAGATGGAACACATTAATGAAAGTTACTACAGCCGTGCAAGGGGAAAAGAACATTCATAAGATCACTGGTTTAATGTTCTGAGTGCCAGAAGGTAGCACATCTAAAAGATTAAATTCATTATTGGTATTAATAGTCTACCTGTACAATAACATACACCTATCAATCCAACTTACAAAATGATGTATGAATGTGTATGAATACATTTTTTTTAAAAATCCATAATAATGGAGAGCACATCAACTGCTTCCAAAAAAAAAAAAAAAATACCCTGGACAATTTTTGATCTCAAAGATGGTCCTTTTGCCCTCATTGTGTTTGAAAGTGTGCACCTGCTGCTTTGATCTTTCTCTAGCAGATGGCCTTATTTCCTATTAAGATACAATTTACTGATTCATTTTAATATGCTATGGACTATAGAAAGCCCAGGACCAGATGTCTATGCATTCTCACATGGAACAGGGTTTTTTTTTCTCCAGAAGAAAAAAGTTAAAATGACACGTTTTCCTGAATTGTGTTGTATTTCCTGCACGGTATAAATCAGAATATTTGTCAACAACAACTACATTTTTTTTTGCCTGCTTATAAACAGTATGGAGAGACACATCAGATTTCATTTGTTCTGTCAAACACCATAGCAGAGTGCTTAATATTATTTTGTGGAGTTGCCTCTGTGGAAAAAAACGAAACATTACCACATATTTGATTTTAATTAAAACTCAGGGTACCTTTCGAGTTTTGTTAGGAAGATGTCTTGGGTCTGATTAGCTGAAGTCTGTACTGAGAAGTTAATTTGACATACAACATGTTTTTCTTGAGGTAACTGTCTCAGGAAGCTGTTTGTAATAGCTGTCTTCCCAGTGCTCGTGGGGCCAACAAAAAGTATTGGCTTGTCTTGAAGCAGCAATGTCTCCAGGAAGTACATCTGCATAACAGTCCCAGGGGTGCTCACTAGAATGTCATTAAGCTGTAAGAAAAAAAAAAAGAATTGAATCAACAATGCAGATAAAATATTTTATTAATAATCTTTGTTTGTAGAAATTTAATAATTCTTAACATAGAAACACAAAATGTAACTTGACTGGTAAGTAATTGTGGAGCTGAAAATATTAAGTCATAAGAAACTCCCTTTATGCGATAGGATCACAAGTTCTCCCTCCATTTTGTAGCAAAATCTAAACTTTGGACATACACTGTTGCATTTATTTTTAACCCCTTCCTGACCGATAGTACTTTGGTCCTTAACAACTAAAGCACCATGGGCGTCTTTCTGTTCCTGGGTGCCGATCACAAAGTGATCGGCAGCCAGGAACATCCAGGCAGGGACCCGATCAGGGTCGCTATAGACCCTGTCGGTCCCTGCCAACATTCGGCGATACTTTGTGATGGAGACATGCCCGAACCTGGAAGTTCGGTCCCTGCAGCGGGGTCCGCACTAGGCACTAAAAAGTAGGACGGCATGGAACTTCCTACAGGCGGGAAGGGGATAAGAAGGGTTAGGCAACTGTGACCTTTTGCTGCCTGAAAGGGCTGGGAAGTAAAATATGTACATTTGATGCTCATACTCAGCCCTAGTCAGTTTTGGTCTTTACAGGAAGTAATCCAATGGATACTTACTAGTGTTGAACGAACCCGAACCCCACTGTTCGGGTTCGTACCGAACATTACGGTATTCGGACCCTGAACCCGAACACGGACATTCCACTGACATTCGGTTTATAGACTTTCGGTTTATAGAATAGCAATAGCATTACATGTATTCCATAAACCGAAAGTCTATAAACCGAATGTCTTTTGGTTTATAGACTTTCGGTTTATGGAATACATGTAATGCTATTGGCTTTCTATAAACCGAAATAGAGTCCCCATTCATAAGAAATTCTTATTTTTAATCGTTTTTTAAAATGTCTAGGTGGGTTCTGGGTAAACTCGGTAGCATAGCAGCTCAATTATGCTTCTGTGCGATGCTTACATTAGTGAACAGTCCAGGTTCCGATGTCATTTTATTTTTATGTTGTAGTCATGGATTTCTTATGAGGAAGGCTATCTTTTAAAGATGCCTTGGATAGCAAATTTAGGTAGCAAGGTGTGAAGGACACTGAAAATGATATAATTCTATTTTTATTTGTTTAGTTATTTGGTTCTGGCAGCTTGTGGCTTAAGTAATTCTTTAGTCAACCTAATAATAATGAAAAAAAAGTTTGGTGACGGAGACAAATATGAGGATTTTTTTCAAGACAATATATTTTCATATTCCATTACTTGGAAAAACATTTCTTTAATTTACATTAGAAGATTTTGTTTTTATTTACTGAGATCAGAGTCTCCCACTAGCAAAATCCTTGCTTTGGAATGAACAATTAACTTTGTTGATTTTCTAGATTAATTAGATTGAAACAGAGGAATGATCAATTTAAAAATCAAAGAATGAAACCAGCCATCTGTCTTGTACATGTATTCACACTCATAAATTTATCATTACAAGTCTGTGTCTGACTAAAGAACAGCATTCTCCCTGCTTTTAACCCCTTTGTGACTGGACTGTTTTGAAAAATGTGTGCTTTCACAACAAAGTTTTTAACATTTCTATGGTGTTTGTGGTTAGCTGTAATTTTCTTCTTTCTTGTTTACTGTACCCACACAAATTCCAAATTGGGTTTTTTTCAGGATAAGAAGGGCTTTCCTTAGACACCATTATTTTGATTATATCTACAAATGCTAATAAAAAGATTCTAATATTTGTCCCGAGTTTGAAAATACTCAATTTATTTTGTTGTTGCAAATGTTAAGGCAATAAATAAAAGTAGCACACTGTTATCCTTTCTTCAGCATTGAAAAGTTACTATTTTAGCCTTGACCCTAGCCCTGGCTCGAGTGTCTCAGGACCATGCCAGTTTTGAACCAATGCCATACAGCGATCAAAACAGTATGACTTGCCAGGAACTTCCCTAGTCACCAATGGTTATTATGGTTAACATAGAAACATAGAAACATAGAATGTGTCGGCAGATAAGATCCATTCGGTCCATCTAGTCTGCCCAATTTTTTTTGAGTACTTTTATTAGTCCCCCGTTCCCGGTCTTATAGCTAGGATAGCCTTGTGTCTATCCCATGCATGCTTAAAATCCTTGACTGTGTTTACCTCTACCACTTCTGCTGGCAGGCTATTCCATACATCCACTACCCTCTCAGTAAAGTAATACTTCCTGATATTACTTTTAAATCGTTGCCCCTCTAATTTAAGACTATGTCCTCTAGTTGTGGTAGTTTTTCTTCTTTTAAATATACTCTCTTCCTTTACTGTGTTGATTCCCTTTATGTATTTAAATGTTTCTATCATATCCCCCCTGATACGTCTTTCCTCCAAGCTATACATGTTAAGATGCTTTAACCTTAAGGGGTTAATGATTTTCACACTGCATATATGATGTTATTTAGGTAGGGAACAGTCTCCTAATTACACTAGTAACTACAGAACAATAGAAAAATAATATTAGAAAAATCAATTTAAGACATAATATAGGAATGGACAATTATAACCATCTATACCAATTAGTACCATTCTCTGTACAGAGAACATATTCAGAGACTTTATAGATGAGAAGTTTGTTGAGGAGGACTGAAGGAGTGCATACAGTCAGATAATGAGTTTTCTTAAATTTTGGGTTTATACTGTAGAAGATGTGTTGAATGTTCACTCTTATGGGTCTATTCACAAAAATTTGACTTTGGAGGTTTACTTTCATTTTGAGACTAAGTCAACTACAAGGTGTCGAATTTGACTTAGTCTCAAATGTAAGTAGACCTCCAAAGATGAATTTTACTGAATACACCTATTATTTTATTAGATTACTAAAGTGACCACAAAGAGATTTATATAAATGGTTATGTTGATATATTTTCATTATCCTAGTCAAATGTTCAGGGACTAGACCTTTGTATCCCATTAATTGTTCTCTTATTTTAAACCTCAGATTCAAAATAAGTTTTAACAAAGATTTTAGGCTTGATTACCATGAATAAGGCAAAGGAAAAATAATCACTAATACAGGGGTGTCATACTATGTCTCACACACTCCTCCGGCCAATCTCTTAACACCCATAGTTTTATGGGAGATGCACCCAATCAGCACTTGTCAACAGTACTAGACACATGGCTATTGCATTGATGGTCTATTTCATAATACTTCTCCTTTTTCATCCTTATTAGCATCTTCTAGCACAAGCAGTGTGTGGCTCAAGGGTAGACTCATGATTTGCCTACAGAACAGGCATTATTTTTTAACATCACATACAAAAATACAGTATATATATTATATTACTTAGTATATAATTATTTTCTAAAAATAGACTTTGCTCTGTATTTTGAATTTTGGCATTAAGGTGGAATGAATCAAGAATTTTCACACAGCAGAACAATGAAATTGAGATTAAATTGACATAAAGCGTTTTAAACTTTATACATAACTGCATGAGCTGACATAAATCTAATTGTGAAACTGACCTTCCCAGCTGAAAGAACAATTCATATTAACTTCACTGGTACTAGTATGTGCATGTTTTGTGAGATGCATATCCTTAAAGGTAGTGCAAAAAATAATCATCTTATTTGAGACATAGATTTTGAAACAGCACTGAGAGAGGAAAAACTTAATGGGAGATATGTATGCTTTCAATGAAACTGATATTACTGTGATAACAGTAATATAATTATTATATATAATACCTGCCTAAAAGTTGGTTTCTGGAGTATGTTGTCCTCCAACAGCTGGCGAACAATAGGTTTAAGGTATTATTTAATATCATTAACACATGCAGTGCAGTCCAGTAACAACATGTGTAAAACATATGGCTAAATTGAAGTAAGACCAATGACTTAATTCATGAAGATGAGGTTGTTTTTAAACCAGTTTGCAAAGATTGTTTACATTCAATGTTTTTTCTTATTGTTATTTGTAAAGTATTGTGATTACTTAATGCAAATTGCCTAGCCAATTCACATGAAGTATATTGTCCTAAATACAGTATAAATAGAAGAGAAAAATAGATTTTGGGGGGGTATTTCTTAGAATGTGGCATATTATGAGTTAATTGTTTGTCTGCCCAAGTGGCCGATAGACAAACTCAAGTAGGATTTGGAAAGGCAACTAGAATGGTCTTTTTATAGAACTCAAGCATGCTTTTTGTGTGTGATCATTCAGATGTCCAAGATAAGAATTAAGATAATTACAATTCTCATCTAATGTTTTTTTTTCCTTTTCTTGAAAAATTATGTGTCATTTCTTTGTTGCCCCCGTCTATAGAATTGGAAGTATTCTTGAAAGGATAACTTTATGACGGATCACTAAAAAAAAATTTTTTAACATTGATTGGTGAAGCAAATTTTAAATTTAAAGAAAAACAGAATTAAAAAATGTATAGGTAATTGACTGAAAGGGCATTGTACTTCAATAAATTACTACCTAGTAATATCACTACCTACGAAAAAAGGAGCATGGAATGGTGTCTAGCTGGTTTCCCTGCAGCTGTAAATATGTAAAAAATGAATGCCTAAATGTTTACTTAGCACATTAATATATTCATAATGCACTTGGCATACTAAAGGTCTTTTGTACACACACTTAAAACATAGCCTCAAACTTCCTACAGTCCAAAAAACATCTCCCATCCTAGATTAATTGTCCATGGAAGTGCTCATAAATTTTAATAGAGTGTCAGGCAAACAAACCTGAATGTCCAGTAATAAAATCTTTAATAAAACTCGGATTTGCGCTCTTCTTATTTTCTAATGGGCTAGAATCTGAGAAATCTATTGTATTTGGAAAACAAATGCAAATTAAAAGTAAAATGTTACCCAATCTTTTTCATCCATAAGAGGAGACAGATTATATTTATTAAAACAACTTGGGTACCAACTCACTTTTATACATAATTGCTACGTTTTGCATTCTACTAGACATGAAAATTCCAATGTTGAACTTCAGATCCATTTTTTTGTTATGGTCCATTCCCTTGTTTAATAAACAGCAAAAAAAAAACAACCTATACAAGTGCAATAAAAAAGATGGAACAGTTGGTGCAGTCAAGGTGGGGCTATGATGGAAGAGGCAACGTGAACGTGAACTTGCAGGTAAGCATTTCCAAGACTCTTGGAAGTTGGGTAGAAGGCAAAATGACGTGTGCCTGCTGAAGAAGTATCAGAGTTATACTCAGAGTAAATGTGAAGCTGGAAAACTGAATATGAATATAATGAAGTGCTTGTTAAAATAAAGTTGAGGATTCCTCAACATTTATCACATTGCTCCACAGATCATTGTGTCTTCTTTCATGACCTACATTCCTTCATGGGACTTCATTCTCCACTTGTGTTTCTGGTTTAGAAGCACAAATAAAAATATCACTTATACTAATATGAGAATAACATGTTCTTTTTAAGATGCAGCCATTTTATCTTCTGACCTGCAGCTTCCATATTTTACATGCAGGCTGATCTGGTGGCAGATTGTCACTCACTGTTAATGCAGTGAGAAAACGTTGATTTTACACAAAATAAGCCAAGGGGACCGTAACTGTCAGCATCCATCAGTTAGACACTGTTGTATTGAACTACATTTGTGATGTGAGTTGTTTCAGTGTGCACCGCTGTGCACCATTATATGGTGCTGCACATCGCTGCACATCTTTGTAATGTTGTTAACTGTTTGTTATTGTATATATTGTTTGTAACCATATATATCTCCTTTGTATTTTATGATATTTTGTTGTATGGAGTTGTAAATGTTATCTATTGCTATTATTGCACATTGTTATGCAAAACTTTAATGTCATCAATTGCCTTTCAATTGCATATATTCTTTGTGATTATTTTTTTCTGTATGCTATGATACTAGCTATTATGTGTTGTATGGAGACCTATATGCTGTTCTTTATCAGTATATAGTGCTACATGCCACTATATATTATTGTGTTGTCTCTTCGTAATTATACATGTATTTCTTCTATACATCATGATTTATCTGAATCATCAATTTGTGGTTACCAGTGTATTTCACTTTATTTAGGATCTGGAATGTTTGCCATCTAGTTGTACTGCTCGTTATCTAGGGGTTAAAATGTTTGTTCACCAAAAAATCCCATAGTGATGACGTCGACGTGAATGAGAGGAGCACCCGCGAGCACCCGTGTTTGGCTAGTGTTTGACCTGTCGGAGCTAACTGATACAAGCCTCATGGCTTTTGGAAACCATGGGGATTCTTGAGACTTGATCTGATGCTGGTCTGCTTACCTGTCGGAAGGAGACTGCTGAGCGAAGCGCTCTGAGACGGGAGTTCCCCGTGAGCGCCCGATCATCCGGAGCCTACAGCTGATACCAGCTGATAACAGCAGATCCAGAGTGAGCGGACAGCCTAAACGGATCTGGCAGTGGCTGAGACAAAAGAAAATAAACCTCCTTGTAGCGAGCCTAATTTCAAGACTGTGCAAAAAAACCCAATAACCGCAGAGGGGATCAGCCTGGCAGACGGAAAGGACAGATAAGTGGCATCTTGCTGATTTTTCTCTCTTCTGTTTTTGGGGACCTTTTATTACTGCATTTGATTTAGGGCCAAAGTTAATATTATATATCACGAGGTGCCAATATCTATATGCAGAATAGGTAATCATGTAAATCTGAATTTTGGCGGACTATATCATATGGTCTGTGAGGATGATCAGGCCACATTGATTGCTGAGTCTTTTCTTTGTGACCTTCCACCACTACATGTTAATTGAGGGCCGAAGAGAACAGTGTATACCACCAGGTGTCAGGATTTACACATAGAAGAAGCACGTATACAAAAGTGAATCCTGGCTGACTATATCACATGGACTTTGGCTGATCTAGCCACAATAATTGTCGACTTTCTCCAGTGACTCTTTATTATTGCAATTGATTTAGGACTGAAACTAATCTCAATCACCTTCAGGTGCCGATTGCTACAGTGAAATTACGTACTAAGCAAAATTAGACTCTGGCTTATTAATATCGCAGGAACAATGAGGAGGACTGGGTCATAAGATTTGTTAATCCTCTATTTTGATTTCTTACTATTGTATCCGACTAAGGGTTGAAGTCAACATTATGCACCATCAGGTGTTGCTTATTATATCATAGGGATGGTGATGCTATTTTTACCGAAATGAATGCTGATTTACTCGGGTGACCGCCTACTACCGCATTCTGGTGGAGGGCTGAAGCTAACATTACATACCATCAGCTGATGCTATTTACAGACAAAATAAGCTCTCAAATAAGCATTCAAGCAAAATTACACTCTGGCTTATGGTACCACAGGCTCAGTAAGGCCGATTGGACTATAGAGACTGCTGTTTCTCTCTCCTGACTGTATTTGATTAAGGGCTGAAGTTAATACCATACATTATCATGAGCAGCAACATACTTGCAAAACAAACATTCATGCAAAATTGAATTCTGGCCCAACATTCCACACTGTCCGCCAGACTTACTGAGCTATACTGATCAAGGAACACCCTACCAGAAGCCCCCTGAAATATTGAGCTGGACTGGCCCTCATCTACCACCAGAGCACACTGATACCCGAGCATCATTGATCCCTAGAGATCACCAACCAACATATATTCTCCACATTTGGTGGAAAATAGGCATCGTCTCTCCACCTGGAGACTAGCTTCACCTACCAAGCTCACATCTGATACATACATGTAAATTGTCAACCCAAAAGACTCTATATTTCTTACATTAGTTTCTTTTAGGGCAAGGATAGTCCCAGTTTTAATATTGGGCCTGGTCCAAGCTCAACCCGATTTCTACCGGCCTAACACAAATCTTCACTTTATAATATGGCACCTAAAGTGGACAAAAAACAGAGACCAGACAAACAAAGAGAGGAAAAAAGTGAAATCAATCAAAAACCCGCCAATAAGTTCATTTTATTCACCACAGAGCCAAGCAGATCTTTCTATATTATCCGAAAAGCCAGCTACAGACCATAGCAGTGATGGTAGTATCCTGGATGCTGCTGGATACATTATACAGGTGGATCTCTTAACCGCTTTGGAGGTTCTCTATCAAAAGATAAGAAGCGATCTTGACCGAAATCTCGCAGAACATAAGGAAGAATTTCTTCATTTAAAAACTACTATTCTTTCACAATCCAATGAAATAATTATTCTCCAACAAAAAGTCAACGATCTACAGGAACAAAAAACAACAATGCAATCAGAAATCAACAAGATGAATCTGAAGATTGCAGATATAGAGGACCGCTCAAGAAGACAGAACTTAAAGATCAGGGGTATCCCAGAGGAGATTACCGATATTGATAGCTATGTGACTGATCTACTTAGGGCTTATATTGACCCAAAACTAATCAGCCCACTTTCAATAGAAAGGGCCCACAGACTTCCTAAGCCCACCAATCTCTCAGCATCAGCTGGTACTAGAGATGTGATTGTTTGTTTCAGAGCTCTAACATTAAGGAGATACTGGCTTCCGAAATGAGAAAGAACCCCGCTAAGGACACCAGATGCGTTTGACCACCTTTGCCGACCTCTCAGCTGCAACCAGAGGGTTCAGAAGGAACTTTTCCGAGTTGACACTGTGTTTAAGAAACAATAACATTTTGTACTCTGGGGGTTACCCTGCCAGACTCAGAGAGTCACATGGAGAGAGGAAAAATTTGTCTTCTTTGATCCAGACCAACTAAGGGCCAACATGACTAACTGGGGCCTGATGCAATAGGAGATGGAATGTGTCTTGTATATTCAAGGAGCGCTGGGAGGGAGGGAGACAGGTGACATCGATTTCCTAGTCCGTGTTGCTGCCCTACCTCTCCTCCTAACACTAGTTGATGCTGATTTCTCAATTGATGAGATCCATACCTGAAAGGGTTAATACCGGGATTTCAAAGGGATTTCAAATCCTAGGTATTATAGGGAAGGGAAGGAGAGGGGAGACAGATCTTAAGGGTAAAGGGGTATAACTTTTTTTTTCTCCCTATTTTTATTGCGGAATAATTGACTGAAAGCTTGATAGAAACTGATAAATGTCTGATATATGTATTCCTTGTACAATTTTATGATATAAGGTGCTTTCTGCTAAAAAAAATTATATTGATATAGACATATTTCGCACTTGAAATTCAATTATTATTAATCTTAAATGTTTGATAATGGGCCTTTTGTTTTGTTTTTACTCACTAGATTGAATAGGATTAAAAGGTTTGAATTGGTAGATTAACCCCTTCGTGACAAAGGACGTGTCAGGCACGTCCTGTAAGAAACTCCCTTAACGAAAAAGGACGTGCTTTAACGGTGCTGGTCTATTGCTTCGATGTCGAGGCAATAGTCAGCACTGAAATTTCTGCTCTGGGGCACCCACGATCGCCCCACGGAGCGATCGTGGGAGCCATATTGACGGAGCATGCTGCTCCGTCAATATGGCTATGCCCTCTGCCGGTCTGAGCTTCGGAAGTGAAAGTAACTTCACTTCCGTCGCTCTGAATATGCTACTTGACTGCCCCTAGTGGTAGTTAAGTAGCATAGCAATGGAAACAATTTAAAATATATATTTAAATAATTAAAAACTGGTTATATAGTTAGATTAGCCTATAGGGTTAAAATGAAATAATTTTTAGCATAAGGGATAGGGTTAAAATTAAATTAAAATTAAAACATATTAAGGGATATAATAAGGATTAGAGTTGGGGTTAAATTTAGTGTTAGGGTTAGATTTTGGGTTCGGGTTGGGGTCAAAAGGTCAATATAGGAAAAAAGCAAAAAACACTATTTTTGGTTTTTGCCCCATAACTCGCAAAAAAATACCAAAAAATATGGAAACATGCATATTTCTGAACTCAGGCCAACATTTAGAAACTATTTAGACGGGGTCTTTTTTAATGATTTTATTTGTGTAAATTATATTTTAGGTCAAAGTTAGAAAAAGTGGGTTTTTTAAAGTTTTTCATCATATTTTATGATTTTTTTTTGTAGTAAATTATAAGATATGATGAACATAATGATATCTAATGAAAGCCCTTCTTATGACGATAAAAACAACATATTATTTGTGTAGGTACTGTATGTGAGAAAGAATAAAATTGTAGCTAAACACAAACACCCCAGAAATGTCAAAACAGCCATTGTCACCAAGGGAAAGTCAAGGTGAAAATGTCTTGTCACTAAGGGGTTAAATAATGCAATCACGATATACACAAAACTAAAAATGAATTAGATGTGGGAAATCTGTTAAGATGGATTGGGGGATTGGAATACGAAAATAGAGATATACTGCAAGCCATCACTCTGATAATAGATTATGTTGATATTCACTCTTGATTATAAATTTGTTAATTGTTTGACAATGGGGTTTTGTTTTTTTTAACTAGAGGGGGAAACAGCGGGGGGGGGGGGGGGGTGGGGAGGTGGAAAGAAAAGGGAAGAAAACACTAACTGGACACAGAGATATACTGTACTTGAAGAAGTATTGTTCCCCTATCCCTCCTAGGAAACAAACCTAGAGGCTACTCAAATCAATTAAAGTCAATACTTGATTTTATGGTTCTAGTTTACAAAGCCATGGCTTAAATTAGTATTATTTTTTTTTCTCTTTTTCTCTTCCTCTCTCCCATCCTAGCACTTAAGAGAAAAGACAAATTTTGACTGTGATTCCGGTTTCATAATTGTTTTGGATTGGGGTAATGTGATCTGTGTGGGGACTTGGACGGGAAATTTTAAGGATATCATGTATGCGGGTCTCTGGTGGAGACTGTCCTGAGTCCTATCTCTCATATTGTACCATGGTGGGTTGGCTGGTCCGAGCACTACTGGCAGCATTGAGAGACGGACCTTAGTTCAGCAAACTCTTCGCTAGCCCTCCGCCCGACAGGATAGATGAGTAATTATAATTTAGCTTGTGAGTGCTCCTCAATCTTTCCCAGATGGTTCAGGGAAATGGGCCCTTCAGTGGCTTGGGAGTCTGTATCCCAGACTTTTTTGATGGTAGCAATGAATTTGACACGTATGTGGTATGGATGTGTGAGAAAGGTCGGACGAATGTTGGGTCTTTCTCCCCTTGGGTGGGGGGGCACGGCTGTCTCTTCCCGAGACCCCTTAGATGATACTTAGATTTGCGTCCATAAATTCACTGGGCCTAAATTCTCCCCATAAAAGGGCCTATCTATATAATCTGCTGATAGAGGAATCAATTGATATTGTGTTTGTGCAGGAATCTCACTGGAAGAGAGACCAAAAACAGTACTGGAAATATAAGAGATACCCGCATGTCTTCCAGTCCTCCCTCCGAAAAAAGAAAAAACGTGGAGTCGCAATAATAATAGCTGATAGACTTAAATTTGAATATATTTTCCATGAAACAGATCTGGAGGGCCGACAATTAATATTGATTTGTCAACTCAATGACATAGTATATATACTCATGAATCTATATGCTCCCTCTGATCACTCCAACCGTTTTTTTTAGAGTTGCTCAACAAAGACTTGGTGATTATTGGGGGAGATATGAATTGTATTATAGACCCGAAGCTAGATAGAAGCTCCCCAAAATGCTGTAAATATGATAGAGAGCTCGGACGGAGGGCAGATAGATTTGCGGATATACTTGCCCGGTTGAACTATTACGATGTATGGAGAGTCCTAAACCCAGACAGTAGAGATTACACGTTCCACTGTCTTGTGCACTCCTCATATAGGAGAATAGATTTTTTTCATGCTGGGCCCAACCCTGGACCGGTGTTTCCGGTCTCGGATTGGACCCATCACCTGGTCGGACCATGGAAAACTAAGACCATTGAATAGAATTACTAGAACACTCATTCAAAATGTACATAGATTGCTGAGAACATTGGGGTCCCTGGATAAGATTACATATGATACTCCAATAGGGGCGATATCCTTGATGATCCAAGATATGTATTTGTCTAGATGGGCAAACAGTGGTATACAATGTGTTTCTGATCTGTTTGTTAATAGTAGCTTCTGCTCTTTCCCAGATCTGCAGATTAAATTTAGCCTCCCAAATACAGAAATATTCTCTTATTTAAGACTTAAAAACTTTTTTGCAGTAATTGGGACTATCCCATCAGACTCTTGGGGAGATTTTCTTTGGACCATTGCTATTGCACCTGAGAAAATGGTCTCTAAGCTGCTTGCTCTCCTGGATAGTCTCCAAACCCAGATTAAACCCGGGGCAATGGTAAAATGGGAGAGAGATCTGTTACTGACTGAACCACTACAGAAATGGCACAGCACTTTGCAGGCCACTAGGAAGGCCACACACTGTGCAAATCTACAAGAACAATATTTTAAACTTATGTATCGGTAGTACCTGGCACCCACACAACTATATAAGTTTCACCATCTACCAGACGATTTATGCTGGAGAGGCTGTGGAGGCCAGGGGTCCCAGATCCATATATGGTGGGAGTGGAACTAAAGAGGCACGTAACCAACAAATGTCAGGAGATCTTCGAGCTGCCCCTACAGCTACTGCCCCAAACCTTTCTGCTCCACTGGGACATTCCTTACAGAGATAAATATAGCAGTATTCTGTTTATGAATATTCCAATGGTGACAAAAATCTGCCAGATACTGGCGAAGATCAGAATTACAATCCTGGTTAGAAGTAGAAAGGCAAATTGGAATTCAGGCCGGGGCTAAAAGATATTTTTATAGGAGAGATAAAGCATCCCGAGAGCAGTATCTTTAGATCTGGGCCAATTGGATATGATCGGAGGGGACACTGTGATATGGGAAATGACAAATTTAAACCAACTGGGGAGATGTTCGGGGGAGGGGACAGCAGCGCCCCCCCCTGCCGGGGGGGGGGGGGGGAGGACAGAAAGGACGATTTGACTGAATGGATGACTGTATGGATGAGTGATTATGTTGTATTAATTGAAGTTCTAAAGTAATAGTGATATGAATACTATGGGTTAAGCACGGAAAATGGGACAGGTGTATAAATCCGGAGTACACCCTATGTATGGAGGTCTGCTAAGCCCTAGTATGCAACACAGATTACAAGGGTCCTCCCCAATGAAATTTATACAATAGTGGATGGAACAGAAATAGATGAGGGTAATCCCCTATGCTGTTATTATATAATATATCGGACTCGGGATAGGCCGATGCCCTAATTGAATTTATATGGCAATAACATAGCGTTATGAACAATCTGAAGTAATATTGTAAATAATAGCTATGTTGTTTTATCGATAACATCTCCACCTGTTCGAAGAAACAGAATGTATAGATATATTTTCGTATTCCTGTATGCTTTGTATTACTTATTTTATATAGAAATTTAATAAAGACAAATTTAAAGGAAAAAAAATGTTTGTTCACCTAGACACATAACGCTATTTGTCCATGTGATTATACACACCGGAAACCTGATTGTTATTTTCCCGTTGCTTGGTTACACTGCTTGTCTTTTTAAGAATTAAAGCTTTTGCTGCCTAGACATACAGTGCACTCCCGTCTAAGTGATCATACACACTATATATGTGTTTACTTTCCTACTTTTGGGCAGACTAGATGGACCGAATGGTTCTTATCTGCCGACACATTCAATGTTTTTATGTTACTTGCGATCTGCCTCTGACGAGATAGGAGGAAGTGCCTTCCCCCTCCTTCCTACTGTTTAGCCAATCACTGAGCTGGGGGCGTTTTTTTTGGGCGGTCCCCCCGTGGCCCCGTTTCAGCTGACTGCTATGCCAGCTGTGTGGTCAGCTGTTCTGGAGCCGCGGGTGGGGTCCAGCTACTAGCACCACCCCCGCCTTCATTGGATTTCACCAGACTTGATTTTTATTTATTAAAATCAGCTGTTTCTAACCCTTTTTTTTCACAGGGTTTTTTTCTTTTATAATGAGTTACCATACATTCAGCCTTTATACTGACTACTGGAGGAGATGCTCTCTGCTTGAGAAAGGGCTATCCGAAACGCGTTGCACTTTATATTTTCTCCATATAATTCCCGGCCGGGTTTTGCTGTGTATGTCTGTTATAAGGTATATATATATATATATATATATATATATATATATATATAATTACTGAATTTTATTTAATTATCTGTGTTTTATTTAATTTGATACATGGACTTCTATGCACTTTTTATAGGGGTACTAAGACTTCAGTCTAGTGATTATCTCTATATATATATATATATATATATATATATATATATATATATATATATATTCGGATTCTTTATATTGTGTGATTAATGTATGTCACTTTACTGCATATTAAAAATGTATTTGTATTTTGCCATATCCTTTGTGTCTGTGTATTATCTACAGCAATTATATATATAATTTTTGAGCGTTGTCCACCTTTTCCTTATCCATCAGTTAGAATAGTACATTTTTTATCTGGGAAGGGAGAAGTAGTGAAAACCACCCGGTGAGTAACACAATAATCCTAGTAGACAGCTATATAATATAAGTATATAAAAAGGTATTAGTTCTAACATAGGCTTTATGTATAGATAATGCCTTTGCGTAGAAAACAATATTCATGTTTGGACCAGTCTCTACAATTTCTTTGTACTCGTTGACTTAATGGAGCTGGATTAAATGCACAGGTTTAAAAGTAAAAAAAAAAAAACAACAAATATGTCTGAATGGAAGTAGTTTTGTGAAATGCAGACAGTTTATTAGTGAATGGTTCTATATGAGATGTACATACTAGAGAAGCGTATCTATCCCTTCCAGAGACCACTTTGTTTGTACCAATAAAATGTTGTTCTGTCTCTATTGTTATCTGTTTTTATCTTTCCAAAATATACTTCTCCTTCGCTTTTATAATCAAGAGATGATTAAATGTGTCGTAGAAACATTTGCTCAATTACCGTCAAACTAACCATGCAAAACTAAATCATATTTCTTTAAATATTGACCTTTATTTCTCTGACAGCCTTGCTGAAACAATGCAATGTTTTAAATGTGTGAGATAGGTTCTCAGAGTTTACTGCACAAAAAAAAGAAGTTTTGCTTATTACAAAAGTTGCTTTCTTTAACCAAAAGGAGTGAAGACATGTTTGGGGGTCTATTTTGTAATGTCGGCTTAAGAATTTGTTGAGAGACAAATTATTAGCACGAGTGTTTCAATTGTAATTAATATACATGTTTGTTAAGCATAGTACTGGGGAAGGAAATAGTAAAACAATAAAAGCTACTTTCGTTTAGGTCCCTTTAATTCTGACACATGGCCACTGAGCTAATGTTGGATGCAGTAGCTTTATGTTCCAGAGCTGTCAACATCAGAGTCATTGGGGTGACTACAAGGTAAAATATATTCCATAGCTGTCTTAGACTGATCTTCAGTTATTTACTCTTCACCGTTCACTGACCCACATTGTGTTACCATGGTTTCACTAATGGACTAAAATGAATATGATAAAAGTGACACAAATTATTTGTGTAATATTTTTTTTTTTAAAACACAAGACAGGTATTACTGGAATGGATTGACCTGTTTTTCGACATGCAAATGAGCTCATAAGTGGCTTCTTACATTAATGTTATTCATGAGATATACATCATGATTATGGGCAAAAAAAAAAAAAAAATACATGTACATCACGCTGCTTATACTTGTTTGTTCATCTTTTAAATGCATTATTCAAATACCACACAAATACGTAAGTATTTTCCAGTCCTGTATCTGCCAGTTATGACTAACCATGGCATTACAGATGTTTGGGAAAAAAATATCCCACAATGTCAGCCCTAAAGCTGGAGCGCTAAGGTTAGACATCACTGGTATATCCTACAAGTAAGCTTATAAATCAGTTAACTGCTGAAGATGATTTGCTGGTAGCTAGTTTAACAGGTTTAAAGAAGCTGTGGCACTTCTACATAATTTATAGTGGATATGTACCGAATAGAAAATATTCAAATATGTATATATTTTTTCTTAATCTATTCATTTGCTTTCAATTTTACTAATAATGAAAAAAAACATTCATTTCTGAAGCCTATGAATAAGCGTGGAGACACGTGAAACGCGTAAGGCATCTGTTTTATCTGTTTGTTATCCCTGATGTTCGTGATGTTTCCTTGATTTAATACAATCCTTTATCATTCAACCTACTCCGGAGTGCGTGTCCTTTTGTTGCTCATTTTCATTGGATTACTTAGTGCTGCGGCTACAGCACGGACGGAGCACCCGGTGGTTTATACTCGCTGAATGAAAGAAATTTATCAGCATTTCAGTGGAGCCGGCTTGTTTGTTTGTTTTTTTTTTTTCTAAATATAACAGGGATCAGCAAAGTGACCGTGGCATGGGTATTCTGTGAACATAATTAAATAGTCCATCATAAAGTCCAGTAAATGTCCACCATGAACATTGTTGGTGTTCATGGAGTTTATGCTCAGAGAGAGCTTTTGTTACACGGAGTGCAGTGAAAGTCTTTTACAACAGAAGGAGAAATTAGAGATGGTGTAAAGTATAAACCATTTATGTCTTGGCCTGCTTTTAATGAGAATAAATATCATTAATGCCAGAGTGGTGGAAGTGACTGTACCATCTACCAAAACAAATGTCAGAAAAAGAAATAGATCACTCAATACTCCAAACCTTTATACGTTCATTTGTAAATGCCAAAATCCATTAATGTTGCAACTGTACAGACAGGGTCTTTGTCAGGACACATGTACATGGCCTGCTTTTAAGACTTTTCATCCAGCCATCATGTTTTCTGAAAGCCTCCCCCCCCCCCCCCCCCCCCACCCCAGAGTTGAATAGTTATTAAAGTTTTTATGTCTGTAATAATTGAGGATGCTGTGTCAGAGGTAGAATACCATACACCAGCACCCTTAGATATAGCATAGATAATGTGTTATAGAGATCTGTGTCAGCACATACATTTGCTACTTATAATTCCCCAAGGCCAGAGAGGATGTGGGGGAAGAAATGTGCTTCTTAAATTGTCTGATCTCTGTGTAAAGGCCAGTACCGATTTATTTCAGTCTCTTTTACATATTGACAAGAATTGACAAGAGTAAGTTGAACACTTACCATCAGCTGCATTTGTTTTTCATCCATCTTCATTTAGAAAGCAATGGGGGAAAAGAAAAACAAAACAAATAATTTCATATGTAGTATCAATTTTAACACTTTTACACACATAACCTACATTATCTTTAATATGTTGCTTTAGATGGAGCGTGTTTTGCAGCATCACTTTTTCCCACCGAATAATTTTATTTTACATATTTAGTATCTCAATTTTACATATTTGTTACTTTGTACATTAGAACAAGAAGAACTGGAGGAAAGCTGGAAAATACCAGTCTGGAGTAAAATGTTGGGTTAATGGAAAATTAAACGCTTCATGTGTTTGATGATCACACCATCGAAGGGGGCATTACTCAACATTTCTCCGATTTTGTCCATTCTACTGTACAAATAGAAACACCCATTGTGCTGCACCTTTACAGATCACATTGAAAGTAAACCAAGCAACACCGTAGATGAACTGAGAACCCTAATCGCTTGTCATTTTTTTTTTGCTGCCCTTTGTAACAACAATTTTGACCAAAGCTAGAATATCTTTAACTGGGCAAGAAATGCATGTTTTACAAATATTTTCCAAATTCTCCCTTAACACATTGTAAAATGCATATACGTTTTTATAAGTTCATAATGCATACTTGAGCATCATACATGTCTACACTGTAGGAGACATTATTTAGAGTTTTCAAGGGATGCCATCACCTAAACCATGTTAAATACTGTGAATGTAGACAATGAAAAATGCAAATTACATATGTAAGGTAGTTGCTTTTCAAGCCACAATGTGATGTTATGATCAGAAGATACAACAGACACTCTTATAATCCTTTTTTTAAACTGGAGGGGCTATTTTTGGCTCACATTCCAGATTTATATAGGGTTAGTTGGACTGCCTGTAGTGGTTCTAAGGTCATAGCACCCTTAGCGTCTTTGCTCTGACAGTGTAACTTCCTTATATCTCATGCCATTAGCCCAGTCCGCATTTGTTTATAAAGGTGATAAAGAGAAAAAAGGAAGAACAGTATTGTCCACACCTAGTGTGTGTATGTATGTTATGTTTTTAGTATGTTTGTGGTTGTATCAATGTCGACTAACATTGTAAGTTCATTGTATGTCGATTTTAAGTGTCCTTTTCCTAAGCGTTGAAAATAATCCCTTTTTTATTTTATTTATGCATTTGCTTGCTATTCTGCCAATACAATGCCTGGACAATATCATATTCTCTGTATTTGCAGCATAAACAATATTTATGTCCCTTTAAGTTTAAAAGGCACTGGGAATACTTTACAGCATAGTCTCTAAATTGCCGTATTGTGTATATTTGTTGAGCCTCTATTAAAACTAGACTAGCAGTTCATAAGAGACCTGATGGTGCAGTCTTTAAACATTTACAAGATATAAGTTTCATTCAAGGTTGACAAAATAAATTGTGAAGTGTCAAAGTCTGTGAATTCATGGAAGTTTAATTATAAGTGCATAACATATTATTGCAGCTACAGACTGAATCCTATTAAGATTAGAAAATTCAATATCTCATCTCAATGGCTTTTAATTGATCTCTACACATATTGTGATTGCAGTATAATGTCTTAGATGTTTTCTGTACACACAGACAAACGTAAGCACATTAACGCTGTTAAACATTTTAACAACTAGTCTGCATTTTTCATTATGCATTATAACAATTTTTTTATTCAGCATAATTAAAGATATCAGACAAGGAAGAGGAAAACAAAAGGAGAATGTCTTTGAGATTGCTTTGATCTTGTGTTATGGTTTAAAAGGACCCATATTTTTCAGTACAGTATACACATTTTATATTTGTACACTCTATTTTTCTAAAAATATAATAATAAAAATAAAACAGTTTATATTTTATTTTTAGTATCTGTTTAGTTTGGCATGAGTTTTGGCTTTTTTGGTTACTACTGGAAAAGGTAGAGATACAATAGCAGGTAAGTGTTTTGTTTTTTTGGAAATAATATATCTCTCCCTCCATGGCAGAATTGCAAACAAACTCAGTCTAAAGTACCTATTAAATAAATGCAAAGAGTAGACACCTGAGGTCATGGTTAAAGATGTTGACAGTACATAAAGACACAAAGAGGTTTATACATAAATGTGTTGTGTAATTCTTAGTATTAACAGAACCAACAAAAAATTGTCTGCATGATAATTCAATATAAACACTAAATTACGAGGGAGGTAAAACATAGATTTGTAGAACGATAAAGGGGGCAGGTTCAAAAAGCTATGTGTACCTTCCAGTACATATTTTTAACAGCCCATTATTCCCATTCACAGCTATTATCTTATAGCAATTTTCTACATATCAATATTTTTCTTTTTGTACATGAAACATTGTATAGACTTTTGCGTTGCAAATGTGCAGATGAGCTGAAAGTGTAAATATTGAAACATTTGATGGTCACTAGGAGGAATCAGCAAACTATTTCAGCAAAACATTTAATTTAAAGAAAAATGTTATGACATTACTTCCATTTTTAATAATAAGTAACAGTTGCTCTTTACTTAACTCCCAGATTTCTATCTTTTAGACATTTGGTTAACCATACTTTGCATACCTTAAAAGACTCTTCAATTTTGGTTGGAACAACAAGGTCTTTCCACAGACACCAAGATGAAAAATTCTTCTTCAAATAGATAACGTCATATATACTTTCCCCTTTGGGCAAGTGTGCAGACCTTGGGATGTCAAGTCCTATCGGCTTTGGATAGATCGAGTCCTGTTCACATAGGCTTTTTAAGAATTCACTGAAACTATGAACAGAATATGTTGTATAAGTGTTTGCATAATTTATGTCTGCTTCTGCATTGTGGTTTTACCTAAACACATATAATGGGAAAACTATATATGCAGAGTAATGTTATTACATATCTTTGTGTTATATCCCACCTCACATTTTATAAGCTGGTATTTTGCAGAACTAAAAATGTGCTGACTCAAGGTAGCTGAATAGCCTTTGGAAGAAGACATTAAAGGGATTGTCTGGTGGTCAAAAACCATTCCCCAAATGTTGATGTATATTAAAGTACTCAAAAAGTACATTACCATGCATATTTTATATTTTGCATTGCAGAAGATTCTTACTTACATTTATAAGAATATTGGCAAAATACAGTGCTTGGAGCAAAGAAAATGTCTTAATTTGAATGGGAATACAAAATGCGCATGCTTCACTGTTGTGACACGCATACATCTGTGATATTAGCATTGCCTGCAATGAAAACTCCTTCTGTTGCCTCTGCTTCCACTGAACTCAGTGTGCCATTAGCCATGAAGACAAGGCCTACACCTGTGTCTCCAAATAACTTTTGTTCAGTTGAAGACCTGCAGGTGTGGTTGGTGTTGGGACATAAATTTACAGCACATGCATTGTCGGGTGTGTCTACGCACTGCCTGATGGCCTGCAATTCAACTGGACTGCTCACTAAGGCTAGGAGTTGCGTAGAAAGAGAAAAAATTAAATGGAAGGAAAAGGAAACAACATGGAGAAATAAGGTAAAGTGAATTTAAATTCATTCTTTGGTGCCTATATTTGAACATGTGATATTAAGGCTTAGACTGTCCCTTTAAGACATTTTGCTTTGTTCTCCACATCAAAAGAAAACTATAACTTATTTGGCATCTTTGTTTAACAAAATGTCAGTCTAATTTTCCTTTTTTATGGCGTGGTGGAGCAATTCATACATTTTTTTGGGGGGACTTTGTATTCCACAACTACTATGTGAACCCCTTGAGGACTAATTCATGGGGCAGACGCAACACCATTCGCTGATAGGGAACTAAAGTGTCCATAGGCCAGAAGTCATTAGGGTACATAATGTCTCACATGTTACTATATACAGAAAGACAGGAAATAAGGCCATAGGATATGCATAGGAGAACACACAAAATACAGGCAAACACAGCATAAAAAACAAACAGGAGAAAAACATCTAGAAAAGTGGGAATAGAATTGGGAGTAAAAAAATGTGGAAACAGGAGCCAGCAGGGTAATTTTACCCCAAGAGAGAGGTACCGACAGCACAAGGGTGGCTGCACAAAAAAGTGGGCTACTGGATCACTGTAATGATGGCCAGCCAGACAACGCATACTCAAATAAAAATGAGAAGTGGGAATGCCCCAGGGGGAAGGGGTAGCTCAGGCCACAGACAAGTTCAAAATTAGACAGTGTAGGTAAAGTTCTAAGTTCAGAGGAGAACTTGGTGACAACTCCAAGTGGGGGCCGAAATATGGGTCTATTGGGTTGCGCTCAAAGTTTGATGCCCAAATCTGCCAAAAACGCTGGCGTGTCAGTCAGGGAATCTATAGATAGCTGTTTACCATCTCGCTTTGCAGCAAGCATTGTGGGGAGACCCCATCAATATTTTATCCACAGAGTATTTGCAGCCCAAGTAAAGCAGGTCTGTCCACAGCCATATTCCCCAGTTAACCCCTTAGGTTTAACGTTTCTGCCTGGTTTGTGTTTAGCATATCATTTAATGTACCCACATATATGGTATACATTATTTTTCTCCCTGTAAAAATGACTTTCTTTAGATACTATTATTTTCATCATATCATGATCTACATGAACAATAGATTCAAACTATGTAATTGTCCAAACAAGCCTCCTTCCTGCAATACTATGGACTCACTTCAAATTACACGTGCTGATTGAACAGAACATGATTCTTAAAGAAAAGAATGCTATTTTAAAAACCCTCTGGGCTTCTCAACATATGAAAATTTATAATGTAAAAATGTAAACACTTTCAGATGAAAAAAAAATTCAGTGTTTTTGATACATACATTAATATAGGCAAATGTATATCCATATGCATGGATAACGTTGGTATGTCCTAATAAGTATCCTATTGAACAGAAGAGAATGTATGGAACATTCTTTGGAATAGATCTCAATGCTCTATATGATGTTCTAAGACACTATAATATCAGAGCTATTCTGTTTATGCCCTATCATACTTCAATATTTTTAAGTGATAAATTGTGCAAGTGCTGAGTGTTTTGTGGTCTTGCTGATGGGCACAATCTTTCACATGTCATAACGTTGTACTCTGAGCACTAAAATGAGCCATTACTTAGACTCTGGGAGGTTTTTGATGAAGGACTTTCCACAAAGTTTGGCCTCATTGGAGACCAAGTAAAATACTTGTGCACAGGATTTATTCTTCTACAGCCATTTTATAGTCCCTTGATATGCTATCAAACTGCAATCTCAATATGAATGCAGGTTTATTGTAAAAAGAATGGGCACATATAATTCTATCTTGTTTGGTAAATAAACACAACATAAAATAGTTTGTGTACCTGATATTAAATAAAATAAGCAACCAGTTCTACAATGCCAGAAACCACTGTTACAATGAACATAGTGATCTGCCAATAGTATTGCTGCTCATAATATCCTTCCTACACATGAGAATTTTAAAACTCAAAAAAGTCCCTATTAAATATATGTGCATGCATATAACCACATATTTAAACCAGGGCTATCCAGCTTTTTAACAGGAGGATCATATATTATTCAGAATCACAAGCATGGGTGGCAGACTCTATTAAATAATTAATGCTATAGATGTAATACATTATAATTTAAACAGGCTGGGGCACTGCAAAGCACACTAGATCCAACTTTGTCCACTTCAACTGGCAAATGTACAATGATTTAAATAGTATCCTCAATGAGGTTTGTGGTGGCATGACAAACTGTTGTCAGTGCTTTTAGTTGAACTTCTCCTGTACCACATTTGTCTTTTGATATGTTAATGAAGGCGCACCTCCAATGACCTCACAAGCCATTCAATTTACATGTTGAATGAACAATCTGAATTCAGTCTCTCCCTGCCTTGCCTGCCTCCCGGATGCAAGGGGCAATCTGTGATCTGTGATTGGTTATAATGGGTCTTTTGATTGAAAACTAGGATTAAGGTTAGTCTTGGGAGAATGTGGTATTGTGTGTTGGACTGTCACTAATTATTGTATGTTACTGTGTTTTTGTCTCTTGTTAAATATCTGTTAAAGTAGACGGATTCATTTCTATATTTTAAATTAATCTGGTGTTACACCATAAGGGTGAGCCAAAGAAGCAGAGTAGCTCAGGTTGATAGGGTGACGAAATTACAGAAGGTCAAAGTGTTGGTCTTTTTATGCAAATCATAAGTAAGCAGGAAGTGGGCTCAGTTATTTTTCCCTTAAATGTTGTGACGAAATTAGTTAGGTCAATGATAAGAAAGCTCTTGGGAAAGACAGAATGACAAAAATTGGAACATTTGGTCCTCAAAATAACATGGGTCACTACAAATAATAAAATATAAATAAACCATACGCTATTATAATGTAGCAGTAAGTATATACTATATACAAGAAAATACATATAGTTTTACTTTATAATTACTCACATTTGTTTGGACTCCAAAGTGATAAATCCACCAACAGACCAGATGATGGAAAAGTAACCATACGACACAATCACATTTAAAACCTCTTCCTTTGTTCTTTTATTAGCTGCGTAATAATTTTGTGGATTTGTCTCCTCTGGAACATCAATAGTTTCATCCTCATTATCAGCACCAGACTCTGCAGAGCTAAACAGATAAAAGTTTTATTAACCTATATAATGTGATACAATATGCACAACATTTGTACTCTGCCAATATCTCCTGGTCAATAAATGTTCTACACAAACAAAATTTACTTTAAAATGTATGGTACGTGGTTGCTATAACCACATAATTAGTTTTCTATTATTTGTGGTTTGCCCTTTGAGAAAAATAAAAACCATGTTTGATATGAAATACTGTAACAACCTACTAGACACATCAATGTTTTACTTTTTGTTTCAAACAAAACAGCTGCAAATAAATGAATTTTAGAATTTGTAGTTTAGTAAGGCTGAACATACAGGGATTGATTTAATATTAAATATTATACATTACATCAAGTTATAAGCAAGGATCTTATGCTACCCTCCAGTAGAGCTAAATGAATATTGATAAAACTCTGCAAATGAGATGAAATTACAAAATAATCACATTATGTTTGTTTCAGCAGCATAAGCTCTAGTTTGTCTGATTAAACTCAATGGAAAAAATTAAGTGAGTTGCTGAGGCAAGTATATAATTCAAAAATGTAGAATTCAAATTTGTATATAGTTATTATATTTAGCAGAATGCAAAAAAAGGAAATAAATCCATATATAGGGCGCACATTATGTTTTTTATTCTTTAAAAATGCCCACACATAAACCTGCGAAAACATAAATGCATTAAAAGATAACAATAAAAAAGTTGAGTTTTTAAATGCACATTTCAGCTTGGTTTTGTATATTAATTGAATAAACCTTACCTCATGCTTTTATAAGAGTATGAGGGCACTAATCCCTCATGGGTCACTTGGTTAAGATATTTGATCTTTTTAGGCATTAAAACTTTAGAAACATCTGTTAAGAACTGCTACATCTGGAGGCCCAGTTTTCCAATGTATAACCAGCGGAGCAACATGACTACGTCAGGACTAATAAGAGTACACAGCTGTCAACTAACAGGTGGGCTATCAAATATATTGGTATAGTTATGTCAATTAAACTGAATTATCCAACAATTCTTCTTTTAAACACATACTGTAAGGCATGCACAAGATGCAGAATAAAAACTTTATTTGTAATAAAACCTATCTACCACATTACATGGGGTAATATTTGCTATTTTATGTAACAACACTGATAACATGTCGACATGACAAGGTCAGGATGTTAAACAATTTGCTGTAGCAAAACATGACCATTCCATTACAAGAAAGTTAGATGATTAGTCTGTTTTCTTACCTTATGTTTGATAGTAAGCATTCATAAAGTTTAAGCATAGATATGGTCAGGTGCAGAGGAGATGTCTGAATCACAAACTTGCATCTCTTTTCCACAAAGTCTAAGCATGCTGGAAGCAGCCATTTGCACATCATCTGCATATAACCAAGAAGGAAGACATTATATTGAATGTGTGTGTATAGTATATTTTGCATTATGGTAATATTTGAATACCACCACCATTTCACACATAGATTGGTACAGGATTTATAGGGAAGATATATATTTAATTTAGAGAGTGTACTGCTTACATGCTTATATATATATATATAATGTACAGTAATGGGAAGAAAAAAAAAAGTACAGCCTATGTAAATTCTATGGTTTCACATATCTGGACATAATAACAATCATCTGTTTCAAAAATTAGGTAAAAACAACACATGACATATTACACTGTGCCATGATTTAACAAAAATAAACCCTAAATGGAGAAGCCATATGTAAAAAAAACATACTTACTGCTTTCATAGGATATAAAAGGCTAAATAGCAGACAGATGCTGGTAATCAAATGCCTTGAGCCTCATCAAGGGTAACCACCTCTATAAAAGGTGACGTTTTAGCAGTTTGCTAATCTGAAGCATTCAGGAGTGTGTTAACAAAATGCCAAGGAGCAAAGATATTTGCAATGATCTTAGAGAAGCAATTGATGCTGATCATCAAATTAGGAATTGAGAGCTCCATCTTTGCACTCAAGTTCAAAAATGTTCGCCCTGACAAATATATGTCTACTACACTATATTTCAATATATTGTGTCATTGTTTGGGGTCTCCTGCATATTAAGAATATCTATAAAAATTAACCATTGCATAATAAAATGCGTTTTTTTTTTAGCAACCTCACATTGTTACAAACCATTAATTGGTTATTTTCTATAACCAATTATTATTCAATAAACCATTCTTGGGACTAAATGGTATGTGATGATTTTTTGTAAAAGAAAAAAACATGCAACAGTAAATGCACACTTATGTCAAAAGAAAAGTATTCCATTTACTTATTGCTGTGTTAATCTAGAAAAAAAAGCTTTATTTGTTTTGGGAGGCAGTTATCAACACAATAGTTAATGACAGAGACATTTGGATAACAAGTCTACTCATTATGGAATATGTATATTATCCAAATAATATGAATCAAATGTAAAAATTATATAAAGACAGACTGATATACAGATAGATATAAAAAAAAATATACATATAAAAATTCAGTGCCTATCCATCGGTCATTTCAACTATCTATCTGTCTATCTATCTATTATAATGTTTATCCATTACTTTAAAATAAATTATATTTCAGTTTGTATTACAGAGTTATCACGGTTTACAAAGGCCACAATATGGTTGTGAATAAAATGCGTAAAATGCAAAATACTTTTCAGTTTTCAAATAAAACCAAACAATAACACATTTTAACAATAAAACATTAACAACTTAGAAATTAAGTTAATCGCAAGGGAACAATGTTCCCATTGTTCTTTGGTTTGTAGGGTATATTACTAATAAAATAAAATAAAATACTGATGAGGGAAAGAAATTAGATTATTTTATTAGAAATTTACCCAAAACAGATACTAACATGAAACCAAATATATGTTGAATCCCACTTAAGGCATAAAATAGCCCCATTCATTGCACAGAAAATATCTTAGTTATGTCATTAATATGCTAACACTTCAAAAAATCAATTTAATTACAAATTGAACAAAAAATCTAAAATTTAGCAACACCATATGCTAAAATCCTTTTCACTGTTTCGGGTGCTGCAATTATTCATATATTGAATGATACATCAAGACAAGTTTAGATAAAATAACAGCATGGTGAAACATATTAGAGCCAGTGTTAATATAATAATCTTCTGTGTTTTCTGCCATATGTCAACTTATTTTTAAACACTTATACTGCGTTCCATCTGTGTAGCATAAAACTACCGCAAGGAAGTAGGCAAGGATTAAGAACTCTGTGTTTGCAGTTGGTAGATAATACAGGGCGATTGAATAGCCTATTATATACAAGATTTATACTTATTTGTTGATAATAAGATTTTATTGCATTTAACACACATTTAACACACTAAAATTGTGAGAGATAATTTGGTAATTATGTTATAACTGCAAAGCGGCATTAACACGAAAACAGATAAATAATTATTGATGACAGTATGCTTTTGCTGACTAATCAAAAATCTAATATTCTCAATTCAAGTTGGACTCCCTTTTTCACACACCTAACCATTGTGGGGACTGGTACCCCCTCCTTTTCCTACTGATGCTCATTTATTATGTTCTATTATTACTACGATTCATAGATAACATCACAATTACTATAACTATCACAAATTAATGAAGAAACTTTTGTGTTTTAATTTCTCAAATTATAACGCATTTTTTACTTTTGATTTTACGTAAGCAAAATACGCTTTTTAGTAAAATTTAAATCAAAATGTCACGTTTTACACCTAGGAAATATTCACTAAATTAGTTAATATAATGACATTCATGTTTTACAGATTAATTTAGTATGTGTAAATTGAGATTTCCCTTCCTTAAGAGCAGCAGTGAAAAAAAAAACATTTTCAACTACAGAGAATTCACTTTTCCACAAAGACTTGGTTTAATTAATATTACTTGCTTTACTTCCAGTTTTACAAGTACCATATTTATGAGCAGATCCCTGGGCCCTCTATAAGTTATTTTCGGTGAAATAAACCATCCTGGTCTGTTGACCCTTGTTTGATATGGGATCATTTCTCATCTATTATATTATAATAATTCAATGCTTGATATATGATAAATGACAGTCAAGGATAGTGGGGATGTGCCGTATTAAATACCTTAGCCATTTCTTAGAAACAATGAGAGTATGTTTTGTAAGGCTCTTTCATTCTGGCTTATTGACAGGGTCACATCTAGAGCACACTTCATCAGTTTCTAAAAGCACTGACTTGGAAATCAAATAAAGGAACATATTAAATTAGCTAACACACACTCTTTCCGGCATTTCCCCTTGTTCATAAGTTCATACTATGTAAGAATCTTGTGGTAAGGCAGAGTAAGGTGAGTTTTTAGATCTATCTTGCTTTAAAAATTCCCAGGTGTCAATTTTTTAAGTTACTTTACCAAATATTTTTCTACATATAATATGTCACTTTTATTGTGCCACAAAGGCATGTTTTATTACATTTCATTGGCAAGTGCTGTATGAAATGATCATATTGTACATCTTATTTCAGGCACAATTCTATTAAATGTCAGCTAAACATTGTTTTTGCTATGAATGTAGAGAACACAAAAATACCCAAATTTTCTACACATGATTTTAGCAGAAATGCACGCAAATGCATTAGCAACCCCTTAGCAACCAAATGATGTACAGGTAAAACCGAAAATTCCGCTCCGGTGCACTTATGATCACACTCCGGAGTTGTAGTCTAGAAACTACTACAAACCAACGGAATTGGAGATACACCGCTTCTGAAGCTCTTGCCCACAATAGGGCAAGTGTTAGGGTTTAAATCTAAGATTAGGGTTACAATAATATTTAGGGTTAGAGTAAAGTTAGGGTTATGATTAGAGTTAGATTAAGGGTCAGGGTTATAATTTGGGTTAACTTTAGGATTAGGGTTCAGTTTATCAGGAGGGTTAAGGTAAAAATGTCATGGTAGGGGGAAATAATTGTTAGAAGAAATAAATGCTACTTTAGGTCATTGCCCCATGCAAAGAAAACCAACAGAAAAACATGTTAACATGGCATATTTCTAAACTCAGGACAAATATTATAACTAATTAGATGGGGTCTTTTTTACCGATTGTAATTTTATAAAAGATTTTTCAGGTCAAATTTAGAAAAAGTGTTTTTTTTTTTTTAAATTCTTCATATTTTATAAAAAAATTTACAGCAATTTACAAGACATTATGAAAATAATGGTATCTTAAAAACCCCATACTTATGGCGGTAAAAACAATATAATATATGTTTGGGTATAGTAAACGAGAAAGTCTAAAACAGCCCCTGTCCTTTAGGGGTTAATATGTTTGTCTATATTGTTTCCTGTTTAGGACATCATCTGTGGCTTGCAATGTAAATTAACTGCTTTCAATGGGAGGTGTGTAATTTGCATATCAAAGTGATGTTATAAAAAGGAGACACTCAAGGCCAATTTAACCTACTAACTTCTCTTAATTTATTCATGTGCTTTAAATTTTGCTAACACACATTTTACTTCTACATTCAATATATTAACAATATTTAGGCAACAGGAGTGTCTATAAGTTAACAGGTGAAACAAAAGTAAGGGCTCGCAAAAACAAGTCTTTTTTTTTCATTGTGAACCCATAAAAATATGTATATTTTATTTAAAATGTATGGCGCGTACTTGGTGTGTTCCAGTGACAAGACAAACAGTATTCTGTGTGTACCTAACACTTGTGCATTTCTTGGGTTTTGGTCTAAAATGCAGCGACAATATGGCAATGCAGAACATTTGTCTTTATCTGTATACCACCTGACAAGAGGCATGATTACTTCTATAAGGGTTTCAAATCAAAGAAAAAAAGATCCTGTCTGCAGCAGTGGTTACTTATTATATGCTGAAATGCTGACTGTGACTCGGAAAACATTGATAAAATTGTATACAAAATCTGCCACCTCCACCCCTCCCTCACCAGAAATATGGTGAACAGTTACTACCTCAACAATATGGCGTTCCTGGGCAGTAAGTTTTTCTGGTAGTTTGGTCTCCAGCCATGACTGTGTTAATGGCTCCCATCCCAAATCCTTTGCTTCCATGTAGATCATCCCACATCTGGAATACAAAATAATGTCTAATACACAACTGCTTGTGATAAAGTGTTACTGGATATCAATTCAACACACAACATTATATATATGCTTTTAATCTTCACTGAATATTTAAATTAGGGAAGGAATAAATCCCATCATCATTCTTCCCTGACAATGTCTGTTATCTTCATCAGACGCATGGTTGAAGGTCCACAAGATGACACCACTGCCTGCATAGCAGATTTGTGTCTTCTCTACCAGAAGACACTACAATTGCTACTCTGTCTCATAATGAGTCAAACCCCCTAGAAATTATGTTTGTTCCCAGCTGTCAGACTCATTTAGATGAAGTAGGACTAACTATAAAGATGAAGCTTAGAGCACTTTCCTTCTTTTGTTTTTTTACTGCATGATTTGTGGTTTTTCCAGTACAAAGCATTTTAAAGACTCAGGGTCAGAATATCATGTGTGGAGAGATGTTATACACAAATTAGTTGCATTGTGAATAAACCTTCCATCAGTTTGAACATGTGAAAACATCCAACATCACCACCTGAGCATCCATATTTCTGGGCAGGTACAGCCATAGGAGGATAAAAAGTGGTATAAGCGCAGAGAAAGAAGACTGTATAGACCAGTCTATGAAGCATACATTTCTGAGAAGAGTGTGCTCATACTTATAGCCATAGGAGGAGTTAGGATCTCTGGTTTCTGATCATTGCGTGCCAGCCCTCCTCTTTGCTGGCACGCAATGTCACTTGCTACTGACCATATACTCTAATGCATCATGTGAGGTGTAAACAATGGAGATGGAGTATCTACAAAATTCACCATCAACAAGATATCTGCTGCTCAAAACCGAGTGCTCTGAAGAACAGCAGAATTATAAAACCAACTTATTGCACACACATAAAGAACACTCCAGACTCCTGAACATCTTTACTGTGTAGAGGGGTGTGTACTTTTCGACTACATTCTCCACTTTTATTGCTGAGATGGATTTAAATACGACTATTTTTGACTACAAATTCATCTAAATGTGTCTATTTTCAAACGTAAACTTCGCAATAGTAAGCAGTCCTGGCAGTGCTTCATGCATCATGAAACATTTTTGCTCCATAGTAATACCTAAAATTTGGCACTCTTTTTTTTCTTTGAAAGTTAACACTAAGCCTTGGTTCTTTGCTCAACCAAATAAAATGGGAGAAATATGTTTGAATTAAGCCTAACTACGGCAAGAGAGTTTCCATGGGAACCATTCTTAAAGATGTAGAACTATTTTGGTAAGATTTATGATTTTATCATGTTAATTTTACCCACCAATGAAATTTCAAGATGTTTTAGATTTTTCTAAAGTCACGTCTGACTGCTTTAAGGGTCAAGAAGTTAATTTCCACATTTTGGGGGGGTTGGCACTATTTTTATCCCCAAATATTCCAGCTCTTTAACTGACCAGCTAAATTTGTCTTACTTTTGTAGATGTTTAGTTTTTCTCCTCTGTTAATGCAATATACAGGGCCACTGACTTAGAGATGCTCAATCTATAATTAAATACCACTCCAAAATCTCTTAAAATTTCTATTAGAGCCTCTAAAATGTCTCTTGGATTCCCTACCATAACCAGAATACCGTCTCCATACATACATTGCTTCAGTTCTATTCTTGATATTGGAAACCCTTAATCCGAATTACTAATGGCTCAATGTTTAAAGTAAAGTATATGATTGGTGACAGTGGACACTCCTGCGTGGTGCCATTTTTTTATTTTAAACCACTCTTCATTTCGTATGCAATGGTAGTTGGGTTTAAATAATGAAGCATAATAGCATCCAAGATCCAGCCCATAAAGCCAAAAGCCATAGATTTTCATCCCACCCTATCCAAGACTTTTTCAGCATTATGTGATAGCAATATGTTATGTGATAGTAATGTGTGATAGTAACAGTAGATGTTTTCCACTGCTTTCACAGCTCCATTATAACAATGCCAGCATTTTTGTCTCAACAGCACATTTGAAACTGAAAGACAGACAATACATTCAGTGTAGAAAGATCTCTGCCATTAGAGGAATCAGTCAGTCATGGGCATTTATGCCAGCCAGTGGTGTATTTAGATTTTGTGCTGATTTAAGAAATAAACTCAAGCACCACAACAATTTTTTATTTAAGAATCAGTGTTTTGAAAAAATCACCTCACCATACTGAGTTAAGAACCCTCTGAAGTCCCCTGATGTAGCGTAAGCTTTCCACTCATCTGCTGAGTCACATGACTTCCCACCACTACAACTCAGCATACGCGCAAGACACCTGATGCAGTTTTAGAGAGGTTCTGTCACACAGGCAGTGCATAGGTATCTTGATGGACACACTAGACACCAGAGAGCTGTGTGGGACCCTGATAAGCTCTTAGGTTTGGCAAGTACTAATGGTGAAATCTGGTAGTTTGACAAATACTCTGGGGCAAATCTGGTGGTGTAGTGAGTACTGTTGGGGCAATCTGGTGATGTTAGAAAGAACTATGGTGCAATTTGGTGGTTTTGGAGCAGCCCTCTAGTGTGTCAAGTAACTGTTGGTGCAATTTATTAGTGTGAGGGCAATCTTTCTTCCTAAAGCTAGAGGTTTATCCTAGAATTCAGGACCTTCCTACACTATAGATAACAGACTCACCTAATTCAGTCATATCACAGTCAGTTAAGTTTAGTTCTAATGAAAACACTAAATGGCATTTAACGGCCATATAAATGAGCTTCATTTTCCAATTAATTCAAATGTCAGGAGCATGGAGCAACATTCTGCTCTTTTGGTCAAATAAAACTATACATTTGTCAATTTCACTTTCATCACTAAAGATCAGATAAGCCTAAACTTTTACATACTACTTCTCAACAACAACAAAATATGGACACTCAATGCAAGTTAAACAAAAATAAATAATAAAGTAGTGTAGTAAAAAAAAGTTGTCAAATTTTGTGAGGTAGGTTCTGGCAGACAGTATATGGTTGAAAGGCACAGGGAGAGATTGGAGAAGAGAATCATGTGAAATTCAAAAGGAGGAGAATGCGAGGATGGGCAGGGGGTAAAGGTGTGAAGGTACAAGGTAGGGTAGAGAAGGAAATCCAAATCCCCACTATGTTTTATCTCCAGGCCAGGAGGTATGGTTACAGTTAAGGTCACCAAAGAAGAAATGAAGTATACCAATAGAGTGCAACTGGATAGCTAGTATCTGATGGGAAAAAACAAGTGCCTGTGAGTTTAAGTAGGTTTAAGGGCATTAAATCTATAAACAGTTCTAAGTGGTGTGAAATCCATAAAACATTGCTTTTAATATGTTTATTGCATAGTGATATACTTACACTTCCAAATCTATACATATGTAGCTTCCAACATATTTCTGTCAATCTGTGGACAGTGACAATATCACTGCATCTTACAATACTTATTTTATAACATGCATGACTTTTTTTTAAATGTCCCAAACACAAATAATCAGATATGTGTAGGATAAATTAACATAGAAAACAAATGTGTGAATGTATTTATCAAAATATCATAAAGTAGTTTCATACATTCTGTTCAAGTTTTGTGCAATAAATTATTCTACAGTGAAAGCTACAGTTTTTGAAATTGTTTATTGACATCTTTATAACCCATGTACTGGTAGCTTTCTAATTGCAATAATAAGTTAATAAACCCATGCAGAAACCTATTATGTAGAAGCACACAATGGGACCCAAGATGCTTTGTTATCCAGAAAGAAGTGTAGTATAGCATCTAATACACATTTCAAGGGTTTATATTATATCATTCAAATCTTCCGTTTAACATAAAGCAATGACATTATATTACTATAGCGGAACATATTATCTCTACTGCAAAAACATTCATATCTTCTTTAAGGTCATATTGGCCCTGAGGGAATGTATCTGAATATTTTGTTCAGATAACGGTATAAAGATGTAGAATGATATCCGACTGCTCCCGGTAAGGAAAAGCTGAAGGAATAAGCAATTTAATACAGACATCCTGTAAGATGTAACAGAGGATAATAAAGATGAGGAAGCAGGGAAAATTAATAAATGGTTAAATGGAATATTGATTGCATGAGGAGGTATGGAACTTATTACTGACCATTCTGATTACAAATTTCTTATAAAAGTACATGGGAATGCACATTTAATGACTGTACCATTTGGGCTAGATTTATACACCAGGTGCCCCATAGAACAAAAAAACAAATGTGATACCCTGAAATTCTCCAGTATTGATGCTTTAAAAACTTAGTAATTAGAGATTGGGCTTCAAAAAGAAGGGATATTAGTGTGTGTATTAAGTCTGTGACAGGATAAGCAAATAATTATTTTTATTTTCCATGTATGGCTAAATATTAACCTAAGTACTATATTTATATGATATAATCCTTACTAAACAGGAGTGAGCATTATGCAAGTACAGTAAAATTGGCTACAAAATGTGTACAAAAAAAAAACAAAAAACAGACTTCACTGCTGTCCTTGATAAAGTTGGCAACAAGTGTGTAAACAGAATAGAAATGAGAGGTTTTAGTAAAACATCTTCCATGTTAAGGCACACTCTCAATAGTGAGACCGGCCTTAGTAGTAAGGGCCGGCCTTAGGTGTTTTTGCTCCCTGTGTGGGCCACCTCCCCCAAGAGCTTCCATCACCCTTTTGAAGGTACAGCATTACTCCCATTATTATGGACTGAACCAGATACAAACAGTGATAAAGTGATTATTATAGGTAGTTCAGTCCAATGCTGTTTTATTTGTCTTCCTCACTAGATAATTATGTTGTAACATCATTTCCCCCATCCTCTCTTACCTTGTGGCAGGTGGAAGGTGTACTGGTCCACAATCTACCTGGTCTCCCATGTGCCATTTTTATAAGATGTGCGCAGAGCAGTAAAAGGAAGAGGAGTAGGAGGAATTTGAAGACAGGCACCTCCTGCTACCATTTCTCCCGTGCTTCTCCATCCGAGCACCGTGAGATTGGTGGTGGTGCATGGGGCACGAAGAGGATGAGGATAAGTGTGTCCCCTTTGATGGTTCCAACTGGACATTTGGTAATGTGCTTGAGACAAGTGCCTCACACTTCCTACTGTTCTGAGCTAGTGAGGGGAGATCTTTTGGTCTCCTCTGCCAGCACCATCCTGTTGTTGTACCCTGTGTGGCCACACACACCAAAGGCCAGCCCTGAGAGAGACCCTGCCTCACTTACATGCTTAAGTAAGTCTAATATTATATTAGCTTAATGCACAAATACATTTCCATTCCCTGCTTGCACATAGTTGAGGTTATTTGCATCTCTCTGTTTGGTTATAACTTGAAGTCCCAAAGTTTAGGAGGAGGAGTTTTTGTGCACTCACTTGACAGACCACATGTGAGTTTAGAGTCTTGTTTTATTTACGATGTATGTTGATGTAGTGGTTATGCTTAATTATACTTTGGCCAGGGTTGGTGTCACCCAGTGTGGTAACTCATGGTGTCACCACCCTGGATTTCCTCCAATACCATGCCAAACAGATCCTTTAGTAATGCTAGTCAGATGGCACATTAAATATGCCACATACAGGAGCCCCACAAATTATGTCATATACAGGAGCCCATTAACTATGCCACACACAGGAGCCCCATAACTGTGACACACACAAGTGCCCCATTATTTATGCTTCAACTCGAAGCCCAATTAATTATGCCACAAACACAGGCACCCCTTAATTATGCCACACACAAGTGCACCATAGTTATGCCACACACAAGCGCCCCATAATTATGCCACACAAAAGAGCCCCTTTATTAAGCCACACATGAGGCCCAATAAATATGTCACACATGGGACAGTCATTAATTATGCGACACACAGGAGCCCCATGAGGTGACAATTGTCTAATTCTAAAACGATACATTTCTATACACACAGACATCTCTCCATCTCTCGCTCTCTATAACTAGTTCATTTATACTTATTTGAATTTTTTAATAATATATTAAACTATTTTCATATTTTATAACAATGTTATTGAAAAAATACATTCCTTATTTCTATTTGCTTCCTCTGCAACCACATTGCACCTAAAGGACTTAACACAACACCATACAGTACCCACAGAACTTGCCATGCACCTATATTGCATCCAAAGCACTTGGCTTGCACTCATATTGCACCTACATGATTTGGCATGTCACAGTGTCAATGCCCCACAGAACTAGCCAGTGTCACTTTCCTCATAGTACATGTTATTTGCCGCACAGACCATGCCACAGCATCACTTTGTCAATTAAAATAAACCAGTTTTCCCATTAATATGCCAGTGCTTTCCCATAAACATGGAATAGCCAATTTGCCCAATAATATGCCAGTATTATTTTGCCATTTAATATGCCAGTATTTTTCAATTTAATATATGCCAGTATTTTGCCATTCAGTATGCCAGTATTTTGCCATTCAATATGCCAGTATTTAGGCACTCAATATGCCAGTATTATTTTGCCATTCAAAATGCCAGTATTTAGCCACTCAATATGCCAAGTATTATTTTGCCATTCAATATGCCAGTATTTAGCCACTCAATATGCCAGTATTTTGCCACTCAATATGCCATTATTTTGCCACTCAATACGCCATTCTTTTGCCATTCAATATGTCAGTATTTAGCCACTTATTATGCCAGTATTGTATTTAGCCATTCAGTATGCTAGTATTTAGCAATTCATTATGCCAGTATTTAGCCACTCAGTATGCCAGTGTTTTGCCACTCAATATGCCAATATTTTGTCACTCAGTATGCCAGTGTTTTGCCACTCAATATGCCAACATTTTGTCACTCAGTATGCCAGTATTTTGTCACTCAGTATGCTAGTATTTGGCACAGCCAATTTGCCCAATAATATGCCAGTATTATTTTGCCGTTAATAAGTCAGAAAATTTGCCTAATAATATGCCAGTATTATTTTGACATTTAATATGCCACAGCCAATTTGCCCAATAATATGCCAGTATTAATTTGCTGTTAATAAGCAAGACAATGTGCCTAATAATATGCCAGTATTATTTTGCCCTTTAATATGCCACAGCCAATTTGCCCAATAATATGCCAGTATTATTTTGCCATTAATAAGTCAGACAATGTGCCTAATAATATGCCAGTATTATTTTGCCATTTAATATGCCAAAGCCAATTGGCCCAATAATATGCCAGTATTTTTTCCCATTAATATGCCATAGCCAGTTTGCCCAATGATTTGCCAGTATTATTTTGTCATTAATAAGCCACAGCCAATTTGCCCAATAATGTGCCAGTATTATTTTGCCATTAAAAAGCTATAGCCAATTTTCCCAATAATATGCCAGTATTATTCTGCCATTTAATTTATGCCAGTATTTTCCCACTCAATATTCCAGTATTATTTTGCCATTAAATATCCCAGTATTTAACCATTCAATATGCCAGTATTATTTGGCCATTCAATATGCCAGTATTTTGCCACTCAATATGCCAGTATTTTGCCACTCTTTATGCCATTCTTTTGCCATTCAATATGTCAGTATTTAGCCATTCAATATGTCAGTATTTAGCCATTCATAATGCCAGTATTTAGCCATTCAATGTGCCAGTATTATTTGGCCATTCAGTATGCCAGTATTTAGCCACTAAATATGCCTATATTTTGCCACTCAATATGCCAGTATTTTGCCACTCAATATGCCAGTATTTTGCAACTCAATATGCCAATATGTTGCCACACTATATGCCATTCACTATGCCACTATTTAGCCACTCAATATGCCAGTATTTTGTCACTCAATAAGTCAGTATTTTGTCACTCAATATGCCAGTATATTGTCACTAAATATGCCAGTATTTAGCCATTCAGTATACCAGTATTTAGCCACTCAATATGCCAGTATTTTATCACTCAGAATGCCAATATTTTTTTCACTCAGTATGCCAGTATTTTGTCACTCAGTATGCCAGTATTTTGCCATTTAATATGCCAGTATTTAGCCACTCAATATGCCAATATTTAGCCACTCAATATGCCAGTATTTTGCCATTTAATATGCCAGTATTTTGCCACTCAATATGCCAGCATTTTGTCACTCAATATGTCAATATTTAGCCACTCAATATGTCAGTATTTTTCTCGTTAATAAATAAAGAGAGAGAAGTTGTTTTTGGTTTAGATGTAGCTGTTACCTGCCCTGTCTTTCCAGACTCCATTTCCTTTAATCATGGCTTTCTTTAGTTATGTTAACGCTTGTTTTTCTGACAGTCAATGGCAATGTTTCAACATCTTTCATTTAAAAAGCAAAACGTTTGCTCTTTAGAGCTCTGTTGTATGACGGGGATTCTATAGTGATTGTTTCCTTGCTTAAATTGGAAAGACATAGCTCATAGAAAGTACTAAACAACTTCACTCAAAGTAATCAGGTTACCATGAGCTAAATGTTAAAATCAATAATGCAAAACAAAGTATAACCTTACCTACTGACAGTAGCAGGAGAAGCTTGTTCAATATCAAGGACCTCAAATATCACATTTTGTAGTGTACTCATTTGAATTATCTCGCCACTCATCAGACACAGCTGCAGAATACACAAATTGTCAAAAATAATGTTATTATAAGTATAGTTTTTATAGAAATGTTTGGACTTCTAAAGCTCAAATGTCATGGCTGCACATCTGCAAACATACCAGGGTGCAACAAGTTACAGAATAAATATGTAGATACCATCAACACTTAAATATACAATGAAGACAAAAGTCCTATATACATATATAATAATACATTAGAGCTTTGGCATATACACTTTTAAGGGTTTATTGATAAAAGAGGGAATTGCATGGAACTACGAAGGACATTTCAAACTTATGGACAAAGTGGCAGAGTTGGAAGAATCGTCCAATCAAGCTGCATCTTTCCAAAACCGCTATTTTGGCCTTAAGTTTCAAATCCCCTGAAATTCTCTCTTTCATGAATAAAGCCAGTTGTCTTTCTCAATTTGAGACAATCAATTGATAATTCGAGTGTCTGCTCAATAAAGAGAGAACTGAAAGGGAATTGAGATGGAAATTAAAGCTTTAGGCCAATGTAGACGAGTTTAAAAAACTCTGCTGTGCAGATGAATGGGAGAATATTCCAATTTATCTACTTTAACCTTAAGTTTTAAATTCCTATATCAGTTTCCTGCAATTCTCTCTTTATTGAGTAGATCTGAAGATTTATTGTGTGCTTAACAATAGCATTATAGTCCAATATCATTGTTCAAAAATTAAAAAAAATATTGATTGATTGCTTCTGTGGACAGGTGTCTTTTATGCAGGTATCAAGCTGGGATTAGGAGCACTCTCTTTAAGAGAGTGCTCTTAATCTCAGCTCGTTACCTGTATAAAAGAGACCTAGGATTCCGAAATCTTGCTGATTGATAGGGTATCAAATACTTATTTCCCTCATTGACATGCAAATCAATTTATAATTTTTTTGACATGCGTTTTTCTGGATTTATTTTTCTTGTTATTTTGTCTCTCACTGTTAAAATACATCTACCATTAAAATTATACTGATCATTTCCTTGTCAGTGGGCAAACGTTCAGAATCAGCAGGGGATCAAATACCGTTTTCCCTCACTGTAGTATAAGTTTCAATCATGTTTGTTGCCATTGCAAATAGTCAGAAGGGAATTTCAAACTTAACACCAAAGTATCCGAGCTGGAAATATTCGCTAATTCAGGTGTAATTTTTCCAACTCGTCTACTTTTCATCCATATAGCCCAATGTCTTTATTTCATTGTATGAATTTGGTCTTGAAAATATAAGTACATTGCAACTATGCTACAAGTGTAGCAGGACAGACTATACAGATGTTTAAAGTTAATCAAATAATCTTGTACAGGGGGGGCACATTTTTAGTTTAGATAATGTCTCCCCCTGTGGGAAATAGTTGTAATTAAGGTTATGTATAAAGGTGTTTCCAGCAGAAAAGTAGAACATTTGCTAAAGAGCTATAACTCCTGTCTCTTTGTATGCATTAAATGACTACCAGCAAAACAAAAACACAGTATACCAATAAACCAATAGTAAAATTACCTAATTATTCTTGAAGAATTTTGGGGCATTTTATGGATTAAAGACATTTCAAAATTGCACCACTTTATTACACTATAATTTTCTGTCAATCCTACTCTGGCATTACCCGAATTAAACAAAAATTCATAGATACATAAAAGTATAAAAGCCATTAGATATTGGAGCAAAAATCTGACTAAAATAAATTGGAGGTTATTTTATGTCTTATCCTGATTTCGTTAAACAGCATTGTACGTGTATGAAAGCTAAATATCCATTGTGCCATATTCAGTGTGTCTTATTATTTAGTATTAAATATATTACATTATATTATATAATATTTTTTATCCAGTATCCCCAATAAGAATTGTTCTTATATGGCTTGTTATCTATATGTATTAGTAAGGAGTACTAAAATATACTGCAGTTGTGTCATTAAACATGTTAACCTAAAGTTCCTTCAGTAGTCATCAAACTGTATTTACACCATAGAAATCATTGCTTCATAAAATGTACCTTCAGATTCATACTTTTTATTAGAAAGCTCATTTACTCTGAGAAAACTGACCCTCATTTATGTTAGTGGGTCTGTAAAACATACAGCATGTTTATGTTATAAATAGAAATGCATTAAAAACTGAGATGAACTCTGCTATTTCTTCACTAACCAGATATTCGACTACGTGCTAGAAATAATGCCAGCCTCAAATTGAAAAAGGTGCACAAGGGCAAATAGCATTTCAAGATAAAATCAATGCACTTCATTCCATTTACCTTCTTGTTATCATCTAGAACTGTGTTCATATTTTCTACCCACACTGAATCCACAGGTCCATCAAATATACACCATTTCCGTCCTTTTGTCATGCTCGTCGCTTGATTCCGGAACACATTGGCCAAGACGCCTACAGTAAAAACAGAATTTTTTAAATGTATTTTCATGATTTTCTTTTTATTTGTATTTTCACTCTGCATGGGCAGAGACACACATAAATTACTGCTGATGTTCTAAGTTTAGGCATTTATTTAAAAGTAAATCATTTCTTTTAGAAAAATCAGCCTTGGAAATTAAAAATACATTTGCATTTTTAAATGCAAGCAATTTAATGATACCCTTGTTTATGTAAGGAGGCTGCACTTAAACCACCACTATATAGAACATTTACCAGAACTTCGCTAATTTAGACTAAGCGCTCTTATACAAACAATTGCTTATAAGTACTTAGACAATGCACGTCTAAGTAAAGACCTGCATTGTTTAGTTCCCACTGACTCAAGTTTAAAGATAAAGTACATTGGTACTTCTCAGTAGTCACTTGCTGCTATCGTGTTGCTGATGTCAATTCTGCATAAGAATAACAATGTAAGTGGCAAGTAGCTGATGAGTAGTCTCACAGACGGACCCTGAGAAAATCATTCCTAATTATAACATTTTTTTTTTTACTATACTAAAATCTATATTCTAAATATATTTAAAATACTTCCAAATATCAAGTTAGTAGCTACTACTGACCCTCCCTCTTAGCTCTCATAATTTTGATGCTGCCCGGGAGGGGAAAAAAAGAAACAGTTTAAAGTGATTTAAACTAAAAAGGAAAGTAAATCAAATTTTTAACTCTAGGAGCCTCTACAGAGTGCATCTTCAGGATTCTTTCCACCAGTTGTACAGCTAGGACTGCCAGGTCAGCCAATTCTTTTGTTGGACACACAGAGCTTTTACATGCTACCCTATAGAAAGTAGAATACAAGTGTATACAGGAGGAACCAACTGATTAATCTAAGGAGTACATTTCCTGGGTACCAACTTTATTAACTAACTTTATTCCCTCTGAAGATGTAAAAGTTATATATCTCTCTCCAAAAAATGGGCATCAAAATATTTGTATGCATGGAATCAGATGTAGGAGGTGGTAATGTAAGATTCATTCAGGTAAAGAGCAGGAAAATTGTCAGAATGTGTGATTAAGAAGGCTGCTCAGTAACACAATGGAAAATATTTCTATGCTCAGAGTGGATCTTTAGTACCTGATATGCCATAGTATTAAGTAGAAACTAATATTATTTTCACTGGGTTAAAAAATCTTTCATAGAAAGCACAAGCAGACAAGCAGCATTTAATACTATAATGCCAAACAAGCAGCAGTTAGCAGAAATATACTTGTTCATAGTATTACAGCTTTCATGTTCGGTATTGAAAATCAGCAGAAAGGCCCTAATGGATACAGTCCCTTTAAGTACAGAAGCCAGATCAATAACCCTTTAAGAAAATGATCATTGTATTACTTTGTTTGCAGTAGTGCTGGCTAGGTGACACTTTAATAAAGTGCACGCACACATATACATTCTTCACAATCGATTTCCATTGTTGTAGTTAGTAATTATTACAAATAGTGATGCTTACTATTTCACTCAACCTCCCAGTGTACCCTGACATCACAACATTTCCGTCCAAGTGTACCCTGACATCACAACATTTCCGTTAATTTGTGAAATTGTTCTTAATGTTTACTGAATTATTAATTTTTTAAGATTTTTACTGAGCATCAGGGAGAAATTAAAATATTGACAGGTAAAAAAGATTGCTTTAGAAATTATAGTATTTACTATGTGTAAAGGGATCTGACAAAACTCTTTCTTGCCAGAATTGCTTTTTTTAATTTTATTATACTATTGACTCATTTGATGTTGATTGGGCCACATATTGCTTGTATGCACAATTAGCTGATTGTCATAAATTGTCCACTAAACCAGCTATGTGGTCAGCTGTTCTGGGTCACATGGGGAGACAATAAACCCCGCCTATTTACTATAGAATTAGCACTATCAGTTGTTTTATTGCTCCGTTATATGTGCATTTTGTCATTATACCTCTTTACATTTATTTTTTGTGATATTGATGTACTTGCATTTTAAACTTCATAAAATATTAATAACAAAATAATAAATCATTTTTTTATATATTCTATATAATTAGTTTGTGTTATTTATACACTTTTTTCTATCTATATATATTGAAAAAAGTGTAAGTCTGGAAATGGAAGTCTCTGGTGTCCTAGACTACTTATTGTCCATGTGCAGCAGTGCTGCCATTGTGAGTGTCAGTGTCAGTGACAGCACCGACTCCTCATGAGTATATATTGAGTACTGTCCACTTTTTACTTATAAGAGGTTGAGTGTCAGCGCTACCACGCATGCACAGTAGGTGCTGTCACTCACACTTGCAGTACTACTGCACATGGACAGTAACCAGTCTCTGGTATCCTAGACACCAGAGACTTCCATTTAAACTGCAAGATTGCTGTCTTAAATCCTGTTGATCATCTGACCTATACTTGTGTCCTAAAAACTGGGAAAGAAGTAAAGCTCATTGGGATTGCCTCCCAAAATTGGGACTGTCTCACGCATAGCCTGGATAATTGGTTGGTATTCTATGGTATTAGGGTATGATAGGGTATGATATGAGTCCTGCTGGTGCAAAAAATGCAAAACAGACCATGCCATCACCCCAGTCCTTAAAAAATATAGAAAGCGGGACGGCATGGTTAAATAATAAAACTATAGTATCATTTCAATTGTTAAGACAAATTTTAAACAAATTACTTCCTTTTTTTTTCAGATCTGCTGATCCGAGCCAGTCAAAGGGTTAATCGGAAACTAGGCCTGCTAGGGCGTTTTAACAATATTCATTTGTCATATCAAACAGCTAACAGGAAATGCCAAAACCTTCATATTCTCTGTAGTATTACACAAACCATGACTATAACTCATCATATCATAAACAAATGTAATACTGTTAAACTCATCTCCTGCTACCACTTTCTCGAATTGTTATTCAACAGAAAAGCTTTGCTTCCTGCCTCCAACCTTCACCCTTCAACAGTACAGATTCTCTTTGATACTTTCATTATTACCCTCATTTAACCTTTATTTCTCCTTCAGCCTTTACTGCCTCTCCAGCTTTCATATTCCTTCAACATTTTATAGTCCCTTAAAATAATATAAAATTACATTTCAGAAGAAGCTCGGTACTTCTCCAAGAGACATTTAAATTTCATTATTTCTGACAGCAGAATTACAAAATCTCTAGAACAAAAATGTGCTCTTTTAGCGCATCACTCTGGCCTGAAGCCGTAGAGTTTATCGGATGGAGCACGATATGCATTGCCTATCCATGATAAGGGTTATCAGTTTCCTGCAAATATAAACAGATATGTGGCTGTCTAAGCATTTGCCAGATATTCATGAATAGTGGAACAATTTACATTTAATGCTCTTTGTCTGTATTCTTCTGAGCATGCATTTCGAAGAATAGATTGAGCAATTACTATTTCATATTTTATATCATTCACAGTTAAAAACAATGCATGTAATAGCTTCCTTTGTTTTATAGACATCCAGGTTTACACCAAAATACAAATAAATGGAAATGTGAGAAGATAAATCTCTTTTTGTTTCTGTGGTTTCTCATTTTATGAATTGCAGATGTGATCCTCCTGGTAGAAATAATTAAAGCGACAGTTCATTCTAGTAAAAAAACAAAACAAAAAAAAAATAGAATCAAATATTTATGAGTTAAAGAGACAGTAATGTTTTAATTTAGATTTATAGAATAAATAGGAGTATGTGAGAACTTGCTATTGGTACCATTACCACAAGTCTTAACAGGTGTCCTGATTTGCATGTGTAGTGCAAATGAGTTTAATGGACGCCAGCAAATCTTGTGGTTTAGGCTACATCTGACACATTCATCCAGCAGTACAAAGACACTAGAGCCTAGGCGTTCAATTGTGGTGCTCCAGCTGTTTTTGTGCTACAACTACCATAATTCCCTGGCATTCTAAAAATCTGGTAGGGAATTATGGGGTTTGAAGTTCTGCAGAAGTTGGAGGGCCTCAGTTGGACACCTATGCACTAGAGGGTCTTTCTATGGGACATTCTGCAGGCATCTCATCATCACCTTTAGGTCAACATTATCATTGTCAACATTATAATGATCTAGTTATATTACTGAGTCAGTAGGTCCTTTTGCATACAGTTGAACTGCCCTGCTTTAAGTGATGTAGTCCTGATTTGGAACCACTATGCTGTGATCTCAATTTTCATGTTTCGGTATCGGTGAGAGTGGAGAATAGAAACTGCACATGAGCAGAGGTTTGTACACAAACAGTAGTTATAGGACTTTGAGTGATGGTGCTAGTCAATTGTGCATATGTGTGATAGCACTTTCAGGTGGTCTATCATGCCATCTTTTTCTAGTAGATAAGGAAGTAGGCCAATTCCACCTGGGAAGGCTAATATCCCTTAGCCCTACATTTCTGCATTGAAGCTGGGATGCAATCTATCCGCCCCTTAAGACTAATAGAACACAATGAATCACATTAGCTTGAACTAGCTGCCTTTAATATAGAATCCTAATAAGCCTAGAACCAATTAAGACTACACTAGTAATAGATGAGGGTGGTCGGATCACACCATAAAAGCAGCCGAGGAACAGACAATAGCTCACTAGCATGTGTGAGAAATAAAGACAAACTTAATTTCCTAAAACTATACTGCAACAAATTATCTACTTTTGGATAGTACATTTTTTAAAAACAGCACAGTTGAAAAAATTAAAACTTAAACCCCTTTTTTGTTAATGAATCCATAAAACCAAAAAAAGGCACCAAATGCATGTTTAAAAACAAAATAACCACTTCTTGCTATTACCTACATAAGATATAGGGATAGAAAAGCACATCTGTTTTCTACTTTTAATGGTCACAGTTACCCATTCTTATGAATTTTTTATATGAAAGAAAATTGTAAAAAAAAAAAAAAAGCGCATTTTAAAAAAGTGAAAGCACAAAATATAGCTTTAATGATAATTTAATTTTTTTAGAATGTAATCAATATTCCTAATTCACAATTTTTACAATTATATTATGCTCTTGATAATTTCTCTAATTAAAAAGAAAACTATTTTTAAATGTAATAATAATTTTCATTCATTCATTGCTCTTCTGTGCTTGTTGTATTTTTTTTTATATTTTCTGTACATTATTTAGTTTTTTAATAAGCTGCAAAAGGATGTTAGTAGTATCTAGATAAACAAAGAATATTTATCATTCAAAATGACATGCCATATAATATTTCTTAAAACATTGATGTAGCTGCATTGGCAGATTCCTTAAAAGTTGGACTCTAAATGTACATCTTGCTAGACTGAGTGGTCTGTACCAAGATGTCAGAATGCTTTTTGAGTTATACAGAGACAGCTATGTTTCCAAAGTTCATGGGCAACAGTTCACAGGATTGTACAGTCGAGTAATGAGATGACATTGTCATTTAAAGAAAGTGTGTGAAATGTCATCTAAATTGGTTGAAGGTCATACACTAATCACAGAAGATGGTAAGACTCAAAGAGAGCCTTATGGTCTCAGAGTAGAAACTTAGTATCTTGGGACTACAGTACAGGATGTGTGATAAAGTCACTCTACGTAAGAAGAGTCAGTCTACAGATTTTGTAGAAAGTACACTTTACTATTATAGAATAAGGCACTTTAAACATACCATAGAAAATCTGTGCTATTGCTATTAGAAAAAAAAATTAACTGGCAGCAAATTGTATTATTTTTAAACTCAATTGTATGGAAGTGTTTTGTATGATATGCAATGAAAAACCCCTGGATCGTATTTATTTTAAAAATGAAGAAACATAATGCAATACTTGACTCACTATTCTTTGTCATGTGTATGAAACACACAGGAGATATATATAATAGTAATCATGTGCAGGGCTATAAGGGAATATGTGCTATGCATTATAGGGGCAGAAACACGCAAGAAGAAAGTACTGTGTGCCAAAAAACTTTGTACTTTTTGTCTGCTCCAAGGTACAAAGACATACACAAATCTTGCTTAAAATTAACCTGGGATTACCAAAAGGAAGTCTATATCACTTCAGCATGAGGCATTTTGGCTGTGTAAAATGGCCTCCTTAACCTCTAATGAGCATATGCTATAATTACAAGGGTAGAAAGTAATGTCACAGGCCAAACAGCTCTTAAAAGAGAAATGTGCTACAGAACATGATTATCGGGGCATTTAACAGGATTGCAATAATTTAATACACTGCTGTACATGTTTTTCATGTTACATTTTTATCTTTTTACCTGATGGGTCGCCAAGTAACAGTTTTTATCTGATCATTTTGGTATTAAAAATACATTAAGCTCTTTCCTCCTGTGAAGCAGACAGCATGGTTCTCAAAAAGCTTAACTTGGCAAAAGAAATATTGATATACACCTGTAATCTTTAGTCTCTGACTTCATAAAGCTTTTCATGATCCATACTGAAACCTACTGCAATATATCCAGCAGAAAATAATCAATTGTTCTAATTAATAGAATTATTGAGCACCTAATAGCTAGTTATATGACAATGATTAGGTGTTGTAGTGGATTCATTATAATCATTACTTTCATTACCACAGATTTCCATTATGGTCAGATTTAGAAAATATCTCTCTAAGCCATCTGCAACTGATAATTAACAATGTTTGCTTCAAACCAGGCCCTAAGGTAAGTATCTATCTTCCTTTAATTTGAAAGAATAATATGTGTGCATAACTAAATTTAGTCTAGGGTGCTGCAAAGCACAGCAGTCCTTCATATTGCCTCCTTTTTTATAATATTTGTGCCTATGTGAATGAATATTAATTAGAATATACAGCACATTTGTAACTCCAGCTGACATATTTGTTTTAAATTGACCCTTTTGCCACAATTTGTTTGATATTATCAGAATCTATTTCAGAAAAATTGTCTTATATTTCTCAGGCACATAAGAGACAAAATACTAGCTTGCCATGGATTTTCATTGCTTCTTTGAACACTGTTCTCAGTTCTAGAATATTCTAGAATACAATAGACTTTAGATTTGTATTGTTCCAAAAATCTCTAATGCATCTTTCAGGTGGTCATTCACAAAAGTTTACCTGCCTTTCTAAAATATTCAAGAATATAGTGGACTTTACACTTGTATTGTTCCCAATATCCCTATAGCATCTCATTGGTGACCATTTGCAGATGTTTACCTGTCTTAAATCAACAATTACTGTTGCTTTAAATCACTGTGGCACCATAAATCTAGAAGTTAACTATGGAACTGTAGGAACCATTTTGCTCTTTGGTCATTGTCTTGACCATTATTGAAGCTGACAGAGAATGTACAACTTTTTCCATATACTTCCTTGCAAATTCACTTACAGCTAATCTAATTTTTTTTTTTCTTATTTTTTTTTTCATCTGAGACTTTATTTTCCTCTGGCAAGGACACTATCCCCTGTTCTGTGACAAATTGCACTTCAGGTGCTGGAAAGCAATTAATTGACTTCATTTACTGCTTTTCCAGTTCACAAGCCATCCATGTTTCTGCTATACTGTCAGGACTTGACACTGATAAAGAAAGAGCTGGAGTAAATTTCCACAAGAATGAAAATATTGTCTAGAAAATATTTTGGATTTCTGTTGTGGAAGAAGAGATCTCTCAAAAATGTAAAATTTTAGTTGTTAGTCCACAGGTCAGGCATTAGATTGAAAATGCCATCCTTTTAAGCCTGTTGTATAAATAGATGCATACATATGGATATTGGTAAGGTTGATCCATAACTTTTAAAGCTGTATGACCAATTGAGGATTAATGGCTTAAGAGACAACAGAGCTCACAGAGCTTTTAACGCACCAATTACAGGCTCTGAAACGCCAGATAATACTAATGGATGCCAAGTCATGCCATACAAACATCTGCAAGAAGCGTCCAGAGACATAGTTCTGTGCCTATGCAGATTTGGCGACAAGATGGCAGTTTAGAGTCTTGGCTATAAACAGGGTCAGATCTCTTTCTCTGGAACAACTATACAGATCTCCAGTGATATTCCTATGTCTATACTGTTGTGATGTCATTCAATGGCAAGTTTGACCTTTCATATACGTCAATCAGATTAAAATACAAATTTGGTCTACCCTCTTCCCTGACTGTCTCTTAAGATGCAAACAGCTTGCCATTGAAAACCCTGAGGATGCACCCACTTTCCTTCAGGACTTACAAGCTCTACCAATGCCAGAACCTGAGGGTCTCGACTGAGATATTGTAACCACTTCAATTGGACCATAGGTGCGAGAGCTTCACACACCTGAAACACTGGCATCTTTAGAATACATTTCATGGGCTATCCTGAAGTTCCAGACACCTGCATTACAATTAAAGCTGTTTTCTGATATATGACTACAGGCTTCTCATGCATCCATTCTGCTCCAGCAGATGCCTGGGGCCTACCTAAGTTTATATACTGTTTAACCCGTTATATATTGACTGATAATTTTTATCCTACTCCACGCTGAATCCCTCTCTCGCGTATCTCGCACCCTATATAGAGTGTAAAAATGTTATATATATTGGTTTATGGGCCCAAACAATACAAATATATTGAATAAAATGTTTTCCAAATATGGTTGTTCATCCATATAACATGCAGAATCCAGTGGTACAAAGAGAGCCATGGTATTGTATAGAAAAAGAGATAATAGGCAAAGAGGACCTAGAATACTACCTATGGTTAAACAGTAACACATTTCAAATAAAATCTATTATGGGGAAATCAAGGATACTTGATTAGTAAGTAATAAGGGAGTGGGAAGATATCAAAAGGTCAATGAATCTGCAGAATAAGATGATACCCAACTGGACAACTTATTCTTAAAAAGATGAATCAACCTGCATGATCTTCCAATAGGGGATCTCGATGAACAAGGTAACCAATTACAAATTGAATATTTGGTAGAAAAATATTTTCTACCATCAAAATAGATATTTACATATCTCAGAATTAAGAACTTTTTGAATACCAGTGTTTGCAGAGACCCGCAGATGATTTATGGGGAAGTATCGAAAATATTTTCCTGTAAATAGATACCAATGGTCACCACAACAATTAATAGGTTAATAAATATGTTTAACACACAACCTATTAAGGCAAAGGGCGCCTGGAATTAGCAATACAAATTTCAGAGGAGGAGTGGTCCAAATCAATGACTCAAGTAAATAAAACCCTAAGATGCTTAAATTTAGTTGAAAAACATTTAAAATTATGAATCCGTAATATATGCTACCAACCGTGCTGGCAAAAATGTATCCCCAATAGTCCTCCAAATAATGGATATGTGGATCTGAGGGAGGTACGTTTCTGCATGTTTGGTGGAAATGCCAAATGGTTGCTCCTCTTTGGAAGTGAACGTATAAATGGATCACAAATTTGACAAGCAACAGTATTGAGTGGGCACCAGAAACGGCCCTACTACACCTAAAAATAAACAGGGTATCATACGAGCATCAGATATTGGCTACTCACTGCCTGGTGGCCACGAAAGTACTGATGGCCCGAGAATGGAGAGGCAGTAAATCACTCATGAAACTACATTTGACTAATCAACCATCATAACAAATTAGGATGGAAAACAGACTTAGCAACACCCATACAACTTTTTCCCAAAAACTTTATGAGGTTTACTCCAGATAGAGCAAAAAATGTAAACATAATATCAAACCAATAAAATACCTTATTGGGCCCTGGGCTTATTCCACCCCGTGGGGGGGGGGGGGGGGGGGGGGTTCCTTGCACAACAATTTTTTATTTATTTTTTTAGTTAATTGCATTTATAAATATGGTACAGTTGCTGGACATTATAATATAGAGGTAACTAGGGGTAGAGGACAGGGGAGAGGGGAGCAGAGGTGGGGAAAGGGGTGAAGGAGGTGAATAGAGGATAAAAGGATGAAAGGGAAAAGAAGGAGAAGGAGAGGAAGAAGAGGGTAGAAAAGGGAAGAGGAGGAGAAAATGGTAGGGAGAAGGAAGAGGGAAGAGAGGATAAAAGGGAAACATCCAGTTTGCATAGAAAGGATAGGTAGAGAGAAAGAAAGAACCTCCCACTACCCATATTGATCTGCACTCTAAAGAAGGGGGTATACAAAGTTGCTGCCCCTCTCTGTATTACCGTATATGATGATCTTATGTTTTGCTATATTGCTATGCAATTTGTAATGTTCATTATTGTATGTACTGTCTTTTACACAATAAGAAAAATAAAATAACTTATATATTAAAAAATATCCATTTTTCTCTGATTCACAATGACAGGTTAGGCCACCTGTAAAGCTCAGACTAGTGTCATCACCCACAGAACTTATCACAATGAGAGATTGTACAAAGTTATGACATACATGGGGGAAGCCAAAACCATGCTGAAGCCCCAAAGCCCCAGGGTCAGTTGGAACTGCTGCAAAGAAAATTCCTTCATTTATATGAATAAACAAACTGCAATTTGTGACAGCACAATATGATAAAGGAAATGAAAATGATAATATACACTAAAGAGACCTGTGTTTTTGCACTTTACTAAAGTAAATAGGAAGCTGGGCACCTAGAGGCTCAGTAGAAATGGCACATCAATTGTACAGTGCCCTCAGGATTACTGTGCAGTATTAGCATAACTGGATTCCAAAATGAGCATATTTTTAATCTACTCAAAAAAACACAGCTGATCAGACGACACTGGAATGAATCCCAGTAATGAATGATATTTCTGTAATATGAATATAATCAAATACCAATAAAATATTTTATAGACTTACGCTTCATTGTTTTCTGAATATTATAGCGGACATAGGTTCATTACAAATTTAGCAGCAACAGCTTGGCACTTAACAAAAAAATGTTTAATATTTTCTCTAATTTTTGCCGCTTTAGCATGTTTTAGTTTTACATTTTACAATGTCAAAATATTTTTGTGGCTAGGTCTGAATATAAAAATATACTGATTAGAGCCTGTGCAAATAAGTGCAAACCATAGCAATCTGCAAGACTTGATTATACAGACAATGTAGCCAAATCTATAAAAAGGCATCGTTAATGCTAATAAATTGTTAATGCATTGGATCATTTGCACAATGAAATTCTACTCATCTATACACATCTAGTAAAGATGCACATGTTGAAATAATAAAAATAATAGTAATTATTTTGAGACAGCGCAAACACAATAGAGAGATGATATTTGGTGTGCTTAAAGAGAGTAATGGAGTAAGGTGATACAGAATAGACAAAATGTAATGATAATAGACCTGTTATATTATAAAAGTGATTCAATGATCAGAGCTTAAGATTGTTATGTTCCAACATGTTACCCAAAACCCATGGCACTGTTTGAGGACAAGGGCCAAAAGGGGAGGCTCGGGTTATCTTTCTACCTAAGAAGAAGTAGTTCACAAACTGGGGGGAAAGGAAGTTGAGGGATTTCAGGGGTATCCACTGAAGTGTAATTGTTGATATTAAAACACATTACCTACGTGTTTGGTCACCTGACCGTACACGTAGCTCAAATGGTAACCACCTTAGGGAAAACTGCAGTCCAGCAGCATTCCCTGCAAAATTATAATGCAATAGCTATGAGCGTAAAGATGCACCACTCAGTTCCAGGTTTCAGAGTAATCCACAGAGATTTAATAAATAAAAAAATCAAATTGTATTCCAAAAAGAAAAAAGCAACATTGATAGAAACAGCAGTCTCACGTGTTTTGCCGTGCAGCTTAATCATAGATCTATTGGGTCTATTCTCTAAAATTCGACTTAAATTTTTAGACTAAGTCAAGTTCGGCACCCAAGTTTGACCAGGTTCGAATCTTCCCCACTGAAAGTAAAGGGAGGTGAAGTGATCAAAGTCAAACTTGGGTGCCAAATATCACTTAGTCGAAAAAAAGTCAACCTCCAAAGTCAAATTTTAGTGAATAGACCCAATAGACTTATGAGACTGCTGTTTCTCGTGCTGTTGCTATTACTTTTTGGAATAAAATTAGATTTTTTTCATTGATTACATCTGTGGACTACTGATACCTGGAACTGAGAGGTGCATCTTTACACTCATTGCTACTCATTTGATTTAAAAGTAAAAGTTATATATGTTGTGATGTTTATTAATTTAATGTGATGTAATGTCAAAAACTGAAATAAAAAGATGATTAAAGATAGTCAAAATAGTCAACACAAAATAATTAGAATCCTGAATAAAAGCACTGCATAAGAACTGCAAAAAAACGAAAAAAAAACTTTAAAAAGTCCTACAAAGTGTATGTGGGTTTGTAGCAAACTGGGGAGGTAGGGGGGGTTATAGATAGACATGTGCATTCGTTTTCGGACGAATGCATTTTCGTATGAAAATAGCATTTTCGTCCATTCGTCCGAAAAACGAAGAACGAAAATGCTAAGCTAACGAAAGCCGAATGAACGAATGGTTAATAAACGAAAATAATTCGTTCATTCGTAGTACTATTGCATTCTATAAGCCGAAATAAAGTCGGTTTATAAAATACAATAGCATTTCACTACACGGAGACAAAGTCTCCATTCATAAATTTATGAATGGAGACTCTGTCTCCGTGTAGTGAAATGCCGACAGCCTATAAACCGAACGTTCGGTTTATAGGCTGTCGGCCTATGGAATACATGTATTCCTATTGCTATTCTATAAACCGAACGTTCGGTTTATAGAATAGCAATAGGAATACATGTATTCCATAAGCCGACAGCCTATAAACCGAACGTTCGGTTTATAGGCTGTCGGCATTTAACTACGGTATACGGAGACAAAGTATCCATTCATAATGAATGGAGACTCTGTCTCTGTATAGTTAAATGCCGACAGCCTATAAACCGAACGTTCGGTTTATAGGCTGTCGGCATTTAACTACGGTATACGGAGACAAAGTATCCATTCATAATGAATGGAGACTCTGTCTCTGTATAGTTAAATGCCGACAGCCTATAAACCGAACGTTCGGTTTATAGGCTGTCGGCTTATTGAATACATGTAATCCTATGGCTATTCTATAAACCGAACGTTCGGTTTATAGAATAGCAATAGGATTACATGTATTCCATAAGCCGAAAGTCTATAAAGCGAACGTTCGGTTTATAGACTTTCGGCTTATAGAAAACATGTAGTACTATTGCCTTTCTATGAACCGAACGAGAGCCCCATTCATAAGGCTCTCGTTCGGTTTATAGAAAGCCAATAGTATTACATGTATTCTAAAAAACGAACGAATAAAAATGAACGAAATTCGTTTTAGACGAAATAAATAACATTCGTCCGAATGGATGAAAACGAAACGAAAATTTTAGTTTTGCACATGTCTAGTTATAGAACCAAAATCTCTGTATCCAAAACCAGAACGTAAACACCTAATTATCTCATTAGGGATTTAAATATAGGTAAAGGCTGATTAGTGTAGTGTCTTTGAAGTAATGTGGCCAGCAAAAACTTATAGGTGAATATGTTCAATATTCCAGGTAATGATCAAGGAAAGTAAACCAAAGTCAGTATATATAGTGGGAATACAGATCTGCTTCCAGTCATTTGAAATACCAACCCACATTGCCCTCTTCGTGAAAACTGGTGATCACCTACAATAATTCATTGTTCTCAGTGGACACCACTAATGTTGTACATGTGCAGTTCAGTGTCAGCTGAATAAGCCAGCAGCAATAGAGTTAAAGTATCCTGGAAGGATTCAGTTCCGTGCATATAACTTGTTGACCCAGCCAACCATACACAAATTTTTCTCAACTTTCTGTTAAAATGTTTTTACATCCTTGGTGGACACAGTACATTCATTGTCTACATCATCATCATCGTTTTGCTACAGAATCCAGTCTACCAAGTACTTAATTTACCAGTTAGTGAGAAATGTTCCTTATTTTGTATCTATTACTGCTGGCTTATTTTGTTGGTACTGAAGTATTAATACAATGTATTAATTAACAAATGCATGGTCAAACAAACTGACAAGAATCTGAACACCTTTTTAAAATATATATTGGGTGGCCTGACAGGCCTATATGGCCCAATTGCTTGTACTGTCAAATGACAACCGTGCTATATTTGCTGACAGCCCTGTTTTTTTGGGGTACTGTCCCATCAATTCTGGGCATGTTCTGGTAAGTTCAATCTTACCAGGACATGCCCAGAATTGATGGAACAGTACCAAAAAAAAAAACAGGGCTGTCATAGCAAATATAGCACTGTGGGAGAGCAGGCCTAGATCAATGTCCTGTCTTACCAGGTGAGGTGGTATCACACCATCAAATGGTCAAGTGACATCAAGGGAACCAATACAATCTTGGCCATGACTATGCCACATTCCAGGGGTAGATCCCGGTAACTGTTGACAGCTATGTCATTGTGACCAGGCTTATTAAGAGAGGTTGTGAAATTGGCCTTCTACATATCCCAGTTCCCACATTCCTCATGAATATTCAATTCGGAATTTACAGTTTCTACTTCTAATCTTGGACTGTGGATATTTCTTAGTTGTCACTAAGATAGCATACACCACCTGCCATAAGTGCAACATTAAAACTGTACAGTTAGATTTTTACAGCTCTACGGAACTATTAACATTTATTTATCACCTAAGTTTTCTGTTATTCCTATTTATAATTGTATTTATCCAATTTATACTGTTTTAGATTGTTTTATTATACATGTTTACTGGTGGATCCTATTTGCTTTAGTCAACAAATTTAGTTACAAAAATGTAACTGAAATTAGTATAAATGTCCATATTAGTTGGAAATTATTGTGTTTGTTGTTGACTATAATGTATCATCCATTAGGTATATCGGCAAAGGTATTTTTATAATATTTACATAAAAAGTTGTTTATCCATTAGACATTCCTTTTAACTGTCATGATGGCTGACATTTAATTAAAATAATTAGAGCCCAATGGTTTTCGATATCATTACTGACCTACTTTATAATGTCATTTAAATGTTTTCTACTCATTTCATTTACAAACCAACGTCATGCTAAATGACTGCAAAGTATTATTTGGAAAATAGTACACAACATGTGTTTTTATTCCAAGTGTTAGCCATCATTGGCTTCTAATCAGACACACATTGACTTGATATTATGCTGCTGGTTTTGTCATCATTTGGTACCTTGGAATGATATAAAGAATACATTGATTAAAAAAACTGTAAAATAGGGAAGTCTTCTTAGAGAACATGTTTCCTTATGTAGAAATATGTATAACCAGGGCCTCTTAATGACCATAGTGGGCCCTGGGCAAAGTCTTTAGCAGTGGGCCACCCTCGACCCAATTTTTCTAAAGTCGCATTGAAAAAAAATGTATGCAAATGTAAACGTTTTAATATTATATGCAACTATTTCCATATCACATTCAGCTATTTGTATATTTAATAAAAATGTTATTGCATTTCTTGTTTTTATTCCCTTTTTCTGCACCCCTGTTGCACCAAAATAACTTAACACAGACATCTCTCTATCTCTCGCTCTCTATAACTAGTTCATTTATACTTATTTTAATTTTTTAATAATATATTCAACTATTTTCATATGTAATAAAAATGTTATTGAAAAATTGCATTCCTTATTTCTATTTGCTGCCTTTGCACGCACATTGCACCTAAAGGACTTAACACAGCACCATATAGTACCCACAGCTCTTGCCATGCACCTATATTGCACCCACAGCACTTGGTTTGCAATCATATTGGACCCACACAATTTTGAATGCCACAGTGTCAATTTGACCTACAGAACAGACCACAATGTTGTTTCCCCCCCCCCCTCCCTGCAGAACAAGTGTCACTTTCCTCATAGTACATGCCACAGCATCACTTTGCCAATTAAAATAAGCCACTGTAAGGTACCAATTAACATGCCACAGTCACTTTATCATTAACATATGCAATAGTCAGTTTGCCTATTAAAATATGCCATAGTTTGTCCATTAAATATTCCACAGCTTGCACATTAATATGCCAGTGTTATTTTGCCATTAATGTGCCACAGCCAATTTGTCCATTAATGTGCCACAGCCATTTTGCCATTAATATGCCACAGCCAATTTGCCCAATGTGCCAGTATTATTTTGCCATTAATAAGCCACAGCCATTTGCCATTAATATGCCTGTATTATTTTGCCATTAACATGCCTCATCCCCCTTTCCCAGTACTCACCTCCTGCCTGCTCCGTATCCCTGGTCCGTGCAGTCTTCCCTCCTGAGGGAAATACAGCCACCAGATATGACGTACTCTCATATCCAGTGGCCATGATTATTGTGTGTGGGGGGGGAGGGTACACTGTACCATCAGGGGCACCCTTAACCAGTGGGCCCTGGGCAAGTGCCCACTCTCCCCATTGGCAAATTTGTGCACTTTTTTTTTTTTTTTTACAGATTTCTGTTATTTTAACTTAAAGTGACATGTCAGATTTGTTTTATTCTTCACATGACATTTTAAAAACTACTTTACTTTTTTGCTTCATTTTAAAAATGGTTCAGCAGCTTTTTAAAAAAATAAAACTTAGAAAAAAAATTATATCAAACCTGCACTCCTTGTCATTTTTGGGCAAAGTGGATATTGTATTATTTCCTTCTCTTTACACAGTGGAATGTTGGAAGCATTCAGTTCAGTTGAAGAAATACTGACTCTTCACTGACCAGTCATATCATTGGTTAGGTAAAAACAGAGGTCTCCTTCAATGAATGGCACATAGCCCAGATTATTTGATTCTTAGAGGTAATCCTGTTTCCAAAAATTAAAAACAATTCTTCGGAAGTATACACAATATATTTCATAAATAATATATTGTATCAATATTGATGGCTAAGGAATTAGGTGTAGAGATTTCCGGGTGCTTTACCCAAACTATCGAGTAACAGGAATAAAGTAAAACATAACTTGATAAGTGTCTTTGGTATCTGAATTTTGAACGATGAATTCTGGAATGTTTCCAAATATACAGCCCCAGTCACAGATTGGAAAAATGAAATTAATATGAAACTGGTAAACACATAGACAAGGTCAGATAAGAAGGATTGTCACAACCTGGGATAACAGACCAGGGAGGAGCCTCGTTGCAGGGCATGGTGTGGTGTCTGTCTGCACCCCACGATGCATAACTGGGAAGGACTGGTAGCTGAGACTGGGACTGAGGCAAGACTGGTAGCTGAGACTGGGACTGAGGCAGTACTGGTAGCTGAGACTGGGACTGAGGCAGTACTGGTAGCTGAGACTGGAACTGAGGCAGTACTGGTAGCTGAGACTGGAACTGAGGCAGTCCTGGTAGCTGAGACTGGAACTGAGGCAGTACAGGTAGCTGAGACTGGAACTGAGGCAGTACAGGTAGCTGAGACTGGAACTGAGGCAGTACAGGTAGCTGAGACTGGAACTGAGGCAGTACTGGTAGCTGAGACTGGAACTGAGGCAGTACTGGTAGCTGAGACTGGAACTGAGGCAGTACTGGTAGCTGAGAGTGGAACTGAGGCAGTACTGGTAGCTGAGACTGGAACTGAGGCAGTACTGGTAGCTGAGACTGGAACTGAGGCAGTACAGGTAGCTGAGACTGGAACTGAGGCAGTACAGGTAGCTGAGACTGGAACTGAGGCAGTACAGGTAGCTGAGACTGGAACTGAGGCAGTACAGGTAGCTGAGACTGGAACTGAGGCAGTACAGGTAGCTGAGACTGGAACTGAGGCAGTACAGGTAGCTGAGACTGGAACTGAGGCAGTACAGGTAGCTGAGACTGGAACTGAGGCAGTACAGGTAGCTGAGACTGGAACTGAGGCAGTACAGGTAGCTGAGACTGGAACTGAGGCAGTACAGGTAGCTGAGACTGGAACTGAGGCAGTACAGGTAGCTGAGACTGGAACTGAGGCAGTACAGGTAGCTGAGACTGGAACTGAGGCAGTACAGGTAGCTGAGACTGGAACTGAGGCAGTACAGGTAGCTGAGACTGGAACTGAGGCAGTACTGGTAGCTGAGACTGGAACTGAGGCAGTACTGGTAGCTGAGACTGGAACTGAGGCAGTACTGGTAGCTGAGACTGGAACTGAGGCAGTACTGGTAGCTGAGACTGGAACTGAGGCAGTACTGGTAGCTGAGACTGGAACTGAGGCAGTACTGGTAGCTGAGACTGGAACTGAGGCAGTACTGGTAGCTGAGACTGGAACTGAGGCAGTACTGGTAGCTGAGACTGGAACTGAGGCAGTACTGGTAGCTGAGACTGGAACTGAGGCAGTACTGGTAGCTGAGACTGGAACTGAGGCAGGACAGGTAGCTGAGACTGGAACTGAGGCAGGACAGGTAGCTGAGACTGGAACTGAGGCAGGACAGGTAGCTGTGACCAAACTGAGACAGGACAGGTAGCTGTGACCAAACTGAGACAGGACTGGTAGCTGTGACCAAACTGAGACAGGACTGGTAGCTGTGACCAAACTGAGACAGGACTGGTAGCTGCTGCAACAGGTTTGGAAACAGAGCAGTGTTATTCACCTAAATGGTATTATACCCTATGGTTGAGCCTCAGGTAAATGACCACCCAGGACTTGTACACTGACTGCAACCGCACACTGAAGCAGAGATACACAGGGAGTACTGGACGAGAAGGATAGTCAGCAGGCCGGGTCATACACGAAACAGGAACAAGGTACAACGTAGGATTTCAGAAGGCAAGGTCACTAGACGATGACAAAATGGTCGAGGCAGGCAGAAAACAGCAGAGTCAAAATCAGGCAGGAGTCAGAACCGGGAAATCAATAATCAATATATGAATGCTAGAACAAGAAACAAGGCACTATCACAGGCTGCAACCAAAGCAATGCAAAGGCACTGATTGCCATAAGCTGCAGGTTTAAATAGGGAAGGGCTGAGGATAACGAGGCAGCTGACCACAGGAGTAGAATGGGTACACTACAATAGCGGCCACTAGAGGTTGAAGACGAAAACAGCCACAAACCCAGAATAACCGTGACAAGGATGCAACTTGCAGATTTTGAAAATGTATACCCTTGCACAGCATTTAGTAACACTTTTACTTTAATAAAATTAAATATTACTGGAATTAAGGAAAGGGTGATATCAGATATGATGAGCACAATGAGATAGCCTAAACACAATGGATTTTCCCCAGATAGATAGATATATGAACATTATCCGTGTTTCTAATCGCCAGTGATTTAAAGCTTCACTTACACCTACAGTGTCTGAAAAAATATTATTAGATAACTGCTGCATCCTGTAAAGCAAAGGGAGGGGGGGGGGGGATATTTTATATTTTCTTTTCGTCAACACTTCCCATGTCCTAAAAACTGCCTATAAAATATAATAGTTATTGTTCTTGCTATAGCAACAGTCCTGTCTATCTACATAAGCCCTCATTCTTGTGTTACCTAACAGCACATTGAGTTATCTGAAACTATGCGACCCGCATTCCAAGCATTTGATACACCTGAGTTCAATAAATATACTAATGGCTAATGACAGCACTTTCTCAGAGGGTAGCATGGAAACTGCTTTCTGTGTACAATTATGTCACTGAATTTAAAGACTGCTGTGTACTCCCACTTAGTTGTGTCACTGTATTTAGAGGCCTCTTGGAAATTATTATAATCCCTTGAAGACACAGGAATTACTATGTACAGCCTGCTTCTGCATGCAGTTAGTGACATAGTATGTACTATGTCCTGTGTTAAAACAGGCAGCGAAAGCAATCAATGATGACTTGATGTTGAGGCATAGAGCAACAGCACATTTTGGCCAAAGCGATTGCAGACACCATATTGGAAGGCAACATGGCCCTCCAATATGGCACAGCCCCATAGTAGGCAAGGGCTCTGTTGCAGTTGTTAGACTAACAAGTAAACAGCATTACAAGTAAAAAATAACCAAACCGTATCTTAGATATAGGGTTAGATCTAGGGTTTGGATGATGATTAGGTTTTGGGGTCATTGTAGGAGAAAATGGTTAGGAAAAATATGCTACTTTCAGTTAATGCCAATAAAAAAAATATATATTATGTATGGGTACATTATATGAGAAAGAGGAACATGTTAGCTAACATCCCTGAAGTGTTAAAACAGCCCAGTCACCAAGGAGTTAATTAAACCCAATACAGTGCTCATGTAATTTTACAAAGTAAAAATATACATATTTTTCACATACAAAAATAATCTAGATGGAGCTGTCGCTTTAAACTAAGCCATCTAGATTATTTTACTTATACACACACAGTATATATTACAACCAATAAATGCACATTAGCATTTTCAAACGTGCGCACACAGATTTTAATTCATTTTAAACTTACTAAAATAAAACTTTCTTTTACAAGCAATTGGGGACTGTGAATAAATCCAAAAGCAAGTCTGCTTTTTGACGCAGGGAAGAGTCTAAATGGTGTTCACTTTTGTAATTTCTGCAAAGGGCAGATAATTTGTAATACTGTCTCTCTAACAACCAAGGGTGAGAGATAGCTTAGATTGGTATCTGAACCAGACATTCAATCATGTTTGTCTGTTAATAGAGGCAACAGAGTAGATCCAGCAATACCCGTGTTTTGGCAGTATACACCAGCAACACACAGTTAGTTGTAAAAATAACACATTTTGCAAATTTATTACACATGGCATACATAACCCCATTTATAATACACATTATTGTTACTTTATCTGAAATACCTACCATCAGTCCACTCTTGTGAAACTGGATCAAAGTGGCCATACAGCTGTCCCATAGTTATTGCCTTTGGATTTATAAAAACATAATCCACTCCATGTTCATCCATCTGACCTTTCACCGCCAAGTCCTGTAAAACCTCAGCAAGAACTTTCAATGCAGATGTCTTCCCACCGAGGGGACTCCCAATCAACATAAAACCATGACGGACTAGCATCATTTCATAGATCTGCAAAAGTGAAATGCGTAAATTGTTCCATTAAATACTTGTTTATGTTCATTACTCGTCCATTTTAATGCCATTTTGGCATACCTCCCAAATTTCAAATGGCTAAAGAGGGACATTTTAATTTTTGTGGAAGTGGCTCGAGGTAAGGCTGTGGGCAGGGCATTTCCAGAATATTTTCAGCGACTTTATGGCTAACTGATAACTATTTATGTAATTTAATAACTTGTTTAGATTAAGGATAATGTATTTAACTTACATTAATTCATATTTAAACATATGTAATGCAATTTAAACACACTTTCACACTATCAAAAACTTTTGAGGTCCCAGAATAGAGGGACAATAGAGGAGAAAAAAGGAACAAACTGTTTTGGGTGCAAAATAGGGACTATTTCCTAAATAGAGTTTAGTGTTGTCACAGGCATCACTGATCAGTCATGTTTATCTATGAACATAATGTGAACCAAGTGCAAACATATAGCAGACTATGCTCCTGCTTGAACTCATTAGCACCAACTTAGCCCTGCCCTGCCCTAGAGAACTCCCACTCCAATGGACTTCTGCTCACTCTGTTTACACCCCCTCATCTACTAATGCATGCTTTGGGAAAGAAGGCAGAGTGCCTAACAGTTGCCCTTTATCCTTGACTTAACAAAAATACATTACAATGAATAGGAACCATTCAGTTGGGGTTTGACTGCATTCTACACAGGTCATAATTCAGTTTCCTAGATTTCATGTGTTAACTAACAAGAGTTATAGGAACCAGAAAGAATCAAAAGGAACTGAATGGTGGGTTCAATCAGTTAAGCTAGCATTCAGCTCCATCCTTAAAGGGCATTAAATCAGATCCATGTATACGTCCCACACTTACTGCAATAAAACTGAATAACATTGTTAATATTTTCATACATATTGCAGAGTATGGTATAGCATACTGTAAAAACCTGAAAGACTGGTCTTGACTGCCTCTAGGGTTGCCACCTTTTCTTCAAAAAAATACCGGTCAGGTGGCAAGCCTAACTGCCTCCATATTGCAATTTACAATATATACAAAATTAAGTTATTACGATTTGTTTGTTTCTGAAATTCTTTCTGAATAAAACCACAGAGAAATAGTCTGGTTAGACATACCATAAATGTATACTGTAATATATGTATGTGTGTGTGTGTGCTATACATGGACTTTCATGCTTTGTTAGGTGTTGTCATGTAATATTCTTGTGTTGCAATGAGCTGAACCCAAAGATTATATACAGGCAGCTGTAGAATCTGTAGACTAACTTGCTTAAGCCTACATGAGTACACAGTATGTCAAGCATGATCTTTCTTCACAAGAATCATCATGGCATGCAATGTAATTACAATCAGGTGCATGCCCTTCTCATTTTAATAACAAAAAAATGACATGTGTCCTATCCACTAAATAATGACTTTGACATGATGTATATATCTTTAAAAATGTTGTCATGTGGGAGTTGGAGGGAATTAAAGGAACATTTGCTGACTTGTATTATCTTCCTGATGAAGCAAGGGACTGGCTGCAAATTCATTTTCTCAGTAATTTCCCTGATGGACACATCCAGGCTGCCATGGTCAGAAGTTGGTAAAACAACCCCAGGGAAGAGGTCAGAAATGATGCTATCAAAAAGCGGAATGTCATGGGACAAAAACTGTAAATTGAAAATAAGAAGAGAAGGGGAAAAAAAAGATTAGAAATGATGAATTTTATGGAAAAATGTCCTCGGTGTGATCTCATAAATTGTGCGTTATACCACAAGATCTAGTCTGCAATTAAAAAGTGAAAGAACAGCAAGTGCTGGGAATCACGAAAGCGAAAACTATATATTCAATTACCGTTTTGAAAGTATAGTTTGCAACATATGAGGAGAATAACTCAATATTCATATAAAAACATAAAATCTCTGGTTAATTAGGATTCAGACAGTCTATCTAACGTATCTATAATGAAAGCTTCACATCGTGTGTTCTTTAGGATAGCATTATGCATGTTTGAGGTATTCTTGAGTTCCTTTAGAGGAATTAGCTTAGGCGTATACTGCTTTACAGATGTCTGTTTTGTGATCCCTGCTATGAACTCTGTCAAACATTGAGTTCACCAGGCGATGATGTCATCGTCAGGTACCTCAATCTTAACTACAGTGCAACCATGAGTAAGCAGAGTAGAACTATTTGCACGATCCTTTCACTCCCTATAGACAACAGACAGCTCCGTTGCCTTGAGGAAGACGCGCAATAGCAGCAAGGGGAGATGTCACTAGCAGTGTGGGGGTGCAAGAACCGAGATATAAAATTAAATATGTAAAGTCCCTTATTAGACTGCTACACTGCTAGTTAAAAAATGACTTAATCACTTTATATATACATGCACCATGCACATGTATATATCTATTGCTTATGAGATATAAAGAGATTAACATTTTACTGACGTTTGTAGTGACATTTAAAAAAAAAAATAAGGATGCTCATAAATTTAGCAATTACAGTATAGCATGTACTTTATCTTCCCCAGAGCCCAGTAATTGTCAATTGATCTAGCATTAGACAGTTAAAGACCAGTGCTACAGAATTCTCATGTTCTGTCAGTCATTTCTCCTGTCGCGAGCTGTATATCACTGGATAGCAAGCTGCAGCTGGAAATAGATCATACCTTTGGAAGATTGACGTCACGAATTGATCGAAGCATCAGCACATCCTCTTTTTCATGTGGGAATTTAACCTTCAGGTTACCAGCAGCAGTAAGCACTGATTTCACTGCCCTCATACCATAATCATAGTGATGTTGTGAAGATAGCTATTCAGAAAAAGATGGAAATTAAGGAGTACCGCTAAGAATATAAATGTATAATAAACACATTTTTTTTTTATTAAGCCTCAAAGTAATGAAAACCATTTGAGAGTTGTATCTTTCTTGTATCTAGTGACATGCCATTTATTTTGTAATTAAGGGCCAAGACTGGATAATACACTGCCATCTCAGATTCTTCCAGATTAACAAATAATGTAGATTTCAAACAAAATCTTTATAATGTTGAGCTTGGTGAAAACTAAATAGAAGTCTTTGTTTTATTGGTTGTTAAGCCAGTGTAGTATTGCTTTTCTTTATTAATACTGCACTTTTCTATTTGTTTGGTGACTTTATCAAGGAGATATATGGGGACTGGGAGAATTATTAATCATCAACTGTATGTTGCTATTTATAAAAAACAAAATACAGGGCGGCAGCTGTAGCCGACAGTATCTCTCTGCTAGTGCATAGATTGACCTTCATTTTTGAATGACACCAGCAGAGTGACTTGGTTAAGGACCTCTTTCTTGGTGGCATTCAAAAACAAAGCTGAGCCACAACAGACACTGATCAGACGGCCCACGCGGATTGGCTGAGCTCTGACAGTGCCAAGATCATGTTGCTCTCAGAGTAAACCTGTGTGTTTCTGTAAAGATTCACATCAGATTTACTTCAGAAAGGGCGGCAGACTGTGAGCCCTGACAGACCATATCAGATGGTGCGAGGCGAGCCCCCATGCTGATTAGCTAACACTGCCAATATGCGCCAGCATCCAACTGAGCTCAGAGTAAACCTCCCTGTAAAAAAATATAGCAAGCTTTTTCTATTGTATTTCTACTTGAAAATATAGATGGGAAATGGCATCCATGCTTTAAAAAAAACACACACAAAAAACCTTGAAATATTTTAGACTTTAGCATAGCTTCATAGTGACAAGTGGCAGCAGGAAGATAGCAATGAATAATGGAATCTGTTGGGAAGTAAAATCTTTGCACTGCAGGTCATTTTCTCACCCTAAAGGGTAATGGTTTTCTATCAGACAATAGGCCCATATCCATCTTCTTACATTTCCCTTTAACAAGGGTCTAGATAACAACCGGTCACATAAAATGTTTGGTTAAAACAAATCTAATGTGTATGTACGGGGATAGAACATAAATGGTCAAGCCTAAGGCAGAAGGTAATCTTGGCTGATAATCTCTGAGCTGTTTAAAAGGAATGATAGGAGGAAAAAAAAAGAAAAAATAGGTCTCCGTAACTTCACATTATAACAGTAGCTAAATGAGCAAAGACATTTGTGACATGGTTTAATTGTGTAGCAGATGAATATGTATGAAACTATCAAAACATTGTTTGAATAAAATTAGATTAATAAATCAATGCAAAGTGAGCTTTGACAGTCAAGGCATGATATAAATAAACACGGACCTTTCACTCACTGCGTTAATGGGTGTACTGACAGTGTAAAATAATTGTTCTTTAAATTACCTTAGAAAAGCTCAGAAGCGATAGAAAGCTTATTTAGGAGACAAACAATAACGAATACCTAAAGTATAATCAGAGCTATAAGATGGTCGGTTCCAATAATAAGTGGTGCTAGACAGCGACATGGTGTAGGGTAAGATGCCTCCTTGGTATCTACAGTCGATACCAACCTGGTGGTGGAGACAGGGGGAGAAGGTTCTAAGAGAAGATCCTGAGATCCTGGATGTGAGGAGGGGATGAATAGGTGGAAGGGATGAGTGAGTTTCCTGAGAGTGTATAGAAGATAGAGGAAGTAGAGACATGGGCCTTTGGAACACTGGAAGGGAAGAGAGGTTAATTCAAGTCCTTTCTTTTTTCCCATTTAGATTAACTTGAAAGGGTCTCTTTCTAATAGGGGTTACCTCATATCCCAGCAAATATGGTTCTTTCTTATTACTTTCACAATAGTCCAACACTTAAACACATTTATTCATTTATCATTTATCATAATATTTATAACCAATGTTAACCAACATATTTGAATCATTATGAGAAATATCTTTGTATTTATTGTGTTTGTAGGTTGTTGGTACATGGTAATTACATTTGGCCCTAATGTAGCACAGCACTGACTTTTAGAAACATTTTGCTAATAATTACCTTTTATGTGAACATGGCACAGATTGAAATGCAAACTTAATTTTATAGCAACTCACTTTTCATGCATCATCATTCTCAACACTGTGAAAAATGTTAATGTAAATTGACATAATATGGCAGATACAGGTCAAGGACACCAGCTGAAGAAAGTCTTGCTGAACAAAAAAACAGCTGTGAATAATTGCATACACGTATAAATAATATACATTTTTTACTTGGACAGTAACTCGTTGCACAACATATCTCTTTATAGCAATGACACACAATTGATATAACCATGTTAACCAGTCTGCTACATATTCTAACATAAAAAAAACTGTACACAATATTTTTGCTCTGAACACACTTTTCACAGAACCTGCAGACAATTTACACAAATGCTTGATTCCATTACATCTGGTTAGATGTGTCACCATTTATATCTCTAATGCAATATTGTCTGATAAGTGGAACAGTTATAACAGACAACAGATCCTATGAATACATCATATAATAATTGATGTCAATATATTTACATTCATTGCATGTAACAAGAGGCCCTATGATGGTTTATGATATGTAATTTAAGCTACATGGAAAATATTATTTGGTAAAGGGATACAATATAGTATCGTGGGTGTAGGAATGCTGAGACATTGTAGAAGGATGGCAATACTGAGTTAAAGGATAAAGGAGCATTATGGGGACTTCCTCCCCCCTTTGGCAGCAATTATTGAGGGTAGAAATTACCCCCAAAAAATTATATTCACATTGTTTGTTAATATTTTTATATTTCTTTGTAAGTAATGCAAATTATCAGTTTAATTATATAATATTGTATCACTCACACCCCTTGTTTTTATCCTTTATTCTTCTAATCTGTATACCTAAAAAAAATTAATTATATATAAAAAAAAAAACACAACAAATATAAGAGGTGGGTCATTGTGCTGGCACTGGTCAACCTTTTAGGGGATCACTCAAAAAGTAGTGAACAATGGTAAATGTTTCTCTAGCCCATGAAGAAAGATTTAACCTGAATGCATGGCAAGGGGCTGCTACATGTATAACCTTCAGGGTAAAGTCAGCAAGTATATTGATAGGGTGTTCAGATACAGTTAAATGTAAAGACACAAGGTTGAGAAATAGGGAGAAATGGGTATTTTAGAGGGTTGGAAAAAGGAATACCTATTAACATATACAGACATACAACTAATAATTTATTAAGATGGTAATTTTCATGGGGCACATAAAGATAGTAAAACTGGATGACTAGACAGAGAAGTCCAATTGTATGTGCAAATAAGGAATAGTACAAGTAAATAGGGACAAATGATGACAGCCAGAGAAAAGTAAGAGCTTTAAATATATATAGTGTAAAAATTATCGGCAGAGGAAAAAAAGAGATATTCTGGTTAGTAGGGTGTTTGAATGGGTTCATTTCTGATATGGGTTAGTATGGAAAGATCCACATGTTACAAAGAAAGCATATTGAGTATTAAGATAGAAATACATTGTTATATAGGTAGCATAACACAGAAATGGGGACAGAGTAGAAAAAGTTGAATGATAAGTAATTCTGTAAATAAACTTTTTTCAGGCAAAAATAATGTCATACATTTGCTTAATTGCAGCCCCCAATAACAAAAGTGTGGCATGCTATACTAATTTTGAACAGAACCTTCCAATGTGTTACAGTGATTTGCTCACAAACTGGTAAATGGTTTCAAGCACTTCCTCTTAGCATAGGAAGTGATTTCACTTCATCTCCAGGCAACCAAACAGCTTAGTAAAGATACAGTTTGTTTGAAAGGTCCAGATTTCAAATCTGTTTTTTGGCATGCTGAAGATATTTGAGGTTATCTACTGGTTGATCTATTGAAGATTTTCCTTCACTATTTATTTGACTAGGATAAGTGAATTATTCGATCTCCGTAGGGGGTGGGGCTGAGTATCACTGTGTTTTATGAGATGCTATTATTTATTAGACCATGGTGCATACTTTGCTTGTCAGTTCAATTGTTCTGGGATTGTGCCATGTGGACTAAGCAGAGCTTTCCTGAATGTTGTACCCCAGCTCCTCAAAGTGTCATGAACTGAAAGTGACCCACCCACAACTTATGCATTACCCCATTATTATCATTTTTATTGTTATTTTTAATGAAAAGCTGAATGTGTTGGTTGTGTGCAAAGATGCATTTGTAACTTGTGCTGCCACCTTGGAGTATTATTAGGTTTGACAAGCTTTTAATTTACTCATGCTGTAGGGTACATTTGTGATGCTGCCAGACCTACAACCTATGTCCACTATAGTGCATTGCATGGGCTATAGTGTTTTGCCTCCATTACCCAGCCATCAAAAAAAATGATGCTTAAAGCACAATGACGTGTTTCCTCAGCCTGGTAGCATTGCTTGTCAGCATATAGGTGTAGAAAACCAACATCCTTACTCTGCCCTGGATGTATCCTCCAAAAATTATGGCTGCTCATTTCTGCATAATGTATGTATGGCACTTCTAACATCTTGCACTTTACTACCTATGTGTCTATATTTGCATGTATTACAACAAATAGATCCATTTAAGGATAAGAAGAAATACGTCATCTGGAATAGAAAGAGCAATACTTTTAGTGCAAAAATAATTCTATGGACTGGAAAGTGAATGTGACATACAAATTATGAGGGGTACTTATAGTTCAAGGTATAATATATTGGAGAAGATGGAAAACAAAAAAGAAAATAAGGGGAAGTTAAGGATTATAAAATGGCCCCGGATCATCATTATTATTTCAATGAATATAATTTTATCATATTCACAGAGCAAATCAATCTCACCTGTTCAGAGCACAACCTGTATGTAGCTACAATTTTAGCAGCAAGACTTCGGGCAGCAACAAAACCCATTGAGTAAAGAGAGATTTCAGCAATTAGGGCATAATCTGGAACCATCATAGCCACTGTCCGGAACAGAACCTAGAGTATGACAGATAATTGTGGTGGCGATTAAACACTAAACATGCTATTATGCTCTCACGTTCATATATTAAGTCAAGTATATGTAACATAGTGACATTAAATGTGAGTCTATATTTTAGACTTTAAAAAATAAATGAATTGGTGACAGGAATCTCAACTCTTTTGCATTATGGACATTCATTAAATCTGAACCCACATTGTTGGTATCTGAGATATCTTTTGTTCTAAGTAGTAGTAGTATAATGAGGGAGTAGTAAAACCTACTTTTTTTCTGTAGAGCGAGACTGTCCAATGGCATTGTGTGTGTCAGAAACGCTGCACAGCTAATAGCACTTGCTGGAGGTGTGTTCAGAATCATAGATGCTGCTCACCAATCAACTCTGCCAGGTCAACTTCGTGACATGGCCGCCTGGAAGCCAGTGTTTGACTTAATTAAAGCAACTAAGCCCTCCTTTAAATAAGGTAAGTCATGATTTAGATGTGTTCTAGAGCTGTCTACAGCTAAATATTTCTCTGTCCCTACCAATTCATGTTTGGGGATGCTCTTATTTAAAACAAATAGTATGTTTATGTGCTTAGTTAAATTCATTCACTGTTGAATGTGTTGCTAACTAATCTATACAACATATGTTATATTAATTGTTTTATTATTCTTTATTCAAAAGTAGAAAATACAATAAATAAATATTTATTTGAAGTAAATATTTGTTTAATATGCTAAAATTGTGTGGGCGTAATGAAACCATATTTTAGTCTCTTGATCCATGACAATTTTACTCACACATTTTAGAACCAAAGTGTACGGTTACTGTACTACAAAATGGAAACAAGGATGCAACATTATTTTTAGAGCTTTGGGTGACCTGGGACTGAAAGTAAAATTCCAACAATAAAAGCACCCTTTTTCTGAGACCAGACAAAAGCCCACACTAATGGCTGAAAAGTAAGCTTGATTATTGTCCTGCACATTATTATCAACATTTATCTTTTTTTTCTCAAAACAAATAAATTTGTTAATTTCTGTAATATATTCTGCCTTGTGTGGATTTGGTGATGCAGTCCACAAACTTAAGTACCCTCTATATCTATTTTGATTTCCTAATCTACTTTTCTTTATTTATGAGAGTTCGAAGCCTTTGCTTTTTGAACTCCAACAATCAGGCACAATTGAACATTGTCCCATCCATGAGCATAAGACATGGGCAGTCATAATATGTTTGAAAAATGTGAGGTGTTCTGCCCAAACTGGTTTAGCATATTAAATCAAGCCTATGGTTAGAGGGAATACTTAGAAAAGATACATCTATGCTGTGTGGTACATACACATTTTCACTCCGCATCATTTGCACCTACCATTAATGATCTAAATCTCCTAGGTCCTTGGTGTGTAGAGATTGAAAGATTTCTTCCTTTGAATTGACCTGCCTGATGTATCGTTGATTAAACTCTTATACTGACCAGCATTTCCTACAGTGCATATCCATAAGACTGCTATTATACACCAAGTGCCAATTATTAGCTGGTCATCAGTTCTTTTTCACAGGTTCATTTAATATTCTTTAACAACATGAACTTGAAAAAGATTTACTTCATTTATAACTTTGTAATAATGTAAGCTTCAGTCACAAGTAGATAGAAAAAAAAGTTTAAAGTTGTGCCCATGGTATTTTCCTAAACAGCTTTTCTTTGTATACTACTAGCTCACCTCTGCATATACTGAATGATGTAATCTACAGTTCTATGTGGGAACCACAGGAAACAAGTACACATTCTATTACATTTTACACAGTGTAGCAGCCTGAAATGCTTGGTGGAACACAAATAACAGTGTTAAGAATTAAGACATCACTGAGCACATCTTGCATGTGTGTATTTTGCAAATGCTTCTTCACCCACTAACTCGTGAAAGAGTGCTTTTAGTTTGAAGTATATGTGCATGAGAGAACTTGAGAACTTGGTTATATTGGTCTTACATTTGTAGTTCCTTTGCCAAGGTCCTGCAATTCCTTCTTTCATTAATAATGCCCTCATTTAGAAACCATTTTTTTCTCCTTATATCTAAAATTAGTTTTGTCTGCATTCTTTAACCTAAATCACTCTTTTGCAAAAATAAATGGCAGGTATGCCCGAAGGTTGTTGCAAAGTGTGTACTGAAGTGGCACTTTGGTCCTTAACAGAGGTAAAACTTCTAACCTCCTACACCAATATTTAAACTTGTCTCAGTGTGTGATTTCACACAAGAGTCATGTATGTCAGGGCATTATTGACTAATTGAAGCCCATTTTTCTACAGTACATGAAGAAAAGTAATTGTATCTATTGTGAGTATATTATTTATATATAGAAAGAACATTTTGCAGTTCTGTACAATAGAACAAATAAAATAAATGCACTGCTGAGGCACAATGCTTTTTCCCATTTTTATAAAACATATGTTTAATAATACATTGAATACTATGCTCTTTAATAATGTAAAAAAAAATAGAAACAGATAGGTACACTTGTTGGTGGGCTGGCCTGTCAAAATGGACTGCCATTTTGCTTGAACATGCCTTGATGTAAAATCTAGCTTATGTGATTGTGTAGAGCATATTTTCGACATTTTCAATCAAAATAATTTGATAAAGTGTATTTCTATATTTTTATAGACATGTAGCTCTATACACACTAAATATATGTGTATTTAATGTTGATATGATGACTAATACATATGTAGTCTCTACACATAAAATAGAATACACAAGTGCTATATGCAGTAGATGTCTTGTGGATGGAATCCTAGTCTCTTACATAAGAATAAAACACTCACCTAGTGCTGATTAGCAAGATATGGAAATTAAACAGAATTGTAAGTATTCTGGTTGTCTGTTCTAATTAAAATTTAAATTGAAAACTTGTTTCTAATGAAGAGAAGCTTAGTTCTGGGTCTAGAGGGAACAGTCTTTAGATAACTTGAAAATCTATTCACAGAAGAAAAACATACTCACAAGGGAGCTATGAAACTGGTAATTTTTTTTGTATATATTGACATACAATTGTTCCCAATTTTTTCCTTGCCATGTGTCCTATATGAACTAATTCATACTCGTCATAGTGGAAATTAATTAATTAAATTACTGTGAACAGCCTAACTCAAAATGTCCCATGTTATATGTGGTATTGTTGCATGAAAAATTTGAGGCAAAAACAACAATTATATCAGTCATGTGACATGTAACTATGATTCTACAATATTTTTAAAAGATGGGTAGCGTTGCCCTCTGACGGTTCATTGTATTCAATGGGATACACAATTTAGATCTGAAAGATCATAAAAAACACATTTACTGACCTACATAATTAATAAAAAAAAGTTGTATGAATAGGGTCTTGAACAACTGGATAATTATAATTGCATAAACAGCAATTAGTAAACGTAATATATAATGTAGCAAACATGCTAATTTTGTTTTTTTAATTGACTGACATGCTTGCTACATGCAATTTTTATATCTCAATTCTGGATCCAATGCAAAAGGACACACAACAACATATGTTTATGTTTTATGCTTCAAGTGTCTTTTGTACATGATGTTATCAAACCAATTCATATTCATCACTTATTTTAATGTATATTTCCTTTGTATCAGGACAATGTCTTACCTTCAAATTATCTGGAAGTTCGGCTCTTCCTGCATATCCAGGATTCATTGTGATAAACACTGTACACGATGAGTCTAAACTTATTTCAGTCCCTTCAAATATAAAGGTCTTTACCTGCTCCGATATTGCACGTTGAATGGTCTGAATCTGTTGGGCAACTACAGAAAGTACCTAGGAGAAACGGTAATGTGAAACACAGCTCTTTATCGATTTTGGCTTGCAAAGATTTCTTACACTAGTTAACAATCTAAAAATGTATATCACAACACATCTGACCATATTTTATGCTTGAATCTGTATGATTTATTCACGGACATCACACAGAAATATGAACAGTTTGACTCTTTCCTAACTGAAGGTTGTTTATAGATTAATAATTGTTTGCTTACTAACATAGAAGAGATGTGTCAAATCTGTCCATTTAAGCCAGTCTAACAAGGTCTCTAAAAGCCCATATATTACGATCCTGGAACAGACTTCTGGCCCTTAAAATAACACTGTGGAATCATAAGCTAAAGAAATAAATTCATGAAATGACTTAGGATAACTACACTGAAAAATGCCTCAGATCTTCCATAATGCTATATTCTGGCATGCACAATATGGTATTTGGCATATTGTTGGGAGATTGAAATGCACTCCCATCCTTCAGTTAAATGCTTGTACATCTGACTGAAGACATATGTAGTATGTCCAGGCAATTGAGTATTTTATACTATGCTTTCTACCTTTTCCACTTTTATACACTAAAGAAAAGTTGTCTAAATAAGAGTTTTTGAATGTTGGATCTTAATCACCTTAATCTTAATCCAAATGTAGATTTTGTGATATTCAACCCCGCTTTTAAAGAATTGGAACATGAGCACTGCCCTACGAGATGTAACTATTGTTACATGTGTTAAATATATGTTATACTCTATACTCACCCTCTTTGCTTCCTAAAGAAACCAAGTATATATTTCTATTGTTTTCGAAACTTCCTCCGCTGTTATTTTTTTGTATCTTTCCAGTTGTTGTGATAGAAGCAGTCTATTATCTAATATATTTGTTATACATATCTAATTTAATCTATATATCTAAAATACATAGTCTAATATCGCCCAGAACTATTCTGAAAGACATTTAAAGGACAACTAAACTTTATTTTTCACTTGTGCTTCTAGATATACGTAGACACAATGAAATGATCATAGTAATCGTCATTGTATCTGCATTTTCTTTACCAAAAATCAATGAATTTTGGTGCCTACCAAACCTAAATTAAAATGTCCACTCATAGTTATTCAGGGAATAATATAAATGTACCATCTACTATATGATCTGGCATATCACAGATGCTGTAAATTGTTTATGCCGCACAATTCATAGCTTCTATGAATTCTAAAGTAGCTCCGTGCATTCCATTTTAATACAAAAAAACTGACTTGACAGAAAATGCAGTAGGACATAGGAATATGTTTTCTATTTTTATCTGAAAATATGACATGAATAATAGTATTATTTTGAAGACTTTATTTTTACATGTTTGCAGTGTTCATTGCATGAAATTCAACAGCACTAACAAACATTTCAAAGTGGGACAGATTTCTAATTATTCAAACTATAGTTATCATTTCGGATCTATATATCCACATTGACAACATCAGGTTTTTTCCCCTGAGATAATTACTGCCTTTGTAATATGGCTAATCTGAACCTAAATGGTTCTTTAACAGTGATGTTACTGGTCTTCAGCATGATGTGGAACAAGGAATCACCACCTTTTCTAACTGAGGGTTCCAGACTGTTAAACTATGTGTTCTTTATCTTAATTAATATGCCAAAGTTGTACTTTCTATGGTTTACCTCTGCCATGCAAAATCAGTTCTCGAGACTAAGAAAGTGTATACAAGCCCATGTGCTTACTAGTTGAATCTACATTCTAAGGCAAACAGCTGACATCTTTTACCTAGTCTAGCCAACTTCAAAGCTGCCTATTTCTTGACTTAGCATTTCAATATCATATACACAATATTTTATGTTGTACTCTTTAATGCAAATATGTTTTCTGTTAAAAGTATCCTTTAATAAAATAATTACCTTTTTGTTATCTGTGATACATCGGTATAAAATAAAATAATTTATTGTGCTCTGTTTTATAAGTGATCACTTATCAGCGGACGCAGAGTAGAAGCCTCATTCAGAGGCAACATGTGTAGGATGTTCTGGACATTTTTTATCTGTGCTGCAGCTGTTCTGTTCCCTCTGTTGAATTATTCTTGATGCTACAGTGAGGCGCCCACCACCGTTGTTTGCTCAAGATTTGATTATTATATGTAAGTAGCTGCTTTGTTTTATTAAATGTATTTTTAGTACTTTCATTATTCGTTACATTTTATCATTATTCTTGGTATGGTCTGAGTGAAACATCAACAATCAGAGATTTGTCTACTATACTTTGAGGTGCTGCAAACTCCCTGGAAGCTCTTGAGTGTTTCACCTCAAGGGGGCATATTTCCTTGACTGTGTCCCTTCATATTATACTGAATATTCATCAATATCACCACACTTCTCACTATAAGGTGTAGTAATATTGCTACCTACAGTCTACCTCTAGTGCACATGTTCTCTTTTTTTGTGGATCAGTGGTTTGTAACTCAAGATTTTTCTATAGCAGTCCATGGAATTCAGGGACCTGAGATAAATTACCTTCATTGAATTGAGTCCATTAAATGGAATCGTGTAACAATCATAGTTACAACTGTGACCAGGCCACCTGAGGAGGCCTTAGCAACCCCTCTGACTAGTTACCTGGCAATCCCATTTAAGATGCTAGCTGTAGGTAATAAAGAGCTAGCAGCATGGAGAGTATAGAGGTCATCCTAATAAATGATCTCTCTCACAGCATGTTGGGGCTCACTTATCCAGCTGGCATAAAATTACATCACATCCTGTTCCTGGTTACTGGATCAGTCTACCCACAACCCACAGGACTATATTTAAGGTTAGTAATGTGGGAACAAAGCTGGCACTGAATATTTGTGTGGGGCAAAGCTGCCACTGACAAATAATGTGGGGGCAAATCTGGCTTTGACAATTAGTGAAGAGTCAAAGCTGGAAATAACAGGTGAGGTAGGGGTATGGCTACCACTGAAAAGTGGGAAAGGGGACAACACCTGGTACTGTGGAAAGAGGGAATGCATTGCGCTGGTGGTATCATGTGGTGACATGATGAATGGTCACCATGGTCACACAGGTACTTGGTGTTTCTAGTTAAACCCCTGATTGTTCATTACTCTAAATACTGTGGATGCGGACATTACTAGCTCATATTAGTCGGTGAGTTCTAGGCCTAGGTTATCAACAGTAAATTACATTGTGCGGCCTATTCACTAACGAGTAAACTTTGTTTTGGCATACACACAAAAAATGTGTAGCGAGATCACATGAGGAGTGTGCCAGTCTTTATAATTATTAACAGTAATTGGGTAATAATAATTAATATAATAGGCAAAAGGTAAAATACCTTATTTTTCCAGTTCACTTGCAGTTTACTTGTCAGTTCAGTATTAGTGATTAGCGCCCAATAGATAAATAAAAATGCAATCCTTCCTTTTTCCTCAAGATTTTTTAAAATAGAGAAGAATTATTGTAGAGAAATGAGGTAGAAATCTATTTGACAGTAATTTTGAGAGTCATAAGACAGCATCATATTCATTTGCTGCCTGTACTTTAATAGCCAATATAGAACTTAGAAGTAAGATATGTTTTTTTTTCTTGAACTGTGAAAGGTGATTTAAAAAATCCCTAGAAACACTTTGAAGTAGTGATGCAAAAATCTTTCCATAATACGGAATGACCATATTTTAAAATCTATATGTATATTTCAATTTGATATGTTTTTAACTATAATTCTGAATAATTATAGTTTGTGTAATATGTAAAGTTTTTAATTTGTATGATACGTGGGTGCATTCATAAAATGGCATTGTTAGCAAATATGGAAATTAGATTCTGTAATCATGAATAAAATGGGTAAAAGGTCTATATTTTTCAGTAAACTGTATTATTCCAGATATTTTGCTTTGCCCTGTAATATTATATGTTCACATGAAAGTGCTAAATTTGAAAGTCAATATTATATTTCTGCATTTATATTTGCACTTGTCAGCTTCAGTATTCGCATTGCATCCTACGTTTGCTGAGAAACTGGTGTTAGAATTACCTCCAGCTCAATACGATTAAATTCATCAAAGCATGCCCAAGCTCCAGACTGTGCCAGACCTTTGAAGAATTTCCCCATGGCTTTATAGTCTAGTCCATCCGAGCAGTTAAAAACAACACACTGGAAATGGAAGAAAAAAAAAAAAGAAAAGTACAAAGGTTTATGTTATCAAAACAAAAATTAACATCAGTACTATTTTGATAACCAAAGAGGTAATAACAAAATAAAACATTATTTTGATTGACATTCATTTAAAATGCATAAGAGATCATTAGAAGAGTTTATTTATTTTATTATTAGTTCTAATAATAGCTAAAACAAGCTTTTAAGCAATACTTTAAAGCAGGAGCTTGTGGACTGGGTAATTTTGAAAGGAAGAAGAAGAAAGGCATTCTATCTTGTAAATAATTAAAACTGTAATAAAAAGTGGCAAATGTTGGTATTCTAAGATTTCTAGCTCCTGATCATTCTTCGTGATTAACCTGACCCTGTGTAAATTCTCTAAGCTGCAAAGAAAAGGATGGGTAGCAGTGGTTAAGAAGGTTAGGGCACACTACCGTGCTCATTTTACCGTGAAGAAACAGCTTGGATCTATAGCATTTTTAGATACATCCCTGACCATGCGTTAAAAGGTTTACTAGGCTATTTGTTATTTTGTGATACCTATGAATCTTACAAAATCAGGCAACTTAAATCCTACCGGAATGGGTGCCACATGGGTTACAGATGGGTCAAGGTAGCAACCGAGAGTTAAGAAGGTTTAGACCAGGCAGGGCTATTGGGATAGAAGTTAAAGAGTGTAGGCTGAGAGGTGGATTTGAGGGGGTAGTAAATAGTAAAATAGTACCCCAAAATAAATTGCGCAGTTAGACCATAGGTAGAGTTCTTCGCTCTTTGCTTTCCAAAGTCAGTGGTCAGTTCATGCCCATCTCGGTTCCTCAAGATTAGCGGAAACCAGATTATCCCCAAGATGAACACCATCCAGGGGGAAACTCGGTGCTAACTAAAGTGTGTGGTGCTTTTTCTGAAATCTATGTAAGCAAAACAAAACTTGCCCCCAGCCTGATTCCTGTGTATAGGAATACAAATCAAATATTGCACTTTGTGTCTACATGATTAATTGTTTGCTTATGCCCCATTAGACTGTAATACTCACATTATTGGGGATTTCTGTATGAAACTTATTATAAAGTAAAAAAAAAATGTTGAAAAAGGTTCAGATTGCAATACTAAAATCATTATTTTTATCATTGTAAGCACATGTTTTACATTTCCTTTTCTCTGTGTTTGATAAAGTATTTTATTAGTGACAGCATATTTTCATGATCTTGTTGCATTATAAAAAAGCATATTGTTTGGGTAATAATACATGTACTACACTCACTAATTCATATAATTATCACGGAAAATCTGCAGAGTAGCTAAAAAGCTTGTCGTAGTCAGTACATTTTCTTTTTCTATTTTTTGTATTTATTTTCTATTTCACAAAAGTAATTGTAAAACCTTTATATTTACTTTTCTGGGGGGGGGGGTTCTGTTGACACAAAGAGAATTTAAATTTATATCCCTACGAAAAATAAAATATACAGTGTCATTTTCGTGTTCTGTTGGGAACACAGTGAATGAAAAGGAAAAAACAGCAGCACGATAGAAATAGCAGGAGGTCATAGCCTTTTAAAAAGTGTCAAGGGAGATGACACAAATTATATGTTCATAAATTATAAGTGTTCACTATACACTTGTAAATTTGGGAACTGGAGAGAGATTTATATTTCAAATAAATATGTTATAAATTACTAATAAGACATGCAGTGATGAGGTGGCTTTTCATACAATTGTACGGGAAAATGAAAATCTTGTTGCCTGTGATATAAGCAAGATCTCAACATATAGACAATTACTAACCCTTATGGCTATAAAAACAATATAAAATAAATAACTAAACAATTCCTTGCTTACCCTGAGTCTGGTGTTTTTGCTATAGTCATACATTATGTAGATAGTTTTCTTCCACACCTCAGCAAAGTTGATAATTTATGTAGCATTTTCATAAAGCAGGACTATAGGCAACATCAAGCAGTACAAAGTAAACAATGCTCCTGTGCTTGTGCCATCACAAAGGAGGGTAGAGAATGTAACATACATCTATATTTATCAAATGTGCTCCACCTTCAAACACTTGTCAAGGAACAAATCCCGTATTGACAACCAGCAACATCACTGTGGAATGATTGTAGGGCCCAGACTGGATTCAGCACCATACCAGTATGCATAGTGGTTCTAAGTATATGTGATGCCAAAAAACTGGATCAAAAAGTAATTTTATTTATGGGATTAAAGGTTTCTCGATTTCTCTACATAATTATTTCAATAGCATCCCAAAAAAATTAGCAGAATCATAATGAAAATAGTTATTAAACTATATCATTGACTAGTTCTCTTTAGTAGATGAAAAGAACATTGTCCTTAATAACACAGGGCAGAGACGTATACTAAAAAAAAGTCATCTAGGAAAACAATCTGCAATTTTTGCTTTTTAATTACTTGAAAAATCTTTACCCAAACATCCTATAACCTCTGAAATGCATTTGGATCTTATATCTCTCAATAAGCACATTTTCAGTTTGAAAAATGTAGAATATTGTAATTTATTTTATAATACTTTTATCTGTCTTCTGCTTAAGTGTGTCACTTGTCAATAGAACTGACACATGCAATGCATTGCTGTCATCTCAAAGTTAAACTGTGAAAAATAAAGAAAAATGACAACATGTCATAAATAAATTAATTAATCATGTATATTGATCATTTATAAATTGAATTTGAAAGTAGTGTCCTGTTAAATTCTAATAGATGGGGGCATGCAGAACGTGCGCAACAAAGCATGCACTGAAAATTCAAGATTTAAAAAAAAAAACAACCAGCTAACTCTTCATCAGAACTTTTCTAATTACATACTAATTAAATTTTGCCTGTGGTAAATCTGCCATCTTTACTAGAAGGCTTGCAAATGCATTACTCCCCGTAGACAATAGAATGAGCCCCCAAATGGATTTTCTTATTTACCATATTTTCTTTTTCTTTCAGAGGATTTGATACAAGACTGATGTTAAAGACAGTATGAGTTTTACAACAAAATGAGTTTCTTACAGAGGCCTAGTCAGAAGGCATAAAACTCACTGTCATTGGTTTAGCATATTGATAAATAAATGTAAGATGATCCAATTAGGTCATTGCAATTAGAATTTCCTTCAAATCTGTGCATATCCTTAATCTTATTTCAATAAATATAATCTATATTAAATATAGAATGAACATATATTTACATATATGTTACTTCAGACATTGAAATTCAACCAAACCCAATTAATTAAAAAAAATGCTGTACCTGCTTAGCTACTGCTCTAGCCAAGTCTTTGCATGTTTCTGTCTTTCCGGTACCTGCTGGGCCCTCTGGAGCCCCACCAAGGTTGAGCTGCAATGCTCCCATTAATGTCCTGAAATAGATGTGATGACAAGCACCTTATGTTAATAACTGGCAATCTAACTTTATTTCACCAAAACAACAAAAGCCTAGTAACTTTTTAGAGCTGAAAGGAATAGAAATAAATAAACATTAGATTGTAATACTGACTTGAGTTTAAAGTTTTTGCTAACTTCTACTCCCTATTGAGCCTTTTAAACTACATTAGTGCTCAGGAGTGATATAAAGGCAGAACAGGCTTTTCAGTAGAAATCTAGAGGATATTACCAACAGATACAATGTACTGAGAATATTAGATGGAATAATTGTAGCTCTATAGAATTTTATTTTCTGGACTTAGTCATTTTAGCATTTGGAAAAAACCAAACCAAACACATATAGCAAGAACATAAAAAAAAAAAATGAAGAAAAAGTTATAATATATATATATATAGGATAAACACTAAAAAAACAAGGGTTTTGAAAGAAAAGTACCTGGAAACAGCTGTGTTTTAATGGAATATCTACATAGGTGTTTAGTGGCCCATTATCAGCAACCATCACTCCTGTGTTCCAGTGGCACTTTGTGTAAACTAATCCAAGTTTATCATATTAAAAAGCTAATTGATGGTTTTAAAACCGTTTTGCAATTATGTTAGCACAGCTGAAAACTGTTGTGCTGATTAAAGAACAAATAAAAATGTCCCTTTTAGAGACTAGTTGAGTATCTGGATCATTAGCATTTTGTTTCTGGTTCAGAATAGCCAGAAACAAATCATTTTCTTCTCAAACGCGTCAGTCTACTCTAGTTCTTAGAAATGAAGACTCTTCCATGTGAGACATTGCTTTATGTACTATTCCCTTCACAGAACAGCACAAACGGGCTCATACCAATATAGAAAGAGGAGTGAGAAGCCCTGGTGCACAACTGAGCAAGAACACAACTACAATAGAGTGTCTAGTTTGAGAAACAGACACCTCACAGGTCCTCAATTGGCAGCTTCATTAAATAGTACCTGCAAGACATTGGTCTCTACGACAACTCAGGGATGATGAACTTCTAGGCAGAGTTGTGAAGAAAAAATAATATCTCAGACTGACCAGTACAAAGAAAAGATTAACATAGACACTGGACAGAGGAACATTGGGAAAAACATTGGGAACAAGCAAGTATGGGAAGGAATAGTAATAGGTTTGTTTTTAATTATGAAACAATATTTGGTGACCCCTATAAAGTTTTGCTGTATCAGTACCCCCATTCTTCTGTCATAGCCATACATCTTCCGTACATTTAAATTTAGAGATCCTAGCTGTTCACAATATAGTGTCTTAAATTTGTTTTTATTTCTTTTTTTGCTAAGGTCAGCATTTACTGTGTTAGCAAAAATAAAGGTAAATAAATGTTTGTTTGACCATAAAAGACAGGTGGTATTTGAATCCTTCTTGTTTTGTAATTTCAAAGCTACTTTAAATGTATTAACTCTGCCAGAAACAACAAATCACAAACAAGCTTGCTGTCTGCGTGTACACAGCTACATTAGTTGTTGTCTGAAAATGGCAGGATGACATTATTTCAATAAGACAACCACAAGACACCAGAAGACATTAAAGGAAATCTTATCTGGCAGGAGGGAATTTTTCTAAAGTTCCTATGGTGAATCATTATACTCACTTTGTTGAAGTAAATGTGTTCCTTGGAAGGTATTTATATTAAGCAAAGTTCCTTTTTGTGGTTGCTATGAAACAGGGAACCACGGTGAATATCTGAGGACACTCGTAATGGTCAGACAAACTTGCAAACAGAGAGCACATGCAACTATCTATCGTTTTAGCCGTTATGTCGGCTTTCTCTGATAATAACTGTAATGTACTCAACGTCCCAACTCACTAAACTAATATACATTTTGCCCCCTTATTAATTAACGTTAACTAAGCAGCAAAATACTATGATAAAATAGGAAATAAATGAAAGTATTAGACAGCCAAGACTATCCATGTCTCTATCTGGACTTAATGACTAGTTTCCAAATTTCAGATGGACAGCATCTCCAGGATCCTTCCTGATTTACTTTTTACTGATGCATCCCTTTGATGTATTTTTAATTTGCTCTTGTATGCCAATATATGTTTCGGTAATATTTAATTCTCTTTGATATGTTTAATAATATTCTTTCTTTGTTTATAGTGTGTTCTTCACCATATTCACCATATTGCACAATAATCCCTTTCCTCACATGTTGTCCTGGCAACATTTATCACAAAGGTTACAATATTAAAGTATGTCAGGATCACAGGTAAGGGTAAATTAAAAATAGGCTCCTAACAATGATTTTATAATTTTAATTAGGTCAGATATACACATAATAACACATTTTTGCTTTTACATTAATTGGCCGACTTTGTCGTTGTTGAGTTGTGTGATAAATGTAAATGAAATGCATATGTTATTTGTTACTTTAAAGGGACAGTCTAGTCACCAAACTCACTTTGATGCAAGATGAAGATTACTGCTTTTATAGTGCACAGACTTTTTTTCCAGTGTGGTTTGATGCAGGCATTCTGCATAAATCACATTTTTTTATATTTGACTCAAGCCCTCCCCAGTGATTATTCTGCATGTTTACTGCAGGTGTGGCAGCACTGAATATATATACACTTATATAAAGTTTTGTTTCATTTAGTCACTTCCTGTGCTGGTGGAATTCAATACATTGTGTGGACTGTGATAAATGTGCTCTTGTATACCGTAGAATTTCTAACAGTGCAGCAAATTGTCTGATGACATCACTAGAGAGACAGGAAATTCCATTCATTTGAATGGAAATATTCTCATTGGATCCTGCAGCAACAAAAAACATATACAAAGGACATTGACTTTTACTCAGCTAGTGTGGGCAGTCCTGGTTTCTTGCAAACTGCTGTAATTTCATAGTTTCATCTAGCTGTAAGTATTTTATATTTATTTAGAAGATGCATTTTGGGCACCAGACAGTTCCTTTAACTGACTTTGATAATGAATTTACTCTCATGTGGTGTCACCTGCATCTGTTCGGAAGGCAGACGTTGAAACAAAACCCCTTGTTAAGCTATATATTTGCTGCATAAGAACTGAGAACAGAGACTATTCGTGTGGTTTCCTACTTACGAACAGTCGTATTCCATTGTCGCGAATGGAGTTCCCAGCTGGACGTGCCTGACACGTCCATTGTCGCGAAGGGGTTAAAAAAAAATCTCCCATTCCTTTGTGAACTCTACCCAAACTGTCTTCAGATCATTCTTGATAAGAACATCTATCAATAAACTATGCTATTGATCTCTGAACTACATTGATCTAAGCTATTGATTTCCTAGCTGTAGAAATCAAAAGCGATTAGTGAAACGTTAAGCTTGCTGGATTCGCTCATCATCGGGTATAAACATGTTACTTTTGTAAAGCAAGTCGTTTCTACAAAAAACGTTAATACAAATATTTCATATAATGCATTACCAACACAAATACCTGAAGCAGCGATCAGTCAAAGGGGTAAGAACAAGTCTGCCTGAGTTCCCCAAGTATTCATATCCATATGGAACAATGGTAGTGACCATTCGCACAATGACATTATTTTCTTCCCAGTAATATCTCAGCTGTGCTATCCAGCTGAAATCAGTTGTGCTGGTAATTCCACGAACCTGCAGGCTAGCAACCACATCCCGAGCTGTGAAAGACAAAAGGAATGGATTTATTAGTTTTGATACCCTCAATACTGCCATTGAAAATGTAAAATGACCCACGGGTTCAGCTCCCTGGTGTATGTAAAGTTATACAGCGAAAATGTTATACAGCGAAATGTGTTCCCACATGTTTCAAAACAAAAATGATTTTTTACTTATTATTTTTTAAATCTACATTTTTTCCAACATTTATTTTAAAAGATCATCTGTAATTGTATAGGATTACGTTAAACTGTTTTGTTTCTCTGTTTCAGGGTAAATCTTTCACAAGGGATGGATTCCAGTCTAACAGACTTAAATGGACATCTTGGGAAAGGAACAATTTCTTGCATGTACAGATAACTAGTGGAGCAAACCAATATGAGACAAGTGGGATTGCAATGGGATTTGGGAGCAGGCATTGCAAATGGACCAATTAACAAAGAACCTCAATGTACTGTAAATAAGATGGAATGTACAAAGACTCAGAATGAGGTACTTAATCTAAATATATCCAAACAGCTTGTGACAGGTTAAGAGGATGTAAAGTACTTAGTAGTTCTATGCAGATCTTATGGTCTATTGCTCCCTTATAGGCTAAAACTAAAATAATGAACTGCCAGTTTTGCACATCACTTACCCATATACTTTATTAATATAGGTATATCCATATCTTGTATAGATGTTAACACCCAAAATAAGCAATTTGTATGTCAGAATGTACTAAGTTCTCAACAGAAACATATACATTTATTTTTATTGTGGAATACTTTTTCCAGCGAGGTTAGGGCCAATAGTGAATGACAAGAATGATTAACAGATAAATATGTAAGCAAAATGGACATCCGATAAGCAAATAAACATTTAATTAGTGGGGTTATATTTGTGCTAAGCTGGGACAAAATATGTCTAATTGTTACAATGTCTAAATGTAAAGTTATCAGCTAGAATACATGTTTCTATAATGACAATGAGAATTCATGCTGGGATAGGATAGCACACTATCACCACCAATACTATCGGTTATCACATTTTCTACGATTTGTAAAAGGAACAGACTCCCAGGGTTTTATTTATTAAAAAATGAATTGTGATGAACTGACAGGTAAACTACAAAAGCAAAAAGAGACAATTGTGTAACCAAGTAGTAAATTCATTTATATGTTTATGTAATATTTTATTTGAAATTTTGTTTAGACAATATGTTTTTTGCATGAGATAAATAACATTTTTATATAATGTTGATGTGTAGAACACTGTATCTTAATTTCTGTGCATAGCATATATTTTTCAAGTTTTTTCAAGTTGATCTCTGGTCCAGGAGTGGTTCAGTGCACACAATGCAAGCTACTGAGGGCTTACATAGTATCAACAAAATTCTTTTTTTGTGTGTGAGATAGGTCTAGGTTCTATTTAGCAGTATTAATTCTGTATGCTATGAGCTAATCTGACCAATGCCTATCGATTTATATATAGAAATAAAATTTAAAAAATTTACATTTAAAAATTTAAATATGTATATCTATACTCTATAATATAACCACTCTGTATTTAATTTGTTTTCCATCTCTTGTGTCATGATATTTGGTACATTATAAACTGTTATAATGAGGGGAGAAAATGGACACTTGGACACATCTTTTGATGCTACAGGATATTACATAACCTTTCATTTTTTTTTTTGTTTTTTTTTTGTTTCTTGGTTTCTGTGTGTTTTTATGTAACCAGGAACAAACTTGAGTGAAAGTCTCAGATATCCTCAGAACAATGGGAGGTCCAGGAGGGCCATACAGAATCAGCCTGTTTTATGATGGTAACAGAAACAGAAACCAAGTCATACTGATTACTCACCTTAAGGAGAGTTCAAACTCTAGGTTTGCCAATTAATCATAAAAAAATATATAATCAAAAGAGGCAGAAGTTCTGAGTGATCTAAATTGATTACATATAGTTATGTATTGCCCTCAAATATATATATATATATATAATTATTGCGTATATATAGGTTTAAATATGTGTTGGGTAAGTACATGATTAAGTTGTTGGTATATACATCATTCTTTACATCAATGTCTATGTGGATTGTCATTTTAAAATTGAGCTACTCTATGATCTTGGAATGTTTTTTCATAAATGTATTTTCTACAGATCCATATTCTAGACTAATATATCATAGAAGGTCATACTAGATTAGACAAGAATTTGTCTCTAACAAGATTTATTCCAAATCAGAAATTATCACAAAATTAAGCTAATGTGTACCAAGATGGAAAATGCAGACATAACTAACAATAGCAAATGATCGTTTTTTCTTTATTGTAGAATATTTGAATTATCATATATTATTGTACACTTGCTATGCAGAGGCACTACATAGAGCAAGTAATATATAAATTATATTCTATACAGATATTTCTTGACCTTAGATAAGATTAGAGCTTTAATGTACATATCTAGTTCTGCAATAAATTTTGTTAGTCATCAATATACACAGTCTAGTAAATCAGTCACTGTATTGCTCCAGGTAAATGTCCCTTTGATTGTGTGTGTATTGTGACATTTATTAATTCAGGCAGGGTATTGTTTTTATTATCACCCCTGAGAATCCCTCTGAGGTCAGTACCTACATTTCTAGAACTGTTGAATCTGAGGTGTTGTAACTGTGGTGTACTGAGTTCAACCAATGTATTATTATTATTGTGTTATTTCTGGGTATCTGGTATAGTTTAATTACATGTTACATTAGCACCTTGTACAAAAACTTGGGAATAGTCATGGTAAATATACATATTTTAAAAATTATAAGAAGAACCCTGCCCCTTTCTAAAAGACAGGGTAACAGTAAAAAATATGGACATATAGTCAACATTCCTATAAATACTGTGTTGTGTAAAGATTTTAAAAAATCTCTATGTCCTAAAAACTGAATATAAATTGTCTTCTATATACATGAACACAAAAATTAAGATATATGAATTGTTGAGATTTTTGAATTACAGTTAAATATTTGTCAGGTTGTAAAATTAAATGCTATTAATTATAATATCAAGCTTATATATGTAAGTATAACTATAGTAACTGAATACATTTATTAATTATATATTTTTATAGCATACTGTAATTGTTTAGGATTCTTTATATGCTTTTTTTATTTAAGGCTTTATTTCTTTTTTTTAAAGTTTCACAGGGTGATTGCCTATTTCCCCAGGGTCTCCTTTTTGTGTTACCCAGCAGACAAAGTTGATGAAACCCCACACACATGACTGAATTCCAAGCAACTGAAATAGCCAAGTTTAAAAGAGTTTCTCTTTCCCCAATAATGGCTAATTATAGCACTTTCTGTGAAATTATTTTCATTGTAAAACTACAGAACTGTAATTTGTTTTAAAGTAAAAAATTATTCTGAGACTGCGCAGCACATGGCTCAAACATTCAACAATATTTTGATGTGCAGTACAAGAGATGCATGTCTTACATCCAATTAAATAGAACAGGGACTACAGATCTGGAAACACCAACCAATGTATGTTAAACAAGAGAAGAAGACAGAGAGGGAGATGTAGCAACATAATATACATACCAGCTATATCTTCAAGTACAAGAAAGGTAATAAATCAGTTATATGCAACATTGTTGCTATCTATTCATGAGTTTTTTCTCATTATTGCTGTGTAATGTTTTGTCATATTATGCATCCTGGGGATTGTCTGTATTGAAGAATGTGTCCAGGGATGACACATAGTCAATATATGTTATGCCCTTTACCTTCCCCCTTAGCAGCACAAACCTAGCACTATGAATATATGTGTATATTGTGTTTATAATAAAGACACTTAGTTTTAGCAAGCTGGTTTAACAAAAGGAATGCAATCTATCAGAAAAGTTCACAAAAAAAGAAAAAAAAACACTTAAAATTACCAACAACAATTTAAATTTACAAAGATCAATATTTTAGTTAGACAATTGTAAATTTCCCTTTTCTCAATAGAATATAGGGTTAAAACACAAGTCTGTTTGTAGTGATTGCATGCAATGAGTCGCCTAAATATAATATTTAACCCCTTAGTGACAGAGTGGTATGCTGCATTTGATGTGCCTTGAAGACCAGAATTCCATTATTTTTGTCATACGTTTGCGTAACTGTGATTTCTTTCTTCGTGTTCAGTACACCCCCACAAATTATATATCTTTTTTTAAAGGACAGATGGGGATTTATTTTGATATTATTTTCATCATATGACATAATTTACTATTTAAAAATATATCAAATATGATGAAAATATGCAAAAAAAAACTTTTATAACTTTGACCTGATTTTTTTTTACACAATTACAAACTGCAAAAAAGGCTCCATCTATATAGCCTCTAATATTTGTCTTGAGTTCGAAATACCAATGTTTCCATGTTTTTCTGTTTTTTTTTTTCAAGTAATACGGCAATAACCAATACTAGTGTTTTTTGTTTCCTAAACGTTTTCTCCTACAGTGACCTTTTGACCCCCACCTTAAACCTAAATTTAACCCTAACCCTAAATCTACCCCCACCCGTTAATCTAAACACCTTTAACACATAGTTAGTGATCTGCTCGCACTATGCGTGTTTGAACGCAAAGGATCACATTCGCGGTGATCGTATGTTCCGGGGGGGGGGGGGGGGGGGGGCATTTGACAAGGGAAAACTCAGAGGCTTATTCGGATCCGAAGAAGACTCTGGAAATTGCTGCCAAAATGTAGGGTTGCACAAAGGAGTGCAACTCTACATTTAAACTCAGGACGTGTATATATATATATATATATATACGTCCTTATGCGTTAAGGGGTTAATAACTGCATCTTGTATGCACATTTAGTATGTGGAGTCTCCAGCGTATGACATCATAGGATAATGTGTAATTTGAATATCAACCCACAGATGATATCATAAGCAGGAACTCCACAGAAACATTTAAACACATTGGGGATATGTATAATCACCAGACACCCGCCAATAGTGCCATATATTAGCATTATTGGCATGTGTGCCTAGGAATAAAGCAGACTTGTTAGTCTGCTCTGTGTGCGGCAGAAAACTTCTTCTGGGTTGTGCGCCAGCACAGCTCATGTGTCAAAAAAAGTGTTTGAGAAGCTCTGCGTCTCTATACCGCACTGCAAACTGTAAGGAGTTATAAAAAAGGCACAATCTCTGTTATACATAACAAACGGCGATTGAGTCTTTTTAGAAAACTCCCCAACACTTTACAGTGCAGGACTTTTTATACATAACCCCCATGTTCTCCAGTATACACAATGAATAGATAGTTTTCAATGATTTTGTATTATCTACATTCACAGTATAAACAATGTTTAGGTGATATAGTCCCTTCAAGGTGATATAGATGCCATAATGAATATACTTACATTTAATAACTATATTAGTGCATTACACATTTAATTATATAACAGAAAATGTATTTTAAAGACAGAGGGCAATAAAACCAAATAGCCTTTGGAAGAATATTTATTCAGTAGTCTGCCACATTGAACAATAAACATACAGAATTTAAGGGAATACTCATAACCAACTTGATTGCAGTTACATTCCATTTAGTTTATCTATTAATCCCTACTTAAGCCAATATGAATTCAGCATGATGGACTTGGTGAATTGTAGGGAATATACAGAGTGCACACATTTTGTTGGGCCAGGATATATCTTTTTAACAGAAAAATACACAGAAAGACCAGCACCCGGTGCATAAAGAGAAAATGTATTCTGGTGTACAATGCAACGTTTCAACTTACAATGAGGTCTTTGTTAAGCTCATTGTAGGTTGAAATGTTGCTTTGTACACCGGAATAAATTTCCTCTTTATGCACCGGGTGCTGGTCTTTCTGTGCATTTTTCTGATTATTGAGGGTTGGGGTGAAGATCCTGACCTAGTACCGGAACTTACTGGGTGTGCTGACTTGCTACAATCCTTTTTTATATCTTATCTATGCTGTCACTGAGCTGCACACTTGTATAACTAAGTCTAACTTGGTGTTTATTGAAAAAGGCCTTTGGCTTGTTATATTGATACACAGACCAAAGACAGGGATGGACACGTCATGTCAGGGCCTTTACCAGGTCAGGTAGGAGTTTAAGTGCAGGGATAGTGGAGGTGTCTGGTTGCATGTTAAATATAGTGCAAAGGGAGAACAGATAAAGAAACAGAGCTAGGTATTGGAATAAAGACTGAAGGAGAGACAAGAGGGAATTTAGCAAAGAACTGCAGAATAGGAAAAGGGTATGAGTAGGAACTGCAGAAAGAACAAAGAGCTATAGTAGGGACTGTAGACAAAGCAAAGGTAGGGGTGAGGCCTTAGAAGGGTGACCAAGCAGGAACACCCTGGAGAGGGTGAACAAGCAGGTACACCCTGGAGAGGGTGACCAAGCAGGAACACCCTGGAGAGGGTGACCAAGCAGGAACACCCTGGAGAGGGTGACCAAGCAGGAACACCCTGGAGAGGGTGACCAAGCAGGAACACCCTGGAGAGGGTGACCAAGCAGGAACACCCTGGAGAGGGTGACCAAGCAGGTACACCCTGGAGAGGGTGACCAAGCAGGTACACCCTGGAGAGGGTGACCAAGCAGGTACACCCTGGAGAGGGTGACCAAGCAGGTACACCCTGGAGAGGGTGACCAAGCAGGTACACCCTGGAGAGGGTGACCAAGCAGGTACACCCTGGAGAGGGTGACCAAGCAGGTACACCCTGGAGAGGGTGACCAAGCAGGTACACCCTGGAGAGGGTGACCAAGCAGGTACACCCTGGAGAGGGTGACCAAGCAGGAACACTCTGGAGAGGGTGACCAAGCAGGAACACCCTGGAGAGGGTGACCAAGCAGGAACACCCTGGAGAGGGTGACCAAGCAGGAAAACCCTGGAGAGGGTGACTAAGCAGGAACACCCTAGAGAGGGTGAGAAATGAGAAGGGTAGCTTAAAGGGAATAACTTAGCTGAAGAGATCTTGATGTACTCAGAGGGTCTCAGGAGATGCTGAAAATCATATACTGAGATGGTTGAGCCACTCAGGGTCAGATTCCCAGTTCCTGGACAAGGTCACAATACAAATGGGCTTTAAGGAGAGTATCAGGAACAGAAGCAGCAGCTCAGAAATCAGGCACCAACTTCAATGCAAAAGCACTGTTTGCCAGAAACTGCAGCTATTTAACCTGGGTGTGAGCAAAAGGTAACGAACCCACCTGACACCAAACAGAGGGGAAGGAATACAAGCAAATTAAGGTAGGGAGACCTCTAGAGGAGGCAGGAGGGATATAAGCACATACATAATGACTTTTAAATGCATGAGTCAGAAGGTCAATGTTGAACCCTGACACGTCAATCTTACTAAATAAACCAGAGCAACCATTTCAAAGGGATTCCCTTCACTCACTCTCTACAGTCAAAATATGAATTTTCACCCAATATTAGACTCCTTATCAGATGACCTTCGATAATCGTAAGCTAGAAGTTTGGCTTTCCCAACATAGTGTAGTTGTGTTTTCTGTTAAGCCTTTCTGAGCTCAGATCAGTTTACTCTTATTTCATGAGTTACAAGTGATTATTCATAATGAGCATCAAACTCCTTTGAAATAGAATTCTGTGAGATAAAGAAAACTGCTTTTCATATTAATAGTGACTATAAAAATTAAACACCTCATTAATCAACTTGATTTCAATTAAATCTCACATGATACAGGCACAATAAACAGATATCTGAACAAAATTAGATATGGAGAACACTCTTTGATTTTTTTTTTTTTTTTTATCTTTGTAGCATAAAATCCAGGCTTTAAGACCAAGATCACAATACTTGATAGATAAAGTGTAATTATACTAATAGAATAATCTAGTCATATACTTACTGTCTGCATGAGGGATGGCTAATGAGACTCTACATGCATTGCACATCCTACCATGCCTTATAGCAGTGATACCTAAGGGGTGTATTCACTAAAAAGTGAACAGTGAGCACTGAGCTGAGCATCACTGGAAACTATAATGCTCCCTGAAATGCTCTGCTTCAGATAAAAAAAATGAGACTCAAACACGATACTTAACATGAGTATAAGTAGGGCTGATATGGACACTAGTGTGTCATAGAGTAATAATAGAAACCTAGTTAGACCACAAGTTTGAAGAAAACGCTTTGGCAATTTTAGTACAGAAATATTAAAATAACAATATAATTTTAATATACAAATGCAATACAAATAAAAAAGTTCCCTGTTTATTTTTGTCAATACTCAAGATGATTGTTATTGGGTTTTTACAATCATCAGAGTAACATAGTAATTTGGCATGAAAAAAAGTCTTATGTCCATCAAGTCCAACCATTATACTATCACTCCTACTTTTGATCCAAAAGAAGACAAAAACCACTGAAGCTATTTTGAATTTTGCCACTTTGGGGAAAAATGCCTTCTTGATTCTAAAAGGCAATCAGATTTCTCCTTGGAGAAACTTTTTATCTTGTTTTTGGAATCAGTACCATCCTCAGTGATTGATAACAGGTCCATCTTAAGGACATCCCAATATATTATAGAAGGAAAGCCTTCTCAACAGTTGTGAATATATTTACGGTGTATATTACCATGTAGATGGATTTCTGGAAGAAGAACGGAGATAGCGGTATGTAAAAATGTGGTTAGAATGCTGCAGTGTAATCTCTACCTTTATTAGTGTAATCTCTGCAAATGTATTTAAAATAACCACATAGCAAAATTATTTAAATGTTACAAAATGTAATGAAAGCCATACACTTTGTATAGTGTAGCCCGTGTATTAACCCCCTCCCTGCCACTGATCACTGCACAGCAGCATATATCTTCTTGTCTGTGTATTTTTAGGGGTTCATTTTTTTGTGTACAGTTACTATTAACCCCTTCCTTGCTCTAAATGTCAAAATTCCAATTTGGAAAACCAAAAAGCGCACCTCTCAAATGCGGTGAATTTACCCCCAAACAAGCTGACAAACCTATGCATGAGTAATATTCCTGTACTTGGGAGATGTTCCTGAACACATATTTGGGTGTTGTTTGGCAGTGACACATACCAAAATCTGTTAATTCATGTCTGAATGTATGTGAAAAAAACACCAAAAAAATTACTACTGTACCACAAACTTTGACCAATGCTATTGGTAGAATTAGTGCATGGAAAGTGTTAAAATACCCCCAATTGAAATATTCTAGAGTATACAAAATATATGAATAGTGATGATGGACCCCACTTAGAAGAAATGTTTTTGGAGCAGCTACCTAATGACCATGGATATGTTCTCTCGGCACAAAAAAAAGTATATGCAAATAAGGAAAGATGGTGGGAGCACTAGGAGTGCGTTGTCTGTCTATGAGTGACAAGCTAACCAGCAGGGGAACTGCAGAAGCACAGTTTTTTATTTGAAGGCACACCCACTATTTGTAACACAAACCTTTGGATACACCTTTAGCCCCAGTTGTAATAGCCTCATAATATAACGAATGAATATGTACAGATTGTATGTATTTTAAGGATCATTGTTTTAAACTGTATCTTTAAAAAAAAATGTTTTATTGTATAAAAAATTAAGATAAATACTAAAACAGGTTCTGCCTGACATTTGTTTATCATTTACAAAAATCCCTTAATAGAAAGAAAACACTTTATTCTCCTAGAGCTCCCACCATCTTTCCTGATTTGTGTACAAAATATATGGTTTGGGGTAAAATACACTGGTTGGCTTAAAAAATGTCTCAAATGGGACAGGGAGCATGTTGTCTGCATGTCAAAATTCCAAGTTGGAAAACCAAAAAGCGCTCCTCCCAAATGTGGCCTTTTAGCCTCCAAATAACCCAACAAACCTATACATGGGTGGTATCCCTGTACTCAGGAGAAAGATGTTTCAAATAGAAGTAAGGAAATTTGTGGGGAGGTTTTCACCATATTTTTTTTTTTTTATATATAAATTTTATTATAGGATATGATTAAAATGAGGGCATCCAAAGAAAGCCCTTCTTGTCAGGTAAAAACAATATATAATTTGTGTGGGTACAGCAAATGACAAAGAAAAAAATGACAGCTAAACACAAACAGTACAGAAATGTTAAAATAGCCATTGTCCAGAAATACCAAAAATGTTTTAAAGGTCTGTCCTTAAAAGGTTAATTAAAACACAATACATAAGTATTATTTAATTTTTACATCAGAATTATTCTATACGCTGTTACAATCCAACAGTGAGGTGTACTTTGATGTATTTTTAATATTGTATTTTATACTTGTTGACAGCACAAATCTGGAGATTGCAGGCATATTGCACCTGCTGTTAATCACTTAAATCCTCAAATCTTTATGTGAAAGATAAACAAATAATCATGCAGTGTAAATCTCACTGTGTAAAAGTGAACAATACCAAATAACAGCCTAAATACTATAACATTAACATTTTTTTATGTATTATACTTTTCTGGAGGGGGAAAAAAGATACCCGAACTCAATTGCTGTTATCAACAGAAAGTAAAAATTGTGTCCTAAAAAAGAAAGTTATAACTGTCTAGAGGCAGGCTTAACTTTTGTGCCAACAAATTAAATGGATTTTCAATCCACAATCATCTTTCTTATTCATTGAAAAGGAGAGCAATTTCACTGCCACTGCTGTTGCCATTCGATATAAACACCATTGCAACGACTCATACATTCTCTTTTTAACCTTCTGTGAACCTTCATTGTACAAATGCCAATTGTATAGCTTTATCTATATGATGAAAGGGCAGTGATCTTTGGAACACCAACAAAATGGGTCAACACCCAAAACCTGAAGTGTGTGTCATCAGATACAGTGGTGAGATATCAGGTTGATCAGTGTTGTGCACAGGCAGAATTGTGTTTAAACTGTGTGCAGACATACATAGTTTAAAATACAAGTAAATGAGCTCCAAATACCCAGTATGTGTACTGGGTATCCTGTAGCTCAATGCTGCAGGATCACGCAATATCATGTGACATCATGTAACTTCATCTTTTTAGTAGTGTTGAGGGAACCCGAACCTCACTGTTCGGGTTCGTACCGAACATTACGGTGTTCGTACCTCGAACCCGAACATTTCACTGTATGTTCGGGTTGGAGTTCGAGGTTCTGCTATAAACCGAAAGTCTATAAACCGAAAGTCATTCGGTTTATAGACTTTCGGTTTATAGAATAGCAATAGCATTACATGTATTCCATAAACCAAAAGTCTATAAACCGAAAAACATTCGGTTTATAGACTTTCGGTTTATAGAATACATGTAATGCTATTGCTATTCTATAAACTGAAATAGAGTCCCCATTCATCCGAATAGGTCAATTGACCTATTCTTATGAATGGGGACTCTATTTCGGTTTATAGAAAAGCAATAGCATTACATGTATTCCATAAACCGAAAGTCTATAAACCGAACGACATTGGAACCAAGTTGGAACACTGAGATGCTCAATTTTGACCTTTCACCCCCCAGAAAACGCAACAAACCTATACATGGATAGTATCGCTGTACTCAGGAGATGTTTCTGAACACATATTGGTGTTGTTTGGCAGTGACATATACCAGAATCTGTGAATTCATGCATGAAATACAATGTATGTGGAAACAAAAACTCAAAAAAATTACTAACCAAAACTTTGACAAAGGCTGGTAGTAGAATTAGTACATGTAAAGTGTTAAAATACCACCATATGAAATACCTTAGGATGTCTTGTTTCCAAAAATAAATGGTTTGATGGGGTAAAATACATTGGCCGGCTTCAAACATTTTACAAATGGAACATGGGCGCAGGCTGACTACATGTCAAAATTCCGAATTGGAAATGCGCACATCTCAAATTTTGGCTTTTAGCCCAAAAACAACTCAGCAAACCTATGCATGGGTTGGTATCCCTGTACCCAGGAGGTGTTCTTGAACACATATTAGGTGTTATTTGGCAGTACCCCTTCACATTTTCAGGAAATGTTTATCTGAATTTCAATCTGTGTGAAAAATCAACTTTTTGCTGCAAAGGTTGGTGGTAAAATGGCTACATGAAAAGTGTCAAAATACCCCAAGTTAAATGCCTTGAGTTGTCTAGTTTTGAGAAGCGTACATGTGGGGGGGGGGGTCATTCATGGATTTAGAACAGATATCAATGTTACAATGTCACTATCACTATTTTTTTTAAAGGATTTTGAAATAGCTTTGCACTACTTGCTCTATATTCCTTGCCCTGTAACTTGAATAAGAAAAGAAAAAATTATATGCTATTATCAAAATAATGGTATCAAAATAAAGCTTTTCTTTTTCCAATAAAAACAATATATAGTTTGTGTGTGTACTCTAAATGAGAAAGAAATAAATTATAGCAAAACACAAACACCGCAGAAATGTTAAAACAGCCCATGTCACCAAGCGTCAGACAAGCCACTAAGGGGTTAATAAAAATATTTGAAAGAAAAAAACAGTCTTATTCCCACACCACAATACTTGTTCTATAATGTACTATATTTTTGTGGTCCTCATTACCACTCAATGGCATGTTATCTCGATTGGAATAATGTGCATTAACATTTTATTACTTATGCATACTTTAGCAGCCATTGTCTTCAAAGCCTGAAGAGGAAAGTGTCACTTTTGGCCCTGACTCTGCAAATCTCTGGGAGAAAACTTCAGCATATGTCCCAGTAAGCTGTCCCTCAGAATTACAAAATGGTGCTGATAAATATGTTTAGTTGAGTATAACCCTTTTTATGAAAGAAAAAAATTGGATGTTCAGATTATTAGCTACGTCTTGAACAGAATAAGAATAATTACAAAAACTAATAGCCCCCCACAAAATACCCCCTGGTTCTCCCTGCCATCTAGTCGGCAAGGGATCTATAAGTGATCACTTCCGGCGCTCTGTTGCTGTACTGCCTCTAGAGGCACTCAGCAACATTACAAGTATAGAAGTAAACAAAATATATATAAATATGTCAAATATGGTTCTCGATGCCTTTCATTGAACATCTTTATATAACATGCAGAGGTTTATTCTCTAAACATCAATATGTGGTGAACAAACAATCGAGTTGCAACATTTAGGCTAACATAGCAAAGTTGGAGTAATAGCCAAATTAGACCAAGATAGCAGAATTGAAATCATCCTCTACATTTTGGTTTTGATTGGCAGTTCACCACATTTGTTTAGTGAATAAAGCTTGTAGTATTCATTCATGCTACTTTATTCCATGGGGCTGAGCTTTAAAAGTTTTTCCGAACAATGAAGCCATTATAACATAGCTTCCTGTAGTGTTACTTGATATCCTCTCAATTAAAATGAAAATTACAACACTTAATAATTTTCGGACTACGTTATGGATACTTCATCTTCATTGCGCGGCCAAACTGGCTGTTGTTGCAGACTGAGGAAATTTTCCCATGAGTCTCATCAGCACAAATGATAATTCAGTTAAGTGATGGTGCACAAAATCTTCTTTTTGTTAAAGCCCAAGAGTGCTTATATACAAATGCCTGCTTATACGTTTCGCTAGAGTTTGAAAACTATGCCTCATTATGTAGCTTTATAATATTAATATTACCATGATCCAGCTGTTTATGATGTCTATTTGTTTATTAGTTAGAGAGAAAGAAAAACAATGTCATGCATTATTATTGTATACCATTGTCTAGACTTGTTTCTATTGTAAAATCTAAAATGATACAGATTTTGATATCATCTATACCCATAACCTTATAGAATATAAATATTTATATTTTAATATACCGTATACATTTTTAGATAAAATTGTCAGAATCAAAAGTCAGAGCTTGGATTTTACATACCTTCTGCATTGAGATATTTCAGATTAAATGTAAGACCAAGAAACAGATTTATTATTACCAAGCTGTTGGTAATATCATATGGCACAATAAAACCACTGCAAAGGTATTAAGCTAACACAGCATTCAGACGTCTAGCTTTAAAATACAGCTGTTTAAGCATTTGGTCAATTATACGTTTTATTGCATAGAGTCATGCTTTGAAAGCACCAACTATAAACCTTTCAAAGAAATTCTTCAACTCAGAAAATGCCTGGAGTAGCAAAGATGCACGGATCCAAACGACACACATAATGGAAGCCATTTGTAAAATGGAAAGTGAAATGCGGATTTTTAGATATTGACAGGTACTCTGGATGAAAATAAAAGTTGCTGTATGGAAAAAGAAAGAAAATAAACAGCACAGGTAGAAAAGGGTGAAACACAAGTAAAAAGAAAAATATAGCCAAACAAGTTAAAGATCGATCGGCAGACAAACACCCAGAAAGAGCGGTAACCATATTAGTGTTTTTTGTAGGCCTAAATCATTAACATTTCCTGATCTCAAGATATTTGTGAAAATGGCATTTTTGTACTTGTTTGTATTATTGACTAATAATTAAAGTAATTTTGTCCCTCTTTTGGAGTGAATAGTGAACAACCACATCATTATTTTTAGATACATAGTTGAGAACTATGACTTCTACTCAAAATCAGTGACTGATCCAAACATGGTATAATATGGTGCAGATCCTGGATGTCTGGAGCTCATCTTCTTACATTTTAAGCATATTTATTTTAGACATACACACTTTAAAGTCAATGCTGTCAGTGCACAGTGCAATATCCTGTCCTTTGGCAGTATTAATGCTGGGACAGAACCAAATTTAACTGGATGAGACCCAAAGAACAGGACTGTCCCGGCAAAATTGTGACGGTTGGCAACTATGCCTTGTTACCTGGATTTATCTACTCTGGCTCCAATTGAGTTAAAATTAAATAGTAAAAATATATACACTACAGTACATTGTATACATTTTTTACTTTGTACTTTTAGAATGCAATTTAAATATGAAATGTTAAGATATGAAGTATGATATGAAGAATATTGACAGGTTTCAGTCAAAATCTATCATTACTTTAACACCACATTGAGATTTCAAGTTGGCTTGCTAGACATTTTTAAAAAATGCAATCTCAAAAAAAACCTGCAAAATCATAAATCCATTAAAATACTTTAAATACCCTACAGTGCACATGACACTATAATTAATTAAACTCCGCTCAATCCTAAGCACAGTCACCCATATTTCTCTCTACGGATTTGGTAGTGACAGACGATTATCATTACATAGATGACATAATGATGTATCTGGCATTAACTTGGAAATCTTAGTTAACGTCAGTGTCAGGAACTGGCACTTTTGTATATATAGGAATTTTGCACTTTTTTGAAGATGCATCAATGGATGGAATGATAGACACATAATTAACCTTAAGAATTCAAGGTCAAAATAATGACCCTAAGATTGAACTGTCTGTTTAGTTTAAGGGGTCTATTTAAATATTAGCCAAAAGGAAAATTTTGCTCATAGTGCTTTGGTACTTTTCAATGATTGGATAACAGATACACATAATCTATTGTAAAAATCAAGTATTGCACAGGATCATCTGTATGCTATGTGTAAGAAATCCTCAAAATCCACTAAATCACACTTACATTACATTAAATACTGTGATGTCATATTATGATTTTTTTTTAAAATCAGGTATGAATATTGCATGCATTGTGTATGTTAATACTGTTGTTTTTTTTACTTTCTATACTACATTAAACAATATCATATATTTTTATTATAATAAGTTTAGTCCCTACCATTTTATCATTTTAAAGCACACATACCCATCTTTGATTTTTATATTGTGTAAGCTAACTCTATTTGATTATGATTAAGTACCTGGTGCGTGAAACGCGTTAAACTGATTTTTGAAAGCTGTTTGATGCTTCCCACGGCTTCCGTGATTATTTACTGATGTTCCATTTCTTCAAATAAACTATTCACTAGGAAATGCCTGTGTGATGCTTCCTGCATTGTACACATACAGCCTCAGTTTCAGAGATAACATTTTTTATTAGTTGTTGCATTTTACATAGTGTCAGCAATGCGCAATTAAGAACTAAGAAATGACGCCCTAAAATTAGATCACACAAATGCTACATGTAATTAATATATGGTTTACAGAATACACATATATAAACATAGAAACATAGAATGTGTCGGCAGATAAGAACCATTCGGTCCATCTAGTCTGCCCAATTGTTTATTTTTTTTGAGTACTTTTATTAGTCCCCTGTTCCCGGTCTTATAGCTAGGATAGCCTTGTGTCTATCCCACACATGCTTAAAATCCTTGACTGTGTTTACCTCTACCACTTCTGCTGGAAGGCTATTCCATACATCCACTACCCTCTCAGTAAAGTAATACTTCCTGATATTATTTTAAAATCGTTGCTCCTCTAATTAAAGACTATGTCCTCTAGTTGTGGTAGTTTTTCTTCTTTTAAATATACTCTCTTCCTTTACTGTGTTGATTCCCTTTATGTATTTAAATGTTTCTATCATATCCCCCCTGTTACGTCTTTCCTCCAAGCTATACATGTTAAGATGCTTTAACCTTTCCTGGTAACTACTGTTAACTGCTGTCTTAAATTTAAAAATGGCTGCGCCCGCTGCACACATGTGCTTAGAAAGCGAACGATCGTTCGCTTTCTAAGCATCTGCGGTGTTGTTAAAGTGCCTCGCCAGCGAGGCACTTAACAACACCTCCAGGCTGCCCAGAGCCGATGGTGGTCGCTCTCCTGAGCGACCCCATCGGCTCAGTAAAAGGGAACGCTGCCTGTACAGGCAGCGTTTCCCTTCTAATGGCAAGAGCATCGGAAGTGAAAGTATTTCACTTCCGATGCTCTAGGGGGAGCCAGTCGATGCCGGCACAGCAGATCTATGTGATCTGTGTGCAGGCATGTATGGTAAGTGCTCTGATGAGCACTTACCATACTGTCAAAGGCAATATTTCTAAATATTGCCTTTGACAAGTATTGATCTGCCTCCCTCACCTTACTACTTTTAGTAAGGGAGAGAGACAGATCAGATCAAGTAAAAAAATAAAATAAAATAATAAAAAAAATATTTAATAAAATTTTAAACACCAAGGGCTTTTATAAAAGCCATTTAACCCCTTCCCTGCCATTGATCGCTGTGTACGCAGTGATCATACACAGCAGCACATTTTTTGCTGTCTGTGCATTTTTAAGGGGTTATTTTTTTTTTACTGTAATTCATTACAGTATAAAAAAACCTCTTTTAAGAGAGATTAACCCCTTTCTTGCCGTAGATCACTGCCTAATCAGCGATCTGACGCAAATGCAGCAATCTTGCTGCAGAAGCATTTTTAATTTTTTTAAAACTTTTTTATTACACCCGTCACGTGTTAACTATACCCGCTAGGGGACTACGTTTAACGTAAAAAAATTTTTTTAGCTGTCTGAGCGCATGTATAGCGATCAGTAACAGCTGATAAGTGACAATGGCGGGTTGGCGTTTGCTCAGATGAGCATCACCATTCGTCTGGTTAGATCAATATGTGTAAATATTTGATCTGACCCGTGTAGATCTGCCTCCCTCTCACTTGAGTTTTAGTGAGGGAGGGAGACAGAGCTGTATAATGTAAGTTTTTAATTATAATATATTTAATAGAATTGAGACCCAAAGGCTTTTATAAAAGCCGTTTCCAGTATTTAACCCCTTCCCTGCAATTGATCGCTGTGTACGCAGTGATCTTACACAGCAGCACATTTTTTGCTGTCTGTGCATTTTTTTAGGGGTTATTTTTTTTTACTTTGATTTATTACAGTATATCAAAGGCTCTTTTAAGAGCTATTAACCCCTTCCTTGCCGTATATCACTTCCTAAGCAGCACATATGGTCACTGCCTAAGCAGTGCATATGGTCACTGCCTAAGCAGCGCATATGGAGCAATCTAGTCGCCGAAGGATTTTTTTTTGCTATCAGCATTTTTTTTGTCAGACTCACTAGGGGTTAATTATACCCACTAGGGGATTACGTGTATTCCTTTTGAAGCTGTCTGAACGCGTGTATAGCGATCAGTAACAGCCGATCAGTGGCAAAGGTGGTTTGGTGATTTCTCAGATGAGCATCACCATTCGTCTGGTTCGTAAATATTGTTCTGACCCATATGAATCTGCCTCCCTCTCCTCACTTGAGTTTTAGTGAGGGAAAGAGACAGATCTGTATAACATCATTTTTAAATTGTAATAAATTAAATAAAATGTTAATAAATTGTGAGTCCCAAGGGCTTTTATAAAAGCCATACCTTTTGTATAGTGCAGTGTATTAACCCCTTCCCTGCCACTGATCACTGCACAGCAGAACATTTTTTCTTGTCTGTGCATTTTTAGGGGTTAATTTTTTTGTACAGTACTACAAAGGCTCTTATAAGAGCTATTAACCCCTTCCTTGCTCTACATGTTCAAATTCCAAGTTTGAAAATCAAAAAGCGCACCTCTCAAATGTAGCCTTTCAACCCCTAACAAAGCTGACAAAGCTATGCATGGGTGGTATCCCTGTGCTCGGGAGATGTTGCTGAACATATATTGTGGTATTGTTTGTCAGTGACACATACCGAAATATGTGAATTTGTGTCTAAAGTGCAATGTATGTGGGAAAAAATACACAATAAAATGACTACCACAAACTTTGACAAAGGCTGGTGGTAGAATTGGTGCATGGAAAGTGTTAAAATAACACCATTTAAAATAGCCTAGGGTGTCTACTTTTACAAAATATATACTTTTTGGGGTAAAATACACTGTCCTACTTAAAAAAAAGTCCCAAATGAAAGATGGGCTCAGGCTGACTACACGTCAATATTCCAAGTTGAAAATGCGCACCTTCACAATGTGGCCCTTTAGCCCCCAAACAACCCAACAAACCTATGCATGGGTGGTATCCCTGTACTCAGGATATGTTGTTGAACACATATTGGGTTATTGTTTGGCAGTGACACATACCAAAATCTGTGAATTTATGTCTAAAATACAATATTTGTGAAAAAAAACCACACAAAAATTACTACCACAAACTTTGACAAAGGCTGGTGGTAGAATTAGTGCATGGAAAGTGTTAAAATACCACCATTTGAAATAGTGTAGGGTGTCTACTTTTAAAAAATATATGGGTTGATGGGGTAAAATACACTGGCTGGTTTCAAATATGTCCCAAATGGGACATGGGTGCAGGCGGTCTGCATGTCAAAATTTTAATTTGGAAAACCAAAAACTGCACCTACCAAATTTGGCCTTTTACTCCCCAAACAACCCAACAAACCTATGCATGGGTGGTATCCCTGTACTCAAGAGATGTTGCTGAACACTTATTGGGGTGTTATTTGGCAGTGACACATACCAAAATCTGTGAATTCATGTCTGAAGTACAAGGTTTGTGAAAAAAAACCACAAAAAAATTACTACCACAAAGTTTGACAAATGCTGGTGGTAGAATTAGTGCATGGAAAGTGTAAAAATACCACCATTTGAGATAGCCTAAGGTGTCTTCTTTTAAAAAATATATGGGTTGATGGGGTAAAATACACTGGCTGGTTTCAAATATGTCCCAAATGGGACATGGGTGCAGGCGGTCTGCATGTCAAAATTTTAATTTGGAAAACAAAAAACTGCACCTACCAAATTTGGCCTTTTACCCCCCAAACAACCCAACAAACCTATGCATGGGTGGTATCCCTGTACTCAAGAGATGTTGCTGAACACTTATTAGGGTGTTATTTGGCAGTGACACATACCATAATCTGTGAATGCATGTCTGAAGTACAAGGTTTGGGAAAAAAAACCACAAAAAAATTACTACCACAAAGTTTGACAAAGGCTGGTGGTAGAATTAGTGCATGGAAAGTGTAAAAATACCACCATTTGAGATAGCCTAAGGTGTCTTCTTTTAAAAAATATATGGGTTGATGGGGTAAAATACACTAGCTGGCTTCAAATATGTCCCAAATGGGACATGGGTGCAGGCTGTCTGCATGTAAAAATTTCAAGTTGGAAAACAAAAAACTGCACCTCAAAAATTTGGCATTTTAGCCCCCAAACAACCCAACAAACCTATGCATGGGTGGTATCCCTGTACTCAGGAGAAATAGTAGAATCTATTTAGCATGTTTTTTCGTTCGCTATTGTCGATGAGGAGAAGTTGTTTCAAATAAAAACAAAGAAATTTGTGTATTTTTTTTTTTTTTACCATATTTTATTATTTTTTTTAATAATATGATAAGATATGATCAAAAAGATGGCATCCATAGAAAGCCCTTCTTGTCCCGATAAAAACAATATATAATATGTGTGGGTACAGCAAATGACAAAGAAGAAAATTACTGCTAAACACAAACAGCACAGAAATGTTAAAATAGCCATTGTCCAGAAAGGACAAAAATGTTTCAAAGGCTCTGTCCTTAAGGGGTTAAAGCATTAGAAAAACTGAAAACGCCCATTGCCTAGTGGATGGGAAACAAAATTACCAAACAATGTCAATGGTGACATTAGTGTGGAGACGTTTGAGGAAGTGGAACTGCCGTCATCCAAAAAAAGAAGTCCCAAAAAAAAGACTGACATCATCTTATGAATACTGAATCATGAAGTAGTCTGGCAGGAGAAGGCGAAGCACCATGATTTGCACCTTTCACAAAAGCTGTGGCTCGGGCGGGCCTGACTTTTATTGTGGGAAGGGAACCCAAAGAGGATGGGGTTTTTTTTTTCATTTTTGATTAAAAATAACAAATAAGCAGTATTTTCTTTCCTGTGTTTGTCTTTATCAGAGATTACTTCTTCCTTGATTCATAAATTTGTGGAGGATTGGTTGGGAAGTATTTCCTCAAAAAAGTTGTTATCTGTTGCTTTTCATCCCATTCTAATCCCACCACTTTTCTGTTTCCCCCTTCCATAGTCTGTATCACTGTACATCTATTAGATAACACTTTATTTGTTATTTCTTACCATTTATTTCTATTTTTTTGATGATGAAAGGTGGTTTTCAATCATAGGTTTTTATAGATAAAACCAATTAGGTCTTATTCTTATGGAGACCTTTAATAGAGATACTAAATTTGTTCAATTGCCAGTATTGTGTTCATGTGGCACATGATGAGAGGTGGCTGTGTTAAAAAAAAAAAGTAGGTCTTCTTGTGAAGACATTTTATAGTGAAGCAAAACTTAAGTTTTCCCCCTTTCCCTATAAAATGTAGCAGCACTGATCAATAAATGCCTGCTGTTAAATTTCCCTTTTCTTCAATTTTTTTCTTGTCATACAGAATTGTGACAATGCTACAGATTATTGAAAATACTCTAAGATATTGTGTAAAATCTGTTGGATGCAAAGCCATTACAATGGCAGAAAATACTTTTATTGCACCAATTGCTTCATAAGCGGGAGTGTTAGGTTAGAGCTTCTATATTCTATATAAATTGTCAAAAGTTAATTCATGCTACTGTTGCAGAACTGATTAACTAGTATTTGTATCAACATAGGGTGATCATTTATACTGGCTTGAGCAACAACATTACAACATGCTTGCCTTGGATGCTTGCTAGTTATACATATACAAGTTGTTTAGGTCTCAAAAGAAGTTGGCCTTGGTCTAAATATACCATTGATTACAAGGTGAACACATAATACTTCAGACAACACATGCCATAATAACTTTGTTCTAAAAGTCAATCAAGCACTTAATAAATATCTCTTAATGCATACTGAAAAGAGACACATGTTATAGTCATTTTATATGTACTTTGGGAAGTTTCAAATTAACTACTTTTAACTTTAATTTGAACCAGTGTTGCTCTAAGGTCTACATTTATTATAATACTTACCATGGACATCAAGGGTAATAAGAGCACTTAGTGTAATACGTTCCATTTTTGTTAGTTTTCCCCTCACTAAGTTGACAATGTCTTCAATCTGTTCATCGCTTTGCCTCAGATACGTTTGCAGTCCATCCTTAAGCATAATAGCCTGAAATATACAGTCCAAGAAATCATTAAAACAAAAAGAATTTGCAGTGTGAACTTTTTAAACTTAATTCTGTTTCCTATGCATCTTGCTAATGTTTATAAACAAAGTAAAGCATTTTATTTTGCAAAATGTTTTTAAAAAATATATCATATTTATGGATCAGAAGAAAGTTGTTGTTTTTTTGGCTTTTTTTGAGAAGTAAAATGAGTCATATCCACCTCTCAGTTCCTTCAATACCACTACAGTTTTTCTAATTATGTGTATGAATATTTCCCTGTGCATATTTTTGTTTGCAAACTGACACAAAATGAAAGTGCAAAAAATTAGAAACAATTACAATGGAATTTAATTATAGTTTTTCAAAAGGACATTGTAAGCCATTAGAGATGGGCAAAAATGAGCTGTGGTCATTGGGAACCTGCAGTTGGAGCATCAGGTCTGAACATGTACCATCATATTATCCTTTGTGGGAGTGTTTGGAAAGGCTATATTGCAGTTTAAGGGGGCTACACACTGAGTAAACTGCTGTCTCTTTGCATTCTCTGTGTGTATATGGAATTTGCAACTTGTGGCAAAATCCAACAAAAATTTGTATAACCTGTATCTCATTTTTAAGAACAAAGACTTTACCCACTTTCCTAAATAATAACTAACACCAGTCTGTCATTGTGGTAACGTACCTTTGAGATTATGAACACAATGTAAAAGTTTGGTTAACCTGGTGTGAAAGATTATATCATAACCTTTTTTACAGGTTAACAGTCTTAATATCTTTGATGTGTATAACTAGGTTTGCAGGCATGCATTATATAGAACCACAGAATCATTTCCTTCAATACTGTTTTTTTTCTAGGTTAAAGGTTATGCAATGTATTTTTTTTACCCATTTGCTGAATTGTCTGTTAATTGACAACTACCTCTAACATTTCCATGGTTCAATGCACCTACATTAAATACAAAGTCATCCAGACGGCTTCAAAGTAAAAATATTCTTTTATTTTGATACTTACGCACATCTATTTAATAGCTTTTGTTTTAGAGATGTCCAATTATTCTACAAAAGATTTAGAGCAGCCTTAATATTTCTGTGATATTGCTTTTGCACATCAGGTTCAGTTTAGTGTTGTGGCATAGTTGCAAAGCCTGTTAATTGGCACAAAGCAAGCTGGCAGCTCTGTATAAAGAGCCTTTCCCAAAATGTACCACATTAAAGGACTAACTGTTTGATGAAATACGAGCATGCCACTTATTTGCAAATACAAATGCATAAGAACACTAATAACAATAAAAAAAAACAATGAACAACAACTGCAGTGATAGCCCAATTGTTTGCAGGAAATGAAGTTCAAGATCTTGAAGTGCCCTTTACTTTCAAGCATTTTCCACCCATCAAATGAAAGTCACCCTGCTGATTCAAGCTCATCTGCGCTTCAAATAATCTATCTTGCACCAATAATCCTGTGAATAATCTAAGAAACTAGAGGGGCTGTCAAAATGTTTTTGTCTTTTTCGAAACGCATTTAGATAGAAAATAAATTTGGTTCGTCCAAACCAAATTCCATCCATTCCATTCAGATATGACAGCACTGGCATTGTTATACCACAATAGTTGTTTTAGTGCTGTATAAAATTATATAATGTAAGTATATATGTACACATGGCCATTCCCTAACTTTTATTGGGGTTACTAAGTTGCGTATGTATTATGTGTATTTTATATTACATGACATTTTCATTAATTGTACCATCTTTTCCGCAATAATATATTTTAATAAAAAATGACAATTATTTTTTTTTCATTAATAATTATAATGTGGCATGTTAAAACTAATATCATGCCAATGAGCAATAAATTAAAACTTACATTATTATATTAATGTATTTTTTACATTTATTTAATTTCTTTTATTTTAATTTATAATTTTCATGTTAATCTATTTTATTATTAATACAATTTTTTTTAAAAAATATTTAAATTATAGTTTAATTGTTTTTAATTTTGGGAGGACTTCAGCTATTTCTGATCCTTCCCGAAATGACTCCAAAATTAGATAAAATCCTCCCCATAGAAGCTTATAGGAGGAGTGAGACAATAATTTCTGCAGTAAACGGCATATGAATGAATGAATGGAAGAATAAACAAATGACATTTTCATTCTTTGCACATTCTTTCATTCGTTTTTTTTTTTATTCAGCTTCACATTCAGAAATTTATTAGAATAGACAAAAGAGCTAGTTTTTATTCGAAAAGTCTAGTAGAAACTATTACCTAAAAATGCTATTACCTAAAAATGCCTTACGTGAGCCTCAGATTACAGCATTTAATGAATCCTCCAAAACTGCTGTGTAGACACATGGTGCCATCTCAGAAGACTCCAATGTGCACTTGCTGTAACTGTGCCATAGAGGAATAGTGCATTTTGTGATAGTGAATTTGGCATTGTGGTTGCATGTGGTATTTCTTAATAAATATATATCACCTGTGTTTAATGTCTAGTTTTCTGAAGGGATATATTTTATTTTAATGTACAGTAACTTGAGGAATGTTAATATGTAATGTACTACTCAGAGTGTTTGTAAGTACAGGATAACTCACAAGCTCTTCAGCCAGTGTTCTGCTGGGCAGAGGATTATAAGAATGGCAGTTTGTATGTATAGTTTGCACAGTCTCGATCACAAGTTAAAGAGTAGACTAGAAAGAGGATGAAGATGTTCTGAGAGATTTATTTTACATGACTCCTAAATACAAATCTGCCAATCTCTTGATTTTACGTAAAGCAAAGGCATCTACCAATGATTGACCATAAACACAAACATAATATAATATAGTAATGATATACCGGTAATTATCAAGGAACAAGTAGTAACAAATGCATATGACCCCACTTTGATTTTCCATATTGAGTGATTGAATCAATAGTTTCTAGCATGTGGGCTTTTTGCTGTTCTATTGTTTTTTTGCATATGTAGCTTTGATAGAATGGTGTAGTAGGCTACCTATTGCTGCAAGATGGTGTAAAGAGCAGAATATTGTCGTGGATGTCATTTAAATTTGTCTGCAGCATTTCATTTTGTGCATCAAAGGCTGTTACCATAGATAGTATTGCACTTTTATAGAGACCTGGATTATGAATAGAGTGCAGAGAGTTGTTTTTAAATGAAATGTCAAACGTAGTCTGCAGAATATGAGTGGATCCCAAGTACTTAACACATGCTCTCACCAGAAATTCACTAAAAGTGACTCATGTATTACAAGTAAATTGTAAAAAAATCAAGCAGTTAAAAAATCTCCAGCCATACCCCTTACTATTCCTCTATCATTTTTTTTTAGAAAATTTCACTCTACCCTTTTTGCCATTTATTTGGAATAGGAAACCACCAGCAAGAATCAAGGTATTCGTATTGCAGAAACCTACGGTATGTGTGGGGATGGGTTTGTCAGACTTTGCTCATTATTATAATGCTAACAATGCAGCTGCTGCGTTAAAAGTTAATTTAGATACTGGACAGCCCCAATGGCTCAAGATGGAGACAACAAAAATCTTCCCACATCTTATCAAAAAAATAATATGGCTTCCTCCATCTCAAAGACCACGTTACATAAATATCTTCCCATCCACCAAACTTACTATAAAATCATGGAACATGATTATATAAAAAAAATTAAACCCTTTTCAATTTGGTCTAGGGCATCTCCAGTATCAGTTTTAACTTATGACATCCTCGACTTAAATTTAGACTGCTGGACATCCCATTCCATAACACACAATGATCATTTCTTTACATTAAACAAAATTAGCAATTTTGACCAAATTAAAAACAAATGTGATTTGCAAATTTCTGATGAAATAATATACAACAAAATAATCAATCTTATTATTGTTAATGTTGTCCTTTCAGGACAGGATCCAAACCAAAGTGAACTGGAATTATCAAAAATAGAAAAAATATACTATTTAGGTTCTGCTTGGAAAGGAGCCATTTTTATTTGCTACACTCATTTGGCCGGGGAACAAAATAAAAAAATGTGATTCAATGATAAAATGAGAGGGAGAACTGGGTAAAACATTTAACATCACAGAATGGATGCTGCTTGACACTCCATGCTGCTTGACACTTGCATCTATTATGACGGACAGGCGGACCTCCCGGCTTCCGTCATAGAAGTCCCGGTGGACGTGCCGGGCAGCAGTGGAGGATGTCTGTGCGCACTGCACAGACATCCACCAGCTGTTAGCGAGGGGGATCCAGGTCCCCTGCAGCTCTGCGGGGGACCTGGATTCCAGTCTTATAGTCTGACCTCGACTTTGAATACAAGATGAGGGGTCTTTTTCTGAAAAAAACCTTGTCTTATAGTTGAGCAAATACGGTGCAATACATATTTGAAAATAGACGTTGCAAACTAGCTTTCCGCTTACCAAAACCAAAAGAAATTTTGAAACAAGAGTGGCTTTTATAGGAAGAAAACATCTGAATAAATTATAATCTTATTTCATAGTTCGTTCCTGACCGGATTATGATTGCTAATATGTTGTATATATTTGATTATATATAATAATATAATGTATATAAACTGATAAGTTGTTACTCGTATCCCACTGGATGATTATACTTATAGAATGTATCCCTTGTTCTATTATCATCTTATATATTTTCTGTATAAATTAATATTAAAATTATTATTATTGTATCTTGTTATATATTGTTATTTGAAAAATCTTCAATGAAAACATTTGAATAAAAAATCTCCAACTTGCCTATCATTATTTCAGCTGGTAATGCCTGACCTTCGATTTACTTGTCTGTTCACTTTTAGTGAATAGCCTCCAACTTAATAGCATTTGACTTACTAAAAGTCATGCTCTGATTGTGACACTGCAGGCTCAAAAAAGATTACTAAATTATACATATTACTTTTATTAAAATGACTGTTAATTTACATTTGAACCTTTCCTTTTGCAGTTTTATTTCCATAGATGGCTCCACCTCCTCCATTTAGGATATGAACAAGATTCCACAGAATCCTCTCCAGAGCTAATCACAGAGCTACCATTTATCTTGATGGACAAACATGGGGCCTCATTGAATGTGTGCAAGTCATGGATGCCCAATATCACCTCTTTTGTTTATAATAAAAGTGCTGAGAGCACACAGTTCTGAGAATACAATCTGGAGTTCATTTTTTATATTCCTAACAAGTATAATTCAGCTAATTCAAAAGTTTGATGAAAATGATTTCTTATATTATATGATGTACTAGTAAAACTACCTTTGAAACCTCCACAGTCCAATGTACCATGCTAGATGCCAAAACCACTTGTCCAGGCCAGTGTAACACCCAGTGTTTTCGTGGTGTTTCTGTGTAAGCATTGATAGACTGAATCATAACTTCATTAAGGGATCTCTTCATGGCTATTTCCACCTGGAACAAAAGGAATATTCATTAATAAAAAAAGTGCACATCTCTTTTTTGACATATTGTCTAGTATTTTGTTAAGTTACATTCATTATATTTCCTATTCTTATCTATTTTAGTGCTGTTTAGAGTTTATATCAGTATGATTGACAGTTGTGTTAAAATAAGATCGAATGTACCAAACATGAGATAAAATGATACAATAAATATCTCAACCAGAGATTCAACACATCAAATCTAAAATAAAAAAAGAAAACCACGAGTAAAGCTTTTAGCATTAACATGACAAATGTAATGCACTCTGTTGTAATTGTGTCCATTTTAAGCAGAGAGATGTCAGTTAAATATCAATCAACAGTGTGCAAATGTCAGAACATAATGTTTTTCTTAACTGGTGATGAATCAAGAGCGCTACCAATAGATTAGATGTAACTTTAAAAAACTAAACATGCAATTTATTTTCACTCAGGCAAACGATTTTAAAATGCATCCTAAACTCACCAGGCCACACCTTTCATGAAGTAAAAAAAATACATCCATTTTGTATGAATGCAGAAGGAATTTGTTATAAGCATTTTTCATAATTACACAGCAAAAACTAATTTTCTCTGTATTGTTCAATGTTCTAAATTTCTATTTAAAAAAAGAAGATTGACAAGGGCAGAGGTCCTACTTAAAAGGCTTGATAGACAGAGACTGCTGAAGATCTGTTTTCCAGCCAATGCATATTAACTCTCTGCTCTGCTGAACTGGATTGACAGCACAACTTTCCAAGGGGCTGTGCAACAGCCTTTTGGATCCCTCCACCCCCATATTCCCCAGAAAACATGTCTCTTCTCTCCCTGTTATGCTGTATGAATCGTTGATGCTAAAAAGCAGCTCTGCTTCTCAAGAAGTTGTGCTATGTAGGTGAGGTCTGTCGAGGTATGTACTCAGTGGAGGCTATTCACTAGTGAACGGACAAGTGTACTGCAAAAATAAGGCATTAAAATGGTACTAAAGGTTCTTTAAAAAAAAAAAAACAACCTTTGCTTTTATTGGGTTTTATTGCTGTAGAGCTCTGTGATACACTTATATAAACCAAACATTCTGAGCTCCCAGGAAAGAAGGGCAACAGAGGAGAAAAGAGTGGCAGTTGGATTTGGGTTCACCATAAGAACCATCTTAAGGTCTCTTGGTTGACGTTTTTTAATAATTAAGGTCTCACTGTGCTATTAGTATGTGACAGACAGTTATTTCACAGGTAAGCATGGTGACTGTCAGTCAGAGGATAAACTGGCCTGTACCTTAACCCCTTTGTGACGCATGGTGCCACGTGGGGAGCCACGATGAGCTGTTTACCACTGGACATTTTATTTCTTCCTAGCGTCTTTTGGGACCTGTAAAATTAGGATGGCGTAGAGCGCCCTAGCATCGGGAAGGTGTTCATCAGGAAAAAAGTATATACAAGTTGACCCTCATAGTATGACCAATGGACTTTTCACCTTTCTGTACTAGAAACACAAGGGGGGAGGATTGGCAGATTTAATGGCTGAGTTGATAAAATCCCCCTTCTTGAATATCTTTCCAGTTTGAGTAAACTACAGCATAGTCTCTTTCAATTCAACCAATCAGTGTGATATTCTGTGTTTTATTGCTATTCCCTATCATGCACATGGTTGCACTCTTGCAAAGCAACAGTGCATTGAAGATAAATTGTGGCTCTGGCTTAGTAAAGTGTTGAGTGTTAATCTCTCCCACTGCTTTTGTTCATTTAAAGACTAGACCCCAATTTGTTTGAAATATCTGATTTCAGGTCACTTTGCACTTGTTATAAACCTTTTACAGTTCATTTAAATCCATTAAGCAGTTTGTGGAGGATAAATGGTAGAATAATATATACTTTTTCCATTTTTTTTATTCAAATCACTTCTATGTAAGTCAAATGTACAACCATATGTTCTAAACTGAGTTTCAGTAAATGTTCAAAATAAAATGTAAAAGAAAAAAATAGAAAAAAGTTGCGCCTTAATAAAAAAAAGTAAAATAAATAAAATAACATGGATCTAAAGCTCTAACTATGATAATAACGCATTTAAAAAAATAAAACATTTAACTTGCCATGAGGCAATAGTAATTTCTTGTGTCAAGATTGAGTAAAAGAACATGCCCCATTAACTAATTATTGCAAACAATTAAATTTGGCCCAACAAATTTCCAATTGAATGAAATGAAATTACACAGTAAATTAAATTGTCTCAATTTAAATCAGTATCGTACATACTAACATTGATAAACTTTGCTTTCATGTTATGAATAATCTCTTGATTTAAGTCACTCCAAGACCTGTGACAGTAGTATTAAGTTTTGTGTAAACTTAATGTCTAGTATTTGTATTATTTCTAACATTTTTAACTAAATGTCTAACTGAAATTATTTATTCTTTATATTTATTTATTTAAAGATCAATTTTAGGCACAAACATAATATGTATTTTGCATGCTATAAAAATATATAGCTTCATTAACTGAGGGTTGATTTGCAAGCTATAAAATATTAATAAAAAAGAAAGACAGGGCTAAAAATAAACTCCAGAAAAAAATCATACCAACACCCACCAGCTGAGGAAGTCTTTACAAATGCGTCCTGTGGGGTCTTTTCTGTGTTATCGACTATTGTTGCAGATGTTCAATACCTGACCAGGTGAATTTAAAGCAGTGTGTAAGAGTATATTTGTTTACTCCCCTTCTTTGTCTGTTTTTTTTTTTTTTTTTTTATTCTGATCAATTCTGATTGTTATTTTATATTTACTTGTCCTTGTGAGCAGCTCTGTATTTTACTTTAAGTGGCACTAGACTTACTTCTGTTTTCTATGTATACACATTTTATTCTGTGATCTATAATAAACAAATTTTTATTTTTATACTATATACTTTGTGTCTGGAGTTTAGTTTTAATGCTGTCTTTCTTTTTTATTAACCTTTTGCTTCTTTATTGCAGTGGTGCAGATCACTGGGGTCTCAAGACTAGCAGCTTATAACACTATTTTGGTAAAGATCCTCCCTCTATACGAATGAGAGATTCCTCTCCCTATTGCTTTGCTTTTTGTGTGTGAACAATACACGGGTTAGTTCGATTTTATATTATTCTTATTTCCTTTTTTCCTTTGGTGGAAGGAGTTCTCTTACACATACACATTCTTTCACTACTTCACGCTAGAGCGCTGTGCATCTTTTTCTTAAACTATAAAAAAAATGTTTTTTTTTTCCAACAAGAATGATTCTATAAAATGGTAGAGAAAATATCATCTGTGGACATTACATTTTATCTCATTATCTCTTTTGCTCTTCATAAAGAAAACAAGAGCCACATCTCACTTAATGAGATACCTATATTTAAAAATAGATTTCAGAGAAGAGGGTCACTAGATCCAAGATGGAGACTGTCGAGAGACAACAGTCACAAAACAGCAAGACACCCTTTCTCTTAAGATGGAAGAAATTGAAAAGAAAATGTGACACAAAAACAAACGCTTGAGAGGTATCAGTAAAACTGTTGTGGTACAAGATTTACCCCATTTTATGTGCAGATTACTGGCTCACCTATTCCCCAACAGGCTGAGCAAGACCCCAATTTCTAAACTGTCAGGCTCGCAACCTGTGACATTTGACACTTCAATTCTGCAGGCCTTTCCCGATTTGGAACATACAACCATACTGTGGAGGTGATCACTGAGCCCACTGACAACTCACTTATGAGCATTTCAAGTACAATATAGAAGGGGCCCAGCTTGCTTTTTTATGGTGTCTGACAAAGGGGTCATGAGTAAGCTGACAGATATGAGGGAGGCCCTCTCATTTTTTAGAGCACTTCCCTGACCCATCTCCTAAGCCAAGATTCAACTTTGAATTATACTGCCCCACCTTTCAAACCACTTAATACATGGTCACCAAACAGCACGGGGGAAGGCACAGGCACCAAGATCAACCAGATATCTATGGCCGCTCACCCTGCATTGTCTTTTACTCCACACTCATTAGACTGATGTTTAACTAATGCCTTGTGACATTAGTTAATGCAATATTTTTTAACTTCATGCATTGTAACATGGGATATATGCATTTGTTATTTGCAATGTTTCCATCATCATGACCAGCTTTTATCTTTTTACTCTTTATACAGTAGGATAGGCTATCTATAGCCCATAAGAACAGTGCGGGCACCAACAATGTTTATGGTGGACATTTATTGGACTTTTTGATGTACCTTGAAGACCAGAATTCCATTATTTTTGCCATATGTTTTCTGAACTGTGAATTTCTTTCTTTGTGTTCAGTCCACCCACACAAATTATATATCATTTTTTAAATAATGGATAGAGCTTTCATTTGATACTATTATTTTCATCATATGATGTAATTTACTATTAAAATATATATATATATAATGAAAATATGCCATAAAAAGCACTTTTTCTAACTTAGACCTGATTCTTTTTAAACAATGACAAAAAAGACCCCATCTATATATATCTAATATTTGTCCTGAGTTTAGAAATACCAATGTTTCCATGCTTTTCTATGTTTTAATAGCCATAATCAATATTAGTGTTTTTTTGTTTCCTAACCATTTTCTTCTACAGTGACCTTTTGACCCCAACCCTAACCATAAATTTACCCTAAATCTACCCCATCCCTTAATCTAACCCTTGTAATAACCCTAATTCTAACCCGAACCCACCTATAACCCTAATTCTAACCCTAGCTCTAGGGTTAGTAGATCTAGGGTTAGCGTTTTCCTTTTATTTATTTATTTATTATTTTTTCTAACTGTAATGTTGCTGACTGCCTCTAGGGGCAGTCAAGCAACAGTTTCAGAGCAACGGAAGAGATTTTCTTTTCTCATTCCCATTGCTCTATGCTGGGCACGCTGTATTGGAGGAGCATGCTCCTCCAATACAGCACCTGCGATCACCGGTGATTGTGGTGCCCTGGGGGCAGAGAAGGTGTTGCATGATGCCTCATTGCAACACTTTTCACACATAGGCAGTGAAAGCTGATCACTGCCTATGTGTGTTTAAAACGCACACGATCACAAACGTGGTAATTGTATGTGCGTGGTGGGGTTTTTTGGGCGGGGGGGTTTTGACGAAGGCATCCGAAACAGCCTCTGAGAGTAACTGCAGGCATGTAGTGTTGTTCTAACAAGCGCAATGCTACATGAAAACTTAGGACATATGGATACGTCCTCATGGTCCTCAAGGACGTATAAATACGTCCATAAGCGTTAAGGGGTTAAATAAGGGGGTTAATTAAGGGGTTAATTAAAAGGATACTGTCAGCCAACAATGAAGTTCTGTTTAATTGGGAGATGGCATAGCGTGTATATATTTTAAATAGATATGCTTTAATGAGAGAATACAAATAATTTATTGTGTGTTTTTTTTCTCAGTGTAGCTCTATCTGAGCGGACATCTTGAGTCGGATGAAACAAGATTAGACCCTTCTGACCCCAAAGAACCCTTTCCCATAAGTTTTATCTTAGTTTTTTTGTGTTACTTCATGTTGTTTTAGTGATATAATTTGAAATGGTCCTGCATGCTCTCTTGTATATTAAACAGCACCCATTCATTTACGTATATGAAATAAAATTAGTTGAAAACAATTTACACATTATTTTTTCATTTACAACCTTTTTAGTTATTTTCATAGGCAAATTAATTTCTTAGTGTATATTTATTGCAGTTATAGACACTTTAGGAAGGCATTTGATGGATTAAAAAAAGGAGAAGATAGTCTCTGAATAAATCTATATTTAACAATTCAGTAAGATTTGCTGGTTTTAGTTGACTTTTTATTTGTCAATTAATCTAGAAGTCTTGAGCCACAATTAACCCCTTAAGGACAGAGCCTTTGAAACATTTTTGTCCTTTCTGGACAATGCCTATTTTAACATTTCTGTGCTGTTTGTGTTTAGCAGTAATTTTCTTCTTTGTCATTTGCTGTACCCACACATATTATATATTGTTTTTATCGGGACAAGAAGGGCTTTCTATGGATGCCATCTTTTTGATCATATCTTATCATATTATTAAAAAAAAATAATAAAATATGGTAAAAAAAAAAAAAATACACAAATTTCTTTGTTTTTATTTGAAACAACTTCTCCTCATCGACAATAGCGAACGAAAAAACATGCTAAATAGATTCTACTATTTCTCCTGAGTACAGGGATACCACCCATGCATAGGTTTGTTGGGTTGTTTGGGGGCTAAAATGCCAAATTTGTGAGGTGCAGTTTTTTGTTTTCCAACTTGAAATTTTTACATGCAGACAGCCTGCACCCATGTCCCATTTGGGACATATTTGAAGCCAGCTAGTGTATTTTACCCCATCAACCCATATATTTTTTAAAAGAAGACACCTTAGGCTATCTTAAATGGTGGTATTTTTACACTTTCCATGCACTAATTCTACCACTAGCCTTTGTCAAACTTTGTGGTAGTAATTTTTTTGTGGTTTTTTTTCACAAACCTTGTACTTCAGACATGAATTCACAGATTTTGGTATGTGTCACTGCCAAATAACACCCCAATAAGTGTTCAGCAACATCTCTTGAGTACAGGGATACCACCCATGCATAGGTTTGTTGGGTTGTTTGGGGGGTAAAAGGCCAAATTTGGTAGGTGCAGTTTTTGGTTTTCCAAATTAAAATTTTGACATGCAGACCGCCTGCACTCATGTCCAATTTGGGACATATTTGAAACCAGCCAGTGTATTTTACCCCATCAACCCATATATTTTTTAAAAGAAGACACCTTAGGCTATCTCAAATGGTGGTATTTTTACACTTTCCATGCACTAATTCTACCACTAGCCTTTGTCAAACTTTGTGGTAGTAATTTTTTTGTGGTTTTTTTTCACAAACCTTGTACTTCAGACATGAATTCACAGATTTTGGTATGTGTCACTGCCAAATAACACCCCAATAAGTGTTCAGCAACATCTCTTGAGTACAGGGATACCACCCATGCATAGGTTTGTTGGGTTGTTTGGGGAGTAAAAGGCCAAATTTGGTAGGTGCAGTTTTTGGTTTTCCAAATTAAAATTTTGACATGCAGACCGCCTGCACCCATGTCCCATTTGGGACATATTTGAAACCAGCCAGTGTATTTTACCCCATCAACCCATATATTTTTTAAAAGTAGACACCCTACGCTATTTCAAATGGTGGTATTTTAACACTTTCCATGCACTAATTCTACCACCAGCCTTTGTCAAAGTTTGTGGTAGTAATTTTTGTGTGGTTTTTTTTCACAAATATTGTATTTTAGACATAAATTCACAGATTTTGGTATGTGTCACTGCCAAACAATAACCCAATATGTGTTCAACAACATATCCTGAGTACAGGGATACCACCCATGCATAGGTTTGTTGGGTTGTTTGGGGGCTAAAGGGCCACATTGTGAAGGTGCGCATTTTCAACTTGGAATATTGACGTGTAGTCAGCCTGAGCCCAACTTTCATTTGGGACTTTTTTTTAAGTAGGACAGTGTATTTTACCCCAAAAAGTATATATTTTGTAAAAGTAGACACCCTAGGCTATTTTAAATGGTGTTATTTTAACACTTTCCATGCACCAATTCTGCCACCAGCCTTTGTCAAAGTTTGTGGTAGTCATTTTATTGTGTATTTTTTCCCACATACATTGCACTTTAGACACAAATTCACATATTTCGGTATGTGTCACTGACAAACAATACCACAATATATGTTCAGCAACATCTCCCGAGCACAGGGATACCACCCATGCATAGCTTTGTCAGCTTTGTTAGGGGTTGAAAGGCTACATTTGAGAGGTGCGCTTTTTGATTTTCAAACTTGGAATTTGAACATGTAGAGCAAGGAAGGGGTTAATAGCTCTTATAAGAGCCTTTGTAGTACTGTACAAAAAAATTAACCCCTAAAAATGCACAGACAAGAAAAAAATTTCTGCTGTGCAGTGATCAGTGGCAGGGAAGGAGTTAATACACTACACTATACAAAAGGTATGGCTTTTATAAAAGCCCTTGGGACTCACAATTTATTAACATTTTATTTAATTTATTACAATTTAAAAATTATGTTATACAGATCTGTCTCTTTCCCTCACTAAAACTCAAGTGAGGAGAGGGAGGCAGATCCATATGGGTCAGAACAATATTTACGAACCAGACGAATGGTGATGCTCATCTGAGAAATCACCAAACCACCTTTGCCACTGATCGGCTGTTACTGATCGCTATACACGCGTTCAGACAGCTTCAAAAGGAATACACGTAATCCCCTAGTGGGTATAATTAACCCCTAGTGAGTCTGACAAAAAAATGCTGATAGCACAAAAAAATCCTTCGGCGACTAGATTGCTCCATATGCGCTGCTTAGGCAGTGACCATATGCACTGCTTAGGCAGTGACCATATGTGCTGCTTAGGAAGTGATATACGGCAAGGAAGGGGTTAATAGCTCTTAAAAGAGCCTTTGATATACTGTAATAAATCAAAGTAAAAAAAAATAACCCCTAAAAAAATGCACAGACAGCAAAAAATGTGCTGCTGTGTAAGATCACTGCGTACACAGCGATCAATTGCAGGGAAGGGGTTAAATACTGGAAACGGCTTTTATAAAAGCCTTTGGGTCTCAATTCTATTAAATATATTATAATTAAAAACTTACATTATACAGCTCTGTCTCCCTCACTAAAACTCAAGTGAGAGGGAGGCAGATCTACACGGGTCAGATCAAATATTTACACATATTGATCTAACCAGACGAATGGTGATGCTCATCTGAGCAAACGCCAACCCGCCATTGTCACTTATCAGCTGTTACTGATCGCTATACATGCGCTCAGACAGCTAAAAAAAATTTTTTACGTTAAACGTAGTCCCCTAGCGGGTATAATTAACACGTGATGGGTGTAATAAAAAAGTTTTAAAAAAATTAAAAATGCTTCTGCAGCAAGATTGCTGCATTTGCGTCAGATCGCTGATTAGGCAGTGATCTACGGCAAGAAAGGGGTTAATCTCTCTTAAAAGAGCCTTTTTTTATACTGTAATGAATTACAGTAAAAAAAAATAACCCCTAAAAAATGCACAGACAGCAAAAAATGTGCTGCTGTGTATGATCACTGCGTACACAGCGATCAATGGCAGGGAAGGGGTTAAATGGCTTTTATAAAAGCCCTTGGTGTTTAAAATTTTATTATTTTATTTTTTATTATTTTATTTTATTTTTTTACTTTATCTGATCTGTCTCTCTCCCTTACTATAACTAGTAAGGTGAGGGAGGCAGATCAATACTTGTCAAAGGCAATATTTACTAATATTGCCTTTGACAGTATGATAAGTGCTCATCAGAGCACTTACCATACATGCCTGCACACAGATCACATAGATCTGCTGTGCCGGCATCGATTGGCTCCCCCTAGAGCATCGGAAGTGAAATACTTTCACTTCCGATGCTCTTGCCATTAGAAGGGAAACGCTGCCTGTACAGGCAGCGTTCCCTTCTACTGAGCCGATGGGGTCGCTCAGGAGAGCGACCACCATCGGCTCTGGGGAGCAGCACGGTGTTGTTAAGTGCCTCGCTGGCGAGGCACTTTAACAACACCGGAGATGCTTAGAAAGCGAACGATCGTTCGCTTTCTAAGCACATGTGTGCAGCGGGCGCAGCCATTTTTAAATGGCTGCTACGATCACTCCGTGGAGTGATCGTAGCGCGCCCCTGCACATTTGGGGGGTGTTGCACAATGCCTCTACCTAGAGGCATTGTAGCAACACCGTTAGAGTAAAGAAAGCGACCGCTGGTCGCTTTCTTTACTCCATTTAGTGCATGACGTGCCAGGCACGTCAGCTGTCGGCAAGTCCTCGATTTGCCGTGACGTGCCTGGCACGTCATCTGTCGTTAAGGGGTTAACTTTCTTAAGAAACATGTGTCTTACACTGGATGTACTTGGTAAAGTTCACAATATTAATTAACAGAGGGTCAGCATAGTGTTAAAGAGCCTGTTTGATAGATAGCCTCTTCATTTCTTGTTAACAATGTGTTTCAAGCTCCTTAGAAATAAAAGAAAACTTAAAGAACAATGTACTTTGGAAGGAAACTTTCTGATTAGCTGAACCGTGTCAAATACAAGTGCAGCTCATATCCCTCTGTAGAAAACCACATGTTATCAGGTTAAATATATGAATTGCATCCCTATAAGTCTTGACGAAAATGAGATCAATGAGTAATTAAAAAAAAGCTTTCTGTGGCTACTTGCTAAACACATGTAGATTTTCGTGGACTGAAATATCTTTTTACAGTTGACTCTATCACATCATTTTAAGGCATCTATAAATCTTATAGCCCTGGGGGCTCATTATTCAAACCATCCAAGCTGTACTTTAAATGAGGTTAGTGTAGCATCAGGGCAAGGCATTACCACACTGCTCAATTTATCATCCAGTTCTAATTACATTTCCTAAGTCAATAGCCAGTTCACTCATCATTGAAAGCTGTAAAATGGCTTTCTGCAGCTTTTTCTCCTAGCAGGGAGGTGAGAGTGTGTGTGGGGAGCATTGCTGTGGAGGTTAATTTCTTATCTTGTAAATAAGAAAAAAAGAATGACTAAGCATTTACATTTTAGATAAATATGATAAAATCTTTAAATATTTGGGGGGGTCAGGGTAGAACACTGCCAGCATCAGAAATGGGTGAGCCAGTACTGATAAAACATACTGTCTTTCGCCCCCACTTGTTTTCATTTTTACATCATTCCCCAAATGCCATCAGTCTTCCTCCTCCCATGCTACGTTTAAGTTATCACTCCTCAGTTCAACCCCTCTATCAATCAGCCACCATTTTACAAATAATTTTCAGTCAGACTATTTAAAGTCGCTAACTGAAGTGATAGCTATATTTCCCATGATGATCAAAAGTTAATCCAACACAGGTTTAGAGCCAATCAGAACAATGCTGATTTTGCACAATGGGAAATGTAGTCCAGAAGAGAGGAATGACTGAGTTTAGCAGTAAGACTATGGTAGACTACATTTCCAACAATAATATATCTGGCACTCCAGCTGTTGAGTATCATTTTCATGATGTTCGTTTCCATGTTGACTATCATGGGAAATTAACTCATGAGAATAATCATGGGAAACCTTTGTGCACTACATCTCTTGTGTTGCTCAGTCTCTCATGCAATGAGTATTTTCTTCACTTCTGGCTGCAGCTGGAATGATTGCCCCCCAAGAAGCATCAATCTCCACTCACTTTAATGTGCAAAAAATGAACTATAAATAATTATTATGTAATAATAATAATAATAACTTGTTTTAATGCAGGGGATAGAAAAATAATTTAAAATATATAAAAATGACATTAACATAATTAGTTATTTTTTTAGTTTTCACTTTTTGCACACCCTCACTTTGATTTTTTAAATCAACCAACATAGTAATAATGTGTAATCACCCGAGTGGTTCGCAGCATTTAAGAATAACTGTTTATACTTTTTACAGCACCTTTATTTACTATATTTTGTTTCCCTATTACCCACCCACCTTAATCCCTATTGTACTGAAGTACTTGGGACAATAGAGGCCTCTTTCCGAGAGTACTGCTAGTCACCTATCAAAGCTCCTGTGTGGCACTGATCTCTGCTGCAAGAGATGTTCTACTGGCCAGCGGAGCAAGAACGGGTTATGCATCCCCTAAATGTAGTAAAGGGTGAAATGTATTACTATACCCTTCATTCATATAAATACAGAACACACACAAAATATACTATTTGACCTGCATTTGTTGCCTGTTTTATTGAATAAAACTATTATTTTTTTATTATTTCTAAGAATACTTACATTAATATATTGTACAACAGGGTATGTTTATTTCTGTAATTTGAAGCATTACCATTACATACAATTTTTTTTAGTACTTTAGTAATAAGTACAAGAAATGGGAAGTATTTCTTTGCTTTCAAAATTTTATCCAGAATAGTATTTTGTATCTACTATCGTATTTACACAAATCTAATGCGCACCTTTTTTTCACCAAATTGTGTCTCCAAAATTTGAGTGCACATTAGAATCGATGGCGCTTATGTTTTATGTTGCAACTTAAACCAAAAAAAAAAATGTTGCTATTAATATAAAGGAAAGCACAACGCAATAAAGATAAACTGCGCATGCGTACTACCCTCTCTTAGTTATAGAAATTCTATCATATTGTTGTATAGCAGTATCATTCATAATAAAACTATGTTTCTTTTACAAATGCGCATTACATTTGCCGGTGAAAACATTTTTTGGCATCATGGTGTCAAAATTTGAAGTGCGTATTAGATTTGATGGTGCATTAAATTGGTGTAAATGGGGTATTTTTTTTTACCATGGTTGAATAAATGTTATCATGGAATCAAATTCATTTTCGAAAGTGTCACAAAAAAACTCATTTGCACTGCACTGTTAAGTGGTGAATAAATACTGATAATAAACAAAATAGCAATCATTTTGGAAATATGTTTAATTATATGTAGTTTAAGGTTATGTGTGACATGTGTCAATGGCGTACATTCGTTAAGTGAAAATTAATGTTTTCACAATTATACTTGTTCATTTTCCCAGAGGGGCAAGATGTTTATGTCACAGATGCTCCACCCTTTCTTTATAATGTCACAAAGGGGTTGGGACAATGTCAAAAACAAGTGCAAACAAAGCAAAAACTTTCCACTATGTCACTTCCCATAGCACCAGATTGCCCTCAAATTACTTCTCACAGCAGCAGATTGCCCCCACATCTCTTTCTATAATCCAAGATTGCCCAACATCACTTGCCATCGCACCATATGGCCCCCACAGCACTTGCAACAGCACCACTTCCAGATCACCAGATGACCCCCACATCCATAGCATTATATTGCCCTCACATCACTTTTCCACAGAACCAGATTCTCTCCACAGATGTCACCATGACACCCACACACCGATACTGTTCAGGATTACAACTCTCTGATCCGACACTCCCTCAATGTGCACTGTTTGCAGACTGTTTGCAGCACGCAGGAAGTGGGTGTGAGGTATCAGTCTTACATAGGGTCTAGTGAGAAAGAGTACGCTCACTCTGTGTGCCGCAGGTGGCGGTTTATCTAACATGCTGACAGGGTCATTTTAATATATTTGGCTATGCATGTTCTCATTGTGAATTACACAATTGCACAGTTTATAATTTTGTATACATAACTAGAATAGTATGCACACTGATGATGGAGGAAACATTCTGTTGTCATTTATCATGCTGTAAAATGTTCAAGCTGTATAAACCATCGTTCAATAAAGAACCATTGGATTGTCCTCTGCAGTGTGCAGGAAAATATGGTAGGGCTCGCAGATGGGTTTTAATATCTATATTATTTCATCATGTCAACACATTCAGTGCAATATGTTGTAAGGCATCACAGTGCAGTTAAGGGACAAATAACAGACATTTTATGAGATGGTATAAAAGATGGTATTTGAACAGTAATTATAATGGAAAAATACCAAGACTACACAATTGTATAGGAGAGACTGACAGCAGTTGGAAAATATTAGGATGTACCTCCTTTTAAGAAATAAAGCAGTATTTTAATTTACTAGTATACAGCTGAACTAAAACATTTATCTGTAAGAAGTACTTATTGGGTTTTGCAGGTCAGTGTGTGTTTAAATGTATTGCAAGGATGACGAAAAATGTCTAAATGCCACATACCAGAATAGTCAAAGTTATATCTTACTATCAAGTTTTGTAATACCTGTAAGTTCTAATATACCAACACCAAGGGGACTATTTTGTCTAGATTGAGACTAATACTCAAATTGTGGAATTTTTGCAGAATTTGAGACAATAAATTGACCTTTTTTGGCTCAGGAAACTTGGCCTGGAAAATCAATAGGATCCCCCCTATTCATAGAGTGACAAATTCCCCTACATTCAGTAATGTTACCCGAATGTTCAGTTTAGGGAACTTGGTATGGAGAATCCATACGCTTTGTAATTATAACGTCATTCAGTCTGTCATGTAATAAATAAAACACACATATACCATATGCAACTTAATAACCTCATTAAAATTAGGGAATTACCACCTATACTTTTGCCTGTACAGTAACGTTTTATATTACACACCACCATAACAACTCTTGTGGTATGACAATAACATGGATGTCAGGTCTTCTAGAGCTAAACATCAATAAAATAGATAAATAAATGAACAACACAGTAACCTATGTTTTCTACTTTCTAAACTTATTAGTATGTATTAAACAATTTATTGTATTTCAAATAAACATATAACTCGGCTGTTGCCAGAAGCAAAAGGTTTATTACTTGCAGTTTGACGTTTAGGGGTTACAATCATATTATAAACTCCCCCTTCCCCCACTCTGATTATTCTTCCTATTATGTTTTAAATTAACAATTATAATCTGAATGTTATTGTCAGGTAGCAGAATTCCCTCAGCAACCAAAATACTTTTAAAGATAAAAAGTTTATTTATTTGTAGAATGTGCCCACACACAAACAACACTTTCATAAATAGCTTTAAAATATGAATCTATTCACCCTGGTTGCTTAAATACTGGCTTTGAACTCAAAACTAGATTATTTGAAGTGACTTGTCTCACAGGGAGGGACTGGCAATATACGATTCAGAATCAAAGAAAAACACTAGATGGTTCATGAATTATTCAAAAATAATCTGGCATTTGGTTCACAGTTATAAGAAAGACCGGCTGCTAGTCTCAGAAAGAATTCACTGCCATGCAAGGTAGGGAGTTTGTTTAATAAATGCTTGCAATTTGTACCCAGCAATACAGTCCTCTGTTTGATTAGTTGCTATTAGACTTGATAAGGTTTGAATTATTACCCTTTGCAAAAACAACACACGAAAAGCTATGATCAATACTATGGAGATTTTTTTTTTTCTTTCTAACTCTAAGCTAACCTAAAATTCGAATATAAGTATGGTGTAAAGGTACTTATAATGTTTTTTAAAAAAATATACACAATTAATATAATGTATTAACATGTATAGAAGTGGCATTAAGACAAGGTTTTCCAATCTTTGTTTCTCCAGATGGTTTTACTCTCTGAGGTCAGCATCGATGAGATTGAGTAATTACTCCACAGTGGGTGTAAGCCCAGCAAGTTCCAAATACCAGTTAAAGGATGTATTTATTTTTAACTGAAAGATAGAAAGGGATAATTAAGGTCCTTTATTTGCAATCTGGGCTGGGGGGGATGGGGAGGCATTGACATATTGTTTGGAATTTTGAGTTAGATGAATCATATCTTCCTTCATCTGACCCAAGATGTCTGCCCCCTAATAAAGATATACAAAGAAAGAGAATGCAATTAAAGTACTTTATTTGTTGTTTTTCCTTGAATCATTTCTATTTAACATTTCTCCACTTGATGCAATCTTTAAATTAAGCATAGCTTACTTTTTTGCCAACAATTGTCCGTTAAATAGCACTTTGTTAAAACACCAGCCAACCTCAAAAGTACCACCAACCTCAAAAAAAGCTTATTCTGGCAGAAGAATTACTGATTAAGACGTCTATTATACTGTGCTTCTACATTTAAACCAAAGTGTCAAAAAAATGTTTGACATGATGTCATGGAGCTGTAGTTATGCATCGTAATCACTGGTATTGGTGTGTTGGCATGTTAATCATGTATGACACATGGAATATACCTTCTTGCTGGAAGAAGATACAAGTTGCATTTATCTTCTTCCAGCATGAAGGTATATTCAACATGTCATACATGCAAAAATACCAGTAGCGGTTACGGAGCTATACAAATTATTCTGCTCATTGGTGCCACACAAAATATCATATGAGATGTAAACCAAGCACTTGTGTTTTGTTAAATAAATAATACATGAATAATATACCAAACACATAATAACTACCATATTAAATCTACATACATAACACCTTTATTTACCACTAAAAACAATATTGTTTACCAACATAAGGTTCTGCACTACCAACCATAAACCAGCTATTAATAACAACCGGAATGCTAAATTACACCATCCTTGGTAACTAAAAAAGGATGTCTCAATAAAACAGAAATGTAATAATATTTTTATTTTAAAATAAACAGTTTGTGATATTCAACAGGCATGCCCCAATTTTGAGAGATCTGAATTAAATAATATTTTCTATCTATGATATTTAATAATGTATAATAATATGTGGAAACTGTGAACGTTCCAGGCTTATACATGTCAAAGCTTTCTGATGGATTCAATGACTTAGAATCAGTCTCACTGATTCCCAGCATCAACAGCCTCAGACGTAAATGATAAAAGAAGAAACATTTCCATTAAAATGCCATATTGTCATCTCCAAAGAGGTCTCTAGGGCCTGACATCTCTGCAGGTTCTTTAATAATAGTCGTGTGCACAGTTCAGCATAATCAATCACTATTTACAAGTATTTTCAATACCTGACTGTATTCTCTCATTACCTAAAAGATGGATCATCACATTTATTTGGCTCATAAACATACAAGCAGGTGGTTGGATTTTATTTAGGAGGGAATACATTCACCGATCCATTCCTTTATAGTTTATAGTGCTTTGTTGTTTTAGACAAACCAGCAGAAAAGTTCAATAGCCTGATCCTGTGCAAAAGGCAGGTGATAGCTGCAGATTCTTAATTATACATCTTCCTGCCAAAAGATTCTTTTAAATGATTTTATTACACAGATGCAATGCAAACATAAGACTGAGAACACTATATAATGTGTGGAACAGGGTAAAGGTATGAGTACATAATTATCTTTGCTTTTAGCTGTATGAATATGCTCATAAACAGGCAATATTTAGGTATAATACATGTACTTCCATGAGCTGATTGCATTCACACATTTCAATTTTAAATGAAAAGGAAGAAAGCCACCCGCAAATAACTGCATTTTATTCTGGAACCCAAGTCAGTTCAATGTCTGAAGTGTGTACAGGTTGATATTTTGGGTGATTTCCTGCTGAAAATTGTTAAACATATGTTTTGAGTATGATCCAGTTATTACCATGTACCTGTCATGTCAAAATGACATGGTATCACCTGAATGAGGCTAAGGCAGTGCATAGGCATCTTTTTTTATCCTATTTGCTAGCATATGTATACAATTTTTTTACTAAGCCATAGCATTTTATGCCTTTCTGCTAGAATGCTTATCACTCAGGGATACTAAATTCAGCTTTGAGAATTGGCGAATGCACGCATGTCCATATATGCGGCCATGTTGGGAGAAACATCAGACATGTTGGAGGAGGCGACTGTTCCTGTCATCTAAGTACATTGCTTGATTAGCAAGCATGTAGATATATACCCATCTGAATTTCAACAGGTTCATTCTCAGTGTTGATTGCTTTGCAACAAGTTATGTTACGTTTTGTACATTAGAACGTGTTTTCTTTTCCAAATATATCAAGGAACTTATACAACATAAAACATTGTTAAGCAATATACTAAAGCAGGGGTCGGAATACATTTCTCTTTATTTGGTTGTGGTTAGGCCAAATAAATTAAAATATTTGAGTACAATTGCTAGGAACTAAGTTTAACTGTTCACACAAAAATGTGTGATTAGTCTCAATATATATTTGAATTTGTTATTATTATTTGAGTTTTCACCAAAGCTTAGTAGCTAACCTAGTTAAAAAATGCAGAAAAATAGAAAAGAATGTCCCACTTCACAGACTGCAGATAATCCACTTGATCCAATAAAAAGTAGAGGACCTCTTGAGACCTACGAATAAGTCCTTACGGACGAAACGCGTAAGGTGCTGCAAGCAATGGCTCCATTGTACTACTTTTTTATTTATTTTTTGCAACAATAAAATCTACTTTTTATTGGATCAAGTGGATTATCTGCAGTCTGTGAAGTGGGACATTCTTTTCTATTTTTCTGTTTACCGTTTAAATGGTCGGGTTGAGGGACCCGCTACCCAGCACTCAAGGAGTTAAGAAGATTAGAGGACTGTGTATGTATCAGGTTTCTTTTTCCCTCTTTTCATTTGTTACTTAGTTAAAAAATGCATCAACATTTGTGATCATAATGTCAGCTTCACCTGAAGGCATCTTTCATTTGACAAATGGTGAAAAACTACCTCGGTCAGAGTCTAAAAGTTCCCGAATTCAATCAAATCGCTCAAGAGTTGTTGGCAAGCAACACCCACATAAATACAAAACATGCAAAATTGTACCACAACCATTATATAAATGAAAGGGAGGAAAAAGGTCCTTACATCAGTAGAAACAGAAGATGCAATAAGCAGATACCAAGCAATCACCCTTGTGGTTCCTCCACACAAGACTTCAAAAGGGTTAGTACTGCAGAGAGCGCTCCCACCAGATTTTATTACTGTTACAATTGTATTATTTTTTATGAAAGTCATTATCAAGTTCTAAAGATTGGCAGGAAAAGATACATAGATTTTCAGCTTAATTTAATAATACAAATCATAGCTGCCATGTCATTAAAAATTAGTGGATACTTTTAAAAAGTACTCAAGGCATCAAAACCACCTTATACCACCTTAGGTGTAATACCACCTGATGCATTTTACATTAGTTTTATAGTTATACCTTATATTGATCCATTTAGTAATGAAAATACAGAAAGACCAAAGGTCAGGGGTCTCAGGGGTCTAAATTGACACCACTTTTGTTTTTTGCAAGTTGTGAACACATACATTGCTCTTTTAGTTGCTCTACTTATCACTGTAGACATTTGCTTTATTCTAATGTGCAAAGACCTTATAAATAAATCTAGAATTAAACATAACTAACAGGTTGAAACATATGTCTTTTTGCTGTTCTAAATCTTATTATGATCATATGTAGGAAAAATGAAATACGTTTGCAAGATGAAATACAATAGACATAACAGTGTGGGGAAATTCCGACATATTACAATGTACGTAGGGTTTACAAAAAAATCTTACTTGTGTACAGATGTTTTTCGCTCTCAAGACTTAGATTCTCCCTTTAAAATGGGGGTAAACTGTGTTATAAAACTACCCTCCCACTGAGCTCTACCTCTGTTCTACTTTTTGAGACACCGGTGAATAAATACTGCTCATGTGCACTGTGCAGATGTGTAGTAGTGCTATGAGTTTGCGTGACAGTGCTACAGCAAATGCGCGGTAATGCTGACACTCGACTTACCAAGCTCCACCCCTTTGTATCCCTCCCAATTGGCTGGGGGCAGAAGTTGTGTATCCACACAGTCTCAAGCACTATAAACAGTCAAACTTAAGTCCCTGGCCATCTTATTTTCTATACGCACTCTTATATTACTATACGCACTATTAAATTATCTGTAGTTCATTTATTACACAGTACCCTTAACAATTAGCTGGATGGTGTTCTGAGCAGTGGGAATGCAAATGAATCTCTCTAGATCAGTTATTTTACTAAGAATATTATTAATTTGTAGGTTCCAATAATTTTGTAATCCTGTAGTCTCAATAAAAGTCTGGTACTGACTATGCCCAGCAAAATTGAAAGTGTCATGTAATGTGGCATTGTGGGCTGTACAGAGCAGCTGTCATTTTGGATGGCTGTAGCAGCATGTGTTTTTAAAATAGGACATTTAAATTCATGTATCATATATCTGCAGCAGCTAAAAGGTAAAATGCGTGAGTTAGTATACCATAATGTAATGTATCATCCATGCACAGCCCAAAGCTATTGAAATTCTTGTGCTTCCAGAAAATGTATTTTTTTTTTGCTTGTTTTTATGTTTGTATAATTTTTTCATTATTGAATATACTGTATACAACGTTACCTACCTGTGATTGTCTAGCTCTAACACCAGTAAAGTTATTTAATTGTGAATACACACACACCCTTCTTGGTGAAATGAGTATGATGATATTGGTTAATACTTATACCCCCTGGATTCAGGTTTTAGTGACATCCCCCTGGACATTCTTGAAAATGACAGACTATTGCAATATATCTTTCCTGATAACATTCTTTGTCATACGTATTATATCTTTTCAATTGCTTTTGTTTAGCATATATGCAAATGCTAACCAGTATTCTGCATATGTGTGAGCTAGCACAGAGCTACAATTAAAGACTCATAGAAGGACTAAAATAAAATGAATTTAAGAGATTACAATTAATAATGAAAGCATTCAAACCCTTGTTCTATACTTCTACTGGTACCAGTGCCCATCAAACAGATACGAGGTATAAAAAGAATGGAACAGAGAGATAAAGAATTGGATTTCCATAATAGGATAAAAAGGTTAAACAGCTTTGCTTTCATATGGTAAATGCTTTTATATTATAAAAAGATTATTAGGAATATCAGTCATATTAGAAAGCTAACAGCGAAATATCTTCATGGGATTGTTTGCCATAGTGAAGCTTTTAATGACATTATCAATGTGTGTCAAGAGAAAGCTAAAAAACCAATGAGATTATAGGCTACGCAATTCAAAGAGATCCCATATGAATGTGGATGTGACTCTGCAGTTCACTGCCCATATCCTAAGCTATTAATTGCTAGGCAAAATGAAATCTGTCTTAACAACGTTAGTATAATAAAAGTTGAAAACTAAAGTTTGGGGAGGAATCATGTGAAATATAGAACAATACATACTTTACTCCACACAAACAGCTGGGTAACTTTCTTGATATTATTTCACATTAAGTACTAATTACAATATTGATTTGCTCCTTTTTGTACATTGGGTGACATGTTAAAACGAAAAAAGTTTAAAACAAAAAGTAATAATAATAATAATATATTAACATTTCATTTATGATGCTATTGGTTGGCAAGTGGTGTCAAAATAAGACTTTATTCAAATCTGACTTTTCAGACCTAGTAGCTAAATCCCTTCCTCACACAATAGTTAGCCAGCCAGTCATAGAACTTCACTTATTCACTGAAAAATATGACCCCTTTTTGACTAGTATTTGTTTAGTAACTACATAACATCTACATATATAATATATATCGCACCCTGTTGTACTAGACTTACAATGAATGCCAAGATTTGACTATTTTTATTTCTCATTTATTTTATCTCCATGTGGTGCTGAATGTTAAGTAATTATTCTACATGTTAGTGGTACCACAATATAATGTCAAAAACAGCAGACGGCATAAACACTTTTTTTTTAAATTAAACTATGCAGTTACTTACATATCTGCCAAAGCAACCGTCAAAAGAGTTTTAGAGTTTTATGCTTTACAATTGTAAAAGCTATTTAGGCAGCAGGGCCCATTTTAAATGTTGCTTCTGGTAAATTGAACACTACTGTAAAAAAAAAATAATATATATATATATAAATATGTATATATATAGATAATTTGTTAAGCTATGTGAAAAATAGCTATCTGCAGCACAGCGCTATGTAATAACTCAAATAAAAATGTTGGATTTATGTGTGATTAAGAGATACATGGTTAGAGTTGTAGTGCTGGATTACATATAATTACAGAGAGTTACAAGGCATATGACTTCCAGACCCATTTTAGGACAATTTATTTTCCCCTCACACTTACATTTGACCAACACCGTTGAATGACCCATGATATTTCTTTCATGTCTGATCTAGCAACGTAATGCAATCTTTCCTCTTTTTCTACACTGATTGCAACAATTTAGTGCAATTCAAAAGGAACTTGATTACAATTTACAGGTTCTTACAGTCTCATTTATTTATATTCAAGTCTTCAATTTAGCTCCGAAAATAGAGCCAGAACAGATCTTTAAAAAATGATATGCAATTAACACTGTTATTGTACCACTATACTATATGCTGAATGATTATCTACTTGAAGGTTCTATCAGATATAACTCTTTATGTCTAAGTAATGCAAGCAGTGATATGAAGCCTATGTTTGATGTTGGCAGTGAGTATACAGTATTTTATTTTGTGCATCAATAAAATGCTAGTGGGAGTGTCATCCTTGTGCTAGAGGCTTATGCAGTTACTTAAAAAAATGTCATATCTGACAGACAGTATGAGCTTTGAAACCGGTCTGGAATTCTAATTGGCACTTCTGTTGTTGTGTGTTTGATGCACAAACATTCACATTAAGCTGAACAAATGCCACATTTGCATTTCTGATAAGTTCTGGCATTTTTTGCATCTCCACTTTCATTAAACATACCTGAAGTTCAATATATTGGACACACAACAACACACACCTACCTACAGTAGATGTATCCATGTATATAGCACTGATTCATAATTGACAGGGACTGCTAAAAAGAAAAACTTCACTCAGCAAAAAAAAACCTCTTCTAAAGAGTAAGTTACAGTAAATATAATTAGAAGGTACTGACATATCCTTCTTTTGCAAAAGGAAGCGTGACATGTTACACAGCAGCAATGTAGAATATTTATTAGAGCAACTACTCCTTAATATATATATTACCATGCTAGAAAGATGCTTCTGCTATCGTCAGCACCAGACCCGCTAATATAATCATTCTATGCATTAAGTAGCAACACCCAGCACTTCCACACAATGTTTACACTTCCAAACTAGATCTCACAGAAGAATGAAACAAAGTATATTAGATGGTGCTTCTGATGGAATTTAACATTTTGGATGCATATTATTCTGCTTTTAGTAACATAATAATTTAAGTTGATTAAGCCATTACAAATTTTGCCTCTTAGTGGGAAAAATTCCTTTTTTCTCCAAAAGGCAATCAGATGTCTCCTTGGATCCAGTAGCTCTAAAATATTAATTTGTATTCTATTATTTATAGCCCTGTAAAAATAGAAATCCAGACCTTTTTTCAATGTATCTATTGTATTTAATTGGTACCACCACTCTTGGCAGTGAATTCCATACCTTTATTGTCCTTTCCATACAGAATCCCTATAAACTCGTCATTCTTCCATTGTCAGAGAATGACTGCTTGTACTTTGTTCATTTCTGCTAAGGAGCTGGTCACTGGAGAGTGACCTTTATATATTGGTCTTGCACATATTTATATAATCTTGAAATATTCTGTCTAAGATGCCATTTTTCTATCGTATATAAATGCATTTTTTTAGTCTTTCTATAATCCTCTAAACCCCTTATTAATTGTGTGGACCTCCTTTGCACTTTTTCTAGTTCCATAATGTCCTTTAATGGACCAGTGCCCAGAATTCTACTGCATATCAAGGTTATAAAAAGGCAATAGGATATCCTCTTCCAATGAATCAATAACCCCTTTATACATGCCAATACCTTATTGGCCTTTGCAGTTGCTGACTTGCATTGCACACTGTTGCCAAGTCTGTTGTCTACAATTCCTATATCCTTCTCAGTAGTATTGTTTCCCAAAGAGAGACCATTTAAAGTATCTTTGTGTGTTTACTTCACGTGCTCACCATGACATAACCTGCAAACTGCATACTGGATTATTGAGAAAGACAAAAGTATTAAAATATAGTAGCAATTTCAGTGTAGAGTCCAAGGAAGAAGAGAAAGTAGAGTGTCTGAAATCAGTCTGTAGTGTGGAGCCATTTTTTCTATGGCAAACAAATAACTGCCAATGACTAGCATGACGTAACTAGATAAACATGAATTATGCCACTGCAGCCATTATGCCACAGAAGAACTCCCTCAAACTTTTCAAAGTTTCCTAAACGGTTTCATTCAGCATATACACCAATACACATACATATACATAGATACACAAACAAATCTGTATATAAATGTGAGAAGACTGCAACTAAAGATGGAAAAGGCAGGGGCAGCAGTCATTTATAACTTATATCCAGATATCTGTAGTTAGTAGTATAATTGTGTGCAAGTCAGCTAGGACACTATTGATATTCCAATACTTTCTACATGACATAGAGTCTTTAAGTGGGCTTTACTTGTGATGAGATTATCTTCGATAATTGATGGATGCAATTTCCAAGCCCCACTCTAAATCTTCAATTGGATTTGAGTAGGTTTAATGCAGAGTTACTGATCAAGGGACTTAATGTACATGTTCCTCACACTATCTCACTACAAATCTGAGTAAAAAGGATACAAAAGAGATGTGACCAAGTTAGATTTCCCATCTGATTTAGAAGCTTTTGAGAGGAGATCCTTTTGCAGAAGAAAATCCTTTCAACTTTATTATTCTTGTTATTTTAAATGCATATATTTATTAGAAAGATTCCTCATTATTTTTGGAAACAAAGTGTTCATGTATAAAAGCAATTAATACGTTTAAGATAAAGATGAATAAAGGGTTTTAGATCATTTGTTCACCATTTCTATTTAGAATTCAGTTTTATTGAAAGAGGATAGTCAATGTACGATTGGATCAGAAACAAATCAGATATTGTTCAGATATAGAACTAACCTTCTGAGTTCCAGCTGAGTGAGCACCATATTGATTTAAAACCTAAAGTAATATGCCAGCGTTAAGGATGATGAAAAAGGTATCAGTGACCTGAAGAATATAGTAAATATAAAGCTAAATAATAAATGTATCACAAAGATGCAACCGTATAAAAATCGATATTCCATTGTAATTTTCAGTTGTAAATAGTATTAATGGTAAAATGACCATTATATATACTATTAACAGACCTTAAACTATGTTTGTTAATCTCATAATATGCAAAACAATTTTGTTTTACAATAATGTCATATTATTTTCTACACTTCCATCTAGATCAGTGATTCTCAAACCTGTTCTCAGGAGCCCCCAATGATCCAGGACATAAGGATTACCTAGTTGTGTTTAAATAAGAATATGTAGAACACCTGGTGTGGTTCCCTAACCATTAAGCAGCCATATCAGGTGTTCTACATATTCTTATTTAAACACAACTGGATAATCCCTAAATCCTGGACCGTTGGGGGGTCCTGAGGAAGGGTTTGAGAATCACTGATCTAGAGGAACCACATTTTATTCAGGGATTCAAAATAAAATGAAGACTGAATAGCCCCAGATTGTAAGTTTTTACAAACAAATAAAGCTATAATTTGGTCATCCAAGTACCAACTTAATCCAAAAGTAGATCTTGTTGTGAGAAGCAATGACAATGTGTTTTAGATAAGTGAGTCTGTTTGCAGATGACATTGTATTAACAATCTCATACCCGACAATCTCCCTGCCAAACATATATCTCCTTCTGAAAGAATTGTCAGAATTATCAGCGTATAAAATCAATTGAAGAACATATGAACACCATAAAGTTTACCTTACCATATAACATAGAAAGATCATTGAAGTTTTATGCATATATTTTCTATGGATAAAAGAGGCTTTGAAATACTTGGCGGTACATTTTACTTCAGTAGTTAATCTTTTATATCAGATGACTTACCTCCATTTACAAAGCCTCTGTTCATCACTGACATTTCACCGCTGACAGTTCAGCACGTCAGTTTGAGCGCTGTACTGTCAGCGGTGAATGGCAAGACGGCCATTTCACCGCAGTAGTGATAGTGTTGACAATTCAGCGTTGAACTAAAAGTGCTCACACATACCGTAGCAAACCGCCACTAATAAAGTAACCCCACTAAAACTTTCCCTGAGCTGTAATATTAATCCTAAACCCCTAATACTAATGCTAACCCCTAATACTAATATATTACTAACTTTCTATGCGATCCCGCAGTGAACTGTTCTGTGATAAACTGTCCTACGATCACCTCTGACGCGATAAACTAGCCACCGCTTGAGAGGTCAACCATCCCATCACCTTACTGAGACCTTCAAAAAGCAATTATCTATGTGGTCATTTATGGTAGTTAGAGTTAATGTCCTAAAAATGATGATTCTACCAAAAATATTACATCTCTTCAGGACTTATAGAGTTAATAAGAGTGTATGAAGGAACCAAAACAGGTTAATTAAGTTTGTATGTAAAAAACAACAGAATTAGTAGCAAGGCTTTAGATTGTCCAAAATAATGGGGGTTTTATCAATGTCAAAATGAATGGGCTGTTATTAAGCAGGGCAAATGTGCAGGTTGTCAGAGCCTCTAGGAGAAGTAGAATGGATTGAATTTTTTCAAAAATATTTTTATTAAAGGTTTTGCAAAAGAGAAATATATAAATCAAAAACAAAATTACAGCTAATACAGGAGAAAATGTATGCAATTTATTATTCTCCTTTATATCTAGTAATGACTGTATTCATTAGAAAATAAATAGATTAGATCCTCAATAGAAATTAAGGGATAGGTACTCACAATTTTAGTAATTGTGATAATATTTCTATTATCGAAGGTACGTTCTTTTGTTTCCATTTCCTCACTATGCACCAAGGGGAAAAATAAGCTATTATAGAATTATAGATTTTAAAGATCTTTCAACCAAATATGTTCGTTGCAACATATATTATGTTTTAATTATCCACTATTTGTATGAATAGCTCATTGAAACTCGGGAAAGATATTTGAAAAAATAAGGAACCTCTTTCTGAAACATCACAACTCACAAGATTATTTTGTAATAATGATTTAGTTTCAGTATTAAATCCAAGTCACTTTAAATGTTGGGTACAGTATATTATAAATGTACTTGATGATACTATAAATGGGGGCGGGATAATCACCTTTCAACAATTGAAAGACTTAAAACAGATCCTGGACAAGGAATAGCTATAATATGCTCAGATGAAGCATTTTATTTCTACATACTTGAGAGTTAAAGAGCTATATCCCTGCTCTCAAAAAACGTTTGGGGGATATCTAGAGGTTCTATATGAATTCTATAAATTCTGAAATGGAAATATTTACCCCATATGTGGTTAGATAGGAGAACACATAGATACGTCAGCTTGGAAATCATTAGCTTGTAGAAATGCTCATAGCCTAACAACATGTATAGCAAATCAATGATTCTGGAGAATGCCTATAAAGTAATGACAAGATATAGATCCTTTAAGAATGAACCATATTCATCCAAGATCAAATGGCTTATGCTCTCATGGCAGTAGCTACCTACATGCATGGTGGAGCTGCCCTATAATCTGGGTAGATATATTTTCTAGAATATCTCAGGCTTTGCAGACTATAAAAAGCCTAATTGTAAAGTATTTCAGTGTTAACTCCTCTAACTCTACTAAATGCAATCATTCAGTCATATAAAAACACTGAAAGGGTAGCCTACCCTCATTTAAATTAATATTAAACTTAACATGGCATACTTTCACCATGGAGAAAATTACAGCTAAACTGGAAGATACAATGAAAAAAAGAAAATCCCTGGTTTATAGCATTTACAGATGAACAGATAGACATGATTGCATGATGTGAATTGAAAGAATTGTGGAGACACTGGGAAGGAGAACATTATTTCTTTTATTTTTGATTTTCTTTGTCTTTTTCTTTTCCTCTTTTCTGTGGGTTTTGGATTTTAGGGAGGGATGTACAAGGGATTATAAAAAATAAAAAAATGATTTGCAATAAATTGAATTCAATTTCTCCTACCTTATCTTTTTTTGTTGTTGTTTTTGTTGTTTCTTAATAGTTATCTAATTATGAATAAAATCAATGAAAAATCAATTAAAAGTATACCATTTTTAAATTGTGTTTTAGATCAATGACACAACTATTGCAGAAAAAAGTAACAGTATTATAAATTGATGGGGCAATTTATAAATAATATAAGATATTAATATAATAATAAAAAATATCTTCCTGCTTTAATCTGCAGTTGCCTTACTGATTTAGTATGTTTTTGCACTGAAAAAACTTCTCGAATAATAATGACAAGGACTCTGGTATTTAACAAGAGTTTGTGGGTTTTTTTGGCTAGCAAATTTTTTGATTTTTAAATACTATAAGTAATAAAATATAGCCACCTTGGAAAAGTAGTATATTGTCGGAATTAAGTAAATGACAGGAAAGATTGTTCTACATATAAAGTACAAGGATCTGAAATCTCAAGCACCTGTTTGGTGCTCAAAACCCCAAATATAAATAAAGTCTCTTATGTGGTTGAAAGCGCTGGTATGTGTTTGTATTAAAAATACACTAATGTAGACCCTGAGTCTATGCACCCAACACTTTTCCTTATAAGCACTGTTTCTTCAGATTATCCTTGAGAATTCTATTATTTAATCTTAGTCATTAGCTGCTATAGTAGCCTGCAGCAACTAAAAGTGGAATAGAATGCATTAAAGGTGGGTTGCTCCGAGCTGGAGAAGACATACTCTGCAATCTCATGGATGAGTGAAGATGTGGGGGAAGTGTAGCAAATCCATATTTCACAGCTGCATTGGTGTCACAGAACCATTTATACAGCTGACCAAAGAAAACATGGGCCCCCTTCTACCTTTGGGCCTAGTAGACAGTACTGGACCATTGGTTGTTCTTCAAGGGTTACCAATATTATGTACCAGCGATCTGTATCAAAAGACAGTATGTGTGTGCTCTTAAATTTAAAACAAAAATCTGGAGAGCCCAAAGTAAAATGAATAAGAAATATCATTTACAAATACTACAACTAGTTTGATACACTACAACTAGTTTGATACAGCAATACAATTATGCTTAACCAAATATATATATATATATATATATATATATATATATATATATATATATATATATATATATACATATATACAAATAAAAATAAATATCAAGAATATATTTATGTTGCATTTCCAATTCACCAATATTTTACAAAGTTAAGATCCCACACTCACATGTAAAAGAAAAAGAAAATAGTATCTCCTAGTCTAATAAGTAAACTAGTTATTCAGAGAGTGTGATTGAGAGAGTTGGCTGGTTAGGGTAGAAAGAATTCTTAATATTGACAGGCTCCCACACCTCCAAACAGGGAAAGTATTCAAAGCTTAAGGTACAGAAATTGCTGAGTGCAAACTCACAGTTTCCATCCGTAGAAACAGGTTTAACAAAGTAGCCCAGAAAAAATGTGAGTGCACACCAGATAGTAATAATTCCAAAAATATTGCTTTATTAGAAGAATAGTAAAAACAAATTACCAATGTAAGGAGGCATATCAACAAACTTCTCTTCTGGTAAGCAACATTTTCATGTCTCCGCCTATCATACCTAACATGCATTTCTCTATGCCCATACACAGGAAGAACTTTAAATCACAGCCATTGCAAATGGCGGTTTACTATAGACTGGGTTGTTGCAATTTCCTTCATTACAAATTCATGCTGTGCTCCTACAACTCTGCTCTCGCTCAGTCCAAGCAACATTACTTCTCTACCTTAATATCCACCCACTCATCGAATCCCAAACGTCTATTTTCAACATTTAATGCTCTCCTCTGCCCTCCTGCTCTTCCGCCCTGCTCCGCTCTTACGGCCCAAGACCTTGCCTCTCACTTCAAGAACAAAATCGACGCTATCAGGAGTAACTTCACCTCCCGTGACTTGCTTCCACTACCTAATGCCTCGTTCCCATCCCCCATACGAACTCTGAATATCTTCTCCCCTGTAGCTGAGAAAGAGGTTGACGATCTGCTCTCCTCCTCGAAATCTACTACTTGTGCGCTTGATCCCATCCCATCTCACCTTGTATCCTCTCTTTCCCCTCTACTTTGTCCAACTCTAACCCATCTCATCAACCTCTCCCTGTCCTCTGGAATAGTACCGTCAACCTTCAAGCAAGCCCAAATCGTACCTGTCTTGAAAAAATCTTCCCTCGATCCTACTCTTCCGTCTAACTACCGTCCTATATCCCTTCTCCCCTTTGTGTCCAAGTTGCTGGAGAAAACAGTGCACTCGCGACTGACAGACTTTCTGACTCACAATAACCTACTTGACCCTTTTCAATCTGGCTTTAGACCCTTACACTCTACTGAAACAGCCCTTACTAGAGTATCAAATGACCTCCTTGCTGCCAAATCTAAAGGCCACTTCTCGGTGATGATCCTCTTAAATCTCTCTGCTGCCTTTGACACCGTTGACCACCGCCTCCTTCCGAATACATTATCCTCGCTTGGCTTAAGTGGTGTGGCACTCTCTTGGTCGTACTTATCTGAGCGCTCCTATTCGGTGTCGTTTGCTGGAGCGACATCGTCACCTGTTCCGCTCTCTGTCGGTGTTCCACAAGGATCGGTCCTCGGCCCGCTGTTGTTTTCCCTCTACACTACCTCTCTGGGAGAACTCATCCGCTCTTTTGGCTTTCACTACCACTTGTACGCAGATGATACTCAGCTCTACCTCTCCTCCCCTGACCTCACTCCCTCTCTAGTGTCACGAGTAGCTGAGTGTCTGTCAGCCATCTCCGCTTGGATGTCTGATCGCTACCTGAAACTTAACCTCTCCAAAACAGAACTCATTATCTTCCCTCCCTCAACTGCTGTCCCTACACCTGGGTTCACGGTCAACGTTGATAATGCTACGATCGTACCGGCTGACCGTTTTCGATGTCTTGGGGTCACTTTTGACTCTGCTCTCTCCTTCCTTCCTCAAATCCAGTCCTTGGCCAGATCCTGTAGGCTGCACCTAAGGAACATTGCACGCATTCGTCCGTTCCTCAGCGAAGAGACCGCCAAAATTCTAGTGCACTCGCTTGTGATCTCTCGCCTGGACTACTGTAACGGTCTTCTGACTGGACTACCTCTGGTTCGTCTGGCTCCCCTACAGTCTATCCAAAATGCGGCTGCCAGACTCATCTTTCTTGCACGTCGGTCTGATTCGGCGGCTCCTCTCTGCAACGCCCTCCACTGGCTTCCCGTCTGCTCGAGGATAAAATTTAAAATTCTGTCATTAACCTACAAAGCCCTCCACTCCTCTGCTCCTACGTACATTTCCTCCCTTGTTAACCGCTACTTCCCTACACGACCTTTGCGCTCCTCCAAGGGGTTAACACTCTCTTCTAATCTCATCACCACTTCTCACTCGCGTCTCCAAGATTTCGCCCGAGCTGCCCCCTCTCTCTGGAACTCCCTTCCCCGGAGCATCCAGCTCTCTCCCTCGTTTTCAAACTTTAAAAATTCCCTCAAAACTCATCTCTTTAGAGAGGCCTACTACCCAACCTAGCTGGAACACACACTCCCTCTTTGACCTATCCCACCTAATGCCTCCCATCCACTCTACTGTTTCTACAACTTCAATCCCTCTGACCTCTTCAATCCCTTAATTGTGTCATTGACCCCATTCCCTCTAGATTGTAAGCTTACGAGCAGGGTTCTCTACCTCATGTACCAGTCTGTACTAGTTTGTCTAAATTAGTATGTAGTTCCTTTCTTTGCTCTGTACCAAGCGCTTCGAGAATTGGTGGCGCTGTACAAATAAATGTTAATGTAATGTAATGTAATGTAATGCAATTAATATCTGAAACATGCTCTCTATTACTTTCCCTCAGCTTTCTGCCTGTCTGCCCAATGTATTGGATCTCGCACATGTTATTCGATAAATCACTCTCCTGCTATTGCAGTTAAGATGGCTTCTAATCTCAACATCAAAATTCTTTACACTGGAGTGATACATTTTTGAAACATTTGCATATTAACAACAGCTACATATTTTGTTCCCACACTTATACATACCAACAGTGGCTAACCAACTGTGTTCACTATTACCTTCAGTTATAGCAGGTATACAGCCTACAGAAAGAAGATGTATGTAGTGACACTGTCGTACGTGGGATGTATTTGAAGTTTGTGTTCTTATATAGAATATCTTTTAACTTGTTATCTGTTTTCAGAATAGGCAGAGTACTTTGTATAATGTTCCTTATCTGCTCTAATTCTAAACTATAATCTGTGACAAAGGCCACTTTATAAGATTGTTCTACACTTCCATCCAATGTAGGGCAGTTATCATTTCTCTCCTCTCTCCTGCACGGTCGGTCTAGTAGAGTATAGCTATCCCTATGTTTACCTTTAGTATAGGCTCTAACATTTTTGTAGGGATAGCCCCTCTGGAGGAGTCTTTGTCTTAGTTCCACTGCCTGTGTCTCAAAATCCATCATGGAGGAACAGTCCAGTCTCTTCTTAGGTAAATAAATTCACACAAAGTTATAATTGGCATAACATGAATGGTATAATAAAGAGTTGCCTGCTTTTGTCTTCCTATAGCCCCTAGTTGTAATTTTCCCTCCGAAGTACACACAATAAATTTACATCTAAAAAGGAAATCCCTTCCGAGTTCTAATTCATGGTAAACTCTAGATTGACATCATTAGTGTTGAGAACATGGAGGTATTCAAGAAGGGCTTCAACAGAACCTGTCCATATCAAAATAAAGTCATCAGTATATCTACCATAGTAACCTCCTGCACAGGTTCTAGCAATCAACTCTTAATGAGTACCTGAGTAATAAGGGCATGGTTGGTTGGCTGAATTCCCTCTTAGCTTGTGTGGATTGTACATTCTGCAGGTCAGCATTGTAAGAGTTCCAGATATGTACATATGCATGTAATCAGAAGTGGGAGAAGTTAAGATAACATGTATTCAGTCTAATAGCAAGAAAACTAGAAATTCAGAAAGTGTGACTGAGAGAGATGGCTGGTTAGTGTAGAAATGAATAACACAGTGAGGCCATATTAATTGACCTTTAAAGAGGCCCACTCTGACATTTTTCCCTAGAAGTAGATTGTAGAGCAGGTAATTGTAAATCTTCACAGGATGGTATAGCAGCTATAGTAGGGCGGCCACGTTGCAGTTTATTCAGGGATGATTGAAAAAAAATGCATACTATTTATCCAGTTAGAACAAGCAGTAATAAACCCACCTAGGTCAAACTGTCCCTAAACACTGTTACTGCCACCACTCTCCCCTTTGACCTTTTCGCTCGCCTTTACTCCCTCTAGATTGCTCATTACCAAGCACTACGTAGATTGTTGGCACTATATAAATAAATGTTACTGTAAATGTAATGTAATATTGTGGCTTGCTGCAAGTCTTCAGCCTTTGGCTTGGAGCAACTCTTTTTTTTAATCAAGACCTTTAACTGTCCTGTGCATTCAATATGTAGTTAACCGAGTGCAACCAGTGTTTATGTGCAGATGCTGTTGGTTTTGGATTTCCTGCCATGTGAGCATCATTTAGTGTCTCACTTTTGTTGTATTGTTGTATTGGTCTCTCATTTGTTTCCTGCTTCAGTTACTGCGTGAGGTTAAGCGACTCCATGGAAACACTGTACCATTTCGGTTGGATATTAGATACTAATGAGCACTTTTTTTGCAGCAGGAGATCATAGTCTAGTGTTGTCATGTGGTTCTAATGTAATTATTTCACAGTATTGGAACAGTATATATGGGCTGAATTCATAATGAAAGCAATGTATAGACATTTCAGGGTAGCCTAATGATAATCTGTAAGAAGTAACAGGCAGGAGATCTGGCATGCTTGTGGGACAGATGTTAAAAGGAAAGCAAAAAGTTCTATTATTAGGAGCTTTTAGTTTTAACACAAATGTACTTTTGTGACCCGAATGTCTAGGCAGCTAGATGTGACTAAATAGCCACATTTTCTTTTTATAGTAAGCCTATAACAATAATAAAGTCTAATGATTGCAATTGTGATGAAATTAGAACTACTGTATACCATTTATATTTCACTTCTCATCAAGGCTGCTTAATGATTTAGGTCAAATAACCTTGTACAGCTAATGTTGTATTAATAAAAAAGCAATGTATAATACATTTTCCAGTCTTCAGTGGTTTCCTATTATTTCAAATGCCTATAAGCACATAATGAAAAATATAGCTGGCACACTGGTTTAAAGTATTCAAAACTATCATCCTCTCTGTACAGACTACATGCATTGGTTATGATAAGTTCACCTTATAACAGATTTATAATGGCACAAATAAATGATCCTGTAAAATTGAAAACTAGACTTAATATAACTCCCACTCTGAGTGAAGCAGAAGGTAATATTTCATATTTTGACGACAGTTCTCCCTATGTGCAAAAATCAGGAGTTGATGTCTCTTTTTTCTACAATGCTTTCGGTTTAGCTCATTTTAGCTGTTTAGCTGTTTAGGTCATTTTAAGAAAATCTATAACCTGTGCATGTTCATTGATCTGTTGTGTGCTGAATATAGTTTGCTCATTTCAGCAGCACTCGGTTTTGCTTTAAATCAGGGCATTTGGGTATCACTGAAATGACCCTGAATTGGCGCTAAATCTGGAGTTCTGGCTGTCGGATTCTGATCGGTGCCACCCCTGCTACCTCTGCACTGACATTTAATGTGTAGACAAAGTTGGTACAGTGAGGGTATGTATTGGAATAGTAGTATCACATGGTAGCTTGCTACATGGTCAAAGGGACACATGGCAATTTGACCACTGTGTCACAGTGGGTTTAGACCCTCCCATACACACTCATGTGAGTAAAGGTACCCTTTCATATCCACATAGGAGAATATCCCATTGCCTATAAATGTTCCAATCCACACTGTTGACCTCAAACTTTGCTACATGTGACATTATGACAAGAGAGTACTTATAACATAAAAACCGATGATGGTGAACAATAACCAGTGATGTCATACCAGCCCTGAGAACACATTGCATTTTTATATATATATATATTTCTATTTTGTATTCATTTTTCCCTAAATTAAATTATTTATGCAAAATAAGAGCAATTCTCATTCTCCAGCTGTGTGCTGTTTCAATGTATGTCAATATTTATTTCCTGTGTATTTAACATTATTGTTAAATCATTGTATCAACTTATTGAAGTGCAATATTTACCTCTTTAGTTGGGGTTAATTGCATTCATTGTTTTTATTCACGTAACATACTCGTATACTAATTAATGACTCTTTAAATTTAATGAGTAGGAGGTAACAGATACCTATGATTAAGTGCAAACCGCACAAAACGCGTTAGGTGGAGTGCTTGTTCACAATTTTTTTTTCTCCTCCCACTAGTGCCTTGTTTTTATTTTTTATTTTTTAAAGTGTTACTGCTTTTGTACCGTTGGCTGGTGTGGCGAGCATTTTGTCTATTTTCCGTGGATTCCCCCTGTTGGTGTTCAAGTATTTGTTGTGGGCGGAGAGTGCTTTGGTCTACACGCTGTGCTGCTTTCCAGTCAACGTTTCCATTCTACATACACTGGGACTATGCTGAATGGAAGCACCTGATTAGGGGCTTGAAGAGGAGGTGAGTTAGCTGCAACGCAGTTCCTTTATTATACAAAATGTCCCCATTGAACTCGTTATATTTGATTTCTATTGATCCCTGAGGTAAAGCAACATTTGTTGCATATCTGTGGGCCAAATGTGCCCCAGATCAGGGCTAGTGTAATTTTTTCTGTTCAATGATTAAGTTCTGCTGAGAATGAAACGTGTCTGCAGTTTCAACCCACCTCTAGGGGTCTACTTTTTCTTCTCCTGATAGATGTCTGCACTTTTTTTTACATATTATCTAAAACGAATGAATGAATAAATTATCAACATTTGCAGATAATACTGGTTTAACTTTTTTTCCCTTTTGGTTTGGGATGTTTGACAACATTTCAGATTTCTAGTTACAACACTACATTCAAACTATACATTTTAATCATGTCCTACTATACTTAAAATGTCAAGTTTGAGGAATTGGTCACAATTCCTGAGGGTCTATTTATCAAGCTCCAAAGCGACCCTTTGCATGTTTTCAGACAGTGCGTCCCACTAAGGTCGATTTATAGTTACTGTCCGGTGAGCAGCACATCGGAATCTGATGAATAGACTCATACAGAAGGTCAAACAAATACTTTATAAATATGATGGATCTTTACAGAGTCAGTCTAAAATGATATCAATAAACAAAAGTTCTTCCGTAATTGTACTGGTCTAAAAATTAATGAATTAGTCAAACATACACAACATCAAGTAGTACATTAAATGTTAATGTTGGCCTGACCTCTTGGCCTGGCAAAAGAGTTAAGAAAAAGTAATGTTGTTTTACATTCATAATAGTTTTATAATGGTCTATTATTATTGACTCTTATTTTGTGTCCCTTTCTCTTGTGTAATCGCAAACACTGCTTAGAAAACAATATCAAATGGCATTCTATGTTCCTGTATGGTTAGTTTACCTCAGCAGCAGAAACAGCTTTAGATTGTTCTGAGTGGAAGTCTTTAGCGCTGTCCATTGTACACAGTGACATTTACCTTTTCTGTAACAATTTTAATGGGTATTGTATTCTCCAAGCATTGCTAACAAGCAGATTACCATTTATTTTTTTACTCAGTGGAAAATAAGTAAACTTTTGTTGTGCCATGCAAGATCTACAATATATGAATCCTTTTGGATAATGTTGTGCCTCTTGCTCATTAATGTATTTGAACATGCATTTGTTTGCAGTGTACTCATTATTGAACCCATTTTTATACAGTAGTTTGAATGATTTTTTTATTTACATTTTTAGAAAACTAAAAACATGTAGTATGATAAAAAATTTTACATCAGATTTTCTTTAACCTAAGTTTTAATTTCATTACCAAGACAATTTTTGTTTTTTGAAACTATGGGATAGTCTGACATGGTAGCTTCTATGTCTCAGTCTATAGTGGATTTGCTCCCCAAAGGGAGGAGATTCTATACATAATGGATTATAACTGAAGATGAGAGGGTTCAACATGTGAGCTGGGGTCTTCTGCCAGCACCAAAGCAGTTGGGAAATAGAAACAAATATTTAAATTTGCTCTTTCTATCTTACACCAGTGTGTGTCTGAAGTAGCCACCACAGCAACCAGAAATCTTAATGATAAACAGAAAATCTCTGTGTATTTGTTTGTCTGAAGCGCTAAAAAAATCTAGAATGCTGAACTTTAAAATCATGAAATTTGCACAGCTTATTCATGCTGAAATTTCTAGGTCATTGTGACTATTTTTTATTTCTAAGCTAACTGGCCAGAAAGATTCGAAGTACTTTGGGGTCATATGAAGCTGAATTTCAAGCTACACAATATTTAACCCTGAATAACCTCACAATTCGACCATTCAGGCGAATACTCAACAAATGCTTTTAAAACATAGTATGTTTAGTGTGTCGCTATTACTAACTGACCAATCAGAAAAGGAAAGGCAAAAATCAAGCTGTTTGACTAAGCAACAAAGCTGTTGAGAAAACAGAGATGTGACAACTCTGTTGCCTCAGCAGTATGATTGCTCCATCTTGTTTCAGTTTGCAATGACTGCTACAATACAGAGTAATGAAACTGTTGAAGAGATGAACGAGCGTGGTACCAGCAGAGTTGCTCAGTAAAGGAGAACACAGTATTGTACACACGCTGGGCTAACATTACAACCATGCCATATGAGAAAAAATGTATTCTGGCATTGTGGATGCTCTTAATGCAATTAGTGGGAATAACAGGTCTGAGGATGTGGTATAGAAAAGGTAAGTGCATTTAAATACTTATTCACCATAGGAGGCATGTTATAGCACACTGAACTCATGCCTGTAGTTTATATAACACATGTATTAGCTGTGTGAAAGATAGCTAGGAATCTGCACATATCATAATGGCTACCACTCATGGAGAAACTGTAAGGGTGTGTGTACAGAAATGTAGATGTTGTCATAATCTCCTTTCATTAAGAAATGGTAGAGCAAAGGCTAAACATCATTTTTTTTCATGATGAGAATGCAGAATTGATGTTTACAAGACAGAGCAACGAACATACATGCTGAATGCTTTCAAAACCAAAAGCACACTGAAATACACAAACTGAGGAGCGAGGCCAAGAATCTAAATCCCGAATAAAGCTGGGTAGTAAAGCTAGTAGTATTTTAAAAAGCACAGATCTCTTTTCCTTGCTCTGTAGTATAACATCATATTCTTACTCCAACACTGGCTGACAATGAAGTCAGATATCTCCTATACCATCACATTGGGCCCATCAAATAGCTCTTCCATCACTGTTACATCCTATAGCCGATCCTCAATAGTAAACAAAATGTCCATGCTGTAAATCATATGAAAATGCAGTTTCATCCATGGATAATAACTGGCACAATGTGGGGGCAAAAATAAAATGACAGTGATTAAAAAAACCTTCACGCGTTTCACGCTCAATGCACTTACTTACCCATGAGTAAGCACATTGAGCGTGAATTGTGTAAGGTATTTTGAATCACTGTCTTTTTATTTTTGCCCCCCCCTTGTGACAGTTATTATTGATGGATTACATTTTTATATGGTTTACTGCATGGAGTTTTAGTTCTGTTGAGTATCGGCTATAGGAAGTAACAGGTGCAGAGGGCGAGGAGTGGGCCACCTGACCTTTATGGCATGATGAAGTTGAAGAGGGGTGAGTGACTTGTTTTTTGTCCTTCATTCACTGTGTCAATCCACTTTTCATTCTTAAGTAGTTTATGACCAAATTATTATGCTACCATTATTAATTTTAGCAGGGTCTATCATAACCTGCACACTGCTGAATTATATATGCATATACTGTAATGAGCTAACAACATTGTTAGTTGAATCAGAGGCTTTCTGTTGCATAAAGCAAATCTGAAACAAATAAGCTGATCACTTTCTTAGTGACAAATAACTTTAATAAACAGGCATAACAAAATCAATTAACAACTTTGTGAGATCTGCTTTCTCTCCCTCTATATGCTTGAGAAGGAATACTGTGGAGATATGGTCACTGTTTATACAAATTGGCTTCAAGAACTAAAAACTATGCCTCTTGCTCTTATTTATTTCCCATATGCCGATATAAGAACTTTGTACACAAATCAAAGTTTAGCCATTTCCACCAATGTGGAAGTTGAGAAAGTGTCAGAACCCAGGACCTTGCTCACCTGAAAAGGAGCCAAGACTATTTCTAAGTTCAAGGTACCAAGCTAGAAATCTTGTGTGGTAATATCAAGATATTGAAATAGAATAAAGATCAACCAAAACAATAAAAAAATATAAATAAAAATACCAAAAGTTTATTATCCTAGTTCATTATAGACCCTTAATCTGGGAATGGGACAGTTCATCGCGGCTGTATCCTTTTTAGTTTAGTGTGATGAGACATTGGGCATGGGACAGTTCATAGCAGAGTTCACAGCACCACTTGTATAGCTTGGAGGAAAGACGTAACGGGGGGATATGATAGAAACATTTAAATACATAAAGGGAATCAACACAGTAAAGGAAGAGAGTATATTTAAAAGAAGAAAAACTACCACAACTAGAGGACATAGTCATAAATTAGAGGGGCAACGATTTAAAAGTAATATCAGGAAGTATTACTTTACTGAGAGGGTAGTGGATGTATGAAATAGCCTGCCAGCAGAAGTGGTAGAGGTAAATACAGTCATGGATTTTAAGCATGCGTGGGATAGACACAAGGCTATCCTAGCTATAAGAACGGGAACGGGGGACTAATAAAAGTACTCAAAAAAAATTGGGCAGACTAGATGGACCGAATGGTTCTTATCTGCCGACACATTCTTTGTTTCTATGTTTCTATGTTTCCACTTATTAGGGGTTAGTTTTAGGGTTTGGGGTTGTTATTATTATGATTAGTTGTAGGGATTTGTATTAGGGCTTAATATTGGAGTTAGTATTAGGGTTTCAGGTTAGCATTAGGGGTTAGTATTAGGGTTTTGGGTTAGTATTAGGGTTCAGGTTTAGTAATAGGGGTTAGTATTAGGGTTAGTGTTATTTTTCGGGGGTTAGTGTTATGGTTCAGGGTTAGTATTAGGGTTAACATTAGGGGTTAGTATTAGGGTTTGGGGTTAGTATTAGGGTTTAGTAATAGGGGTTAGTATTGGGGTTAGTGTTATTTTTTGGGGGTTAGTGAGTGTTATGGTTCAGGGTTAGTATTAGGGTTAGCATTTGGGATTAGTATTAGGGTTCGGGGTTTGTATTCGAGTTCAGGTTTAGTATTAGGGCTAGTGTTAGGGTTCAGGGTTAGTACTGAGGTTCATTTTAGGATTCAGGGTTAGTATTAGGTTTCAAAGTAAGCTTTAGTGGGTTATTTTATTAGGGGGTTTACACGGTCCATTTGTAAGCATTAACAGTTCAGCGCTTACAATGCTGCAGTGAAATGGCCGCACTGAACTATCAGAGGTGGATGAAAGTACAACGTGACTATTTCACCATGGCATAAAAACTACAAAGCTGAACTGTTGGTGGTGAAATGGCAGCAATTAACTGTTCTAGACCACCTTAATCCTACTTTAAGGAACCATGTCTCGATTCCATGTTTTAATTTCTATTTGGTTTATTCCAACCTTGCCAATGGAATACCTAAACAGTTTAAATAAGTTAAGAATACCATTAATAGCTATTCTAGTGTAATCCCTGAGGACTGGTAGTCACTCATGTACATACATATTATTAAGTGAATGTGAATGAGAATTTTGAGGTAAATCTGAATGGGAACAGTTAAGTGGCCACAAATAGGAACAGAGAAGTGAATCTGTGTGAGAATGGTAAGATAACTGGCAATGTTGATGGGAATCTGAATGTGAATATAAAAAATTAGCAGGGTTAGGCAGTCACCCAAGAAAGTGTAGAGACAAAGCTTTGGAGGAGTAGCACATGATTTTGGACTTGTAGTAGAAAAGTAGCATACATTAGATGAACCCTTTAATGTGGCAAAATTGTATTTTTAAGATTTAAACAATCTTTTATGGTGACCACCAAGGATGATGTCAGAGAGTTTTAAATATATTGCAAACACTCCTACGGAAAATTATGGGCTTAAATAATTAACCCCTTCGCGACAAGGCACGTCCTGCCGGGAACTCCACGGTGAATCAATCGGTTTTCGTAATCAGTGATCGCAAAAACCACTTTAACGGTGCTGGTCTATTGCCTCGATGTCGAGGCAATAGCCAGCACCAAAATTTCCTATCTGGGGTACCCATGATCGCCCCATGGAGAGATCGTGGGCACCCTATTGACAGAGCAGCATGCACTATTTTTTTTTTTCCCTGTAAAAAAATACCGAAAAATATGGAAACATGCATATTTCTGAACTTGGGACAACATTTAGAAACTATTTAGATGGGGTCTTTTTTAATGATTGTATTTGTGTAAATTATATTTTAGGTCGAAGTTAGAAAAAGGTTTTTTTTTTTAACTTTTTCATCATATTTTATGATTTTTTGTAGTAAATGATAAGATATGATGAACATAAGGGTATCTAAGGAAAGCCCTTCTTATGAAGATAACAATAACATATAGTTTGTGTGGGTACAGTATGTGAGAGAGAAGAACATTACAGCTAAACACAAACACCCCAGAAATGTCAAAACAGCCATTGTCACCAAGGTAAAGTCAAGGTGAAAATGCCTTGTCACTAAGGGGTTAAACACATCCTATACAGCCGACAGTAAGTTCGTATAGGTGACATTATTTTTGCATAAACTAAAGTGTATACTGTTACTGGCATATACACAATGGGATCAAGTTATGCCACCCTCCGATTTATGTTGTCACTCGTGTATACATAATGCAACCAATATATGCCACTTTACACATATTTCAAACATTATGCTCAACATTATATTAACCTAAATTATTTACGCTTTCAGTTTATTGAGTCGTTATTACCAGAGGACTGTGCCCTCTGTCACTGAAGAGACTACCAACAGCTGTATAAGCAGATTCAGTGCACAAAACTATGATACAAAAGCATAGTAACAGAAAAAGTACAGATATTATAAATTGGACACAATCTGTTTTGATTATCATTTGAATGTAGCAGAGAAACACGCTTGGGAGAGATACATCATAAAGAACAGAGGGAGTGTGGGTAATTATGACACTGGTAATGACAGTGATAAACTTTCCCTTGTGACCATACAAATAAGGTTTTATTGTGATGCACTGTAAGTATACTAAAATGTATTTATAATACTCATAAATTCTCTTTAGAATAAAATATGTGCTCCGATAATGGATTTCTTTATCCTTGCTATGACTATTTGCATACATGGCTTTCTGAACAGTTTTTAAGCTATAGAGCATACAGGTTTACTGCACATTAAACCTACATAAGTAGCTAATTCGCTTCTTAAGAGATCAGTCACTTTACTTTTGCAATGTAATTAGCACAATTTATGTTTATCACAATATTGATTTTAGATTAGAGGTTTCTTATGCATTACTCTCAGTAGTATTCCTATGCTTTAATGTGCATTAACTACAGTGAAGGAAAAGAAAATTATGTGTTTAGTATAGCTCTGTAAATGAATCAAATGTATAAAGAAATATAATTTAATAAAGGAATCTAAGGTGTTTTTTTTTCATACCGCACAGATAATGTTTCTGCAAAATATGTTGCCTTGTTCTATGAGCTTTGCAATGTATACAAGGGGGTTTAAATACTAAAGGGCACAAATATTAATAACATTTAAAGTGAACCTGTCAACTACTAAAACTGCAGATAAGTTTAGCTTTAGGTAGATTTATACATATATATATATATATATATATATATATATATATATATATATATACTTTTTGTATCCTGAATATATAACTATAAACCTTTGAAAAAAGGTTGTTATACATACATTTCTAAACATTTGCTTGCAACTTTGCAAACATAATGTAATGTCATACCATGGCATTTTACTTAAAAATACATTTAAAAAAATGTCCAATATACCTAATTTTAAATTAGCTAAATTAATATTTTCCCATTCAAATATTCACTTAAGCGTATTAAGCTGGGCATTCAAAAAACAGATTGGCAAATTAAACACACCGATTTCTTCAATTTCACTATTTGTACAAAACTGGCTACTATTTTAAAACTACAGAAGGAGATTTAACAGATTAAATAAATACATTTATGTACTTAAATATGCTTAACTATGTTTCCATAAAACCATATACCCAAAACTCGGGTGTATATTACTTTCATAAACGTGGTCGTTAGATTTTTATTGATGTATTTTACTCCTGTGTACTATAGAAACCTGAAGGTGTGTCAGCATCAAGATTTTGAAATAAAGAACAATTTTGCTATAGACATATAGACCTTTATACGTGTGTGACTTCTTTCATTTTGTATACATTATGTAGCCAATTACACTATACTTGTGCATGCTCAAACCTATTTAATATGCATAATACTCTATGTATATAATATTTAAGAATGAGGCAAGAACAGTTAATAAACACTTTCCTTTGTTTGTACCCACAGTACATTATAACATAGGATAATTAAAGAAGATTGATTGTGTATTTTGTAAACATTTAGACCATTATACGTGTGTGACTTCTTTCATTTTGTATACATTATGTAGCCAATTACACTATACTTGTGCATGCTCAAACCTATTTAATATGCATAATACTCTATGTATATAATATTTAAGAATGAGGCAAGAACAGTTCATAAACACTTTCCTTTGTTTGTACCCACAGTACATTATAACATAGGATAATTAAAGAAGATTGATTGTGTATTTTGTAAACTGACATTCAGCTATCCTAACCTGTTTGCTATAAAATAAATAGAATGCAGAGGATAAGGTCTGAGGAAGCCTGATGGTGAAATGTGCCAGCTTTCCAGTTTTGCCAAAAGAGTTTTAATTCAGTTTTTTTTTTTTTGCTTGGTGTATAGTCATATTGTATGTTTAAGCATTTTATGGATTCATATTTACAAAGTATTACTTTTACTGCCGTTTACTACCTATTCTGTTCTTTAGTACCAATACTTAGCCACTGACCTTCTTTCTCCAGAGTTCTGGGAATAACTCAATTTGGTATTTTCTTAAACTGCTTCAGTCCCTCCTTTCTCTACCCCTCTTCTCTACTTTTCTCTTCTTTTTCCACTTCCTCCGGGCACATGTCTTAACTAGCGTTCCACATTTGAGAAACAACTGAACTAATAATTTTTTCTATGTTAAAATTAATAATTTGCTGTACACAGCTAAGAACTCTTCATTATTACTATATTTCAACTACCTTTTTCTTTGTAACCAAGGTTCGTTCGTACCTTATATCCTACAAAACCCCTGTATTTACTCTTGTCTTGTTAATATGATGATCTGACATATATAGGTATGGTAGGTATATGGTATAAGAATCTACTTTTTTTTAAAGCAGGCTTTTGCATAACTCATGCTATGACAGGTATCTGCTCAGATTTCTATGCTACTTTCAACATTACTAACCGTGTTCTTAAAATGTAACTGTAATGTTGCACTGCTATATTTAAAGATGACATTTCTGTTGGTCAGTTGAAGCAAGTTAGCCACGTAATGCTACCAGTTTGCATTAATATCAATTAAAACAAGATTACGGTATTCATTTAAAAACTAATTTGAAGCTAAGCAAAATCAATGGGAACAATCAAGGAATAGAGCTTACTCTGGCTCAGTATCAATTTTCTCATACTTTACACCTTGAATTGGCTTTGAAAATAGATTAATTTTCATCCTCTTGAGATTATCCTTCTCCAACAATTCTATATTAATTTAAATTTTTTTTCAAAATTACACTTATGCTGCAAAAGCAAGATTTATGTTAAATACGAAAACCTTACCAGATTATTTTACTGTCCACATCATTAAAACCCAGCTTTATTTTGAATATTGACTATTTAGAATGCATGTTACACAACAATATGATGGAATTCTTCTTGTGCAACTGTTTCTAATTGGACCCCATTTTTAAGCCATGTTTTATATTTCATCAGTGACAATATTCTAATTGTTTCGTAACATATAGACAATTGATCAAAGGAAGTGGCTTTTTATTTTTTTATTTTAAATCAAAGCGTGTAAGATGCATTATTCTGCAGGGGTAAGCAGAGATATTATTATTATTTTTTTTAATAGAGATATTATTAAACACTAATCTCCACACATTAGACAAGCCAGGCGACTTGCTTTTCCCACAGAAATCCTAATTTTTTTTTTTTGCCTCTTTATCCATTTTATTCTAAAATATCATAATGCTTGTAGCCAGATGACCACATTTCCCGGATTGCCCAGAACAGTCCCAGGCAACCTCAATGCGGGACAATGCATTGTCGCGGATGAGAGCACTAAGTGAAGTAGGTAGCCAACCAGGAGAAACTTTTCAACTATTCTGATTGATCCTCCTTCACACAGAGCTCAGTGTAAGCTGCAGTAGCCTGCCTTCAGCCAACATCAGGTAAGAAATACTTGGTGTGTGTGTGTAACTGTATGTATATAATAAATGATGATAGAGTGGTTAATTATCTGAAACATCATATCTGGTAATAAAGGGATTAGTTATCTGAAGTAATAGATGTGCTAATCATCTTAAACTGTTCATGTTTAGTAATAGAGGATATGACATTAATATACATATATATATATATATATATATATATATATATATATATATATATGACATACATACTGTCAAATACACATAAAACAGATTGTATATACATTTTATAAATTATTAGAAATCCTTGGGAACAAGTAGAATTCAGACTTAATCCTATATGTATATTATAATATACATACATGCAGTCATTACCAGAGCAAAAGCAGTAAGATGGGAGATGTCAGATGCATTTCGTCTGAATGGCTTCCTCAAGTGCACGGACATGCCCTGCGCCTTTCTGCTGTCACTCTGCTGCATGAATAACGTTGTCTGGAAAGAAGCCCTACTTTCTGATACAGATGTGGACATTACCACTTGGAGAGCTGCCTCAACGTACTCTATTATGGAGGTCTGGTTGCCGATGCTTTATTGAACACTACTTCACTTGACTGATGATTTTTGTTTCAATATAACATAGATTGTGAGAGATACAAATCTCACACACTTTTTATGTAAGCCTTTCAATTTTTAGTATTAAATCATTCTACAATGCAATATTTCACTATTGGATTCTTTGAATGCGTTACACACATTAGAGCAGTGCATTGCAAATTGTTTGTGAGTGTGATATTTATTATTACTTTCTGGATATCTTCATACATCAGTTTACAGGAAAGCACTATGATATATTCTTTGACTTTTGAGTCACATTGAAAATATTGGAGAACTTCAATCAACCATCTAGCATATATCTGAGAATGTTGTAAGTATCAAGCCTATATATCTATTCTGTTTCTTTAAATGGTTTATGCCACTTAAGATAATTAACTTTTCATGAAGCTACTCACTTTAACCTTACTTGATACTATTGAAAACTTACATTAGCGCTTCTCCAATTTTATTAAAACAATAATAATGAAGAAAATGCAATCACTAGCCAGATGGGGCCTAATTAAGTTATCTCCACAAGGGCTCTATAAAGATGTTCCTTGCTTCAGTTAAACAGACAGTACAGTCAATAGCTCAAAGGAATTTTACAAATGAACACAACATAACTTCTTAATGTGCCTTTTTCGTTGTTTTTGTGAGGCATCTGTTTGAAAAACAAAGCATTTGCTCTACAATACCGATAACAGAGTGTTGATAAGTACGCAAAGAGAATCTCTGGTTTTCAAGTACATCCTGTGGATGTAAATTTTGCCCAGCGTGCAGGGAATGTTACCACTGCTTAATTTTATTAACAACTACTCATTTTATCTACCTCAGAAAGATAAAGGACTGAGTCAAACCCGAAACCCTGAGGACCGCACTAATTCTACAAGTGGTGCATTAACCCAGTGAATATCACTGACATAAAAACAACAATGGCCATTGTCCATCAGACTACAAAAAACTTAGCGTTTAGTTATATCTCTTGTAGCTCTATACATATTTGTAAACTTGCTCTGCAATATCGTATATTTCTGCAACAACAAGACTGAGGTCAGATTTAAGTAAAATGTGTTTATGGCTGTCTTGCTAATTTTATAATAAAAGGGTGGGTTGGTAAACAGAAGCTGGCACTTTCAATTTGAAACCATTACTGCATGTGTTTATGCTTTGTTCTGCTATCTGCTCAATGTACATGTTGTGATGAACAGTAAATGTATGAATGCACTGGATTTATATAAAGTCACATGTCCTTCTCTCTGTTGATGAAACATGCCACAGTGCCTCTGCCATTAGCCAGATGTTAAACTGAACAGATCATTGTGATAACATTCCTCTTTTGTGTGCTTAGAGTAATGCTTTTATCTTGCTAAATAAAAGGGTCCAGATAATTAAAGCTGAATAAAAAGATCCATAAAATGTTGTGACTAAACTAAGTTTAAGAACCGCTTAATTTGGCGCATGAATAAAAAAAATACAAATTACCTAAAGGACTAAAGGACACAATATTCTCAAAGGGAAGGGCAAAAAAACAAAAGAAAATAGTTTGCTTAGTCGTGACTACATGGAAAGAGTTCATGAAGGACATGACTGGTTCAATAACACAGGCCCGAGTTCCCATTTGATTACATCTAGATTTGTGTTATTTTGCCATACAGTAAACATTTTGATTTCTTTATAGAATTGTGCTCACACACTGGGGTTCATTCAAAGAAGGACGAATCTGGGTGAACATGTACAAAATGGCAGATGCCCTCACTCCAAATTCATTTCAATGTAGAGGGATGCTTGCCCTCATTGGTCTATGCTTTAAAATTAGGGTGAACCATTTGCATTTCATTATTCAATACAACACACTTTTTATGACCTCTTTGAAATCCAGTGTGTGGCTTGTCGCATGACATCCAAAGGGTTAATTTTATAATGCTTTTTCAATAAATTATTTTAATTTTTAAAAAACAATATGTCGACTCCAGTTTGGTTAATAGGGGTCAACCAGCCCCCTGGGATGAGAATGTGAATCTTGTTCAATCAGTATATCTTGGGGGTGGTGGTTATTTTTGTTATAGATGGAAGAAAATGTATTTGTTTTATTTTTATGATGTATTTTAATCTCGGGAGCAGGACAACACAGAACCATATCCCATATAAATTGATTTTGTGGGAACACACTCATTCTTCTTCCTTTTCCTGTTTGAGTGATAAGTTTTTTTTCCTACATTCCCCTCCGTTTGCTGCTTTAACCCCTTCAAGCTTACTATGAAACTTCACAAATTCACATGTGATGTCGCATAGGTGTGCCTGAACACTGAAGTTCGAGTACCATGCGTTTTAGTAAAATGTAGTCAGCTCCACTCACCTGGTTGTCTTTAGGGTCTTTCTAATTTGAATAGAATATAAAGCACGCTAAAGTAGGAGAAGGCAGGTGAAATGTATCATTCATGAACATGGGAGAAGGAGCAAATGTCTTTTGACTACCACATTGTTTTTGCAATACATATCTGCATACATAATGTCAGACATAATGTAAATCTGCAGTTTAATTACTTCCAGCGCATTGTGAGGAATCAGTGGTAACCTTTAGGTAATACATTAATTAAAGTTGTATTGAATCAGGTACCCAAGATCCAAAAAAGGAAATAAATCACAGTAATTGTTTCAAACTACACAGACTTACAAGGCAAAATATAATCACTTGCACTGATCAGTCATTTTATATTTTGCATAAAAAAAACCCGGATTGTAAGCCTTAGATATTGGTTTTCTTAAACCATTAAAAAACAGACTTATTTATCATTTGGTAATTTTTTTTATCAAAAGTCCCGTTCACTGAGCAAACAAAATAAGTACGTAAACTCATTATTTTTTAAAACTTGATACTATTCTTAAGACAAATTAGAGGGTGAAAAGAAAAGCAGGTCAACCCTTCACAACACAGAGAAGTAGTCACATGAAAAGATGGGCTACTGGTCCACCATTAACATGGCGTTCTGCTCCAAGCCCCGATTGTGTAAAAAGTAAGTGTACCCCCGAGGCTTGGGGCAGATGCTAATTAAATAAAATAATAACTCCCCTTGTGCCAATTGCTGGCCAAATGCCCCTGGCCTAATAAGTAATTACAATTAATAAAAAGTAATCCCTTCTTACCACTCCCTTACTTCTACCTTGCCCACATAGGGTAGGATGTTCTAAAATGGCCCCACAACTTGAAGTAAAAAAAACACTCTTTGAATGCCATGAGGGATAACATTGGGTGACATTGTGTGAACCCTTTCAGTGTTGTAGGGAGCACTGTAAGGGTTAAATGTGCAAATACCAGCTGTGTTAAAGTTCCCTAAATATGCTCAATTAATAGGCAAAAATGAAAGATTTTACTGGCTGTCATTGAATTATTGTGTGGTAATTACCACATGGAACAGTGTTTCAGTGCCGTGTTTTTTTTTTACTGGATCCCCTATACCTCAGCAGAAAGCATGGAGGATTTTAACAGGTGCAGTCATTTTTTTTTAAAGGTGCTATAATGATATTACCGCACCCAGATAATCGGATATGTGAGGAACGTTCAAGTCATGCGACTGCTCTCCACCATTGTCAGCTGTGCCCCCCAGGTAATAAATATGTTCTATCACTATGTTTATAATAACAGTAATTCTAATGTCACCTTGTCACAGAGGGTTGTACACTTTTAGTTTTTCTACTGAGTAGCTGTGTACAAGTGTAATATATATATATATAAACAAGAATTGTCATTTTAATAAAGGTGGCTATTAGAAAAAAAAAGTACAATTACGACTTTGGTTTGCAAAAGATCCTTAGGAAGCTACCCACTATAATCTTTGTTTGTAATATATATATAGCTACATGTATATATCAGTATTAAAATGTACATCAATATCTGCTTTGGTTGGCTGTGGAAGGATTTTGAACTGTAGCTCTGTAATTACCAACCTGCCTACAGCATCCATATTAATATGAAATATGAATATGAAAAGTATACTGACTGCATTTGGTTATTGTAGTTTTTGATGTATGTATTTATCTATTTAACTTAAAACGCTTTATAAACTTTAACTTTAGCTAAAACGGTCTTTAATGCAATGCTTATATGCGATTTTGTTTCTGTAAATGTTGAGATGCCAAACCTGGGTACATATGAGTATCTGAAGAAATATGAAGCTGATATACTGATAAATAATCCATTTTGTTTTATTTTTTCATTTACTCTCAATTCACATTTATGAAATCTGCAGCTGCTTCCAAAATAGAGAAATGAAGAAGAAAAAGAGCTGCCACACAGTCACAGGTTAGACGAAATGCTATACAGAGCTGCCTCAAACCTCTTCATATCTCCACAGACCACAGGTGGCTATGCCAGCTGACACTTCATATTAGATACGGGGATATGAAATGGCTGTCCAGGGAGTTTCGAAATAAGAAATGGATGTTATAAAACATCAAGTCCCTATAACTACTGGGAAGCATGCTGTGGAAAACAAAATCAAAAGGATTTTTCATATCCTTTACCCATGAGCTTTATTGTGGATGTCTATGATCTCATTCACTTTTAATCTACTTGACCCAAGCAAAGAACACCATGTTTTTCAGTCACCTTTAAGCTTCCATTTATTTAAGTGGGTGTGCACCTGCACACCATTGTCTCCGACATGTTGTGTCAAGGAGAACCCGACTCTTAATCATAGCATTGTGTGCGCACTGATCACATCTGAACAGTACAATTTATTTAGAAGCTTTTTATAAACATTCACTCACACTTAAAGGGACTGTATCACCTAAACTTTGTTTTTAGCGTGATTGTAGAGAATAAAAAATGACTGAAAATGATCTATACATTGTGTTATATCATAAACAGGTGATGTCATAAACAGGAGACTCCATAGACACATCTAACCCCTATACAATATTAGACACGCCAGACACATCCAGGCAGCAACTCAGTTGCCCTCATAGGATGTGCCTGGCACTTCCTGTGGTGGAATGTTAGAGATAAATGATAGATACCTGTCATGCGATGTTGCTGTAACTTCTCGATGTGCGCAACAATGAAAATTCATGCAGAGAGCACACGTGATCGCTTCACGTAGCATATGCAGGCATCATATTGAAGAGCAGCATGCTCCTCCAATATGGCGCTGCTCTCATGGGTAAGAAAGTCAGTAGTGATGAAATATCCTTTCCGTCACTCTATTGCATTTTCTAGGCTGCCCCTAGAGACAGTCAGAAACAATGCAAAATAAAAAGGCTAAATTAGACTTAGATCTTGGATTACCATAAGGGTTAGTTGCTTATGGTTATGATTAAGTGCTGCTGAAGCACGAAACGCGTAAATCTGATTTCACTTGTTCCTGCACTGTGTCCTTTCACCATGGATTAAATATACATTTTTCCCTTTGGCATACCAGTCTGCATAGTTGATTCTTTCCGCAAAATCCACACTTCTTCTTTTGTTTTATTGTTTATTATGGGTATGGATAAGCCAGTGTCGAGAGAAATCCAGCAGACATAAGAGGAGCTCCATAATCTGAATTCCAAACGTTGATAGCCTAAGGTATATCTCTTTTCTACCATAAGGGTTAGCGTTACATTAGGGTCAGATCCGGTCCAAGACTTTTTGCAGCCCCCTGCTGTTCCTGCCCTCAGGCATTTACACACACAGTAACACAGTGTCACATACAAATGCAGGCACATGTACACACAAATTCAATGTTAGATGCAGCTACATGTACACACAGTAACACTTGCAATGTCATGTGCACATGCAGCCACACATTCACACACAGTCATACATGAAATATGATCCTATCTTTGGCACCCCTCCCCTCCCCATGCCATCTGTCTGTCTCACTCTCGCCATCCCTGTCTGTCTTGCTCTCCATCTACTCCATCCCTGTCTATCTCACTGTCCCCCATGCCAACAGTGTCTGCCTCGCTCTCCTACATGCCATTCATCTGTCTCTTTCTACTCTTCCCGTTATTGTCCCCTCTTTTGTATCTCTCCCCCATGTATCTCTCTCCTCTCCCCATGTATATCTCTATCTCCTCTCCCCCATGTCTGTTGTCTCTCTCAGTCCCCCCACCCCATGTCTGGTGTCTCTCTTTCTCTCCATCCCTCCCCAATGTCTGTTGTGTGTATCTCTCTCCCTCCCCAATGTCTGGTGTCTCTCTCTCTCCCTCCCAATGTGTGGTGTATCTTTTTCTTCCTCTCCCAATGTCTGGGGTATTTTTTTTATCCCTCCCTCAATGCCTGGCATCTTTCCCGCCCCCTCCCTCCCTTCCTTCCCCAATGCCTGGTGTGTCCCCCCCCCCCTTCCCCAATGTCTGGTGTCTTTTCCCCCCCTCCCTCCCTTCCCCAATGCCTGGTGTCTTTTTTTCCACCCTCCCTTATTTCCCCAATGCCTGGTGTCTTTTTTTTCCACCCTCCCTCATTTCCCCAATGCCTGGTGTCTTTCCAGTTGTTAGGTGCAAATATTATAGGAGTTGTACTAACTTTTGTTTAGTTAATGTTATGTGCAATAGTGGCGCATACAGTAGCAAGTAAATATTTTGCCATACACACTTTTCTCACAACATAAAGGTGATGGCAGTTGCTTACTAGGCACCAACTGGCAAATATACCCTTCCTTAAGAAAAAAAAACAACAAAAAACAGTCCAACATGAAAAGAAGAATCTGGTGAAGCGAAGTACCAAGAAAATGGAAACATTTACACCTTTATTTCAGTAAAAAAAAAAATGGCACTGGTGTCCAACTGGTGGCAATAGCCTACTCTATTGTTATTGCTGCATAAAGTTAATAATGTCCTGACCGCCAACCTAGACGTCTGTAAGGAATGTGGCACTCTAAAATAAAGTTGGTCATCATTTTTCCATGGCACAAATAGTTTTTTGTGATAAGACCACTTATGTATTTTTTGTTTGCATTAAATGAACACAGTTGTGCTCGCAGCCATGAATTATAACAACTTTAATTGTCGTTACTCATTTTGCCCTCCACCCCTTTTGTACTCCTTCCAGTTCCCTAATGTATTTATAACAAACGTGTGCTTAAAATTATACTACAAATTCCAGTTGAGCACTAACCAGTGATTAATATTGTGGCAAAATCACATTGTCTGCCCCTTTATCAACTCTCTTTTTTACACATGGTAATGTTGTATTTGGTAACATCCAACAACAGCTGGGGACTCACTGATTGGCCATCCTTGATGTAAAATATCTAATTGTAGTAGAATTACCATTTTTTAACATATCCAAATGTAATCATAGCTGTATTGTATGATTGCTCTGTCCAATTTTCTGCAGGACGCCAGAGCCTCTTCATTAATAAATGTCTTCGATTCTCTACTTGCTTGTAGTTTACCTTATTTTCCTTTAATTTAAAAAAAAAAAAAATAAGTCATCCTGATTTTATTATTAATTTTCCTTCCTAACATGTATGTGCATGTTTTGGAACAAGATAACGTATTCCTGAAAGAAGGTCATTCAGGTCCTGAGTGATATGTTTGTCCACTTACCCATGATTAAACTACAATCTAAATGACCTGCCAAGTTACATGAGTCACCCTCAGTCATTTTCTCACATTAGATCTTTCCTGACGACTTATTCACCGGTTTATAGAGTTTTTTTTTTAATCGTTTCCAAAATGCTGACAATAATAACCCTGTCAGTGCTGGCTGGGATAACAAGGACATTCACTGCAAGGATTTAGAGGAGCAGCTCTCACTGATTCTTCATTTGCTGTTTATTATATTCATGTGCTTACTACATGATTAGTTTGCTTTATAGAATGTATTTTTAATGCTGGAATTGCAATTTACAGCGGTTGTTTTAATACATGTATTTATTCACGAATAGTCTCTGTTATCCATAACATTTAATAACCTTTGAAAACAAGCTTAGGCTTTATGCTTAGCCCAATCCGCCAACCTAATTATTTCAGTAAAAGTACATTGTCTCTTGCAATTATGATATAATTACACAGTATAAAATATGTTTTTCTTAGAAAACATCCTGGTTTGGATTTACAAAAAAAAAAAGTTTAATTTCTGAACCTGGAAGGTGGTTGTATTAATGATACATTTTTAGCTCCTCTGCTATGAATATATTTCTGTTCATTATCTTTTAGTTGGCATTTTATTCCATGCTCGTATTTCCTTGATTCAGCTTGCTCTGTCAGTCATTGTTCCTATTCATTGCAGCTTTCAAAGCTTTTCACTGCAGCATGTTAAAGAACCTAGACAAGAATGTATGGTAAAGTGCAATCTAAAGTAGCACTATACTTGCTAAATCATCCATTATCTCTAAATTCAGAACCTCTAGTAAAAAGGTTGTTACTAACATTTTCCTCCCAATTGTTAAATTGTGTGTCAAAAATGTTTCCGTTGAGTGATTAGTACTTCTTGATTTTTACATGTTGTAACTTGACACAGAGGGTCAGCTCTCTATTATAATGGTCAATGGTAGACAGCCTTATTAATTTGATTTAATTTAACACTTCTGACACATCCATTGACAAGTTAGTTACATCATTCATTGCCATAAAAAAAAACTTCACAATGATTGCCTCAGAAATTTTATCAGATGGGGACAAAAATTCTAGGTCTAGATTCCGTATGCCTGAAACGCCATATTTATAGGATGTTTTTCTATCTACCTATGTCTCATATGATGGATACCATTATTTAATGCTGAAAAAAAGTTAATGACCTACCTATGTGTGGGCAGTCATAGTAGTATGGACTCTAGAGCAGTTAAGAGGCTCGTAGAAATGATACATGTTCCCTCTTGTCCTACCCTGTAGACACATATGCCTAAGAAAGGGCCACAATCACCCACAAGGAAAGTACAACCCAACTTGCACATAGTACTCAACTTCAGGGTCATTGTTACCAAGGACAATGAGGGCAGTAGTCAAAAGTGTAAAGCGCTAGGTGTTGTAGTGTATTCTTAATGAGTTTCCAGATTTGGAACCTGATGAAGGGGCTTGGTTTCTCCTTCACTTAAAGAGTTATGAAGCAAACTAGTACTTCTAAGGTATTGTTCCTCCCACACAGCAATCAGCAGTCTTTATCAAACACAAATCTACACACACCAAACAAGCCAAAAGATTTGCTTTTCCCACATAAATCTCACATTTTTACAGCGCTACCACCACTGCAAAGAGTTCTGAGTAGGCATATGCAAATCAGATAAACAATGATCACCTTTTGTCCTTAAAGGACAGCCTTTAAACATCGCTCAGGACAGAGGTTCTGAAGTCATAGGGGTGCAGAAACTCACAGACAGCTGTTTCGTCCTTGAAGGACAACTGTAGTTATTTTTTGTGCATTACATAAAATAAAAGTTATTACGCTAAATTGTCTAGTATGTTTTATTTTAATGATGAAATAGATCTTCGTACCTTATTTCCCTCCCCAGAAGCATTAGCTGTGTGGGGAGAGTATTCATTTTATCCACCTCTTTGGTCGCAACTGAAGGGAGAGGCATCATGGCAGCTTACTGCTGCTGCAAGCAAGCAAAAAACAGTGATGCCCCTCCCGAGAAGGTTACACCCTTTGGAGATGGCTATTTGAGCTTTTGTCCATTCTTGGTGGGGCTCCCAATTCTTTGTGCCTCTGTGAGTAATAAGGGAATGCCCAGATGTGGGTCCCTGCTTGCTGCAACTAGAGGGTAATCAGCTGTACCACACTGATGAGGCTAATAAAGGTCAAAACATATATCTGTGGTTGTGGTGTCACTCGTGCAAATTAATGATCTATTGGTATATTTACCACTGTATACTGAAATGAGTGCGGCTGCCGAAATGTCGGCTCAAAAATTGGCCATTTTAGTGCTGAGTCGCGATCACTCCTGTGGTATTTGAGTAGCCCAAATTTAAGAGAGATCTGATTGGGTCTGAAACTCAGAGCTCAGATTTTCTCATAGTTACCTGAGCATACCCTTAAATATTATGTTCATAAATGTAGCAAAATGATTTGCTTGTATTACCTGTAATAAATAAAAAATAAAAAAAATCCAGATATATGGTCAGTCTACATAGTAAATTATAATGATTACACAGTCAATATTGGTTACACAATAAGACTTCTAGAGTGTATTTTCTTGTTTCTATGTGTGCATATTAATAACAGGGTCTGACATACACTTAAAAAAACTGTGGTAGACAAATACTATTATTAAATATAATTGTACCTAGGAGCTTGTCAGCATCAGGAGTAATTTCCATGTGGTATCAGTGTTTCTGAAATAAAGACATAGGTGTACACTTCGCAAGCATTATACATCCAAATAAAACCCATTACATAAAATGATCCATCTTACAATACCAGAACTTTCTAAATCTAAATCAAAGAAATGAGTTTTAAAATTAGCCTTTTTAAAAAAAAAAAAAAACAACAACAAGAGAGAAACATGCTAATGTCACCGCCCTTCTTGCAAATTAAATGGATAGTTTTGGAAAAGGGGTTCTAAATAAAAATACAGGTTTCCAATAGATATAATAATTAAAAGAATAGTCAGTATATAAGTAAAATAATTATATGTTTTCAATGTGTTATTAAGTTCAGTGGTATATGTGGTACATTATAGCACATCTAAAACTGATGGACAGTAAACATACAATGAAAAACAATTGAAAAACAATTAGTGAGTACATTTATTGTGGGCAAACTAACGGCAGCCAGAGTTAGACACATCCAGAACCTTTTCATGATTTGTATCAATGTAGACACGAACCTAGTAAAACATTACTTTTCACTTGTGGCTAATAAAGTACCTTTGATAGTACACGCCAGTTTATCCTCGGACCGACCGCTGCCATGCTTCCGTAAACTGAAGTAAGATATCGAGACTGTCCCGTTTAACCCCTTCCCGCTTGTAGGATGTTCTATGCCATCCTACTTTTTAGTGCCTAGAGGCTAGTAGGACAGCATAGAATGTCCTGCATTAAACAGCTCATCGCGGCCCCCCACTTCACGAGGGGCAGCCAGGAACACACAGATTCCAGATGGTGCTTTGGTCATTAAGGACTAAAGCATCATACGGCGAGAAGGGGTTAAAGCCTTTGAGTGAATAGTACATCATTTGTGTACTCTATAAAGAAAATGGGGAAAAGCAGAATAAAAATATATTTGCAAAAGTAATACCAAATAAAATAAATGCAAATAAATGAGTAACTCACTTTAGTTCAGTAACCAAAACATAATCACATAATATCAATACATTTGTAGCCTTCTTATACCAATTTAAAAGAGGGAAGATTGAAGCTTTTGAAACCTAATGAAGAATTGCTCAGTATTTTGTGACACTGGCAGATTATCTTAATTAGCATATAACAAACCTTTCCTTTTATTCAGATCTTGATTGGCTGCTTTGTAGCAACATATAATAACATCCAGACAGATGTAATTGCTTTGATAACTGTTGCTTAGATCTCATTGTGAAAGGCATTTATTCACCTACGACAGAAAATCTATGCCAAGATATTTCTTAATGATTCTCTCAACACTTGCAAGGCAACTGATTTTGTCCATAAAGTCATCAATGTGGTTCATTCATGTGCAAAAATGGTTGAATCACAGTACAACCTGTCACTAAACAACATTCTTCTTCATATTAAACTAATTCAGATGAATCACTCATCCACACTCAGCTACCCTGGTCTGTGCAGCATTGACTGAACCTAAGACAAATGGTTGATAATATTAGCCATATGAATCTCCAGTTTTTGAAATTGGCTGCATTCACCTCCATTAAGTGATTTGTTTTGTATCCATATTCACTTGGTCTGATCATTTTCAGTCTCCCAATAACATGAGGGAACAAATCTGAACCAAAGGAACCAAATAGTAATAAGGGGTTAGGGCATGTAGCCCTGCCCCCCCCCCCCCCCCCCCCAAACATGATCATAACAGAACGGTTTCCAGTCCCCATGCTGTATGAATTTGCCACCAGAGCTTCTTGCCCAGGCCCCCCATATAATAAAACTGCCCCCTTCGATATGAAGGCTAGCAAAATGCTAACTGACCAAACTAAAATAATTTGGCCCCATGGGATCTGGGGAGCTGCCAAAGTCCCCCAGACCCAAGGTAACATAGTAATTTAGGTTGAAAAAAGACACAAGTCCATCAAGTTCAACCCTTCTACCTTTCATTCCCGTTTTTGAACCAAAAGAAGGCAAAAAAAACCCTAAGGAAGCTATTTTGAATTTTGCCTCCTAGGGGAAAATTCCTTCTTGACTCCAAAGGGCAATCAGATTTCTCCTTGGATTGATAAGCTCTATTACTAATTCTTATTCTATTATTAATAGCCCTGTATGTTCTGCTTTAAATAAAATAAATAAATTCCCTACTTACTTACCCCCCCCCCCAACCTCTACTTTGCCCCAGGTAGGGGGGATGATTCACCTGTAAAATAAACACCCTTTGGTTTCCATCCCTAAAGGATGCCCTGTGAATAAAATATTACCTGTTCCTGAAGTCCAGAGATATCTTTCTCTGAGCCCAAGATTGCAGATTCTTGCTGGACTTCCAGAACAACTATATTTACCTGGGCAATATAGAGGTGGTGAGGTAGGGAATTAATTTATAGGGGGCTGCAAGCATTTGCTAAGCCAATTTCTCATAGGAGGGGGCTCAGTGCTACCTGTCCTGCCCACCCATATGCATAACGGTAGCTGGGAGCCATTTTGTCAGCAGCATTGCTTTTGATAGGGAGGGGTCATCGCTACTAGCCCTGGCAACTTCCAAATTTCAATTGGGGTAAGTGTATTTTATTTGGGGGGACAACAGCAGTCTGCTGGTTCAAAGGGTGGTCCTTTTTATTTTTAAATTACCTTTTCAACATTTTAATTTCAATTCTCCAGAACAGATCTGCCCAAAATGTGACCATCTTAGCCAAACTTGAACCGTATTTGGGGGCATATGGGTAGCCAAAAATCAATAATTTTCATGTTGAATATATCCCGATCTGAAGGCCTCCGATGCTTCTGAGTGGACCAAGCTGCCGATTCAGGCCTGAATTGATGGGTACAGAGTTGCTGCATTTTGGGGGGTTTGTGTGATTTGGCTATTATGTTTAATCTGGATCCAGTTTGGAATGGACCTGTGCATATTAAGTAGATCCAATATATTATTCTACCATTTCCAAAAAAGTAACATGGAGTACTAAAACTATTAAATCCAAGAATGATTATAGAAAGAATGTTTTTTAGCAGGTTATGATCAGAGTTATAGCTTTTTCTTTTTTTTTTTTACTAAAAATGCATTAATATGTCAAACTTTCTTATACATTTTAGAAGTTAATTCAGGAATAGATTTATTTCTTCTAAAGAAGCAAAATAAAAATTTACAGCCAAGTAGAGCAAAGGAAGATGACAGATTTGTTATATTTTACACAGAATAGAAGATCAGGGAAAATTAAAAGCAAACAAATCTAAAAAAAAATATATGCCCAAGATCCCCATCAATAAGGAGAGACTTTGTGTAAGACAACAATGGCATATGTTGGAATCTCATATTTCCATCATGTCTGCAAAGAATGGATCAACAATTGTGTAGAATGTGATGACAGAAAATGAAGGGGAAAAAAAACTATTTTCGTCTTGGTTTCTATGGAAACTAGCTGCATAAGGTTTGAAGATTCCAGACATGTTTTGAAATAATTTGTTGTTTGCTAAAGCAAAAATATTAGATAAACGTAGGCAACTGATATCTATTTAGGGTTATAGAACAATATTTTATATGTCTCATTTCTTAATAGAATTTTATACAAAAATGTGTGATCTTGCAAATTAAAATAAACTTAGAAATACACAACCTAATGCAGTTGTTCATTTCTGGTACAATATTAGATATGTATTACATAAAAATAGGTTTCTAATGCAGGGAGATCGAAATTGTGCCTCCTACAGTATAGTGATACATATTTAGGGTAGGGTGTTCTATATAAAGTGTTTCTGACATTAAGGTCCTCTTTCTCCTGGACAAGTCACCAAAGGGGCACAGGGGATCAAAAAGATCTCCCCTTACCAGCCCTCTTTAAAGAGGAGGGTAGCAGCCGATGTCTGTGCACTGCCCAAGTGCACAGATATCCTCTTAGGCTGCTGCGTGCTCCCCTAATGTCAGAGTATCAAGGATCAGAGGCAAGGGAAGCTCAGAGCAAATGCCAGGCACTGGGGGCAGGTCCTGTGAGAGCAACCTGAATGCTGGGGGTAAGTCGTTGGTGCACTGTGGTTTCTGAGCACAAGTCATTGGTGCAATGTGGGTGCTGTGGCAAGTCATTAGTGCAATGTGGATGCTGGGGGTAAATCCTTGGTGTAATCTGGGTAATGGAGGGACTGTCCTTTGAGACAGTCCTTTGAGTCCTGTGAGTAGAATGGGTGTTGGGACAAGTCCTATGTGTGCAATCGTGGTGCCCTGGGAAGATCAATGGATGCAATGTGGGTTCTACAAGGCAATCTGGGTAAATAGGCAATTAAGACCTGTAAGTAGAATGGTTATGGGGCAAGTTATATGGGTGCAATGACAAGGGATGTGCAGGCAATAATGAAAGTAGGGCAGGAGAAATGAAGTGAAGGGGCAGGGGAAAGGAATAAAAACAAAAAATGTATTTTACATTTTTTTTAATTATAATTATAGGATACATTTATTTTACTACTGCCTGTGACTTGCGGAGAGGGCGAGGGCATCACATGGAGCTTCTGGAGGTGTGACCTCTTTTCTATTCACCAGTATATGGTAACGTTAATCAAGGGCATGACATTATGAAACTGCCAAGTGTCATTTTCTATCCTAGAAGCTAACCTGACTACACTGATTATCTACTGAAGTGATATCAGCAAAACACTAGAATGGCCCTTAAACTCAAGTTGGTGGAGTATGTAAAAGCTCAAAGCTGTAGTTGCTTTTGAACACAGCATATGAGGTCACGTGTTTTTAAAGATGCTATTCCTTTAATTAAACTCAAATCTCTTAACATTCTGTTACTCAGTGTATTGGTAATTATTAGACATAGAACTACCAACCATGAAAATAATACAAATCCAATACCCTGGCACATTACTTGAGATGTCCAGTGAACCGAGCCCTACAAATAATCATCTGGACTGAAGATGAAGACTGAATTATTGTGTATTAATCAAGGGGTCCAGATTCATAGAAATTAGTCTGTCGTTTCACACAGTTTGGTCATTTGCTGTATCATTCTAATTTTAATGGATAACATTTTTTTTATACTTTGCAGTTAACATGACATGCTGCCACCCTGTAAATATGTAACTGTAATTTCTTGCTTGCATTCTTTATGTTTAGTTGGGGATCTCTGTCTTGTCATTGTTTGCCAAGAAATAAAGGAAATAATAAAGTGATAGAAGTAGGACACTTCAGGACCCATCTTCAATTATTTGTAGTGGACTACCTTAGAAGCAATCTCCATTGACCCTCTATAGTAACAAGTGTTGATTAAGTGTTAGTACTTCCCACAGGTTATCTTACTTGGGTAGTCTTACTAACTCTAGTTGTTTTACTATCAAAGTCTTTGAGGGGCTACACTTTGCTTCAGAAGGATGAATGTGCTTTTTAAAATTATATATTGGTTTTAATAAAAATGTAATATATCCTTTCAATCTGAGTCATCACTTATTGTATTTAAGGAAGAGAATACTGACACTATGTGAGTGATCACCATTCAGTGTGGGTATTATATATGTGCCAGGGCTGGCGCTATAAATAAATGTTTGAAGAATAAGATTGATGTTCACCTTCATTCTGATTGGCTTTGATACCAGCAGAAGCGAGCTTTCAATCACTCTTCTCCCTTCACAACTGACTTGTGTATCTGTAGGTTTATGCTCAGGAGCCAGAAATCACATCAAAGTGAGGACACTAAGTAAATGCCAAAAAGCTGTCTCTATAAAGGATTCAAATACTTTTACCTGGACTTTCCTTGAAAGTCAGTGTTTAACTCTTTTCACACCCAATGTACTGTCAATCCATGAATGTACTCAGAGGGTTAAACACAGCTTTCTGAAGCAGAGTCCAGGTAGAAGCGTCAAGCTATAAATCCTGCTTTAAGACAGCTATTTGGCATTTACTGCATCTCCTCACTGTGATTTGGATTTTGGCTACTGCAAAATGTAACTGCAGATACACAAGTCAGCAATGTGAACCTGTCTAAAGAATCCATTATAATTGGATTCAGACTAAAGATGATGTACTATTACGGTGCTTATCTGCATGTCTTTACCCTGGCACTGGAAAATTACTGTTGTCTGCTAGTACCAGCTCTAGACTTGCTTGCAATGTGTGTATATATTTAATTGAAGCATTATGATCTTGCTGCACAGTGAGGAGTGGATGTGTTCAGTTCCCTCCTTTAAGTAAAAACCTTTTGTTTGCTGAGTTTAAAGTGTCACTAGACTTTAAAAATAACTTTTGTTTCTTTAATAGTTATTTTCCCATTGACTTACAGATCAGCAATCATCACAGCTGCAGACACATGTGGAAGTTGCCGGCACGCTAGCCCCAAAGAAAAAGGTGTGCACTTACAACAGCAAGTAGCTTTATCTCTCTGTCACTGCAGTGAGAGTCTACTGTTTTTAGATTAAAACAATAGTGGAAGTTAGTTAGTATCTACTATGTTTATTATGCCTAAAACCATGGGTCAATTAATGCAGGAACAGTGAGTGACAATCAATGACGGGTTCAACCTGTATGATTTATTTGAGGCATATAGGCTCTTTATTCAAGAGAAACTGCATGTATCTTTAAAAGTAATGCCATTGCACCGCCACACAAGGCTCAGATGTAAAAACCTCACTTTAAGATCCATTCTTGCTTCTAGAACGCAACCTTCTAGAGAAGGTAACTTGGACTGTCAAGTACAAAGATCTCTAAAGACATGCAAGTATCTGACAACAGTCAATAACGTACAATTGTGCGCACACGCATGTCAATACTGAGCTAAAAAAATGTTTTTATTTAAGAGTGGGTGAGAAAGAAAGAGGGAAATTTTATACACCTCAGCCTTTTCTTTCTAAAGAGACACACATTTTTAAGGAGAACTAATAAATAATTTATAGTGATTTTATTTATGTTTTTGTTTTTATCCTCCTTTACTTCCCAAAGATGTGTGAAAACATTGCACCACGTTGTTCAAGATCGATATGTTTATAAATCTTGTACATCTGTGAGTTCTTTCTGAGACACACATCTATTCCCTATATTATACATCATTACTTTAGTGATTGTCTTTGTTTTATATGTTTTGTGGTCACCGTTCTTTTTATGAAAGGATACAAACCAGAAACGAGGCAAAGTCTGTGAGATAGGTCATGTCTTATGAGGGAGCCACTGACTGACCTCTGAGACAGTAATCTGTTTTTAAGCAGCGGTTTCTTTGAATCCTGAGGGTGACTGAGAACCACTATTCTGAAAACTGTCTGCTTTATAATTCAAATAGAATACAAACAAAGGCATAATTTGTCTCATTTAATTTCTCAAACATCTATAATAATTATTATCATTATTTGAAATTGTTAAAAGCAGAAAAGAGGCCCAATTAAGCATCCTATATTTCATATCTAAGGCAAATTTGAAATAAAATGACTTAATATTCATACATGAATGTACTGGAAACAGGATTGCAAAGTTCCAGAGAGGTTCTTTTTTTTTTACATGAATTAATGTGATGAAAAGCAAAAATTCTTTGCTCAAACAGAAAAAAAAGCTTCAGGCAGAAGCTGAATGGTAAATATTTCATTATAATAATTTCCTTAATAGATAAAAGTGTGCAAAATGAGTTCATGGGTTCTCCAGGTTTTCCCACACACATTATTTCTATTCAATCAGCTAACCAAGCAGATTAAACATACATAATAGTAGTATTAAACCAGCCACTACTCACATATGCAGTTCTATCATACTACTTTTGTGAAACAAGAATACGTTTTCCTCAGTTTTTAATTGGGGAAAGTAAGTACAAAACAATGACTGATAGTTTTGCCTAAAAAAAAGCAAACAATGTTGACACCATTTTGTGTTAAATCATATTTATCATATGATTATGGTCCTTGATTTGCAGGTCATAAAGTTAGCCAGTAAAGCGTATGGTTTTAAATCTACATGTTTTCTCTGTTTCATTTGCTAACTTGGTACCATCCTTTTTCTTATAACTGGATTTCAGTATAGTTTTTAAAACTGGAGGCACAGAATGATGGATTTGATCAGTTTTAGTATACAGAGAACTGAGGTGAAACGTTAGCTATACACTGAGAAAATACAAAATGAAACCCTGATTATAGTACTAGCCCACAATGTAACCAAATACAAAGTGGAAAAACACACATCAATCCCTTGTGAAATATGTAGTGCAGTCTGTGTGGAGCTACAAGCGGAGAGAAAACTGTTCCTGTGAGACGCACAACATACATATAGAAGGTAAATACAATAAAATGGAACAGCGAGGACTTTAGTAAGGCAGTTCCTCTGTCTAAAAAGAAATTAGACATTCTAATTGAGCCAAGGTTTTATTACAGAGCTATCCTAACAGATGAGACAGCCGTGGGGATTGTTATCAGTTATCAGATTACAGGTATCTATAGTGTGGAATTTAAATATATCTAAACTGTTTTCAGTCTGATGCTAAGTGGCTTTGAGATTGACATGTGCAGTATCATTTAAGCAAAACATACAATTTAAAGGCACTTGTCTCATGTTACATAGTATGTGTCTTACCCCATATGCCAAGTTATGTAAGCCCATAGAGATAGTAATAGCTCTTTGGTAACTAGATAGGGCTTAAGAGTGTTATAGGTGAACATCACACACACACACACACACACACATGCACACACACATTTTTCTTGCATATAGGTAGCTGATGACGATGATGTTAGAAAATAAGAAAGAAAAAGTACATGCAAGTATCAAACATGTTGATGGCTCATATAGTAGAAAATGACATGTAAAAGCTGTGGATTGACCATGGGCAATGAGGAGATGGTAATGCTTTAGCAGAACAGTGTATGTAACTGGCACTGGAGTGTATGACATTATACAAAACCTCTTCCACTTAAGATGGGAAAGATTACAACAACCCAGAGATATTACGTTCATTCAGTACTAATACTGATAATTTTGGAAATAGTGAGAGTAGCACCAAGAGTAGTATTCCTTTACTGTATTGTCATCCTTTTTCAACCGTATGCCATGCCTTGACATGCTTTCTGAAGGCCAAGGCACAGTGATGTATAATATTGAGGCAAAGGTCCAAATTTATCAAGGCAAAACAGGTGCTATTTTTTTTTAATAAAAGTGCTAAATTTGGACCAAACTGCCATTATTTTCCACTGGTTTCCATGGTTACTGCTACTATTTTAGAACTTGTTCCTGAAATGCCACCAATTTGGTCTTGCTAAATATGGCCCAATGTTGTCAATGTGAAGCAATCACCATGGAAACAAAATGTTTCTAATGACCATCCTGGAATGGAATCCAATATGCATCTTCAGTCTTATGACAGTAACAAACTTAAATTACTCTTTTCAAAGTAAGTTATGCACAAAACACTACAATTAATCTAACCTTTAATACCACCATTAACACATGCCATGGGAAGTGTCTTGCCACACAACATTGCAAATAGGTGATCATTTCACTTCAACTGTGACTTGTTTTCGTGTCTACTGATTCATTTCTTTTTTATGCTGCTAAACAAGCGAATGACTAAAATAATATATGCATTCGGATTATGCCCTCTTAAACATGCGCCTTGTCTGAATCCTTTCTTGTCAATCAATCCAATAACAATTGAGAGGACGGATAACACCAGCAGAATTCATTAAAAGAAGCAATGCAATGTCTGGAAGTACACATTCATCCCCGTTGTCTGTCTCTCATCTCATCTGAATGTAAATGATGACAGTGGCAATTAAGAATATAGAGGGTTAGTATGAACCAGGGAAAATACACAGGGCATAATATTGCTTAGAATGAAAATGCAATCAAAAGCCCTAAGAGTAAAATTTTATTTCAAAGCTGGAAAAGCTGTCAAAGACAAATGTAATTTAAAGGGAAATTTTCATTTACAGTTCCAACACAATATGGCTTGTTATAATGTGTACACACCTTTGTTTTTATAGTCCTTGTTATTCATATAGGTGTTCCTGGCAATGTGGAGCTGAAACTGCAGTATAAACGACAATTGCAAAGTAGCGTCCATTTTAATCAGGCTTACCCTCCAATTAGTAATAGCAATGAGGCCCACCATGGAGTTAGGGGCTGCTGCATATAGGCTTCCACTGTGTAGATAAAAGTATAGCAAAACATTGAGTACAATATAAGCGCACGCATTTAATTTTTTTCTTTATAATAATACTGCCCATGTTATTGACCCCATTGAATGTACATTGATCTCAAGCCAATTTTTTTGCTGGTCTACCAGAAAAACACCGGCTGGGTGTCAACTCTCGTCACGAGTGATACAAAAAATCATGTAAGCAATAAGCAATACACATGTATCAGATACTTTTTATAAATTCATTGTTACAAAACCTGATTATATGATTTCTTAATGCCTAAGCAAGATTAGAGATGTCACATGTAATGATAAATGGAGCTCTTGATCCAAACTTTCAATAGTTAACACTACTTCTCACTATAGTTTATTTAAAATTACTATGTGAATCCGAATCATTGCTTTATTCTACGCCTAAATCCTATTTTAAATATAATCACAAACTGTAATCCCACTGATAGTTCCAAAAGTACACTATGCTCTCTGACTTGTGAGTATCACAAATTGAACTCATCACAGTTGAACTGAAAAACTCTGCTTCATTTATAATAGTTCAGGTCCCTGAAGCATCTGCTATCTGATTGCTCTTGAATTTAAATTTTCCTTCTTCACTACAATGATAAAGATTAAAAGATTATCATCAGCCATTAAAGATCATCTTGACTTGTACTCTGTATCCCATCAACAAACGGGGGCATGGACATTTGTACTGATGTTTTAAAGGACAACTAAATATTTTTCAACCTTGCTTTTTTTAGCGGAAGCATGGGTTTCCCTTACCCATAGTAAACCCAACATGTATCTTCGCAGATACATGCAGGTCTACTCTCAGCTGGAAGGGAGCCATACAGATGGGGACTTGTATGGATGGTCAGATCTGGATCTGTCAAGTCTGATGGTCTCTCTCTGAAGTGATCAACAGGGGAAACCTAGTTAGGTTCAAAGGGGATCAACAGAGGGGACTATAAATTTGTCCCCTCTGTCAATCCCCTTTGCAGACCAGGCCAGGCAGGCTGCTTTCCAGGCATGTACTATTAAAAGTACATGTCAGTTTATCATTATTCTAGGTTTACTCAATTTTTCTAAGATAGAAGCACAAGTGGAACAACATTTATTGTGTCTGTTAAAACACCCGAGCTAGGTTTAGTTTATCTAAAGCCATCAATCTCCATTTTAATGCCATACAAATAAGATGCCAAGTTTAGTTTCTCTAGTTAGCCTTACAGAGACTGGCCACTCATGCCAGGAACGGAAATATAATATAAAGAAGAGCAACGGAGTGAAATACAAATCTGTAATATAGACAGGACTCCAGTATCAGGTAGGCCATGGCTGTGTTTGTGGTTTGTAACTAAGCAGCATCATTGTAGCATTTATAACTGCTTTATAATTAACTGTTTGGGCTATTCTGTTAATAATCTGATTATTATTGCCATAACATATGCGTTAGGTACATATGAGCACCTTTAATAAACTATATCCCAGGAGCTATGGAAACTCAAGTTCTGTCATTGTGTGATACACACTGGTTAAATAGTTTTCCAAACATTTCGGTATGCACATTAGCTTTGGTTTCGCTTTGCAACCAAATGTACCATTCCTATACCTGTCTCCAACATACACTCTTAGAGCAGCAACAACGTGTCCTCAAAAGCATTATTTGACCACTACCAGATTCTACTGAACCAGCACACTCTTGGTTATTCAAGGAACCGGGCAACACAACAGAGTTCACCTCAAACTCCTAGATACACAGGGAGAAAAAGTTTTCACTGTGTTGCTGGCAGAACAAGCTGTCTTAGAAAATCCAATTTTGAGGCAATCACACTGAAGCAGACTAATCTATTTGGATAAGCCAATGTAGAGCTGAGCCTCTCCTCAACAACTTTTTCTTGATTACTTGTTACTTGGAAACCTAGGAAGGTCATGTAACTAACCCCTTCCATTTTGAAAGTTGGCTCCCTAGAACTGTTACTTGGGAATTCAATAAGAACAACATATTAGTATTTCTCAATGCAAAAGGTCTTTTATTATTTGCTCAGAATGCATATGGCACAATGCCCACTGAACAGCATTGTGTAATCCAGCTATATTTCACTATATAGCTCTAGCTATACAGACGTGTACAGATTGCAAACGCTATTTCTAATAATGAGGAATGTGATTATTGTGGTTTGTGTTACAATTTACGACTTTGCACTGTGCAAGTCAGCATTATTGCAGGTAAATATTAATGATTACGTACTTGAGTAAAGAGATAAAAAAAAAGCAGTATGGGACCTCCATGATCTTGCTTATACTAGTGTTATTTCTTATGAAGTCAGCTAAAAACAGTATGAAGCTGTTCACTCTATACTATTACATTGAATGACATTCCAACCCCTTGCAAATGTAACTAGGATTATTATTTCTCTTTAACACTTCAATAGAAAATGCATTATGTATACATAAGGTAAACATATTTAAAAAATAGATCTGTATTTGTTGATAATGCAGTTGCTGTAACAATACTATACTAGTACCCAAAAGTATCTAGAATATTGAAAGGTCTACTCAATAAAGAAGGAACTGAGATGTGAATTTCAGCTACATTGAAGATGTTTTTCAACTCGGCTACTTTGGCCTGAAGTTTGCAGTTCCCATCTCAATTCCATGCAATTTTCTCTTTTTTGAATAGACTCTCTTTTAAGCAGAAAAAAGCCAATGCTTCTTTAATCCAAGTATTTTGTGTGCCTACCTTTATGGGCACCCGGGGCGGCACTTCCTACTTACTGCCTTCCTTCATCTGTAGCCACCCCCTCATTGGAATGCCCTGCTTGGGCGTGTCATAGTGTGGTGAGTGTACCCAGCTATTACCAAGAGCAGTCAATGAAATCTTATGTTTTAAAATAACCTGCCTGTTGGAAGGACTGCACAGAGGACTTCATTGTTTCATTTGCTGCACAATGGTCCAAAATTTAAAAAAAAAAAAAAATACCAAATCATTACAGGAAAAAGTCAAAAGAATGTAGTATAGTACAGAAGGAATCTTGCTTACTTATTAGAACCTGCAAATTGTAAATCTGCTCTGTTTCTAACCCTGGAATTCTTATTTGCACGTGGTGTTTGCTGCACGACATAGATGTGACAAATGGATTATAGAGACTCATTTATATGCTAAAATAATACAACTTAAAATAGGCTAAAAACATTTAAAACTAGGCATAATTGCTTCACGTTACCTCAGAATGTCATACATAGATTACGTTCTCCATCCATCTTTTGTGATAGAGTTTATGAAATAGTAGAAATGACAAATAGGTAAGTAAAACTATTAAATAACCCTAGTAACATAAAATACTTTAAAGCACAACTGTCACAAAATAATTAAGTTATGTTTAATTGAAAGATCTTAACAACATATCGGCCCCCTAATTGAGCTATAGAAGCAGATTTATTTATATTCTTTCATTAAATCATTTATTTTTCAAATGTCTATATTTGATGCCAATGTTCAGTTAAACAGAACTTATTCTTTGCTGACAGTTGTCCTTTACATTAATACTATACACTGAGTAAATGAAAAGATTTGCACTGGTATTCAAAATTGAATAAAATACTCATCATCATTAGTGATCTGAATATTGTTAGAATAATAAAATTTGGACTAATCACTATCAAGGAGATTGTTAAACTGAGGAGCCAAACATTAGGATTTGCTTATTGCCACATATTAGGCATGTGTTTCTGTAGCAGATGATTCCCTGCATGGTTCATGTGACATTTACAAACATCCCAAAATCCTAGAGCAACTGTTTCCATCAAACACAATTGGGCATAAAAGCGAGTACTCTTCCAAAAGTTACATTTTTACAAATCGACCTGATAGCTGACAGCACAATTAGGCAGCGCAATTTCACTAATGAAGGGTTTAATCATACTCAGAGGACCGAAGTCACAATAATCCATGACTAATAGCCCACAAGTCCTCAATTTCCTGAGTATAATAGAGCAGCTTTGAGCCAGCTACATTTACCACTAGTAAATATGATGAAGCCAATCTCACAGTAAATGTGGTAGTCCATGTATCCACACTGAAGGGTTGCAGCTCACACACGATTCCTCATAAGGTCAGCCTACAAATGAGTTTCCTGGCATGTGGGCTGCCTTCCAAGGACCCAGCTGGCAATCATTAAAGATCAATGATCATAATGTGACAAGTTTGTAAAAAGGAAATATACGCAATGGCAAAGGTTTAAAGCCTAGGGAACATATGTCTTCATCATTACCAGCTTTCTTTCTGTCAGCAGAAAAATGGATTTTGCTATAAGTCTAAAATGTTGCTCACAGTGTCATAAATTTCATCAAAACATCATTTCATATGTGTAAACTAATAGGTGATTCGGATCAGTTTTCGATGTTAGAGAGCAGTACTCAAGGTTGATCGGTAATCCCTTACCGAGGTCAGTGAGAGCGATCTGTGCCTTATCCAAGATTTCTTGTGGCCCATTTCAGCCAACATATTACCGGAAGACCTTTAAAAAAATGGCTTGATGATGTAACTCTTTTTTACACTGTATGTAAAAACCATATCTATACTTATATACATATATTTTTTTTATCTATCTATTTTTATGTATGCATGTTTTTTTATATGATATGGAAATGAATAAAGAATACTTACAAAAAAAGGCTTGAGGCCAAAATTAAGTCTACTGAGGAAATAGCATGGTCAGAATTTTTTTTGTAAAGAAAAGATATTAATCCTACATTCTCCTATAAGTATGTGTTTATTTCTTTACATACAGAATTTACTGCATGTATTGTACTACAGTCCATCCATTCGTGGAGGCTTTTTATTTTTGTGTGAATTTACTAGTAGCAAATGCCAATGCTTAACTATTACCGTGAACTTTAAGATGGCTCATTATCTTGAATCCTTGTACAAGAACATTTCCTATATCTGATAAAAAGTGCTTGGCAACCATTGTATCCCTAGTGCAATAATTAGCAGCTTGATTGTTAAAAAAAAAAAAAAAAAAAAAGTATCAGGGAACACTTATATAATGAGTTCATTAAAGTTTGACTTCATTCCTGACAATCAAAGTCTGGAATATAAGTAACCTTTAACCTCTCTGCTCAAGAGTTGCAAATACTGAAATATCATTTTATATGTATGACAAAACTGGTATTAAGTAACATGTCTGCAGATTGCATGGTCTTGTAACAAGAGACCCTTTATGAGTTTATCATGTTGAACAACCAATTTAACACGAATGTTCTGAACTTCAGAATATTTTCATAGTCAGGGTTCATTCCTATAGCTGGTACCAGCACATACGTAAAAGTCCCATGAGGCAGTTTAATGGACACTAGAACCTTTATTTCCCTTAGTATTGTACAGTGCTGGAACCTTTATCCCTCACATAAAGCACCAGCTGTTGTCAATAACGAGATTTCCTTTCTAATTTTAGCCCTTGAGACGTTGATGGAAAACCTATATATTTAGGCCCCTCGTTTGAGGAATGGCTGCTTAGGTAAAGAGAGCCCTGTAGCAAACAAGAAACTAAAGATCAGTTAAGTGCTGTGCGTGTACATTACACATCCCTACATTGACATTCTGTTTACTAGAGAAAATATGTTACGGGTACAGGCATACAAATCGTGTGTAAGAAGCCTTGCAGTTACCATTATGTTGTCACTTACCAGAAGAAAACAACCTGTCTTTATTGCTAGAAGAAACTGCATAAAGAGAACAGCTACTGAATAATGAATACAGGGCTTTGTGGTTCGGTTAATTTGGTTTTCTGCCCAAATATCAAATAATCCATTTAATCAGTCAGAAAACGAAGAATGTTGGAATCACATGCCATCTAGCCTGCCAAGAACTCAATACAGTAATACAAGGAAAATCACTACCACAAACACATTGGCTTTCAGCACCATTATTTTAAAACAGGACTTGCTACTCTGCCATGTTTATCCTGCCAGAATATAAAAAGACAATCAAATCTTTATCTGGTTAAAGGACTAACATACTTTTTTCCATGCATAGTAGACTTCAATGATTGTAAGCTTGCAAGCAGGGCTCTTTACTTCTTATATCAGCCTGTGCCTATTCATCTAAGTTAGTATGTAGTTCTCCGATATGCTCTGTACCAAGAGGTACGCATATTGTTGGCACAATATAAATAAATGTTAATGTAATGTAATAATTGTAATGCCTTTATTAACATTTAAATATATGTATTTTAGATGTGTTTCATTTACTCACAAATACCAGGTTTGTAACTTTTACTTTCACTGTGTGTTTGGGAGTAAAAAAAGAAAACATGTCCCAAATGATAACTATATTTGTCATGTGTACATACATCTGGACTCAGTTTGGCTACCCATGCTATAGGAACTACTTTGATTTATTGACCACAAATAATCAACTCTAAAGAACAACATGTAAAAGTTATGGTGTATGCATGGAATCCAAAGTAGGTGGAGTCAAGTCAATATCTATGCATATGAACAGCAAAGCAGTAGAAAGAAAGAGGGGCCCCAGAGTAAATAAAATAGGCCTTATGGGGAGAGACATGAAGGGTTAATTAGGTAGTCTAAGGGTGAACTGTAACAATATTGAAGAGTTGTCCTAGAAGTTAAATATAATATGACCTCGAGTGAGGATGTAGCGTTTCAATTAATCATTAGAGAACCGCTAGCTGTATGCACTGCTTCTTTAGCTAATCACCAACAATGAAAGGTCCAACTCTCCCTCCCTTCATTTATTAAGTTAAATAATACCTTGCTAAATAAGGTAAGCTTCTCTGGGGATAACAAATTGGTAAAATATGGGTAGACATGGTATGTCTACCTGATAGTAAACTGTTTAGTTATGAGGATTTCAGACCTCATCGACTGGGTCTCCTGAGGTCTTAACGGGTGTCTTTCCCACAGTGCTGGCTAGGTTGTGGCTGGTGGATGATGGTAGGATTCAGTTCTCTAAATTGCTAGAATGTATTGTAAGTTAACAATTGATCAGGGACCTAAATCGTAATTGAATTATTTGATTACAATTCATTGTTATACAAGTTTAATATTGATCACTCAAAGTTGCTCAGCCTCCAGAACTCCTGCTAATGACAACCTTCCCAGTGCCACGATCCAATCCAAACGCAACAGCAAAACAGAGGCGCACAGAGACACTTATCAAGAACTTGCAATCAAATATACCCTCTTTATTTCATTATGCTGTCCATGGCAGGCAGACGGCAGTATGGACAGGAAAGAAAGTCTTAGACATTTCACATAGGAGAGTTGCTTATTGGCTTCTCAGTAGGAATTTATAAAATATGATTGAGAGGAATGACTGCTTAGAACTCCCTCCATGTTATTACCTATGCCCTATTAAACAAAAAAAAAAACCAGTCCCTTACTTGTACCTGGAACCTGCATCTACAATGGTACCAATTAATTAAATGCTATCTAAATTTTTAGACAATGCTACAATATTTATTTTTGTGTGTGTCTTGACAAAATATTGATTTTTCATAAGCACTATTGCTTATAAAAATGCTAGCCTGGACTTAAAGTGACTCTGTCAACCTAAACATGGCTTATATTGTATATAATTAACAGGTGTAAACACATTGTGTCAATTAGATTGTATACAATAAGCAGATAATTAATCATAGAAACAAGCTTCTGAATTTAAGTGCTTAAACTACCTATATACATCTTAACTGGATATCATGTGTAGAAAGAACAGCTAGTAAGTAGTGCACGCCATAAAAGTGCCAACAATTGCTAAGTACTTATTTTTGAAATATAAAGCAAGTCAAAATCCAATAATATAATATACCTACTAACATGTCCTTGTGGCTACCAGTATGTGGGGCAAACAATTAGACCTAAGCACATACGAAATATTAAAATAAGTATATGCTGCATCGTGTGTTCGCACATTTTATGACGTTTCATACAAGTGATGCAACCTTATTATAAATTTCCAGCCATCACAAAAGTTTAAAAAACTTTGTAGAGCTGGGAACTTCCTAAGAAAAGTAGGTCAAACCGAGATGGAGTAGTTATTCAAGCTCAGGACCCTGACCTCCGAAGGACCCCCGTAGGACTCTTCTATTACAGATCCATGGACTAGGAAAGTATTTTCACATACAAATGTATATACACAGTGTAAAGCTGAGAGGATCTGAATATAGTCCATAAGGAAGTTTTTAGTATACATGGATAAATATGACATATTTTTGATAATGTAACTTATTAAAAACATTTATACTTCTTACCATATTGTATGTATTCTTCAAAAGACCAGATAATGAATGCTGCTGTCTGTACACTTTATTTTATAATTGAACTTTTTTTTAACATTATGTGGGCTGTTTATATAATTTGTATGTATTATTTATATCTGTTTGTGCAATATTTTGACAGATAGCGCAGGCTACACATAGTATTATTTCAAACTTGTAAAAGCAGCACCCTGCATACCCACTTGATATTTTTCTACTTGGTGATTTTTCGAGCTTTTGATTGGTTGAAACGAACCAGTAACAGTATTGTCATTTTTTTCTGGCAAAACTTGAAGTTTAAAGTCCAACATATCATGACAGGTGATTAGCACCTTTTAAGAAAGCCTGGAGGAGGTGACGAAATGTGCTGTGCCAGAGAGGTCTGAGCATGTCAAGACCCTGCTCCAGCACTTGGACAAGCCCTTATTGTTTTGTCAGACTTCTATACTCATGAGTTTATTTTGAGAATGTTTGTTTAGCACATATATCGCTTTCATGTAACTGTCTTACTGTAAGCGTTACTAATAAATATTTTTACACTATGATATGCATGCATCTTTTACATGATATCTTAGCCCGTGGATTGCCTTAGAGTGGCTGTCTGGGTTGGTCTCATCCTCCAGATATGCCTACACTACACAGAGCAGTGAGTCTTCTATAGTCTGTAAGTTTGCATTTGGCAAGTGTGTCTAGTGATCTACTGAAACCCTATAACAGTTTTACACTATTGCAGTTTCTTTTCTTTTTAACAAACTGTGCAAGTGAAGAGGTGATCCCTTTATCTTTGGATGACAGAAGGATCAAAACCTTGATGATTTATCACCTCTTGCTTTATATTGCAAACATAAGTGTTTTGTATTTTTTGGTACTTTTGTGGTGTGCACTAGTTATTATTAGTATATGAAGAAAATAAAAAAATGATGAAAAATGGTCATCAACAAATACATTGTGTACATAAATTGCATGCAAATGCATAAAATAATCTATGTTTTTAAATTGTAGTGTCTCCTCCTGATGACATCCCCTGTGGCTTGATATGCAAATTAACTTATTTTCTATGGGAAATGTGTAATTTGCAAATCAATCCACAGAGTGTTGTCATAAGCAGGGCACAGCACAGATACATATAAAGCATATACTTATGTTATTTTATGCATTTACATGCAGTTCTGCACAGTGTATAGATTTGTTTATTCTCTACATTCACAGTATGTCATGTTTACACAGTGTAAAGTCTACAGAGATTATTGCAAAAGGAATAATACTTTTCACGTATAAAATGTAATCTGTTGTTGTTGTTGCTATTTTGTATTGTATAATAGTAAGAAGAACATAGTAAAGGTCTTTGAAAGCCACTGGTGGTCATAAGTGTGCCTAAAAAGATGTCATCACTGACTTTTGTGTACTTGGAAGAATACAGTGTATTTGTAAATATACAGTAAGGCAATAATCTGATTTTGTATAATCATTAACAAGCTGAATAAAGGATTTCTTTATTCCATGATAAAATGTTCATATATATCTGCAAAGTCTCAAAGTAAAATAGAGCATTTGCCAGATAATTCTGAATAAGAAATCAATAACACTGTACTGCATTTAATTCAATATATTTTATGAAAAAATATTTTGTTTGCAACACCAGGTATAGGCATTAGTTTACATGGAGCTTTATTATCGACTAGGTGGTTAAATTAAATATTAAATGTGATTGCCCTAACATTGATGTAATATAAATAGTACTAAATAATTATTTCTTAAGCGTTATTGAACAAAAACATACATGCACAGTTATGTTACAAAAATGACTTATGCTAATTGAAATAATGTATATATATAGCATATTCTAGTATACTATTAAATCTATTTTGGTGGAATAAGTAGTCTTAATATATCACAGTACACAGTTCTTGCTCTATCTAAACGTTGATGGCATCGATAAAAATAACCTGGTATTTTCTCTTTATGGTATTTTTACATTAGAATTTCTAACACAGAGGCTAGATTTGTTTATTTACGTTGCTATGTGATAATGATGGAAGCCACAGGTGTATCTACCTCCCTGACATCCTAAATAATGTTCAGCATTCAATATATTTAGCTAATAGTAACAGAATATGCCTTATAGCACTGAATATTTTATTATCAAAACAATGAAGCACCACTAGATTATGTTTCATCAATACTACATTCTGTATGAATGATACACCATCAAGCCTGGGCATGGTGCACAATTATGACATAAGGGTATGAACATTTTGGCACAAGATAATGGATTCTAAAGAGCATTTGTGTTATGAACTAAGCAGCCATAACACAAAGTTGTCATAATACAGTCTTCTCTCAGGGTTAGGTTGGAGAGGTAGCATCCTCCAGGGAAGATGTTATTTATGAGGGAATCCATATAGTGTGGTTTTGGAGTAAGATGATTAGCAGTACTACATTTTGGTGGGCTGACTTATGATCTTGGCCTCTTATGTTTAGTTAGGCTCCAGTTCATCAAGTAGGGCCTAAGAGAACTTCGCTTCTCCCTCCCCACCGAGGAAGGGTTATTGTCATTATATTTATTGTTCATGTTGCGGAAACTCCCAATAAATGTCTCCACCATGAGGAAGGAAACAAGAAAGTTCATGTTATGAATTGTTTCGGATCTGTCACCATCTGCATTCCTGAGTTACCTCATGCTAAGCACTCTAAACTATGCCCTTAATCTCTGAAATCAGCCTGGGAGGCAAAAACCCATTACATACATATGAACTGTGTATTTGTAGATACATTGACCGGCTGTCTCTGCAAAACATCTTTGTGCTAAGGATTCACATCCAAGGAAAAATGATATAAGAACTAGTTAAGGGAAGGACTACCACAGACAAGGCTTTGACTTCACCTGAGATGAATCAGGATTACCTGTGCTTAGGCCAAACCACTAATTAATAGTCCTGTGCTAAAATAAAGCATACCATCCTCTATGTTTGAATAAAGATACTCCTTGCTTTAGACACCTTCTGACCTAGACATACAGTACAGACTGCTGAGGTCCTGCATAATGTGCATGTCACCCAGTCATGTCAAGAAGACCTTCATAAGACCAGGGAACCTGGGTAGCTGGAAATGAAGCAGTCAAATAGAGACCCAGGTACAAACTGCATACCACCTAACTACATGTCTGTAGAGAAATCATTTTAGAGGCTTGACATAATGTGTAAAAGTGTATTACAGTTGTTTTTCTATTATTTGTGATATATTATTACTAGACAGCCCAAAAGATTTCACAGTGTTTGGCACTGTGTTGCAGGTTTTATACAACAAAGAGAAAATACAATATAAAACACAAGCATTCATTCCCATTGGTTTATTGACTAATAATGTTCACCAATTACATGAGAAAATCCAGTCCTGAAACTGTGTGTGTAGGTCGTGATTCCAACACTGAATTTTATATGTGCAGAGAGAATATAGAGGTGTATTGGGCTTGCTGCAGTTGAGATCCATGCTTTCAGCCATTATTTGTTCATTTTTGTATGCAACCAACCAATTCCTAAATTTAGTGCTGAAATTGTGCTATCTTCTTTCCTCTGGCAAAGATGTGAGTTGCTTCCCACGTGTAGAATCTTCTGCCCCCCAAAGTACTGTATTGAGGTCAAAGGTTTTAACTATTTACATTGCTCCTATGTGTATTTTTTTTACATCATATAAACCTGTATATCCTCTTTCTTATTTTTATTTTATATATATATATATATATATATATATATATATATATATATATATATATTTATTTATTTATTTATTTATATTCTTTAAGGACCTTTTACTATGACCATAAAAGAAAGTTAATACCAAACCACACAATAGTCAAAAAGATGTATTATTATTATTATTTTAATCTCACTTACAGTCAAGATGTTCTCTTCTGTATACATTTGTAGTATGAACTTGAAATAGTAGAAAAACCATCAAACAAGGTGAGATGTTGCATTGGGATACTAAGCACCATTTATATATAAAAAGTGCTACTAGTTCTTTACACAACAGTGTTAAACCGAAAAGTCACTTCAGCTCAGAAAAAAACAGGTATGAACATGTGACATCATTACGTCGTTACTGTGCGGTTTGATCCATTAAGACGCTGATTTCCATCTGGCAGCCCTCTGGCTGTATGTGGCCCTCAAGGGTTTTCGTGTGGCTCCCATTATGACTGAAATGTCCATGGGCTATACGATATTACCTGGTTAAATGAATAATGTTGAGTTCTGCCAAGCTAAGACTCTGCATGATATGCAGCCTTCTTTCAATATGATAAATATTGTGGTATGTGTGTGTAATCAGTGTGTCAAACATATTTGTGCACATAAAAGTTCTGACATTTTATTAAAAAAAGCAAGTACCTTCAAAAAAAAGCCTAATCTCTTCAAATAACTGATGTGTTAGCTAAGCAAAGGATCAAAATTCACAGGATGCCTATCTTTTTCATCCAAGGTAGTAGAAAGCTAAGGTGGGCTATACCATGGTTAATGCAGCGTGAGCTGTCAATTTAATATTAATTAAACACAAGATTCTTTAGAAACTGCATTTCATTTCTTTTTCACGTTTCTGTTTTGTGTAGTGGGAACAAGTCAGATAAAGCCCTTCACGAGCCAAGGTTTCAATATCAGAACAGAAAAGGCACCTTTGTAAGATTGTGGTTACAAGGTACTCTAACAGTGTCACATTGTTGTCCGTAAGGGTTTCTGATTTCAGGGATTTTCTTCCATCTAGAACATTTTGGCTCATCTACTGTGTCTAATGTTGACGTAGGATCCAACAGTGTAGCATTTTATTTGTACTAGAAGTCACACGTAGAAGTGTAATGCTAAAAGCTTAACGTACTCAAACATTTGAAATGATGCCTCTCTGGAAGGGGCATTCACAGCACTTGCAGTACGTGACAAAAGGGCCTGTAAGAACAGCTCACAATGTAATAGACCAGAACTTCATTAGTAAGCCAGGCACTTAAATACAATTATTTGCGGAATAAGAAGATGGAAACATTGAATATAATAAAGGACCAAGGACCATCAGTTATCACTGGTGGATAGCAGCAATCTTTTAATGAATATACTAAGATTCCTTTGATGCCATTTAAAGTATTTTGCCATTACAAATGCTTTTTTACTTTTAATTGACATATTTTGTCTGTTCCAATGAATATTTTGCCATTTAAAAAAGCATCCGTTAAGGAATAGACGAAGAGATTTCAGTCTTTGAACACATGAGCTCAGGCATTTACATTGACCTAACCTGCGCACAAGCAGAGATGGGATTTGCTTTAAGATCCATTTGTTTTGATTAGCTATGATTGAGGATGACAGAGTTCAAATAATGCTCCTGTTTTATATTAGCAAACCCATTATTGGAGCATAAGCCTAATTCCCTTTGTGTTAAAAATCTTTGCGCAAAAGTCTTTACTTTCATAGTGTAAAGTATAGATGAAAATAGTTTGTATACTGTACTAGTTCATACTCTTGGTGTGAAATAATAAATACCCCCAAAAGAATTGTATAAACACAATGGTTAATAAACACTCATCCAAGTAGATTCCATTGTAGTACAGAACACAAGTGGGTCACAAGTCAGACCTTCAAGATTTAGGGTGAACTGTTCCTAACAAATCCTCATCCTGGACAACCAAAGTAGTATTTGTTTGTCTATACCTTTTTTTATGAGTAGGAAACACATCCCCCAGTACACCATTTCTTTGTTGTCATTTATATACTTATGTGGGATAATATTGACTACTTAGATCCTACTAATTTACTAGTTTAAGAAAAAATGATTGAAAATTCTCATGGGTGATAGTTTAGAAAAATCCAGATAAGAAAAGAAAACCAAGGCAGAATAATATAGTTATATTGTGTTTTTATTAGAGAAAATTCATACAGAGATTGTAAAAAAAAAAAAAAAAAATTCAGAATAAACATCAATAAACAGATAAGTAAAATATTTTCCAAAAAGTAAATAATAGCCTATCGAATGTATCAAGGATTTTTAGGTACAATAAAAAAAAAACTACTTCTCCTTAATGCCTCCATGCAATATAGGCTCCTTCACCTGCTTCCTTGAACACAACACATCATATGGAAGCACGGTACCTCTCCATTATACCTTTCCATTATAATAATCTATAATGGATATGAAAATATTTACAGTTCATCAAATGACTCTCAAGTTAACTGCTGCTAAAAGCATTTCTCCACCATAGAAGAGCAGTAAAGAACACTAAGCATACCAACATTCTAGAACCACTGATCAATCTAGTACCTTCTATTAACAACATCCTAGTCAAACAATGGCTGCATTTGTTTCAAAGTTATGCTAAAAAAAAAAACACCCTTCCTATAAAACAACTTTTAATGCTCAAACTATCACGTCATTAAAAAAGGTAATTTGAGCATAGGATGTTGACCCACAGAGGTTTGCTGAATTGTTTTCCAATAATGTCTATTAGCTCCGTGGCCACTGCATTTTCTATGCTCATGGCCCCCCATTTTAGTTGATGACTTTTCACAATGTATTTCATGGCTTCCATCCCTACATGAGACATTATTACTATCACATAGGAATAAAAAGCCATAAAACACCACAGTGAATTTATCTCGATCGGATGCAATACTTATTTTCTTCACATGATTTCACATCCATTTTAAACTAACCAATAATTTCATGCTACATTACAGAACATTTGAAACTATATTTCAGTGACAAGCTGCATACTGATACGGTTACATCAGAAATTAACAGTGCTGCAACTGCCAAAGACATCATTTTTCTGTTTTGTTCTTTTTCAGTAAATAGACACAAACAAACAACACAATAATAAACAACTCCATCCACTAAATGTGACAGGACACCAAAGACAAGCTAACTGACAAGACAACAACACTAACATGCATCTGGGAAATGCTGTGAGTCTTGGAGGGCACTATAGCAACTAGAGCTGCCAGGATTATCTGCCAGCATGGTTTTTATTCAACCCCAAACTGTTTAAATCACACGGCAATGCTAACCAAAAATAGCACACAGAACCGCACGATATGCCTAGCTCAAACTGTTCAAAAGGAAAACATAAGCCAGTTCCACAAGATTCTGCAATGGACAAACTACTCTCTCCATCCTCATTACAAGGCATGCATTCCCTGTTCATTAAAATCAAGCTGACATTTTGATGACAGAGTACACGTGAAACGAGCTACACCGCACCTGCAAGTATACTCGTGAAACTGAACTCATAAAACATGCTTGGTTTCCCCTTATGTTCTACATGGAACAAATAGAAACATTTCGCTGAACTCATTGAACAGAGAAATGGAAAAGCGGATGAACCCAAGGATAAAAAATAAATAACATGCATAGTTTTTACTAATTAAAAAGTGGTACATGGAGAGACTTGTATGCTATTAATGACAGATGCTTTATTATGCTCCCGATAAAGCATTGCATGCAAAAATTAAACAGGCCCTTTGTTCCCTTCATACTTACCTTATCTCCTGTACTTACCCGCTATTTCCATTTTACCCCCCACTGGGAAGTATGTGTGGTGTAAAGAAGAAAAGGAAATGATTAAGTAAAAGATTACATTGGATTTCTCCATGCCATGCTATAGTTATAAAAAGTTATCTTTGTTTATTGTTTTATTCTTAATTTTGAACTTAAAAAACTATGTAGATAGCTATGTCACCAGCCTTCCAGGTTGTGGGTCATATACCACACCATGACAATTGTTGATAAATAATGTATATTGCTTATACATGTTTGAATATGTAGATTAGTATATCGAATCGAAACAATAATATATGATATGTTTGGATCAACAAATTATATTCTGCTACATTATTTAAGTGATGTAACTAATATTATAATACTGAAAAATATACTTACTGCATAGCATAGCCTAAGGGCAATCTAGAACAGAAAAACAAAGGAACCTAAAAGCTCAGATAATTTGATAAAGACTGTTGACTACAATCTAAAGTGGAAGATGGATGGACTAACATAGAAATAGGTATACAGACTAAAGACAGATGACTACAGTGTTACAGCACGATACAGAGGGACTGATATAGTTGAACTGACTCAATAAACAGTCAGCTACAAACTTACTGAGTGATATTGATGGACTTGACAAAAAAAAGAGGTGAACTAACTAAATATAGCCGAGTATAATCTGGCAGTGAATTGACTATATGCAGTAAAGTCCAATCTGACATAATAGGACTGATGCTGAAACAGTTGTACCAACAGTCAATTACAATCTGTAATGTAGTATGGAGGAATTGACACTGAAATAGGTGTACTAAAAAAAAACGGAATATGATGTGTCAATGTGATATGAAAGTATTGCTATTGCTACAGCTAAACTGATAGGCTGACACAAGGTCTGATTGCAGTGAACTGACAGTATAATGGAAGAGTAGCGATACAAGTGGAAAGACATGATTTAGAAACACTGATATTGAATGAGGTGTGTTACAGACCCTGATGGAACCCAGAGGGATAGACATTGTAACAGAGGAACTGACTAAACACAACCAACTATAATGTGTCACAATAATGTTATAGGACTGCTACTGATACACATGACCTGACAAGAGGACAGAGGTGAAGTGACAATTTGATGGCAAGACAAGTGATACAAGTGTACTAGCAGGTTGACATAGGCTGATACGCTTACAGTGTCATACAGCTAACATTTGATACAGATTCATGAACATTTCAGCTTGACTCCTGTCAAAACAATTTTGGAAGTTCAACTGACTAACTGAAGTAAGCATTTACGTGATACATGCAATGATGGTATCAGCTGGGCTGATGTTAGGCGTTTATTGCAACCTGTGACAGTCACTTTCATAGTTTATGGATGTGTTACAGCTTACCTGCAGGATGCTTGTGATTTTATGGCAACACCAACATAAATAAGAATCCTATGACTTACACTTCACAGACATGAGCTCAGCATGCAATGAAAGAAAAGTCATAGATGCTTTGAAATGGTTTTACTATACATTATACTATACATTATGTACAAATTAAATCCTAAAATGAAAACAGTGTTGTATATTATGGTAAAATGTAGAAGTGTGATGCATATAAATGTTTAAAAATACAGCGTTTCCAAAAGATACGTAATGTGTAGAAAATAAAGCAATGTTCAAAATGTAAACATGCAAAATATTTCTTCATTAAATAGACGAGTCTATTTAGAATTATCTTTGAAGTGTAACTTTGTGTAACCCCATTATATAAAATAGGTCATTCTATAATAAAGGAAATTCTAAACAAAGACCAAGGATATTCATCTTGTAAAGTAATTTCTCATCGGTGCAAGAGCGTTACCTAGTTGGGTGACAAAGTGAACACAGCTTGTCACTTTACGAATGACATCACTCACATCTAGGGATGTCAGTGCAACAGGCATGCATGATAAGTGCCACTCAGGACTTAAAATATTTAAAGGACGTACAAGATGACAGCTATGTCAATTGGCAGACATTTTCAGGAATAAAGAATCACGTTGACAAATGTAGCAATCCCTGGTGACCACATTGACTTGAAAGGTTTATGTTATAGTAAAGGAAATCCTAAAGAAAGACTAAGAATATTCACCTCGTGAAGCCATTTCTCAACTAGCCCCTTGGAATTGTCCGGAACTATTTTCACCACGAGCTCAACACTTTCATTCTCAGTTGACTCCATGTGCGTAATTTCTTTCAGCGCATTAAACGTCAGCTTTGCAATTCCTTCAAAGCATTTCTTAAGGTGGGGCTGGACTCTTTGGGGATCCTTTGTCTCTGAGAGGATTTCTAGCAGCTCATCGTTGGACAAGAAAAAAAACCTAAGGTGTTAACAGATGAAGAAAAAGAAAATAAATGAACCTGAGAGGCACCGAACAAACATATTTTAGACAAACATGCACAGCTGACAGAGAAAATGAACTGTTTACCTTGGAAAGAATAGCCTTTTCTTTTCCAGATAATCATTCAGGCCTTTCTGAATGTCATCCAAAAGCAATTCTGCTTCCTTCAAGTTATCCAGCATCTGTGGCTGGGAGATAACCCTCATGGCATTGGTCTCCTCTATAGACTCCTTCATTATTAGTCTCCTGGTGAGAGAGATAGAATACATTGAATGTAATAATCATACTTCACACAACAGGCTCTCTCTTTTTTTTAAATTGAAATCCCCTTATTACTAAACAAGGGTGTGATTTTTTATTTTCTTCCTACCTTTAACTAGGACTACCACATTCATAACCTTTTACAAAAACGCAGCTGCTTTCTAAGCTTCAGATAAATAGAAAGTGCTAGCCAGTGATTCTACTCGGTCTGAATGCATTATTCTCTAAAACGCTCCTGTGAGGGGCTTTTCATTTTTAACTGCATTGGACAAGGAAAGTCCTTCGTCCATCTAATTATGACTGAGCTTTGTTCAATGCTATTAACCCACAAAGCTGGATTGATCCCGCTTCTATTATTTGCAGTAACCAGTTCAATAAATCAACACACATTCTTTCTTTTTTTCCTCTGGAAATGCAAGAAAGCCTTAGAGAGTCTCTGTGGTTCTTAATGATGGCAAGGAAAACAAACTAAGACAAATGCACAAACAATGAGAGTTACCTAGGAAGGTGATGTCTTTTGTCACAGCATGGCATGGTATGTACAATAGAGGCCATTTGGCTAGTCTGGGCATGTTTACATCTGCCTCAAGCTCCAATTCCCCTTTGCATTACAGAAATAATAGTAAATTAAGCTACCATGATGGTTATTTAGGTGAAAAGCAGTAATGAAGCTTGGCAATGGACAGCCACTGGCATGCCAACTACTGTACACTATTACTAGAGTGCCAACACTGAAATAAGGTAACCTAGAAACAATGGACCTCTTTTTCATATATTCTCTAAATTGTAGACATGCAGAAGTTTCAAAGAAGCGGTTAATAATGACACAAATTGTAGTGCTGAATGAGATAAAAAAAAAAAACATTTAAGGGGAATTTTAAACTTAAGGCCAATGTAGCGGAGTTGGAAAAAAATTCACTTTTAGCTGCAATGGAGAATTTTTTCCAACTTTGCTACATTGGCCTAAAGTTTGAAAGCCACATCACAATTCGCTGCAATTCTCTCTTTATTGAGTAATCCCTTAAGTTTCAATTCTTGGAATATTTTCTATTAACATGTAGAGATTAGTAGTGCATTTTCTTTTAAATCGTCAGCCTAAATATGTGCAGTGGTTCGTAAAGAAATGATGCCAGGTTGTTAAGCTGCTGGCTTCCTCATACATCACAAACTCACTGAATGAACCCCAGATTGTAAACACTGTTGTGTTGCTGATTTGCCACACAGAAACATTCTCACGCAAAGGTATCTTTTCTTTATACAATTTACAAAACAGACATTAAACAATGACACGGTTTCTGTATTACAGCTTTAAACATATCAGGAAGGCCTTGCCATTTTTATAAACTACACACAAAGAAATTATTACGTCACATTTAGTAATATTTTTAAAAGCATGGAGAAAATGGAAGGGTGCAGGAAATAGAATTTTTGTTTTGTGATCAAAATTTCTAGTCTTACTGTTTTTTTTACTTGTCCTCAGTTAACACCGCCAAGCCAAAAATTATTTAGGTAATCAGCAATTGCTAATGACATTTTTTTTTTTAAATCCTACCCCTTGTAATATCCTGTGTAATTCTGACTGAAGTGATTTCATTACAGTACACTATTATTCTAAATGATCATGTCTAAGAGCAGTGAAGGTATTGCAGAGGTGTGTAATTATTGTAATTATGCTCAAACTTGCCATGTGGGGTAATGTTGATAGATAAATGATTTAAACACTTAAGCTAATTTATGATTAATACCAAGAACCAAGTAAGTTTATGAATGCTAAACGCAAAAGGCTCTAAAAGAATCCAATTCAGATGGGTGCCTTAAGCATAAATCCCTTCATTATAGCCTGCTTATCACTTATACTCACTGTACATTTTAGTGTATTGAAAGTATTAGAACTGTGCGGATTGAAGCACATAGTAATCAGTCAATTAGCCCTGCCATATATCTCATCTGCTTTAAAACGCTTCAGTGCCACTTTCACAGATCCATTTACTATGCCATGTATGTAGGTTGAGCCATTTTCTGATTTGGGATATAGTACTATGCTTGGCAATATGATTAAAATATATAATATTTAACACTCTTGGCACACAGATGAATATGTAAACTTAACAAGAACATTTAGCCGTGACCTAGTAAAAAAAAAAAAAAAGTAGATTTTTGCAAAAACACCCACAAGATATTGGACTCTAGTTAATGATGTTAATGTTCAATTATCCCTGTTTTTTCTTAACTCAAAATTGCAAGCCAAGCAATCATCAGCCATAATTAAGATTGGTCCACTCCAAATGTTTGCATTCATTTGGTGGTGCATAAAGTATGCTGAGTCACTTGCAAACTCAATTACCCACCATTTGCTTTTATAAGTGAATCTGCAGTATTATAAACATGCTCCAACCAGATGATTTTTTTTTTAAATTCTGATTATTCAACTAAGTGCAGTGTGAGATGCATGGGGACCCATAATGTGCATGAACCCAAGTTAACCATAATTACTAACAATCCCTTTCCAAAATATTAAGCAAATAGAAGGAAGCCATGACATTGAATAAAGTACTGTGGGAGCAAGACACCAACAAAATACAAAACCATACTGGTGTGCCAACATTTGTTGTTGTTGTGCACTGTCCAGTGAATCAACTTAGAATACAATATAAAAACATATCATAACTACTCCCTAATCCTTAGGGTAAAAAACATTATTTTACTACAATAATTCTAAACATGTTTTTAAGAGGGTAGACCAGTGATGGTTAACTTTGGCACTGCAGATGTGTGGGAACTACATGTCTCAAGATTCATGAGAAGGCTGAATGGTCATTATGTGATGTGTAGTTCAAAAACATCTGCAGGATGAAGCTAAGCCATCACTGAGGTAGACAATACTTTTTGGATGAGCAGGCTTGGGGATTCAGAGAGGGACATTCTTCTATTTACTTTTCTCATTTCTCAGTAGACATAATGAAACACTTTTTGAGTTCATTTTGAAAATGAATCTTTGTTACATGCAACAGGATGAGAAATAAAACTAACCAGTCACCCACAAACATCCAGTTAAACAAAATGGGCTAGTTTAACATTTCTAAAGAGGAGATCTAAGTCATCTTGAATGCTTTCCCTTCCGTTTATCAATACAGGGATCATAGTTACCAATAAGAAATACATTCTGAAAGCTATAATATTTTCAGTCAACGATTTGAACTTATGCCTTAAATGAAGATGTCGACAAATAGTTATCTAAGTCTCTTTCCAATATCATTATCATATTTAAAATAATATCATATTTGCACTGGAAACATTCAGAAGATCATTGGATGATTTACATACTATTCAAAGAAAACCAAATAAACATGTAAAATAATTTCACCCCTTCCTTCGGATTATAAAACATGCTAAAGTAAGAATCTGACATATATGGAAATTACCCACCTGAACTAAATAATGCCAACTATTTATTATCCTAATACACATATATTGAATATGATGCCCATTTAATTTTGGCCCTCAGAACAGTATAGGGGTTATATATTGGGAGTCACAGCCGCACGTGTCAATAGAGTAAAAAAAAAGAGGTGCAATGGCTGTTTTATACATCCTGATAGTTTTTTTTTTTCTCCTGGAATTTCGTCTCACCCACTTTTTGGTGGATAATTTGGTCAAAATTTCAGGCACACCCCTGCACCCTTTTAATTTAAAAGGGAAGCGTTAGCGGAAATAGTGCTAGAGCAACTTGAAATTTGGAACTGACCAAGGTCGTTCAAACTCCCAACTTTTGTCATGGGTAAGATGGGCCTGTCACTACTCTGATCGATAGGCGTACAAGTTGACCTTCAACTGAAGGAAAGTGACATGGGCTGAGTTTAGGGTTGCCCCCTTTTTTCCCGACAAATACTGGCCATGCCACTGCCTCCATAGACTTAACATTGGTCTCAAAGGAGACCACCACATATCATTCTACTATGAATACTCTTCAATACGCAGAGAAATGGCCACCCTTTCAGAGGCCATGTTTCCTAATTCCTCATATTGTAAGATGAAAAAGTGCTATGGTCAACATATACAATAAGTATATGGTTTGAACAAATAATTAAGAAAGAACAATAGTGCTAAACAGTTAAGTAACATGGCCATTATTTTGATCTTAGTAAGATGTTTACAAAAGGCATAAAGTGGATTGATGTTTATTTTAAATATTTTATATCCTGGCAACCTTCAAATCATTGACATTATTCTCCAAGTATATAGGGTTCAGAATTCTTAACTGCAATAGGGATGCAAGTTATATAGCAGTAAAATCTCCCACATACAATATAACTCATTCTGTTGCATATTGCATTATTTTTTTATATAAATGATAATAACTATATCACTGCTTGCCATGCAAATAATGAATTAGATACTCGTTCTAAACTCCAAGGTGCATGTTCTTTCCAAAGAAGAGAAACAGTCCTTGGCAAAACCAATTATTATTTTCCATCAATGTATTCATCTCGGCAGATTTATTTCCAACCACTTACAAATCATAAGGTGAAATGTGTCACATGCAAATTATTTCTTGAACTTTTTTATTAAATGCTAGCCGAGACAAATACCGACTACAATAACTTTAGCTGCTTAAAATTCCAAACTTCAAAGGTTTTCTACAAAAAGAAAGTCTTCTAACAGAAAATTAATGACTTTGGCGTCTGATGTCTTTCGCGAGCATCAGTAGAAACAGAATAATTATGAAATGAAGGAGGATTTAGAACAAAAAAAGAGAGGTATAAAAGAGCAAGGAGAAAAAAAAAAAAGCTACTGAGAAAATCGGGGTGGGGGGACGAGTGAGAATCAAAGACAAAATGTATGTAGCACTTTAATTGTTGGAGATATTTGCAGAAAAGGTTAACATTGTTACATTGTGTATGTAAAGCTGTCTATTGTGTCCAGCTGACACAAAGGGACCCACTTCTGGAATAATGGAGACATCTGTGCAGCTGTACTCTGCTAACTCTTGTTCATTGCACATGCATACTAAACTAGCTTGTGTGAGTGTAGTGCCATAAAGAAATGCTGAATATTAGACCCATACATTTTTATTTATCATATACTGTAGAAAATACATGAGAATTTATAGAACATCATGTGCTTTATTTTTCTAGCTCTTTTTTTTATTGAGTTTCAACATGCGTGTTGTGTGTTTTAATTAGATACTTTCACCCTATAGGTATTATTTCTTAAAAGATTGATTAGAAAGAGAATGGAAAGAGAATTGCCAGTTACCGTGATGCCAAAATGCTGGCTGGGTATAATGGAGGTTGTAGTTCAACAACAACTAACAAATTACCTAACATTCTACACGACTTAATATTGTCTTGGTCTGTTAGCAGAGAGGTATTTTATTCATGTAGTGGTGCAAATAAAAGTGATGTGGGGCAATACAGGCTTAGTGAAAAGTGACATGGTGCAATTGTGGCATTGCGGAAAGTAGGGCATATACTGCACTGTGAAGAGTGGGATATATATGTCACCAGTGTAGTTGTGTTGCATAGTCTGGTTATCCCCCTGGCAACACCCTTTTAAATGATATACTATATTAATTGTTGACCCTCTATAAACAAGTTAATGTAGTGTAAAGGTAATTTAAGTACAACTGTAGATATACGTAATAATTAATACATAAAGGTAAAAATTAATACATATTTTATAAGCACAAACTATTTTTCCTTATTTTTACACTGGTGTCTATTTTTATGAATTTCATACACAATGATTAGTAAAGCTATTGTTATTAGATATTACTTCCGTATGATTTGGTTCTTTACCTAAGCAATCAAGTTTTTGTTTGTGTTTAATATATTGGTGATTTTGTATCTCACAAGCCTGAAAGTGCCATAAAGTTTCAGTATACACACAATTATAGACATGCGCAATGTAAAGATCACGGCTGCTCTCACTTTAAACTACACAGATTAGCTGTGCCAATTAGCAACCAGCTAATCTACTTGGAAAATGGAAATACACAGTTCCTTTGTAGTGTTGAAAAACTAAAGCACCTGTATATATATATATATATGGCAAATGCATATGACTCTTACTGGGCCATAATAAAAGAGGCATTTATTCCATCGGGTTCCCCTCTTTTTGTATGCCATTGATTAGACATCAGAAAGAGCTTAACCAAAGTCCTATTTTTTTTCAATATATGAAGGTGCCTAATTTTTTATTTTTTACAAAACGACACAGGATCCAGCAACATTCTTTTTCATGTATGTTTACAAAGTTTCCATACTAGTGTTTTCAATAAATTACTTTATATATATGAAAATTTGCAGCCAATTTAGAAGCTGGGTAACATGTTTTGTTCTCCGTCAATTTTGGAAAGAAGATGTCTCTTAACAAAAAATTAAACATTAAAAGGACTTAAGTAAATTATATCACAAAACAAGAGACCTAATATGTATACTTTGCTGTCACATTTATGTCGATGTACACAATTCAGATATTTGGCTATATACATTAAGATTGTGCTTAGAAGATATTTTACTTTGTTAATGCAATTCATCAGAGGTAGTTTTGTGTGAATAACTTCAAAATAAAAGGTTTTCTAAGTAAAATGTGTATACTGCAGAATCTTAATCAACAACACATTGACCAGTGAACTGCTTCAATAATATCACAGTATATCAAAGTTAATATTAACAATCTTGAAACATAAATCTTGAATGTTGGAGTAGATTAGATGCATTTTTATTGTCTATAGGAATGTATTTTCTGAATTTGGATTAGGCATATCAACATAAGTCAAAAATAATAAATACAAAAAAAATGTAAAACAAAATCTTATTTTGTTTTATACCTACCAGTTTGCATCAACAATCTCAAATTTCTTTCCTTCAACTGGTATTTGGTTACGTATATCCTCGGACCCAAAAATAGGTTCCAGATATAGCCAGGCCATCTGAACTTTCAACCATGATTCCACTATATCCTGCAACAGCGACTAAACAAGAAATACATAAGCAATATAAATTATAACAAAGTTTAAAGCTATTTATAGAGTTGGCAAAGAGATATGAGACAGATAAGACAGACAAACACACTGAATATTAAATGAGCACATTTTTTCACATGTTTTGTGAAATTATCGATTCTCCCAAGGTTATGAAATGTCTTATCGTCTTCTGTCTTCTGTTCTAGTCCATGAAGCACAGAGGAATGAGCCAGCACAGCTGCCTCTTTGTACGTCTCACTTGGATGATTCACTCTTTTACCAGGCGTCTATTGCATTTAAGCTCACATAATCAAAACTAAAGTGAAATCAATTTAACATAAAGAATGCTATACTTCTTCCCCCTTCTTAATATTCTACAGAATGCTGATGACAAAGCCAACTTTGAAAAGTTTAACACAATGAATGTCACTGAAGCATGAATCTTATTGGGTGGTGAAATCTGAGATGTAAGATGGAGATGAAATCTAAAAGCTAATTAAATTCAACAAGAGCTTCTCAAAAGGCAACATACCAGCTTGGCTTCCCATGCTAATATTTCTTTTTCGAACGGTGCAATAAATGGAGAGCTTTTCATAGTTGTAGTTTTAACAATGTGATCTTCCAGCAAAACCTTGAAAGGAGAAATAAGAAGAGAAAAAAGCTTAGATACCTGGATTATAGTGCTGAATGAAATCCCAGGCCAAGATAAAAAGAATAGATAAGTTAGAGCTTCTGAGAAGACAAATTTGAAGCCAAACAGCAAAACGGATTGAACCTTATTACCTCTAGTCACAGATAAATTCCCTTGACACTTAAATGTAATTTGAAAAAGGTCAGAAAAAAAAATGATTGTGCAGTATTAGCTCAATGTGCCTTAGAAAGCTGTATTTGTGAGATGCCAGGCCTAATCATTTTAGATTGACTTCAAAGTCCAGAGACAGATGGACAGAAAGATGGGGCAGCAAGGTAGAAAACAAAGACAACATACATTATTCCCAATCTTGATTTATCATTTAAGATGTATACCAAAGTCTGTTTTCTTTTGTAGTGAAAAAATATTTGGTTGCAAAGCATTAAAAAACAAACAATACATTTAGCTTTGAATGTTCACAAATCCACATAATTTCAAGCTGTATGCAGAGTCAAAATGGCTGCCTTTTTTTAAGGAAGTGAAAAAGTAATTATTGTACACACACAAATAATTTCAACAAAGAAAAAATATTAAGCTCCTATAATGCATGTCTGGACTGTATTGGATAGTCTTTTACTAAATCAATACATGTATTAATGGCTTCTTTTATTTGACATTAAGTTAGATCAGAAACATAGAATGTGTAGGCAAATATGAACCATTCTTTGCATCTAGTCTGCCCAATTTCTGCCTAATTTAATATAACTTAATAAAAATTTAAAAAAAAAACATAAACAAAATAAATATGAATATTTTCCTTAGTTCCTGGCTTTATCTTATATCTAGGATGAAGTTATAGTGATGTAAGTATTTAGGTTTTTTACTGTTCTAAAAAATGTTTTAAATGAAGACCATTTTGCATACCTCAAGCAATTGCTACATTTGTGGATGCACTATATGACAGTGTCTAGAAAGGTGTGGTTAAAAGACATGTGCAAGCTAAAGATATGGAATTTTGATATCCAAGTGTAAGGGGATGGTCAGCAGAGAGAGAACATATAAACTATAAAATTTTCAAAGGGTGCTTTAACTACTGAGTGAAAATTGATTATTTGCCTAGTTATCATTCATTGATAATCACCAACAAAATATTGATTAGCAATAGTCACATTCCTTCAATAGGAAAATAAGCAAGATTAAAAGCATAGAAAGAATCTATACCTTGAAATATAATGTGTTGAAAACAAGTAATAAAAACATAACCTACTGTACCTTATAAATAGGGTAAAAAAATGAATAAAAAACACACAATATTAGTATAAATAGCTAAAGATATAAACTTACAACTTTAGTAGTTTGAAGATAGTAAAAATCTTATTAACACTGATGTCTTTAAAAAGAAAATAAGCCAGTGATTAATGTGCAGGTGATATTTCATTAACAAGTCCATTTTGCAGTCACTGACAATTTAATGGTGTATTAGACAGAAAGACGATAAATAAACATGTTACCTGAATCTCATCTACAGCTGCCAAGACATAGGTATTTCTGTCCTTGTAGGGTATGAATATAAAGCTAATGTTCTCCCAGTCTGCTTTCATCTTATTGAGGGCTTTTTCTAGGGCATATTCTTTGCTGGCTTTTGAGCTGATCTGATTCAAATCATCCAGATATTTTTCCAGGCCAAGTTGTAAAACGTCAAGAAGAGATGTGCTGTCATGGGGCATGATGGTAAATCCAACCTGAGGAGTGACAATCACAAAGTAAATGACAAATATGATAAGAGTTATTAAGATGTGAATACAGATTAAGAATTTGGTGATTTGCCTATTTTTCATCTTGAAAATGAGACCAACAATACAAAACATATTCCATTGGCCATCTTTGTACCTCTTATTAAGTTTTCTTCTATCACAGGGGTGGGGAACCTTTCGCCTTCCAACTGCTGATGAACTACATCTCCCATAATGCTCGTTACGCTAACAGGCTGGAGGAGGAGTATGGAAAATTCAGCTGTGCAATATCTGGAGGGCTGCAGGTTCCCTACCCCTGTTCTACATGTATGTACTATATATTCCAAACTGGATCAAGATTTAACAAAACTAAAAAAAAAGAGTTGAATGCATTAGAGTATACTTTGTAAATATTTATTACTTTAACTTTAGAGTCATATTGGATCAGAAAATTACATTTTATTTAGAATCCTTAACTAGCTACATAAAATACTGCAGGCTTTTAATTGTAAATACATGATAGGATAATGGCTTTATGCAATGGGTCAAACCTGATAGAATGATAGGATAAATGCTTGACCCAGTGTAGTTTATGTTTCATTGTGCCTCCTGCGTTAGTTATGAAAGTAACCACATTATTTCAAAGTCAGTCAGTCTGTTTAAGTCTTTTGGAAAGAATTGGTCAATTTATTGATTTAGAAACATTTCTTACATGTAAGATTGTAGACCTCCATGTTTTACTTTACAAAGTGAAATAACATTGGTGGCCACAGACACATCCTCACAAAAAACAATACTTCAAAACCAAACAATATCCCTTTACCCTACAACCTAAGAATGCATGGCATTACAGTTGTTTATGCTTACTCAGTAATATTTACCAACAGCCTCCTGTCTTACGATTGGAATGTTAAATACTTTGTCCTGATTTGGTATTTATCATAGGGACATAGAATGTGTCAGGCATGCAATTGGGCATTCTAGATGGGCTGAAAGCTTTTCATCTCCTAAGTTCCTATAATGAAATTTGGTTTGATCAGACAGCTCAAATAGTTGTCATTCCAAAAAAGAAAAGACCAGATGAAAAAATCCATCTTTATTTTACACTGGTCAAAAAACCAATGCTAAAAAATCTAGGGCCTTACAAGTGTTATGCTTCCAAAAGGCACTCCAGCTAAAACAAGCCCACCTGGTTTTCTTTTTATGAAGGGAGAATATTTGAGCTGTCTGCTCATTCATATTATTTGTTACTGGATGTGGTAATTATCTGGGACAGATCTCCTTCCATGTGGGCCTCCAGAAACCAGTACATTCTGTTTTGAGGTAAATTTCTATTTCAAATTTGCATCTTGTCGAGTTCTTCTTTAAATACAATTTAAGATGAATTGCAATTTAATACAATAAATCAAGTCATATACCAATTTTTAAATGAAAACTCTTTAAAGAATGATGATGAGTTTTTTCTAATGTGTTTAAAAGGCAATATGGCATGTTACTTCATTATATTTCACTTAGTGTTGATTGTAGCAGACTAAAACCACCCATCAGAAGCTTCTCATACTCCAGATCAACAGATGAAGCAAAAATATTTTAAAAATACTATTAATACTTTCTTCAGTAGCCAGAACAAGATAATTGTTACCGTTTGAAACTTTGAACAAAGATTTGTGGGGAGTTCTCAAAGATGACATTGTGGAAACAGCATATTGAAAAATTGGTTGATAATATTAAATTGTGATCAAAGTAAATCCATTGTAATCCATTGTGTGCTAGTAGTATGTGACACCTTTAGTATTCTGCATGTGCCTGCTGTCTAACTATCACATCCTGTGATGTCATTCACACCTGTCACATTGACCATTTGGCCGCAGCAGGAGGGAGCATTCAAAGGAGGAATGTCACTAATATGAAATGTTCCTATGGGACAGCATTTCTGTAACAATGCATCACCAGCAATAGATGTACGACTAATAATAAATATTTAAGTCACTCTGAATCTTTCTGTCATATAGATGAAATTACATTAATATTACACTGTCAAGGACATAATTTTGCCATATGTTATATCAGCAAGATGTTAATAGGGCTGGCATCCTTTATATTTTAAACTTTATTTTTTTTTCTACAATAATACAATATATATTGATTGTTTTCTATTATTGATATATTTCAGTTCCGTTTTCCTTTTCAAATGGCAAGCTATTTATTAAGATAGTAGAAATGTAATGAGGTGTGATATTTTAAAAATGTGTATCCTTATGAAATAGCAGTTTCTGAGAGAGATACCCTCTAGAATAACCATACCTAGGCATTTACTTAGTCTACTTTTTTTTAAACAGGAGACAGTATTATTTTTGACCTTTGTGTATGTTCCTAGATAATTCCCTACACAATATTGACTTCAAAAGATAATGAAAAATTGTATCTTTTCAGAAATGTAGGTGTAAATAAATGCAGTTTGGAAACTAAAATGTTGTTATGATAATGAGGTAAGTTGAGATTTTATATATTTTAACCAATAGGAGTTCGGGAAAAGAAATGAGCTATAACAAACTATGGAACCATTCTCTTCATTTTAATTGCACCAGTTCCATAAATGATCCTTTCCTCCCTTAAAGTCTCCATCTTTCATTGGTCACAATGTGACCAACTTGACAATTTTATTCTGGCAGCTAATTTGTAAAGCAAAAAGAGATTTGCCCATCTCAGTTTACAAACTATTTTCATTAAAACATGCCAATAATTCATTGTCAGTATATGCTTTAACAATTATACTATAAATGCTTGTCGCTGCTTTAGTAATGACAAGTAAATAATAACTTTGTCATAATATAATATACTCACTGCATGCTATACTACTAATGAAATTGCATGCTTCCCTTGATTTGTGTTGTTTAGACAAAACTTTCAGTCTTAAGCAGGAATATTATTATCCTGTTCCTTGCCGTATATAAGCTATTAAAACTTTCAGATGTTTATTTCCCAACTAAAACCAACACAAGAGAAACCTTAAAACTGTTTTGCATTAATAGATGCTAAAAGTGAAGAATGCTAGATGTCATGTGTCCATTCTATTACATGGAAGTGCCATCAGCTGAACAGGCACTACATTGGAATTTATAAGGCCATTCAAGGATTTAGTGGTGGACTTTTTTCTCAGTAGACTATTCACAAGTAGCTGTTCATGTCCTCTGCCAAGACATGTACATTCACCACTGTTAATATCCATACACAGTACCCTGCTTTCCACCTCTGTCATAGGGTTTACTTATTAAATGCATCATTGAGCCTGTGACAAGTGAGGAAGCAGAGAGGTATTGTTTTTCTTTTGTGAGATGGCGCAGAGATTTATAAATAGAAACAGTGAGACAGATCATCTCTGTTCAGCTATCAAAATAAAATAAAACTAGACATTGTGCATTACAGCCCCATTAAATTATATTTAAAATGAACAGTAAAAATACATCGGAATTCACAAACCAGTTACTTCAACACATTACTCTGATGTTATAAACAGTAGGATGGAAATCGTTTCCAAATACCATCATGAAAGTAGAATGGAAACAAACAAACATCAACATCAATTTTCTTTTCATATTCTAGTACAGATCGAATGCTATTTCACTAAAATCCATGACATCTGATTGTTTTAACAGTGGGGGAAACAACTGTAATAATACTAGGAATACAAGTCGCAAGTGACCTAAAATTATACAACCTGTTTAGAATACCTGAACCTTTTTTTTTTTTTTTTAAAGTAGGTACAGGCCTATTGCTTCAGACAAGATTGGAAAACTGACCAATCTAGGAAAACTCAAGGCAAGGTGGATCCTACAGACATGTAGACAAAAAAACATGCAAGACACATAAAGTAAAATAACTACCTAAAACAAGACGGTGCAAAGCAGAGCAAGGACTAGGGCTGTTAAATGTATTGAAAACACTACAGCTCCTGTTTCCTGACCAAATGTTTATGTAAACATAAGTACCTGGCAACATCCTGACCTTTATAGGCCTTTATGAAGCATCGTACAAAACTGGTCATGAAAACAGAAGCTGTTTGGTTTTCATTGGAGTGCCTCCCAGGTTTGTGACTGATAACAGATAGGCTACAGTAAAATACACATTGCCAAAACCGAATTGAATAGCAGCTGGAAAGCCAGGTGTGTTTTAAATAGTACCTCGGCGCACACACACAAAACAATCGCTGGTGCTAAAACACTGCTTAGACACAAGCAGCACAATCGATGCCAGAAGGCCAAAAGGTGGCAGTGGCACCTAGAGACACCTTGATCTTTATGCAAAGGTTTAAATTCTGATATACTTATTGCGCATATTCTAAAAGAACAACAGAGGTTACACGCACGCGAGCACATAGTAAACTAATGCAATTGTGTTCAATAAAATACATTTTCTAGGTCAGGGAGACTGACTACAAAGCAGATTGGTTGTGTTCATTGATGGCTATCTCCAGCATGATATGTAGAAGACTAGAAATAAAGCAGTCGAAAATATAACAGTTGGACAGAATGGGGGTTAATGGAAAAATGGAGGGTGATGTGTGACTTCATTGTAGAAAAAAGATAATTTCTATGAATTTGTATTTTTTTTTTATTTAAAGAGAATGGTGTTACAATTTTTTGCTCACTGGGACATAAAATTCCTTGATATAAAATCTTTCCACTTAATAGGTCGGGCACATAGAACATTCATCTTTTTACACTAAATCTTGTAGAAAAACAAAAGTAATGGCTTTGTTCTTTGAAAATTGTAGATTCCCCATTCATTGATACAGGACATCACCTCACTGTCACAATGATGTGTGTTATATATATACACACTCATTCTCCGGCTCATATGAGATACTGATAAACACATCATTTTGATTCTGTGTTTCTTGCGACATCTTTGCTTCCCATGACTTGTCACTCTACAGGAGCTAAATTGTATTTAGCATCTGAGACTAGAGAAGTCAGGAATGGATTATGGCACAGTGGAACAAAGAGCTGAACAGGCACTGAAAGCAATTTACTGTAGCCTAGACACATCTCTGCAGTATCTCATTGGGGAAGGGTGAGAGGTGAAAGTTATTAGTTTCCCTAAGTATTGAAGGCTTCAGCAATGAAACAACACATAAAAAAATAGGAAAACTGAAGATAAAATGGCTTAGAATTTCAGAAGCTTTCCTCCCATTGTATAATGTGAATGGACTTAATGATACATAGTGCAGTGTGTTATAGTTTCGATTGAAAAGAAATGGAATTTATACTCAAGTATATCCAGGGCAGGGAAATATCCACACTGACACTGCAAGCAGTGTGGAAGGACCCCAATCCGACATCCCATCTGTTCGTAAAAAATACATTTTGAAATCATATAGAATATAGAGATTTCTGTCTATCATAAAAACTCGGACACATCTGAGCTTTCATTAAAAAGCTGAAATATGGGACTTGAATAACAATCTGCCACCACTAATTAGTATTTTCAGTTTAGCATATTCACTTTCAGACATATTGCTGTTTGCACATGGTAATTTAGGTAAACAGATAGCATCCACAGCTGCATCAATTAACACTGCTAATCAAAACTGAATTCAGGTAATTAGGCCCATTTATGCAAAAACTCTGTAATTTGGTAGGGATGAGCTGGAATCTTTGGTAATAATCGCAAAAGAAAGAGCCTATTTTCTTAAACAAGACATTGAGAGAGGGAAGAAATGAACTATACATGTGTGCGAGTAATATGCATGAGCAAAACTGACAAATTGAAGCTGAGTATTTAATTGGCTTTTATTAGCAGAAATCTGCCTTTTTTTTTCTTTTTGATAAATGTTTTCAGTGGTAATTATAAATTATTTAAATTTATGTTGCAGGAGCCGCGTGAACATGCCAGGCTGCAATTGAAATTCCCCATAGGATCACCAAATTGCCCAAACTACTATTTCTTGGAAGACTTAGCAAATAGGCAGAAATAAACTAACATTGTGGACTAGTCTTGGAAGCGTAGAATTATAACATTTATCTGACAAATACTTCTCATATACACATTAGTAAGGCTTTAAATAATTTCTTAAACATTAAAGATTATTATTTTGTGTGCAAGGATACCCATATAGAACAAGGTTGCTTTGCTGAAACTGTACTATGAATATATATATATATATATATATATATATATATATATATATAAATACATACATACATACATACATATCAAATTGAATATCATTTTAATACCAATTTATGAAGCCTACTGTTCAACAAACAATTGTCCAGAGCTGAATGAGCTTGCTTTATAAAATCTAATCTCCCAGCATTGTCAACTGAGACATTCATCCTTCCAAGCTAGGTAAAATGAGTACCATTAAATTGGGTTAGACTAACATCTAGCAGTATCTCAAATGTCTCTTCTTGATTAAACACTGTTAATATTTTTGTATAGCGAGTATAAAAACAATAAGAGAATAAAAACTTGCCACATTTGTGTATACAAAAATGTTCTTTTACCTTTTCACTCATTGAGTTCCAATGTCTTGGCTTGATCCCTGGTGTACACAGAGCTGTTACAAGACGCATGTTGATTTTAAACTTTTCGAGTCGGGTCTTAATGGTTGTAGCTACTTTCAAAGGTCCGTGTAAGTCTGGGTGATAAAATGCCTTTGTCAACTTATAACTAGTCTTCCATAAATTCTGCAACTGATGACAAATATGTTTCAGAAAAAGAGTTATTGATTTTCTTCTTCTTCTCATAGATGTTTAATATTCATCTGTCATATTTCCAAGCCATGGCTAATGCTTGTCATATTAAACCAATACATTTCAGGTCAATTTCACTGTTAAACAACATATTAGTTGGGAAACTTCATTATGTACACTAGTTCTGAGTAATGTGATTTGTCAGTGGCTAGTGGAACACACTAGATAAAAATATAATCTTACAGCAATTTATGTTGAAAAATGAACATAAAACTGACACAATAAGGATTTAAGGAATCGTAGATATCAGCAGAAACAATAAGGGGTATTTCCAAATACTGACATGACAAAGTTCTGAGTTATTGGCATAAAACAAAGGTAGGGAAGTCATAGTTCACCAGGTATTATTTTTTTTTTATGAAGCTTCTTAGAACCATTAATGGATAGGGATTATAGTTCAACAACAGCAAGACCAATGTAATGGGACTTTTACGAATATGAAGGCAGATACTGAAGGAACTTTCACTTTGTAACTTTGCCTACTCTTTGACTATGACTGTATCAAGTCTTGACCCTTTAACTCAGCTTATCCATCCAATCTCTTTTTATGGTTCTGCTAACAATTTGATTTATGATAGATCTGTCCTTTTAATAAAGCAATGTTTATTGCTGTACTCTGCAAAGTAAAGCATGCACCCATGTCCCCAGTGGCTTACCTCCTCCTGCACCTCCTCTGCATTGACTTTTAACAGTGGGCCATTCATCCATTTGTCATAGCATGTGGTAAAGTGAACTGCAGTAGACCACAGTTTCTCATAGGGCTCCTTTACTTTGCAGATGTCTTCTATTTGGTTATACGCACTTATCTGCTCGGTTTCCAAAAGTCTCTCCTCTTGGTTAATCCTTTCTCTCTGAGAAAGACACAATAAAGTCTTGTTACCATAGAGGCCTACTTACTCAAGAATTTCAATTATGTAATGAATTCCATTTTAGATGAGATATAATAAAATTTAATTTTATTTTTGAACTTCCCTGTAGTGTTATTAATGCATGTTTGGATTAATATAGTGCTTAAAAAAATTGAAAATGCTGCATTAATAAAGCACAAAGCATGGTAGCTATTTATTGCTAATACTATGACATGTTGGGTTATTAAAGGTCATGAACAACTCTAAAGATTATAGAGCAATAATCGTTGACAGCTAGTGAACAGACTCTTCGTACAGTCTACACTCCATAGCTAGGGACTGAACTCATACCATGACCAAAATACTGGTTTATTGGGCATCAGTGTATATATGCATTTCCTATAACTATATTTTATCAAAGGATTTCTTGGACAGTAGAAGGGTTATTGAATATGTAATTTCTTGTGACATCCGAATAAACATGTGGTATAAACTATGAGTCTGAATATTAAAGCATCAAAGAGCAAACAGGTCCACTTAGTTTAGGAAGCCTGTCAGACATAAGAACCTCAGACACTAAATCAGCCATGTAAGCCTATTTTTATATGTGACTCTTTGTTTTTGTGTGGTTTTGTTTTTACATGCATAACAGATGATTCTTTCAATGTATCACTTACATATGTGTAAAAACACACACATCGATGCATAATATATTCATAACATGGTTTAGCTAAATAAAATCAAATAGTTCAGGTGTGCCTGTATAGATATACATTTACTGAAACATATACAATGTACTAAAGATTAAAATATACATTTTAATATTAAGTTCAAAACCAAAACGAAATATGTTCACGGAATCAATTTCCCCTTCAAGTTACTATCTAAACTGTTTCCTATACAGAAAGCTACTACAAGACACATGGGAAGGTGAAATGTACAAAATAAATAGGATTCCCTCCAATTCCTGAAAGCCATTACACATATAGTACAGATAATGTTAAATATGGTTAGCGTCTGTCTAGATAACAAATCACTTACATAACTTTGAATATTGAAAACACAATGTTCAGTTATATGGCTTAGATTTTTTTTCCTTTTCCATTTTTGATTTATCTGTAGTTATGTATAATAAACAATCATAAATTTGATTTTACTTCATAATGCCACACTGATAAGACAATGCACACTGATATAAAAATTGCAACATGGAGAGCAAAATACCCATACACTACTATACCTCCTTTACACTTCTAATCCCCAGCACTGACACAGCAAGAGTCGGAATCTCCATTTACAGTAAGACTAGGTATCTCCTTTCATATCGTCACCATTTCACATTTGACCCCAATGTAGGGACAGATGTTTTCCCTTCACCATAATATAACTGCACAGTTCCCAACATATCTTTAATATAAAATAATATTAAAAAAGATACTACACAAGAGCTCTGATGCATCTCTTTCACAATGATAACCAATTACATTATACATTTTCTGGCTGCTACAATACTCCATCTATTAACCATTTTCAACAATACATTATTTTCAGTTCTCCGTATATTTAAACCTAATCTTTTCACCTTTTCACACTGGCCGTTTTCCCTGTTAAAAAACATTTTTTTTTTTTACATTTTTTAAAAAAATGTGGTGAAACTCAACTTTAATATGATTTAAACAAGCAAAAGGTAACAAAAACAGGACAGGGAAAAAAACATAAAAAAACAGAGGAAAATAAAACACAAATTGTTTAGAAATCATCAGTAACACACAGCAGAGTTGGACGGCATAAAAAAAAAAAATAGCCACACAAAATTTGATTATATAATTTTTTTTTGTCTAAACACAATCAAGCAGTTTATGATTTTATAACATACCTCGTCAATAAACTCCTGTATTTTCTGGCTGATGGTTTTAAGCTTTAGCATGTAGACACTGGCTTCTGCCATCCGTTCTTTCTTCTGAAATTCTTTCACCTCAATAGCCACATGAGCTAAGCGCATAGTGAAATCCTTCTGCCATCGAGACAGCTTTAGTAGAGCTCCATCGTGCTCCCTCTGCAGTCGTGTCTCACTGACAAAATGATCAGGGAGGGAGGGGAAATAAAAAGGAGGAGGGAGTGGGTGGGTGAATTGGAATCTTCTTTTTATATACTGGAGTGCAATACTACTTTTCCAGTGTTTGCATTTAAATTGGACAGAATCATTTACAGGCGACTTTTAATTTCAGAGGGGTTAATCACCCTAATAAAAGGTCAATCAAATTGTAATCTTCACTAAAACTGCTAGAGCTTCAGTCACCTGCAGGACGTATATTAAATTGCATTTCAATGAAATAAAAAAAAGTCAGTGTTTTAACATTTTATTAAAATCATCATTTGGAGAATAAATATATATATATTTTTTAACAATGGGCTGCATATTAACTGGGTCACTAGTGAGTAATCTGTACACAGCTCAGCTGTTAAAATGGGCTCAAATATTACAAAATAAAACATTTGTAGGTTTAGATTAAAATAACAATAAATACTAAGATCAGGGATCGTTTAAGGTGACATTATTCATCCACTTATTTTATAACTTGCTCTATAATATACACAATTCTTTTTTGGCAGTCTTAGAATTAAACAAATGCAGATTGTCTTATACCATTACCTGCTGTTAATTATGGGAACAATTCTCTCGGGCCAGGAGAAGGTGTTTCCGTTTAGGATAATGTCCTCTTTAGACAAGGATGCATAGTCCATTAGGAAAAATAGATTGGCTGCAGCCACTGCTAGTTTTTCCTAAGAATTAAAAGAAATGTACCTTCATTTACACTGAATATGCATAGAGGAAAAAGGGTGGCCTGCTCATCAAAGGTCTGTGTACATACATAATGCCTTATACACAGTATAAGCAACATTAGTGTCTCTATTAGAAAAAAAAGCATGAACCACTGACATCCACATCAACATCATCAATCTTCACTAAAAGGCGATTGGGGGGAGGGCACCTAAGTTTCATGATCTTAGATATATAATCCTTATTGGTTCTATTGTCAAAGTGCTAGACAGATACGATGTAAGAAAAGAGTAATGCATGAGATATATTTATAACAGCAGCCACATTTATTTCTTAAAGAATTGCCAACAAATGAGAAGATAAATTAGAACATGATAAATTAGCATTTTAAGCATTTGGTATAATAGACTGGATAACCTCAGAAAAAGTGCAATAACCTCAAACTGTGAATCCTATTTATATTTCAAATTGACTTATCAGCTTCTAAACTAGAAATATGACAAAAAACAGAGCGTTCTTTACCCTTCAACTTCCTACCCACGGTATTACTATTAATATATGCTAGAGTCCCCTTCTCAGTCACTGTCACCGTTGACACTCATTAAGCATGTTTCATTTTGGCATTTGCACAACACACTGAACAGAATAGCTGTCTGCCTCGCTCAACACACAGTAAAATAACCAAACACAGACAATCATTTAGGAAGCAAATTATTAAGTACCATAAAATTACTCGGTGAAGGATTCACCGCACTCTCATGCTCCCAAGCAATTGACAAAACACTAATAAGGCAAAAAAATAAGACATAAAACAGAAAAACAAGACAAAGGATTGCTGATGTCACAGATAAAAAAAAAAAAATGAAATGTTCTAAGTCAAATTATAATATCAGGTTTTCTACACTTTATAGTTTGGTCAAGTTAATCTATCAATAATGCCGTTAATGCAATAGCAAATATGACTGTAATCTTCATCTCAGCCGAGACAAAAGAACACAAGCACAACAGTAATAAAAATTATTCAAAATCTGGTATAACCTACCTTGATCTCCAATAGTTCAACACTTCTCAGCTTGTCTATATAGTCCTGAAGCTCCACAAGAGCAAATGTGGATGAAGCAATAGCAGTGATCTTTGTAAAAATGGCATCATACTGCTGGCAAATTTTTCGATTAAACTTCGCAGACGTGGTAGCAACTTTGTTAATTATGATATTAGTCAGCTGGCGGGTATGATCAATCATCTGCTGTAAGAAAGTCAGACAACGAGACATCTAATCATTGCAACTAGCGCAGATAAATTTTGTTCCTTTCTCATACGTGTCACAGATTCTATCCCTCCTGACCCTCTACACAGCCATCGACTGTCAAATTTAGATTCAGCAAGCTCCCAGCTTTTCTTTATCCCTGCCTTAGATCTGAGACTCTTGGCTATCAGCAAGACAAGCGTCACCAGCTGTCTGGGAGCAAGAAGGCAATCAGGTGAATAGTACTTATTATCTTTCATTGCTTTCTGAGGATTGACAAGATTGATTTGGGACTAAGAGCATATCCCTATATCAGGAACAATTACGGGGGCCTAAGGTTCCCTCCCTAGAACATATGTAAAACTGCAGAGTGTGCATCTTTGCTCCTTAAATCGTTTATATATAAAGGGATAGTGTGTGTATGGATGTGTTTGTATGCATGTATCTGTGTGACACACAGGGAATATCTTTGTTTAAAGATAAAATGGGTATTGTAAGGAGAATAATGCATGCAACTTTATTGCACAGACACTCAAGGGACATTGTTTTCCAGCATATTAGTCTTAATTAGGCCCAGAGAAGCAGTTAGCAGATACTTAAGTCATCTCTGGGTTTATCCTTGTAAAGAAAGTCACATTATTCTCCAAAAGAGCTTCATTTCAGACATTAAAATGATTTATTGATATCATGAAAACAATAACATGAGACTTTCAAATATTAAACATTCAAGGCAGTGATTGAATTAATTTGACTGGTGCTTTAATGATTGGCCTTAAAAAGTAAAAAGCAACACCACATAATGTTAAGCTGGATTTAGCTGGAAACAGAAAGCCCCATGTTCAATTTGTAATATACGGTTCTACTTCAGTATCTTGTGTGATAATGGTTCTGTGCAGAAAAAAAATAAGGGTAAATAGTGGTACTTTTCACCTCCATTTTATAAGCTCTGTTGACATTTTAATAGGAATTTTGAAATTGAAAATGGTAAATAAAATGAAATTGAAAACTGAATTGTTTCTGTTATGCTGGTGTCTGGGCCATAAAATACACTGAAAGAATGTGATAAAATATATCTGTGGGACCAATGAATCACTGGCTAGTAAATCCTTTACCTTTATCTGCTCTGATTTGTTTCAGAGTCAGAACCAGTCTCCAATACTTAGCTGCCCTCTCTAGTGTCAACAGATATTGCAATCATTTGTTACAGTCCAGTGGTTAGAAGGATAATTGGTGTATTAAACCCTGGAGTTCTAGTTAAATGGTACATCATGTGCACAACATTTATGTGTGTTAAGAATTTCCCAGCATACAATGCTCAGTAGAATGTTGTTCAGTGGCTCTCAGCAAACCTTATAAAGTTATCAGATATTATCCACACAATGATTTAATCAAGTGAATATAATTTATTCCAGGTCAACCATAACAGGGCACTAACCACACACACTCAATGCATTGCGCACTGAAAGTGCTTATTCGTAAGCTCATTCAATGCTCGGTACCCAAGGTTACAGGGAGATACAAATCATTTAAGGATATCCCACAGAAACAGGTGTTGAAATCAACTATGTATTGGATATGGGAATACTGAAACTAATTAATTCCCCATGGCTACAATGTGTTCACAAGCTCATTGTTAGAGATGTATCCTTCTAGAGACCTAAACATTAGAGGGTGAAAAGGGGAAAGGAAACTGCACATCCATATCCCATTATGCAGTCGGCATTGGCTGTTTGACCATGAATGGATATGTAGCTGACAGCACCAGAGACTGGGAGAATACACATATAGTGCCTATAGATACAAAGGGTAGATTAAGCCCCACAATTGTGCTTTTTACTACTGTGCACATGTATACTAAGCAGGTAAGTATAAGAAAACAGCCCTTATTAAATCTGGGAGAATGTAGAAAATAAGCTAGGCTTGCCAAAAATAGAACAACCTTTAGTTTCCCCTAAATTCTATATGACCAATAGTTATATTTACCTGACATTTACTGAGAAATTATCAAATTAAGTCTGTGAGAAGAACTTTACAAATTCTTTGGCTCAGTTGAAAAACACATTGTTTTAATTTGTCAGGACAAACATTAAAGTTACACATACACAAGGTATATCAATTTGGTGTAGTCATTTTGCCATAAATGTTACAAGAGAATGGAGATAGATGGCACTTTTGGCATAATCTGCCTGAGCTGAGGTCTTCTAGGAAACAGAATATTGGTACACAGTATAGTGGGTAAATCTGATTAAAAGGTGATTATAGTGCACATGAAAAATTGGTCACTAGAAACTAGCATCCTGTCTTGCCCCAACATTAGAAATAGTAACATTCTCAGTTAACAGCGCATACTGTTTTGTTGGAGGGTTTAAAATAATTGAATTGAGTAGTTTCATTCCAGTACTACAACAAGAAGGTATTGTCTTAAATTAGATGGGCAAAGGTTTAAAAGTAACTTTAGAAAGCTTTGCTTTACTGAGAGGGCAGTGGATGCATGGAATAGTCTTCCAGCAGAAGTGGTATGCATGCTTGTTGGTATGCATGTTTATTACATTGAAGACCGATACAAAAATAAATACAACAAGCTTTTTTAATCAATAACATTTTATCCAATGTACAGGTTTTGAGACAAGAAGTAGTACTTGTAAACTAAGCTTCATAGAAGGATTTTTCAATTGTCCTCAGTGATCCTTTGATGGCCAGTAACCTTCCCCAAAGGTAGTTTTTTTTTTCCAAACTTACTCATTTGTGGCCCTCTCCATTTTAAAGCTAGACAATATTGTCTATTAAAAAAATTATCAGAAAGTGTTTTGTGAACCTTTACTTATTGTTACTCTAGGGGTGTCATGTTTAAAAATGTGTTTCTATAAAGTCTGCAATATCTAAAAAAAAAAAAACTATTTAAATTAAGTGTAGCATCAGGAATGTTAGAGCAATTACTTCTGAATGGCTAAACCAAATGCAGACACAAGTTTATGGTTCTATGTGGGCCTTGTAGTCAAAGAGAGGGAAGTCATTGGTTGAAATGGTGTGTTGCCATAGCAATAGAACATGCTTTGAACATACGTACATGTTCTTATTGTGGAAAAGCTAAAATAACAGAGAAGCATCTTTAGAAATAAAACTGGCAAACATTCATCAACGTCAGATACTTAGTTGAGCCATTTTATATGTTTAGCCATTTTTACAATATATACAGTTATTGTTTCATATCTGCACTTAAGCCAATAAGGAAAATAAAGCTTATTTTACATTGAAACAATAATGCACCTTAAATATTTCAGTTTGATAAATCTAGGCATACAAGTAAATCATTAAACAAAAACATTAAGCAAGGAAACTGCAGACTCAGATACAATTATTGGGCATATAAAATCCTATGCTTCACTCTCATATTTCACTTTGACAGTACCTGATTAATCTCAGAGCAGTCCATCAACAGAATCTCCATGGGCACAAATACTGGCAAAGAGGCAACATCAGATGCCAGCTTTTTCATACTGTCAATTTCCCTCCCATAAACACTGAGGCTGACATCTTTGTTTATTAGCTTTTCCAGTCTCTTTTCCGTGAGAGGTGAAAGCAGATGGAGAAAAGTTTTGTATACCATTGAATATCTACAGAATATAAATACAATGTATTTTAAGGGAAATAAATAAATAGGTGATGAGCATAGACTACATTAAGACACCACAATAACATATTTATGAAATAAATGGTATTTTGTACTTTGTACTAATTATATGCACTTTTTTTTTTTTTTTATCAATTTAGCTCATAAAACATCACATCCAGTTTTGGAGAGTTTTATACATTGAAAACCAAATAAATGAGTGTCAGTATACAAAAAGGTCCAATAAACTATCTCTGGAGAATGTTTAGTATAATAACTGAGGCAATTGTTTTATTATATTGACTAGACCCACTGTGTAAACATTTAATATTAACTTGCTTTCATTACCAAAGCTGAACAAAAAATGTCAGGAAATACACTTTAGTCGAAAGCACCAAGTTCACAGATGCGTATTGGTATCCCTCAAACCAGGGACAGGAACCAAAGTGCTATCAGTATGTAAGCAGCAATAGTGGCTTCTGGTAGGATACACATCAGAATCCAAAAATACAGATTTTCTTGATAAACGTCTCCAAATTTTAAATTATCTCTTGCCTGAGGATATTATTAATTTAAAGAATGATTGTGTGGTAATCAGGTGCATCAATCTTATCACTTGCTTGAAGGTGGTCACAAAAAATGACTGAAGGACTAACATCACAGGATAAAGAATTAATTATTTTAAAGGAATAACTCTTCATGACTTACTCTTCATTGACTTTGAGAAGCACAAGCAATAGATATTTGTCCTTCACCCATTACTTATTTACTGTTAAAATACATGTTTAATGATTGAATCAACTGCTAACCTACAACCTCTGATAATTTCGCCAGAAAAAACTCCCCCAAAAATATCAGACAGAACAAGAGAAATTACATCTTGTCTGTCCTCAAACATTCCTTTAATTACCAATGTTCTACGTCTTTTGATGAAGTTTACTGCCCAGTATGGGAGCAACAAAAAAAGGGAACAAAGTAATATTGATAGATTTTACTGAGCAAAAGCAGTGGATGAGGCTGGAGAGAGGTTGTGTTAGGATGAAACAGAGGAAATACACAGCCAAGATCAAAGAGCTGTCATCAATTTATCCTGAGAGTCAAAATCCAGCTGAGCATTAGGATCTTTGTGTGCATAATGAGAAAGGTTGACTAAAACATAAGGATTAAACAGATGAGCTGTCTCTTGTGATTCCATGGCTGTGAGGCCCTGCTGAGCCACTTGTAAAGCCACTTTGGAATCATACACCTGCTACTCTCAACAGTGAAACCTACAGGAGACTTGCTTCAAGATTAAATTGTACTAATGGACCAAATAACCTGGTTCAGTGAAATAGGAGTCTCAAATGTCAACTCTCTTTATTGCTTAGATACTTTATTTGATCAAAACATCTAAACATCTGCAAATGGCTACCTCTGTTTCCTTAATTAGTGCATGCAATTATTTGCGCCCAATGAATTGTTAGTTTCATTATAAGATTTTATGAAAGTATAGACCCACTATAAATAACTAAAGTAACTATATAAATGATATCATTTAAAAAGGAGAACAAGAGAGGAACAACTGGCTTTTTAGACATAATTGTGTATCCCATTCTGCAGTGTCATGCCTTCTAGGCCCTAAAGTGCCCAAAGTGAAAGTTATTCCACAACATAAGTTGATTAAAAATGGCATAGATATTTATTTCTAGAGAGTTGTAGTTTTTTCATATTGTACTGATCATAAAAGGTAGTGGATAGTTTTTAAAATAAAAGGCTGTTTTTTTAACTCTTGAATGATGGACAATTGATTGATAAATGGCATGAGAGAGACAGAGAGAGTGAAAGGGAGAGAGAAATTATGAGAGAGAAACAGAGAGACATTGACGGAGAAAGAGAGAGAGAAATAGATAGAATAGAGACACAGACTGACAGACATCACTTTCCTCGCCACTTTTGGAATATACATAGTATAAACACTTTGAATCTTTTCATTCTCAAAAGATCAGCTGGATTGCATTCGTTAACTAGGTAATATATACAATATATATAAAATTATCTTTGTTGAAACGTGTACATGTGCTGTTAGATAGCAATACAAAGACATTCATTCAAGTAGTTGTATACAATCTACTTTGGCTAAATGAGTAATCGCACTATGTCAGGAATTTTGTAACAAAGAAGAACTCGGAAATGTTACTAACCTGTTTGGATACATAGTATAAACACTTTGAATCTTTTCATTCTCAAAAGATCAGCTGGATTGCATTCGTTAACTAGGTAATATATACAATATATATCAAATTATCTTTGTTGAAACGTGTACATGTGCTGTTAGATAGCAATACAAAGACATTCATTCAAGTAGTTGTATACAATCTACTTTGGCTAAATGAGTAATCGCACTATGTCAGGAATTTTGTAACAAAGAAGAACTCGGAAATGTTACTAACCTGTTTGGACCATGAATGTTGTTTTCAATCACCGCCTTTATTCTTGCCTTGGCTGACAGAACAATCTCTTCATGGATTTGTACTGAGCTGATGTATTTGATTTTCAGATTATCTACAGCCTGCAGATACAAGGACCTCGATTGTTTACCTTGAAAGCTGTAATAGGCAGGAGCTAGCAACCTCTCCAGAGACTGATTTAAGAATAATTCACCTGCTACTATGAATTTCAGCGCATAACATTTTGTGATTCATTATAAAACCCCACGTACAGACAGATAATAGAGTTCTGGTCATATGGTATTATTTATGGCAGAGGAATTTAATATATTACAACCTTTTACTCTGAAGTGTCAAATCAGAAACTGAAATAAAAACTCTGATTTGAATGCGAGTCACATATTTTATATTTGTCCAAGGCAAAACATTGAAAGTATTCTTTAAAAAAGAATGTATGGTATCCTGATATCCACAAAAAATGCCAGGAAATATAGATGAATAGGTATATCACCTCCTCTGAAATGTATCCACCCATCGTCAATTTAGTACAATTGGTATCCGACAGCATGCTGAGCATTATGGGATGCTAATGTCATCATCTGTTGGGGCAAGTGGATGCACCAACAGGCGGCTATAATTGTAGTCTTTACCTTCATGCCAAGCAGTAGTTTTGGACACAGTGCCCATGGCATGGATGTAAATCTAAACACACACTTTATTAAGATTATTTTTTGTACACAGCAATTTTAATTACACAATGTATAAAACACATTTTATTAGCTAGGGAAACTTTGTAAGCAATACTTTACCTTCATAAACAACAAACATAATCTGATCACTTACTGTGCTAGGCTACCTAGTTATACTTTCCCACTGCTATAAATCTGGCTTATGATCAATACATTTTAATAGGGTATTACATATTTATTTTCCAAACGGAAAGTATTATGGACTTGGAAAAAAATACCAATATGATTTTGCACTTATTACTTATAAAACAGTGTTTGGGGTTTTATAAATAAATCAATAAAAGAGGGAAGTCCGTAATAGGCATATTTCATTTTACAAACATTATTATGACATAATTGTAAGAAATATAGTTTCAACCAATGTACTTTAACCATTGCAAAATAAACACTTACTTTAAAGCATCATTTTCTACTGACCTATGTTAGTTTATTAGTAGATCAATATTTAAAGAAACATTTTATTTGCAATACATATTTGGCTGCGTATATATTGTTTAAAAAAGTTTAACGTTTTATATATATATATTGGAATATCTGACATTTAATGCACTGTAGTCAATCCATTTTAAGGATAGGAAGAATGTAGCAGACAAAACAGGGTATACATGGAAAACTAATACTCTGTTATTCCACTTTTTAGTTCCATTATTAATAATTCCTTTTCATCATCTATTATTTGTATATAACAATTTTAGTTGGTGTTACTTTACTTTAAGAAAACAGTAATTCAATTATATATATATTTTTAAACATACTTAATCTCTGTTTGTTATGGATTTCAAGATGTACTCTTTTCAGTATGCAACATTCTTTTTCATACAAACATGCTTTAGTATACTATTTACTTTTGGTTCCCTGAGGCAGTAAACGACAAGGTGATTCGTCTTAGGTTGCATTGTACTGGCACAGGATTTTAATAAAGTTTCTTTACCTCAAATTTAATCTCACATTCAGTACTTTCACCAACTGAGCTACTCCCATAATCCTTTTCAAGAACAACATAATTACAAAGTAGAGGATTCTGTTCTAAGACTTTTAAATCAGGTGATATTGCATATAAAGGGGCAGGAAGCAAGACATTAAAATAGTATCATAATTTAGTTGAACAATGACTGTGAAATATTCAGTCTACTTAAGTGTTGTCCAACTTGTTGTTGTTCAGGGTACAGAAGCTTAGGTTGGGTGTGGTGGACATAAGTCATGAGGTAATATGACCATCAGGATAGAGACTGCACAAAAATCCATACCTGTATGGCCTCCAGTTGGACATTAGCCTAATCTTGGGTAACGTATATATTACATTTATTAAAGAATATGTTTACTGTACAAACTCATGCTTGAGCCCATGTGCCTCGTTTGGTAGAATAATGATGAAACTATATCTATTTAATTTTATTGAATAGGTGTTACCTATTGGAAGTGTATGGATGGAATCTTGCCTCTTTACAAATCAATGGTCAGACCTCACCTTGAATATGCAGTACAATTCTGGGTACCAGTCCTTAAAAGGGATATTAAGGAACTAGAAAAAGTGCAAAGGAGCTACAAATTAATAAGGGGATTGGAGGATCTAAGTTATGAAGAGAGACTTAAAAAAGTGCATTTATATAAGTTAGGAAAAAAGGCATCTCAGAGGGGATATGATAACATTATATAAATATGTGAAGGGCCAATATAAAGAGCTCTCCTGTGACCTGTTCATTAACAGAAATGTACAAAGAACAAGAGGTCACCCCCTGAGACTGGAAGAGCAAAGTTTTCATAGACAGCAAAAGGAAGGGATTCTTTACGGTAAGGACAATAAAGTTATGGAACTCACTGCCAAGAGAGGTAGTGCTATCAACTACAATAGATGCATTTAAAAATACAGGGCTATTAATAATAGAATAAGCATTAATAATAGAGCTTATTGATCCAAGGAGAAATCTGATTGCCTCTTGGAGTCAAGAAGGAATTTTTCCCCCTAGAAGGCAAAATTTGAAATAGCTTCCTTAGGGGTTTTTGTCTTCTTTTGGATCAAAAGCTGGAATGATAGGTAGAAGGGTTGAACTTGATGGACATGTGTCTTTTTTCAACCTAAATTACTATGAATAACCCTTCACTTGTACAAAGTGATTTGGCAGAGGTTGATAAACACCCACACTGTATATACTATTTTAAATCTATGGATATTTCTTTTTTTTCTTACATGATGCTGATAAACACATTTTCTCCGACTATAAATCATAAAACCTTCTTTAATCCTAATTAGGATGCTTTACAATGCCAACTGTCACCTAATCTAAACATATTAGAAACCACAGGTGATACTTGTATAGAAGGTAAGGATCTGTAATAAGAACTGTCATAGGAAATATGTTGCCTTGTGCTGCTAATTGTACAGTACCTGGTAAATGTAATAAAATGTGTTGCTTTTTACTTGACGTTAATTAGTCGCTTGAAAAAACAGAATAAAACTATTTTTAGTACCTATGAGTTTTTTAAGCACCAAAAAGGCAAGCAATGCCTGTTATATCTCCTAGGCTAGAAGGGGTAAACTACTAATGTATGTTTCCATACATTGTTCATAGTGGGAATTTACAGAATTTTGTGATGGGCAATTTAATGGTTCTATGGACCTTGTCAGAGATGGACTATTGTCTGTTTCGGTTTACCATGACAGCTAAAGCCACCTATATGGACTACAAAAATATTTCTAGACAGCAACATGAAAAAAAAGGTTATATTCATCAGACTCTCAGATGATTTTTTTTCTAGTGGCCATATCACTGTTTAATGTCTGATGATCAAGGTGAGTAATCTCTTCATTGATTACTACGGTGGCTTTGTAGCATTCAGGAATTCAGAATATGGCAATGGCCACATGTGGGCTGCATTTGGTAAAGTGCAATTATAGTTGGTTACATTTAATAATTGTGATCAATGTATAGACCAGGAATTCTCAAGCAAGCCATCCATTAAACAACATTTAAAAACCATGAATTACTCCATATTACCCAAGATCCACCAAACTGTTTTTAATTTGCATTATTTTTTAAATTAGAATTCATGCATCCAATATACTAATGTTTATCAACATTTGAAAGAAAAAATAAACAAAACAAACACACCCATTTCTGAAAAAAAATTGAATTAAAACCTTATACCTAACGGGATTTTCATTAGCTTTACTACATGAGAAAAATAATTAACTTTCGTTTTTTCCCCCCCTTCAGTTCCATAGCAGTTTTCATTAAGACTATGTTTCTTCTAGTTCCACTAAATCTGGCCAGTATCATTGGTTTGCTATGGCTGCGAGAACTATGTGCACCTTTCTTTTCATTATAGGTAATTGATTGCAAAAGATGAATAGAATGGATTTGTAGCAAATTACCTGGAAGAGAAAATTTTCAATTCTTTTCATCTGTTGAACACAGATAACCAAACTTTCCACTATACTGTCAAAGCCGCACACAATCTCTTCAACAGATGGATTAATGTTGACATCTGATTCATTTAAGAATGGCTTCTGTGGGAAGAAAAGAACGACAGACATTTAAACTGCTATAGGTCTTTATTTTTTTTACGGTTTAGCAGTAACTGCTTAACCAAGTCACCGTTTTACAAATTGATCAGTTTATAGAAAGTTATCTGTTTATAACTTTCTGTAGATTAAGATCAGTCCTTACTATTGTTCTGCACATGTAACTAATACATTCCTTATGTCAGATGTTAGATATGTATTACGTTTTTGTTCTTGTCACACTGAGCATGTCACTTAAAAAGTACATTTAACTCCGGCTAATTTTTTGTTTCAATTGGACCTACCAAAAATCTCTAAGCCACAATTGGTTTTAACAATTCATATATTTATGGCAGTAAAACTTTGTATATCAAGACACTGGAAAAGCGATTTACCACCAACTCTTAAGGAAATTAAAATACAAATAGACTGTCAGGGAAACATGGAAAGAGCATCCTTTATTAAGGCTGATAACCTTCCAGCTTATGGGGAAATATGGGATATTTGGTTTAAAAGGCTCTTGAACTGAGCTTTACTCCGAGCATTCAGAGCAAGTCATTTAAAACAGGACATCCTAAACCCTCCACCTCTGATTCACAATATATATTAACTATCGAGAAACTTTCAATAGGACCAGTGTCCCGATGGCCCCCACTGAAATGTTATTTAGATTTGTTATGTATTTATGTCTGATGTATGTATGATAGTAATGTATTGTCCCCCGCTAATGTAAAGTTGAAATTGTAAGAGACGTTTTGATATATTATGAAATTATTACTTTTTTATATCTTAACAGAAAAAACTTTTGTATGTTTATATGTATAAAATATTTTCTTTTTAAAAGTACATATTATTTGTTGCTCTAGTCATGGTTGAACACAAGCAATATTAAGAACAAGGAGAGCCATCTACCCTCAAGTGAACCTCCCATTTTTGCTGATCCTTCTAAAATAAAAATGTTTAAAAGCTACTGATTTGTTTAGCCTGACAATGACTTATTATTCGCATACGGACAGGAAAAGTTTCCGTTGGCCGATTTCACAGTTTATAATTGGGTCAAGAGTGGTTAGACCATTCATATGAAATGCATATGCTTCTATGACTGAGAAGAAGGCACAACTAAAGCTACATCCGTGCCAAGTAGTGCACTCATTAAAGTCTGTAAGATGCTCTTAAATTGAATGGAAAACAAAAAGTAACATTTTGCATTAATGTGTGAATGTGATAAGGCAACCGTCCAAGTACTACCCAAAGAATGCGGCTTTACATAATCTTAGCAGAATTAGCTTCACAAGCCACTAATTGACAGGTACCTTCAAAGTGGCAATTTATCACAGCCGGATTAATTAAGGTGGTCTTCGAGTTTTCTCATAAGTTAGCGTTATCAATGTTAACATTTTGCAGTCTATGTACAGGCCATAAAGCAAATATTTCAAAGGTTAAGCTTAGAGTATGCTTATGTAGCTCAATTAAAGGTATCAAAAAAAATTGAATGTGGTTTAAAGCTTGAGTTAGGCTACAATGGTACTATTGGGAATATGTAGCTTATTAGCAAAATAAATCACAATAGATTTTATGTTTAACTCTTAAGCATGTAAAGAATGTTAGTTGGGAATACAAAATAATATACTGGACTGTATATGCCATATCCACAGATTAAAACAAAAAGAAAAAGGAGATAACGTGAGATGAGAGGAAGTTACACAGAAAGATGGATGATAAAGAGACAAAGTGACAGACAGATGGGTGAATATAGTATGTATTATCTTTGAAATGCAATGTTGTGCAATGTTGCCAGCATAAAATAAAAGTCATAATCAATCTCTATTATGGTCATGAAAATAGTGTATGTCATAAGGCAGAGGAAAATAATCAATACCCCATTCAGGGCAGACCATCCATTTAATGCAAAGAAAGGTTGTCTGTTCAAAAGATTAGCCTTGCCAGCGAAGGGAATGTTATTTAAAGGTTGGTCGATGAAATATCGAAATCCAGATTCACATACAGAAAAAAAAATGACAGAAAGAAGAATTCCCAGCAAGCAAAACTAGCAATCAAAGAAGCAATCACAATGATGATTTTAGATCAGCATCACAGAACATAAATATAAATGTATATATATGTAAAGCAGAATTAAAACAAAAATGCATTAATGTATTTCATAGCGTAATATGCATCCTTGTTGGTTTAATTTTAGTAATTGTATCTAAACATATCTTCTAATAGCCTTCTTTTACAATATCACACTATATGAAAAACAAATATACTATCATATTTTCTCTCCCAAAACTGATGATATCTCAGGGCAGATAACACATTTCACAAAGGAACTTACTCATAGGTAAGATTTACTATGCATAGACCTTTCATGCTGAAAAATGTATGGCCAAAATGCCTACCAGCCAAAATTATATACTGTTACTATAAACGTAACTGTTAAAAGTCTGCTGCATGAAGAGAAAAAGAAATTATGAAAAGTTTAGCACAACCTATAACTAATACTTATAACAGGATGTGCTGTGTAACCTAGATTTTTGTCTCAACCATAACTCTGCCAGAACGTACATTACAAAATAAGATGGTGCAGTACAGTATTCGGCTAAAAGTATAAAAAATAAGACATTTTATGGAAACAGTGGAATCTATTTAGTTGAATAGTGAACAGAAGGGATTGGACTAGTGACTTGTAAAAAAATAAATAAATAAATAAATAAAAAATATATATATATATATATAGGCCAGCATAGCTGAGTGGCAACAAAGATTTCAATCCACTAGCTTAGTGAATAGACCCCTGTGTGTTTTCAGATATTAGTCATTTACACTATTGATCTATACAAATTCCAATGAAATATTACTAAGCAAATCATTTGCTTCTATACAATGGCTACAGACAAAGAACACATTAATGCATTTGTCAAATGTTTGCTTGCCTTGTGTACCACAAGGTTTCCTGTTTATCTTATCTTCTTCCAACAAGGTACTTCAGAACCATCTGTATTTACTGCTTTGCAAATGGCTTTGATTTCTGCCACAGATTTAGTGGCAGAATGTTGATAAAAATGACAGAAGCTAGTGTTGCTTGACAATATCAGCATCCATATTTATGCTTTGGGTGAAAACATCTATTGGTAATTCATGCTATCAAATTTGTTTGCTTATAGTCAAAGACTAAGTGTTATTGTTAGTTAAAAACGAAGAGCTTTCAGTCTCTGTCAAACCGCTGACATGTCAGACATGACCTATTATACAAATAGGTTTGGAGAAATAAATGCTCAGATTATCATTAACTTGTCAGCTTAAACAACTTTGTAGTGAATACCTAAAACTTGGGGAGACCAAAGTAAAACATACTTCAAATTCTTGTGTGCCATCAAGTAGCTCCTCACGCAGAATTGAAAATAGTCCCAGATCCGCACAAGATATAAAGTCCCGGTGCACGGACTTTAAGATGTCTCCCAAATCTTCAAATAGCAACAAAAATGAAAGACCAGCACTCGGTTGTAAAGTGATTAATTTTTAATCACACATAGGCAACGTTTCAATCCTTGCAGATCTTTCTCAAGGCTTGAGAAAGATCTGCAAGGATTGAAACGTTGACTATGTGTGATTAAAAATTCATCACTTTACAACCGAGTGCTGGTCTTTCATTTTTGTTCCTCACCCAGAATTGGCATTCCACTGTTCATATAATGTATAGATTTTCGTTTGTACCCATTGAATATATAATATTTCATGCCATCATGCTCCTTAAACACCCTGAAAAATTGAATGTTCAATAACTTATGATTATTTGAAGAATGCCATCAAGTGCAGATATTTTAAAGACACTTATAGTGACCTTATTGAGCCCTCTAAGCTCTGGTTTAGTGCTATTAAGGGGCTAAGATGTTGCTCATTCAACCCAGGAAGGAAGATCTGACCCAGGATTCCAAACAACATGCCTATTCCTGATGGAGCTATATGGAGCAGAGAGGGCTCAATAAGGTACTTTATTTGTGTTCTTTCATCAACAGATTTCTGTTTTAAACATCTATACTAGATGCAAATTTCAAATAAACACAAGTTGAATTAATCCGATCTAGCTCCTCCTGTAGAAGGCATTCCGCTGAAACCTTGGGGAGCTAGTTCCTTGGGTATTTTTCTACCTGGTCTCAGCATCCCTGTAAGTGTATTTAGCTATTGTTTATTCATTTTTCTTTTTTTGCTCCCCCCTATTGGTATCATCTGTATTTATTTTTTCATTTGTGATATATCCATTATTATTAGCCTGGATTTGGCTTATATTTTACTAGTATTATTTATATGTTGTATTTGTATTTTTATACGTTTTTGATATTTTAATGATTATATTAAAGGTTATTTTTTATGTTTTCTAAACATGGTGTGCTGCCTCTTTGTATAGATTTACTCGATTAAATTAATGGCATGGATTAGAGTCGGTCCTCAAGGAGCGAGGATATATAGAATAATTAAACCTAAAGTTTTCTGCCAATGAATTCCTGAATTATTATAAAAAGATAATGATAACATAATACAATATATATTTGTTAAGGTAGAAAATATGAAAACTTACCATAAATATCCAAATGAGATGAGGTTTTGATGGGCGCCAAAGATTGTCAGGGAGATAATTTCTTTCATACCTATTCCCTTTACAATAGGTTTCAATCATTTCCACCAGGTCAGTAAGAGATGCTTTTACTATATTTCTTAAGAGATTGGACATTAATGTAGCTAAACTGCAAAATAGATGATCCATCGTTTTCCTTCGTAACCCCTTAGGAAAAAATGGAAATATTGTATGTATTAATCAGTATTTTTACAGAGTCCACTTTATAACAAAATGCATAAGGTACTTGAAACAAGTCATACAAAAAAAACAATGAGTGATAGAGAGATATGGAAAATGGTAGAGACACATAAACAGAAAAAGAAAAGAGTGCTATAGATTTTGAGAGGATGTATAAAGGAAGCAGATGCAGGCATAGCACCTAAAAGTGGTACTATCAATGTGTGCTACCATGCATAATGATAACTCTTGACATTAGTCTGTTATGTGGGGCCAGCACAACCCAGAAGGATGAGTCATGTGCACATAACACTACTGACTAGTATCTGAGTGTGCCACCAACAAGTGTTAAAAAAGGTGCTAAACCTTTAAATAAAATGGTGCCACACAGAGCATGGTGTTACTCTTACTACACTTTAAAGTACCGTATTTTCCGGCGTATAAGACGACTGGGCATATAAGACGACCCCCAACTTTTCCAGTTAAAATTTAGATTTTGGGATATACTCGCCGTATAAGACTACCCCTCTTCCAACGAGCATTTTCTCCTACAGTGACATTTACACACACACCCTTACACAGTGACACACTTACACACACACCCTTACACAGAAAGTGACACACTTACACACACACAGTGACACCAATAGACACATAACCTGAGACACACTATTTTGCCCCTCAATATGCCAGTATTTTGCCACTCAATATGCCTTTATTGTGCCATTTAATATGCCAATATTTTGCCCCTCCCAGTACTTACCTCGTTGCTGCTCTGCAGGTGCGCGTGGCTGTGAGGGAAGCGTTGTGCGCTCCCCTAAAGCCGTGCGGCTTCAATAAAGTTTGTTTTAAAAAAAAGTTTAAACAAACTTTATTGAAGTTGCGCGGCTGGAGGGGAGCACACAACGCTTCCCTCACAACCGTGCGCACCTGCAGAGCAGCAACGAGGTAAGTAAAAAGACTACACCCGGCGTATAAGATGACCCCCGACTTTTGGGAAGATTTTCCTGGGTTAAAAAGTAGTCTTATACGCCAGAAAATACAGTACTGCAAATCTAAAGAAGTATAAAAAAAAAAGTCTTCACGGTATATACTGTATACACTGTATATAAAAATATTTTATATATTTATATATAAAAGCATACATAAGTATATGTATGTATTTTTTTACTTTTCAACAACTCTTTTATGTACAAGAACGTTGCTTCATTCCTATTGAGCAGACAGGTAGTAAGATAGAGAATGGAAAGGCAGGCAGAAACAGACATACAAAGAGAGTTAACAAGAGAGAGGCAGCTATAGTAGCAAAAAGGAACAGAACAGTGTGATGGCATTGTAGACTAGTATCTAGCAAGTCAAGTACTAAAGCATACATGGAAAATCTATTGAGAAATGTGCTGAACACAAGATAATAAAGCCTGTCACACACAAGAAAAAAAGTAAAGAAACTAAAGCAAGTAGAGAAATAAGTCTATCAGAAAAGGGATATGCTGATAAAATTAAAGGGATTCTGCTTTAGTCATTGACCTATTGACACAATTTGCCAGTCAACTGAGGTGATGGGCTGAAATGATTGGTTACTGAAATGTTTTAGCAGGGCTAATGTGAGAGTTTTATGCTACCCTTTGGCCACAGAAGGTTTAAGGGAATTATACCAGTTCTAGAAAATTGTAACTGCGTTTTTAAAAGCAATCTATTATTCCCACTATCCTGTGTAGCCCAAACCAAGTTTGATGGTTTTGTTGTTCCACACAGTGGCAGTGAAAACTTCTTAATTTCATAAGTTAAAATCTAATTATTTTTACCATGACCGTTAATACATTTTTAAGCATTCCCACATTTTATAAAAAAGGATTATGATGACTCCGATTGAAACAGTTCCTGATATTGGATGCTAAATTATAATTCATCAAGTCGCTATGATTTAATCTGGTTAGATCTTAATAATACACACCATCCGATATATAGATCCCACTTGATTAATAGCATGAATTATGTCAGGCAATGTTGAAATGCATACATATAATGCATCTTTCTAATCAGCATCAATACAACAGTACAGCATTGATGAAGAATAGTTTATTAACCCATAACACCAATATTAGATCATTTAATATTATTAACAAACATCTTTAACTCGCAAATGTAACTGTTTATGTGTCTTTTTTATGAAGATTTTTATGAACTGTACAAAATGCATACATAGAGCATGGAAAGAGTACAACCTCCTGATAATAATGTAAATATGATTATTATCCAGCAAAAATATTTAAATTTTCCTTTATTTAAACTCCCTGAAGGATTTGTTTGAGAAACAAAATAAAATGTCAACAAAAGTATCTAATCCCAACACGCCCAGCTCAGTATATAATATTCTTTTTTTTTTTTATAAAAGGACAACAACAATGTTATATAACATGCTACTTTTCAACTACCCATGGTACGACTTAGATTTAGTTCTTTTTTTATTTTTACTTTTCAATTTGTATTCAAGTGTCCTTTTCTTAAAGGCAATTACAGAAGGGAGAGAACAATCAACCTTACATTTCCTGCTCAGTATGATAAGAACTACGCTCTCATTTGCCCATGTAGGTCTTCTATTATCCAATTAGAAGGTCTGATTTTTGCAGTGGGGACCCTCATTCCAGTGTTTCTTCATTGTGCCACAAATATCCACAAGTCCACAGTTACCACAATTAAGGATTTTTTTTTCCAAAGGAAATTATGTTATTCTGACTTGCAAAGGATGGTCTCCAACTACCATATTTTCCAATAATGTTACTCTTACTATAAGTCATCAGATGATCCTAAATTAAAGTAGGCTATACTTTTCCTTCCGATGCATGAAATGCACTTATTTACACTGGGATTACACATTTTAATTTAAAGTTGACAGTCTTGACATTTTTGGCATTTATCCAATAAGCTTTCTGCAATTCAGTTACTTAATCCCCATGAACCTACAAATTCATTTAAACCCTTTTGTAAGTGTTTTGTCGCAATTTATAAAGGCAAGTTTCTCTGCAAGTTCTAGTTGTGTGAGTACCAGTAGGTTGTAACTGGATCCGACTATTTTTTATAATTACATAAGTAAATATTTCATAGAGCTCATTAATATTTTCCTACACATTCAATTTCCATTCCTACTGATTTTGTTTCACTCTCATTGTTGTTCGGGTATACTGCTACCCTATATTTTTCTGTCTAGAATAGCCTTGATTTTATAAATGTCATGTCTACCTTTTAAAATGGTCTACCTTTTTTCCCTTCTGTTTTGGCTGTGCGGTTTTAATTATCCTTTTTTTTTTTTTTTTAACATTTCATAATGGATTGGCTTTTAAGCCAGTCATAAACAAAGCATTTAAAGAGCACTTCATTAAAACTCAAATGGATTAACAGGGATCAAAACAGGGTCAGGGTAATAACAAAGAAGTTAATGCATTGATAATGAAAAATAATAATTTACACACATATACAGGAAATTACATTTGTTTATTTATATAACATATTTACTCAAATATCATCTAGCCTGGAGGCATATTGGCAGAGCTGTGGGGCATTGGCAAGTATGGGAGCATTGGCGGGTCTTTGGGGCACTGGAAAATATGGAGGGCTTCGGCAAATATGAGGGGCATTGGCAGGTCTGTGAGGCAATGACATATCTGTGGGGCATACTGAAAGGGCTATAGGAAATTGGCAGGTCTGTGGGACCAGTTGGCAGGTCTGTGGGAGCATTGGCTGGTCTTTGAGAGCATTGGCATGTTCATGAGAAATTGGCAAGTCTGTAGGGGCATTGGAAAATCTGTTGGGCTTTCACGGGTCTGTTGGGTATTGGCAAGACAGTAGACATGTTGGCAGGTCAGTGGGAGCATTTGGAGGTCTATGGAGGTATTGGCAGGTCTGTGGGGGCATTGAAAACTGTATGAGCAGAGGAACTAGAATGAAGGGGGACAGAGGAAGGAAGTAGGACCAATAAATTCAATTTTCAAGCATATTTTCATTAAACATTAAAACAATTTACATGTAAAGGAATATATGTTAGTTAAACATCCTTTTTCTATAGGATTGCCTTATATTTAGTCTTTTCTTATTTTTCATCAATAAAGGTCCAATGTTGGGGGGGGGGGGTCTTATAATCAGGGTCTTCTTATATTTGAGCAAATACAGGATATATATGCACAAAATACTCATATCTCCTATATGTATCAACTCAACCCATATTTGTAAACCATGAAAAAAACTTGCTGCCAAAGTAAACTTTGTTCAACAAATTGTGTATTCACCTAGCGCTGTGACTTTTGTTTCTGTAAATTTTACCTCATTCTAAATTAGATACAACAGAGAAGAAACAAAAACATATTCACGGGACAGATGACAGACATATATTCCATGTTGATGCCTACCTTATACATTGTTATAAAAATAATAATCATAATCATAATAAAGAAACACTCACCTCATCATCTTGGGGCATCACCAATTCTATGTCTTCTCTGTTTGTAATGACAATATCACAGCAATCTTTCAGCCATGATTCTTTCAATACTTCCGATCTTTGTTTAGCAACAAAGGTCATGTGATTAACAAGCTCATCAAGCCTCATTGGCACAATGGGAAGCAGATTCTCAATATCAACCAGTCTAAAAGTATCATACCTAGAATAAGATATTGTACAAATAAAACAGCAACTCTGTTATTACAACTAAAGAATAATTATTAACTTGTCATCATTCAGATCAACATTTTAATATGGAGGGCATGTTCATTATGTAGTAATCAATGGGCATTTTCAAAACAATAGGAGCAAGGTAAAAACCCTAGTGGGCCACATCTGGACATCCAGTTGAATATCAATCATATCTAAAGAAAGTTAAGGTAAAGAAAGTAAAAAACGAATGCATCTGCTTAAATGCAGTAAGAAGAGACAATATCCTGAATAAAGGGCATAAGAAAGCATATAAATCCACACTATACAGAAAGTAGATACGATAAAGTCATACTTTGTATGGAAGTTGAACAGAATCATGGACATGACGGGATGCGTGATGTGCAAGTTTTTCTTCAGCTTGTTACGTGCTTTCTGTATGTTTTCATGCCAGGGAAATCTGTCCCGGCCAGCACTGTTTGATATCTAAAAAGCAAAACAAAGCAAAGCCATTATACAGCTAAATTAAAAGGGTCACAATTGGCTGATGTAATGTAAAACCATTGCCACACGAACTATTTGTTTTGAGACAGGGCAAACAGCGTTGTGCTTTAACCATTTGGAATTACGTATTATCAGTATTTTAGACTTCATTGAAGTTGCTCTTAGAACCTCACTCTCCAAAACTTTGAAACATTCTGCAATCTTTCCATTCACTTTTGTTAGAGAGAGACATGTTGTGCTCGTGCTGTGATCTGTTCAGACAAATGAGTCTCAGCAGTTGTGTACAAAGTAGAGAGAGGAACATGAACAAAATCTTGCATTCTCTCCTCATTATCCCCAATCATCCTCTAAACATGGTTTATTCTGTGAATGTAGAGTATACAAAATGGCCAATAAATGATCTATACAATGTGTCACCAGATTTGAAAGCAAGCAACGTAAACTCAACACCACTGTGCCAAAATAGGAAATGCATACTCATGAACAATATTTAATAATTTGAGTATGCACACTGGTTTACATAACCTTAAACTAAACACAGTGCACAATACATCAAGTATTGTGGAAACTTTGTTAAGGTAAATATGTCACCTGCAGCAAATGCGTCTGTTTAGAGTACATCAATCAACAACTATAATAGGGGAATTATGTAGCTTCCTCCATAGGACCACTGCTCACTTCCTAATATAAATCTATTCAGAAGGTGACATTTATAGAAGAGAATCCATAAGTATACTGGATGTAACAAGTTAAAAGACTATTATGCTTTATAAGTTATGTTTAAATGTAAGTGTACAACTAATAAAAAAATTAACACCAGATATAGATGTAATGTATTGAATTCTGTAGCACTAAAGACATTGAAGTAGAACATGCATTGCTGTGCTTTGGGAGTTGGACACCTTATATCAATCAGTATAGCATAATCTATTCAGACTAAAGCAGACGTAATATAACTAACCGTCAAATTAACTTTATACGTTCATGTTGATGAAGAAGAAATGATCAAATATTTGCTAAATAGCACCCAATATTTATAGTCAGCCAGTTCCAATTTACCAGCCTACTAATTTTTGAACTATACTTTATTTGATTCCAGTCTCTTTGAACTAAGGTGATCATAAATTTTAAATTAAAGACAGGATATTTATTTTTCAATGCAGATACTAAAAAAAAAACCAAATCTGAACATATTTTAAAGAGTTTATGTACACATTGAATTTAATTGCAGTGCAATATGTACATCAGTGTTTACAAATCCCTTTCAGTAATGCCACAGTGTGCCACAATGCATTTTCAACAATGCCACAGTGTGCCACAAATCCTTTTTAGCAATGCCACAGTGTACTCCAAATTTATTTCATTAATGCCTCAAATTCCAAGATTGCTTTACACAGTCACAATATGTCCCAAATCCATGTCATCAATGCAGCAGTGTCCCCAAATTCAACAGTTCAACAACTATGGAAAAAAATGAAATACCTTATTTTTACCAACAACTATGGCTAACATTGGCATTGCAGGTTCAGTAGTTTTTGATATATGTGTGAAATGCACTTATTTTTAATTTAAAACCAATTCCAGTTCTCCCGTAGTTTCAGATTAACAGTAATTTCACATGGGATTCTAAATTCAGTGACATCAAGGAGTACATAGGAGTTGGTCAGACTTCAACTGCAGCAGTTTTCATACTGAGCTCAGCTGTTTCTAGTATTTGAAATGCAGAGGGGTGTGGTTTAAAACATCTATGTGTGCTGTGATGTAACACATGATGGAGGGCTTGGGAAAATAGGCAGGACTATTGCTATAGCAACTGCAATAACAATTACAATTTAAATGCAATTTGTAAGAAATAGGACATTTTGAAGAAAAAGCTAATAATACAGATATGTTTCTTTTACATGATACAGCACTTAGCTAAGCTATCTTTGGACACTGTTGGTGGAAATGTCCCTTCAACTAACTCACCTCCTTTATTGGCCTACTAGGGCCTTGGAGTTATCAAGTGTTGGCTATTCACACAAAATACCATTTTCAGTAGCCTATCAGCATGTTAACTTCTGAAATTCATTTTACTCTGGGAAGCAAACTATCAGGAAATAAAAAGGTTTCAGGCAATGTAGAATCTCACATGTTGATGCCTCTACACCAAAATGGTTACCTGAGGTTCATTGTTAAGTTTAATAAAAAAAAATTATACTTAGTGTAAAATTATAATTTTATAAGTAAATACTAAATAACCAATGGGTAAAGTAGCATGCTGGAAAGAGCAGCTTTTATTCTCACAGATTCCGAATATTGCAGTTGCCAGAACAGGCAAAACAGACTTTAAGGATATTTGGTAATGGGCCACTCAGGGTATTGTGCCATGCACTGTTCAGTCAGAGCATTCAGAGAATAATAGTAACATACACCTGTATAATCACAAGTGTCTGTCTGGCTGGATATATCTTGTGTATCATGATAGTTACATAAAGTTTTGGTCATATCTTGCAGAATTAAATTAGGCTGAACCTTGAGTTGGAATGGTAAAACAAGAATAATTGACATGAGCGAAGGGACAAAATAAGAGAGCTTACTTTTGGAGAAATTTCAATTCCAAGTCTTTCTTGTTCCATTGGATCCAATAATAGGTAATCTAATATGGATTTCTTTATAGCATTTGTATAATTTTCTTCAGCTTCCTTTTGAAGGAAAAAAAAAAAAAAAAAATCAAAGTCAGGGGAAAAAAAATTCAACTGCACTCCCAGACAGAAACTCAGAAGAAAAAGCAATTATATCGTCTAATCAGCAAGCAGGGAAAGTATTGACATACTGTAGGTAGTGTAGTTCCCAGGCATAGTTAAAAATAGATTCATCAATTTTATGAAATGGTTTGGTGCCTGTGGGGGGGGGGGGGGGGGGGTTCATAAGTTTTGAACATTAAAGTGGTGGGGATTAAAGAAAATTTAGAACCGGAGAGGGGGAGAAAATGAATTATCTGCTTTCAGATTGATTTTATATATTGCATAGCAGCCTCAGTACAATGATATAAAGATTAACATTACCCTGAGGTATAATATAAGTTTAATAAAATGTTTATTGTATGAGTCAACGTGAAGGCATGATATTGCTTAGTTGAACAAAATGGAGTTGCAATTACAGAAACAAATGTCCAAAACTAATGAAGATAAGTAAAAATGAAAGTAAACAATGTAGTCTGAGAAAACGGTATCTCCTTGTTTAGCGTTTTTCGTGCACGAAAGGACACCAGCTTTGGGTCCAGAAAATAACTAATAAGCCCTGAAAATTGATAATACTCGTTTTTTTATTGTTATTAGATTGTTATAAGATAAGTAGCAACATTAGTTGTATGACTAATATAAAAAAGGTAGGAATCCATTATGTTTTGAAATATAAATATATCAATACATAAGGGAAAGATCAGATATTTGGGAATTTATGAAAATTCTAGAAGAATTAAACATTTTCACTTTAGATAAAAATTCCAGTCAATGGTTCCTCTGCGCATATCTCATAACCACAAATTTGACATGTAATAAATGAACCTTTCAAATAGCACTAAACTAAAAGTACAAAGCATGCCTATCTAGCAGCAGTGTGTCACACATATTGCCAATGTTCATCTGAAGTATAGGTAAGGCTAAATTCATTGGCACCCCTTAGTCCACCATTTAAGAAACACTGCAAAACATATCTGTCGTAGCCCTCTGAGATAGTAAGGAATATTGTATAACTTAGTCTGCTTTGGATAGCAAGCAGTGCATAATTGACTAGTTGTGTAAAATATAATGTTTAGTATGCAACACTAGAATTATGTAAATCTGTACAAACAGCTAGAGTTGCCACCTGGCCGGTATTTTACCGGCAGGTCGGTAAAAAATTGAAGTGAGGCCAATGTTAAGTCTATGGAGGCAGTAGCCTGGCCGGTATTTTTCTGAAGAAAAGGTGGCAACCCTACAAACAGCACAATACAATTTATCCATAATTCAGGTTGCAGAGTTTCCACCCAGCTGCTTATCTACTTGTAGGTTGCTAATTTGGTTTATAGAGTTTCTTCTGTAACACTGACTATACTGTCCATGAAGGAGTACTCAGCAATTCTAGTCTGCCTCTGTGCAGTGTGATATCCTCGGTCTTCCAGTGAACCATGCTGAATGAGGAAGCAAATCTGAAGGTCTCCAGACATTGCTGATTTCATCTTCCTTGTCTATCAAAGGTTGAAGCTTAGCAGCAATACCTAGTGATCCATTGCATGACACTGACAGATACTCTAACCACCTTGTCTGACACAACAATAGGGCACAGAGCTTGGGTGGAACCATGACATTGAATTAAGCTATGCCTGACAGATAGAATACCAAGAAACCACTAAGGGTGAGGAAACTCACAATCACACCATTATATAAAATCTGCACTAATTATATGTTAATAAGCATATCATGATGATCATTATCAACAGTTAGAATGAATTATTAAGAATATTTGAAGCCTCTGTATGCAATACATTGAATATAAAACTAGTGTTCATCCATTATAAACATTCCAAATGTAAATGAACATAGACAAAAAATTACTGCAGGCTCTATGTGACTTTATCTTAACAATCAATTATTATCAGGGCTATAATACTCCCGCTTTAACTTTAATAAATGCTATTAAAATGTGATGAGTATAGGAAGCATACTGGGATTTGCAAAGAGATATGCAGGATTTATTAACTTGACATTTCAATTCCATTCGGGACCTCCATCCAGACAGAAGCCTTAAGAAGTATTCCTGACGGAAAAGAAATTGCATTACTATTTTTCTTCTTTCTTTTTTTTTTAGCTCTTTAAAATGCTTGGTTGTTTTACCTATTTAAATGTCTATGTTTGTAAATACAAGCACCCGGCTGTTTTTCTTTAAAATACAAAACTAACCTGTTCTTTTCTAATGCATTTTTACAGCCATCATCTGTTTATTTTATTTTATTTTTCTGAGCCATTCAGTGCTGTCTAGAGGGTAGTATTCACAAATATAATTTCTCTGCTGTACTTGTCAAATATTCATGTATTAATATGAACAAGAACAGCTTCCAACGCCTGACACAAATCCATACATACCTTTGTTAAATCCTGAAGGGATTTGTTCCACGCCTCACAAAGTTCTGCTGGTATGTATGAATAGATTCCCTCAAGCCATTCTGCACTAAGTGGAGTCACCATTCCAGGGTCGATGGATTCTTCAATAAGCCTGTAATATCTACAGAATGAAAATGCAGTGTGAGAACACTTTCAAAAGCTTTCCTGTTCCCTCAGCAGATATTATGAATAACAGAGGCTTTTTTTTATTTTTTTTGCTTTGCAAAGTACGTGACACCCTAGTTAAAAAAAATATGACAGACTTTGCAATACTGTCACAACCTTCTGTTAAGATATGTCAAAAATGAGTCCATAATAAGAGCTATTCTGACTAATACAGTTAAGCCTGTGATAACACACTGTCTTGCCATTTCCCTGATTAATGTTCTGCACAGTAAGTGATGCTTCCATTTCAGCCATTTTAAATTAAGCTAATTATTTCTTCTGCTGTCAATTAGGTTCAATCTTGCAATATCAACAAGTTTAAACGTAAACAAAATTTGCATAATAAAATCATTAAAAATCCTTTTAGCGCACATATGCTAATACACAATTTATGAAAGACATACTATATTTGTGTATAGCATTCCAATAATAAGAGACTAATGCTCGCTTGATGACACTTTGCTATTCAAAAATTCAAGTAAATTAGAAAACCAAGCAATGGCACTGTTAATAGAAATATACCACATCATGAGTGGAGCACAGTCGTTGGGTTAGCAAAAAATAAATATAAATCAGGCTGCAGGCTTTCACCATATTGATTTTAAAAAAAGTAGAGCAATAGAATCATCCTGAACAGTATCAAGTGAAAGTGAAATGCAATTTTGTACTATTTAGATAACTCATGCTCGTAATGTGAAAAATTACTTATTATTTTCAAAAATGCAGGCATTGATTCTCAGTTCATACACTGCTGAAATATATACCAATACATTTATATATGCATTCATAAATATTATGTAGTCCTGGTTTTGGTTTCCACTGGAACCAATACCAACAGCATTTGGTGAGTCATTCTGGGTAATATTTACCTGTTCCTGTATCAGGATCAAACCTTTAACAGTGGGGTCAGAGGCCAGCTTGGTCCCCATGTATTTAGAATACTCTTAATTGACCATGAACCTTCTGTAATCTCGGATACACTCAGTTCATAATGGACCAAGTGTTAAGAAATGATACCATCCAATCAACATAATCTTAGTCTTAGGCCAACAGCCTACATTTTGGCTCCATCACACTGGCACATTTCAAAATTAACCAATAATAGTCAGCAGTGGCAGGAATTGAATCTATTCTTTGGGACTCATTGAATGGAAACACTAAGGGCTTTATTCATGAGAGAAGAGAGAATTACAGGAAACTAAAAAGGGAAGTTCAAAATGGAAGCTAAAGTAGACAAGGTCAAAAACGTATCCCAAACAACTGAATTCAAACTGCGACTTTGGCCTTAAGTTTGAAATTCCCTACAATCCTCTCTTTCATTAATACATTCATAAAAAACACAATAAATAATTTTATATAAATGGAAACATGTTCAAAAGATTATGTGGTAGAAGATAGTCCATTTGAATGAAGCATATTATTCCATTGTACTTTTTTGACCACTTTCCATAACTAGTTTTAAGAAAGATTTCACTTGCTTTTAGCAGCAAACATTTACCTTTGAAATGTCAACATATTTAAAGTTAGTTAATATTTTAGCATTCTCTCTGCTTGGCATGTTATGGTGGATCCTGTTATACTTGGCAGTGGTTAGATCCAGCTGCAAAGATCTGGAAGGAGCACTATTAGAGATCTGAGAAGTGTGATCGGTGATGTTCACCATGACCAGTAAGTTCCTGTGGTTGAACCTCAGGCCTGGGGCTTGTGTTGCACTGCGTACACTTACAGAACATCCCAATAGAGAGTACAGAAGGATTTAAGTCACCAAAGAGGAACAGTCAGGATTTGCACGGTAGGAGATTATAAACCAGGATGTTAAACAAGAACAGAGAGGTTACTCGATGGGTAAAAACCTGGATATTAAAACTGGACTAAATACTAGTGGAGCTATTACAGTGTTACAGATTAGATGCTGGTTGATATACCAATCTGGCAGTGGTTGGAGAAAGTGGAGGTGTCAGTTGGCAATGAGCCAGGATTTTTTAGCTGATTAGTAGCAGGAAAACAGAAGCAACCATAAGTAGAAGCGAACAAAGAGGTCAAGGCTGGTGGTATTCAGAGTAGTCAAGCTGACATGGATCCCAACAGAAGGTCAAAGTAGCAAGTACAACAAGCTTAGGCTTGTTTAAATAGCGGGGTGCTTAAAATAACCTAATCAAGTACAACAGGCGCAATACCACAGTATACATAATGTTGAACATCCTTAAAGTCTGTTCATCCTCTTTCCTACTGGTACCATCTTTGAACACTTGAGAGTTGTAGATTCTACAGACCTGAAAACATGATTGTATATTGTCTTTTGACATCCTTTTGCCACAGATCATTTTATGAACTCAGCATCCTGACATCTGAACTGTAGATATTTTTGCCACCATAATGCTGATCATGCTATTGAGTCCATATTCAATCAAGCCAATTTTTCACTGGCCCTATTGTTTGCCGAATTACTGTAGACTCAAGCAAATTAATGAAATTGGGTTTACTGATGCAGGATTCTTCCTTAAAACTGCAAGATTGGAACAAAATGTAAATAATGGATTGCTGTGCTGGCTTAGTACCCTAATTAATGTCTTCATTCAGTTCTGCACACTTAACACTTAATTATGTGTTATCACTATGCAATTACATTTCTTCCAACATCTCAATACTGTTTACTGCACTTTTATGTACCTCCCATACAGCAGCTTCCATTAACAATATTGCACTTACTGATACTCTGATGCATTTTATATTTAAACCACAGCACAGACTGTGCTAAAGCATTACGTTCTTATAAGCACTGAAATATATATTGTACTTTTAGTTACTAACTCACCCATCTAGCCCATTCATTCTGCTCTTCACATAAAACATACGTATTTTGTCTTCAGACAGTCTTTTTTTATCCTTACTATGGTTGCTGTTTCACAGATGACAATTCTAGGTATCCTACACTCTTCCTACATAAAAAAAAAACCCATCTTATTGTGAATTACCCTTCTGCCTGCCAAGCTACAGTGTTAAATCATTTTATTTTCCTCCATGGCTCTTAAAAGTACTTTCCTCTGATGAAAGTGTTTAACATTTATACATCTATCACCTGCTCTGGTTTCTCATATCTAAGCTATAATAGAAAGATAGCAGAAGGGGAACTTGACCATGATTGCCATGGAAGGACTAACTCGTTAATGTCCAATTGGTGGCCCTCAAGGGTTTTTTGTGTAACCCACAGGTTTTAATAAATGTAATAATGCACCTAAATAATGCAACCTTAAATGCTGCATGGTATTTGGCCCTCCACATCAATAAAAATGGCATCATTGGACTTAAACTGAGATATTCTTGATGTGTTGGATATTTGAATGGTAATCATTCATTCAGATTGATGAGATTGGAGCTCACACCCAGTATCCTTCTTGTTGTCGCAGCTGTGGATTGTATCTGACCCAGCCTACATTGATATGGGGCAGCCACTACAGATGTCCAAAATGACATAGCTAATGGGAACATTAACATAAGTGTTTGTAAATTGTGACTACGGCTTACTTCCAGTAAATATTTATTACAAATATGTTCTGGTGTTCAGTCTAGTCACTTGCATTATGAAACTCTCAGTGTTGGTGGGCAAGGTCTTAAAATACAAACCACAGGACTCCTTTCACTTTAAATTGTTACAGGGGGATAATGGCACTTAAACGGGCCCTACCCCCCCATGATTTTAGGAGATCAAAATTATTTTAGGAGGTCAAATTATAATAGGTGAATAGTATGAGACCCAGCACTCGGTGTCAAAGAGAGTTTTAATAAGACAAAGGTGACGTTTCAACCCGCTCGGGTTTTTTTCAAGTTTTTTTTGGGATAGCTCCTGTGACTTCGGCACCAACAAATAAATAGAGTGCGGTCCGTATCTATTACTTTTTACTTAAATTATAATAGGTGGCGCAGGGGCACTTGCAAAACTCCTGGCACCATTGATCTTATGGTTTGTTTTTTTATGGGACTATGGGCATTTGGCCAGCCTCTGGTCCCCATGATGTTACAGGAGCCAGCAGCCGCTCCCAACCCCAATTTTAATAAAGGGGCAAGGGAATCTTGCCCAGCACCTGGCCCCATCATTATTAGAGGGATATAACAACAGGGCCATTGGCACTTATAAAAGGGGTTATAAAGGGAATTCATTTCATTACAGGAAAGTTTTTCAAACTAAGTAAACAGAATGAAAATCTATTTTTTTTCTTCCTCCATTGAAATAAATGGGAGGCGATTTTAATCTTGCTTCCTCCATTTTGCATGCATATTGACCTCACAAAAATGTTTAGTGAATAGAATCTACTGAGGTTGGCATGGAAAAATGGGGGTGCTGCCAAATTTCTTCAAGTTTGGAGTTTGAGATGAGGTCTCATTTCGAACTCCAGACTCGGATTTGAGTGAATAGATAGATTTAACTTAAATATCAGTGCTGTCCTTTCATTAGTAGAATTAGCTGCTATTATAGTTACAATATCAGAGAAAGTTTGTAAAATCTCCTGTTCTATGGAGCTGGGATTAAAACAAATAATATTATTATTGGCTCTATGTATATGTCTTTTATTATTTGAGTCATAAATGTAATAAGATTCATATATTTCTTCTAAAGAGTAATTAATAAACAGTTCAGTTTATAGTTAGTTCCATAGAGAATTTAGCTTTTTCTTTAAAAAAAAAACCGAGACTTCAGCAATACACTTTGTAAGTAGGTAGTTTATATGCAGTGAAAAAAAGTAGTTTTAGATGCTGAGCTATTCAGCATTGTCAGCAAAACACCTGGAATCCTTACATGTGAAAAATAATGAAAATATAAGATATTGATTTTTGGGAAATATATTTAAACAGAATAGTGAGTGCCAAATTCTTTTGAGACTATTAAAATTGGCTGTTATACCAGCACATGTCTAGCACAAAAATAGAACAGTATACACAATTTCAATAATGTTTTTCAGAAAGGGAAATGATGTCTTAATCCAGTGCTAGCTTAGTAAACCAAGAGCATCCATCATGAAAGTATAATAGACAATATAATAAGCTACTGTTTTTCTTATAACATTTTGTGTCATTAAAGCATTGGAGATCACTTGATATCTGTTTCCATAACAGCTTACATGTAATACTATAAGTTATCTTGTTAATTAGTAACTGTGAGGATAACAAAATGGCCTCTAAAGCAAATGCATCAATTTCTGCAGTGTGATACTTAGTGATATAACTGATTGACATGACATTTGCAGATTTTGGAGCCTATTTTGAAGTGTGTTTTATACCCTAAGAACAAAATCTAGGTTCCTGGAACTGATCTCTGATACTGATCATATCTCAGGTACACAATCTCAGACATACTAGTAATGTTGAAGGGACGTGCCTGAATCCTGAAGTTTAGGCAAGCAATAGTTTCATGGAATGTAACAAATGCTCATTTGACTAGTGCAGTCATACTGAATTGTGCAGTGATTATTTACTAACAGAAATCACTAGAAAGAAAGATAAAAAGACTTATTTATAAAAATCAGTTATTTGACAAAGGTCTAAAAGTGGTCTAAACTGCAGGAACATTCCATTGGTTTCCATGGTGTCTTCTCTAACATTTTAGAACTTTACACCTAAATTGATTGTCCCCACATTATGCCAAAGGTATGTTTAAATGCTAAAAAGGCAAGTAGTGCATGCATTAATTACCATGGGCTATTGTACTCATTTTATTCTCGGACAAACTCCACAGTCCAATAATTACTCTGAACATGTCTTTCAACAAGGTAGCTGGTGTATGTGAAAGAAGAAATTACTGCCTATTAAATGTGATTCACGGGGGGAAGGTATTATGGGTTGTAAAAAGGGAAGAAACATTAAAGGGTCTACTCAATAAAGAGAGAATTGCAGGGAACTGAGATGAAAATTTCAAACTTATGGCCACATTTTTCCAACTCCATCTCAGTTACCAGCAATTCTGTCTTTATTGAGCAGACCTTCTGATGTTTTGTTACAATCTAATAAATTAATTATGTATTATACTGTTTTGGTTTATTAACCTACATGAAATTAAAATGTGAGGTTGGAGCCTAACCCCAACACTTTACATATAGAATCGACTGGAGTACATTTTCATATTTTATTCATTTTGTATATTACGGTTCTATTCAGCTGTACTGTACACAGATTGTGAGCGAATGTGCAAGATCCATTTAAACACTTAGTACTACATTTCTGCTACTGTCACTACCTGTTATTCACCCCACTCTCCAGACTGGGGGATGTGATGACATCTTGTTGCTTTTACTTCCCCAATTTATTATGGTGATCCCTATATTGTACTTTAAGACCTATCTGTTTGTACAAATGCTTAATTAAAATATAGTGCTTATGTCATGTCCGGTATATTGTTAATGCACTGCTAATGCACTTTTCAAGTGTATGTATATTGAAGTAGCCTTTGGCTCTAACAAAGGCTGATAGTATGTGAAGTACCATTGTTCAGGAGAATAACTTTCAGTCCTATGTATTCATGGAAAGTGCTTGAAAAAGTCCATCTCTAATGTAATCAGTTATAGGATTAGAAGACAGGGTTTTGACTAATAATACTAAATACATAATGTATTCGTTATTACAATAATAGTAATGTAAGCATTATTATGTAGTTTCACCTAAAACCTCATTCTTCTTGGACAAATCCTCTGTTAACACATGAATTGACAAAATATGTCCATATATTAACCTTTGGCAGAGTTCTGCTAAGAAATAATAGTGATAAATAAATGTATTAAAATAGTTATGATTCAAAAAATAGAACATTTAAGAGTCTATTAATGTAAAATGCATTTTATTAAAAAAAATAGAATATTAATTTATCTTAATTTACTTTATTTAATTGATGTATTATGTTATTTTTATTAATTGTTATCATTGATTTACTAATTTCGGTCAGCCGGACTCCATAGAAGAACTCCAAAGGAAAACCGCTGCCAAAATGTAGGAACACAAATTGACCGATTTTTGTTCCCGTTTGGGATCATAAACTTGGGCTTTTCAGCTGTTTTGATCACTGATGTGATCTGAAGTGGTCCAAAACTGAACAAAAATCCATGTATGTAGACCCATACATCTAATGTGCCACAAACTTAGCCTTAATATAACCATCTACACCAAGGTAAACATTACCTGCACCATCACCCCATGTAGGTCCCTACAAGTGGTGTACTGAACCTGTAGTGAATATTGGGGCACAGTAAAGCCTTTATATTAAACAGTATATGTTGTATATGTGTGTCACTAGCTTTCTAATGCTACATTGTGACATTAAGGCATCAGGAGGACATCTGAAGCCACAGAATGAACCTCATAAATCCACTAAGGTCTATAGAAGGGTAATTTGTTAGCACTTTTAGAGATAGTCATGGCGATTGTAGGATTTCATAAATAACCCCATTAAACTCTAATGTGATAGAATTCCTAGTATGTCTTCCTGTTTACCCAGCAATTTGCTGGCAAGGTTATCACAAAAGATATTGAATGATTTATTTCTCACTTAATAGATAAGAGATAATGGTGCTCAGCGGGATACTGCTAAAAGGAAAGGGCATCTTGTTTCAGTTTTATTTTTAGAATGTACAAATAAATATCAGAAGAATTGAACTGCATGCAATAAAAGAAAGAAATGGTAGCAGAGGAAAGTACAAATTTGTAAAGGTAATTAACATAAGCAATAGCTTGTTTGATTATACTGTCATTGTTGTAATTTAGATTTAACAAGTGACAAACTCAGATGTTTCTCTCCATGTCCTAAATATATGCTGCTTAAGAATTACTATTTTTTTTTAAACAGAAGATAAAATAGTATTATGGAACAAAGATGGCAGATTGCATCATTTGCTAGTCTTTATTTCTCTGGTGAATATTCTGTTATAAATAGTGTTGGAACATTTTACACAGGCCATTGAGCTGCTCATTTTATCCTGATCATTAGTAAACAATTCCATAAAATAGTTGAAATTCTACAATCTAATTTTACAATAGATAGGTCGGTAAGGCTTCCAATGTTCGAAATATTTTCAGAAAAACTGAAACAAATTGTTAATCTGAGGTAACGCAAAAGATACCAATGTTCTACAGGACGATGATCAAACCCCAAATATTTTTGGATACCAAACTATGAACACTTACTTGGTAGCACATGCCTAGGAAACTCAGTGTGGCCTGAGATCATACAGAGCTCAGTGAAAGGTTATGTTATGGATTTAGTGAGCAAATGAATTCCTTAACTCCTAGCAGCAAAACTGGGAACTTCATAGATGTTAGTGGGATCTCAACCTGGCTTAGCGAAGTTTGTGGAGTGAAAATTTGTTATCGAATTCTGTATCTAAAATACAATGGATACAGCAGGGTATGAACATTACAGAACAAAACAAGAAAGGAAATTATGTAAAAACATAACAGTAACCTTGAACAAGACTAAAATGTTCCCATTAACTTGACAATTGAATGAATATTACTATACTATTTTTGAGAGATGAAAGCGCCTCTGTTGTTGTATATTTTGGAGCCTTTGAAAGGTTGATAACACCATACATCATGGAAAAACAATACTACAACACTACATTAACAGAGTCACATCACCTGTAATACTTTGGTTCTGGTTTTAATGCATTATTTGACATAACGGATGTTATACGTAGCATGTTGTGCTTTGTTATTGGTATTGTCTGTCATGCCAGAGTGCTAAATATTGCATTGCAATGCCCAGCAAAGTGATTGTGAAGAGTTCACTTATCACAGGGTAGGGCTGTAATCATTTATTAATTCATGCCACATTCAACTGGTTTAACTTGAAATAAGATCAAATATCTTTATCTAGAAACAAAATTAGAGTTCATGCAAATGTGTACCCATCTGTATGGAAAATAATATGCTGACTGTATAAGGTTTACCTATACAACCACAAAATGAGTGTTAATATATTATATAACTAGAACAATAAATGAAAATGACAGTAATGATAGTAACATGATAGAAAAGTACAGATTAAGCAAAATATAAATGGGTCGTGTTTTCCATGGAAAGAGTATCTGGAAAAACACAGCATGTCCTGAAGTGGGATTTAGGGGAATTGTAAGGATTTTTTTTCTATATATAAAAAATTTTGGATTTAATACTTTGGTAACATTCTGTAAAACATTGCATAGAACAGAGATTATTAAAAGGGTGTGCCGCAAACATGTGTTGCTGCCCTGCAAGAAAAACAACACCTTCCGCCTAATGTAGAGATGTGCCATAATATGACACAAGACTAAACAATGTGATGTTAGTTAATCAAGTTTGAGAACCACTGGCATAGACAGTATTGTCACATATATATATGGACCATATCTATTTCAACAAATAGCAACAATATTATCTTGAATGGAGAACGATGCCACATGCATGTCCATGTACGTGCATGGTCCCTTAGTACTGTCTTTTGAAGCCTAAGGTGTTTATAAATGAGGCGTTTAATGTTATACTTCAACAATATATTGCTTAAAAGTTTGAACATCATGCTCTATGAAAACTTGCATTCAAGCTGTAATCTTTTTTTTAAAAGAGCTATCCAGTGCTGAAATAGGACCTGCAATGCAAACAGTACACTATGTTTTACTAAATAGAGCGGAGTTTGGCTGCACTCATGAGAATTGAGCGTAGAGGCCTGTGTGTTTCCAAATTAGGCATAACTCTTATGACTTCATAATCTAAACAATATTCTATTTAATTTCTATGCAATGGGGCTTTATCAAGATGATTTTCTCTGATGCCACATTTCAGTGAATAAATCTGTTTTTCAATGCGCATACATTCACACATATACATACATCCACATAGACATGACATAGGAAGTGACAGAAGCTATCTGTAAATATGTGTTACTTTTCTCTGGGTCAAATGTACAGTTATTCCTGGATAAAAGCATTACGTTGTTTGAAACCCTGCAGCTATCTTCAATGGTATACACGGTGACAGAATAAATTTCAGATAAAGTTCAGACTTGCCTATTTGTATTGTATTAAAAGCTACAGATAACAAGAAATCCCTTTTGTTACCAATATTTGATGAGGAATGAGGCTTAAGCATCACATGAACTAAAATGTAATTAATAATACATCAAATATTTATAATATAGTAGTGGCCAATTAAAATATATTGTATATTTCTGTACTTTGAGTAACTGCAGTGGTGTATCTTGATTTTGTGCTGCCCTAGGCAGACAAAATCCGGGCACCCCCCTACCCAAGCTGCACACCCACGTTACACACCTAAGACATGCCCCATCATTCAGACTCACATCAAGCTCACACTCCCATCACACTCAGTCACACACTCCTACTCCCATCACACTCAGTCACACACTCCTACTCCTATCACGCACACTCTGACTCCCATCACACTCAGTCACACACACTGTCTCCCATCACACACACTCTGACTCCCATCACACTCAGTCACACACACTGTCTCCTATCACACACACTCTGACTCCCATCACACTCAGTCACACACACTGTCTCCCATCACACACACTCTGACTCCCATCACACTCAGTCACACACACTGTCTCCCATTACACACACTCTGACTCCCATCACACTCAGTCACACACACTGTCTCCCATCACACACACTCTGACTCCCATCACACTCAGTCACACACACCGTCTCCCATCACACACACTCTGACTCCCATCACACTCAGTCACACACACTGTCTCCCATCACACACACTCTGACTCCCATCACACTCAGTCACACACACACACACACTCTCCCATCAGCACTTACCTTTCCCTGGCAGGCAGGCAGCATGGTCCCTCCATGCTGCCTGTCCGGCTTCCCGGCGATTGTGCCGACAGGTCACGTGACCGGGCGCGCGTATGACGTCGGCGCGCCTGTCACGTGACTGTCGGCACTTCCGTGTCGGCACACTGCACGGGGAGCCGAAAAGGCAGCACGGAGGTTTCTCTGTGCTGCCTGTTCGGCTCCCCGTGCAGCCTGGCAGGCAGAGCGTTGGTGAGGGGGGATCTTCCGATCCCCTCTCACCTCTGTCTCTGCCTGCAAGCGCGGTGGGGTTTTTTTTGTTTTTTTTTTAAAGGGCCAGATTTTTTTTATTTTTTATTTTTCATTTTTTTCCAGTGCTGGGGGGACGCTGCCGCCCCCCAAAATTTGCCGCCATAGGCATCCGCCTAGGATGCCTCGCGGTAAATACAGCACTGGGACACGCACTATTCTGAACTCCTCTGGAGATATGGGGAACCTAATAAAAAGGTACCACAGAATATGGGAAAGGGGGTAAAAAGACCTCATCTCTGAATCTACGGACATTTTTTTGTGCTGCAATCCACACCCAAAATAGAGCTGAAAGGGGACGCGAACGCTCGGATGAAGGGGACCCATCGGCGTCACCTGTTCAAAGCGCCCAGGAACCTGTTGGCCTCACTAAAGTGGACTTCGCAGCACTAGTGGTACAAGTTAAATCTGACTTGTCCTTGGCAATTGATTTGATCCGCACCACAATAGGAAGAGCTTCAAGACATAAGATCCAACCTGAAGAATCAAGGCCACCGTCTTGAAGGCGTCGAGGGTGACCAAACACTTCTTTATGGAGCTTTGTCTAAGCTTGAATCTCAACTACGGGAGCAATGCTGTGTGACGGCACAATTAGCCCAACATGTTGTTGACTTAGATAACAGAGTCCGCCCAGTGGTGTATCTTGATTTTGTGCTGCCCTAGGCAGACAAAATCCGGGCACCCCCCTACCCAAGCTGCACACCCACGTTACACACCTAAGACATGCCCCATCATTCAGACTCACATCAAGCTCATACTCCCATCACACACACACTCCCATCACACTCAGTCACACACTCCTACTCCCATCACTCAGTCACACACTCTGACTCCCATCACACTCAGTCACACACACTCGGACTCCCATCACACTCAGTCACACACACCGTCTCCCATCACACACACTCTGACTCCCATCACACTCAGTAACACACACTGTCTCCTATAACACACACTCTGACTCCCATCACACTCAGTCACACACACTGTCTCCCATCACACACACTCTGACTCCCATCACACTCAGTCACACACACACACACAGTCTCCCATCACACACACTTACCTTTCCCTGGTGGCAGGCAGCATGGTCCCTCCATGCTGCCTGTTCGGCTTCCCGGCGATTGTGCCGACAGGTCACGTGACCGGGCGAGCGTATGACGTCAGCGCGCCCGTCACGTGACTGTCGGCACTTCCGTGTCGGCACACTGCACGGGGAGCCGAACGGGCAGCACGGAGGTTTCTCTGTGCTGCCTGTTCGGCTCCCCGTGCAGCCTGGCAGGCAGAGCAATGGTGAGGGGGGATCTTCCGATCCCCTCTCACCTCCGTCTCTGCCTGCAAGCGCGGTCTTTTTTTTTTTTTTTTTTAAAGGGCCGGATTTTTTTTTTAATTTTTTTTTTTTTCAGTGCTGGGGGGCGCTGCCGCCCCCCAAAATTTGCCGCCCTAGGCATCCGCCTAGGATGCCTCGCGGTAAATACAGCACTGAGTAACTGACTGCAATAGACATTTGAGGCGTTTACCTATGAAAGGGAATGTGTCATGTATAATAAATGAATATACTCCTAAAGTCGTATCTATAGTATAGTGTTATATTAATATCAAATATAATTACCTATTTCTGGATCTGGTCCATGGGCCGCAAGGAAAAGGATGGTATGTTTTTGCCTTATATAAATTAAGTAAGGAGTATATTAATTTGGGACATTATCGTGTTGTACATGACAGAGTCCTTTTGAGCTTCACAAAACTTTAAACAATATTTCTATTTTACCTTTATTTTTTTCTAATTAAATTAGGTATCTGAGTCAGTTGAGCCTAAATGTAATAAGATAATGGGGGCTAACAAAATTCAGAATTGCTAAATAATACACCAACAACTTGTTAAACATGTTTCAGTCATATTTTATTAGTATTTGGACACAAAGGGCATGACTTATAAACATGGTACACACGCCCCAAATACTGGCACTATTGGCTTGTGCATCTATATATTAATAGGGAGTCTGCACCGCTTCTCCGCCAGTTTCACAGATTCGGTTTGCACTGGCACATCCTAGGTATAGAGAATCGGGCACTGAAAAGTGTTGGGATTTCTAACAGTTGTGTAATCGCCGTTATACCTAGCGAACTGCGATTGGACCTTTTTCTTTTTAATTTCCAGACATGCTTCTCATGCTAATTATGTGTAACTGATCCCTTACCATTTGCCATCTTATATAAAGTAAAAACAGACAAACACAGGACAGTCAAGGACTGTCTCCTTAGTTCTTTTAGTCATGTCCTGTGTCTATGCCTTGTCTGTCTTTTAACTGTAGTCCTGGTCCTTGTCCTATTCTTTCTCCTGTCCTGCCATATCTTAGTCCTGTCCCTGTTTCATCCTTTTCTCCACTGCCTCCAGTGCTGTTACTCTACTGGAATTTTCAGGCATCTTTAACAATTCATTGGAAAATAATTTTTAATTTACAATCCATATGTAAAAGTTTTGACATCAAGATAATTTTACTTTTTAAGGACCCAACTAGTTAAGGTTTATGGTTCTTTGCCCTTGAGCAATGCTGTATTTTATATCATCTCTCACACAGACATTGGTGATTTTTTTTTTAGAAAAGCAATAAACAGTGGTTAATCGACTTGTGCTCATTATACCATGCAATTCGGATGCCCAGCAGGGAGATCAAAATCTCAATAATATCTGCACAGCCAACCAGTAGCAAGTAAGTTCACAAGAAAGGTGACTCATTTGAAAATTTGCAAGTAGAGTACTACACTCCCCACTGGGGTACATTAGGATATTCTCTGTTTTACAGTATTTCCAGGGGATGTTACTGTTGCCCAAAATTCAGAGGATGTTACGCTTGCCCAATGTAATGGTACCATTTGATCAACCAAAGAGGGATGAAGGGGTTGTGTTGACCTCCCTTGGTCTTCAACCTAGAACCCTGACAGTTTAACAGATTTTACAGATAGATCCATCAAATGCCATACATATGTGCTGTAATGCAAGCTAGATATTTCTAAAAGCCAACAAATTATATGAAGTTCGTAAATGCATTGTGCAGTCACAAACCTCTTAATAGACATAAATGATCTGCATATCAAGAAGTGGCTGTGATGTGAATCTTTGTTTTAATTAGTTAAGGGGAATTACAAGTTGTTTTCTGATTAGCAGTGGGGAAAAGATATTAAATTGGAATCGAGAAAATAAACACTATTTAAGGTAGCAGCTAATATCCTATCACAAGAGATGGAGTAATGCTACCTTAGTCCATTGTGACAAATGTTTATCAATGCATATATTCATGTTTCAAGCAACAACTGAAGCAGTTTAAGCTGCTTAATGATTAGCTGTATAATGCAACTTTTCAGTGTGTGCTTCACACACGCTTAATCTGCAAGAATAAGTTTGTCCTAATCATAATATAATGCATTTCAAAGTACTAGATATAATAATGAAATGGAGAAATATAATCAAGCGCTCCATAAACCAATGATAATCCCTCAACAGCACTACAGAGAAAGGAACCAAAATAACATAGCGAGGTGTGTGCAAAATGTTACATAAATATCAGTGTCTGCTGACTTGTATTCAAGCTGTAAGGTGTCTTTTAAAAGAGTTATCCAGTGTTCAAAGAGGACAAACCATTTCACCATGTTATTTGAGCTATTAACAATGCACATTATTTAATTAAATGAGCAGTATAGCTACACTTCCAACTTCCACACTATTGTGTTGTGGTTTCTTACACTAGATATAATGTCACAGAGAATTACCAGAAAGTGGCTCGGGAACCACCATGTTTGTCAAGTGCCATGTTCTATAATTAAGGACCACTGCAGGCAAAACAAAATGTCCCCATTTTATTGCTTGTACCTACACAACCATCACTCTGCTTAACACTTCCTGATTTGCTACCATTTTCTTGTTATTAACCTTACCGTAACTCCTCCTAGTTTTGAGTCAATGCAAACATATATTCAGTGACTTTTTTGATTGACACATAACTTTTGCATGCTGCCCTGGAGAGTGTATAATTAATTTGTGTTCAGAGGGAAATCAGTTAATTAATCATGGTAGTTCCTTTGGGATCCACTCCTTGATTAATTAACTGATTCCCCTGGACATGCTTGCATTCTGTAATGAAATATATTTAGAATACAGATATGATTTTTTTAATGAATACATTTATTTTTTAAGTAATATTTTATTTAACTTCCACATGCATGAAAAAAGGTAGGTCATTTTAAATTCAGAGTGGTCATTTAATGGTGGAAATGTTATAAGCAGTACTTATGATATTAGTTCATCGCAATTTTATAACTGTTTCATAGGTTATGAGGTTGGCAAATCAGAATTTATACCTTTGATATATAATGATAAGTAATGATACCAATTTTAAATTAATTATAAAATTAAGTTGAAAGCATAATAATGTTAATTTGAAAAAAGTACTGTTTTTCTGGGTACCAGCTAATCTACCTTGAATGGGATTAAAGTGAAAGCAATGCTTTTAACGTCTTTCATCATATGCCAAAAGAAAACTGTTAAATTCACAGCTAATCTTCTGATACATTACTAGATATTAAGGGGTATTTAATTTGCCTTCTTTTGGATAAATAGCAGTATGACAATACTGACAATAACAATGAATAGGAAAAGGGTTGACCTTAATGGACACAAGTCTTTTTTCAACCTTTACTACAATGTAACTATAAACCTGTTATAGATACACATGACTTGCATCACCAAAGCTTCTATTTTGTCCAATTTTAGATGATATTGGTGTATCATTTGATAAGGAATAAAGATACACACATGTAGCTTTCCAGGTTTTCTGATTTTAGTTGTCTCAATCTGATAAGATGCTCTCATTTATTTTCTTAGTTTTTTTATACCTAGAACAAAACATCTGAAGTAAAAAAAAAAAAAAAATAGACTTAGATTAATGCAATGGGTTCCCTGGAACCATGAATTTACCTGCTAGTGACAATATAGTAAGAATGGCATTATCTGATTTACCTAGTAGACTGGTATAAAATGCAAGCTGTACATAAAACATACACTGCCCAACAACTGTTGAAATCCCACCCAGCTGTTGGCAATTGAAATTGGCAAGTTAGCAAAATCTATATAATGGCTGTCATTGTGTCAAAATTAAGATGCAGATTATAAAATATAATTCAGTTAGGACACAATTTACCTGTCACAGCTTTTAGCATTTAATTTGTTTCCATTCATAAGGCAATTTAAGTATACATATATTGTATAATGTTACAGTCATTAACATATAACAATCAGTTTAAATGTATGTTTAAGAGTTGATACAAACAGTAAAAGTTGGAAGCTTATAGGTCATAATAAGTGGCCGCCTAAAGGCTTGTTAAGGGGAACATACGTATACTACTGTTTTGTATAAATCAGTTATGAAATATGTTTTTGTTCTCTGAGTATAATTCTAGACTGTATCTCAACACACATGTCCTATTCAAGCGTTTACCCTCAATGACTATGACATTTGGCTAATAAAAAGTATTTAATGAATTAATAGTTCTTATGTATATTCTAATGATAAAGTATGAAAAAGTTCATGAAATATTGATAACACTGTGAAATGCTCTACTCAGGGCCTACCAACTATTTATTTCCATGCCACTCAGCCTTTTGCTCATATATGAGCAATTTGTCCAAATATGCTTATGTTGAATGTTTAAATCATGATAGCTATTAGATTTCATCTTTGATTGGGTTTCATAATATAATTACTGAAAAGATCTTTTTTTTTTTTTTTACTCTACAGTAATGTAAATATTAAGCCCTAGTTAAATTAAATAGCAATATCTGCAACTAGCAGGAAGCCTTATTAATTTTTAACACTACGTGACCTAAGTACTTTTTATAAAGTGTAAACATAATCACGTACTACAGTGCAAGCGGTTTAATTTTTCATAGCCATAGAGAATAGCCTGCACCTATGTTATATATTGTTGCTTATAAAAGAAACACTAAACCTGTGTTTGTTCATGTATCCAAAAATGAAAATTAGACATTGATTAATTATTCTGTTCATGGTACTATGCAGTATGTCCACTTAGTATAAGAAACAGTATTAACATTGTATTTAACCTGAAAATGTATGTTATAAGATATTCTCTCATTATAAGTATGTTGTAGTGTGATTATTACGCAATTGAAAGGTCCCATTGATTGGTATCACAACCCTTCCATTCCTTGTAGAACAAATCAATTAAAAAAAATAACTAAATAGTTTGCTTTTGCAGCAATTTAGTCTATGAGAACTGAATCTAGCACCATATATTTACTAAAGGGACACTCCAGGCACCAGAATAACTTTGATGCATTTTTTGATTTTACATCTGTACATGTAAGAACATTTGCATGCAGGTATCCTTGAGATTGGCTTTTTAAAGTTCCACCCAATTATGTATATTTGCAAGAGATTACTTGCAATGGAAACAGATACCTTTTGTACTGAACATGTGCCGTCATAACTTATTTCAGAAGCTAATAACTCCATCCTTGTTATGTTTGCTTTTGGCAACGGTGATTAGAGAGGCAGGACCTTTGTATGCAGTCAATGCACAAGTGCAAAGAGGACTGTGTCATGTATAACAAATAAATATACTCCTAAAGTCTTACCTATATTGCTCCCAAAGTATAATAGATACTGGGGATTTACATTTTTTTCTACTGATGTAGTCATGGGATCAATCCACAGTAGAAAGTCTAAACGATTGCAACTGAAGTATTGCAAATACTAATACTGGGAAGTTTATTTTTAAAGTGCCAGCTTTAATATAATACTTATAAAGCTGTATAATTAAATTTTTGACACCAAGGGCTATTAAAATTAGATTTCTTGTTTAATTGCTACTGTTGCTCATATACAGAAGAGTATAAGAGTTCCTTTATGAGGAAGGTCACTGATAGCAGAATTTCCAATAGCATAAACTGTGAATCTGTGCTGAGGTCACCCAGCATGCATCTAGGCCACACCTCCCAGTTGTCAGCCAATATTGGTAGGTAAACAGAAATCCAGGGTATGTGCCAGCAGGAAAGACATCCAGGAATCCAATAATATAGTTGAGAGAAAGTTCCAAGTAAAAAAATATTTATTAGAATCCAAAATAAAAATTGTCAAAGCACCAGTAGGTGCGAAACGCGTCAAGCATGTGTTTGTTTCGTTTGCTTGTCTCCACGCTCCTATTACTGATTTTATTTTGGATTCTAATAAATATTTTTTTACTTGGAACTTTCTCTCAACTATATTATTGGATTCCTGGATGTCTTTCCTGCTGGCACATACCCTGGATTTCTGTTTATGTTCATTTGAGCTTTGAGTAGGCTCCTTTCTGTGCTTCAGCACCTGGGAATACCTTGTACTCACCTCTCATTAACCCCTTGAAGGCTGGAGCCGGTCGTTACCTTTTGACTTTCCAATATTGGTAGGTATACTAGATAGAAAATGTATCTTATCTCCAAAGGAATGCAATATACTTCTAAATTAGTTGAATAGTCTTGGAAATAAATGGGGTAATACAATGGGAGTTTTTTTGCAATTTGAGGAAAGCATGTTTTTTCCACTTTTCCTTCAACACAGCCTTTACAGTTTGCTAAAGCATCAATAACTGTGTAGATCAAAGTCTCTCCCCTCATACTACTAAAAACAGAATTATATATATATTTTAATGGGAAGCTTCATACACATTTTTAAATATTAAGCAATGTTATTTTAAATAGAAACAAAGTATAACTCAAGTCTGTATTTAAAATTAAAGTAGCACTCAATTTTAAGGAAATATATTATTGTATCTGTGTCCAAACTAAAGTGCTTCTTTTTTATTGTTTTATTCTACCAAAAATATCCAAGCTACTCAACCTTTTTTTACTTTGGGATGAGGTGGCTCTAACCTCTCCCCAGTATATTAATGTTCTTAAAGGGGGGAGAGTCATAATTCTTCTATCTGCTTCCCTTCACCTGGGTTTCACTTTCAGAACATAGACATCCCACATCCAAGTTAATGTCTAGACTCCAAATTAGGAGATTTTATGGGATGCTGAAATGGTGGAGGTTATATATACTGCACATTTGTCAGATTGTGAGCATTCCAACCTTTCAATCATAATTTTGTTTTGGTATAATCAATGTCTTTGATATAAAAAAAAAAGTCACATTAGATACTCTTTTAACAACTCATTGGTTCCTATGCTTAAATATACATTGTAGAATTAACCAATATTACTGTTTAAGTAACTATAGAACAACTTATTTACAACTTCAAATGTGATGATCAGTTCTTTACAACTTAGCTGATAAAGAGTACAATGATGCATTTATATATACATGTTAAAAAGAGGAAATCATAAACACTGAGAACATTTTTATTTATTCTGATATTAAAATATTATGCTCCCTTTATATTAATGCCCATCATGGGTATGTCTTTCTGTTGTACATTTGCATTTTAATGGTCTGCAAAATGATTTTATAATTTATTGAATATAAACATCCATATTATTGTATTTGTTACCATATGTGCTGATTCAAAGAAAAGGCTCCCATAAATATAATTGTACTTGTTGGTATTTCGGTATGGAAAATACATTAATACTTAATTTATGTGCATAATGTATATCATCTCTTTTAGAAATGATGTGCCAATTCTGTTTTGTTTATTGGATCTCATTTAATCAGTACACCATGATACAGAATATTCTTTAAATATTTTTATTTTGTATATACTAAACTAGAAAAAGAAAATCTCTAGATGCTTCAGGTAAAGAAATTCTGTTCTGCTTTACTATAAAAAGGAACAACCCATTAGTAAAATGGATGTGCGTAGTCTCAGGTGGGATTTCCTGCTGAATTTCTCCAGCCATACCCTGCTGATTGATTGATGGAACATGGCTAGGTAATGCAGATCCAAAAGTTCCCTCTCATAATGATGGAGGAGACCAAAACATTCATGCTGGGAGCACATTAATCTTTGCATAAAAAATAAATTAGGCGAGTTATGCTTACACAGGGATGGTATCTTTCACCCCTGTTTACTTCTTTGTCATGTATGACTTTACCATTTAGCAAGCAATTGCTGTTACACCATCCAAAGGCAATGAATAAATACAGAATAAAAATAAAGAGTCATTCACAGATTTAATGCATCATTAGGGAGTCATCAGTGATTTATTTGGTTCTGAGCTACACAACTTATTCATTTTTTTTTTTCTTTTGACTGTGACATTGGAAGGTGAGAGCTGGAAAACTAGAAGCAAGCCATGACAATCGACAGTCATTTTTAAAAAATAACAGATTTTTTTTATGGGTACAAACACTCATTTTTAATTATTATCTCAATTATCTAGACATAAAGATTGACTGTAATACCTACTACCGTGATTATGGGCATTCTAATCCTGCCCAAACTTAAATGCCAAAGGCCACCTACCTCATTAACTATACTAGGCTATGTGACAGCTATGCCTGTATTAATATTTAGTTAATTAATATAATGGTCATGTTGCTGGGTTATGTCCCATTTTGGTTTCAAATGCCATTTTCTTTCTTTATTTGCCATATTTAGCTGTATCGCCGCAAACCTGCTAGTCTAGTAATTTCAATGAATAATTGCTTTAACATTACACTAATATATGCCCGCACCCTCCAATGTATCCTGTGAGGGGCTATAATGTATGTTCAACCAATTGACCTTGATAAGTAACAGGGGCTTTCTGTTCTTTTCCTCCGATGTATGTCAGTTGCAGCATTTTTGACACCCTTAACCCAATTATAAAGATTTATTGCCTTGTGTATGGTTTGCATATCACTTCGATTTTGCATTTAACTCCTTCACTGGTGGAAACATTTTTCTCATGATCCAATAGTGAGCAGCCTAATGAAAGGGGATTTGAGATTATTACCTTATCCAAAATATTATTTTAATACAAGAAGAGATAACACGTAGCTCAAATTATACTTATTAAAAAATCTTTTTTTTCCATGACAAAATGTTACTATTTGTGTCTATTTATATAATGTACTGTATACTAGCTTGATAAGTGTCTTCTATGGTCTTCTAGAATGACTGCAACATTATCTTTACATGCTGAGACCAAGTGACTAATCATGCCAATAATTATAGTTATATATAAAGATAAGTATTACAAGGTTTCTTCCAAGTATTTCATAGCCCCATAATCACACTGTTCTCCTACCAAATGCGGCCAAATACCCAAGCATCATTAAGAAACACAGAAGCAGAAAATTCCCAGCAGAGACAAATAATCGCTATTTTGGATAGACAAACCTGCCATCTATGTCTGAAAATCCTATGCTTTGTCTAGTCACTGATACAGAAAAGGACAACACATTGCTCACTTCTCTGGGGCCTGAAATGGTTAAAAAAAAAAAATCATCAGCAACACTACCCTTGACTTTCTCTGTCTCTGCTGAATAAACTCACGCTTCATACATAAAATATATGCTACACAAAAACGTCTGAATAGGATATGTAAAACTTGCAGTCTCTGTCAATCCATAGACCTCCTTATAGCCAGATAGCACAAATGAAATGCTAATCTATATTGAAGAGGGTGCCAATCTACATCACTGTGCTAAGCTTCTCTGTTTTTCTTTGCAATATAAAATGTCTGTTTAAAGTGATTATACTGCGCCATGCCATTCTACACCACATGATCAGAACAAAAATAGGTTAGTCTATCCTAGTTTACCAATGTTTTCTGATAAATCTCACCAAAGCCATCATGTATTACAGGGGAAGAAATGTATTAAGTTATAGCTGTACAAAGATCAATTTTCTGGTCATCTACAGGGAACTAATCAAAATCTAATAAATATACAACATACTAAATATATGTCAAATCAATAGAGATAACCACAAGGAAGGCTTAAAAGGTTACAAAGCTATAAATTTATACAGTTTGAGTTAAGAAAGTAAAACACTCACTGAAATCCACTGAAATGATCTCCACTAGTGTAAAAGATAAAATGAATCTCTATATTGTCCTGTACCATCACCAGACTAAATCAAAATAACAAAACTCATTCATATGTCCTTAAAACCTGGAATAAACATCATTAATGCCTCATCCATCTAAACCAGTATTCAAACCATGTCAGACCTACTGAAATATCGTGATCCATTATATAATCACACGATTATAGGTTACAGTAACATAATTGTAGGGCTGTTTCTCTATCCTTCATGTCATCTTTCCTGTCTTATTTATATTTTGTGATATTTATATAGTATTGTATCAAAAATGGCTGTCAATTGAACGACAGTATTAATAATGGAACTAGTTTTTTAAATTAAAGGACTATATTATTATGAAACTTATTTGATTTTTCCAGTGTGACAGTATGAAGAAAAATAATAATTTGTATTTGTTAATGTAGATAAACCAGAAGAGAGCGTCATTAATTTTTAAAGCTATGTGACCTCGATGCAGTTTGCAGAGTGTAAACATAATCACAAATTAGGTGGTGGAACAGTGTTGTTTAATATTGCATACGCACCAAGGACATCTTGTTCTGGTGTCATAATGCTTATTATTAAACATTTTGTTATATTTACCGTAAGGATCCTGTAGGTGGTCTAGCCCAAAGATAATATAATCTGATGTACTCATTGTGTTGTCTCGGCTACTAACACACCTTGGATCTGGTTTGTAGAACAAAGCACATCGTCCCTGGCTAACAGATTATTGTACATGACTTACCATGAACATAATAAGCACTCTTACCTACAGCTACAAAAATGGTCTTCTCTGTTGTTTCACTTTCATGTCCTGCCCTGCCACTGTGGAGATTGTATGTCCAAAGCTTATTGCTGTGTGCCTGTTTCAGTTGTGACACTAATCTGCCTGCCCATAGACCAATAGAAAAGGAGTGGAGGAAGAGAGAAAGATAGCTTGTTGACTTCTACTCTGGGAACTAAAGCCTCAGGCCAAGTCAGGGCTGAATTGAAATGACACCAGTAAAAGCATCAAAGCTCTGTCCTTCATCAAGATGGTTTGCAGGTTTTTTTTTTTGCATTAACTGAAAAGACTGTCATTAGGGATTGTTACTGAGCAGTGTCTAACACAGACAGACCTTATACAGATCATTGCGTCTGCCAAGCAGCCCATACAGAGTACAGGTAACTATTGTTCAAAAGAACGACCTGAATCCAACCAACCCAGGCTATGATAGATCTTAGCAAGTCAATGCCCATGTGTGAAATATAACTCTTTCTGGACTCTATAATCACTCACACTAAATTATGTCTCATTGTGTTATTTTGTGTAGTTTATAAAAATAACAACCTGACTGATATTGTGACCATACTAACAGGTCTAATTTCAGTTCTAAAGTCTACAATCAATACAGGTTTACCAAATATATATTTATATATATATATATATATATATATATATATATATATATATATATATATATACATATATGTATACATATACCTTTAAACAAGCCAATTAAATATGCATCTATCTAGCATGACTTCTTGGTATTGATGCAGCAATGTAAATATAATTTTAGTTTGTATGCAATGCATGTGAAACAAATTAAGCAAAAGGATAATGATATTTTTATAATGCTATGTCAAGATGCAAAATACGTTTTATATTTTACTATAATAGACCCACAAGATAACACTTTGTGTGAGAAAAAGTTAACGCAGGTTTAACTTCATCTTCTTAATGATGGTTCCCATTGAATGATCCCCCTGATCATGTGACTTAACATTCTAATAATTCTGTTTATTATAAAATTATCTAATACATTTTGGTCTTTAATGCTTCAATGTGATATTCATCAACAGATTGTAGTACAGTGTCTGGAAACAATGACATAATTGATATGCATAGAGCACAAACCTATGTATGCAAGTACTAGCTTTTCACAATGCCTCCCAGAGCATGAGCCTGATTGAACAGAATATTTACCAATTAAATAAACTAAGCTGTATCCTAATACCCTTAACGTTAAGAATGCGAAAGCTATCACACTGCCTTGCACTGCACACCCAACCCATTTAATTATTCCACAAAACAAAGATCTCATTTTTACATTTTCCATTTCCTTGGAGATGCTATTGTGTCTATTGCTGCAGCTCGATTTTTTTTCGACTTACCAAGAAAAGAAAAAAAGAAAACCGTCACTACAAAAATATATGCTTGTCACTTTCACATAAATAGCTTGTAATCCCTGCACGTAGGGCAGAGGATTAGTTCTCCCAAACAAGAGAGAAAAAAAGATATATAGATTCCCATGTTAGCAAGCATGGGAGGAATACAATACAATCGCTGTTGCTCTCTTAGCAAACGATGCTACATCATATTGAAAAGGGTTACTCTGTTCAGCGATACGAGCCATCAGATTACCAGGCAATAGCACTATGTTACAGTACACATTAGATTTGTATACATTGTAAATCGCTTGTAGGTATATTGTTAATAAAGCAAGCACATGAGTGACATTGCAGGCTTTCTGTTTCTATAACCCTGGGTAACCCTGCACTTGTTAAACTTTGAACTCTGCTTTACTCAAAGCTTACAGTATTCATAAGGAACCAAACACATTGCCGCAATATTAATAAGATTGTATGTACGGCATATTTGCTGGGTGATTCAGTCGTCATTCAATTGTGATTTCCATTGTTTGTGTTTTTTAAAGTTTAGTGAAATGCATTTTTATTTAATGAAAAGAAGGGAAAACAATTAAATGGACCAGTAGTGCTACTAATGAATAGCACAATTCTAAGGCTATACAAATAAAATAAAGGACTTTAAAATGTTGGATGTAATGCAGAACTGATTTGTGGAACATAGGTCAGAAATTTTAGTACTGACTTTTTTTTTTTTACTAATATGTGTAAATGGTAATGCATTCTTATTAATCTTAAATAAAACAGGCAAATAATATTTCAGATCAGAGCTCCTAATAGACTTAAAGAACATATCCCAGTGATCCAATATATGTGCTCATGTTGATCAAATGAGAACTTGTTGCTAAAAGGATTTGAACACATTTTCTGCATTAACTCAGTACAGCAAATATCCATTAGGTTGAATGAATTAATCAGAAATGGAACATGTCCTCGCTGTATACAGGCATCCTTACATGAGCACCGAAAGGTTAAAATACTAACATAAATGAAAGTATATGTAACATAAAATAAGTCTGTGTTTCAAGAGATATCTACAGACACTAAATGGTCATGGACACTGCTCTGAAAAACTGAGCATTGGATTAGATGCAGAGTCTCTTGCAAGTACTCACCTCTCTATGTGCCCTTCTGTAGGGGTCCCTGGTCTGGAGAGGCCATGTGTGGAGTAGGTCGAAGGAGGAAACACCACACTGAGTGCTGCACTGGTAGCTGCATCATGTTGTCTGTTAGGTTCTGCTTCAGGATCTTAGAGTGAAAGGGAAAAATAGACAAAAAAGTCACCCTGCTGCAATAGATAACACAAGCACAAGAGTCGTGAGAAAGTATTACTTGTATAGTAAAATCATAATAAAAAAAAAAGAAGAAGAAAAAGACATAATCCGAAAATAAATGTAAATTTAAAAAAAAAATTTTTTTCATAAATGTATAAATATTTTACAAAAGCAATTCAATTACTTTGGCATATTCCAAAAAAGAATAAAAAATAAATATAATCCTCCGTCTATTTTAGTTTAGGCTTTTGCTTTCTTCTTTTCAGAGTATTGCAGATAATGTAGTTTTATAGGATCATTAAACTAAAACTCCATTCTGCTTTAAAGAAATAAAAAGAAACGAAAAGAAAAGAATGACAGAAAGTAGTGGATACATTAGGCATACAAATACGTGACAGCAAGAACTGATGTATTTTACACCAAACAGTATAAATATATTTTGCAGAGTTATATTCACACTCACCAGGATATTTAGTCTTTCTCTTCTTCGGAGTATTTACAGAGACTGGACGGCTTTCAGGTCGAGCAGAGTGTTTATTCTCTCTCAGCTCCCTGGGCTCTCCTCTTGCAGGTGTGTGGAAAGAATGACTGGCTTTGTGTTGAGATGCAGACAGTGGCCTGTGTAAGCCAAGGTTCTCTGCATTGTCTGATGATGTTGGAAGAGCTCGGAAACTCCTACGGGGAGACAGGTATTTGCTGCAGTCTGCAATCCAAACAGGTTCATTTGTGCTCTTGTAGTCTCGTTGGTCTCTCTGTCTGAGAGTGTCTGTGCACTGAATTGAGGGATGCCTCTTCTCCTTACTATTTATTTGCTTCTGGATTGGAGGGAGAGGTTCGGAGTTTTTCTGTCCAAGATCAAAGGAAGGCATGCAATTGGATGATACACTATTTTCTGACTGCCATTCAGTTCCCTGGGTTGCTGCATTGCTGAAAAGCTCACAGTGGTCTTTATTCCAGAAGCCAGGAGCTCTGTGTGATTTAAAAAATAATCATTTAAGAAGCAGACTAGCTTTTTTCACTCCTCCCCTCATTGCATTCTTGCCTGTTTTTTTTCCCTTCTAGTGCTAAACAGTAACTATTTCTGCAATGGGATCACTTAATAAAGCCAAGGTCAGATGGCTTAGAAATGGCATAATCTGCGATAACAAAACACAAATGATAACATCATACAAATTTATGAATTTTATTTCCCTGCAGTCACAACATCAGACATTTTACTTTAGAAAGAAAGCTCTCAGATCCTTCCTCTAGTTTCCATAGTGATTTCATTTTTCCCCCTTTTTTCACAGATTGGCTGTAGAGCTGCAAGCCTTTGTTGTTGGCTTATGCTACTGACTGTCAATATAAAAAAAAAAAAAAATCACACAACAAGTAAACACTGTACGCTGAACACTGCCAATATTTTTAAGGTTTTGCAATATATTGTTGTCTGAATCCTAATACAGTTGTACTAGTAAGTGGATATGTGTGCACCTATGCACAAGTGTGTGTCCCTTAACCCTGTGAGTGCCATAGGGGGGAGCAATTTGTTTCACAGCACTGACAAATACTAAGTAAATAAAGAACAACACTGTACAATTACCTCATCCTTCTGTATAAACATGTATAAGATCTCTGCTCACAGGCAGTCACTATACATTTTATTAATGCCTATACCATGTAAATATAAAGACAAATAAATACTAATTATCCCAATCGCCATAAAAAATTACCATTACAAACAAAGTAGCAAAGTTGTCAAAGGAATGTTTAATGGTGCATGTATTTGTAACACAAAGGGATAAAAGGCATGGGCTATGAAATATATGGTTCCTAAGATGATACATTCCAATTAATACTATTTCCAAATCCTCACTTATAAGGCACTTTAATAACCAAGAACCTGGATGCTGCTGGTTCAACTTGTAGGTTATTAAATTCAAGTATAAGTGTCTTCTCTTTGCAATGAACAATCGTCTGCACATTAAATATATCGATTTGTTGTCATCAGGTGATATATGCTTCACAAATACACTTGCAGCTAGGGAATGTATTATAAATGTGCAACATAGAGAAAATGCCTTAGTATAAAGATAAGTAAGGTGGTGTGCTCTTTGCATAATGTGAGTTATTGGCTTAATGGTGTGGTGATTGTGTTATGATGTATAAATCGAGGAACCATGTAGATATAAGCTTGATTAAACTCAACAAAAGCATGTAGAAGATGACTGTAATGACAGTGATTGCAATGTCAGTAGGAGATCTGTTACACCATTTGTATCCTTCCTACAGACTATTTCAGAAATGTATGCTAATCAAATAGTCCAGCATTGTTTGGTGAACAAAGTATATATACATGTATTTCTTAATTACCACTATTAATATATCACTACTGCTCTGTATTCCTGAGATTATGTATTTCCTATATAAAAAGTGAATTTCACTGTAATTGCTAAATAAATTTGTAAATTAAGTTTGTTGATATTTTTATATTCAGGAAAAATTACTAGCCTTTCTGTTGATGCATGTCATGTCTTTTGTTGCTACAATATTCTAGTCTGTAAGACAAACAATACTAACATTTTTCACCCGCTGTCTTCTTATTTAGCTATTTATGCTATATTGGTGAATTCTGATAACTTATCATTAAGCAGTTGTACCATCTTCTGAATACTGATGTGCAACTAGCGGCCCATAGGCCAAATGTGTCCCTCAAGGATTTTTGTGGGAAACCTATCATGGTTAAAAAGTCCATAGATTCTGTTGTATTACCTCATGAAATGAATCATGTCTGGCCTTCAAACCTATACTTCTGCATATCCCTTCACATTAAGAAGTTGAACAACAGTGTGGGGAAGTTGGATTCTTTTAGTATGTTGTAGTTGGACCAAATGCCTCAAAAATACAAACCAAACATGCAGAAAACAAAGTTACGTTGTTCAATCCACTGAGACAAAATGTATATAAATCTCTCTATGAAATTGTATGTATGATTATAGCTCTGCATACCAGAGATAGCAGGTAATATACAAATAAAAATGAAATGTTTCATTAGCTTTCATTAAATCATTATTGCGCTTGTATGTTTATTATTATATTTTCACTATTTCCTGTTAGTACATGCCATTAATGAAAGTTAGGACATATAGATTGAGTAGAGCTGATAATAAAAGCATAATGCAATTCAGTTGTTTGATTAGCGGGTACTCAAGTAGACTCCAAAACTGAACTTCTAGCAAAATAAAGAAAGAAAAGTTGTTTGGGAAAATGTGCTGTAAAGGAATGAGTCACCAATCTTGGCATCCATTTTCAGCAACAATGGATCTCCAAGTACATATACCCACTGAGAATGCATGATCATACTTCAAGGCATTAACAAAAATCTGTGATATTTACAGAATTTATACAAAAAATGTTCCAAAAGCAAGTGTCATAAAAATCTTTCATTCACAGTAAGTGCTTCAGGTTTGACAATGTAATATTCACTGAGCAGCAGGTGAGTGAAGTAAGTGTACAGCCAATTCACCTGAAGCTACAAGTTCGTCTTCAGTTCTGCTCTATTTTCAGTTTGGTGTCCTTAAAGCACCATGAAACACTGAATGAAATCATCTGTTTGCTTTTTTTATACAGACATAGGCTATGGAATTTGAATATGTATCTCGGAAACATGCCATATGTAAGAAAAAATGAACTAATTGGAAAAAAGAATTAACTGTAAACAGGTGGAAATCCTCCGATCCCTTATCCAAAGATATTTTATCTCAGTGTAATCCTAAGGCTTTCATGACTACTGTTCTTATATACTTATCTATTTCTAATAGTACAGAGAAAGAGCAAGTGCCATTGAACTGAGAAATAAAAAAAATAAATGAGGTTATTCTCTAAAAATGAACTGACAAGCAAACTGAAAAAAATAATTGCAGAGTTGGCAAAATTTGCCTATTCTTTCAACTCAGCTATTCATCCCTCCTCATCTTCAATGGGAGGAACCATCAGAAATTCTTACAATATAACTCAAATTATGACTGTGGGTTCTTGACCAGCAAGAAAAACAACAACATTAAACTGCACTATAGAGTCACTGCAGAACAGTAGACACCAATGTACAAACTACAGGCAATACTATACCCTATTAGTTAGGCCTTAATCATGGGCGTCCGAAAGGGGGGGGCGCTTGCCCCCCCCCCCCAGATTTAAAAAAAAAAAAAAAAAGTGCCTTTGATGTAACAGGGAGCTTAACGCTGCCGTTAAGCTCCCTGTTACACTAACCTTAGTCGTTTCCTCCGTGCATCTTCCCTCCTGCACGGAGGAAGGAAGCTCCTGTGGCGTTTTTGTTTTTTTTTTACTTTATTGATGCTGCACGACTTCAATAAAGTAAAAAAAAAAAAACGTGACTGGGAGGGAAGATGCACGGAGGAAACAACCGGAGAGCAACAACAAAGAGGTAAGTGCTGGGGAATGGGGGGGAGGAGGGGGGCAACAAATGAGCAAAACCTGGCACATTGAGAGGCAAAAGCTGGCATATTGAGAGGCAAAACTTGGCTTATTGAGGGGCTAAATCTGGCATATTGAGAGGCAAAATCCTGGCATATTGAGAGGCAAAATCCTGGCATAGAGTGGCAATATACTGGCATATTGAGGGGCAAAATCCTGGTATAGAGTGGCAAAACCAGGCATAGGGTGGCAAAACCTGGCATATTGAGAGGCAAAACCTGGCATATTGAGAGGCAAAACCTGGCATATTGAGTGACAAAACCTGGCATATTGAGAGGCAAAACCTGGCATATTGAGAGGCAAAACATGGCATATTGAGAGGAAAAATCCTGGCATAGAGTGGCAATATCCTGGCATATTGAGGGGCAAAATCCTGGTATAGAGTGACAAAACCTGGCATATTGAGAGGCAAAACCTGGCATATTGAGAGGCAAAACCTGGCATATTGAGTGACAAAACCTGGCATATTGAGAGTCAAAACCTGGCATATTGAGAGGCAAAACCTGGCATATTGAGAGGCAAAATCCTGGCATTTTCAGAGGCAAAATCCTGGCATAGAGTGGCAATATCCTGGCATATTGAGGGGCAAAATCCTGGTATAGAGTCGCAAAACCAGGCATAGGGTTGCAAAATCCTGGCATATTGAGGGGTTAAATCCTGGCATATTAAAAGGCAAAATCCGGGCATATTGGGTGGCTAAATCCTGGCATATTGAGGGGTTAAATCGTGGCATATTAAATGGCTAAATCCTAGCATATTGAGGGGTTAAATGCTGGCATATTAAATGGCTAAATCCTGGCATATTAAATGGCTAAATCCTGGCATATTGAGGGGCTAAATCCTGGCCTGTTGAATGGCTAAATCCTGGCATATTGAGGGGTTAAATCCTGGCATATTGAGGGGTTAAATCCTGGCATTTTAAATGGCTAAATCCTGGCACATAAAATGGCTAAATCCTGGCATATTGAGAGGTTAAATCCTGGCATATTGAGAGGTTAAATCCTGGCATATTAAATGGCTAAATCCTGGCATATTGAATGGCTAAATCCTGGCATATTGAGGGGTTAAATCCTGGCATATTGAGGGGTTAAATCCTGGCACATTGAATGGTTAAATCCTGGCATATAATGACAGTAAAAATATGCTCCCCCCCTGAAAAAAATTCTGCAGATGCCCGTGGCCTTAATCCTTAGGTATGATCATACCCACAATACGGGCTGGCACCATTTCTTCAAAAAAGAAATAGTTTTGTACTGGCCTGCCGGTAAAATCCCTGCTAGGTGACAACACTACCCACAATCCTAAAGGCAAGAGACACACAAAACTGATATCTAAATACTTACTGTTGTTGATGAGTTATAATCAAACTACCACCTATTGTGTGAAAATGAATAAAATGCATTGTTTTTTTCCTCACTCTGCTATAAAATTAGAATTCCTGAAAACATCTGACATACACAAACACATGGTTAATCAGTGTCGTTAAGGAACGTCCTTTCACTAATATTATTTCAAGGAAGGGAATACTATGTGCTCTGCTGGCTTTCCCTACTTATAAGGTGCACTTCTCTTCATTAAAATGCTGCAAAATCTATCAAAATGACATTCATTTATGCAAGCAGAGTAATCGTTTTAATGATAAATATTGAAGGCAGGGGGGCGAAAAACAGCAAAAATATGGAAGACTTATTTTAGTGAAAGTTTGATAGATTTTACAAACATAAGGCAGATAAATGGTTAAACGAAACTACCAGTAAAGACCATTTGAAGGAACAAAGCATCAAAACAGCACGAAGCATTAAAGGCCACATTAGACCCACCTGTGAGCGATGACACAGATGCAGAATGTTGCTTGTCAAAAGCTCGTGTTCCAATTGATTTCTCCTGCTGGAATCGATCATTATGTCAGGAAGCAGTGGTTGTAAATAATAAAAAGGCGTATATTTTTTTAAACCCTGGGTCACACAAACTTATTGCAGGAGTAATGCTCGCACTCCAAAAATAACCTTATTTCATTAGGAGAATGTGATGGAAGGCTTAACAGTAGACTGAAGTAAATCTGACATTCAAAAAGTATTGTCACTGTTACTATGGCACAAGTAACTGTTACACAAAAAAAAGTTGATAAATGCATTTTTTAATTAGCTGGTCAATGAACACAGAAAAGAATAAAGCTTGTGCCAGGTTAACACAGATATACCAGTTCCTCTAGACAACAACAGACTAAAAATCCTCACACAGGAGGACATCCTCATATACATGGCCCAAACAATCATGCACTCCTCTTAACAGCAGTGTAGTATGGGCCCCAGCATTGTGATCCTCACTGACACATGTGGCAACTTGGACTGTCATTTCTAAGTTTACATTGCTCCGCTGGTGAACATTTTGCATGATGCTATACTACAGTACAGCAAATCAATTAATATGGAATTCAAACAGATGTGGTTCTAAGTTTATTAGGGCACCAAGAAAAAGAATACAATTGTGGCCACCACCTTACCTATTTGCCCCTCCCCCCATCTGTCCCCTCTCCCCGACAATCCCTCTTCATCTCTGCCAATTATTTGGGATCAGCACACGCAATCAATAGGGTGATTGGCACTCACATTGCAATCATTGTTTGCTAAGAAAAGTATGCAGCAATGGAGAGTGCAGGACTGTGGGTGGCAGCAGCAGGGAGGTGGAATGACAGAAAATGCAGCAAACGAAATATAAAAGCAAACAACTTGTAGTGCGCCAACATGGCAGAGGGCCCCTCATGCAAGTGGGAGATCTAAGCAGCAGCTTAATAAGCTTATATGGTAGCAGTGGCAATGAAGAAAAGCATAGTTTGTAAAAAAAAAAAAACAACCTTTGCCAGGTCATTAGCTATCATCTATAACCTTGGAGGATCCTTTCATGACCCTTCTACAGGCCGTCCATGCTTCCCATACATAGTGTGTTTTGCTGTTGTGGATGTAGCAGGATATCCTGGTGTGTGTTGAGCTTTCATAAATCTAACTTTCCAGATCACACAGCAGCATCCTTTCAGATTGGAAGAATCGTCTTAAACACAGAAAAAGTTTCTTTATTTTAGGAGCAGCTATACAGTGGAAAATATTGCCAAGTGCATTTGTTTTGGTGTATTCAATCAATATGTTCAATAGAAAGGTTACATACCTTTCTAAAGATAAAACACATATGCTGCTATAACAGTTAAAAGTTAATTAAGTTTTTTTTTATCCAGAGAGAAGCCGACTGTCTTTGGAGTCAAGGATTTTTTTTCCCTTTGAGATGAAATTAGAAGTGGGGTTTTTCGGACTTCTCCTGGATCAACAAGTAAGGGGGTGTTAAAAGGATGGACTTAATTAATGATGTAACCATAGAGCTTGCTAACCATGATTCTAATTACACTATAGAGAGCTTTATTTACTTTATGTGTTTTAGTTATCATTTCTTCAGTCTAACTTGAATTTGCTGGCATTTGCTAAAAAGGTATTAAGACTTGCTTAAATGTTAAACGTACATGCTCAATGTACTCTATGGCTTTGTTTCTTTACATCAAAAACTGGTTGCTCTGAAATAATTTCTAGAATGATCAACAGAGTGCAAAAGATAATTGTTTGACCATAAGTAAAGATAGACGTGAAATTAAAGCAGTGACATAAATTGTGGATTTGAACCTGAAGCATGAATAGTTAAGATTCCAAGATGTTGTATGAAATTCAAGGAGAGTGCTTCCTGCTTGAGAATATCTCAATAGCCATCCTAATTCTCCAAGTTCAATATTCCTAAGTGGCAGACAATCTTAACGAAGAGAAATGCTCCTGGTTTTATTAGTATAGATGAAACTACTGGAGTTTATAACCTCGCATCTGATGTGCTCCAAAAAGCAGGCAAGTATGAGAGAACAAGTGTCATATTGGTGGGTTAAGCATGATATGGCCATATAATGTGACTGAATCTCAGGTTGATGATGTTTTCTTTTAATTCAGTAGCACTCTTTATTAAACATGCTTATTAAGTTATGTTCTTTTATTTCAGTATCATGTAGTGGTGGGGGTTGGCAAGGTGTAGATAAGGTGAATAAGAAAAAGAAAATGATTCTCATAAGAAACTATTTTCCATTTCCCAACTGAATGTAAACAATGTAAGTGACTAATCACAAAGAAATGTAAAAAAAAAATAGCAAATATATTTTAATTGTAATTAAGATAAAATAAAAGTCTAGTGATTATGAGGGTAACAACACCATCACCTCTTGAAATCAAATGACAAACTTATTATTTGAGATATTTCATACAGTATTATTATACTTCTGCTCTGTATGTATTAGCTCCTATAATAAAGTCAATCCCTGTACTGAAATAGGTGCTGCTGCTATTATTTCTGAAAACATATTGGAGTATAGACCCTTGATAATGACACAGAAGAGTATGCTCGCCATATCCAGCATGTATGCTGTTCCTCTAAATTACTTTTGCTAATTTGCTAATGTATATTTAGTTGAGTTGTAAAGATACGGATGTAGAATTTCAATCCCAATCTTATTCATTCATATGTGACAAACCCTATGCTGGCACATTATTCTTCTATCAATCAAGGGCCTTGGACACCACAAGACAGTTAACAGGCCACAAGAGAAATGTAAGGCAGAAGAATAAGTTCTCATTAAGCTCACTATCAACACTATATCATACTTATTAATGCATATGTAATGGATATAGACTTGAATTAAATATGTGAAGAATGAATAAAAAAGTGTACTGCTGAAAGAAATGATTTTAAAAAGTAAGATATGTTTTCTATAACTATCACGGTATTGTCAATTACTGGTGCACTTATCGTATTCATGTAATAAGAAAACAGATTTTAAAATATGATAGTTCAGTGATCTTAGAGCCTGCAAGATCTATGGCTGGTGAACTCAATACAAAATTCATTCTTAGATAACACAGTGGATTTAATCTCTTATCAAATGTTGCTAGTGTCAATGTAAGTAGACACAAAGGGCTCTATTTAATGGGGTTTTTTAATCTTGGGTAACTGAAAACCATAGAAAATGTTGCATTAAAAACCAGTGATAAAGCATGTTATTGAATAGAGCCCAGAATAGCTACACTCTGTACTATAATATGAAATATATTGTTACACTGCTCACAAATCAGAGTTCAATACTTAAAACAATGTAAAGCAATACAGTTCCCACATGTTGTTTGGGAGATCTACTCCTAGCAGGAGATCTGGTTGATGCCCAAACACTATCTTGAATATTGGATGCTATTGCAATAGAGCCTTGCGTTTTTTATATAATCATATAATTATATAAACTTTATTATGTATTTGATGTAGAACTAATGAAGAACAATTGAAGATTTTATTCTTGCTGTTGTATGAAATGAAGCTTGCCTCAAATTTCTAATAAGAGCATATACTGAACAATATCACGGAAAGGGAAAACTCTAAAGCTATATTTGATCATAAAAATGGACAGTCATGGACATGCAAATGTGTCTATTCTAATAGATCCAGATCACATTGAAAGCATCATGTTAAACAAACGCTTTCATGCAATGCGCATGCAATGTTACATATAAAGAGCATTTGCTAAACAGCATCTCTCATGCCTTGTTGACGTATTAACTCAATATAATTTTCTCTATAGTAAACATTTCTTCAATGTGCAAACAATGCTCCTCAACGCAAAATAACCTTGGGTAAACTATAAAGGAGATTTCCAGAACATGATCAGACACAAATAAAATGGCTCTATTCTGCTTGGTACATGAAAAACATGTACAAAACATGTGTGTCTTTTACTAGGGGCACCAAGCTAATATGAATGATGACAGATTTAGTGCGGAAAGGACAATCTCTTTAATACAACCCCATCAGCCTCTGCTGTTACCATAGCAACAATTATAATCTATCTATATAGAACTCCTTACATAAATAAATGGCTCATATGAAGTTGTGCCTTGGCCCAAATAATTTCTGCTAGTCCTGGACTTTGACCCCTGCTCGGAAAAACTGGTGACGGGCAGTAGGTGGGCATAATTTAGAACTTTAATTACACAAAATGTATTAATTAGATGCCTAAAGATCAACATTTTCCTTTTACAATTAATAATGTTTCTATACTCTAGACAGCAGGGCGAATATAAATCCCAATGTATTTGTTTGTGCATGAATGCTGCCTTCCATTGTCAAATGAATCACTACTTATATAAAGAAAATACTGTTCCACCAGAGAGCCAAAGATAACACCTTTACTCAGCAGTGCAGGTATAGTTTGCTTGTCATGACACCTCATTTGTTTTAATGCCTCACAATTTAACAAGGTTCATAGGACAAACTACGAATGAATGTTTTCTTTTGTTAAAGAAATAGAAAACATAGTAAAAAAAACCCTAACACAGTTTTGAGAAATCTTTAAAAAAAAAAAGGAAAATGTAAGTGGTGTGGCAAAACATTGATTAATAATCCTAGAAGCTTTAAATAGATTAAATAGTCTCCAGATGAAATTACTTTTTAAACACATTGTATTTTTAAAACCTTCAGCAAAAGGGTTTAAGCAAAAAAGAAAATGAGTCAATTAGCCAAATGTTGCATCATTAGACTAATATACTTCACTATATTAATATACCATATTTTCGATCTATATAAATAAAATAATGAAATGATTCCACCATCCAAATTAATGAATTGCTTTCACTAAAAGTGAGTTACAGGAGAGTTGCAGTGACCTCTTGTCTCACAAATTTAGCGGTGCATTTTAGTGATAAACCTGGTGAGTTTACTAAGTAGGGGAAACCCGGCCCGATGTATATCTAAATTGGTGAGATAAAATATTAATCTCCACTCACCTGATCTCATCTCAACTCACCTTTTAGCGAATATCCCCCTCAGTTTAAAAAAATGTAACCAAGAATTTATATCTCCATATACATTGCTTTCTAATTAACAAGTGCGTGAGCAAAATTCTGGTCCTGTTTTTACTCTTATTATACAACACATACAATTAAAAAATATTAAATCTATTCATGGCTTTTGTTACTCATAAAAGTCTTTATGTATTCCAATGTAGCATTATTAAGTTTTAAATAAAAAGTCTTAAGGAACTAAATATAACCTTTTGCGTTCGGAATGATCATGTTTAAACCCCAGGAGGGACATCCGATTTTATTACTAGAATAATTCCGTAATGGCTACAGATGCACAACAAGTGTAATAAGACCAAACAAAATGCTTGCTGAGGAATCCCACAAAGTATTCTAATTAAAAAAAAAAAAAGTCGCCCAGGAGTCTGAATAATTTTGGAATTTGGGAGATAAGGCCATTGTTTTAATCTATTTAAAGGGTCACTAATACCTTCATAAAGATACTTTAATAAAATGCAAAATAAAATGAGACTGAATCAAATATGCACTGCTGCTTTTTTTTAGAGAAAGCAAGTTGTGTTTTATAGGAGATATATGGTACCAGGTGTCAGGAAATCTAGTTCAGGGTTTATGGTGGCAGAGGGGATGAGGAGAGTTGTAGAGAAGTAACTCAAAAAGCTTAATTCTTGTATATGAATATTTACAAAGTATTTTATACTTGTAATTGCAGTTTAATTTTTTTCAGCCACAAAATACATCTAGAATTAAATTGCTGCTAGAATACTAAATGATGACTCACAATATATTCAAGAGTTATAAGAAGTAGACAGTGCTTACACAAGGAAAGTCATGAAACCAGTATACAAATATACATTTTTAATAAAGTAGTTTAAAATATACATACATAAAGAAGACAGGGATATACAATGTAGCTGTGTAAATAGCAGTTTACAATACACAGCATATATAATTCCCAGGCGTCTTGCCCATGTGTGCAGTAGGCAGTATATTTAAATATATTTAATATATATTTATTTAATATCCCTTCTGTAGAAAAAAGCTTTGTTAAACAGCCATAAAAAAAACATCATAAAATGCTTAAAATGTATATTATCAACAGTATACACACCTCCTTATATAAGTTTGACCTGGCCAGGTACTAATGTGCAATCATAAGCAGAAAAAAAGGAGACGCCACACGGTGTGTTTGCTGCTTATTGTAAACTATTATTTATACAATTAGATTGTCTGTCTGCTTTATGCATGTATTTTGTTTCTGTGTAGATTTTAAAGTATTTTATTAAAAACATTTATATATGTGTAAACTGATTTCATGACTTTCATTGTGTAAGTGCTGTCTAATTCGTATACATTTTTTTTCCAGTTCTTACAGACCCACTGGCAGTAGCCATAAAACTGTGGGGTTTTCAATAAGACTAGAGGCTTAAGTGTGAATAACCTGAAAATATAATCTGGGACCATTTGTGTATTTGTACATATTCTGTCCAAAAAGTATTTTGGGTTTGTTTTTGTTTTTTTGTTTTTTTTTCATATATCTTTATTTTTTTATATTTTGCAATCATCACAATAAAAAAAAAGGACATTCTAATTTCCAAACTTGATTAGACAATAATGACAGAAATAAAGTGCCATTATCCACATTTGATTAGTACCTCTCTTAAGCCAATAAGGCCAAATACAAATATTAAACAATCGGTACATATACCTTTTGATTTTTATACCATCTATAATAATTAGTCCTATACATCCATTCCGTCCACTCTCATACCACATTCATAACTCTAACACACAAACACACGTAACCTAGATATATGACGGCGACAAGGGGAGTCAGGTGGAACGAGTTCTATATTTGCATTTCCAAAACTAGCCTTACATATTAAATTCATATTTCCTACCCAGTGTTATATCTATGTGAAATTTAAAATTACTTTGTATCAACATATTGTGCACCCTCCCTCCTTGTAACCCATATGGTGGAGCAAATATGAACCACCTTCCATATATCCAATGTCATACAATCATTCATCCTTATGTTCAGCCCTGATGGGGAGAGGAGAAAATAGGAAGAACAAAGGGGGAGGGGGCTCACGGGGAGGGGGCTCAAGGGGAAATAACCGCTGCACTCGCCAAGGGCTCTTCAACCATTCTTACCCTATATTGTTTTGTTATTTTTACATTTATTTTTACACTTATTTTTAGGTGGTTATTCACATATATTGAATTTATTTATTTTTTATTTTTTATGTTGAACACTGTCTGTGTAGCACTTATACTAAATATAAAAGAGAGAAAAATGTGTTTTGGGCTTGGTATGCAAATAAACAAAATGGGAAATGTGTAATTTCTAAATCAAGCCACAAGGGGATGTTATATGCAGGAGACACCAGAGACATATTTAAAGGATAAAATTCTCCAATTTTATACATTTACATGACATTTTGCTAAAATAATGTACAGATAATTAATGTAATGGCCATATGTGTATTGCACATAAATAAAGTTTCAAGTCCAAATCCTTTAGAACTAGTACAGCCGAAATTGTATACATTTGTGTACTCCAGTGTTTAATGCTAATTCCCAGAAAAAGTAACCTATGCCTGTACTGAACTTCTGGATTAAAAAACTTAATAAAAATGCAAATTATGTATAACAATGTTCAGAAATGCACTAACAATCAACACCACCCTATTGGATGTAGGAGGGCGCCAATCATCACAGTGTTGTCCCACTTTTTTACCTGAATGGTCACATACCATGAATGCACAGGTACAGTCCTAAATGCAATGTCACATGCAAACAAAACCACATGTACACACATACATACACACACACAGACAAACATGCACATAAACACAAATACACACACAGACATGCCTTCTTTTACCCCGTATGTCTCTTTATCCTCTTTTACATGTTTGTTGTTCTGCCTCATTTTACTCCTCATTTTACTCCGTTTTTTTACATCTACCATGTCTTCCGTCCTCTTACTCGTTGTTCCATCCTCTTACTCGTTGTACCAACGTATACTTTTCCTCCTATTTCGGTCCAACTTTTACTCCAGTGCTTCTATACTCCAATGTTACTGCTCTTTGCCATTTTTGTACCTACTTTTCACCCCCAAATCATGAGGTTCAGTACATAAATCCCTGAGAGTCCACTGGCTGCCAATTGGACATCAGTGCTTTACACAACGAGGAACTATGGTCCTGTGAGGAATACATTTATTTGGGAATCTCCAGAGCACAAGGAAAACAAATACACATTTTTTTGTGAGTAAGCTAGATTTCTCTCAGCTGGTGTTCAATATTAATACATTTGTAGCATTTCCTAACCTTTCAGGAAGAAAATGGATTTCAGTTCTATTTCACACACAGGATATCTTCTGTAAGGAAAATATGCACATACTGTATGTTATCTACACCGATTTAGAAATAAATGTCTTGTCTAAGTCATCAGCAAACAACTGGCCTCCTTTAGATAACAACATCATAGCCCACGAGCAATCTATGGCTTTTGGAAAAGAATATAGGTAAATAAGAAAGAAAAGAAAGTGAGGAAGTTTGACTGGAACACAATGGAAAATAGCTATTTTTAAAGATGTATCAGGGATGTGAAATGGCACAATACATTAGAAACACATGTGAAAAAAAAAAGCAATTACTGGTTCTTCAATCTCAACACAGTCAGGCTCATTAGGAATGTCATGAACCAGTAAAAATATTTTATGTCCAAATTAATAATCACCTGGAAAGGACCACACATTCCCAATAATTTACCAAATCTCGTATGTACTGCACAGCACAGGGCACATATCAAGTGGTAGTGACATCAAATGAAAAATGATTTCACTCGGGACTGAGAAAAGTATTTAGAAAATTGGGCCGTCTAGATGAACCAAATGGTTCTTATCGGCCGACACATTCTATTTTTCTATGTTCTAGTTACTAAAAATATGAGGAAAAAATACAATTGAACCTTAAACAGCGACGGAACAATTATTATTTGTGGTACACCATGCAAATTGAAGAAAAAGATACAGATCTGTGCTTTTATTTCTTTAACGCTACCTATATCCTAAAAAAACTGTAGTTACAGAAGTTAGACTAGCTACAGTTCTGCCTATCTAATCAAAACTTCATTCTTGTGAGCTGGCTGAAACCAAGCCATCCACATTTTATGCACTTGAAACAGCAATGATTAATAGAGAAAGACGGGATTGTACAGGAGTAGCCGATAACAGCACTTTCTAATGGGAAAGAGTGAAAACTGCTGCAGAAGGAGGGTACCATTTGTGGGACATAACTGTAAATAAAAAGGACAGGCCTAGAAAATCTGGAACTATTTTCAGCTATGCCAAATCATTATGAGTTCCAACAACAATTATACACATATGATAGCAGCTATTAAAAAAAAATGATGTTTTCAGACGACATAATGTCAGCATATCCCCTCCCGATTTAAGGTGCGAGCTCTCCTTCTGGCCTGTTTTTTAAGTAAAGTTCGCCAGGACACAGGATAATGCCTACTGCGCATGGGCAGTTGCGCTGCCAGCTTCAGTGAGAGTTTTACTGCTCATGCACGGTAGCAGTGACACTCTAACCTCCCAAACTCAGTAGTAGCGACAGCGCTACCAAACATTCATGGTAGCGCTCAAACTCCACCTGATTCGCCAGGGGGAAAAGTTGGCAGATATTTGATTAGTACATTATTACAACTACCATCACTAAAGAACATTTTCTAATACATATTTCCGCAGTTTGACATGACTGTGTACCACTCATTAGCTTATGTTGGGGTAGAGTGGTACCCTCTCTTAAAATGCTTATCAGATTTGAATAGTTCTATTTTCCTTGTGGTTAGAGTAGCCATGTTCAGCATCTGAATATATTATTTACATCCCAATGGAAAACAACTGCGGTGACATACTGTTATACAGAGGACTAATACAATATGGGATGTTTATATATTGCAAGAGATATCAAAGAGATTGCAACCTTGAATACAAAACCCACATGGTCTTCCCTCTGAACTACTTCATACATACTATAAATAAAACATGCTATTCATGCTTGTTATCAGAGCACCGCTTCCTTCTCCCTTTATTTGGATTGCTTTTAAATATGTATATATTGGAAAAGTGCATGTTATTATATGTCAATATTAAACATAAATAAATACATTTCGAAATACTGACAGGAGGCGACAACTGCTAATATTCAGCATTTACTGAAAATGTAATATGTGCAAATCAGGGGAGTGAATAGAGGAGTACCTGGGCCCAGTTTATAGCAGGCAGATTAGAACAAAGACACGTGGAGTGGCAGGTGCTATGATCACCACATATTCCCTCCCCCCTTTGGTCAGTAATGCAGAGGAAGAAAGAGAGAGATTTCAACCCAAGGGGGTTGAAACTATTGGGAACGAACTGCCTTCATTATTTGTTGCCAATATGGGTGTGTGTCAGGTGAGATGAACTTTTTACTTGTACTGCTCAACTATACATTGTGTAAATACAATCTTGGTGAGCTCCTCCTAGTAGAAGAGCTCAGGTTGCCATAGATAATGCATAGTTAAAGGGACAGTCTAAACCCCAAACTCACTTTGATGAAAGTGGAATATTACTGCTTATACAGTGCATAGGTTTTTTGTCAGTCTGAGTTGATGCAGGCATTTTGCATAAATCACATTTTTTATATTTTACTCAAGCCCTCCCTCAGTGATTACGCTGCATGTATACCACAGGTGCAGCTGCACTGATTATATAGATACTGAGCATATCACATTTTGTTTCATTTAGTCACTTCCTGTGCTGCTGGAATAGAATACATTGTGTGACTGTAATAAAGTTGCTCCTGCACACAGTAGGATCTCTTAACAGTGCAACACATTGCCTGATGACATCACTTGAGAGATAGTTCTTTGAATTAAATTATTCTCATTGGAAATTGACTTTTACTCAGTTTGTGTGGGCAGTCCTGGTTTCTTGCAAACTGCTGTAATTTTACAAATTCATCTAAGTGTAAGATTTTTATATTTAAGCAATGCAATACATAACACATGCATTGTAATATTTTTATATTTAAGCAATGCAAAACATAACACATGCACTTTAAAGTACTTTAAAAGTACATTAATATGCATTAACATTTGGAAGACGCATTTCGGGCACCAGACAGTTCCTTTAAGTCCCCAAAAAATTCTGATGCATAATCCAAAGCCAACAAAACGACATAGTTGTGAATTATGGTGTTGGATATGATGTTATATCTGGCACCAACATTCATTACTTCTAGAGCAACCAGTCATAAAAGATGGGGAGAAAAAAAATTGTGATACCCCCTGTGATTAATGGGAATAGCGAGGCCACACTGGCTGCTAATATTCTTGGTTTGACATACAATGAAGATATTCTACCTAAGAAACATACCAGTAGAGTTTCACCTCATAAGTTTGCCCACTTAACTTCCTATTTCCTCTACCATTCCTAATCTGGTGCTGTCTGGCATGCTCACTTATTCTAGGATTTTAAAACAATTCAATAATAACTTGTACTTTGCAAAGTCTGCTTCCCCCGCAATATACAAGTTATCAGTCTTTGGCACTGACTGAAGTAATTGGCATGATTAAAAACACTTTACCTTATGTCTATTGAAAACTGTAAAAATATATGGCTAGCTACAACATCGATGTTCGGTAAATGATGTTTACAAGACGTGACTCTCACTCACAATCTTTTCTCCTTAAATTATGTTTGTGCGATTCTATATAAAAGATTTGTCGATGAGAAGATGTGTTTGATTTTGACAAGTGCATGTTTACGGGAAGCAGTACATTATCTGTCTTGGTAATGTATGCAGAAAGATGTTGTTTTCACTGTTTGTTTGCTGAAAATACTCAGTTTGTTATTTATCCAGACACAAAACATTTGAAATTCCCATTTCACAAAGCTTCTTAAACGGACCTTAGTTTAGAATCAGGACACAGTCCAGAGAGGATTACAAACTACCTTCTCTAGTTATCAAAACAAGCCGCATTTTTTAAAATTACCTATTCCTGTTGGAAACTGCTGTTCGTTGTCTTATACCTGGCAAAGCTAGGTGGCAAGTGCTGATGATGTACACAACAAAATATAGAGAGATTACGAAAAGATGAAGAAGCTTGACATGGCTAGCACCTTGCTGGAAGGTAGGATTTCCGTCACAGAGACAAACAATATATTCAATAGGTGATTTCGGACAAATAAAAAAACACTTGTAGAAAATAGGCCACGGTTCATAAAGTCAATAATAAACAATAGGTGCAATCAACTAAAACCCAAATCACTGTTGAGGAATGCTTGCATAAATTATGAGCACATGTCCAGACCACCACTGGAGAGCAGGATCTGAACACTGTAGGAACTGGGGGGAAAAATAGCAAGTTTGGAATCGGGGGAAGGCAGTGGCAGCAGGAGAATGGGGGAGTCCCCAGCCCAAAAGGAAGCAGCCGAGTTTATCATAGGAGAAGAACACAGCATTGCTACACAAGCTATGCCAACATTGCTGCTGCCCCGTTGCCCTGTTGTAAAGAAGACAAGCCAGGGAAGGAAAAAATAACTCAGGGAACAGACTGTGTATGCTGTTAATGCAGTCCTCACAAGCCAGATCATGTGCTGGATTTTGAGGAGGAACTACTGCTGGTCATGGGGACAGAGTTTTTGAGTGGCTACATTTTAGACATTTTGACATATCGCTCTATATTGGGTCAACCGTTCAGTCTTCTAAATGACCCATCACTTGCACCTGTAATTTATGACAACTCATTCTCATTAAAGTTGGTGTTTCTATTAGATATCTTGCTTGCTGTTGGGAATTATACTGTAGTTTCTGTGATACTTGGTTAGTCTTAGCTCTAGCCACAGCATGGAAGCCTAACTTAAGAGTTTCAAAATATCTGAAGGGCAACCAATTGGCTACTACAGTGTTAAACTTTGAAAAACAAAATAGTTGAAAAACAAGTTGTTACTCATTACATAGATGTCATGAGACAAACAACCAAACAGGTACATTTTATATCTTTCAGATATGTTAAAAAGTTTATCATTGCACCTTGATTTCAAGTATATTTTGGTGGAACAGAATACAATAACTACCATACCATCCCATAAAAACAATCACTAGACAATTAAACTTAATGACTGTCAGTAGTCATATGGAATGAAGAAGTGAAGGCTTAGGAAGCTAAGGAATGTTTCCCATTCTCTAAGGTATGTCTTACAAAGAGTGTGTTATTAGTAATACACTCTACTGAATATATGCTAATATTTTCCATTTGATGAGTAGATAGCATGAGCAAGTTAGCATACTGCTGATTTCAAAATCATTTGCAAAACACTAATTATTGTTTTGCCCCCTGGAGGCCTGCCGACGAGTGAAGTTCATGATACTGAGGTAGCAGTTGTTTGCTTGAAGAATGGACCAATCTACAGATAACCGCAATGTTACAAATCTGTCTTGCCGTGGTTATATGAGGGAGAAGGAGGGGGAAAAACCTTGACAGGATGACTATCATTAAGAAGCAAGAAATGAGCTCAGTCTCTAACAAGAAGCACGTACCACTGTTCATCAAACAGTCTATAGCTGTCGCTCGAGGTGCTTGAATATAACGGAAAGAAATTGTTCTCTTTGATAGGAAGTCCCATTTGTTTTATATTTGCTTAACTCTTCAACAACTAGAAGAAGCATTGACAGAAATGGTTTGGAGAAAAAAATTTGTCATGGTGTAGTACATAAAGTTATTTTTTAACAACGGAACACGTAGTGTCAAAGGACACATAGTGATCATGGACATGTGCAATCAAACAAAGTCCAGTGATGAAGACCTTCTTTCTAGAATGCAAAGTGAAGTTTTTACTCTGAGTTGTAACTTGGCAAGCAGCACTAGAAAATTAATGATTTTTTCTATATCCCTAAGTAACTATAATGTTGTATACAATATAGACAATAAGAGAATGGTGGATTTGTTTACCTGGATAGAGGGGACAGCGAATTGTATGCATTATTTATCTATCCCTGTATTTTCAAACAGGAAAAAGAGTGTTGTGTAGATTTGAGAAGTGAAATGACATGAGAAGCAGAGGGTTATGACATTCATCGAGACACTAAGTGGATGAGTTACATAAGATCATGACATGTTATTAGAAATTCGGTGTAAGTCGACTCCAGCAGAAATGAAAGAAGGAGAAGGGTAGAATAGAAAAGAAAATATGTAGCAGCAATCCAAAGCCACAGAACACGTTCCCTATTGTTCTTTAGAGGAGACATGTACAATATTAATAATCTGATCTGAGCACTACAATCATAAAAAGTAAACAGTACAGGATGATACAAACATATCATATGTAATAAGATATATGAAATCAATAAAACAGACAAACACTTTCATATACATAAACTATACATAAAACCAATACTCAAGAAGCTCAACCAGAGTATGTTAAAATGATTGCACATGCCATCAAGCACACATGGACACTAAAGGACAAAAATCTGATGAGCATACACAGCTTCTTCGGAGGTGAGTATTTTTTGAGTTTCAAAGATTAGATTTTGTGTTATACTTAGAGACTTTTTCACTTATACAGTATTTAAATTGGAAATCTAGACAATAACCAAAGACCTATTATGTTAGCAGAATTGCAACAAAATGCATATATTTACAGAAAATGTGCCCATGCTGTAACTTGTTGATGACAAGTCCTTACTGATATGGTAATAGCACATTTTATCTAGGTAGGCAGATTATCGTTACACAGACACCAGTGGCAAGAATGTAAAGGTCCACTGAATTGTTGGTCACAAAGTCTAGTAAATGTCCACCATAAATGTCCGTTAGCAAGAGAAAAGGTAAATAAACTTGTACCAAATCTGAAGTAGTAATGATAAAAGGCTACACAATGTAGTAATTTTGTTGTAAATATGTGCATGAGAAAAAATTAAAAATATTATAGTCAGACAGGCACAAAAATAATTGTTTCTACGCATATTATTCAGTTAAACCATATTTGCTCATCAATACTAAAGTCATTATCAAACACAAATAACTGCTTCAAATATAGTCTATACAAATATCACACAATCAAGAATATATAATGTTTTTAATAATAAATCAATAATGCAGGAACAGTATCAGGAGGAATGAGGAACATTTACGGTACCCAGAGTTTGCACTTAAAAGATGATTGGAAGGAGGATTACAAAATTATTCAGGAATTTTGCGATGTTTGAGCAACATGTAAACATTAAAGAGAGCAGACGGGGATTGAGAGACCATGTGTGTAAAAAAAAAAGTTGGAAATGAGATCTGAGATTTAGGGAAGAGCTGAGCCATGGCTGGGATGTGTGACACCTGCTCATAACATCTGTCCACACACAAGCTCATATAGAAACTACTGGTAAATGAACCATAACAATTATTCATATTTGGAAATCTTTCATTTTAATGGTATGTCTTGGTTCTAATGAATGAAAAAGTCACACCTTAAGACAGTGGCCTTCTTGGGAGGGAGGGGCCCCTGTGTGCCCCTCCAATTGTGAGCAGCAAACCCAGCATTGTTTTGTTCTTTACCTACCACAAAAGAGACTGATCAAACCTAACAATTACTCCCTCACAGTTCCTGATCTTTCACCTTTTAACAGTTCTGTAAAGGACCCATGCTGAGGGGATGACACTAAGAATTAGGTATAAGCTGTAATATGAACTCAGAAATCTTCTGAATGCAATATGAAATCCTCTGGGGGAATTATGAAGTCCTCTGGGAGTATTAACGTGAATGGGACCCATTCTCTGGGTGCATTATGGGTGCGGTGGAACGTCCTGTGGTTGCAGTGGCAAGTCCTGTAGGTACAAGGTGCAGTCTTGTGCAATGGGGGTGCTGTGGCAAGTATTTTAGGTGCATTCTGGGTGCTGTGGCAAGTTATGTGGGTGCACTCGGTTGCACTGTGGATGCTATGGCAAGTACTCTAGGTGCAATGTGGGTTCAGTGACAAGTTCTGTTGCTGTAATCTGGGTGCTGTGGCAAGTTTTGTTCGTTCAGTCTGATGCAATGTAGGTTATGTGGCGAGTCCTAGGGGTGCTGCAATGTGTGCTGTGGACAGTTATGTGGGTGCAATCTGGTGCTGTGGATACAATGGCAAGTGATGTGGGAGTAACAATGAAATGAGGGCAGAAGAACTGGAATTAATGGGTAGAGTAACAAAAAAAAACCCAAGAAATTAAATTTTTAAATAACATTTTTACTGAATATGAAAATATATATGTGACACAATATTATCTAGCATAACTTTTTTTCTTATAGGGCTGGCTAATAATTAGGCCTTTTCTTTTTTCCTTCATTAAGATGCATAGTTTTAGAGGTTACCTTATAATCAAGTATATTTGACAGGTTGCTGGAAATAAAGAAATTAGTATTTCAAAAATGTGTAAATATTTTTCAAATATATGTGTGTGGCTATATATATATATATATATATATATATATATATATATATATATATATATATACACACACATATACACTATATATTTATTAAAAATGTCAAGTTTTTCCAATAGTAAATATATATGTATAAATATATATATCTGTGTGTGTAGAGACATATAGTGATATAATGTGTTATAATTCCCCCCCTAATTTAGTCCATTTCCCCCTTTGTGGCCCTCCTAAATATGATTGATGGAGATGCAACTGTCTTGAAGGGACACTACAGACGCTTCAGAAGTTGACAATGACAACTTTGGATCTGCCTCCGTCTCCTCACATTCTTTTCAGTGAGGGAGAGACAGATCAATTTAATAAAAATAAGTAAAAATAAAATAAAGTCATAAAAAAAAATAAAACAATTAAAAAATTGAGACCCAATAAAAGTAATCCCCTTTGTTTAACATCAGCGCATTGTTTAGGGGTTAACTTTTCCTTGCCGCAGATCACTGCTCACGCAATGATATTGATGCCAAAGCAATTTTTATCTGTCTGCATATTTTTTTATTATTTTTTTTTACACCCGCTAGGGGGGTTACTTGTAAAGTAAAAATGTATTTGATTTTTTTGTAAGCTGTCTGAGCGCATGTATAGAGATCAGTAACAGCGAATTAGTGTGAAAGGCAGTTTAGTGATTACTCAGATGAGCATCATCATTCGCCTAGTCAGATCAATATTTGTGAATATTGATCTGACCAATTTGGATCTGCCTCCTTAATTACATTTTTGTAAGGGAAAGAGACAGATCAGTATTAGTGTTAAAATACAATTTTATAAAATTGTCAGGTTTTATGAAAGCCATTGTAACCCCTTTCCTGCCATTGATCACTGTATTAGAAGTAATCTTTGACTGCAACACTTTTTTGCTATCTGTATTTTTTAGGTATTAATTTATTTGTACTGTAATGTAATACAGTACTACAGTACTACTCATATAAGAGCTATTAACCCCTTCTTTGCCATAGATCACTGCTTAGACACAGATTCTGTTCAATTTTGACCCTGGTCAGCTTTCTGATACATCATCTAGTGGTGTATCAGTGCCTGCTGGGCCCTTGCCACAAGGAGCCGTGGGTGTCTACTTTTAAATATATGATTTGGTGGGTGTAAATTACACTGGCTGGCTTCAAAGATATATCCCAAATAAGACCTGGACACAGGTTAACTCTATGTCAAAATTCCAAGTTGGAACACTGAGATGTGCACCTCACAAATGTGGCTTTTTACCCCCCCAAAAAACCCAATAAACCTATACATGGATGGTATCACTGTACTCAGGAGATGTTGCTGAACACATACATACTGAGTTGTTGTTTGGCAGTGACATATACCAGAATCTGTGAATTCATACCTGAAATACAATGTATGTGGAAACAAAACTCCAAAAAAGGACTAACCAAAACTTTGACAAAGGCTGGTGGTAGAATTAGTACATTTAAAGTATTAAAATACCACAAATTTGAAATACCTTAGGATGCCTAGTATTCAAAAATATATGGTTTGATGGGGTAAAATACATTGATCGGCTTCAAAAATGTTCCAAATGGAACATGGGCGCAGGCTGACTACATGTCAAAATTCCAAGTTGGAAATGTGCAGATATCAATTGTGGCCTTTTAGAAACAAAACAAACCAATTATTATAAAAATAGCTTTGCACTACTTATAGTGCTGGCCCTGTAATATGAATAAAAAAGCACAAAAACATAAAACATGGGCTGTTTCTGAATGCCGGACAAATATTAGAAATTATTTAGCAGTGTTTTTGTTGTCTTTTATAGATGAGTATATGATTTTTCAAATGAAAGTCAGAGTTTGTTTTTATTTTTTACATTTTTTGCCATATTTTATTTTTTTTATATAAAATTATGTGCTATTATCAAAATAATGGTATCAAAAGAAAGCCCCTCTTATGCTGATAACACAACATATAGTTTGTGTGGGTACACTAAATGAGAAAGAAAGAAATTACAACAAAACACAAACACAGCAGAAATGTTAAAACAGCTCATGTCACCAAGCATCAGACAAACCAAAAACGTCATGTCACTAAGGTGTTAAAGTTACCCTTAGCGATGGGGTTAGGGCTAAAATGCTGAAAAATGGTTACTTTTACTTGTTGCACAACAAAAAGTTAAAAACAGTTTTTCTCTCAGGACTGTCACGGTATCTGCCACAAAGTGAATAATGACAATAAAGCCTGCATGACTGGGGTTCTTGGAGGGGCCTGAGGGCCAAACACCTCCCTATAGATTATGGTCCCTGGAATTAAAAAGGGTTCTGTTTTGGGGGATTTGGGTACAGTGGGTAAATTTGCACTTTGCATTGACTTTACTCATGCACCCAAATTGTGCCCTCTGTAATCCTGACTCACCCTGGCTTATGTGCTATAACCATACTCCTTGTGATCGGTGGCCAGAAACAAATCGTGACGTTTTGGTGCTTTCGTCGTTTGGGACGCAAGCACCATGCGTCACGAAGGGGTTAAATCAAAAAATAGTTCCAGAGCAATCAGAGGGCTTAAAAAAGTTTGTAAACATAATAAATAAAACAAGCAGTAAAACCCTTGTTACCCAGTGTACTAAACTGTATGAGCTATTACAAAACTTTCCCTCCTTTCCCTGCCCTAGTGGCATGGGAAAAAGACTTGCAGATTAATATCACAAGAGAAGAATGGATCAGCTCAAACAACGCAATGATTGTTGCGATACACTGTCTAAACTTAACCGAAAGCCAATATAAAGTCATAAATAGATGGCACTACGTCTCCAGCAGGTTGTCAAACATGTATCCCTCTACCTCTCCAACATGTTGGAGATGTGGAGCCAATAGGGTGGACTATGTCCATATTTGGTGGTCATGCCCGATTCTACACAAGTTTTGGGGGAAAGTTGTTCAATTCTGTTAAGAAGTAATAGGAGTAACGTTGAAATTTTCTTGCCCCTCCTATGTGTTGCATATGGGATGGCCAACCATGTCTAAAAATAAAAAAAGATCTGGTAATACATATAATTGTAGCAACTAAACTGGCAATAGCCAAACACTGGAATTCTCTGATGGTCCCAGCTTGGACAATGATAAAAAAAAACAAGTAGCAATACAATGTAAAATGGAGGTTAGAATCCTAAAACAAGAAAATTATTTAAGCCAAAAATAAACCAATGGGAAAGCTGGCTATCCCTGATAAAGAATAAAGAATAAGGAATAATGGATGTTACAGTCTGTCCTTGCCATGGCCAGGCGCTGTTAAAAAGGGAAATGCTAGGCACTTCACATTGTCTTTGTGTTGTCTTCTTTACTGACATATATTGTGGTAGTCTATTTATGTTGTCTCTTTCTGTTTTCTGTTTCCTTAAGTCTGTGGTGACCAGGATAAATTGAAATACGAGGAGCATAAAAAGGGAAGGGGAGTGGGAGAGTGAAAGAAAAAATAACATATACATATTGATATTAAAGCACAAATATTTATGCCTAGGCTTTATACTAGCATATGTAGAAGTAGAAAGGTGTATGGATACAAGATGTATTAGCTGCTTACTTGTAATTTTCATGTATGCTCTCTCACTCCTAAGTTTTGTATAAGTGTCAAGAAATTGTATTGTCTAATTTTATACTTCAATAAAAAAAGGAAAGAAAAAATATGGTTATTTAGTCAGATTCTGTTAGTATATTGGTTTATGTGTAATGCATTCTGTGAGGAGTCCACCCTGATGGATTACAATATGTCACAGAGGAGTCATTGACAATGATTGATAGTTTTCTCCAACATCCATTGTTCTGTGTTAATTGAATTTACTGTTAAACTAACTACGATGTGGTTTTCTATATCTGTAGAAATGCTGGTTAATTGCTGTTTGGTTTTTGTTGTGTTGTATGTTAATATGTGGATTGAGTTATGTTAACTTGCTTATGCCTGTAAATAAGACTCTGTTTCTGTTCTAATAAAGTTGTTGTTCATTCTTGCTGTACCTCACTGCTAGTGGTCCTGTCTGCTATTTAGGTACAAAGAGCAAGATTCCAGGAAATACTTGCTAGGTGGATGTTGAGCTATAATCAGGGGCTAAAGAGAGGATTTCATACAATGGGCAGAGGTGCTACCTGCCTTGGGTAGCCGTTCCGTTACAAGGACAAATAATAATCTATGTAGTATGTTTTTTTATTAGCTTTTGGAGATGTGGAAGAGCTCTTTCATGTAAAATCTAAAAAATTTTTTCAATTTTCCATCATATTTTATGATTTTTATAGTAAATTATATGATATGATCAAAATAATGGTATGTAAAGAAAGCCTTCTTATTAAAAAAAAAAAACAATATTGAATTTGCGTGGGTACAGTAAATGAGAAAGAGGACAAATACAGCTAAACATAAACACCTCAGAGATTGTCACAAAGGGTACAACATTTCCAAAACAGTACGTCATGAAGGGGTTAAGGTTAGTATAGCCCATTTTTAATCTTTCCAATTCCTATTAAATAAGTAAATGATGAACATGTCTTTTGTACATTTAGTAGGTGTTATGCTGTATTTCTACTCCGTATTGCAATATATTTAGAAAACAAACTTCACTACACTGGTAACAAGACAGAATTATGAAATAGAGAAAGAAGTGACGTGGTTGGGGTCTGGTCAGAGAACAATCTTTATCCCAGACAAAAACAATAAGAGCATGACTAAAAGAAAATGCAAGCAACATCTTCAAGGAAATGTCCTTAAAAACAGCTCTGAGAAGTAAACATATTACCACAAGGTGGAGAAAGATTTCACTAAACTATACATCTCTGGTTTAAAGGTAAAATAGAGAAGACCAAGAAGGATAGCTTTGAGTGGGAATTAGTAATCCCTGAACTACAAATGGAAGCATGATTTGTTTTTATCAAGCTTTTGCTCATGAGGTTTAGATAGTTGTTACCACCCTCATCCTTTAAAAGGACATAACTGTACTTAACAATACCAATGGGCCAAAGCACTTATAGTTATAGAACACTAGTGTTTCCTCATTCATCAAACAATACCATATATTAAAAAAATACATGCAAACTAGTGCAGTGCTGCAGGGGACGTGCTTCCTAAATGTGAGTGGAAATGATAGAGATGTCTGTATATATCTATTCATGTACACACACACACACACACAGACACACACACACACACACACATATATATATATATATATATATATATATATATATATGTATGTATATATACATATGCACACACATCTATATATACACACACACATATTTTTCACAAAAAATCTTTATTATACGGTTTTCCTGTTTGTTTTAATTCTTTGTCTCTTTACTGCTATTAAAAATGTTCTACATTAAATACAGATTTGGTTGAAATCCTATACACAGCATATATAGAGATACATCTGTGTTGCTAGGATATATTTCCTTTAACCTCCTGCATCATACTGTATAACCATATGAAAAGGTCAATTAATAAAGTGTGTAGTATGTGCTTTTCTAGAATTAATCAGAATGTCAAATATTGACACACTCTAATTAAAACCATGTTTTTTTTTCATCTCAGGGAAAATGGAATTTTTTTCCCTGAATACACATTAAAGGAAATGTGGTACTGAAGTTAGGTACATCACTTATTTCTTAGATAACAAACAGCTAAGTATATCAATGAGTCATTACTGCAAGAGTAAAACATCATCAGAACCTAAAATAATGGCCAATAGTGAACTAGATGTGCATAATTGTTAATATTAAGCTGCATATGGATGAAGGGGAAACTAATAATAAAGCAGGGACAAAAAAAATGTTTCTGCACAAATGTAAACATATCAAATATACAAATTGTAAATGTAAAATCTGACCTATTTACTACATAAACTATTATATCTGTTTTAGACACATATACTATTAAGCCAAATTACTGTAGGTCAATGAACAAGAGTTATTTGAAAGACACAGCATGTGGTTATCCTTACTACATTTCCTTTCCTTTGACAAAGATATTATTTGAATCATAAAAAACATGATAAGTAACAAGCACACAATATTTGACAATAAGATACAACAATAAAGTAGCACAGTTTCCGTTGGGAATAAAGTAAAACTGAATGCTATTATATTCATTTTTTATTTATCTATATTTTGTTAACCAAATAGCTTCCAAATGTACATATGATAAATTAATTTTACTTGGATTAGAATGCTCACAATGCATTTAATGACTGTTTAGACAACATGGTGGGGTAGGTGCATACCGTCTCTGTGACTCAAATCCAGTAGCAATAATAGAGAAGTATGACTCCCATGCAATATCGAAAGCTCACAAAGAGTCAGATCTTCCACTACATCAGCACCATAGTGTACATGACGTTTGGATGGCATATTTATTGGACAAGACAGAAGCTACATCACTTGAGACATGTAGATGCACTACATGGAATTCATTTCACATCTTCACAAAGCACTACAGACTTTATCCTATTGGTCATATATCTAATGGTGTGATCCAAGGATGGGGAAGTGGGAATTTTAACACAGAAGCACAAGGCACTTAGGTTGACAATTTACCAACAATAAAGTATGGGTACCCTATGTAGAATTATTTCTAATTTATTTTGTAAACAAGTAATATAAAATCAAAGGTATACATATATATATACCAGATAAACTTTGTTAAGTTTCTTGGTCACCTATCTGTAATGAGGAGCACAGCTGAGCATAAGAGAAAAACTCTCACTTGGATCGGATGGAGGTGCATACATTGATGTTAAATTCAATTCATCTCTTCTGATAAGTTATTTAGTGCTCTATTTCTATGGAGATATTTAGATGTTTTGTATTTATTGGACTTGAATTCTGCCTTTGGAAAGAGAATGAAATACTATCGGGCCAGAGCCAGTTAAAGTTCATATGACAAGCGTTTACAGTACTATAGGCTTTCATCAGCATGTTGCTTTTGTGATAAGTAAGGTAAAGTGGGTTAAATGTTAAAAGGATAAATGGCTGCATGCATTAGTTCAACTATAGTGTCAATTAACCAATAAATAATTCATTTGCACAATATGTAAACACTCCTTTAAATCATTTTCCACATACATTTGTGCCCCTCACCATTTCAAGCATGTTCACTATAACAAAGTTTTTAAAATTTAGGAAAGATTATGACCCTATATTTTGACAGTTTCTGGGCGTAGCACACACATGTACTCCTAATATTGCATTTAGTGAAATTGTATGACAATAGTTTTATAGAAATAGTTTCAGAGACTGAGTTTAATGCAAGTAAAATATAAGAGTCCACGTTTCGTGTTCGAGATGAAAGCTCATCTTGACAACCAGTCCCGGACTGATTTGACCCACGTGCCTCAATCTCAACCTTGAAAAATACTATTCACAAAGCATATTTGCAAGGTTGAGATATGGTGAAAGCAGGTGAGGCAAGGTGTGCCAAGGAGGTCGAGTTTGAAGGTTTAGTTGATTTTAGTCTCAAGCTTGCACTCTTTTCAATAGGAGAGGAAATAACAGTAGTGGTGTTTGAGAAAAATGAAAAATGAAGAAAAGAAGACCGGGCTCAATGGTGCATGGACACGGTGCAACAAAATAGTTCCCCAATCAGAAGACGCCATGGGTGCCTCTGCAGGTGCGTGGCTCAGCACCAGGAGCGATACAAACAGAAGAAATATGCAGATAGACGGCACTCACTAGATGTCAGTTGCAAATAGTAATTTAATGTGCAATATTACAGTGGGGTAAGGCAATCCACAGCAGCAGATGGGAAGAAGTGCCATCTATGATTAAGCGTTGTAATACGCGAAACGCATAAGGTGCGGTTTTCTGCTTGTTCGTTTTGCTGTACATGTACCTCCTTTTTGGTCTCATGTTCATTGTTTAAATAAAGCACTTTATTGGATCGCTCACTGGAGTGGAGTGCACATCACTTTTTCGTCTTTTTTGAAAATTGGACAGTTCCCAAATAATAATGATAAAGAAATAGAGGTCATAGTTAAAAAACTGGAGATTTTTCTTAACAAATTTCCCTTGTTATGATTTGAAAAGTGAAAGTATGAAGTTTGCATTCCACAGATTTTTTCCCCCAGATAGGAGATTAAAGCTATTTTTTTTTTCAAAGAAAGAAGGGTAACAATTCTGCTGCTGTACTATGGACTGTTAATATATGAAGGGAATCCATACAATATCCAGTCATAATAATGGGCTAGAAAACAAACATTATTTCAGGATAAATATGATAATGCCTCTTTCCATTTTTCTATGCCCAAGAATATAATCACATTTATTTTTGCATTTGAAAACTATCACTAAATCAGACTGCAATCATGCTTTTCTTTCCATTATCTAAATAAAACTGAATTTTAAAGGAAATACAATTCTTTATAAGCAAGCGGAGCCAATTCAAATTGGTAAACAAAACAATGCTACAGAGAAGTAAATTGAATTGTTTGTAGTAACCAGCTTAATAGGTGAAATTATACTGAGAGATTTTCACTTCTCAAAGCTCTCTAGTGTTCTAAGTTATTCTTTTATCACATGCTGAAGAGTGCTGACATATGTATGCTTCTCTTCTGTATTTTCATATTAAAAACCATCGGAAAAAACAGAAAGGAAAAAACATACAGAGGTAGGAAGCAAGAAACTTTAATAATGAAATTCCACAAAATAACAGGCAAAACAATAGCAATATGCTTAGCATACCTTCCATATTATAGTATTTTGCAATTTTAAATTATATATGGAGACAGCAAAACATAGGCTATAAGCTAGAGAATTCCCAAAGTATGATGTCTGGTGGAACAAATAATTCCAACATTCCAAATAGATAAAGAGTGACACTTCAATTTTAGGGATGCTAGGGGAGCACAATCAGAAGTTTTAGGCACATCAGGAAGTTTTAGGTTCTTTTATATATATATATATATATATATATATATATATATATATATATATAGCTATTTATGTGATCGGTTAAAGGGTGTTCTAAACAGGTCTGTATTGTCTCCTGTCTATTACAGAAGATGTGGCTTGAACTACTTTTCACTGGAAATGTGTAGTTTGCACATGAAACCACAAGACACATTTAAAATAACATGTCGCCTTAATTTATGCATTTGCTTGCAATTCTGCTAACACAATGTATAGATCATTGTTCATTGTTTATGTGTGTTATTGTGTGTTATTCTCCACAGTCACAATGTAAGCAACAGGGACACCTGGGAGGTATGACTATTTTTATTCACAATTACACCTCAAAAGAGTGAAGATAAACTCTCCGAGAGAGAATTAAATACTCTCCAGCCAGCTCCAGTTGAAGCTCAGATAGACCAAGTTGTCATGTATCATGGAGTATTTATATACACAACCATTCACTTAGCAATGTTTTGTTTTTGAAAGAAAAAGCTCATAATATCAAATGGATCAGAAACACAGTGTAGATATTTTTAATGCATCTGTACAGTGCTTAGCACTGTGCACAGGCAGCATTGCATTTAAACTGCATATTTCTTAACAACATACACTGTCTAATCTATGAGAATTGACCTCCAGACATACAGTGTCTGTACTAGAGAGGGTGGAACTTAATCTCCCAGGGTAACGTAAAGTCTTGTGACATCACACAGTGTCACGTGACACCGCCTCTTTTTAGCTCTGTGCCTTTTCATCCCGGGAGCCAACTGCAGAAAGTTGTCAAGTATGAAAATGCCAGCTGGCTGGCTACTGTGGCTTACATACTTCCAGGGGAGGGCTGCCAAGCAGGACAGAGGGGCATTTGCCACTGTCTGCTCTCTAACCCGACTTCATGGATTGGAGTCTGCACCATTTTTTACTAAATGACCTAGTGTGTAGCACAACTTATATTTCTATCTAACTGTCTAATCTACCTATCAATTTCCATACCTTATCCATCTTTATATCAGGCTTGCCTGTCTACTCATGTCTACCTTTGTCCCTAATGGTTGGACTGAGGAAGTTACAGGCTGATGAAGTTGCACTATCGTTCACTAAATAGTTTTGGCCCCCAGGCAAAAAAATGCCATCCCTCCCCTGAATACTTTCAAGGGAAAATGAAAATGAGCATCCGAGGCACAGCATAAAAAAATAAGGTTACATCTTTGTGAACGTCACCTACACCAATGATGGGAATGCTAGAACAAGTCCCACTTACAGATTTATCTTTCTGCTGTGACCTTATTTGCATCCCTGACTGTGCTGCTACTTCAGTCTCTATCCTCTTAGTTATAAGTCATTGTAGTTCTACATCTTTCCACTCTCAAGAGCACAGTGGCTTTATCTATGTGCATGTTTTGTGTTCAGAGCAACATCACAACTAGATTCTTTGATTATTGTTACATACACGCAACAACTCTACAAAGTGCCCCAATTACAAGGAATCTCTACAGTACGTTTTTCCCAAGCTGATCTTACTTGCAGAGTCCACATTATTGTCAAATGATACTTAACTTGAGACAACCAAGATGAAGTTAAAATTGGTTGGGCCTAAAATCCTCAATTTACACTTTATTTCTAACCTGGGTAAAACTCGAGGGATTTGCACAAATCATGTTATTTCTTTACTGTGTTTGATAATATACACCTTAGGCCTGGATATATTATGGCTATTGTGTAACGCTGAATACTAGTATTTCATTCTCCAGAATATGGAGTGGAGCACTGGCCCCCCCAACTCCCCAGGGCCCAAAACATACACTCATATAAAGTGTAATTTCTGATTCACAATAATATGTTTCCCTGGGGCTAATCTTCTGTCCTACACCAAGTAGTAACCTCGCAGAATTTGGGGAAATACATAGATTCCACACACCACCATTCTTTGCTTTCAGACACAATATATATTAGTCACATTCCCAATAATTAAAACTGAATCACATAAGACTATATTTTCATGAATTTCTGATATTTTTTAAGCAAAGGCATGATAGCCTAACATTTGGGACTAGTAAGGGAACAATACAATTTAGTAGAACTCAAATTATTGACATTCAGAAAAAATGACATGCACTCAGAATGGTTTAAATAACAAAGAGGTTTGTTCAAAGTGCCATTCGTGTTTTACTATAAATAACTTTTATACAAGGTAGCTCATTAAGATCATTTTAAATATGTTTATAAAATATGTTATTTTTTTGTTTTTTACTCCTGCTGGCAGTCCTCGATTTTGAAAAAAATGTTAATAAAAGTGACATCCAAAGTAGTCTACCCTCCATCCTCAGAGCCATGCTAGAGTCATTATTTTATAATTGCACTTTTAACTAACAAAAACTGTGTTAAGGAAACATTTGAAGATGGATTTTCCACACATAATAAATTTGGAGAGCAAAATATTACCTCTAAAACTACTCATCTACTTCAGTTTTATTGCATTGTACAGTGTAAATTCCTTTATAGGAGATTATAACACTCCTAGCACCTTCAAACATCAAGTGCTGTGTCACGATAGATTCAAAGAAAACGGTTATTGGTCCTTTCTTAAATAAACACTTCAGGGAAAAAAAGCCAAAGCCATCCAGTATCTCAATCCTAAAAACTCAGCAGAGTCTAACTGAATGTTCTAACAAAATTCTAAATTTGGACCAAACTGCATCCATTTTTTATTGTCTAGAGGAGTTCACTTAGATGCTAGCACCAATATCTTTGTGACAAGATCCTCTTAAAGCAGAGCAGAGCCAAATGTTCTGAGGCAACTTGCCTTATAAATGAAAGTACTAAAAAGTAAAACATTTTTAGTAATATTTCCTTGTGATAATCATTGCATACCCCCAAGTTGTCCCACACTGCATGTCCTGATGTTGCGGAGTCTGTCCCACCGAGCTCTACCTCTGTTCTGCTCTTCAGGACAGTGGGATTCAGGACCGCAATTCCATGGTCCTGATCGCATTCTCCTGGAACACTGGATAAGGCGAGTAGAGCTGTCAGGGCAACTGACAATGCCACCATGGATGACACTCAAACTGTCAAGCTCATCCCCCCCAGCGTCCCAGCATTGCTGGAGGGAAATCTTATTAGGTATGTCATTGTATAGAGTTATATTACCAGTACGGTGATTCTTTCTAAAACCTATAATTACAACAAAAGTATTAAAATTACATACAATTTAAGAGAAATGTGTTGAAAATATTACAACACAAATTAGCCTTATTATTTCTTTGGTTCATTTGTTCAAACACAATTTAAAAAAAAAAAAACCTTTTTCCCTAGGGCATATTTATGTAGGTACAGAAATTGAATCCGTTGTGGTATACTTAATATTATGTCTGATGTTTACATTATTATTCACAAGAAAAAGATAAACCTGTGAATCTGCAAACACATTTGCCTAAAGAAGCAAACATGGCAGACTTGCTACTGAAGTGAATATTTACATAAATGTATGAGGTGCTAATATGTCTGTTCTAAAACAACATGTTGCCCTTTTATTGGGGGAAATGATTTCCTTTCCTAAAGCACAATATTTATTTAAAAGGTAAACTCACATTGCCAGCAAAGCAATAGGTGGGATAAAAAAAATATCATTAAATAAAGGTTATTGCTTAATTTAAAAAAAAAAAAGTTGCAGAGCATTTGGTAACTTTTTAGCAGAAATCCTAATCTTTTGACCTGCAGAAAAATTCTTGACCATGAGTTTTTGATCAGGACAGTGTGATAGAAGGTCCCACTGTGGTTTCGTCCTTGTGGTGTCTGTACTGTGGTCTGGCAATATGATGCTCTCTGTGGTTTGGAAGACTACCCCAGATTTCAGGTACTGGTAATTACAACAGTCCACAAAAATAAAGAGTTTGCTTGACCTCAATAATTTTGCTGCTAAAAAAAAACAACAACAAAAATGTTAGGAAGCCCAGAGGGAGCCCCAGAACACTAGCTGCTAGACAATCATTTGCACCCTGGAGTCGGAAAGAAGAGAGAAGAAAGAGGCAGAGCAAGGGCAAGAGAAACAGATGTGAGTGACCATTAAACAAGAACAGGAGTAGTGCGAAAAACATAACGTTTATTTTTTTCTTCACTTTCCTCTGATGTCTAATGTTATACTGAATATATTGTTTATACCATTGTGCAACAAAGTGGATACAAGTTCTAAGTAAATATTTACTAGTGATGAGAAGCTTCCTTAGTTGATCCTGTTGCCGTACACCTCAACAGAAGTAGATTTATAGGAGGTTATTTAGCTATTTTGTTTAGCGCTTAGTACTAGTTCTATGTGTGTTTGTGTGCCTATGTATAAAGCAAACTCCCAACATCAGGGGCTGAAAAGCCAATCAGAAGCCTTCAATCCCAGCTTCACCATAGGCTGCTTTTTAAAACCAGACTTTTTTCATAACATGAAAATCCATCCATCCATCCTTCACTGATAATGGATGCTTAGGAAAGGGCACCTAGTATGGGTGGATTCATTTAGTTTTTGGTGGCCCCTCTCCCTGGGCTGAATTTCCGGAACAGGTAATCAGTGTATTCACAGGGCACCCTTTTGGTGCCAGCAGAGTGGACAGTGGTTTTCACTGCTCACACACCTGGCCCCCAAAGGGTGCTTTTTTCAGATAAATCATTCCCTCATATCTGGGCAAGGTAGAGGTGGGAGGGCAGGTAGCTACATTTATTTATTTTATTTTGCTGGGGAAGGCAGGCCTTTTGGCAGACTCCTGGGGCCAATTACTTAAGTTTTATTGGGGTATGGGGGCCTATCAGCAGACCTTCGAGGCAGGGGGGACACCATTTATTTTTTATTAGGGTCAGGAAGTACTTGCCCAGCTTCCAGCCCTATTTCGTATATCAGGATGTCAGAACTACCTGCCCTGACCCCCCATATGTGTAATGGGGACAGCTCCCAGACCCAATTTTTTATTTTGGTTCAGGGATGTTTCGGGTCCTTACTGTTTTATCAGGTCTTGCTATGATTCTTAATTAAGAAGGTATTTGGGGCACATTGGGGTATATTGAGTAGCTCAAAATTCAGTTTCCAATATGTCCCTGGTATGCCCCAAATCATTCCTTAGAGGCATAATTTAGGGCCCCAAAGTCCAGCGCATATTGAGTAGACACCATAGTGTAATATTGTCATGCAGAGTAGTATCAGTTAATGAGAGAGAAATGTAGAGAGAGGCCAAGAAGTGGAGAGAATTGTAGGTTACAGGAAAGCCATTGGAGAGCTTGTTTGAGAGTGGGCAAGATGAGCAGGGCAACCTCATTTTTAATAGATTACAGGGGAGAAAGATGAACCAGAAAAAGACCTGTCCAGGAAAGTTCAGGTTTGAACTGTGAGAAATTCATGTATGACAATATACAGGCCGCCACCAATGGTGACAAAATAGTTATGCTACAACTAAGTATGCCTGCATCTCTGTTTGATCACAAATTATGAGCCTCTAAATTCAGCAATTCATGACTCGCTTTGCATTCTTACACCATATGTAACCTTGACTCTCATCCCTTATGCTTTCCCGTAATCAATTCAATTTTTCTCTGGGATATGTACAATATATCTAATCTATTCCACTCACCAGCCCTACTCACCATTGTACTGAAGAACATAATTTGCATTACTGATCTTGTATTTTAATATATCTCTCTTTAGTCTACTTTATGTTTTGATGAAGCCTGCATCTAATATCCAGTATTCCCTGCTGCAGCCCTTACATGCTAGTCTCCAACAGACATTTTCTACTTTGGATAACACGGCCCCCACCTTGTACCCTGACAAGTTAACAAGTGTATACAGCGACATTAAATGAGATGACTTATTGCACTGTTCACTTGAGAAAGCAACACTTAGGTTTAATTAAATTAAACAGATTTGCAAAGAAATGCATTATTTTGCAGTGGGTACTGAAAATGAAATATAAAACAAGAGAACCAGTTTGCCATGCAGCAGTTCTTCTACAGAGAAACCTACTTCCCTGTAATATCTCAACAACAAACAGAAATGGGCCTAACAGTGCATGCATGTCAACCCAGTAGCACAGTATAATATGTCGGTTCTACATGAACTCTTTTTCATTGTTCATTAAGCAAGCCTACTGTATAGGAGAGCCAGCTTTTCTCTGTGTCAGTAACAAATTGCAGTTTGTATATAACATATTCTTGGCAATCCGCTGCAGTGACACTGAAATATTGGCCAGTATTAAATGTATTTATTTGAATAGCAGCATATTGCAAATCTTCTACTGGAAAGAAAAAAAAAACTGATGGACTGACTGACAGTGTAATATTGTTTTTCATCCCTGTCGCTGCTTTACCCAGCTGTCACTAGTTTCTGGTTTTAATCAAAACAGGAAGGCAACTGCAGGTTGTACACATTAATACCAGAGAATTTACACTGTAAAATGGCAGGATTCGCAGCCCCGTGCAAAGCCCTCGGAATTTCTCTGCGTTCCAGCGAGGAGCCATTTCAGAAGTTCTTGTAATAAAAACCATCAATAAAGTTTTTATTCAGACTATCGTTTAGAATAGCACACGGCGAACTAATGCTTGGCTGTGCTAAAGATTGGGAAGATTTATGAGTTTAATTTATGATTTCTCCTCAGACGACTTTGAATTCTAACATCTATATACTGCAATCGGCGTTAACACTCCTCCAATTATTTGTGTCTGCAAATATTGCACTAGTCATTAGCCACATCTATTATTGAGGAGTTTCATCCTATTATCTCCCGTGCTGAATAAAATGAACGTTATTATGAGATGATATGTTGCAGATGAATGGTAAGACGAGCTGGAGTAAAAAATAAAAAAATAAACGTTTAAGCAAATGCATGGGGAGGGGGTAACTGAGATACGTCAGGCACTTAAAATGATCAAAACACAATATCTAAAAGGTTTACATTGATGAAGGAAAATTATAGAGAAATTCTTCCAAAATAGTAACAGACTGTGCTGTATGTAATATAATTAATAAAAGCGATTACAAGCTGTTGGTTAGAAGAAAATGTGACGGTAAACACTGGCATTATGTATTTTATACCTTTCATCCGGATATTTTTGGAGCGCAATCTGTTCCTCCTGTTTTGTTTGAAAACAATAAATTGTTAAACATCTCCAAATTGGTTAATTTATTCCTGCCATCCCGGTGTACCGCTCCTTTTCTGTAATCCAATGAAGGTCTCACAACGTTAAATTAACACCATCGACACAAAGGTGTAATAAATTAGCTTTAGCAACTACAATGAAGTACGGGTGCAGGCTATACTTATACATCAACATTTGTAATGCATACGCAGTGAAGTCTGAGATTTGGCAGGATATTTGTTTTTTTTTCCAATTAACCTGCTTGATGCCCATGAAAGACTCTTGATTTCTTTTTGTTAACTAAAGCTCAGTGTGTGGATTTTAATAGATGTATTTTAATGAAATAAAAATAGAGGTTAATATTGAGAAAATGAGGTTGGTGGATTAACGATATGAAGCAATATTATAGAAGCATCATATAGCACTAGGCTTCTAATTAGAAACCATACCAATACACTGCATGAGTAACACTTTTTTTTATCCTTCATATCACATTACACACGCAATATAATTCAACAGTTTCTTTTCATTTCAATGCAGACAGAGAAAGAGGTATTTACCTATCCTTCCCAGAACAATGGTGAAGAGGAATAAAAGTGTTTCTGTAAGAAGAGTAGTGTAATTGTGATACGTCTGCACGGATGTAAAAAAAATAAATCACTGCAAGAAACAGTGGCTGTGCAAAAACAGAAAAAGTCATATAATTATAATTTAAAGAGCCAATGGAGTTTTTCCTCATACAAACAGCATCTATTTTCAAAATGCATCTACAATTTTGAGAGAAAAAAGTTTTATACTCGTTAAAATAAAATGAAAATGTCGATTTTAAAAACATGTGGGTTTTTTTGCACTGTGCGACATAATGATTTTATTGTTTAGCTCTGTTGAGAGCTACCTAGTAATTACAACTGCATTGTTTTGATTACTTGTAAAGTAGCTGAGAACACCTTTTTCCAGTAAAAGAATACAGTTTCACAAAAAAACGCTAACAGAGTATATAATATATTATACAGTTTTTAACAATATATTTTGGTTATCTCAAATTTAAAATAAAGTCTTTACAGAAATGTTTATGCACTATACCACTTCAAGATATCCTGTGTTGTTTATATAACAAGATACATATTTTCTCATTGTACAACCATTTATAAGTATGAGATACTTGTTTCACCTCCCTGTACTTTTAGTGGGTAAGATTTGAACCTGTTTGTTTTTTTTTTTAAGTTAAATTCCGTCTAAAAATGAAAGTCAACCTCTAAAGTTGAATTTTAGTGAATAGACCCATAAGTGATGATTTAAAGGAAAACAAAATCGTATTTTTCACTTGTGCTTCTAATAAAGTTATTTGACCTTAGTGTGAGGATAAACTGGTATGGACTTTTGACATTCCATGCCAAGTTGCCCCCTGACCAGCAGCTACCATGCTTCCATGGGAAGCAGACAGCCCTCTCTGGTTGGCAACTGGCTCTCTATGCTGGTGCAGAGAAAGAACCTTGTTTTGGCATAGGATCAGCAGGGGGACTTTAACTACATTTAAACCCGGAACAGATGAGTGGGGTAAGACTGTACAAGATTAGATGTGCGTGTGACAGTGTCCGTGCACGCCAACCTCCAGACCTGCTGTGTATTGCGTGTATCTATTAAGATACACATCACGTTGAGGTGCAGGACATGTTTTTTAACCCGTGGTTCCTTTGAGGATAATTGTCCTTTAATGACTAAAAAGTGAACTGACAAATAAACTGCATCAGAACATTGGTTCCTACTTCCTAACTATGAATAAGCAGATGGCTGACAGGAAAGCCTTGAAAGTGGGAGGTATGAGAAAACGTATGACAATCAACTAAGTTTTACAACATAACTGACATCATCCTTTAAAGTGTTCAGTAGCTCACAAAGAAATAAGGCTATTAATTATTTAACCATACTTAGAATCTAGTTGTCTACACAGAGTGCTTTAAAATATATATCTTCACACAACAAGTTTAGTAAATTGTACTTTATATTGTGTTATAATCAGTAAAGGACTGATAGTCCAATTGATATATCTATACATTTTTGGATGCCTTATCCTATTGACAGTTACGTTTACTGACATTACTTACATGCCTAGTGGGGAAGGCAGACACTCAGTTTCTAAGCCTGTATGGTCTTTCTGAGAGAGACAGAAAGATCAATAAAAAAAATGTAAAAAAATTATAAATAAATTTAAAAAAGCAAGAAAAAAATATTTTTCATGTTAGAGTGTGCCTTAAACAGTTGTGAAATGTACCTAGTACAGTAAACTTTTATATACCACTGTATATTATATAGCTTTAAAATGGTAATACTACAGTAATCTAAAATCCAGAAAATATGTGTGCATCATGTAAATGCATTAGCATTTTTATATATACTCACAGGGGTTAGAAAATCAAAGACTGAAGAAAACGGTGTAGGATCCACTTCTTCCAGTAATTAGATCAAGTCACAGTGAATGCTCAAGTAATGTAGGCATTAATCGATGAACTGGCGTATGTAGCGACCTCACCTGGTGTAAAGATCACCTTAAATGTTTTATGTCAAAACTTGGTGCCCCATAGGCACATCTGTCTTTACATAATAAATTTGTTCATATATGAGCATGATGGGATATGGGTAAAAAAATAAGTTAACATGATAATGTGCACAGAAAGTGAGATACAGAAGTACATGTCTATACTATCTACCACATTGATGGGTATAATGATAATATACAGATAGATAGACAGGCTAAGTAAACAAAAAGTATTACACATGCACATGATTTTTCACTTAATTATATGGTATTATGGGCCATAAAATAATACACAGTTAAACAGGATGTATAATAATGTATCCACAGAGAAAATGAAAAAATGAGGTCTTGTTAATAAAAGTATGATAAAACCTAACTTTTAATGATAGTTGTTAAAAGAAAAACTGTGCATCAATATGTATATCAAAGTATATGTGTACAAGTGCAATAAATGTGGTAACACACTTAGGATTTTTATGTCCTTATATTTTTGTATTTTATACAAATGATTAGAACCACATAGCACTTAAATACTACTCAGCAGTGGATAAATATAGGTAAATCAAAGTTCAAAGTTTGTTTTTATATACAGCAGTCCTATATAAATCCTTGCTAAATTAATCAGCCCCATTGGACATATAATATTACAACCTTTCAGCAAGTACCAAATTTGCTTGAATATAAGATGACCCTGATTATAGGTCTACCCCCCAAACTTTGGATATTCCTTTAGGAAAAAACTAAAAGCCTGAATATAAGACTACCCTATAGGAAAAAAAGTTTAACTTGTATATATTCACATGTAAATTGCTTTTTCATATTTAATAAAAATGATGATATAAAAAAATGCATTTCTTTCTGTTTTTATTTCCAGACTTGCCCAATGATGACTCTCTCCCCCCCTCCCTCCTTCCCCCAACATTGCCTCTCTCCCCCCAGAGTTGCCTTTCTCCCCCCAACATTGCCTCTCTCCCCCCTCCCTCCCGCCAAGGTTGTCTCTCTCCCCCTCCCTCCCTCCCCCCAATGTTGTCTCTCTCCCCCTCCCTCCCCCTAACGTTGTCTCTCTCACCCTCCCTCCCTCCCCCCAACATTGTCTCTCTAATCCTCCCTCCATCCCTCCCCCCAATGTTGTTAATATACAAGCATGGGACATTATACGTTTAGGATAAATGTGGATTTACCAGCAAGTGTGATTATACTAATTGAGATCATATTTAGCATTACCCTATATTTAAAGGACGTTAAATCAGAATCCCACAAGCTTAAGTTATTTTTGGTATTATTATTATAATTATTTTGTGAGAACTGAATGAACAGAGAATCATCTGACAATAAATATCGAAGATCTCTTCATTTAATATACATATAACATAAAGTGTCCATTTTTTTCATTCAGCACATTTAATATTTACAATAACAGATTCATGTGGATACATTATACATCCTGGTCAACTGTGGATTATTTCATGGCCCATGATACCAAATAATTGAGTGTGTCTGTATATCTATTTACCTATTAGTTTACTATCATTATGCCCATCGATGTGCTAGTTTGTATATGTACTTCTGTATACCACTTGTATAAACCATTTGCTCATTATCAAGTTCACTTACATTTATTTACCCATCAGGTTCAAATATGAATGCGTTTATTTTGTATATTGCCTGTATATCTCTGTTATTGTATGTGATTTCTATGACAAATATGTTTATAATAATAAGCATATTAGGACTTCAAATGTGTGAAGTGACTAGTTTTGGCGCAAATTGTATATGGTGGTCTTTCCACCAGGTGATGTCTCTACATTGTATGTCAGTCCCTATGTTAATGGATTAATGCCCACATTTCTTCAGCCTATACTGTGGTCCTGACCGTATTGCTGGAAACAGCATATCATAACAACCTTTTCTTCAATTTCTGCATATTACTTGGTGGGAGCAACAGGAGGATCAGTGAACCCCAGACAGTCAGCAGGTACTCACTATGATGTCACGTGGTGTATTCCCGATTTTCGTATTTTAGAAAATCAAAGACAAAGAGGAAGTCAGTCCCTATCATCAAAATAATTAAAGTACCACCCACAACATCTTGTAAAAAAAAAAAAAAAACATATAATTCCAAAGTTACAGGTAAAAATTGAAAAACTCAACTTAAGCCAATAAAAATCTGTGTAATGACAGATCAATAAGAAAGAAAACAGCTATTATCACTGACTTTAATGAACCTCAAAGAAATAGCATGTATTATGGAAACCTGGCGGGATGAAGATCTTCCAATCAGGTTTCAAAAGTTGTAAGTGCAAGATAAGGGTAATTATTCAATCCTAATCATCTAGTACCTACCAGCTGCATTTAACACCATCGACCTTGGGATTTTACAACACCTCTGTGGACTGGGCAGTGCAGTTCTAAACAGAATGAAATCATTCCTCACTGACAGATCACAGAGCACCATCAAGAAACCCATAACAGTAACCTGCAGAAGGCCATTTATCATGACTCCCCTGTTATTTACAATCTGCCTACTACTCATGCAAGATATCATCATATGGCATGGTTTAAAATATCATTGTTATACAGATGACACATACCTCTAATCATTTTTCACCTGAGATACTAATAACAATCTCCATTAACAAATGCTTAAAGGGACACTCCAACCAAAAAATGAAAAGATTTTATTTTTTTATATTTTGTATTGCTGATTTCAGATATGTCTTTTGTTTTTGTTATGTGACTGTATTTAATAATATATGTAACTAAACAAGTGTGACTGGGCACCATCATATATAATATATATAGTGTTTTTGGGTGCAACCCCCTAGTGACTTTACAGCACTAGTATCTCACTTTGGGGCTGGGGACACAGAATGCAGTCTATAAGTCAGAATTCTGATCATAGACTTGCATTGAATGGGAGGGTAATGTAACTATTACATCACAAGGGGGTGGAGTTATGATCCTGTTTGATCAGGTCAATCTCTCTTTGTGTTGGAAGGTAGGTAAAAAAAAAGTTGTACACAGCCACCTGGTCCTGCCCTCTATGATACACAGAAGCCATTAAGAGAACAGGGGAATATCTTATGACATCATCATGCAGGCTTTGGCCACAGTTGTAAAGTGAGACTGGCTGGAAGATTTTGGATGATGTTGCATCATGGGAAATATTCACAAAATCATATAAAATTTCTTTTTATATGCAACTAGTCTTGAACCCAATAAAAGAACAACATTTTGCTGCTTAATTATGGGTTATATCTTAAACAGTTTTTTTGCAGTAATGAAAACTCTTTCATCTGAGGAATATAGCCAGCATACAACACCTAATTGTCACTGAAGACATGGTAACCTTACTTCAAGTGTTTGTCTTCTCTCACCTGAATTACTATAATCCACCTCACTTAGACCTCCCAGAAAAGTAACTATATCACTCTTCTAACTAACAAGACTTACTCTGCACATTCTGCAATGACTTCCCATTAAATGGTGAATATAATTATAATTGAATTCCATCTAGTTCTCAACTAACTTATTTATGCTGACAGTGTCCCAAGTGACCCTAGTACCTGGACATTTAACTAGCCACATCCTCAAGTCACTTTGACCATCAATAACTCACAATGTAATTGGCTGTGTACTTATTTGTAAAGCACTTTGAGTCTTACAGGAAGAAAGAACACAATAAAATCACACATTATTATGGATAAGTGTTTACAGTCAACTGCATTTCGTTACAAGCATAGATAATTGTGTCATTACAAGTTTCCAAATATTGTATATAGATATGAAGCAAAAATCATTCACAATGCATTAGATTCCCTATATTCTATTTATAAAATAATATTACAGTAAATGCTTGACTATTGTCAGATCATATCTCTGGATGTTTTGTGTCTTCACATCCCATTTCAGGATCTCCACTGTGGATTATTCACTCTTTTAAAGGAATGGAATCTTTTAGATATTCATCTCATTTGTAATCATGCTGAACCATCACTGTGCTTTGGGCATGCACAAAATAATTTCATTTTCAAGAACTACACCTTGAAATACTAGACATTTGATAGCATCATCTTGCATTGAGTTTACAAGTTTTTTTTTCCCTCTAACCTGAAACATGACATCTTGATAGCACTTACTTTGGCATGCACAATGTATTCCATGCATCTCTTTTCTTGGCAATCTTGAGATTTTGATAGGGAGGTTTCTGACATGATAATCCAAGCTGATTCTCCAGCCTGTTCAGTTCAGAATATTCTACAATGAACATAGTAAATAGCAAACAATGAGAATGGTAAAGATGGAAACAGATACAAATTGAAAGCATTTGATTCTAACTGACAAATATGACTGTTCTGTCAGTAGAACCCCCCAGTCTAATTATATCTGTACTACCTGATTTGTATTCTGTGATCTGAAGGGAAAAAAATACAAACATGCCTTTTTTACTACTCCATAGCTTACAACTTCAGGAGGACAGAGCTGAGGTCACACAAGATGGGCATGTCAGAACCAGTCCACACGGGAGCTGGCGCTGAAGCATACCTTGTCAGCCATCTTGTTTTGTACACTTGGAAGCGCTTACAAAGCACTGGCTCATGCACTAAGTGGTCAATAGGCTTTTGAGAAAAACGTGAACACTTTCCATTATATGCTCGTGCCTAAACATTCAGAACAGTGAATTTACCATGCTCATATGTCTGAGCAAAGTGTGACATGGTAGAAAGCGCCTGAGATGGTGGGGTCTAAATACAGTCATATTAGCTGTATTATCACCTTAATAATAAATACATTTATAATGTGAAAATTAAAAAACCTTCACAACAAGAAAAACATACACAGTATAAGTATAAAAAAGGGAAGGACATGTATTCACACAGAAGAGGGATGTCTCCCAATCACATGGATAAAGGTACTCCACCTAACAGCAGCTAATCTTAAAAGGCTGCGGTGATCTGCACCACTTAAAAAAAAAAAAACACAAAAAAACAGTTATAAAAAGGAGAGAGCGCTATATAAAAACTTTTCTAAAAAAAAAAGGCATATATAGTATAAAAAATATATAGAGTTCAACAGGTGAACAAACACTGTGGGTAAGAAGATTTTTCCAGTATATTTGTCATAATTATATTTTTATATTGTGTATATGCAATGTTTTTTTTTATCTTCACCTGGACATGTTTGAACAGTCTCATAAAATGTAAACAATATTGCACTTATACCACTCTAACAACCCACAGGATGCATTTGTTAGTCTTCCTCAGCTGGTGAGCATCAAACCTGGTCAGGTGTACAAATGCAGTGGTTAAGATTTTTCCAGTATATTTTTAATAATTATATATTTTTATATTGTGTATATGCAGTGTTTTTTTTATCTTTTATATGTATAAGATCTAGGTGACCAGCCAATGTATTTGATATCTAGTGGCACTGGAGATCATCTGTTTTGTATGTACTGTTATCTATACTATCTTTTTCATTTTATTGTGAGATCCAATAAATCTATACATTTTTTATACTAGGTATGCCTATTTTTGGAAGTTTTTTCTTATATAGTGCTGTCTCTTTTTTATAGCAAATGTTTCAGATAACAGGCAGGCAGCATGGGGTGAGTCTGAGTACTAGAAGAATTCAACAGTTTTATAAATGTTGTAGCTTTTCTATCAGTTCTTAAAAAATAATAATAACACAATTTTCATATTGAAGAAGTATTTATGGCATTAAATCATTTTAGACATTTGTGCGCATGCTAATAGTTTCTAAACCGGACTACCCGTTTCACAGAAATACATTGTCAGATCAACCTGTTACTTAAAGGTCAACTATACACCAAAAAATATCTCTCCTTAAAAGGCATTTCTCCTTTAACAGCAAGCGTATAATAAACAGCCTTTGTTACTTTCTGCACTGCTGAATTAGATTATGGAAATGAGAAAACCTTGTTTTTTAAAAAAATCGGAGCTCTGAAAATGGTTGTGAAGGAAATTGAATTTAATGCCCATTTGATTTGTGCTTTTATTTGACTAAAAGTAAGCTTTAAAATAAGAGCAACACTCAGAGACCAGTTGCTTGTAAAGATTGTTTAAGATATGCAGAGGTGAATGACTAAGGGAGCACCTGCACCTGCCATATCCATTACTTTTCTACTTAAAATGACACACTAAAATCCACCAAGTTTTTTTTTGTGCGATTAGGAAGGAAAAGGAATAAATCTTACCAGTGATGCTGGTACGTTTGTAGATGGAGTGCGTAGAAAAGTCTCTTGCCGCTGGACTGTAGTTGTTGGCAATGGAATCACTGCAAAGAGATACATGTGGTCAACAAACAGCTTTAATTAAAAAATAAATTAGATGTCACTGTGAAACAGACAACATTAGACAGTGTTTAATGTCTTCAAATTATTCCCTCAAGAGAAGACCAACAAAAAATATCTACTGATGTTCTACTACTGTAAAAATATTACAATGCTAGGACATCTACATCATCATACTGTGACGCGTTTTCATCCAAACAATAGGTGGAAAATCAATATAGTTAAAAATGGTTGCAGGGACAATAAAGTAATCAAAATAAGTATGATAGTCACCATTTTGAGGAGTGGCCTTCACCGAGAACCTACATGAAAGTAAGAAGCACGTGTATTTCACACAAGTTAAAGACTTGTGTAAGGCCTACTTCAACCCACAAGTTTGCATAGAACACTCTCGGTCACCCCTTTTATCGCATACACCCATAAGTGTGGGCTTATAATCTTGCTCACCACCATGTGATCAGTAGCATCCATCTCCTAGTATAGTAACACCATATCCCCATCAAATACTAATATACCATAAGACATGTCAGTTATTCTAATACACTTAAGGGTTTACAAGGTTGGACATTTATTGCAGAAAACGTCTGCTGTAAACTCTAAATGTTCCTACATGTAATATGGTATATTGTAATAATTGCCCCCAGGTTGTTCATGTGTAAATGTGATGGAAGAAGACGCTTTACACTCTCACACTGCAGTATTTATAAAAGCCCTGTATGTTGAAGCCATTATACACAAAGTCACAAAATTATTTGTATGTGGGTAATGAAAAGAATCATAAGCACAATGGTGAAATCAAAGCAGAGTTGATATCAAACATGAGAATGAAGCTCCTGCAAGTCTCCGTTACAAGGACAAAAGGACCTGGGATGCAATATACATGTCTGGCACGTCTTGTCAGAATATCCCAGGTGCACTGTTGGTATTTTGATACAGGTTCTGAATTCCATATTTTAATAGAGGGGGAAAAGTAATTTTAAAATGAAGATCCACTAGTAACTTTTGTATCTTGCCAATGGCATTAATGTAATAAAATAGGCAGACTCTGAATATGGAGGACAAAAATGACAAAATAAGTGCATGTTAAAGTTGCACCTTAAAAAGAAATATGTATTTGTTTCTTTGTTTGTTTGTTACAGATGCAGGAGATTTTTGTTTCATTTTGTATTACTTGAAAACTTGCAGGCTGTCCAAAAAGGGTGCCTCCGGCATCTACATTAGCTAATCAGTGGGCTTCATAGAGATGCATGGGTATGCCTTCTTCTAAATGTCAGCACATGCTCAGTGCAAAAGGGCCCATTCATCTGAATTAATCTCATAGAATATAAACAAAAGTGAGAGCAGGAGTTTGAAAGAGATTCCCAAGGATTCCCTACACGGATTTAAATGTAAAAACGGTATCAAATACAGGTTAGATATTATAAGACTTATCATAGTTAGTGTGCTACCCGGAGTGTGCGTTTTAAATGAATGAAATGTGATATATTATCCAGCTAGCGTTTCCTCTTTATACTTTCAACTACAAATATGTCAGAGTTTTATGAAATACTTTGCCTGCCACTAGGACATTATAAACATTTCTTGCAGTCAATATTCTAGTTTGAGTTATAAGCTTATAAAACCTCCTCATCCATGCTTGACATTTTATAGCCTGTTTCAGGACTTTTGTGCTTTTGAAAGTGCATTTTAGTTGCACTTAACCTTTTTTTCACTATTGTTTAACCAGGCTCTGGCTCATTTTGCATGTCTGCTGACAATTAGGCCTAGGGAATTAGCAGATTAAAGGGGGCAACAGTAGAGCCAGCATTGTTGGTGGTACATTCTGCAGGGGACCTGGATCTTAGAGGCTGGGGAACCCTGACCGGTTGAGAAACGCTGATCTAGAGGGAATGGGGCACATGAAAAATGTAAGGTGAGTGAAGAAGCAGGAACAATGGTGGGAGAGGGAGAGAACTGCCTTTTTCTACCTGCACTGACATCTGGACTGCCCGCATTAGAACACTAGGGAGTAATATGGTTATGGGGAAAGGGATGTGGTGGCAATCAGGCACTGTTGTAAGGAATGTGGGATCTATCTGGTTTAGTGGAAAGGTTGTGTGAGGAAGGAGTGCAACCTGGAGAGGAAGGTGTGGGACAAATGAGGGTTGGGGTGGATGCCATTAGTAAGGACTAGGGCAGCACAAAAACTAAACACACCACTGCTGACAATGGCATCATTGTCCTAATGAGAGCTACACAATACTTTCTAATAAAGATATTTGCCTGTCTAAAGAGTGAACTAGTGATCTTTTAAGCAATAGCAATAAAAAGTTATTTGGCATTTATGAGGAGGAATGTTTATCTATTTTTGTGTAGAACACATCTGTGAGGTCAGAATGGTTAATTTATATTTTACCTTTATATTTGCCGCATTATTTAAGTAGATCTATGAGTTAAATTGGAAAGTCAAAAACTTAATGGAATAAGTGTTATCTGTGAAGGGAGAAAAAGGTTTATCACTGAAAAACAATGTAAATAAAACTCATTATTTGTGTTGAACAAACTAAAAAAAAAACTATGTAACATATCACATTTTGAAATGTTTTTTTTTTTATTTTATTAAAACACCTCTATTGTATTTGGCCCCATATCCGCAATTATACTGCGTTAACTTCAGAGTAATAAAGTGTACTTTACGCTTAAATACGGTTATTATGTTCGTGCTGGAATTTATAATATCTCTTTCTGTGTCCACATTCTTGCAAATGAGGCAAATAATATGGATGTGAAAAAATGATTTGTGCTATCAATGACATCTGGAGCTTTGGTGCTGCAGTTATTAGCAGATACTTTTTTTCACCCAGCAGTAGAGACTAAAATCAATCATTCTGATAACGAAGCATGGCATAAGCCGTCTGCACTGTCATTTCAATCTGATTAATCACGCATTCACAGACCTTTACCTTAAAGAAGCAATTGTTCCCATTTAATCAAAAAGAAACATTCATGCTAATATGAAACATTAATAAACGTAATTGAAACTTTAAACGTTTAATGAAATATGGGATTGCTGACAATTGAACTGCATTGTGCTCTTCGGTTTTCGAAACATTAGAAAGTGCACACTCTTTTGACTTTCTTCTTTTTTATTTTGATCAACAAGGAAAAAGGAGGGTGCAGAAACCAGAAAACATCTGCTCTACTTCTAGCACATGTCTGTGCGTTAAATTGGGGAAATGTATTGGCATTTTATGCAAAAATATATATTTTTCCACTAAGGTTCCCTAACCTGGAGGAGACAGGGCATCTTTTAGTTGTACAACATAAAAGGCTTGCATGTTATTGAAGTCTAGGAGTTTTTAAAGGGCTATCTTTTTTTTTGCTGGTCATTTAATCAGTTATTCCTGGTGACAAATTAAGGCTATGCCCTTGCATTGGATATGTTTTCTTTATTTATAGAGTTATACATTCCTGAACACATTTATGTTGGTTTAAGCCAAGGATGTCAAGCTGCGGCCCCCCAGCTGGTCTAGGCCCCAAATCAGCTTAAAGAGTTATTGTTGGTCACCAAAACGAGTTAGAAGCTTCCAACTGAAATACTCCTACAAATACATCCCTGGGGTTATGTTACCACTTGCAAGCTGTGCTTGGGAATAAATGAAGGAAAGGAAACCATTTGTGAGGAGACTTCACTTCTAATAAAATACTCACTCACTGACTTATAAAACAATAGTGCTCCTGAGATGTGTTTGTATCTTTTCCAACAGTTTTACCATTGATTACTGCATCCTTATAACAGGTATATTTGTATTTGAAACACGAATGCAAACTATATTACATGAACTAGCATGTATAGTGTCCTTTTATGGTAAATGACACTTTAAAAAGTAAAGTAAAAAAACACTGTTTTTAAAGCGTACTATACACGGATAATTCCCTAATTACGATGATTTTACTAGTAAAGTAATGTGTAAATGTGCAGTTGAAAGGGAGATAAATTAATATTAAAAAGAAGGATAATGTTCGGTCCAAATAAACAATACATATATTTAAAAAATAAGATAGGAATGGAATATAATTTTTGGATTCTGAGAGATGAATCACACTGTCAGAAAAATACATGAACTATAAAGAGAGAACAAAATTGGTACTCTACCCTTATGGGATGGGTTGCCAACATTTTTTTATATCAAGGTCTAATACCTACCATCTGCGTTTTGGGTCCAACTGGCTCCTAGTCACCCCTTCCTTAGGTGTTAAATAAATACCATTTATCATTCATTTATCAATCTTCGTAAGCATTTTTGTTCTCTCCTTCTATATGAGACTGTCACTAGAATAATAAAGTGTATTGAATGTAAGCACTATTCTCTGAAAGCTGTGGAAGAAACATGCATGAAAAGAGCTACAACTTTCAAACTGGACATGATCTAAACACCTACATCCTAAAATCATTGTTTGGTTTTATATGCAGTGTGTTGGAGTATGGAACAAAAACAATAAAATACTAATAAAAAACTTTAGATCACTGTCCAATTATATTGATGTTTTATACAGACGTATCTTTGCATGATGTGCAACTTTGCTCAAGTTCATTTTGTCAGCTTTGCAAAGTATTTGCTTTCTGGGTAATTGAAAAAAAAGTGGAATACATCCAAACTTCATTAATACATCCAACTAGATGGGTAGATGGTGAAATCTCCATTTTGTTAAATTATTGTGAAGAATGGACCACCGTACATCTAAACTTCCATAAATTAACATTCAGAATTTTGGAAAACAGTGGAAATTCAATTACAATATTGAACTAGTGTCCAACTACCAATCAAAAAAACAGACTCATTCTCTTAAGAGAAGGATTAAATAATAGGCAACTGAAGTAAAATACGAAGGTTAACATTAATACTACCACTGAAAGCTAGTTTATCATTTATGTATAGATCCAGTATAAACACATTATGGTCTATAAAATAATTCCTAGCTCTCTCTCTCTTCACAGTTGGATTGTGCTTTATTGGAAGGATATTTTTGTAAGGTGGTTATTATCCCTAATGTATAAAAACTAAACTACAAGGATAATAAAATTCTAAATACTTTTTGGCTTGGAAGCAGGGCTACTCTCTCTACCTACTGCCTCGTGTAATTGGGTTTGCAATGTCCATTAAAGTTCTGTACCAAGAAATGTGTACACCTGTGTGGCTATGAAAATTAACACGAATGTAGTAAAAAAAGTAAAGTAGTATAGTCAAACTCCATCCATAAACATTGATCAACTTGCAAACAATTCCCATTATATATTAGAAAACAGAGTAGATCCTGTTCCTAACCATAGTCATAGGCAAGTGTAAAAGTATTCTATACTGCTCAGTGTTTAATTTGATACCTGTGCCATATAATAAGTTTGATTATTGGGGAGTCATGACCTAAAATGATGGTCTTTTATGTTGATCTAATACATTCTTCAAAAGCACTTGTGAGGTATAACACAGACTAGACAGCATCCTTCTTCAGACAAAATGCTGATTTTCCAGACTTTCATCTACAGACAGGAAGAAATTGAAAATGAATTTTCCGAAGCAGTCATAAGTGATATGGAGACAGCCTGATAATTGACATATATGTCACATGAACATCTGCTTCTTTGATTGAACATTCTTTCTTATTAACTGGAGCCTGCAGAGGTTACCTTGCTGTGCTCACACCCTTTTTAGTTGTGGAAAGCAATAACATTTGAAAGACAAGTCATTACAGAAGAGCACATACACAATAGAAAAGAAATTCTGAGAGATTCCAGCAAGGCGACTGGCAGGGATTCATGGTAATATTCTTGGACTGCAGATAAGAACCAATTATGAAATTGTAGACTTATTTTATCTATTTGTTTTCCAGGATTGTCTTTTTATAGTGTTTGCCTTCATATCATTCACTGAAAGGCTACTTTAGCTATCTACTTTCCCCTTAATTTTCCATTGGAGAGAGCTGAGCATGCTCCTAATTGGACATGGATACACATATTTAGGACAATTTTAAGCATGTGGCTTACCCAAAACAAGAAATTTACATGTTGCAGGCATAATGCACTTGGAAGTACATTAATATCCTGCGATGAAATACATATTCATAATACAGGGTTTGAATGTGCCGCCCTGGAGGACCGACCCCGCCACAACCCAATAGCACATATCAGTTGCGAGGGGGTCTTCTTTCCAGTTCGCCCAAATTCTTAAGTATAAGTCCCTGGTCTCTTTATTCCTACTATAAAAGTCAGTTTCAATTTCTGGCCATGTGGGTATCTCCACTCTGCGCCAGTACCTGGCGAGGCATAGTTTTGTGGCCATTAGAATATTGGTTAGTAGTATTTTCGTATGCCTATCTCTGCCTGGAATATCCATGTTGAACAGTAATGTCTGTGGTGACATTTGGAAGGTCATGCCAATAATTTCATCACACTTCTCATTCAATTTTCTTTTTAGTTCGTCTAGGGCGCTACAAACGTGGAGCTGGGACCCCTGATCTTTACGGCATCTCCAGCATATATCATTTGGTATCTGCTGGAACCTGAATAATCGTGTAGGTACCAGGTACCACCGATATACCAGTTTGATATATTGCTGCTGCAGATTTGCACAATGGGTAGCCCATCTTGAGAAGCACCATGCCTCATTCCACTTCCCAAGGGGTTCCTCTATCATATGATTCGCCTCCCACCTGAGTATTGCCCTTGGTTTGGTCTGTGGTTGGAGGTCCTCCAGAAAGGCAACCAGTCTGGAAATCAATCTCTTTGGAGCGGAGAGGATCAGCTGAGCAAAGTCTCCCCAAACAACAGAAGGGGGGATATCAATGTTTTCCAAGTGTTTTGCTCTCAAGTAATGTAAAGAGCTCTCCAGATGGCAGTCCAAAGTGTGTATGTAAGTCTGGGAACTCCTGTATGCCAGCATTCCTAAACAGATCGCTGACATGTGCTATCCCGCTGCTGCCCCAGCAGGACAGACACATGTCCTGGATCAGAATCATAATTACGTCTAATGGGGCGTCCTGAGTAAGCATTTTCGGGGTTCCTATTAGTTTTGCGCAATCTATATAGATTTTATTTTCATAACCCAACTTTCTAAAAAGAGGTGGATCCATCCACTGGAATAGGAATGGGTCCACACCTCCCAATCCCACTCTCTCAATGTCGATCCAACCCGGATCAGACTGTTTTTTTACCCTCCATGCCAGCAGATGTGCTAACTGTGATGCATTCTGGAGTCTAGTTAAATCAGGTAAGCCAAGGCCACCATTACCTAGATTCCTCTTCAGTTCTAGAGTTGCTATCCTGGGCTTCCTAGTATTCCAGATAAATCTCAGGAATTCATTCTCGAATTGTCTTAATGTCTCCGTAGGGACTCTATATGGGATGGCCCTCATCCAGTAGAGTATTTTTGGAATGATATATGTTTTGATGATGTTTAATCAACCTAACCATGAACATTCAAGTGTCTTCCAAGTGTTTAAAGTGTTTTTAATTTCCAGCAAAAGAGCTGAATAATTAACAGGGACAAAACTTTCCAGTGTATGTGTGATTTTTATAGGTAGAGTGGTATAACCTGAGTTTTGGATAAATTAAGTCGATAGTTTGATAAATCAGAGAACCTATTTATTAACTCCAGCATTGCAGGTATTGAGCGTTGTGGGGAGGATAGGGTTAGTATTAAATCATCCGCTTATAACATAATGGTGTGGGACCTATTCCCTATTCTAATTCCATTGATTTCCTCGGTATTACGGAATGCCGCCGCCAGTTGTTCAATAGAAAGAGCGTACAACAATGGCACCAGCGGACATCCCTGGCGTGTCCCATTCCCAATTCCAAAGAGAGTTGAACGCAAAGATGAGCCCCCCACCCTGGCCTTGGGGCTAGAGTAAAGAGCAAGTGTCCTATCCAGAAATGGGCCAGTCAGACCAAAAGCCCGCAGGGTACTCTTCATATACTTCCAATTTACTCTATCAAATGCTTTCTCACCATCTAATGTGAGGAGGACTGAGTGAGTCTTCTCTCGTTGTATTACTTCTAGTATGCCGAGGAGCCTGCGAGTGTTGTCTTCGCAAGATCTGCCCGGCATAAATCCAACCTGGTCCGAAGCAATCAGTCCCTCAATAACCTGGTTCAATCTTTGGGCCAGAATATTAGAATATATCTTAATATCTTGGTTGATAAGAGAAATGGGACGATAATTAGTTACCTGGGTTGGATCCTTGCCAGACTTCAGGATTGGAAATATTAGGGCTTCCAGCATTTAGTCTGGGAATGTTATATCTCTATCAATACCATTATACAATCTTTCCAATATCGGAGTGATAACCAGATCTAGGAGCCTATAAAAAAGTGCTGGAAAGCCATCCGGCCCAGGAGCCTTACCAATCTTCATCTCATATATTGCCTTGGAGATCTCTGTCCATGTAAAATGCTGGCTCAGAGTTTCCAGTCCTTCTAACGAAACTATAGGTAAGCGCAGATAGTCAAGAAATTTAAGCAGATCTGATTCCTCTATTTGCATATTAGGGAGATTATACAGGGATTCATAGTACGCACGGAACACTTCGCCAATGTCTCTAGGAGATGGGCATATTTTGCCATTATATACAATCTTTTTTATTCTATTTCTTTGGTTCAGCTGTTTTAATTTATTTGTTAAGTCTTTACCAACCTGGTTATTTTCGCAATACCATCTTTGCTTAATTTTCATTTGCTTTTTCTCTGATTTTCTGCGTTATTGCCTTCCTAATCTTAATTACCTCTATGTTCCCCTGGATCGAGGGATTCCGCTTATTTTCTCGTTCAAGTTTAGCTAATATTATATAAAGATCTGCCAGCGGTTTCCCTTTCTGCTTTTTAATCCAGGAACCTTGTTTTATCAAGTATCCTCGAAGACAGCATTTCATGGAGCACCACAAATTAAAATCCGTGGTGTCTCCTGTATCATTATCTTTTAAAAATGATTCTGCCTGGGACAGGAGATCCGCTTGTGAGGCATCTGTTGCGAGAAGAAACTCATTCAGTCTCCAAGAGTTTCTAGATCCGTAATCGAGATTCTGTGTGATTTCCAGAAAAATAGGGGCGTGGTCCGACCATGTGATGGGTCCAATCCGGAACTGGGAGCACCTGTCCAGGGTTGGGCCCAGTATAAAAAAGAAATCTATTCGAGAATAGGAAGAATGGGCCAATGAGTGATATGTGAAATCTCTTTCTTCCGGGTTCTGGACTCTCCAGACATCGTATATATTACCATGAGATAGGAGATCCGCAAATCTCTATCATATTTACATTTTCTCATTGATCGTCTGTCTCTCTCAATATCGAGAATGCAGTTCATGTCTCCCCGATGATGATTAAACCCTTAGCGACTTCATCTGTTCTTTTTAAAGCTAACTTTAAGAATTGATTTAGATGATCTGATGGAGCATAAAGACTGGTGAGTGTATATAGGATATCATTGATTTGACAGATCAAGATCAGTCTATGACCTTCTTTATCAGTTTCATGAAAGATGTAGTCAAATTTATGACGTCCAGCAATTATTATCGCTACCCCACGTTTTTTATTATTGGCCAGAGAGGCCTGAAAGACATGCGGTTATCTCCTATACTTCCGGTGTCTATTCTGGTCTTTTACCAAATGTGATTCTTGGCCGAACGCAATGTCAATTGTTTCCTTTATCAAGGGATCGTAAAGAAATGCTCTTTTATGATGTGAATTGAGGCCCCGCGCATGACATGAGTTCCAACTTAACTCTCACAAAAGGTAGGGTTTAATGTTGATTGCTTGTGCAATGATGAATATATGTGTAAAAGTATCTTTACATAGAAGCCAATTTATCTGACTCAAGTACCCAAAGACTTCAAACAAAATGCAACAAACCTCTCTTCCCTGGATCTAAAGTGATTACCAAACCACATAATCGCTGGAGTATTCCACAAAAAGCTTAATACTTTTAGAAACATTGGCTTTAGGTCTGCTTACCACCTTGTTAAGTGCTTCATAGAACGTTCAACTCTCTGGATTATGTTCGCTCCATCTGATCCTCCAACCTCGACTGACTAGGATTTATTTTGTTATTGAACAGTAAGCCTGTTTTTTAGAATAACTAAGTATTTCTTTATCTGTGGCTACACAGATCAAACAGAAACATTATTAATGTAAATATTTTAGAGTTGTTACAGTAAAGGGGAAGGGAATTAGCTGATATGTTTACACTGGTATAATAGGCATTGGAGTGGATGCAGCTGCAAGAAGATCTAGGGTTGCCACCCAGCCAGTATTTTACCAGCAGGCCGGTAAAAAATTGCTACTGTAATTTTTTTTTTTTAATGAAAGGTGACAACCCTAACAAGATCCCATGTCACTATGGTTCAGAGTTTCACTTATCTAGTGGGGAAGTAGGATATCCTCACTTTTATTGACACAGATCTCACCTGCCCTGTTCCATTTGTATCAAGACTGTATTTAGGATAGATGGCACTGGGTTAGGACAGCCAACCATTTTTTTGCTGTTAAAATGTAGTTGGGATCAATAGTGCCTCACCTCCTGCTCCCACTGCAAAATCATTAACAGTTTTATCATGAATATATAGCATATTTATTGCATACTTTTATCTGGAACGTGTTATGCAAAATGTATACTTTTTATTGGCATCATCTGTGTTTGGATTTTAATCTATACTTTCAGATTAAGACAACTGGTATACTTGGGAATGGTCAGTATTTGAGAACCAGACTACCTGGGTTGAGACTTAGTTTATGACTATCTCTAATTTGAATGCAAAATAACTTTGTAAGTCTTACTTTTTCCACAACCACAGAAATATAGATTTCTAAATCTTTGAAAACACTGCACAATAAGCAATTACCAGGGTTAAAGTATAACGGCCAATATTTGTGTCATTTATATAGAGATTACATTTTGCTGTCTTGTCACATAAATTCTGTTAGGAAGGCAGTGATCCTGAAGCTCCCTCCAAAGCATGGCTGCTTAACTGGAGGCCCACAGCTTGCCTGAAAAATCCAATAGGTTCTACTGTATTACTATAATGATTTAATAGGATCCGGACCTCCAAGCCATGCTTCTGCATGACAAATGATCTGTCACTGAAACAAAGTTTATAGCATAAATGTGAAAAGAAAAAGAAAAACTGAAAAACTACACACTGTGTGAGTAAAGTTTCTAACCATATGCTGGTAACGAAAATTTAAAAAAAAATGATTTTAGATATTACATGGATTTAGGTACCATCACAATCTGATATAATATGCAAATGTACTACTTCTATGGCTATATGGTGATATCACAAAAACATCTAAGCTATCCATTCAGTATACACATTAAACAGGTGTGTGTACTGAATGGATGGGCCTTGTGTCACAAAATGCATCATGTGTGGAGACAACATCCAACTAACATGTCAATTGTAGATTGAGATGAGATCACTGGACACCACCAACGGCTTCCAGTGATGACATCACAAAAACCAGACACATTCCCCATGGTGCTCAGATGAAATTATCAATGCCACATCTCTGACATTTAAGATCCTTGTTTCTTTTCATACAAGAATTTACATTTAATCAAGAAATCACAAAAACAAAATGGGGGGGGGGGGGGGGATTTCCAATTATTAGAGAGGATCAGCAGGGATAGGTAAAGTGTAACAATGAGAATTACACTAGTGTCCATGTGAATCTCCATTGAACATCATTAAATTATCCATCACAAAAGTCCAGTAAATGTCCACCGTGAGCAATGTCATTACCTATTCCTGGGGAGAGATTAGGGTATTACAAATTGTGTAAAAACAAAAGGCATCACTAGAAAATGTAACTGAAAATAAAGAAAACCTGACATTAACATAATGATCTGCTGTCAGCAAAGTCATATTATTGAGGAATCTGCCAGAAGGCATAACATAATGCTGCCAAATGTTTTTCTAAATGCCATGAACAGTGTGGGGGGGGGGAAACCTGATCGGCACATTCATTTCAGAGGTGAGGGCAGGAGAAACACTGCCCTCACTTCCAAGTACTGAAAAACATAAGAAAGTTCAAACAATTCATTTATAGACCCATATATCACGTTTTGTATAAGCAGAGACACAGTCATTAGTAAGACCCGATGTCACGTGTCAGTCTTGTACAGGTCCATCTGCTCTCATCGTGGTTCCTGCCACCGATGTTCCAGAGTCTTGGGCCACGGGGATCAGAGGAATGCCAAGGATTTCACGACATGTTGCTATGTCCACTGGGTCTACAATGGTTAACATCTTATTCTCCCTAGTCACTATTCAATTCTGAAGTTATCCCCAATGGTACTTCATTTCCATCACTCTCAGATGGGTAGTTAGGTGAAGCATGTGGTCAATGCTCCTGTACAACATTTGTCTTTTGATATGTTAATGAGGGCACACCTCCAATGACCTCATAAGCCATTCAGTATACCTGTTGAATGAACAATCAGTCTCTTCCTGGCTTCCCTGCCTCCTGCATGCATGGGGCAATCTGTGATGGATTATAATGGATCTTATGGTTGAAAACTATGATTAAGGTTAGTCTTGGGAGAATGTGGTATTGTGTGTTGGACTGTCACTAATTATTGTATGTTACTGTGTTTTTGCCTCTTATTAAATATCTGTTAAAGTAGACGGACTCATTTATAAATGTTATATTAATCTGGTGTTACACCACATTTGGCGACCACGAATCTCAGACTTCTACAGCAGATATTTGTGAGGCCGGTGACTAAACTGCATCTTGGTGCACAGCGCAACTGCAGTGCTACATTATTGCAAGATGTCATAGTGATTTATAAATATATTGTGCATTGTTTAATTTTTAAAGGGATTTAGCGTTAGATTTTTTTTTTTTTTTTTTTTAATCTTGGCCTGGTCTGTGTTTGAGGCCTGGTAGTAAGAGCCTATACCTCATTGTGGAGATATCTTAATAGAAATGTTCAAGTGTATTTTGTAAAAGAGGCACATATCGTAGTTTGCATTAAACATTGTGTTTAGTACAAATAGTAACTATGCTAATAGACACTAAATTGTAGTAGCAATGATTTTGTGATTTATTTATTTTTTGTGTGTGTTCATTTTTCAATCTTGGTCTGTGTTTGAGGCATGGTAATAGTAAGGTCCTATCCCTCATTGTGGAGGTATCTTAAATTCCTTTTAAATTAGTAGCACATTTCTTGGTAATTTATTTTATAAAGTTTTTACACTTGAAAATCACAATTTCCCTTTATACACCCATTTAGATATATTTGCGATTGACCATGTGTGAGGGCTGGTAAAACACAAGGCCCTATGAAGTTTTCTTTGTGATTTCAAACCCACTTGCTACCTCTGCCATTGACCATGTGCGACACCTGGTCTCTATGTGTGAAGACTAGTGATAGCAAGGCCCTAAGCCTAATGGTGAATACAGCTCCAAGACTGTTATTACAAATGTTGGCTTATTTTGTTTCTGATATTTTAGACATTTTGTTTAGTTTTGCCTGAAAGTAGTAAATGTAGTCTTACATATTCTATTTTGCAATCATTGAATTTCTATTTGAGTTTTTCTTTTTCTCACCATTTTTTTTGTTTCTCATTTCAGGATAGGCCATCAAGGGGAATCTTATCTGTGTTCACCCTAGTTAACATATCTGCATTGTTAGCACTATTTAAAGGGGGTTTCATTTACATTTATTTCTGGGGATTTTTCTTTGCAAAATTTTACATTTGAATATGTCCTGTTCAGCAATTCTCTATTTTTAGTCAGTTTCTTATTTTTTTTTTTGCCTGAAAGTAGAAACTACAACATTTTGATGTATTCACTACCTAATTTAAACAAATGCCATTGCTATTTTAACTGCTATTTGAATTTTTATTTCGTTCACCATTGTGTTTTGTCTCTCTGTTCAGTATAGGCCATCAAGGGGAAGCTTATCTGTGTTCACCCTAGTTTACATATAGACATTGTTAGCACTATTTAAAAGGGGTTTCAATTTAATTAGTAATGTTTACACTTGAAAATTTCCGGTTTAGCAATTTTCTAAGGCAAAGAGCACCTCCACTGCAACATAGCCACTGGAAGGTTGTCGTATGTAGAAATTTGAGTTCCTTAAATTATTATGTGGTCTTTACCTCTGCTGCTAGCCATTATTGCTAACTTGTCTGCATGCATGCTGATTTTGAGAATGATATCTCAAGGAGCATCGTGGGGTGCGCAGGGGTCAGTGGGCCCTCTGACTCCAGCATGCCTTGTATACGAATATTGTTTTGACAGAGCCTGGCTTCAAATGCTTGCATTTGTGAGTGCATCTTGTGGACCTGACATACCCAAGTTGTATCATGTTGAGTCAAGCCGGCATTAGCCTCTAGGTCAGATACTTTAATTTGGAGTGTCTGTACTTCTTAACAGATCTTTGTCATGTTTGAACCCTACACTTTATTAAAGGTCCTGTAGCAATTTTTGGATATCTGCCTTTGCTGCTGGTGCATCTTCAAGCTTCATGTTAGTTTTATGCATCGACTGTCTGTCCCACTGAACACTCTTCAGATTCAGTAGAGTAATCTGAATTGTTTTGGAAGAGGTGGGAGCGATTTTTTCCTTTGTCAGCCTGGTGACCAGAGAGTTTTTATCAAGCCATGGTGACTCCAAGTTCTTATCACATCTTTTCCCCATCTCTTCAGGGTTCCACATAGTAGTACATTTAGGGTTTTTGGCTGGTGTGGCCATATATTGATATTGGTTCTCCAATTATTATCAAGAAGCTCCTCCTACATGAGTCCTGTCTCCTTCGTGGTCAGCTCTGCCCTAACTCTTTTTTTTACAGGCCGCTTCAAATTCTCATTGCTACTAAAACACGTCAACCAAGGATAATAAAGCTTATACTAGTGTTAGCAAAAGGATCAAGATTTCATTAAAATATTATTACATTAACCAGCATTATTTAATTGGTTTGCTTCATTATAGATGAGCAGCTTGTTTTTCAGCATCAGGAGGCTATGACATTTAGTATGTGAAATCCTTCAGTGCTTCCATATTTAATAAAAACAATCTGAATTCATATAAAAACTAATTGGTGTCTTCAAAGTACTGCTTTATAAATCAATTCTAATTACTACCACTTTGCTCCTCCAATGGGAGATAAGTTGAATGTAAAGAAAAATGAATCGTGAAGAAAATCTTTTTGAAAGAAAATCACAAACTTGTAACACATAAAAGATACTTGAACAAAACATGATGAGAGCCCAGTCCAAACAAGCTTACAATTTAAGAAGAGTACAGTGTCAAGTTACACAAGAGGTAATGATTCAATTCTTGAATTATCAAAGGGGGAGATAGAGTGTTATGTGTATAGTACCCATCATATACCATTATATAAATAATTATCAAATATCCATATATAAAAATCTATAAATTAAAATATAATGTAGGTGGAAAGGCTTGATAGTCAGTTAGCTGACATTCCTCCCTGCTTGTTATATTAGTAGCCCGAAGGTGAGGTGACCAACTTTGTAAAGTAAGAGATGACCTGGGCCAAAAGTTGCTGAAGCTGCAGAAAAATTACCTCTTTTTCTTTTGTTTTGACTAAACATGGCAGAAGGAGAGATTTATTTCTATTCATACTATGAGATTTTTCCTCTCACATGAGGTGATGTAAGCACATTTTATATTTCTTATCTATTAAAGTTAACTTTTTATGAGATGAAGTATTGTTTCTTCTCCATCTCCACATAACGAGTCACAAGTTTCTGGAAGAAGAGAAATCCGTATTCTCTCTTAGTGCACCTTGTGCTATTGATCACAAGCATATTGTGTGTAAGCGCCTCACTTGGGGACCATAGATGGTAAGCAGATTTGTGGCTGTAATATATCACTATGATCCTCTTTTTGTTACCAGTGTGTATAAGTGCCAGAGGATTTTCATGAAGAGATACATGCAATATACATGAGAAATTATCCTATAAAAGGACCCTGCATATAAATTATTTCTTGTAGATTATCATTTGTTTTAAACACTACAGAACATATTTACATTGAGGTTTGAAAAAGTTCTGTGCAGAAGAATGTTTTACGCATTCACAGAATTACATATGTGATCATAATTATAAAACAACTACACATCGTTTTTACATAATGTAAAAGATCTAACACTATTCTGAAAATACAATGTCTTAAAAAATGTCCATTGCTTTGCAAGTAAAAATGATATTATGCCACATTTGCCCCAAAACGTTATATTAATCAACAGAGCATTTTTTAAGAACTCCCGCATTTCAAGATAATAATAACAAAAGAAATGTAACATACATTTTTTAAAAATCGTTCTAGTAATATCTTTAAAACTGTGCTTATTAGACCGGTCCTCAAGGACGCCCAATAGTCCAGCATTTAGAGATTAACCAGTTGTGCTTAAATAAGAATATGTATAATATCTGGTATGGTTCCCTAACAGTAAAACAATTATTCATTAGAAGGTGATTAGTAATCACAGAAAAATGTATGTCTTAACATCTGGGTCATCTTATGATCCACATTGTTTAACAATATTGCATTTGTTATGCCCCCCCCCCCTCCTTAAAGGTTTAAATACACATATATGTCTGCTATTTACATTAACCACATTAGGATTGGTCTGTTGGGTCTTTATCCCTCAACTGCTTGCGCTATTTAACCCATTAACGCACATGGACATCTATATACATCTTGAAAAGCATGGTCCTTGAGGACCATGATGACGTTTATATATGTCTTGAGTTTAAATGTAGCATTGCACTCCTTAGCGCAATGCTACATGCTGGCAGCTATACTCAGGGGCTGTGGCATCCCCGGCCCGTGGACGTGATCATATGCATTGGAACTCACATCGGTAGTGATCTGCTTTCACTGCCTATGTGTTAAAGGTGTTGCAATGATGCCTCGATCGAGGCCTCATGCAACACCCTCCTTGCCCCACCAAGATGAGGAGCATGCTCCTCCAATATGGCGTGCCCAGCAGAGAGCAACAGAGGTGATAAAAATAAAAAACTCTTCCGTCACCTTGAAACTATTGCTTGACTGCCCCTAGAAGTAGTCAGCAACATTACAGTTAGAAAAAAAATGTAAAAAATAAATGAAAGGAAAAATCTAACCTTAGATCTACTAACCCTAGATCTTAGGGTTAGCTTTACACTTAGGGTAAGGGTTACAGGTGGGTTAGAGTTAGAATTAGGATTAGTACAGCATTAGATTATGGGGTGGGGTAGATTTATGGTTAGGGTTAAATTTAGGGTTAAGTTTGGGGTCAAAAGGTTACTGTAGGAGAAAATGATAAGGAAACAAAAACACTAGTATCGGTTATTGCAGAAAAACATGGAAACATTGTTTTTTCTATACTCATGACAAATATTAGAAACTATATAGATGGGTTATTTTTTTATAGTTTGTAATTGTGTAAAAAAAATCAGGTCAAAGTTAGACAGTTTTTTTGCCATATTTTCATCATATTTTATATTTTTGTTTAATAGTAAATTATATCATATGATAAAAATAATATTATCAAAAGAAAGTCTCCTCTGTCCTTTAAAAATGATATATAATTTGTGAGGGTGTACTGAACACGAAGACAGAAATCACAGTTAAGCAAACATATGACTAAAATAATGGAATTCTGGTCTTCAAGTGCAGCATAAACCTCATTCCCTGACAAAGCTAGTCAATGGCGAAATGCATTTCGGTTGGCTACTGACATATTTAGGCCAATATAGTCGAGTTGGAAAAATTCTCCAATGCAGATGAATGGGACAAATTTTCCAACTCAGCTACTTTGGCCTTAAATTCCAGTCTTAATTCTTTGCAATTCCCTGCTTTTCTCTTGTTACAATAGTTGTTTCTTTTAAGCAAATATGGTGGTAAAATTGTTGGACTAGCTTTTAAAACAAGCCTGTTCACAACCCTGCCAAGTTGCCAGTTTATGTCCGGTTAACAAGACCACGGGCAAGGCAACACATTTACTTCAAGCAGCGCCTTTTTGTACATTTTAAGGGTTTTAATACTCCAAGGGTTATCCTAATTAGCCCACTGGGGTATGACAGAAACTCAAAATACCCTAATGGAGTTTATTCATTGTTCTTAAACACAACAGGTGGATACATATCATTTTTGTGTCTGTTTATGTAGTGAATTTTTTATATTAATTTTTAAATATTTTTGATAATGTAAATAAAAGTTACCTTTTTACCTTCTTTTTGTTTTGATCGATTGCATCAGGTTCACCCCATCATTCTCTACATTCAGCAAATCTTTGATGTTGATGCTATACTAAAAGAACATTTTTCTTGAAAAAACAATTCAAAAATGTTTAATTACATTTTTTAATGATGATTGTCAGCATGATTTTTTCTGAATATTTGTAATATGTATAGTTGTAGAGCACTACCTATACTGCCATGCAACACCAAAATGTGGTCCTCCAGGGCACTGTGATCACTCCAATAAGTGATCAAGGGTGCCATATTGAATGGTAGCATGTTTCTCCAAAATGGCACTGCCCTGTAGCTGGCTCTTGAAATGATCAAAAATCACTTCCTAAGTCAACAACATTGCAATAAAAAAAAATAAAGACCAAACTAACCTTATATCTAAATTAATCCTAGATCTACAGTAAGGTAAGAGTGATTAAGGGTTAGGGTTCAAACCCTAACCAGGAAATGGTTAGGAAACAAAACAAAAATACTACTTTAGATTATTGCCCTATTACTTGCAAAAAACAACAGCAAAGACATGTAAACGGGGCATATTTCTAAACTCAAGACAAATAATAGAAACAATTTAGACAGGTTTTTTTTATCATTTGTAATTGTGTATAAGATGTTTTAGGTCAAAGAAACAAAAAGTGTTTTTTCATCATATTGTGTGATTTTTTTTTATAGTCAATTAATACATGATGAAATTAATGGTATCCAAGAAAACTCTAGAAAACCCTAGGGCTGAGAGAGCCCCTCTTTTTGCATGGGATCAGCAGAGGGGACCTTAAGTAGTAGTACTGATCCCATGCAAAAGTGAGGGTCTCTTTGCTAGCAACGAGAGACCCTTGCATTCGGCAGTCAGAGTGGAGCAGGAACCCACTCTGATTGGCTGTGCACACGCTGATAACCAGGAACTGCTGTTTCTCACATATGAGACACAGCAGACAGTAAACCCAAGTGTATCTATTGAGATACACATGGGGCAACATTCAAATTAGCGGGACATGTTTTCTTTAACCCTTGCTTCCTACAAGGAAGTAATGGTTAAAAAATGTGCAATGTTCCTTTAAGGTTAAATAATTATCTTTCTAGATATACAGCATGTCAAGGAAAAACTTAATAAAAGAAAAATTCAAGGCAACATATGGTTAGACCAACCATCCTCACCCTAACTTTTTGCACCCAACAACATTTAAAAAGCAGAGACAGGAAGTACAAATTAGCATATTGTTCTAGTCTTGTTTCTGTTCATGGTTTATGAAGATTAATAACTCATGTTATTGCATCTGACAAAGAAGCCACACAGGGGCTATATTGGCATTCAAGTTGGTCAGATTACCGCCACTGCATTAACCACAGAAGGCCTATTAAAGCGATCTTCATTTCTGCAAAACATTATGATTTTCAGACTTGTACATATGGCTAAAGTCAGAGACATTTTCACAAACAAGCAACCTCTGAGTTTTCTACCTCGTTAATTATAGGTAAAGTAGATATTGGGGTAGATTCACATGCCCAGCCCCAGTTACATTTAGGGAGCAGGGACCATTTAGGCGGTCCCCACCCTGATTTGCAGCCTGGGATTTAGTAAACAGCTCAAGGTGGTAAAACTGGGAAGTAGAATTTAATTTAGAGTCTAAGTCAAATTCACACCTCCCAACTCAACCACCTTGACACTAATTTGAATTTTAGTGAATAGACCCATGTTATAAACTAGACTGGTAAATATCTCTGAGCATACTCTATGGTAATTTGCCGTCACCTGCCAAAATAGTTATAAATTACCATGAGCCAGTCTTTTGAATGCTGCATTCATTGTGGGGATTTTTTGATTTGCAGTACCAAGTGGGCACACAATACAAAACAACATCATTATGTCTTATTTGTTAAGTGCTTTAGTTCCATACTTTGTAATTTCTACAGTGTTGCCCTGATAGATGTGACCCATCGTTTAGTATAAAACCAGTTTCTAACATACAATCAAAAGACCATTCATCTGGGTGGTCCTTTATCTTTCCAAGGGTGTTAAATTTAATAGTCATGGTTTAACAAGAATGATTGATATAATTAGAGCCTAGACGACAATAAAAACCTAGAACAGCATAAATTTAACATTTAACAGATACATATCAAGCAGCAGGATATTTAGGCGGCTGTTCTAATAGATATATTATTTAAAACAATGGCTAAAAATCTTGAGATTCTTAACGATGGAGAGGCCAGCGGGAATAATTCCAGCCATAACAAAATGTAATTGTTTTGTAACTATGCGTATGTCCCTTTGCAGGAGAAGAGATGCAGGAATTTGCATTTTAACTAACTTAAGTTGTGATAAATAACTAAAATTTAGCAGTTTGTCTCCATTAGTAATTAAGAAAAACCCAGAAACATTGTCCTCTGCTGGCATTTTTTCATCAGATTTTAGTGTAGCCTCTAGTCGGTGTGTAATTGCACTGTACTGTAGGCAGCTTGCCTCAAAACACAGAGCATATGGCATCCTCACAGGACTAGATATCTCTTTTTTTTTTTCTGATGTGCAAGTCAGTTTGGTCACTGTCTCTGTCTCTCTCTCTCTTCGGAGTAATTGAAACAGCTGATCTAATCCATTTTGGAGGTGAGAAACTCACATGTATTGTGCATGGACATTTAGACTTGATTCTGCCCGAGCTGCAAGATATCTATCAGGCAAGCTAATGTACAGTTCAGATAGTGATATTGCTTAAACAATAAAATGATACATAACAGTGAAATAGCAGTAAAATTAACAAATGTGTATATTTTGTGCAATAACGCACCCACATGACACACAATGGGTAAAAATCCTATTGTTTATATCCACCTTTTATATTTTGTGTGGTAAAAAAAAAATATTAAAACACATCGAATTGTTCCTGTCTTTTTTCCCCCTAGGTGGTATATGTAGTAAAGCTGCATTAAAAAATGAACAAATAATGCACAAATGGATGAAAATAATAAGTGAAAACAACAATAACAAATTATTACAGATATTAAAAGAAGATGGTTACGCTCATTAGGAGAAATTTGAATTTAAATTGTGTAGACTTTGTCCCCAGTGGATAATTTTCAGTACATTCTTATAAAGTACAAATTAGTTCATTTTGCAGCAACCGACTAACACTCTTTGTTATTAGAAGAACAAAATACCTCATGTTAATGGCCCCGTTTCTATTTTTAGATTTATCAATTGATGAAAACAAAACAGCAAAAAATAAAATAAAATGCAGTTGGCATAGGATTCATTTGGGTAAATTAATACTTGATTTAGAATTCTGTTCTTGCAATAGCTTTTGTCCAGTCTGCACAAATAATCTCTATGGCAACTGTTCTTGCAGAACAAGAATTATTCCATTAGGTATGTATGTATCTTCTTTTTCTTTTCATAAATCAATCAGCCAAGGTATCCCAAAAACAGTCCCGGAGGTGCGAGCAAAAAGCCTGCCTGCATGTCATAGGCCCTTTTAACCCTTCAAGTCTCTGGTGGCTTGTAACTCATTGTATCTAAAGTGTTAATCAATGTCCAAAAAATTGCTTTGAAATGCGCACTTATGTAAAATAACAGCAACATTTTTTTTTTAAATGTTTGTTTATGCCACCTCCTGTGGCACACTAAAAAATAGGAGCACATTCATTTGTCTTGTGGCTTTGTTTGTTTCTCTTCTAAAGCTGGAATTATTAATCTTCTGGAGCTATGTCACAACCTTTTCATCACAGAGCAAGTTTATGAGCTTGGATAAAAGCCAAGAAGCTACTGCAGTGTTTGCTGAAAGAAACTTTCACCCAGTAGCCTTCGGTTCATGGTACACTAGACACTTGGATTTTGTTTTTAACAAAATAGATTTCGAGCACAGTAATAAAATCATACTGTTCACAAAATATAGATATATATTTTAAAAACGAACGTCAGTGATTGTTTAAAACCAGGTTTCTTAACCAGCTGTTTAAATGTGTTGCTAAGCAAAACAGGTGGCATTCTTATAATGTCTAGTGCACTAAGACTGTTTTTGTTTTTGTTTGTATTTTGTCTAAAATGTCTAGTTTTAGCTCACTTTTTCCACATGTCCTGACTATTCCATCATTAATTTGTAATGGTTTGATTTGAAATCTAAGGCTAAGGCTAGAAGCAATTCACATCAATTGTACATATTATGGTTGTATTAAACTTTAACAGTCAATTGTCTGTCAGTACAGCTGCAAGCAAATATCCTTCTAAAAGGTAAATGATGTCCCCTTCCCCCTTTGTGATTCACTTTTAACAGAATTTATATGGCATTGGCCCACATTAAAGTACAGAGCTCTGTTCCTAATTGTTAGCTGCACCAATCATAAGTGTAATTTTTAATAATGTTCAAATTACCCACTTTTAAATCAATAGGCTGTAGTTCTACATCTTTACACCTTGGAGTCCAAGCTCCCTTGATGCTGTATTTGGATTCCACCACCAGACATGATAGTTCAAGCATTAGACAAGGTGCAACTGTGACATGCTGGGGTTTATTTGCTGACCAGCAAGTTGCACCAACTAAATCCAAGATATATACATCTCAAGTAACAGCTGTATGTTAGTTTAGAAATAAATGTAACGAATATATATCAAATTCTATGTTCAGCTCAGGTCCATGCAAAGTGATTATGAATAAATATACCAAAGAAATGCTCCTGTGAATAATTTGTGGCAAGCTTTAGAGACCATTTGTATTATATTAACATGCACATAATGGCTTCAAAGAACTGTATTTCTAGCTGTATAACAGTTAGTGGTAAGGTCTGCAGTTGTAGCTAGTGCAAAAAAGAGATTATTAGGCAATTCACACATTTATCGGTAGCATGTAAAGCGAAATGCAGATTCATGTGATTGAACTTCCAACATTTATCGTACATTTAAGTTAGTTCTATTGGGGAATATATGGCTTGAATAGGGGGAAATTTACAGGAAAGTATAAAGAAGTATACTGATGTGAATGAGTGCTGACACCAACATCTAGTGACGTCACTATGGAAGTATAAAGACTACTGCAAACCTTACAACCATTTGGTGCCATTGACACACCTTAGTCTGTACCTAAGAGTTTAACAGATCAGATATCAAAGCTGGTGCATCACTTTGTAAAATGTAGGTAATATTAACAATACTATGTTCTAACAAAATAGGTGTGATTTGTGCTTATTGACCACTAACACTGACAACAAATGTGCATGTTGATGGATATCAATGATCTTAATGCAGACCTATAGTATCTATCCAACATGGCAGGTCAGGGCAAGATTGAGCAGTGCTCAAAATATATTCATGTACTGCAATCCTTCCATCCTTGTTGCCCTACTGTCACATGGAACATATCTCTACTTGACAAATGGATGTAACAGAGATGTTGATCGATAAAACATGGGTAAGAATAAATTTAAAATCATACCATATGGCTAATCTCAAAATGCAATCCCTTCTGTGGATATCATTCAATGAAATGCGCTAGGTAAGGGAGGAGTAGTTGTATTTTAGTTAACTATTTAAATGGATTTTTGTCATAGTCAGTGTTTTGTGTTATTCTATCAATGTTTGCATCTCAAGACATGAGAATCAAATTTAAAGTAAATCCACCCCCAAAAAAAATGTATACATTTTTAATTGCACATGCAATAGATGAAATCTACCAAGGGAATTCTGGACCATGATTCACATTGCTGGGTGCAGCAAAGCTCACCACAACAGATCTAGAAACCACCAAGAAAAAAGAAAATGTTAGCTCAGTATGCCCACCAAGATCCCACAAATCCAAAACTGCACTTAGAAGTACTTAATTTACTAAGTAGGCTATAGATGTGTCAACACAATATATGGTAGAGTCTATGACAGAAAAAACATACATCATTTTATTGTTAGAATTACTGTACCTTTTTAAAGGTAATTATATCCACTGCAGAATGAGTGAAATGTTATTACAATGACATTATATTGTACAATAAATACAGGTTTAGTTATGTTTATACTTGGCTTTCTGATTGATATTAATTTACAGTTGTCATGGTAATTACAGACTTATAAGGAAAAGCCTGTATTTTCTATACATGTAGTTACTTAGGGACCAGTATTGAACTATGATAGCACTAAGGAATAAAATTAATAATATCCTTGCAGGGATTAAAAGTGTAAAACGAGTATAGTAAACATTACACATATGTCAAAGCAAGGAAAAGGAAAATAAATAAAAATAAATGGAGCTTAACTAAACATCTTTTTTATGAAGCAGAAATTAAGCATTTCATATAGTCCTGTTGCAAATGCAGAGCCACCTAAATTCCTATCACACACACTAAGAAATATAAAATGGGCAGGGCAAATATAAAACAAGGAGAGGTCATCAACACAAATGAAGTTTGTACAAAATAAACAGGTCTAATCCAAACTGCTTATGTAACCGCTAAGCTTGGTCACATTTGCCCCTAAACACAATACCCAAGAAAAATGCCTAGAACACCATATGGGCAGAGGAGGGCTTGCAAGGTGATAAATTGTTTGCAAAATTACAAAATTAAGTGCATTTTAAATACAGAAATTGTATTATAACCAACGTGATGGAATTACTAGAAAATATCAGTGCGACCCTATCAACAAGGGAAAATTACTAACTAGCAAATTGCAATTTGACCTTTAATAAATATGAATATTCCCTTAATTATGATAAGGTGTAAAAAAAATGTTTTTGATAAAACATTGTTAACAATATCTATTCACTTGCTATACATTGCATTCTATTAACATTAAAAGCACATAATTACAAGCTACATACAGCAACAGCACAAAACATCTGTGCATATTTCTTAAAATATTCCTGTTTACACATGCATACAGGTATACCATAATGCACAACCGGTAACTATCCATTTCAGTTCCACGTATCTTAATTACTCTACAACTAAAATCCGTAGAACAGAATATTCAAATGTATTAAACATAGCGTGTTATCCAATCATTGATAAAAGAATAAAATAAAAATGCCTCCCTCTTTTTAAATAATACATTACTTGGAGTTAACAGTCATTGTGGTCCATAATCTGGTTATATGATAAATAGACAGAATTGATTCTACTGATAAAACCTACATTCATTTTGCAGCCAGAAAAAGTTAAATATTTTACACCTAGTGCAATTAATTAAACATTTTTTACAAACTTGATTAATGGATATTTGTCTTGATTTTGGAAGTCTCTCTTATGTCTAACTTTTACTTGTTTTGGTTAAACATTAGAAATAATGCATTGTTGTATCCAAACTATGAAATTACACGATTTTGCAAAGACAGAAATCGTAATTAGAGTTGAGTGGACACCAGGATGTTCGGGTTAGGCAGGTTCGGCCGAACTTCGAAAAAATGTCCGGGTCCATGCTCGAACTTGACCCCGAACCCCATTGAAGTCAATGGGGACACAAACGTTTGGCCACTAAAATTCCTCTAAAAAAGTCCTGGAAAGGGCTAGAGGGCTGCAAAATGAAGTAAAATGTGGGTAAGAGTAGGACAAGTGCCCTGCAAGCAAATGTGGATAGGGAAATAACTTAAAATAACATAAAATACATATACATTACAAATTCAGCTGAGCCATAAAATAGCACTAGATGGAATCTTTGATCTCAGCTTTGGAAGAACATAAATCTAAATCTAAAGCATGGCTGCCAGGAGGATCAACAGAATTATCCATTTGAGAGAGGGTTGGAGTGCAGGGTATTCTCTTTCAGTTTATACCAAGTGACCCATAGGTTGAGGAGGCGGTGACCGTGGCGGTGTAGGTAGAAGCGGCGCTGGAGGAGGAGGTAGCCAACACTGTTTTTTATTTGTTTTTGGTTTTTTAAATTTCCCCCAAAATATTGGGATATTTAACAACAGAAAACAAAGAATAAGTGCACTTGAGTATAACATTGACTGGGTGAGGCCGGTATAAATGTCTATTCTGCACAAGGTACAGACAAGTCTGGTGGGATCCATGCCTGGTTCATCTTAATAAAGAGCGCTGTAAGCACAGTATTGGACTGTTCTATTTTACTCTCAGATATGAAGTGCACCGCAAGACGCAAATGTACTATTTAGCACCCAAAACAATTAGAATTTTTCAAAGTGCGCGGTAAGCACAGTATTGGACTGTTCTATTTGACTCTCAGATATGAAGTGCACCGCAAGACGCAAATGTACTATTTACCACCCAAAACAATTAGAATTTTTCAAAGTGCGCTGTAAGCACAGTATTGGACTGTTCTATTTGACTCTCAGATATGAAGTGCACCGCAAGACGCAAATGTACTATTTACCACCCAAAACAATTAGAATTTTTCAAAGTGCGCTGTAAGCACAGTATTGGACTGTTCTATTTGACTCTCAGATATGAAGTGCACCGCAAGACGCAAATGTACTATTTAGCACCCAAAACAATTAGAATTTTTCAAAGTGCACTGTAAGCACAGTATTGGACTGTTCTATTTGACTCTCAGATATGAAGTGCACCGCAAGACGCAAATGTACTATTTAGCACCCAAAACAATTAGAATTTTTCAAAGTGCGCTGTAAGCACAGTATTTGATGGTTCTATTTGACTCTCAGATATGAAGTGCACCGCAAGACACAAATGTACTATTTACCACCCAAAACCAGGGCCGGCCTTAAGTGTTCCGGCGCCCTGTGCGGGCTTCCCTCGTGGCGCCCCCCCCCCCGTCTCTTTCACCCCCCTATGTTTGTGTCTCTCTCCCTTCCCATGTTTGTCCCTTTCCATGTCTGTCTCTCTCTCTCTCCCTCGGTTCTGTCTCTCTCCCCCCGTCCCCTGTTCTGTCTCTCTCCCCCTGTCCCCTGTTCTGTCTCTCTCCCCCCGTCCCCTGTTCTGACTCTCTCCCCCCGTCCCCTGTTCTGTCTCTCTCCCCCCTAACCCCTGTTCTGTATCTCTCTGTCCCCCAGTTCTGTCTCTACCCCCTGCCCCTTTTCTGTCTGTCTCTCTCCCACCCTTCCCCTGTTCTGTCTCTCCCCCCTCCCCCTGTTCTCTCTCTCTAGCCCTGTTCACTCTCTCCCCCCTCCCCCTGTTCTGTCTCTCCCCCCTAACCCCTGTTCTGTCTGTCTCTCTCCCCCCTAACCCCTATTCTGTCGGTCTCTCTCCCCCTAACCCCTGTTCTGTCTCTCCCCCCTGCCCCTGTTCTGTCTGTCTCTCTCTCCCCTCCCCCTGTTCTGTCTCTCCCCCCTAACCCCTGTTCTGTCTGTCTCTCTCTCCCCTCCCCCTGTTCTGTCTCTCCCCCCTAACCTCTGTTCTGTCTGTCTCTCTCTCCCCTCCCCCTGTTCTGTCTCTCCCCCCTAACCCCTGTTCTGTCTGTCTCTCTCTCCCCTCCCCCTGTTCTGTCTGTCTCTCTCCCCCCTAACCCCTGTTCTGTCTCTCTCCCCCCCCCCTTACCTTTGCCTGAAAAGGTGGCTCCAGGGAGGGGGCGGAGCTAAACGGCACAGCTGTGTAGCTCCTCCCCCACCCCGGGAAGCAGAGCAGAGTCTGCATTACGGGGAGCCCCGGGCAGCAAGACAAAGTGCTGCTCGGCTCCCCATGCTTAATGCAGGCATGGGCAGCCGAGCAGCACTATCTCATGCTGCCCGGGGCTCCCCGTGAAGCAGATGCTGCTCTGCTTCCCGGGGTGGGGGCGGAGCTACACCACTGTGCCGGTTAGCTCCGCCCCCTCCCCGGACCCAGCACAGCATGCCGAGCAGAGGGCTGGTGAGGGGGGATCTTTTGATCTCCCCCAGCCAGTGCCTCTACCGGCTTTTTTTTTTTTTTACTTTTTTTTTTTCCTCTGTACCGGCCGGGCAAGCGCCCCCTGGGGTGTTGCGCCCTGTGCGCTCGCACAGGTCGCACACCCCTAAGGCCGGCCCTGCCCAAAACTATTAGAATTTTTCAAAGTGCGCTATAAGCACAGTATTTGACGGTTCTATTTGACTCTCAGATATGAAGTGCAGGACGCAAATGTAATATTTAACACCAACAAATTGCAATATTTAAAAATGCCTAGATGTTGCCCACTGAGCTAACAGAACAGGATTAAAGTCATGTGCCTGGCACACATGTAGTTGCAAGTGCACTGCACTCTCTGTGGCACTGGGCTCAGGGCAGGGTACAAATATGTAGTATAGCACCCACTAAAATAATCACTGTAATTTTAATAATCGCTGTAGTTTGAATAATCGCTGTAGTTTGCAGATTCAACACCAGAATTCTTTTTAATCTGTCCCTCACAGCTGCAGCATCCTCTTCCTACACTAAGAAGAGCTCATGTGATGTGCGTGTACGTGACTCCAGCTTATATATAAAGGCTGGGTCACATGCTGCACTGGCCAATCACAGCCATGCTATTAGAAGGCATGGCTGTGATGGCTTCTAAGGGCAAACGAGTCAAACGCTTGTTGATTGGCTGCCCTGAAGCCTTTCAAAACTCGCCATTAAATCGCAGAACCCCGAACTCCAACCCGAACATACAGTGAAATGTCCTTGTTCGGGTCCGGGGTCCAAAAACCATAAAGTTCGGTATGAACCCGAACTGTGCGGTTCGGGTTCACTCAACACTAATCGTAATACTTGCACACAGAAAAAAACATACACCATAGAATGTAAAACTTAGGAGTATGGTTTCAAATTGGACTTAATTTACAATATCTCACCAGCGGCTCTATATGGGGCTGATTGCATTGCTTAGAATATAAAATACATACAGCTAGATGAAATTGTGAAATTACAGCAGTTTGCAAGAAACATGGACTGCCCCCACTAGCTGATTAAAAGTAATTTCCTTTTTTTTCCCTGCAGGAACCAATGTGATAATGCCATCCAAATAAATGGAATATCCTGTGTCTCTAGACAATGTGTTATAGGAATCCTATTGTGTACAAGAGCAAGGTCACTCAGAGGCCACACAATATAATCAATTTGAGGAGCACAGGAATTGATAAATGAAACAGAACTTTATATCGTCACTGTCTATAAAATCAGTGCTGCCACACCTGCAGTAAACATTCAGAGTAATCGCTAGGGAGGGCTTGAGTAAAATATTAAAAATGGGATTTATGCAGAATGCCTACATCAACTCGCACTGGAAAAAGCGTGTGCAGTAATCTTCAACTTGCACCAAAATGAGTTTGGGGACTACACTGTCCCTTTAAGTAAGAGATTTTTGGGGGGATTTTAAAGCTGTTTTGTAGGTTTTTATTTTTTTTTTACAAATACACAAAGCTAGTTTGAGTTGCCAAACTTGGAACTTTGACATCTAAAATGAAGCCATAAAACTAAACATACATTTTGTAGAAGAAAACCCAGTATTTCTCACATGGGGTTTTTGACATATTCCACACAGTCATTTTACACTACTCTCTATTAAAGTTTACTGCGCTATTTTCTGCTTTCATTGTTTATACAGCTTTTGTATAATCTCCTTTATCATAAAATCTGAAAGAAAAAGAAAACCCCCAACCAATAAAATATTGATGCATTTTTGCATATAAATTTGAAACAACAAAAATGATAATGGCAAACCCATATTTTCAGTCAGTAAATAAGAAATATTTCAATTACTTGTGGATCAACAACAGTTTAAAATATTTTCATGCCAAGCAATCTACATTAGGGGCTTTTGTCCTGCAAGAAAGCAATAATTTCTCAAAATCTGGCACTTACACATGAACTGTTTTCTCACTAAAATAAGCCTCATTTGAAACATTATCACCAAACAAATGTGAAATTCAAGGCCTACTAAATTTACAATGTTTCTACTCTGAGAAATGACTGCATTCTGACTGTATGCCATTCTTCATAATCTTTGTCTTATCCTTCAGACCACCTTAAATTTGATTTATAAAAAGATGAATTAGGCATGTTTTGTTGTTGAAACATATACATAACTATTGTCGAGTATCATTAAATACGGCTTGTCATATATCTGCTTCATGATGGGAAACGGCCCACTCCTGATGCATTTGTACAATGTATACCCGCAATATGTCTTTTTCATCAGCCTGCCTTATTATTATGGCAATAAGAGAAGCTAAGCCATAAACCTCTATCATTTCAACTGTTCTCAGCAACAAAGCAGTAACACTTTACCTGTCATTCTAAACTTAAAATTCAGTTTGTGTTAGAATATAGAACAAAATGTTTCTTAAAAAAAGCTGATTTGCTCTGCTGCTCTTTCAGTGAGGTAAAAAAATGTGTCAAGCAGTAAGTAGCACTAAGTTGATATATATCCCTAAACGCACCAAAAAAAATTGTATTTCAAATCTAGCAAGAAGATAAAGCTGTAACATTGCCGACAGTCACAAAAAACAATGACTAAAGCTCTAAACAAACCTCAGTTTTACAATATTGCATGCACTGCTATTTAAATATTGTAGATATGGGGAAAGATTGCAAACAGCAGGGAGAGATCTAGGGAAATATTAAGAACAAAAAAGACTGCCGAAATCTATCATGACACCATTACCTCCCCTTGACAATACTGTTGAGGGATTAAAGATTAAAAATTGAAGAGTGAAAATGTATCTGTCATTATATGGAGAATATCCACCCATCTGAAAATAATGCACCATAATGGTACATTTGCTTATTTACCTTCCAGCAGTTCTTAGAAATGTATAGAGTCTGCTGGCTGTGTTACAGATTTGCTCTTGAGTTGAAATTGTTATAGTTTGGTAGGTTATTCTTAAAATAGTGAAGGGATGCTCTGTATTTGTTCATTGTCCAGTGTTACAGAACTTTGTGTAAGATGTCAAATCCCAAACCTAAAGTGGTAGGAGTGTGTGAACTCTGAAGTTATTCCAATTATCCAATGTATAATAAAAAAAAGCAATCATGAAAGTATTTTACACCTCCATATCTGTTGTATAGTATAATTTAAAAAAAAACACACAGCAGACTGATATTTATCTAGCTCACTGAGCAGGTAGATGAGGTGGATGATTTAAACATCAACAATTCAAAAACATAAACATGTTGGATAATGTTATGAATGATTAAAGTGTAATAAAGCACTGCTATTGAAAGTTTATTGTAAACTTCCTAGAAAGCAATGCATTACAGAATTTTTTTTCCGTTACATACACTTTCTTTTACCTATTTTTTAATACATTTAAGTGTATTTGTGAAGTGCAGACACAAAATATTGTTATAGTTATACCGCAATGATTTTAGTTACATGAAAATAAAAAAATGGAATAATAAAATAAAAGTTGACCTTTCAAGAGTGTTTAAAGTCTGTGAATCGATGTGAGTATCATACTCAAGCTAACTCTACTAGTGTGTGGAGACAGACTGAGATGAAAAGTAGGAAAAGAACATTAGAGGGTGAACTTACTTTACATATTTCTAGTCTTTTAATCAGATTTTTAAAATGTTATTGCCAAATACATTTTGGGGATTCTTCTTAAACCTATTGTAAAAATTATAGCAGATCTTTTGCACAAGAATTTTTGGAAACAGATTTTTTTTTCTTTTTTTTTTACTGTCTAAGCTGGAAATTCTACTTTTCTGTGTTCTTGATAGGACTCAACCTGCATCACCTGTAGTGAATGAATAGGTTTCATTGACAGTTTTCTGTGAGACTCTTCTATGATCACAAAACAATCTAATTGTTGCTATATGTATTAGACCAAAGGTTTAGGTTAGAGTTCCAGTTAGGTTTACTGATGAGTTAGGGGTAGAATTGGGGTTAGGTTTGGGGTCAAAAGGTCACTGTTGGAGAAAATGGTTCAGAAACAAAAACACTACATTTGGTTATTGCTCTTTGACTTGCAAAACAACAACAGAAAAACATGTAAACTTTGGTATTTCTAAACTCAGGACAAATATTAAAAACAATATAGATGGGATCTTTTTTACCATTTGTAACTGTATAAAAGATTTTTAAGGTCAAAGTTAGAAAAAGTGGGTGTTTTTTTAATAATAAATGATGACAAACGGAGTCCAGGGGGAATGGGAGCCTAAGCGCCCAGACTCAGTAGTTACAGTGCAGGGGTGGAGACACAAGGCCTGGTGCAGGGTAAGTGCACTTCCCTGTATGCTTGAGTTCACACATAAAAGAGACCTGAGCTAGCAGCTGCTGTATCCAATATACCAAGGCAGAATCTGGATAAACCATGGAACCTGGACAAGGCATGGAACACAACAACTTCAACTGGAAAGCATAACGTTGCAGGCTAGCACAGGTAGACTAAGCAGAACAAAAAAGCAAAAGGCTAACTGAGGCAGTTCAGAACTGAATACAAACTACAGGGCTAGGGAGGAACTAGAGCATAATTGAAACAAAACAGTAGACAACACAAAAAAACTGGATGAAACAGATAAAATAACAGACATTAACGGAACATTGGGACAGCCCTCTAAAAGGACACTGGCTGGGAGGCCCTCCAATAGGGGACTAGGACAAGGCAGCCTCTAATAGAACACTAGGACAGGGCAGTCTCTAAAAGAGTTCTAAGACAGAGCATCTGCATTACAGAGATTCATAACAGAGCAGGTTCTGGTCTATGGCCAAATCAGGCAGGAACCACTCTGGCAGGACAGGGAAGGTGCCACTCTGTGGCCAGACTGAGCAGAAATACAGAGTACAGAGACACAAAGAACAGACTGGATCGGGCATAAGAAATAAACCAGAAAGCAAGGAGAAAGTATACAAAAATAACTGGATACAGCCTGTATTAGCCTGCACATGGGATGATTCATGATAATTATATGATATGGTGAATATAATGGTTTCTTAAGAAACCCCTCCTTATGCCGATAAAAACAAATTATAATATATGTGGATACATTTTATGAGAAAGAGGAAAATTACAGCTACACACAAACACCCCAGAAATGGACATAACCTTTGTGCTGAGTGGTGCAGGACACTGAATAAACAGTACGTCCTAAAGGGGTTAAAAAAAACAAAAGTTTCAAAAACAACCAAACCTGCCCCATATCATCAGCCTGTTCTTGCCAACTGTGTTTTCATGTCTTCTTCTCCTAATTGCATGTTTACATTCTTTTGTAAAATCCCAATTACTTTCTAATTTCTACCATTTTGCATAATTCCACTTGGTCCTTCATTATGTGATTAATGACATGTAGCTAAGGATTGCAATCTTGTACTAGATGTTTATAAACATACCTCAACCGAAGCGGTGATATACTGTTTGTTTAATGAGGTACTGGTTTGTTTTCTGTCCCACAGAAACACATCTGATTTAAGTGTTTACAACTAATTTGTACCAAGGGTTCAAATATGTCCAGTCACTAAGGGGTTAAGGCCAAAGTAGGATACATTCTCAGTTTGAAATTCCCATTTCAGTTCCCTGCAATTCTCTCTTTATTTAGTAGACCCTCAAAATGCTATTTGGAAGGCAAAGATACACTGTAGGCAGTAATAATTCAGCATTAGTGTTCTCATAAATCTTTCTTACTTTTCTGTTTTCCTACTGATAATGTGAAGGGTTGCATAGGGCTATACACCTAACATACAGTGGAATGAAACAGAGTAATAAGTGAGCCCTCACATTTAGCGAGAGGCAAACAGGCCAAGTAAGGGCCAGCACAAAACAAAAAAAAACAAAGAAAGAGCTCCTCTCACCATTGCTCTGCCAGCAAGCAGGCTACACATGGAGCTGAACAAGCGGCACAGAGAAACCTCCATGCTGCCTGTTCAGCTCCCCATGCATTGTGATGGGGAAGTACTTGACGGGTCACGTGACTGGCGCTCCTATGTCAGAAATGAGCCGGGTCACGTGACCTCTCTGCACACACCGCTGGGTTTATCAATGTATGTAATGGAGTGATCGAGGCATGTAATGGGGTGATGGGGTAATGGAGCATTTGATGGGGACATTTTATGGGGCATGTAATGTGTATGCAATGAGGTGATGGGAGCAGGGCCGGCTCTCTAATTAGGCAAGTTAGGCAGCCCCCTAAGGCCTCACACTCCCGGGGGCCTAACTCACCTTATAGCCTTTGATGTAACAGGTAGCTTAACGCTGATGTTAAGCTCCCTGTTACACTAACCTTGGTCGTTTCCTCTGTGTATCTTCCCTCCTGCATAGAGGAAGGAAACTCTGGGCACGTGTTTGTTTTTTAGATTATTGAAGCCGCGCGGCTTCAATAAAGTTAAAAAAAAAAAAACGCGACCAGCGTTTTCTTCCTCCATGCAGGAGGGAAGATGCACGGAAGAAACAACCGGAGATTCAGCAACAAGGAGGTAAGTACTGGGGAAGGGGGAGGAGGGGAGCAAAATCCTGGCATTTGAGGGGCAAAATCCTGGCATATTGAGGGGCAAAATCCTTGCATAGAGTGGCAACATCCTGGCGTATTGAGGGGGAAAATCCTGGCATATTAAATGGCTTATTCCTGGCTTATTCCAGGAGAACTGTAAATTGATTTAAAGTTAAATATGTGCATTTCCCATATATTTGAAACATGTGCAACATTCTGAAAATAAGCTAGGTAGAGACAGTAACCATCCTGGAGGAGACTGACTGTAAAACGGCAGAGGCGCTGGACTTGATCAATAAAAAAAATGTATGCACAAGCAGAGACAAGCATGGTTCTCCACCGACATATTGAGGACCTTCATAATAAAGGTTGACGGAACTCCATGCAAATTAGAGGCCTGAGGAAATCCCTCCTACTGATACACTCTAAGTTTGCAGAGGGTACAAGCACCTTATTTTGAGGCATTTCAAGAGATCTCCCTCTTTCTAAAAGAGCTGGACCTTTCAGACATCAACTTCCTGACTGGGAAGAGCCAGCCATTGCAACCAAAATCCTTCCAGGATCTGGGAAACCAGACCTCAGAATCATACATGGAGAACTCAAGAGCTTCTGTCAGTTCAACTACACCATCTTCCTAATGAGACCAACATTTGCCAATAACATACATATCTGCTGGTTCCACGTTCTCCTGTGTTTAGAGCTAGTTCTTCCATTTTCTGTCAGAAATGGCTCTACATGGCTGACAGCCTACGAAACATCCTTTTTATTCCTGGGCATTTAGCAAGTTTATACCACTGACAACAGACTATTTGTTGCATTACAACCTTACAGACTGATATTCCTGGTACGTAAAGAAACAACCTAAGTTTATATAATATGGTTTTGCGGCTATCATTTATCCTCTCAAGGGAGCTCATTGATCCGTTTCGTCAGACAGGATCTTTGCTTCTCAGTGGAGACAGTGGAGAGCAACCCACAACTCCAGTCATCTACACATTAGTTAGTTCTACACTGTTTTAGATCTCTTTAAATGTGTCGGTTACTGGTTTTATTCAATTAATGTCTATACTGAGGTCTTAGAAGTTTTAACTTGGTGACCCAGCTGATACTGATGCATCAGTATCTATACTGTACCATTAGAAAACAACAGCAGAGCTTTTGTTAACTTTATTTTTGCAGCACTCAGGGTTTTCTGATTATTTTATGCATTCCCCCCAGGGCCATCCCCCCTTCTTCAGAGTATTCACAAGGCAAGTGAAATTTTGGTCACACACATTACAATTTGGTCCAGTTTTCTGGCATTTAGGTACTGTAGATGAAGACTCCCATTGGAAGCGCCCAACTGCTGCCTCTTTACCCTTTTATTTCTAGTAATATTCTTTATTTTTTCTTATGCTTCCTCATATCCCAGCCCTGCCCTCCCCCACTTTCTTTCTCTATTCTGATTTTCCCTCTCCACGTCCTATTCTCTTTTCTTACCCCCTTACTTTTCTTATTACCAGCCTTCTTTTTCCCCCATTGACCTTATTATGCAGTTTACAAAATTAGAGTCTGGTTCATACTGCTTGCATAAAGTTATTATACATTGTTTTTTTGGGGGAATTTGTATACTTATTTTTTTGCCATCATAATAGAACATACTTGAAGAGAAAATATTCTCATTATTTCTAACTTCTGGCTGAGCTCTGCTGCCGAGCACTGGCCGCCAAACCGGACCGTATAGTGGTAAGCAGTATAAGGAACAAAAAGGTCAAGTAATGTACAGGCGCTGGATGTTCATAATAACCTGACGCATTTTGTCTTAACAGTGCAGGTAGGTCATACACACTTAAAAATCTAATGTGGCTCTACTATGTACAATTACTCAATAAACATAACATTAAACAAATTATCACCAGCGATCATATACTGTATGCAAATTCTGACAATACTTTAGTGACTGTACTAACTAAAAAAAAAACATTCAAATTATATTGAAAGTTGTATTTACTAGCATGTTAAGATGACCTTAATATTTTGGGGGCGTTAGTTTAATCTGATTTATGTAAATTCATTGTCAGGTTATAGAGCCACATAATAGGAAATATATAATGACTATGGCAAAGTAGGAAGAAAACTCAATTTTTTTAATGCAACACAGCAATATATATTCTGTTTTTTTAAATAATAGATTTAATATAAAACCCACTATTTCCAAGCAAGTGTTAATAAAAAATTAGACCACCCAGGTTATACATTGTGAAACTGCAGACAGGATACAGTAATTATTATTCGCTACAGTTAAGTTCAGAATCTCTGGATCACGATATCCGACATAAGGTGAAAAGGGCTTTAAGAATGGTAACAGTGGAGATAAAACCAGGTCACATGGCAGTGAGAATTGTACAGAGCAGACAGTAAGCAAACTGTAATTTATGTGCTGCATTTGGACACTGTAAACAATTAAATCAGATGTGTTTCTATCAGCAGAACACATCAATGTTTCTATGGGACAGAAAACTAACAAACCAGTATCTCGTTAAACAAACAGTATATCACCGCTTCGGTTGAGGTGTGTTTATAAAACATCTAGTACAAGATTGCAATCCTCAGCTACATGCTGTTAATCACATAATGAAGGACCAAGTGGAATTATGCAAAATGGTAGAAATTAGAAAGTAATGGGAATTTTACATAGGAATGTAAACATGCAATTAAGAGATGAAGTAATGAAAACACAGTTGGCTAGAATTGCTGATGATATGGGGCAGGTCGGGTTGTTTTGGAAGCTTTCATTTCTTTTAACCCTTTAAAAACGGACTCTCTGTTCAATGTTGCACTGCTCTGTTGCAAATGCTGTTTTTGTACCCACACAAATTATATATTTCTTTTCTTTTCTTTAGATACCATTATTTTGATCCTATTATATAATTTACTAGAAAAAAAGATAATAAAATATGATTGAAAATGTAAAAAATTTTTTTTACATGAAAAACCTTTTACAAGAATTTTTATACACTTTTCGTGCTGGTCGAATTAGCAACAGAGTGAGTGACTCTGATGCCGAATTCACAGCTGTCGTCGGTCCCTCGGATGTATCTCGTGTATTTCTGGGGGTTCGTGTGCTGTCGTTTTGCCGCATACAAACCCCAGAAATACACAAAATACATCGTACCCCTGAGTGACAGGTGTGCTCCGGACTGGCAGCACACCTGTCATTCAGGAACAAGATACGCACTGCCTATAGTCTCACTCACTTTTGACAGAGTGTATACCAGTTCTGATAGATACATCATCAGTGTCTCTTATCATGAGTGATTTCATTATTGTATTTACTGAGCATTTGGATTGAAACACAGAGCCAGTTATTTTGCTTTATTTGAAGTCTGTTTTGGGAAGTCTTCAGTTTGATGGTGCAGCTGTCTTGTGTCCATGCATTATATTCACCTATTTGGACACTTTTGGTACCATTTTTTAACACCCCAAATGTGTTCTTATATGTATCTCTGGCATGTTGAGGTAGTAAATTACACTTACTGTGTCCACATGTTTTACACATCCTGACACACCCCAATTAAACCTAATTACCACTGCCATGGAGATCTGATGGAGGTATCAATCTCCTGCTCCTCCATTGTCAGGGAGCTGTCCTGATTGCTCATTGCTTTAAAATACACAAATATATATATAGTTATAAATGTAATTGATATTTCTTTTATAACTATCAGTATTATGCTGATTAAACATAAATTATTTTTGTCCAGAAAACAACTCAGGTTAAATAAAAAGTTCTGATTTGTATTGGTTTCAAACAAAAATGATATATATTTTTGAAATATAGCTAAAAGGTTAATATCCAAAGGAAACTTCCACTCCACAATGTTAAAAAGGTGATTTGACAGATATGAACTTGCACAGCATGGCAAAGCAACATTGTAGATTCCTACAGATACATTTCACAGAGGTGTCCTGATTTTTTGGGGTTCACATCAACACCCATGCAGCACAGGCCCCATATCACCTGTGTGGCCTGATTGTTTCTCCAACAATACTAGAAATAATAGTATTTAAATTATCTTTTACAAATTTGTCTTTGTTCATTGTATTCTATCTAGAGATCTTGGTTCTGTAAACTACTATTGTTATAGCGTGTGTGGGTGTTTGGTGTGGAAGGAGGCCCCCTCCACTCCTCCTTAGCCTCTCTGATATGCATTCATGCCCTAGTGTTAGTTATAGTTTGATGTAAATCTAGGTTTCTGTCATTTTGTACACAATTATCCGCAACTACAGCAGAAAGAAGCTGCTCCAACACTGTCAGGAAATCCTATAACATACATTAGCGTAGAGACAAAAAATACAACATATCAATGTTAACTCTTGCACACATCACCATTTCATTGTATCCTATAAGTAACTGTTTAATCATCAGGTAGAAAACCAGTTACTAGTGGTCAAACAAACATGTAAATACTGGCCAAATTGTTCTTCTCTGCCGACATATCCTTTCTAGTCCACCCAATTTTCAAAATACTTTTTTTAGTCCCTGGTTCCCTATCTTATATCTAGGATAGCCTTGTGCCGATCCCACACATGCTTAAACTCCTTCACTGTGTTTACCTCTACCACTTCCACTGGAAGGCTATTCCATATATCCACTACCCTCTCAGTACATTAATACTTCCTGATATTACTTTTAAATATTTGACCCCCTATTTTTAGACTATGTCCTCTTGTTGTGGTAGTTATTTTTAATATACTCCTCTCCTTTACTGTGTTGATTGCCTTTATGTATTTCAATGTTTCTGTCATATCCCCCTCTGTTACGTCTTTCTTCCAAGGTATGAATGTTAAGATGCTTCAACCTTTCCTGGTAAGTTTTATCCTTTAACCCATAGAAATAAAGACGGACAGTCATTACATTAACATTTATTTATATAGCGCAAACAATGTATGCAGCGCTTGGTATGGAGCCTAAAAAGGGGGGTTACATATAGTTAAGCAATAACATTCAGACTAAAATATGAGGTAGAAGGCCCTGCTAGCAAGTAGTCCAACACCATTACAGAACCTCTGTAATATTTCATGGCCCACATTCATTTGATAGAATAAATACACATTCATACAGTCTCTTGGTGGAGCTCTTTAATGATTTTTAGCTGATAATGCTGCAATGTAGCAGTGCTTTTTTCTTTAACACTATAGATTACTGTTGTATTGCATTTACTTAAATATTTTCCTCTTTTCTGTCTAGCTCAACACACATAATTACTGTGCTTATGTTGACTGGAAGAAAGGAAATCTTGGCAAACGTACGCTGCTGTTTTGAAGCACTTCACCAAGGAAACTAAAGGAGTCACATGCTGTGTCATAGGCAAGGCTGAGACGAAGGACAAAAAAAGCATGTCGCTGAAAATTGTGATTACAGTAAAAGATGTAAAGAAACAGCTATGGTTCCTGCACAACAGTGCTACATTAGGCTTTCATGCTACATGCCAGCCATTTTAACAACTAGCAAATTTGTTAATCTGAGTCGGCTGTGGGCTAATCAGTTTGTAGTACATTTTAGTTAAACAAAAGCACCAGATATTGTTATGAAGTAGAATATGGATCCATGACACGGATAAAAAAAATGCAACACATACAGTAATATTTATTATATGTGTTGCAGGATTATAAGAAAACTGTGAGACCAGCTATTCTATGATCCTCAGTCATCTATTTTCCTCTATGAAAGGATGCATTATTATGCTCATTGGTCCTATGTGACTTCCTAAGCATCTTGCCACCGAAGCTGCTGTGGACCTTGAATGTTGTTAACTTGTAGTATATACAATTTATTCTTCCTCAGTTGATTGCATTTGCCAATCATCTGACCTCCAGCCCTTTCATCTTAGTTTTCTAACTCACCTAAGTCATCAGAGGTAAATAATAACTACTGTAGGGGAAATGACTCATTGGGAGTACTTTGTGCATGTTGTGAGGAGTCAGGTTTAGCCTTTTACTTGTATTGACTGTGCCCCAATCCACCCTACCCCCGATGGCAGCCCTGATTCTGTATTTGAGAGAGCCATGGTTATTTCTGATGCAAGACTGGATTGTTGACAGAGACAATGTATGTGGCTGTCTCAGACACTTAGGGCAGGTTTTTCAAGTCAAGAAATGCAAATTTATATGACAGGGGCAGGAACAAAAGCAGTATAACTACAGAATCCTTGGATGGCCCTCCTTTGATGTAACATATGGAAGTCAATGTAGAATTGAATGTGTTTAATGCTTTAAAAATAGGCATATAAAAACTAATTACAAATTAGCCATAGGAATGCAGAAAACAAATGCAAGTTTTTACACCGACTAGTGGTTCCTTCCTCAGGCTTGAATGAGAGTATCCATGTAGACTGTGGAATGCATTGAACTGATTTAAACATGCATCGTTCTGTTCATTACCAGTAAAAATAATAATATTGGTCAGCCTAAATTCCAAAGCACCTTAACCCCTTAACGACAGATGACGTGCCAGGCACGTCACGGCAAATCGAGGACTTGCCGACAGGTGACGTGCCTGGCACGTCATGCACTAAACTGAGTAAAGAAAGCGACCAGCGGTCGCTTTCTTTACTCTAACGGTGTTGCTACAATGCCTCTAGGTAGAGGCATTGTGCAACACCCCCCAATTGTGCAGGGGCGCGCTACGATCACTCCACGGAGTGATCGTAGCAGCCATTTAAAAATGGCTGCGCCGGCTGCACACATGTGCTTAGAAAGCGAACGATCGTTCGCTTTCTAAGCATCTCCGGTGTTGTTAAAGTGCCTCGCCAGCGAGGCACTTAACAACACCGTTCTGCTCCCCAGAGCCGATGGTGGTCGCTCTCCTATACAGGCAGCGCTTCCCTTCTAATGGCAAGAGCATCGGAAGTGAAAGTATTTCACTTCCGATGCTCTAGGGGGAGCCAATCGATGCCTTTTTTTTTGCTATCAGCATTTTTTTTGTCAGACTCGCTAGGGGTTAATTATACCCACTAGGGGATTACGTGTATTCCTTTTGAAGCTGTCTGAACACGTGTATAGCGATCAGTAACAGCCGATCAGTGGCAAAGGTGGTTTGGTGATTTCTCAGATGAGCATCACCATTCGTCTGGTTCGATCAATATTGGTAAATATTGTTCTGACCCATATGGATCTGCCTCCCTCTCCTCACTTGAGTTTTAGTGAGGGAAAGAGACAGATCTGTATAACATAATTTTTTAATTGTAATAAATTAAATTAAATGTTAAAAAAATTGTGAGTCCCAAGGGCTTTTATAAAAGCCATACCCTTTGTATAGTGTAGTGTATTAACCCCTTCCCTGCCACTGATCACTGCACAGCAGAAATTTTTTTCTTGTCTGTGCATTTTTAGGGGTTAATTTTTTTGTACAGTACTACAAAGGCTCTTATAAGAGCTATTAACCCCTTCCTTGCTCTACATGTCAAAATTCCAAGTTGGAAAATCAAAAAGCTCACCTCTCAAATGTAGCCTTTCAACCCTCCAACAAAGCTGACAAAGCTATGCATGGGTGGTATCCCTGTGCTCGGGAGATGTTGCTGAACATATATTGTGGTATTGTTTGTCAGTGACACATACCGAAATATGTGAATTTGTGTCTAAAGTACAATGTATGTGGGAAAAAATACACAATAAAATGACTACCACAAACTTTGACAAAGGCTGGTGGTAGAATTGGTGCATGGAAAGTGTTAAAATAACACCATTTAAAATAGCCTAGGGTGTCTACTTTTACAAAATATATACTTTTTGGGGTAAAATACACTGTCCGACTTTAAAAAAAAGTCCCAAATGAAAGATGGGCTCAGCCTGGCTACACGTCAATATTCCAAGTTGAAAATGCGCACCTTCACAATGTGGCCCTTTTAGCCCCCAAACAACCCAACAAACCTATGCATGGGTGGTATCCCTGTACTCAAGAGATGTTGCTGAACACTTATTGGGGTGTTATTTGGCAGTGACACATACCAAAATCTGTAAATTCATGTCTGAAGTACAAGGTTTGTGAAAAAAAAACACAAAAAAATTACTACCACAAACTTTGACAAAGGCTGGTGGTAGAATTAGTGCATGGAAAGTGTTAAAATACCACCATTTGAGATAGCCTAGGGTGTCTACTTTTAAAAAATATATGGGTTGATGGGGTAAAATACACTGGCTGGTTTCAAATATGTCCCAAATGGGACATGGGTGCAGGCTGTCTGCATGTAAAAATTTCAAATTGGAAAACCACAAACTTCACCTCCCAAATTTGGCCTTTTACCCCACAAACAATCCAACAAACCTATGCATGGGGGGTATCCCTGTACTCAAGAGATGTTGCTGAACACTTATTGGGGTGTTATTTGGCAGTGACACATACCAAAATCTGTAAATTCATGTCTGAAGTACAAGGTTTGTGAAAAAAAAACACAAAAAAATTACTACCACAAACTTTGACAAAGGCTGGTGGTAGAATTAGTGCATGGAAAGTGTTAAAATACCACCATTTGAGATAGCCTAGGGTGTCTACTTTTAAAAAATATATGGGTTGATGGGGTAAAATACACTGGCTGGTTTCAAATATGTCCCAAATGGGACATGGGTGCAGGCTGTCTGCATGTAAAAATTTCAAGTTGGAAAACAAAAAACTGCACCTCACAAATTTGGCATTTTAGCCCCCAAACAACCCAACAAACCTATGCATGGGTGGTATCCCTGTACTCAGGAGAAATAGTAGAATCTATTTAGCATGTTTTTTCGTTCGCTATTGTCGATGAGGAGAAGTTGTTTCAAATAAAAACAAAGAAATTTGTGTATTTTTTTTTTTTTTACCATATTTTATTTTTTTTTTTAATAATATGATAAGATATGATCAAAAATATGGCATCCATAGAAAGCCCTTTTTGTCCCGATAAAAACAATATATAATATGTGTGGGTACAGCAAATGACGAAGAAGAAAATTACTGCTAAACACAAACAGCACAGAAATGTTAAAATAGCCATTGTCCAGAAAGGACAAAAATGTTTCAAAGGCTCTGTCCTTAAGGGGTTAAGTGAAATGGTACAAACAGGTCTCTAGTCTTCCTACCTCACGTGACGATGAAATTTTTCTTCTTTAAACGGTGCAGCCTGTGTGAACGCACCGCGCTGTAAGATTTTGGGTTTCCCATTGTCCACAGTCTGCAAATATAAAGAAAAACACATTGCTTTATACAGTTCCATGTTTAATGGATAACATATAAAATCATATAAAGTAACACTGGGAACTAAAAGGATGAAAGAGAAGCTGGTATCACAATTTTAACTCTGTAGTATATTTATTAGCAGCAAAAGTGGATTTAAAGCATTTAAATGGTCAGTAATGCTTAGTACTCCAGTGTAGTAATTATAAGGGTCTGCATTAGTTATGTCTACTTTAACGTGTTATTGATTTGAAATCAGTGTACCTTATTCTGGGGTTACTTAGAGTGTGGCAACATTCTAAAAGTGGTCAAAACAGCAGGAAAATTTTACTGGTTGCCATAGTGATTGCTCTATTTTTCAATCTTTGTACCAGAATTGATTTTTATAATTAGCCCCCTTTGTCTTTTTAAGATCATCTGCTGTACATCCTGCAAGCAATTATTGCATTTACTTTTTGCACAGTTAGACCCTTTATACATGTCAGTGTACAGAATGTAGACCACCACATTTTCACCTCAGTGATATAAATTGTTTTTGACATTATGAGCTTCTTATTCATTATCAGAATATTTAATTCAGTTGCAATACAGTAGTAAGGTTGACAAATATTTTTTGTTGTGGGGTTATTTGTAATATATTGGTCTTTTTATTTTCTGTCTGTCCTATATTGATTATATATAAAATGAGTGTGTACCTTGTAAATTAATCTTTGTAAAACAAAAAAAACTAAAATGTAATGGTTTTAGAACAGAATACATAAAGAAGCAAACTTTTTTTCTGTAGCCTTTTTTTTAGATACCCTCATAATTTAGACATAACATTTTTTTTTTTGGTTTATGTTTCTGCACATTACATGTTTTATTGTTTTGTTGTGCATATCCATGTTACAGATTCACCTACCACTCTGGATTATATGGAATAGGAAGGTAAATCAACCACAGTAGCATGTCACTATCAACATTAGTACACATTGGTCTTAACACTGAATAGGGATCCTCATCAGTCAGATGGAAATTTCAGAATGTGCAGTCTCTTTATTTATTGTCATCACTTGTCTGTTATGTTTATGGCCAGTGGATTTAAAAATATTGAGTTCAGTTTTGGTTATTATATTGTTTTCCAACTGCAAAGGCCCATGGGCCGAATGTAGCCCTCCAGTGACTTTATAAGGCCTCCCGTTCTGCCTATCATTCTCAAAGTCTGTAATATTACATTATTCAGTTAATAACATCAAGTCCCTCTGTATCCCAGCTTAAAACATCTGAACTGTGCCTATGTGTCAAAATGCTGGACAATGTTCATGCCTGTGATACAGACAGGTCGAGTTATACATTATATATGGCCAGAATGTGAAACATGGGAATCACACTAAAATCTGTACGATAATAATTATTGCAATAACAATAATAAAACATAGATCTATGAAGAATAGAGAAGAAAAGATGAACATGAAAATCCCATGGGATATCATAGTTTGGCAGCTTTGAAGAAAAAAGTGGGAATGAAGTGTATGTGGCAAGAAAGAAGGCTCAAGAGGAGGAGTTTTTCCATGTAGGCCAAGTGCTTGGATGTGTAACGAAGCTAAGCAAGATTATAACATTTATAAAATTCCCTCACAATTGTATTGGGACTTGTGCTGGGAAAAATCAACAAGTTTTAATTCTCTTTGGAAAGCTTCAACAATGATCCGGTTCCTTTTACATATGTATGCCAGCTTGCCGGGAGGTGAAATATACCTTTGAGTATTTCCAACTACTAGAAATGTAACAAAAACTGCAGACATTTGAGAGATTTCTTTCAAGAACAAATGCTGTTGGTGAATCAATACTGTTAAGGACTCAGACAGATCCAGTTTACCATTGAGAATTTACCCTAGCTAATTCTGATTTTTCTTTTTTTTGGTTACTTTGCTTTTTTTTTGAGCAAATAAATATGAGATGTGACATTCTGAAGAGTCTTTTACTGTAAACAAAGCATTATATTTTTGCCAGCTATCTTACGTTAAAAACCTCTTTCATGGTGGAGTGGTTCTTTAGTTCTACAAAGGAGTTTTAAAGGTTTCTCTCACTTATGGAAAAGGTCTTTAATGTGTCAATAGAATATCTGACTACATATGTCTCACTTCATTGTGATTTTATTATGGAAGCATTACAAAAGTCTAAAAGTGATAATAGATGATGGTGGTTTTACAAACTTTATTACAACAGCATAATGTGTGTTCCCAAATATAATGCATTCTGGTAAGTACAATAAGATTAAAGGACAATATAAAGATTACACCATATGTAGAAATGTGTTACTGTTATTAACAGCATTGAAGCTTTCTTTGCTCCACATAGCTCTACTAGGGGCAGACATGTTGTTTAGAATCTTGTGGCAGATCTGTCACACCTTCCATTTAACCCACGATGAAGAAAGATCTGAACCAGGATGATGGGACTTATGGTGATATTTGCTGAACAGCATATAATATGAATATCCCTTCATTATGGTGAGTCACATTGTTGAAAATCTGCCTTAAGGAACATTTTGGGATTCGAACAGGAATCATTTATGCACATAAATGTATGCGCAATGTAAAATAATTTCTGATTATGAAACAATTTATTAAACAACTCCTACTGATAATTCTGTAGGAAGAATAATTAATAATTATCCTGTAGAGCAGCATATTTTTTTTAGATTAATCATCAAATCAAGTTGCCTTGATACCTAACATCTGGGCACAAGATGTTTATCACATGTTAGAAAAAAAACACAATGTATATTTTTACAACTATCAAGCTACAACTGAACAATTATGGTATGAATCTTGCTCCAAATAGGGGAGAATACATAGAAGAAGACATATCCAAGAAACCAATGAGCAGCTAAGGAATAGTATAAAGAATGTTTATTTATTGAAGATAAAAGCATAGCAATTAAATCCTCCACAGTGTGCATCCAAAACCAGGAACATGTGCATAATCACCTAACACGTTTTTGCCTTCCTGGCACTTAGACGTAGGTATAACCAACATTACCATTCTTCCTGTTATAAAGTCAAAGGGAAATAAATATCAGGTATTCTGCAAGTGCAATAATTAAAGTGACACCCATTAAAAACAAAATACAAGAAAAATACACATTCCTGGAACTATAGTTCCATATGTATACCAGTCAATTTTTCATTATACAGAAAGAAATACCGTATTTATCGGCATATAACACGCGCCGGCGTATAAGACGCACCTAATTTTAAGAAGGAAATTTCAGGAAAAAAAACGTAAGAACTTAAATTAAGAACTTTGAAGCCCAATATGCTATTTTAATATGCCAGGATATTGCCCCAATATGCCATTTAATATGTAGGATATTGCCCCCAATATGCCATTTAATATGCAGGATATTGCCCCTAATATGCCATTTTAATATGCCAGATATTGCCCCCAATATGCCATTTTAATATGCCAGATATTGCCCCAATATGCCATTTAATATGCCAGATATTGCCCCCAATATGCCATTTATTATGCCAGGATATTGCCCCCAATATGCCATTTAATATGCCATGATATTGCCCCCAATATGCCAGGATATTGCCCCTTAGTATGCTCGTTATGCCACCCTCCTCCTCCCCCCCCTTCCCCAGACCCCAGTACTTACCTCTTTGCTGCTCTGTCCCCCGGTGCTCTGAAGCTGCGTGGCTGTGAGGGAAGCGTTGTGAGCTTCCCTTCAGCCGTGCGGTCAATAAAGTTTGTTTTAAAAAAAACAGACTTTATTGACCGCGCGCCTGGAGAGAAGCTCACAACGCTTCCCTCACAGCCACGCAGTTTCAGAGCACCGGGGGACAGAGCAGGAACGAGGTAAGTTTTAGATTTTTTTTTTTTTCGGCGTATAACACGCACACACCATTTTCCCCCTATTTTCAGGGAGAAAAAGTGCGTGTTATACGCCGATAAATACGGTATCTCATAAATAAATAGATACATCCAAGGATCATGATTACCATAAAGGGACCAGTCACACCTAGACTAAAATTCAGGTAAAGGTTATTTTGTTATACAAATTCACCACAAATTGGAAATTCTACACACACCAGTCAGAATGCAAGCACACAAAAGTTTATTCAGTGCCCAGAAACCTTGAGCTGCAATATAGCCTTTCTATGCATACTCAGATCCCCCCATGCAAGCACACCCACAAATGGTAATAAAATGGCACGTGCAAGCCCACCATCAGGGGGAGACGGGCAATACTGGCGTCCCGGGTCCGGCGGGTCCAGTGGGCCTGGCGGGCCCAGGTCATGCCAGAAGAAATAAAAATGTCTTCCCTCCTGCAAGGAGGAGGGGAATTCCGGTCGCTATTTTTTTTAAAGAATTTATTGAAGCAAAGCTGCTTCAATAAAGTTAAAAAAAAATGCGACCGGCGTTTCTATCCTCTGTGCAGGAGGGAAGACTGCACAGAGGAAACAACCGTAGAGCAGCAAGGAGGTAAGTACTGGGGAAGGGGGGAGGAGGTTGGCATAAAACGAGCAAAATCCTACCATATTGAATGGCTAAATCCTGATAAAAATGACCCATTATTCAAATTACTTCTGGCCCCAAGCATTTTGGATAAGGGATCCTTAACCCATACACAGAAAAATAGCAACAGAAAGTAAGTGATGTTAAAGTGATCAATTTTAAATGATATTAATTTTTCCCTTAACAGAGGAAAGAAAGGAGAGATTCATAATACTAATACTGGACAGAAAAACAAAGGGAAGACCTCTTTGTACATATATATATATATATATATACACACACACACATATATATAAAAATATATATATATATATATATATATATGTGTAAACAAAGTATATATATATATATATATATATATATATATACATATATTTATATATATATATATATATATATATATATATATATATATATATATACACATAAGAGGCAGAGAATATGACTAATTTGAACAACGTCCGGGAAATCAAATTCTGAGTTTAAGTAATGTTGTTATCTCGTCTGCAGATCAAATATACATTTTGTTTGGAGATATCTGAGTCTCTGCAGAAGACTGCCACTTCCAACAGAAAGGGAAGCCTTTTTAATGCCCTGAACATAACATTTCTCCGCATTCCCACCATTGCATTCAAGAAAATGTCCTTTGCCTTATCCTTCTTTCCACAAATAGATGAAAGATGCTCCCTAATTCTCGCCTTTAGGGGGCAAGTAGTTATTCCAACTAATTGTATGTCACATGTGGCCCAGGTAAGGACATATACAACATAATCTGTGGCATAATTAATATACTGGGGAATAGTATAGCTCTTGCTAGTAACAGATTACTTAAATTATTGCCTACAACAACTGATCTATAGATTTTGCATGGGTGAGTTTCATATCTGGCCAAGTGTCTCCCAGAAGATGACAATAGATAATTCCTATCCTGTTTCAAAGCATGAACAAAAGCTATTCTCAAAATGTCAAATTATTATCCACATGCCAATAGTCTATCATATAACTGAAAAGACTCTTCAACAAAGTCTCCAAATTCAGAACAGTTCCTCCTAATTGGAAAGAACTCACCAATGGGTATACTCCTGATTAAATGATCAAGGTGAAATGATCCTTCATATAATAGCGTATTGCCACTTATATCCTTCCTAAACATTTGATCGCTTTATTCTTTTCAGCTCTTAATATCAAGTCTACATAATTTGGATTCTACCAAACTGCTTCATATATTAGCCATGTTAGAGTTCATTGCTTAGAGGAACTTATTAAGATGCACTATTGCCCACCAGCTGAACAAGATTACAAAACACGTCCTGTGGGGTGTAGTGTTTGGTTAGTGCATTATCAGTTTTTATACTTGATTGTTTAAATACCTGGCCAGGTGAACAAACCCAGCGGGTAAGGAATGTTTGTTTATATTATATATTTTATTTTCTGTGTATGTATATTGATATGTGTTCTTAGACCATGTCTGTTTTGTCCATGCAACCAGCTTTTTATTCACTTATAGTGGCACTGGACTATTCTGTGTCTGTTTTATATGTATCTACATCTTATTGCCTTTTTTTGTATAACATTTAATAAATTTATACTTTATAAATCATATACTGCCATCTCTAGAGTTTACTTATTCCTCAGTGCTGCCTCTGTTTTAATCAATTTGTCTCTTTCTTGCAGTGGTACATTTAAGATTAGCTGCTAATATTTTCAGGTGGAGACTTTCCCTCTACAGGTTTGGGAGATTTACCTCTGCATTTCAGCTCCTCCCTTCCAAAATTGTGTGTTTATATTCATTTATTATCGGTGAGTATACACTTTTTTCCTCCAGCTCATTTTATGGTGAAGGGAGTATGCCAGAGGGGCCCATCCGCACTGCATAGGTTCTTGTATATTTTGGAACACATTGTCTATATACAGGATGTCAGGTCTAATCCTCAGGGCCTGAAAAGCTATCAGAGTTTTGTGACACCTCATATTCGAATCACACAGATATCACTCTGTATCATTAAGCAAGGTCCTAAAAAGGTGTAGCCATTGGGGAATGCAGTTTGACACACCAGCACCTAAATTTTCGGATTATTATATATATTTGTATATTTTGTGACAGTAACATCAGTTTGTGTCACATTCCTAGGCAATCAATGTCCAGGCAAAGCTACTGTTCTGCAGCTGGAAACATATACACTTGATCAATGATGACCTTCCTTGGCAATGCAGATGTTTGTGAACTACATACCCAATTATGCTCAGTCTTATGGCTAACTGCCAAGGAAAGCTGGTACTTTGTTATATGGTTGCCCGGTCCACACAGCAACACAAATATTTCTATTTGGATGATGGAGTGATTATGCAAAACAGGAAAACCTTTGTACATCTGCAAATCATGATCTTTCTAGAATATAACCTATAGCAAGTACATCTAATTAAACTATTACTGTTTATCACAGTCAATCACAAATGTGCATTGTCTATCTCCACATTGTAAAGCTCTGTGTAATAAATGATAATAAAAAAAAACGAACTGACAAAAATCAACTGCCCCATCACCCACACCACAGATCTATGCATCACCTCAGCACCCAGGACATGCCCCATCACCCTCATTGCACACCCAGGCCATGTCCCAGCACCCCAAGACATGCCCCATCACACACTCAAGAATTCCCTCATCACCCACATTGCACACCCAGGACTTGCCCCAGCACCCACATTGGACACCCATGTTATGTCCTACAAGATAGGTAGGCAATGTAATAGAGCAGCAGGAAATGCTAGCAGAATGCTTGGTTGCATAGGGAGATATATTAGCAGTAGAAAGAGGTAAGTGCTCATGCCATTGTACAGAGCACTGGTGAGACCTCACTTGGAGATTGTACACAGTACTGGAGACCGTATCTCCAGAAGGATACTGATACTTTAGAGAAAGTTCAGAAAAGGGCTACTAAACTGGTTCATGGGTTTAAGGATAACACTAACCAGGAAAGGTTAAAGCCTCTTAACATGTATAGCTTGACGGAAAGACGTAACAGGGGGGATAGGATAGAAACATTTAAATACATAAAGGGAAAGGAGGAGAGTACATGTAAAAGAAGAAAAACTACCACCGCTAGAGGACATTGTCTTAAATTAAAGGGGCAAAGATTTTAAAGTAAAATCAGGAAGTGTTACATTACTGAGAGGGTAGTGGATGTATGGAATAGCCTTCCAGCGGAAGTGGTAGATATAAGCACAGTGAAGGAGTTTAAACATGCTTGGGATAGGCACACGGTTATCCTAGATATAAGATAGGGAACATTGGGCAGACTAGATGGACCGAATGGTTCTTATCTGCCAACACATTCTATGTTTCTATGTCAAAGAACCAACTGCACACCCAGGATATGCCCCAGCAACCACAATGCATATCCAGGACATGTCCCATCACTCACATTGCACACCCACATTGCACACCCAGGACATGCTGGAGAGCCAACATGTCATGTAACCACTGATGCTCTGACCTCAGAACACACAGGGAGCATGACAGGCAGCATGGGAGGATGTGTGCATGGGCAGTGCACAAACACGATGCTGCCTGCTTACCCAGAGTGGTTGGTGAATGGAGATCTTCTGATCTCGTCAGCCAGCACCTCTGTCGGCAAGCTTTTTTTTTGTAATGGGGCCCCAACCAGGCTCATCACCCCCTCAGACAAATATCAAGAAAGTGGTCTGCTTCAGTCAAGTCCCTTACTTAATGGAGTAAAAGTACTGTGCCAAAATTAACAATAAGAATGTACAACGTATCATAAAACTACAAATCAAAATGCATGAAATTTATTGGAAAGAAAAGCTGTGTTTATGCCATAAATATAGTAACGTAAAGTTACCATATTGAAATGTTGCAACTACAGGCCATTGTTCAGTGAGACAGCTGTCTCCTGAATTATTGCTTCCTATTGTTTATGCATATGTCTTTTTCATTTGTCATCAGCGTTGGCACTAACTGTCTTTTAGAAAGCACGTTCAGGGATCCGTTATTTCTGAGGCAGATGCTAAGAACACTATGCAATAGTGTGTTATTGCTCTGAAACCATTGTATCCCAAGCCTTATATCCTGACCTTTCTGCCTACCTCTTGGCAAGATTATCTGGACCCATACAAGAGAAAAACAGCGGGAACTAAATACTTACTGTATATGTGTTCACGTCCTTTATCACCGTGAAATTAATGACAGTCTTTCTATTTGTGTGCTTTTCCCTTTTTAGTAGACTATTTCTACAGGTTTTCTTTTTTTGTAAAGCACCATTTCCCTACTTTTATTGGAGACAGCATGGGGTCACCTTTTCAAACTCCTATTATGATGCGGAAATTAGGATGCTAAAACAGGACAGTGGTTTCCTGGAAACAGATTTTGTGTGTGAGACATGTTTGCTAGTAAACAAAAGAGTCTACCTTTTCTGTCAGAGAAGAATGCCTTTAGGGCATGTACAATCCATACATTAAGGTAATGGTGAACATTCAAGGAAACAAGGGGAAAAAAATGCTCTGCTATGGAATTACTTTAATGGAAGCAGAGCACACATTCTGAGGCCAGAACCATAACATTGTCTCCACATAGACACCCTCCTCACCCGAAGTCTAAATCCATAAGCCATGCTTCGTTTAACACAAATTGCATGCTCAGAATTCATAAGAATTTCCTGTGGACAGGAAACTATTCATCCTCATTTCTTTTGGAAAGGTTGGCATATTGTTGTTATTTTCAGACTGTACAGCGTGACTAGTCACAATGGATTGGCTGCTCCATTCAACCTTTGTCCATTGTAGGTTTTCGAAACCAAATATACCGTGCTATATCAAAATAAATTACAACTGCAAATACAATGGTGAGGGCCACATCTGTAAAGTGCCATCCATTCTGCAACACTGATTACCATGCTCAGTTGACTGTATTATTCCAGATCCTGCTATATCAAATATCACATACCATTGCCCTATCATTCGTTTCTTTTTTTTTATTTGGAGGGTTGCTGTACAGTATGCACAGCATATACTGTTTATATAAAAATCCAAATATGGATATAATGGAAGAGTAATTTATTTTAGGAAACAGATGAAAGATGTGAGAAAACAATATATTTGTAAAATTAAATATTAGAGCTTGCATGTCATTATTGATTGGGATGGTTAATGAACCAGACTGAACAAGTATCTTTTTTTTGTTAACCAAGCAAAAAAAAAAAAAACTGTTTTACACATAATCACATTCATTTGGCTCAACAAGGATTAGTTATTCAATTAGAGTTAACTTTGTTACTAGGAAATGGACCTATCGAGTATACAATTATTGAATGTGGGCTCATTTTTTCAGTCACCTGGAAACTAATTAGTAAGAAATAATCACATACTTGCTGTCTGGTAAACATACAATTCCCTAAGGACCAAATGACTTGAGTCGTGAATCACTAGCCACTGCTTATATGTAATTATCATATACATTAGTTGCTTTGCATTGGCCTCTGATACCCTAATTCTCATCAGAGGCAATGGATAGGATTCAGTTTATGCTGAACTGTAAGAATGCTGGATTCTGAATGTCAAATAATTCCCAAACTAATGTTTTTAAATGAAAAAAAGTAAAAGGGTTAAACATCCAAAAGTCAATAGAGTTTTCTTTCTGTACAAAATCTTTGATTATGATGCTGCTTTAAGTATTGCACCAAGCCACGAGGGATAAGAGCACACATTACCCTTGCAAGATGCTAACAGAGTCTGTGGACAAAGCAATAACTAGGGATACAAGCTTATAGGGCAAAAGAAATGTAATAATCATTTCCTATCTAGCTTCCAAAAACAAGGCTACTAATTGCAGTTATCAATATTGTTCCTCGTCACTCAATAGCCTGAGTACAAAATTAAATAAAAATTACAGGAGTGGAAAAAACTTGTAAATGTCACATAGGATATGGTTTGTCGCAGTGCATCCCAGAGGCTGTATTATTATATATATAATGTAAAACTAAAACAAGCTAGGGAAATAATAAGCAGAACTAGACAGCTGCATTACACTTACCTTGCATGACTCCGATACTTCTTCCATCTTCAGTTAAAAAGAAGACTTCTAAAGAGAGTTAAATCCAATAGCAGTGGTCTCTTTAAGGATGCATCAGCTCATTTCCAATACTATACAAACTACTGGGCAGTAAACCTAACAACCCAATTTAAACACTGTTGCTTACACGGCAGCTTACTTAACTGTATTTTGATAAGGTGTGGCTGGCTTACAAAGGGCATTGCAGGCTTACACATGGATTGCAGTATGTGTTTAACAACAAATAAAGTTGTGGATTGTTTTGCTAGAGCTAAATGCTTTTCTGAAAAGGTTTTTTTTTACTTTTTCTACTAAATAAATATATCACTGTCGGTGACGGTCCGTTTCTTGCTCAGTAATAATGGAGACACATTCCGAAATTATATTGATGATCTCTATGGACACGTTGTACAAAGATTGCCAAGTGAAAAGCTACAGGGCATGATTTCAAATAAAGCAGCATTGTAGAAAAGTAATGCCATAAAGTGTTGATTTTTTATTATTTCGCTTACTTTTACAGTATTTTGCCCTTCTATTTGTACAAAGTGAAAAAGTTAAGAAAATAAAAAAGACAATCTAATTTCAGTTCCTTTCTCATTAAAACTACATATCTTAAGGTGGTGGGGAAATAAAAAAAAAAAAAGCACTAGAATTTAATTTCATAATATGTTACTGCTTATTAAACAAAAAATGATGCTAAATATGTAATAGGAAGAATATAAAGCAAAATCAGTGAAATTGGTAAAGTTAATAAGCTAGTTAAGGATTCTTTTTTTTCTACTCTGGTAGATGACACTAAATTAGGTGTAATGGAAAAAGTAGATGACAAACAAAAACTCCATTTAATGTGGATGTATGTGTACCCAATGATCGTGATCTAATAAAAATGCAAAGAAATATTTATTTTGCTTGGCTTATATGCAAAAAGGAAAGTATTAAAATGTGCTATTGGAATAAAAATAATAGCACATAAGAGAAATGGTAGAATTACAGGACACAAATAACAAATAATGTTGGTGCACTAAAATTGTCACACAATCAAATTCTACACATGTAGGACATGTAATAAACATAATCCATGTAAAGATCATCTGTTACTGCAAGGTGCCACAGTTTAAGAAAGTCCATAGCTAGCTACATTGCTATACCCTTTTTGTTCCTTTTCGGACACTAATAATGAGGTACCTCATGCTAATGCAGAAGTATTAGTGAAACTTCAAAGTATGACTAATAGACAAAACAACAAATCATGTACAAACATGCACACAACAGCCAATTGTTACTACACTGCCAGGCATTGTAGCAGGGCCGTCTTTAACGCGGGGCAAATGGGGCAGCTGCCCTGGGCCCATTTACTCCTGGGGGGCCCCAAGGCAGCTGTCCCGTGGGCCCCCAGCGCCTGCTGCCGCGTTCACAGCGCATTGCGCTTGTGAACGCTTTTTTCCGGCAAGCCGCATCCGATGGATGCGACGGCCGAAAAAAAAAAACTGACGCCGGATGTGACGCGACGTTCCTCCTCCGTGCAAGAGGGAAGACTGCACGGAGGAGACATCCGGCGGGGGACACGGAGCAGCTTCATGTAAGTACGGGGGGGGGGCTGGCTGGCACAATATTCCTGGTATCTGACTGGCACTATATTACTGGGTATCTGATTGGCACAATATTCCTGGCATCTGATTGGCACTATATTACTGGGCATCTGATTGGCACTATATTACTGGGTATCTGATTGGCACAATATTCCTGGCATCTGGTTGGCACTATATTACTGGGCATCTGATTGACACTATATTACTGGGTATCTGATTGGCACTATATTACTTGGCATCTGATTGGCACTATATTACTGGGCATCTGATTGACACTATATTACTGGGTATCTGATTGGCACTATATTACTGGGTATCTGACTGGCACTATATTACTGGGCATCTGATTGGCACAATATTACTGGGCATCTGATTGGCACTATATTACTGGGCATCTGATTGACATTATATTACTGGGTATCTGATTGGCACTATATTACTGGGTATCTGACTGGCACTATATTACTGGGTATCTGATTGACACTATATTACTGGGTATCTGATTGGCACTATATTACTGGGTATCTGACTGGCACTATATTACTGGGCATCTGATTGGCACAATATTACTGGGCATCTGATTGGCACTATATTACTGGGTATCTGATTGGCACTATATTACTGGGTATCTGATTGACACTATATTACTGGGTATCTGATTGGCACTATATTACTGGGTATCTGACTGGCACTATATTACTTGGCATCTGATTGGCACTATATTACTGGGCATCTGATTGGCACTATATTACTGGGTATCTGATTGGCACTATATTACTTGGCATCTGATTGGCACTATATTACTGGGCATATGATTGGCACTATATTACTGGGTATCTGATTGGCACTATATTACTTGGCATCTGACTGGCACTATATTACTGGGCATCTGATTGGCACTATATTACTGGGTATCTGATTGGCACTATATTACTGGGTATCTGATTGGCACTATATTACTGGGCATCTGACTGGCACAATATTACTGGGCTCTGGCTGGCACAATATTACTGGGCTCTGACTGGCACAATACTGGGCTCTGACTGGCACAATATTACAGGCATCTGACTGGCATAATATTACAGGCATCTGACTGGCACAATATTACAGGCATCTGACTGGCACAATATTCCTGGCCTCTGACTGCACACTATTACAGGCATCTGACTGGCATAATATTACAGGCATCTGACTGGCATTATATTACAGGCATCTGGCTGGCACTATATTACTGGGCATCTGGCTGGCACAATATTACTGGGCATCTGGCTGGTACAATATTACTGGGCATCTGGCTGGCACAATATTACTGGCCTCTGACTGCACACTATTACAGGCATCTGACTGGCATAATATTACAGGCATCTGACAGGCACCATATTCCTGGGCTCTGACAGGCACAATATTCCTGGGCTCTGACTGGCACACTATTACAAGCATCTGACTGGCATAATATTACAGGCATCTGACTGGCACAATATTACAGGCATCTGACTGGCACAATATTCCTGGCCTCTGACTGCACACTATTACAGGCATCTGACTGGCATAATATTACAGGCATCTGACAGGCACCATATTCCTGGGCTCTGACAGGCACAATATTCCTGGTATCTGACTGGCACAATATTATTGGTATCTGACTGGCACAATATTATTGGTATCTGACTGGCACAATATTACTGGTATCTGACTGGCACATTATTACTGGGCTCTGACTGGCACAATATTGCAGGCATCTGACTGGCACAATATTGCAGGCATCTGACTGGCACAATATTACTAGGCTCTGACTGGCACAATATTACTGGGCTCTGACTGGCACAATATTACTGGCATCCGAAAGTTACAATATTACTGGCATCTGAATGGCACAACAATTATGGCATATGTGTGTGTGTGTGGGGGGGGGGGGGGGGTAACATTGCGATGGATGGCGGGATTGCATGCAGGGGAGGGGGCAGGGTCCAGGGGGCCCAAGCAAATGCTTGCCCAGGGTCCAATCACTATTAAAGACGGCCCTGCATTGTAGAACTACATAAAATTCATAAAAAAAAGGAATATCAACCTGAAGATTGGCATATAAACATCAAGGAGGATTTAATTCCAAGAACACTGCTTGACACGTTGCTTTGTTAATGGTATTATTCAGAATCCTGATCTAATATCACACACGGTATTAGCTTTTGAAAAGTTAAACATTTAAATAAAATTATAAAAAACAAAATAAAATGCACTGCATTGAAAATACATTTAGAATACATTAAGGATCTGTTCACTTTTTTTTTTTTTTTTTTTACGCATGGGAAGATGCTCTGAACCGGCCTATACAACAACATATTACAACATTCACCAAGGTTTAAGATCTGTTGTATTTCAGTTTAGTAGACATATTGCTACAGTTAGACACACATACTGTACACATTTAGATAAATGTGTCCATTGAACCCTAACCCATCACCCGATAACTTTCCAAATAGGAGTTCATAATACAAGGACATGGCATCCAAACAAACAAGACAGATTCCCTGAACTGCAAAAATCTATTACCAGCTAGTAAACTATATAAAAAATGTTATTTTTGAAGATTATAAATCACTGCAGAAGTTAACTAATATTTCATAGCTCGCTATGGATATTTTGTTTTGTCTCCCAGTATTTGTAAACATGTACAGTTATCAACAGTTATCAACATGCTTGTCATTAGGCAGTATTTTAGGACTAGATAAAAAAATAACACAGTTGCAAGGTGTATACGGTTTTGCCATGTTAAAAAGTTGATTGTCAATATAACATAAAGAGGTCTATTCAATACACAGTTAACTGTGGTGAACTGACAAAGGAAAGTTGAAAGTATTCTCCAACAAGCTTATTTTCCAATTCAGCCATTTTGGCCTGATTGTTGCAATTCCCTCATCACTTTGTCACTTGTTTACTAAATGCATCAAAAACTGTTGCTCACTTTGTAGCAAACATTAGCGTTTCTCCAATAAACAGTTAAAGGAACCTTAAATGTTGTTTAACCCTTGCTTCCTTGAGTCGGGCTCACCCCACTCCAAGAGCTGAATGCGAGGGTCTCTCACTGCTAGCACATTTTTACATGGGATCAGCAGGGGGGACCTTCTGATCTCATACAAAAACTAGGGTCTATCTGTGCGCAAGCATGGCAGCTGTCAGTCAGAGAATAAACTGGCGTGTACTATCAAAAGTACACGCCTGTTCATCCTCATACTAGGGACAACTAACTTTTCACTTGTGCTTCTATATTAGAATACTGCCTAATTGTTCTTTATGGACATTTCTCCTGGTTTCTGGAAAAAAATAACATATAAAAGTATGAATTCATTTTCACTTTAAAACATGTTGTGTATTTGTCTCTCCAAATGAGTTGTTAGAGAGAGATTTAGACTTCATGATTATGGCACACCACCTTAGAAAGCATGCTAAATTACTTTCGACATTGTAACCACTTCAGTTTCTGGAAAATTAGCTTTTTAATTTGATGATATGTCTTCATATCCATGCAAAGCTATTTTTATGTGGATTTTTTCAAAACTGGGCAGATTAAATCGAAATCCACACTAATCTGCAGGAGGGAATTTTCCCCAGGCAATGGTAATGGCTGGATAACTTGTACCATGAATAAAATTATATAATTTGAATTAAATAATAAATATTTCTGTGACATATTGGAAGGCAGGTCTGCTAAAACACATTAATCATACATTCACTGAACGGCAGCATTGCAGCAGCATATTAAATAGTATGATAATACATTATACCAGACATTCTAATAAGCACATAATCTCAATTCACAGCTGAGGAATATACTGTAATAGCTTAGCAGTACTAGTGGTTATAGTATATGTGCACTTTGTGTTATCTGGAAAGTGTAAATAAGTATTGCAGCACTGATTCTCCATAGCTATTTTTAATATAAAGTGGGATGGTTCAGTAAGCAAATACACCCATTGTAGATTTTACTTAATTCACAGGGTTGCTGGGTTCATTCAATAGGTAGGGTCAATATCACTAAAGGGGGTAAGGGGAACATCCACATGGCATACTATAAAATGTGAAAATACCTAAATTTACACCTCCTGGTTTAATACTTCCTTATTATTAATATAATGTGATCATACATTATTTTAACTTAATTCAGAATATTATATCATTTTATTTAGCATATTGGAAGTATTCTGGCATTTTACTCCTCTACCTAGCTAGGGGGTATATCTCTCTCCCCTCACAGTGGATCTTCACAACTTTGTTACTATTATGCTATCTGAGGAATGGAACAATAAATAACTTATTTTGCAGACATCCATGTGCTCTTTGGATTCCACCTCCCTTTCAGCATTTATTCATTTCCTGTTCGATTGGGATGCCAATGGCTTCACTTCCTGCCTGTCACAGAAGGAATATCTTACTGCCACTAATTGGATGCACCCCATCTTTGTACATTCAAGGTTATAGATGTTATTGGTGGATGAGTATACTAGGCCCCATAGGATGAAGAGAACAGCATTTTAAATGGGAAGATAGCATCACTTTCTATATAATCTTATTTATATTTAAATACTGCACAAACCGTAGTGTAATTTTCAACTTCATATGCATATGCCACTTTACATCAAACCGTTTTATGTTTCATGTGATTACATTACATTACATTACATTAACATTTATTTGTACAGCGCCACCAATTCTCGAAGCGCTTGGTACAGAGCAAAGAAAGGAACTACATACTAATTTGGACAAACTAGTACAGACTGGTACATGAGGTAGAGAACCCTGCTCGTAAGCTTACAATCTAGAGGGAATGGGGTCAATGACACAATTAAGGGATTGAAGAGGTCAGAGGGATTGAAGTTGTAGAAACAGTAGAGTGGATGGGAGGCATTAGGTGGGATAGGTCAAAGAGGGAGTGTGTGTTCCAGCTAGGTTGGGTAGTAGTTCTAAAGAGATGAGTTTTGAGGGACTTTTTAAAGTTTGAAAACGAGGGAGAGAGCTGGATGCTCCGGGGAAGGGAGTTCCAGAGAGAGGGGGCAGCTCGGGCGAAATCTTGGAGACGCGAGTGAGAAGTGGTGATGAGATTAGAAGAGAGTGTTAACCCCTTGGAGGAGCGCAAAGGTCGTGTAGGGAAGTAGCGGTTAACAAGGGAGGAAATGTACATAGGAGCAGAGGAGTGGAGGGCTTTGTAGGTTAATGACAGAATTTTAAATTTTATCCTCGAGCAGACGGGAAGCCAGTGGAGGGCGTTGCAGAGAGGAGCCGCCGAATCAGACCGACGTGCAAGAAAGATGAGTCTGGCAGCCGCATTTTGGATAGACTGTAGGGGAGCCAGACGAACCAGAGGTAGTCCAGTCAGAAGACCGTTACAGTAGTCCAGGCGAGAGATCACAAGCGAGTGCACTAGAATTTTGGCGGTCTCTTCGCTGAGGAACGGACGAATGCGGGCAATGTTCCTTAGGTGCAGCCGACAGGATCTGGCCAAGGACTGGATTTGAGGAAGGAAGGAGAGAGCAGAGTCAAAAGTGACCCCAAGACATCGAACACGGTCAGCCGGTACGATCGTAGTATTATCAACGTTGACCGTGAACCCAGGTGTAGGGACAGCAGTTGAGGGAGGGAAGATAATGAGTTCTGTTTTGGAGAGGTTAAGTTTCAGGTAGCGATCAGACATCCAAGCGGAGATGGCTGACAGACACTCAGCTACTCGTGACACTAGAGAGGGAGTGAGGTCAGGGGAGGAGAGGTAGAGCTGAGTATCATCCGCGTACAAGTGGTAGTGAAAGCCAAAAGAGCGGATGAGTTCTCCCAGAGAGGTAGTGTAGAGGGAAAACAACAGCGGGCCGAGGACCGATCCTTGCGGAACACCGACAGAGAGCGGAACAGGTGACGATGTCGCTCCAGCAAACGACACCGAATAGGAGCGCTCAGATAAGTACGACTCGATCCAAGAGAGTGCCACACCACTTAAGCCAAGCGAGGATAATGTATTCAGAAGGAGGCGGTGGTCAACGGTGTCAAAGGCAGCAGAGAGATCTAAGAGGATCATCACCGAGAAGTGGCCTTTAGATTTGGCAGCAAGGAGGTCATTTGATACTCTAGTAAGGCTGTTTCAGTAGAGTGTAAGGGTCTAAAGCCAGATTGAAAAGGGTCAAGTAGGTTATTGTGAGTCAGAAAGTCTGTCAGTCGCGAGTGCACTGTTTTCTCCAGCAACTTGGACACAAAGGGGAGAAGGGATATAGGACGGTAGTTAGACGGAAGAGTAGGATCGAGGGAAGATTTTTTCAAGACAGGTACGATTTGGGCTTGCTTGAAGGTTGACGGTACTATTCCAGAGGACAGGGAGAGGTTGATGAGATGGGTTAGAGTTGGACAAAGTAGAGGGGAAAGAGAGGATACAAGGTGAGATGGGATGGGATCAAGCGCACAAGTAGTAGATTTCGAGGAGGAAAGCAGATCGTCAACCTCTTTCTCAGCTACAGGGGAGAAGATATTCAGAGTGGGTTTGGGGGATGGGAACGAGGCATTAGGTAGTGGAAGCAAGTCATGGGAGGTGAAGTTGCTCCTGATAGCGTCAATTTTGTTCTTGAAGTGAGAGGCAAGGTCTTGGGCCGTAAGAGCGGAGCAGGGCGGAGGAGCAGGAGGGCAGAGGAGAGCATTAAATGTTGAAAATAGACGTTTGGGATTCGATGAGTGGGTGGATATTAAGGTAGAGAAGTAATGTTGCTTGGACTGAGCGAGAGCAGAGTTGTAGGAGCACAGCATGAATTTGTAATGAAGGAAATCCTCCTTGCAACGTGATTTCCTAAAATGCCGCTCAGACGTGCGAGCACATTTTTGGAGGTATCGTGTTTGCTCAGTGTGCCACGGTTGTTGGTTGGGTTTGCGGGCACGTTTGGCAACAACAGGGGCAATGTTGTCAAGGGCTGAGGTGAGGATACTGTTATAAGAGTTAGCTGCTTTCTCTGGACATGAGGTTGATTCTAAGGAGGGGAGGGAGGTTTGAAGAGCAGTGGTAAGTAGCGGGACGGTGGAGTTAGATAGCAGTCTTTTGAATTCGGCCGGGGGGAGACGTGCAGTAGTCGACTGAGGTATAGTGGGATAGAAGGTAAGAAGGTGGTGGTCAGACAGGGGGAAAGGTGAATGGGAAAAGTTAGAGATAGCACAAGATTTAGTGAAAACTAGGTCTAGTGAGTGACCAACAGTGTGGGTTGGAAAGTTGGTCCACTGGGAGAGGCCAAAGGAAGAGCTGAGAGAAAGGAGTTTTGAAGTAGCAGGAGAGTTGGTTAGGTCAAGTGGAATGTTAAAGTCTCCCAGGATTAGACATGGTACATCAGTGGCAAGAAAGTTGGGGAGCCACGCAGAGAAGTTGTCAAAAAACTGGGAAGCAGGCCCCGGGGGCCGATAGACAACAGCAACACGAAGGGATAGAGGGAAGAAAAGACGAATAGCGTGCACTTCGAATGATGAAAATGAAAGGGAAGGGGCTGAGGGTAGTGGCTGGAAGGAGCAGTTTGCAGATAGGAGGATGCCAACACCTCCACCCTTTTTGTCCCCAGGTCTCGGGGTGTGGCTGAAGCGTAGGTCATCATAAGAGAGAGCAGCAGGAGAGACAGTGTCGGATGAGGTAAGCCAGGTTTCAGTAAGTGCAAGGAGTTTAAAGGAGTGAGAAATAAATAGATCGTGTATAGCTGTAAGCTTGTTGCATACAGAGCGTGCATTTAGCAGGGCACAACTGAAGAGTGGGTGATTATAACAGGGGATAGATATAAGGTTGTCAGTATTGCATTTGGTGTTGGTAGTACGAAGCAGGCGGGGTCTATGGCAAATGCTGATTTTGTTTCTTGCCAGGTTTAGGAGAGGTTTCATGGATGAGGGAGTAAAAGGCTGAAGAGAGAGAGGACCTGGTAATGACACTAGGAGGTCAGTGTTGATTGTAGCTTGCTGATTAAGTAGAGCAGGGTATTCACTCTATTGTGAGCTGCAGTGTGATTGTATTGAAAGAAGCTGGGGTGGGTTAAGTCACCTACAGCTCAGATAGTCAGTGCGTTTAATATAGGTTTTATTTATGAGAGAGTTGAGTAGTAAATTGGAACTAACAAAATAACTCTAGGTGTTATCAGTGTATTGTGGTTGTGGGGAAGTAATTCTCAGGTTGTATTAGTAGCTGATAATTAGAAACTGTGTGTGGGTGGGGCAACTACTAGGTAGAGTAGAATCATGTGTCTGGTGCAATCGATAAAGGAAGATTGACCAGGGGGTGGGTGGGCTGTGGGGTAGGGTGGGTGGGAAGCAATACAGCCTTGGTTACTTGAAGTGAGATGTGTAGAGGAAAAAGCAGGTTTCTGAGGCTGGAAGAGAGAGGAAGGTTAGACTAAGTTTGTGAAAGATGGGGAGGTCATTTAGAGCAAATTTCTACAAATCAGATAAGAGAAAGTTAGCAGAGCATTTGGGGAGAGCAATAAATCCAACAATATACACTAAGGTGTTAAAGGTTATTAGTTAAGTAGAGTTACAAAGAACATTTATAAAATACAGATAATACAAAAAGAGTTTAGATGTGGCTAATCAAAACAAGTAATAAGAGGGCCCAATTTGGTGCAGTTGGTTGATCACATCAGCCATCCAATATAGCCACAGCACAACAGCTATAGCCTAGAGTGTTGAAGTTACTATACCCTATTGTTTTGATCTTTATGATCAAATATTACACATAATTGTGGTTCTTTCAAGACAGCAATTATGAAGGAATGCTCAGCTACAGTCAGCATATAGAAGGATTCCGGATCAATAGATGTTTTGAAACAAAAAACAATGGCTACAATCGTATGGATTTTGACAGTGTCATCAAGTGTACAATGCAACTTCACAATACATTTTTAAAATATTTAAACCACAAAGACATTATTATGATGATAAATTGACTTAAACTTCCATTATTTCAGAACAAGATAGCATGTGTTAAATTGTTGCTAAGCATTTAGTGATTTCCTTTTCTTTGTACCTGCTATTCCTCAAACTGCTAGACTTTCAAACAATGGAGAAGGCTCATTAAACTGCAAATCAGTTGATTTGTAAATGAGCTATACATTTGCACTGTTGTAATTTTTTTTAACACTATGGGCAGGGCTATACTCTGTTAGTTCTTTCATGTCAATGAATGGATGGTCAAGGTTTTAGGGTGTTATAAGCTGAGACACAATGAAGATCATTTAACCCCTTAGTGACATGACTTTTTTGGCTTGTCCGACGCTTGGTGACATGGACTGTTTTAACATTTCTGAGGTGTTTGTGTTTTGCTGTAATTTATTTATGTCTCATTTAGTGTACCCGCACAAACTATATATTGTTTTTATCGTTATAAGAAGGGCTTTCTTTTGATACCATTATTTTGATAATAGCATATAATTTGATGTAAAAAAAATAATAAAATATGGCAAAAAAATTGAAAAAATACTTTTTTTATGACTTTTATTTGAAAAATCGTATACTCATGTACAAGAGACAACAAAAAAAACACTGCTAAAAAGTTTCTAATATATGTCCTGAGTTCAGAAATAGCCCATGTTTTTATGTTTTTGTGCTTTTTTATTCATGTTACAGGGCCAGTACTATAAGTGGTGCAAAGCTATTTTAAAATCCTTTCTTTCAAAATTAGCGATAGTGACATTGTAACACTGATTTCTGTACTAAATCCATGAATGACCCCCAACATGTACATATTTTTGAAAACTAGACAACTCAGGGCATTTAACTTGGGGTATTTTGACACATTTCATGTAGCCATTTTACCACCAATCTATGCCAAAGTTTGCAGCAAAAAATCTTTTTTTTTAATTTTTCACATATATTGCAATTTAGGTAAACATTACCTTAAAATGTGAAGGGATATTTCCAAATAACACCTCAATATGTGTTCAGCAACATCTCCTGAGTACAGGGATACCACCCATGCATAGGTTTGTTGGTTTGTTTTGGGGCTAAAAGGCCACATTTAGGGGGTGCGCATTTTGGTTTTCCAACTTGGAATTCTGACATGCAGAAAACTTGTGCCCATGTCCCATTTGGGACATTTTTGAAGCCAGAAAGTGTATTCTACCCCACAAAACCATATATATTTTTAAACTAGACACCCTAGGGTATTTCAAATGGTAGTATTTTAACACTTTCCATGCACTAATTATACTACCAGCCTATGTCAATGTTTTGGGTAGTAATTTTTTTTCACATACATTGTACTTTGGGCATGAATTCACAGATCCTGTTATATGTCAGTGCCAAACAACACCTCAATATGTGTTCAGCAACATCTCCTGAGTACAGGGATACCCCCCATGTATAGGTTGGTTAGGTTATTTGGGGGTTAAAAGGCCACATTTGAGAGGTGCGCTTTTTGGTTTTCCAACTTGGAATTCTGACGTGCAGAAAACCTGCTCCCATGTCCCATTTGGGACATTTTTGAAGCCAAAAAGTGTATTCTATCCCACAAAACCATATATTTTTGAAAACTAGACACCCTAGGGTATTTCAAATGGTAGTATTTTAACACTTTCCATGCACTAATTATACTACCAGCCTATGTCAATGTTATGGATAGTAATTTTTTTTCACATACATAGTACTTTGGGCATGAATTCACAGATCCTGTTATATGTCAGTGCCAAACAACACCTCAATATGTGTTCAGCAACATCTCCTGAGTACAGGGATACCACCCATGTATAGGTTGGTTAGGTTATTTGGGGGTTAAAAGGCCACATTTGAGAGGTGCGCTTTTTGGTTTTCCAACATGGAATTCTGACGTGCAGAAAACCTGCGCCGATGTCCCATTTGGGACATTTTTGAAGCCAAAAAGTGTATTCTATCCCACAAAACCATATATTTTTGAAAACTAGACACCCTAGGGTATTTCAAATGGTAGTATTTTAACACTTTCCATGCACTAATTCTACCACCAGCCTATGTCAATGTTATGGATAGTAATTTGTTTTTCACATTCATTGTACATCGGGCATGAATTCATAGATCCTATTATGTGTCAGTGCCACAAAACACATTAATATGTGTTCAGCAACATCTCCTGAGTACAGGGATACCACCCATGTGTAGGTTAGTTAGATTATTTGGGGGCTAAAAGGCCATGTTTAGGGGGGGTGCATTTCCAACTTGGAATTTTGACATGTAGTCAGCCTGCGCCCATGTTCCATTTGGGACACTTTTGAAGCCTGTCAAAGTATTTTACCCCATAAAACCATATATTTTGGAAAACTAGACATCCTAGGGTTTTTAAAATTGTGGTATTTTAACACTTTCCAAGTGCTAATTCTACCACCAACCTATGTCAAAGGGTTGGGATGTCATTTTTTCCCCACACACATTGTAGTTCAGGCAGGAATTTTCAGATTCTGGTATTTGCCACTGCCAACCAACACCTCAATATGTGTTCAGCAACATCTCCTGAGTACAGGGATACCCCCCATACATAGGTTTGTTGGTTTGTATTGGGTCTAAAATTCCACATTTAGGGGGTGCGCAATTCCAACCTGGAATTTTGACATGTAGTCAGCCTGCGCCCATGTTCCATTTGGAACATTTTTGAAGCCGTCCAATGAATTTTACCCCATCAAACCATATATTTTTGGAAAATAGACATCCTAAGGTATTTCAAATGGTGGTATTTTAATACTGTATAGGTACTAATTCTACCACCAGCCTTTGTAAAAGTTTGTGGTAGTACTTTTTTGGGAGGTTTTTTTCCACATGCATTGTACTTCAGGCATGAATTCACAGATTCTGGTATATGTCACTGCCAAACAACAACCCAATATGTGTTCAGCAACATCTCCCGAGTACAGGGATAGCACCCATGCATAGGTTTGTTGGTTTGTTTTTGGCTAGAAGGCAACATTTGTGAGATGCGCATCTCAAAATTCCAACTTGGAATTTTGACATGTAGTCAACCTGCGTACGTGTCCTTTATGGGATATATCTTTGAAGCCAGCCAATGTAATTTACCCCCACCAAACCATATATTTTTTTATCGGTAGACCCCCATCACTACTTGTGGCAAGGGCTCAGCAGCCACCGATACATCGCTAGATGATGTATCAGAAAGCTGAATAGGGTCAAAATCGAACCCTGAGTCCGCGGCCTCAGAATCAGTGCGTAAGCAGTGATCTCGAGCAAAGAAGGGGTTAATAGCTCTTAGAAGAGCCTATCTAGTACTGTAATACATTACAGTACAAAGAAATTAATCCATAAAACAGTGCAGACAGAAAAACATACTGTTGCTGTGCAAGATTACTGCTTACACAGTGATGAATGGCAGGGAAGGGGTTAATACACAGTGAAAGACTTTCATAAAACCTGACAATTTTATAAAATGTTATTTTATATCACTAATACTGATCTGTCTCTTTCCGTCACAAAAATGTTAGTGAGGAGAGGGAGGCAGATCAATATTTGTGAATATTGATCCGACCAATTTTGATCTGACCAGGGCGAATGGTGAGCTTAATTGAGAAATCACCAAACCGCCTTTGCCACTAATTCGCTGTTACTGATCGCTATGCGCTCAGGCAGCTTAAAAAAAAAAAACTCAAATATTTTTACTTTACATGTAATCCCCTAGCGGGTATGTGTAAAAAAAATAAAATAAAAATATGCAGACAGATAAAAATTGCTTTGGCGTCAATATCATTGCGTAAGCAGTGATCGACGGCAAAGAAGGGGTTAATAACTCTTAGAAGAGCCTTTTTAGTACTGTAATAAATTACAGTACAAAAAAAATTAACCCCTAAAAAATGCACAAACGGCAAAAATAAATGCGCTGATGTGCACGATCACTGCTTATGCAAGATCAGTGGCAGGGAAGGGGTTAAACGCAGGGAATTGCTTTAATAAATTTTTTTTTATTGATTTAATATTTGTGTGTTGTGTGTTTATTGTTTTTTTTTACTTTTATAACTTTGATCTGTCTCTCTCCCTCACTAAAAAAATGTGAGGAGAGGGAGGCAGATCATAACTGGTCAGATCAATATAGGGTTAATATTGATCTGACCAGTAAGTGGGGATGTTCAGCAGAACATCCCCACTGCCTGTCAGTGTGCCTGGCAGTCACTGATTGCCTCTGTGAAGAGGCAATCGTGTGACAGCCAGAGAGCACAGGAAGCAGGTACTTCCTGCCTCCTGTGCTCTTGCCCTTAGAAGGGCAGCGCCATCTTGGTCACTCAGTGACCAAGATCGTGCATTTTTTTTTTGTGTTTCTGATTGCCTCGACTTGCGAGGCAATCAGAAACACTTTCTGAGCATAGGAAGCGAAAGATTCGCTTCCTATGCTCATTTTTTAAATGCCCGCGTTTTAAAGGCACTGTGCCTTTAAAACCGGCATTTCGATCGCTCTCCGGAGCGATCGAAATGCCGACGGGCATTTTTTTCAGTATTGTACGATGCTTCCACACGGAAGCATCGTTACAATACCATCAGAGCACTGAAAGCGGAAAAACTCCGCTTTCAGTGCTCGTTTTTTTTTTTTTTTTTTTTTTTTTTTTTTTTTTATTTATAATTTTTATTCATATTAAAAAATTTTTTTTTTTTAACAACATAAGCTGACTGAAAGAAATAGAAAACAGAACAATAATGGTTATCATTTACAATATGGTTGAAATTTGAGAAGGTTGAACTAAAAATGGTTATGGTGAGGGAGAGGCAGGAGAGGGGAGGAGAGAACAACAACCGAGAAGAAAAAAAAAAAAACACACATATATATATATTGAACCTTTGGCCCTATGCAGTATTCCTTAACGTTTAAATCATTTATACTGGAGGCTTTAGGAGATACATAAACTTATCCATCTTCTATTCAGTCCTTCCTTTATTTACCGGGCACATTCACTGTCATGAACCTAGGTTTAAATTGTACCCCTTCCTCTATCTCCCTTCCACTGCCCCGTTTACCTCTCAGTAAATAAAGAATCAGTGCTCGTTTTGACACAGGACGGACTAGGTCCGTCCTGTGTCACTAACGCTTCGCCACACAGGACGGACCTAGTCCGTCCTGTGTCGCGAAGGGGTTAAAATTCCACAGGCATCGCTAGGGACTACTTGGGCCAAAGTCCTCTGTGTGTGAGGCCTGAATGGAGACTCAGGTGCTAAAGACTTTAGCCCTGTCTCTGAAGTTGCACTTATCCCCCCCTCCTACCATACACGTGGAGCTTTACCTCATTCCAGGACATAAGTAGTGATGATGTCATCATGCTGGGACAACAAATCATACACTATTTTTCCTAGTGATCTCTAATGATCCAGCCATATTTGAAAGAGACATTTATTAATTGTATCATGTTTTAGTCCAACATAAAATAAAGACACGGAGTATGCTTGAGGCTTCCGGCCACTTGTTAAGTCTATGGAGGCAATAGCAAGGCACCAAGACTGCTCCCAGAGCCCACAAGATAGCACACCACTGATCTGGGAGTGTGCATTTGTGCACAGGAACCATGACAGACAAGCACTTGAAGTAGTGAGTCTCTCACAATGTTCCAGCGTGGAATTCCTCTAATAGATCCATTCATAGTTGCCAATAGTGCTGGATTTGGCAGGGCAGTCCCATTCTTGGGGTGCCCTGCCTAGTGAAATTTAGGACTGTCCAAAACACTGCTTGCTCTGAAATGGGTTCTGATTGGGCAAAATAGACTCATTTCTGAATTTTACAGCAGAGATCCGCGATGCCATCAAGTCCTCAAATTTAGCCCAAGGAAAGGGGCGACCCAAAAATAGAAATTGTTCCACCTAATGCTAAAAATAAAAAAAATCGCAACAGAAAAAAAAACCTCTCTCTAATTATCTGTCCTCAGCGCAGGATGGATGTAGAAAGCTAAAGTAAAAAAAGGTGTATAACTGTAATGTTCAAAGACCCTTTAAGATCTTTGGATAAGATGATAACATAGGGAAAGAAGAGGAATATTTTTTTTAAAAAAAGCCATACTAGCTAATATAATCACAAGCTGATCAAAATAAATTGCAGTAGGTGCATTAGCCAAGTATCAACATATGGATTTTAAAAATAGACCTTAATTTATATTTAAGGACATGGATTTTTATTATTTTCACCACTGGCATTTAACAATTCATACATTTTTCACATGCTAGTTGAACGTAGTTGTACTAAAAGAGAATAATACAATCAAAACCAGAAAGCCTGTTTTGAATTATACATGTTCAATGCTCCATGTCGAATTCACTATAAACCATTTAACATCAAATGATTCATAAAAATGTTCGAGCAGGAAAGAATTTAACATTATGCACCTGTGTTTAATATTATTTCGGAAAAGGTAGACCGTCAATCATTAAAATGTGACACGAGTACAGATGCTAAACAGAGATTTAGATATGACCTCCAATTACAGAACACTGGGACTGCATGTAATAACACATGCATGTGAACCATAAATAAATAAGCAATTGGTACCAAAGGTTCTTTAATTTCAGTAATTAAGTTAAACCTACAAAAGTCACACATCTCCAATGTGTCCCCATTTATTTCTGTGTCATTCAGAATAAATGTTGGAATCCACATTTAAAATAGTTAGAAAAAGAACACCCTTTCTGCTTATAAAATAAAAATAGTATGCAATTTGCATGGGTGCATGACATTTTGCGAATAACTCATGCAATACTAAAAAAAAAGGGGCATCATGCTTAATAAAACAAGATCAATTCAATCTTTTGGAAACTGCATAGCTACAGTCTTGCTGGAGCAACAGAGAGAGAGAACAGAAAAACGCATGCAGTTAGGAAAGCAGTTTGATATGTTAAATTATCTAGTTTATAGTGATAGAAGATATAGGATGATCGCATGTCTCGGATTGCACAGGACAGTCCCGCAACTTGAACAAATGCCCTGTATAGCATTTCTGGAACAATGTAGAGTTCCAGTATTTAATCTGCTAGTGTCTCTCAAACTTGTGACTAAAATAATAACAGAACATAAGAATATGGGTGCATTTGTGATTTAATAAATGAATCCCGAATACTAATATATTTGATCATGTTTTCCAGGATCAATTTTGTATCTTCATAATCTCAAATCAAAAGACAATCTTTACTAAATAGCATAATAATGTCTATACAAAGTATGATTAGTATGCTCTAGCCCTCCAGCATCATTCCAATCTTTTATTAGAGCACTACTGGATCTATATCTGTAGGGCAGAATATTAATTATACTATTGAGGTTCCAGCCAAAACATCAACTAGGATCTTCTTGGAAGTAGATTATTGGACAAAAAATCTAAGAAATACTTCCAGAGACCGCAAGATGTACACTTAAGGTTTATGGAGCAGTAATATGCCCTGTAACAAATTATAAAATGCAGACTCATATTACTATTTAGGAACATTTTAATTATTCAAAAATGTCATCATAAAATATGAAAAAAAAATTGACAACAGCCAAAATGTGGATGCCCTACACAATGAATTTCACAACTCCAAATGAGTATATATATATATATATATATATATACTCATTTATATATATATATTGGTATGCTATGTTATATTGTTTTATTTGTGATTATGATGATACACACCTGATCTTACAAAGGGTTGATTATAGTACATTTGTATTATTTTTAGATAAGGGTATTAGACTATATCATGGTGCAAAAGCAATTCCGATGACAGAGCCACTTAAATCATTTATACTGCATAATGGATCATACCTTTGACATTCTTTTAGAATTACTGCTGTAAACAGTGCTTCCTTTAACTAAGTATTCCTATTGAAACAGATGACAGCACAGAGAATCCCTTTCTAGTTATTCCTTAGTAAAATATTCTATTTGATTCATTTAATCACTGTTATTTGCCCTCATAAATATACTGCAGGAGTGTTTCACTGCCAATAGACCTTAATCGTATTTATTACAATGGAAGTGCAAAGAGATAAGTGCCTGGTATTAACAAGTCTTCATATTGTAGTACTTGTAATAGTGCCCTTCAGGTTTCATGGACTCCATTACATCACTAAAACTAAAATAGTTTGTAAGCAAGTAAAAGTGGGTACCAGTTATGCTACAGAATATATCATTATAAAGTTAATAGTATCTCAAGATTATTACTATATTGTTTGATGGCTTAATTCGTATAAGGCAATTTTAGTATACTGTTATAAAGATTGTTTGATCTTTCATTACCAGTGTCATAGGCAGATCTACACATTTAATGAATTATAAATTGCATAATCTTCCAACAACCAAAGCTGGCAGTGGTTAATGAGAGATGTAGTATATCAACACGTAGCCTACATCTGATGCAAAGGATTCTGATGCCAGTGTAATATAAAAAGCATGAAATGACTAAGACAGCTACATATCTTTGACAGTATCTTTAAAACCTGCTTATCTAAGTTCGAAATAAGTTAGCGAAATGCTCCACTTTGCTTCAGTAAGCTCTTAATATTCTATATTTTTATAAAATACCAATACACCTTTCAGAAGTGTACAATGATAAATCATCACCAGGATATTCGCATCACATCCTTTGCACAGTGTAATAAGAGTTGCAGTACATTGTATTTACTATTAGTAATAGAGCAAATAACAAGCAAAGGAAATATAAATTAAATTTACCTTGTAGCTTTAAATTTTAGTTTTTAAACAAACACACTTTTTTCATCTATACTATGCATTTATGTAAATATGTTTTCTCACTCACAAGGCATCCAGCATCTAGTCCAACAGCTGCCACACGATGTTCCATCTAGAGCAGTGGTTCCCTAACTAGTCTCCAAGGAACCCCAACTTGCCAGGTTTTATAGATATATCCTTTTAAACACAATGGCGTATTCGTTAAATCTTGGTTTCTGAGCTTCCTTGACAATTGGTTTGGGCGTACTAGGTGTTCGCCTAAGGTGCCGGCCCTGTGGGGAGTTGCTGCTGCCTGCCAACCACAGCACATATGGCAAGCCCCATGGTTTAAAAAAAAAACTTTATCGTTTGCAGCCCCATTCTGTAAGGGAACAGATAATGGAGAGCCAGTCCCACACTCAGGCGCCACTGATAGAGGGGTGCCCTTCAGATGAGCACTCTTAAATAAAATAAAATAAAAACCTGTCTTCTGTCGTAGGATGCCGTCAAGCAGTCCCATGGGTGTTAAAGGAAACCCGACTTGGAACGATCAAGCCTACTGTGTGTGTCAGCTCACTGTCTGTGTAAACGTGGCACAGAGAGCAGATAAAGTGGCAAAGTTGGTTAAGTGGATTAATTCTCAGCATTTAATTGTCCAGGAGAATGTAGCTTTTTATCACCCAGCTCCAAACATCACTCCATGGAATGGTACAGCTCAGACTGTACACAGGCAGAGGCGCACACACAAATAATGTAATGTACAAATACATCCATCCAATGTGCATTTAACTGAATTTGCATATCTATACATGTCGGCTCCTACAGATGCAAAGGTGTAATCAAAGACACTGGGGAAGTTATGCACACTGTACCCTAAACATATATAATGCACATTCCTAACACATACATGAAGTGTGATATATCTTGCAAAAAATTTGTAAAGGACAACTGTCTGCAAAAATTAAGTTACATTTTATTGATATTTCATCAAGTGTAGGTGTTTCAAATAAAAACTATTTAAGATAATGGAGCTTGTCTAGCTATATCAGGAAAGACATGTTGTTTAGAATATTGGGTCACATGAAGGAATATCTGATCCCCCAAACCCAGGATGTCTCCTGATCCTGCTAACAACCAAAGAGTGCTCAATAAGATTTTTCATGTGCACTGTGCAAGTTTGTGCGGCACGGTGTAGTTCTAGTGTTTTCCCAAACTTCCTGTTAAGCAGTTCTAGGTAACTACTACTACTGAGCAGCCTGCTACTATCCACTGGCCAGATAGCACCTGCAAGCAGTAGTTACCTAGACCTGCTCCCTCACTCAGTCCTTTACAGGAGTTCAGGAAAATACTAGAACTAAACTGTGCAGCCCAAACTTGTTCTATATCACTTCCAGCATTCATCTAGGCCCGGCTGTCCTGCCAATCCAGAAGTGCTCTATACAACAACAGGCTCATCATTCTATTACACATATCCATCTCTGAGAAGTGTGTGCACATATCTACTATCCACATGCAAATAGTGTTTTCACCATTGTAAATTGAAACCCTTTGAGGAAGCGAAACATGTTTTTTTCCAACAAGGTTCTACTACAACAGTCTACCCGGTGTAACCTTTAACTGTATATGTGTTTTTATTATTTATGTTTATTCATTGATTAAAATGATGTAGTATTGTTTTTACTGGTGTTTACAGTCTTTTCTTCTTTCTCAGCACTTATACCACTTTTTATCCATTGACACTGGAGAGAGTATCATGGGAAATAATGCAGGGTATGGTAGACTATGGCAAACTATGATGGGAGCTATAGAGCAATGGTCTAGAAAGAGGAAGCAAATAGAGAAGAGGAGTATAAAGGGCCAGGGATAGAAAATAAGGAGCACTGTGGACACAAGGTAAAAGAGTGGGGTATGAAGGACAAGGGCATTTGGGGGTTATGACAAAAGTGTCATAAGGAGAATAACAAAGGCATTATGGATTGGGGGGAAAAAACTTAAAAGAGCTGGTTGTAAAGGAAAAACTGGGGGCATTCAGGGAATTATAGCTGAGGATGAACTTGAACTAGGAATTACACAAAGAGATCTGAAGAACAAACATCTGACATCTGTATAGAACACATGCGAAAGACATGGGCATATAGGAAGATCGAAACGGAAAATATGGATGACAAAAACAAATGCTATTTCTATAGGATTAGGGGGAGCACATGACTAGTTCTAATAACACAAAGTGTTTGGGGGGAAGGGTGGACCTGCACACATTGCATCACAACAAAATCTCATGTTAATTTCTTTACTATTATCTTCATTCATGCAAAAATGGTTTTAGAGAGATTTCTATTAAACATGTTCTACTGTTTTTTTTAACTGGCAAGATACAAATGAGAAAATGGAAAGTCTAAGTATAAACATAATAAAACTTGTGGACCATGAGACAAGGACAAGCCATAATTTTTATAAAATGCCAGGTACAGTTGTTAAACTATCCTCTGCGAGAACAGAAGGACACTTCAGCAGGAGCATAAAAATTATATTATAGGTGCATGTTACAGCCAAGATTTTTTTTCCTTAAATTATAAAATGAACCCTTTGAAAACTAGAAGGATGTGCAGTGTATGGCTTCAGTATGTTGCTTGCCCCCCTCTCGCTTACTCAAAAGGTTAAGATGCTAAAGAAAATATATCTAAAAACATAATGATTTAAAAATGTATTTTGCAGATATCAGATTATTTAGACCAATATTAAAAAAAAGTACTAAACAGACTAATCAGTTGCAAAAGTGATCATTTCTGTGCTTGGAAGATGGTGGGCAACATATGTTGATCAGTTAGAACACCCATGAACCTCAGCTAGAAAGTAATGTGCTGGGATTTATATAGGTTGTAGCCAGTGTTTTATATATATACTGGCATTTAGATAGATAGATAGATAGATAGATAGATAGATAGATAGATAGATAGATGATAGGGTTGGGACAGACAGATCAAAAAGACATGCAGATAGATAGACAGACATATAGCTAGATTGCCATATAGCTGGATTGACAAACAGGATGGGATAGATGGCAAGGGTGGATGTAGGGTTGCCACCTGGCCGGTATTTTACTGGCAGGCCGGTAAAATATTGGCATCAGGCCAATGTCAAGTCTATGGAGACAGTACCAAAGCCAGCATTTTTTTTAAGAAAAGGTGGCAACCCTAGGTGGATGGAATGGGACATGGTACATGGGTAGATATATGCTCATATACTTGTACCCAAAATCATATGGATATATAAATGAAAGAAATATATCCCTTCACTTTCCCCTTGGTGGTCAAACACACCCCCTATACAGCAGTACTCGGAAAGGATGGCTTGGTAAAATAATCCAGGAAAACTCAGCTGTTAGGGGCATAATTTTGGTGCTTTTACATAAAATGTTCCCACATGGCATATAGACAAAGAAGAAGAAAGCAGAAATTAGTAAAATGGTAATCATTGTTTATTAAAAAAAATTAAGAGCAAGTGTCTTTGCAGAAGTAGCTACTAGTGAAAACACTCCTAATGGCTACTGTACAATGCGTTTCATCGAGTACAGTCTGATTAAGCTCCATTTATGCATGAAAATGCCTTTAGAGACCTTTGCTATCACAAATTATGTTGCCGTGAGCAATAACCCACACAAGTACAGGAGTGTGGAGTATCCTCTTACTGTGAATGTCTGATAAAGGTGAAAACCAGATCACCGTTCAACTTGTGCACTCAGAACTGTGGCTGCTTCAAGATAATATTGCATACTGTGGGAGCGCAGGTGTTTTTCATTGTGCTGTTTGATTGTAATAAGCATAATACAAGTTTCCTTAGTCTATCATTTCAAATGCATTTTTAGCATATATTTCATTTCAGTAAATGTCCTGTTGTAGTAAATGAATACCAAACCAGAGGTACAAATACCAAAACACATGATCATTTAGTACCTTCAAAACTTACTAGGAGCTATTCACTAAGAATGAGGTGCAGGTGAGCTGAGGGGAGATGAACATTCCATCTCACCATGTGCTGCGCATGGATAAATAGAGTGAATTTATCGTGCCAGAGGAGTTCAATCCATCCGCACCTCAAGTTTTGTGAATAGTGCTCACTGGCCCACCAACAGGCTGAATATATGTGCAAATGTAAGATTTTCCCAATCCCCACGAAAATAAAGATATAAAAGCAGAAAATCCAATTACCCGCATAGTTTAAGTATAATAGTCACCATGGAATGAAGTAACAAACTGAAGAGTCCAAAATGTTATGTTTCCAATCAGGGGCATAAATAGAAAAAACTACCAAATAAAAATGTGTTCCCATTACATCCCACCAACATTATGTACTATCATTACCCCATAATATAAAAATGTTTCCATTACACAGCCCACCATCATAAAAAAATGTCCCCATATATTTCATATGACTAGGCATCATGGGAGTTGTAGTCCTCAGTTCCTGTCACACCATCTGCTGCTAATGACAATTCCCATGAGGCTCAGCCAAACACACAGCTTAGTCATGCAGCTAACATGAGATAAAACTGCAGATGTTACCTGTGAACTACAATTCACATGATGCTAAGCCAGCCATGTGTCCACCATTATGCTAGCTTACCATCATTGGAAGAGTAGTCCTCAGCAGAAATTAAAATTTAAAAACAAAAAATTGCTTCCTCCCAGGATCATACCTTTCTGACAAAAGGGGATGTTCATCTTATCCCTGGTGGTCTGTGTGGGCATCCAGCCATTATGTCAGTGGTGTGGATGGAGAAGCAGGTCTCTGTCTCTCCATTGCAGATTGCAGAGACCTGCTCCCTCCCCGCAGGTGATTGGCCCTGTAAGTGTGATGATTGACAGCTGTAAGAACTTTGTGGCATTACATTGTTGGCGGGTGGCCTCCTTCAACAACAGCACCTCCTATCCTACCACCCCTTTTATTCCCCTTATAATATTCCACAGGGTCACATGGCTCACCCAGGCTCTCATAAGTATTGGGCCTGGTCCCAGTAGTGTCCCCTGTGACCCCTATAGTTACACCTATGTTTTCAACATGTATTATTAAACAAAAGGAAGTGCATGACCTGTGAGGGACTGGTAAGGAAAGCATGCTTCAAATCCTATTTTAGGCAAATCATGCACATAGCATTACATAATGATTTAAGTCAAATAAATCAATGATTGTTACATTATTTAGCGTGGGCAAGCAGGCCAAACTCTTTAACGCAAGTCTTACTCGTGTGATTTAACAGACTATTACATTAAAAAATATATGCAAATATTTTTTTTTCTGCTGTGTAAAATGAGGTTTTGTGTTTGCAGAGCCCAATTCTTCCTTCAGGTATCATACCAGTGAAATTCCCATTCTGAGAGTAGTTAATTCAATACAAAGTCAATCACACCGGAGCATTAACAGAGTTTCTTTAAAGAATCTTTAGAGACCAGGCAAACCTGTAAATCCTCAACACAAAAACAACAATCAAGTCTTTCCCCATCTGAGTTACTCTCAGCAGTATAAAAGCTGGATCAAAAATGCAAAACAAGTACAAAGCAGAAAAAGTATTCGTTTTACCGAGAAACAAAGTTATCGTTCCATGAATTAAATTTAGGCACTTTTTCTGAAATGAAAGGCATGATTATGGCAAGGATTTCGTTCCAAGTTTCCCTTTCGTTCCCATCTGTGGGAAGAGACATTTGAGCATCCTGAATCTCAGTGTTTTGAAAAGGGAAACTATTGCGCAGCTTTTTGGCATTAAAACAAATTCTAAACTTTTTATTTAGATCAACTTAACAGCTCCTTGTGGAATATTCTTCTTCTGAGTGATTACAATCTACAGACGAATCGCTCAATTAACATTACAACAATATGGCCATTTCTGCTCCTTCCCCTTTTGCATATTAAAAATTCAAGCCAATAATACTGTCTGACGCTAGAATGGAAAGGTTAAACATAGACCGTATTGCCATAAAATTGGCAACAGATGATTACTGCATCTTTTCAGATGAACTAAACAATCTGTCATCCTGCCTTGCTGATATAAATGTTCAAGACATCGTTACATTAATGATAATAGCACACCGGGAAAAAAAATATATAGGTACATAAAAGATTTCTTGCCTGGAAAGTGACCTTTTCAAGTTTATCCCAGCAGCAGATACGGTAGATCTTAATTACTGTTCAATATTCTTTGCCTCAAGGTCCATTAATAAAAATTAAGGATACGAACAGCCATCATCAACACATCTGATTTAGGGAGCTGAGTTTTCTGACTGTAGTCATGTACATGGTTTTAAAAAGGCAAAATGCCAGTCATGAGATCCTATCAGACTATTGGTAAAATACTGACAGCAGCACTACAGCTAATCAATAAACAATGCAAAGAGCTGACAAAGAAAGATAAAAAAAATAAAGCCTTTCACTAGTTTGCAGTTTGAGGGCTTTTGTTATGATATTGTGCTGTTCAACTGAATTGCACTTAGCATTGTTCCAGGAACATTCTAGCTTCTGCCTATGACAAAGTCTTATCAAGGCTGTAGCTGTTAAATGGTGACAGATCTTTGATTTATTACAGGCTATTTTGAGAAGGAAAATGTCTACAGTGCTTTGTTCATAATATTATAATCTTACTCTGTGTGTTACCAACAAATACTTTCATTAGCATGATCTAAAAAAAGAAAAAAAATGTTATAGCTATGTAATGCATCAGAGAAATGTATTTTAACTCACAATGTTTGGCACTGATACAAAGCAGTTGTTGTAAATTAAAATACAGGTTGATATTATTTATAATTGCAAACATTTATTTATTTGGCATCCACAAATTGCACAACTCTTGATACGGTGGAATATATAAAAACTGTTATTAAGATAGTTGTTCAGTTGTGCGATATACATTTAAAATAGAAGATTGTTATTATTATTAAATAATTTTATAATAGAGTGTCTATGTATGTGGGAGGAGAGAAGTATAGTTTTTATTAATCACAATTGTGCAACAATTTCCCTTACACTATTCTGGCATTATAGCTAACATGAAAAATAGTTTCTTGGTTCATCTGTACAAAGCCTAGTTAGATACATTTATTGAATATGGGGGGAGAATAAGACTTAAACAGTCATCTCCAGGTTTATAATTGCCATTTTTAAACATCTCCAGTAAACCATAAGTTGTTGGTTTATCTATAAGAGCCAAGTAGAGTCAATTTGAAAACTTAATTGGCTAACCGAGTATATTTAGAGTGCAAGACCTCTCAGGTCTCTTCCTCAGGCATTTCATAGAAATAAATGTGAAAAACATCTAGGGACTCTATTTGGAAAAGTTTTTTCCCACTCATATAAAAGACAGTATCATCAGCATACATATGTACATTTACCAGGTTACACACTGAGGGGAGATAATTTATAAATAGCAAGAAAATTAGGGGCACGAGGATAGATCCTTGAGGCACTCCACAATGAATCAGCAACTGGAAGTAGGAAGCATCCGCAACAGACACATATTGAGTTCTATCTAGAAGTAATTGTTTAGCAGAAGATCATGATCAATCATACCTTTGCAAAGTCTAAGAGAACTGCTTCAGTTCTCCTTTCATGCCACTCTGGATGTCATTGCACACTTTTCAGATGACAGTAAGCCACCCTGCCCCATTCACAAAATCTCTGCTTAGTCCACATGGTACATTCCTAGAACAATAGAACTGGCAAAGCATGCCATGCTCCATGAACTAATAAATAATAGCATCTCATAAAACACAAGGAAACACAGCCCCACCCCTTACTGTTACCTAATAACTCACTTAGCCTAGCCAAATAAACAGTGAAGGAAAATCTTCAGTCGATCAAGCAGTAACCTCCAATATTTTCAGCATGTCATAAAACAGATTTAAAATCTGTCCCTTTCACATAAGCTGCATAGGTACTGAGCTGTTTGGTAAATTGCAGGGAAAGTGATGTAACCTCATGTCCTTCAAACAGTTTGTGGGCAAATCTCTGCAACACATTGGAATGGGGGTGTTCAGAATTATCATATCATGACACACGGTCCTATTGGTGGCTGCAATTATGCAAATTTATGATATCATCTCATTAATATATTTTCCTGAAAATAGCTTGCTTACAGTATTTGGATCAGTGTTAAAAGCACAAATACCTTGGGTATTTTCTTCATTGCCTACGCATCAAAGCCGATTAGATCAACTAATGAGCCTAGGCCTAAGTTCTTTGATCAATGGTGGTACTATGGGATGTAAATTGCAGTCATCCTCTGCAGGTGTTGTGTGTATTAACACATCTAGTGGGACTTAGGATGGTTTGCAGGCTGATCTACAATGTGATAAAGGGACAGGAATTCCCTATCACAGTTGAGACCAATATTTAAGGTATTAACCTGGAGCATTGATTTAACTTCCTATATTTTCTTCTCCCTCTGAGTTTGAAACAGTCCCATTAATAAAGTCAGTCTACTTTCTCTGACGTTATGTCCATTTTGATCAAAATGTTCTCCCAATGGTGTCGCTCTCCTTTTGTTTTTGATGTTGGATTTATGTAAATTAACTCTTTTATGTAATGGTTGACCTGTTTCACCCACATTGATGACTGTTTTGCACACATAATAAGATATATCTTAGTGGCTCGATGATATTAAGGTCATGAGTTTGTGATAACCACTCCAGAACCTTTTTCTGCTGTAACCACTGGAGGGCCAACTTGGCCTTGTGCTTAGGGTCATTGTTTTGCATGAAAGTCCAAGAGCATCCCCGTGCCTTTAGAGCTCACACCACACCTCCCCAAAACATCAGTGAGCCACCACCATCCTTCACAGTGTGGATGGTATTCTTTTCACTATGTCTTGTTGACCTCTCTCTTGTACTTGGCTTGGTATCCAGATATCTCCACATTTTCCACTTCTTAATAAGTGATTGACCAGTACTGACTGGCATTTTCAAGGCTTTGGTTATCTTTTATAATCTTTTCTGCTCCCCATGGCTCAGTATCTAGCCTGCTCAGTGCATCCACGTGAGAGCTAACAAACTCATTGACTATACAAAGACATTTGCAAATTCAAAAATTGCAATGTAAAAAGCCACAGGTATAGGGAATTTACCCTTTAATTGCCATTTTAACCTGTGTGTGTCACTTTACATGCCCTTGAATGTTTGGCCTTGTTACAGACAAGGTCTCAGGTCTCAAACCTGAGACTCTCTTTAATACCTCTTTGAGCATATTTTCACGCTTACACTAGAAATGTCATTGGCTTTAGATTAATGTTCACTTGCATTGAGGTCAATGTGTATGCTAATCAGACAAAAGTAGATGTAAGGAGTATCATCAGGTGATAAAAATAATTCCTTGCTATAGATATGCTCTTCAAAGAAGTACATAGTCTTGAACATATGACAATGCAGAAAAGAACTACAGGCATTGTATACTTTATCTCTATATACATTTACTTTTGTATGGGGGATGTGTTCCATGAAGAGTTATTCAAATGGATGAAATCCCATAGATTTATAACAATACAGTAAAAACCAGAGAGCACCATAATAGACATAACATATGCAAATAAAAAACAGAAAGTGCGCTGTGCCCACAAAGTTACAATAAGGGTGAATTCACACAAATAGGTACCAACATAAATAATGTATGGTACAGGTATCAGCACATGCTGGTGAAGGATGTCATTTACATATCCAGGAACAAATATAAAAAGGAAAAGAACAACAACCAAACACTAGTATATTGTAGAAAAAAAAATAATCTAGGATAGATATAGGTAAATTGTTGTTTCCACTCACATTTTACAGAGAAATCAATATTGCTCTGATTTTTCAGGCACCTCTGCAGTGAGATAGCCCATTCCTAACTGCAGATATATATTCAAGCTTACCTTTGAAGTAAAAAATAGTCCAATAAACTGGCACATTCCACAGTGTCTGCAATTTATATCGCCACTCCTAGGAATCATGTTTTTTCACTCCTAAGGGGATATAAGCAAGGAGCGGTGCCTTCAAATTCAAAGCAAATTTGATTGCTAAGTAAGATGTGAGAGGAAGCAATAATGTACCTGTATTTATCACGGATTTGTTTGATTTACAACACTATATTAGTGTTTGGTTGTTGTTTTTTCTCTTCTATATGTGCTTGTGGATATGTAAATGAGATCCTACACCATCATGTGTTGATACCTATACTAAGCATTATTTAAGTGATTCCTAAATGAGGAATTTCACCTTAAGCATAGGTTTGCATGTTAAAAATATGTTGCTGTCAGTATGTAGCATGTCTGGTTTTGTTTGTTTTTCATCGTATATCATAGTAGAGGAGGTTAGTGTAGCTGATACGTAAAAACCAAACATTTTGAAAAAAAGGTAATTCTCTAAATGAAGCATTAATCAGTTTTACATTAGACACGCAAGTTTTGTGAACTTGATTCAATTATGCATTAGGCTTAAATCTATAATGTATGTTCTCATTCTAATGAAAAGGGATTAAGTCTCAGAAAAGATAGAGATGCATGTCGATCATAAGTATTACACTGGCAAAAAAATCATAAATGCTTTAACAAGGCTGATATCAGCATTATGGTTTGTCCAAACTATAATCTCTTTTGGTAGGAAAACGCCACATGTTGTGCTTTTAAAGATGTATGTATTCAAAGTGATCAATACCTTTATAAATATATGTCTAATTTGGAAATCAATTTGAAATTCTCTCTCCCTCCCTATTCTGAAATATTTATCTTCAATGCACCTTTCACTATATAGTAAGAGTAAGCTCAGTGCGGACAGCACATTAGCAGACATGCATAGAGAATAGGTCAGACAACTCTGGTTTAATATAAAAACAAACAAACCAGAGACAGATAACGGGAGAGTCAGGAACCAGGTATCAGGAAAAGTACAGAACCACAGGGAAAACAAAACTGTCAAGAGCTCTGGTGTAGAAAATGTCTAGGCCCCCAATAGGTCAATATGACTTACTGTGACTGTGAGACTGAACAGAGTGGCTGTCATGGACCCCTTTTTATGGACAGACCCAGGTGCAATACAATGCAATAGCATATATAACCCCTTATGCCGGCCTTTTAAGAGATCTGCATAGCTCGAAAAACATAAGGCATTTATTACTGGTTCCCTTCCTCTACTGTCACCCTTGTGGTTCTTTGCAATAAACACATTTACTTTCGATTTTGACACTTTTGTTCCTCCTGTGATGCAGATGTTTGCCTTCCTCTGACTCATCTTTTAGCATGTACATTGCACCTGCTACATTCCCAATTGTCAGCCATAAACAGAACAGTCTACTGGAGCACACAAGGGCACACACAAGTTAGCCCAGTAGGTTTAACCCCCCAAATAATTATAAATTCAAGCTTAGGGAATTTAATTAACAGCATTTCACGATCGAAGAAACATGGTAAAATGGAAGTCCTCCCTAAGACCAGTCCGTAACTTGTGCAGAATCCAAGTCATTGAAAGTAAAGGTTTTCATGAAAATGGTTCTGTCCTCCAAAATAGTAAACTTGAGAATGATAAAAAATAATTTTTATTTTTAATCAGAAGTTGGTGTGACATAATGGCCAATTTGGTAAAGCACCACGAAAGATTTAAATATCCATCTTTAACTCTGATTAAGTGAAAACAAAACTACATGCTGGGGTAGACAGAATTCTTATGGCATTTATTAGTTTGTGCATATGCACCAAAGCCAAATGAGCTTCTTTAATTTCCATAATGAAATTGTTTTTGTAAAGTTAAAAATACAGTAATGAGGCCAAAACGGTGTGCTTTCTGAGGCCCCCACGGTGAAACAAATGAGATTTTAGCTTCTCTAATTGGGCATGCTGCAAGCTGGGCTTTATGCTGTCCTCAGTGCAGAATGTTTGTTATCCCTAACAAAAAGAGGTCTACAGCTGTCAGCATAATACTATGTAGCTTTTCAGAAGCCAAGCTATCAGACACACTGCTGCTCTCTGACTGGGACCACCCAAGGGGGAGATCAAGAAGCACAGTTACACTCTTTCCTGATTAAGAAGTTATTCGTAAGGTAATTTGTTTACAGTTACATAGGAGATGCTTTTGAAGGAACAGTTAAGAGTATCATGCATCATCTTAAAGAATTTCATTTAATTAAGGAAGCAATACAGGTTTTTTCTTTTTTTTTTTCTCCATCCTTTAAAAATAACATTACCTGTCATACAAAGATCTGGAGCATAACGGTTTCCACAGACAACAAAAGTTAAGGCTCCATTTTACTTCATGTGTCTGCCAATTTATGTTGGTAGACAGCCAGATTTTATACCAGGGTGACTGCATTTGTACCCCAAGGAGATTTCAAGTTATCCAAATCAGACACTTAGATACAAGGGAATGGAAGCACAACTCTAAAACAGATAATTTAATACAGTGTGTTGCTGAAGTGACCAAAATGTATCCACAATACATTTATTGTTTTTTTGCTCACTTGTACCATGACATAGTAACATAGTAACATAGTAATTTAGGTTGAAAAAAGACACAAGTCCATCAAGTTCAACCCTCCTACCTATCATTACAGCTTTTGATCCAAAAGAAGGCAAAGAACCCCTAAGGAAGCTATTTCGATTTTGCCTTCTGGGGGAAAAAAATTCCTTCTTGACTCCAAGAGGCAATCAGATTTCTCCTTGGATCAATAAGCTCTTTTATTAATGCTTATTCTATTATTAATAGCCCTGTATGTTCTGCTTTCCTAAAAAAACATCCAAACCATTTTTAAATGCATCTATTGTGGTTGCTAGCACTACCTCTCTTGGCAGGGAGTTCCATAACTTTATTGTTCTAACCGTAAAGAATCCCTTCCTTTGCTGTCTATGAAATCTTTGCTCTTCCAGTCTGAGGGGGTGACCTCTTGTTCTTTGTACCTTTCTGTTAATGAACAGGTCACTGGAGAGCTCTTTATATTGGCCCTGCAAATATTTATATAATGTTATCATATCCCCTCTGAGACGCCTTTTTTCTAACGTATATAAATTCAATTTTTTAAGTCTCTCTTCATAACTAAGATCCTCCAAACCCCTTATTAATTTTGTAGCTCTCCTTTGCACTTTTTCTAGTTCCTTAATATCCTTTTTAAGGACTGGTGCCCAGAACTGTACTGCATATTCAAGGTGAGGTCTTACCATTGATTTGTAAAGAGGCAAGATGATATCCTCCTCCCGTGAATCTATACCTCGTTTTATACATGCCAATATCTTATTGGCCCTTGCAGCTGCTGACTGGCATTGGGCACTGTTGCCAAGTTTGTTGTCTATAATTATTCCTAAATCCTTTACATTAGTAGTTTTTCCCAGGGAAAAACCATTTAACGTATATGTTGCTTTGTTATTATTTTTCCCATAATGCATAACTTTACATTTGTCTATATTGAACCTCATTTGCCACTTTACTGCCCAGTCCCCCACTCTGTCCAAATCTTCCTGTAAAGAAAAAACATCAAGATTAGTCTTTATTGCCTTACCTAATTTAGTGTCGTCCGCAAACACGGAGACATGGCTCTCAGCACAATGTGGCAGATCATTAATAAACAAATTAAAAAGAAGAGGGCCCAAAACAGACCCCTGAGGTACTCCGCTTAATACCCTTGTCCAATTTGAGGATTTTCCATTTACAACAACCCTTTGTGTTCTATCTTTTAGCCAATTTTCAATCCACATACACACATTTGCCCCCAAACCTATTTCTCTCAATTTGTAGAGTAACCTTTTGTGTGGAACTGTATCAAATGCTTTCGCAAAATCCAAATAGATCACATCAACTGCCACACCTAGATCTATATTTTTACTGACTTCTTCATAGAATGTTATTAAGTTTGTTTGACAAGACCTGTCTTTCACAAAACCATGTTGACTTTTACTAATTATATTCTGGTTCAAGATGTATTCTTGAGTGTATACCTTTAGCAATCCTTCAAATAGTTTTCCCACTACAGATGTCAAGCTCACTGGCCTATAATTACCTGGCAGAGATTTTGATCCCTTTTTAAATATTGGAATGACATCTGCCTTTCGCCAGTCTGTTGGCACTGTACCTGAACTGAATGAATCCCTAAAGATCATGAATAGTGGTCTGGCCAGAATTATGCTTAACTCTCTAAGTACCCTTGGGTGTATACCATCTGGTCCTGGGGCCTTGTCTATCTTAACAGAGTTTAATTGCTTAAGCACTTTTTCCTGTGTCAGCCAATCCCATGTTTGCGGCGAATGTCCCATAACTTCCTGTAGCAGGGGCTCGTCCATCTGCTCTTCCTTAGTATAAACAGAAGAAAAAAAAGTATTTAAAATGTCTGCTTTCTCTCTGTCCTCACTTACCAAATTTCCCATTTGGGATAACAAGGGCCCAACATTTTCCCTCTTTAGCTTTTTTCCATTTATATATTTATAAAACATTTTGGGGTTAGTTTTACTCTCCTTGGCAACCCTTTTCTCATTTTCCAATTTAGCCATTTTAATTGCCTTTTTGCAGGCTTTGTTGGCCTCTTTGTACTCTATAAATGATAATGCTGATCCCTTTTTTTTTAACGTTTGAATGCTATTTTCTTGTTTTGTACTTCCTGTTTCACGTTACCTGTAAGCCACATTGGTTTCGATTTTTGTCTTTTGCATTTGTTTCCCAAAGGTATATATTGGGATGTGTACTTTTGTAATGTGTGCTTAAAGGCATTCCACTTGTCTTCTGTGTTTAGTCCAGAAAACAATCGTTCCAAGTCTAAATGTTCAATCGATGCCCTTAGTCCATCAAAGTTAGCCCTTCTAAAATTAAGTGTTTTGGTGGCGTATTTACCAATTTGCTTTTTTGCATTAATCTCAAATGAGACCATATTATGGTCACTATTCCCCAAGTGTTCTCTTATTTGGATGTTTGAGATAAGCTCCTCATTGTTTGTTATTACCAAATCCAGACAGGCATCCATTCTAGTTGGGGTGTCTACTAATTGTGCCATAAATTTGTTATTAAGCAGGTCCAGAAACTTGCTGCCCCTAGCTGAAATAGTTGTGCCACACTTCCAATCTATATCTGGGTAATTAAAATCTCCCATGATTAGAACTTCATTCATATTTGCAGCCTTTTCAATTTGTAATAAAAGCTGATCTTCTCCATCAATGCTAATATTTGGTGGCTTGTAGCATACACCTACAAGTAATGTGCGATTCTTTTTAGCGTCTAAGCTAATCTCCACCCACAGTGTCTCCACATCAGTTCCAGTTACATCATGTACACCTTTAATACTGGGATTTAATTTAGGATTTACATACAGACAAATCCCTCCCCCTTTTCTATTTACTCTGTCCTTTCTAAAAAGTGAGTAACCTTGTAAATTAACTGACCAGTCGTGGGTCTCATCCCACCATGTTTCTGTGATTCCGATTAAATCATACTGTTCAGCACTTACCAGTATCTCCAGCTCACCCATTTTTTTTGTCAAGCTTCTTGCATTTGCTAAAAGACATTTGAGATTACTACCCATTTTCTGTTTAGTTGACAAACACTTAATGTGTGCAGGTTTAATTATATGGACCTCCCTTTGGTCTATGTTAACACCACCACTGCTTTCCTCCTCTCCCATAGCTAGACCCACCTTCCAATCTACCCTAGCTACCATTGCTTCTTTTTGATCTTGACCCTCCCCCCCAGAGCTTAGTTTAAAAGCTCATCTAATCCTATAGCCATCCTCGCCCCTAATACTGCAGCCCCCTCATCATTGAGGTGCAGCCCATCCCGTCCAAAGAGTCTGTAGCCGACTGCAAAGTCTGCCCAGTGCTCTAAGAACCCAAATCCCTCTTGCTTGCACCACCTTCGCAACCACGCATTAATCTCCCTAAGCTCCCGCTGTCTCCCTGACGTAGCGCGTGGTACTGGTAATATTTCCGAGAATATTACCTTGGAGGTCCTTTCCTTTAGCTTCTTTCCTAGTTCCCTAAAATCATTTTTAAGGAGCCCCCACCTACCATTTACTTTGTCATTAGTACCAATGTGTACTATGATCGCTGGATCATGCCCAGCCCCTCCCAATAATCTGCCTACCCGTTCCGCAACATGCCGAACCCGAGCACCCAGGAGACAACATACAGTTCGGCATTCGGGGTCCTGGCGACAGAAGAGACCTCTCTGTTAGTATATCAGACTAGTCCCACGCATATGGGCATTCCAGACCAGAAATGCCTGGCAAACACAAATGTTCTGGCCTTTATTGGCCTTGTAACCTCTTGATACCCTATTTCCGTCCATAACATCTTGATTGTATAGCATTTAGCTGGGCTAACCATACAGATATCTTTTAACAACAATATTATATAGATCGGCAGGTTTCTCTATTTAAATTTATAAATAGTTGAGAATACAATAAAAATAGGCAGTTGGAAGCAATAACCTTTTGTCTTTTAAAATATTTGATTGAATATAAATAAATATAGACAATGTATAAAAACAGCTTAGTAATCCATAATTAAAGCAGAGTAAATAAAGTTAAAAGTATATGCTTACAATAAGTAAAATAAAATCACATACCCTCCTGGTTGTTTACAGGTTAATCTCTCATTCTTGTGTTAATGCAGTTGCATCAACATAGTCATAGTCTCAATCTGTGTCAACTAACATTTATGGGTAGGAAAAATACCATATGATACATTAAAACAGGTAACTATGGTTTACTTTGGGGTAAATCTCGGCCAATCAAGAAAATATTAATTAACTTTAAGTCTTCATTTCTTGGCAAACAGACAAGGCCATGACAAAATAATGAGGCACATTTCCTGGCCTAGCAGGACAAAATGGCGTCTATAGTCTAAAAATGTTACTTGCAAAGCTGGGAGTAAAGCCAGCTTCATAACAGAAAGAACACAGTTGAAGCTAAAAAATTTTTTACTGTAAGTAACAAGGTGGAAGAAGGGGGGAAACGTAACATGTCATTTCTGCAATTGCCCATAACAGCCTTGTCAGTGTGGTGTGGCTGGTGTTCTTCTAGGTGCAGAGACCCACATCTGGGCGTAGCCTGATATCACATAGAGACAAAACAAAGAAATGGGAGCCACATATCACCAAGAATGGACACTACTAAAAAAGCCAGCACTTTAGGATGTAACCTACTTTGGAGGGGATCACCGTTTGTTTTGCTCGCTTGCACCATTACAGAGGAGAACTCTCCATTAGCATATCGGACTGGTCCCACCCATAAGGGAAGTCTCCTCTTGGTAAGATCAGTCGAATATGCTAATGGAGAGGGTGACTCTGTAATGGTACAAGTTAGCAAAAAAACAGTGAGGCTCCCACCCCACTCCCAAATTGGTTACATCCTATTGGGAATGCTATTTTAGTACTGCCCATTCTCAGTGAGGTGTGGTTCACATTTTTTTGTTTTGTCTCTATGAGCTATCAGGGTATGTCCAAACTAAGTTTTATGCACCTAGAGAGACACCAGCTGTACCACACTTACAAGGCCAATGTAGGTTGAAGTATACATCAGTGGTTGCTGTGTTGCTCATGCAGAAGAGGCTTGCCAACCATTTCGGGTCTGGGCTGTCCTTATGAGTTTGACTAATCTGATATGCTAATAAACAGGTCTCTTATGTAATGATGTGTGAGAAAGAAAATAGTGGAGGCCCCTCGGACTCTGTAACCTACTACGGAGGGCCATCACAAACTGTGTGATGAACTCAGTCTATGCTAGATGTATCCTTTGTACCGCATGACAAATACAACAGCGGAGTTATCTTACAATCGAATCCAACACAAAGTACTAATAATTAGAATGACTACAATGATTCCAAGCCTCATATAACAAGATACAAGAGAAAAGGATAGGTAGAATTTGCAGTAATCACCTATTTATAAGCTAAGGCACTCAGAGCTCCTGGTGTTTTGTTTCCAGCAGTTGTTCTGACTAAAATACTAACCTCTATTAAAAAAAAAAAAAATACTGAACATCACAAAAACATCACAGTAATCTTTTGTAAAAATCAATGTAAATATCCTACATTTTTTCCTGGACAGAAAGGCCACATACAAAGACTATCCAGGTAAACAGTGGACATGTGGCATCTGCTTCTGTAATCACTTTAAAGGGACACTACCACTAATATAAGATGTAACTAGATTACCTGTATATTTAGAACAAACACATATGTAAGACATATGCCACTGGGGTTTTTTTTCTATGTTAATATGAATTAATTGCATATGAAAGTAGAAATAAAATTAGGTGTCTGTCTCCAGCATTCATTTTGAGAATTTTAGCCATGATGCAACATTCTTCAAGATCTTCCACTGAGTCTCACTTTATCATAACTCCGCCCCTTGTAATGTAATAGTTACATTATCCTCCCATTCAATGCGAGTTTATAATCAGAATTCTGATTTATTGAATGCAGTGTCCCCAGCCCCAAAGTGAGATACTAGTGCTGTAAAGTCATTGGGGGGTGGCACACAAAAACAACTATATTTCACAAAATGGCAGTGCCTACTCACACTTGTTTAGTAAAATATTTCATAAAATAAACTCACATAACTAAAACAAAACACATATCTGAAATCAACAAAGCAAAATAAAAAATCTCTTTAAGATTTCGAAGGAAACAAATGTTTTTATAAGTAGAATAGCTTGTTCGGTCATTAGCAAGACTCAAGGGAGGTTATATATAATGGTAATTTCTGGAGCAAAGTTCTAAAACTGATCTAATCAGCAGGAACATTCTGTTGGTTTTCATGGTGATGTGTCCCATAATTGACCTTTATCCATAATCTCCATTATAATTGTGTCTACTCTACATACTACACTAATGAAGAGTAGCTACAAGCAATAGATTTGTAGTCACTCATAATTCTTTCTGTTCTGCATGTGACAAAGGATAATGAAGTATGATCTACATATTAGAAACCAGTCAAAAAAGCTACTAATACACAATCACCCATAACAATGTAATCTTGTCTAAAATTAAACAAACAACATATGCAGTTCATTTATAAAATATCCAAATATACAAACCCATGATAATAATAAACTTTATATACTAAAAACAGACATCAGTATTTGCCAGCTGCTTAGTTACGACACTGCTTTCATTATCAACTGGTACATGTTTTGTAACCTGTACTGAATTCCACTTCCGATCAGAAATGATCAGGAAAACTGGCATGATAAATCAAGCTTAATACTCTGCATATATCATTTCCAAATATAGCATATTGCATAGAACATTTTCTCAGGGTTAGATTTCAAGATGAACTGAAATATGTTTATCAACCCATATGTTATTTTAATGCAGCCATATGTTAAATTATTTTTCATGTTAGAATTCATTACATAGTACTGACTACTTGCATTCTGTTATGTTTTTATATTTTTTTTAGCATCATGTGTTTGCGCTTGAAGATTCAAAGGCTTGGAAACCTAGCAACTTAGGAGAGTAAAACATTTGAATGACATTATTTATGGACTAGCAATTGGCCTTGCTACTAGATTTTCTGAGAATTGTTATATATTAATTCTAATATGAGAACAGGACTCAATAAAGGATTATGTTATCATCAGTATAGTACTATGCTAGAAGAGAGCATGCTCAAAGTATTGAATGCAAAGTGTTGACTCAGCTGTGAGCAATCTTACCAATACAACCACTGGTTTGTGGATGTGCATTTCACAAGCAAATCTGATTTAAGTAAAAAAAAATATGTAATAAAAAGTATTTTTATTTAGAAAAATAATTAATTTTTCAAACTCTGCAGGCTGCTTTCACAATTATTTAACAAAAATAAAATGCCAAGTAACTATTGATAAAACAGACAAAACAGTTACCCACTTTCATATTCTCAAACTATCCCAACTCTAAATGAAACCTTGGCCTCTTTTTATGCTATCTAGTCCAAAATCTGGTCAGTAAGTAAAGTTGTTTCAGTTGAGAAATATATGTGCTTCTTACTGCTTCTGAATACAGTTTCCAACCATCTTTGTTTTGCGCTACCAACATGACTAGGGTCTTGCTTTAATTGCGGCCTCTTGTTAAGTGACCGAGTTGCCCAATAAATAAAGTGGTCTTGCTTTACTGGATACACTTGTTGAAAAGAATCCAATGTTTAAAAAAATGTCACCATCTAATATTGATGACTACCAAGTTTATTCCCTATTATAGTATGAGAGAGTAGAAGAATGTTTATTCTACTAAATATAGCACTGCTATAGCAAACTCATTACTAAATTATGCCACAACATGAATTGGTGTGAACAACAATGTATTTCATTTCTACAATTCAATCTACCCTGAAAAGCCAGATTCACTTCCCCAATTTAGTTTTCCTCTCTTGTCCATCCTGCATTTGAAATGTCTTTTTATGAAAGGTTCCAGTGAATTGAAGGCAAGCCGCATAATAACGAAAAGGCCTATAACTAAAGGACTAATGAGTGGAACAAGGAAAATGTACAGTAACTAGAATTAGACAGCTGGTACATCAGGAAACATAGAAGCATAGTTTTGTTCATTTTGAAATGTAGGCTCAGTGGGACAGCATCATTATGATGCAGCACCTGTTTTTTATGAGATTCCCACACATTTAGAATGTCCTATTAAGATTTTATATCCCAGTTGCTTGTAACATTTGTCTTTTGAGGGTGTAATCTGCTCTGCAGCGGTATAGGGGAAAAAATAAGGCCATAAATTCGCCATTTAGGATTTGATCTTCTGATGTCTTATCGCAAACATTGTGCTTTTTTTCCTTTAATCTTATTCTGTTGCAGTACATCGACTGACATAAATTTAGCTGCCTCACTATTTCCTGATGTATTAAAAAGCAGTTTCTCTACAAATCAATTTAACACTGTCACTTGGTGACTGAAATTAGGATTCTGTCCACAACACTGTAATAATTAAAATACCCCATCCTCTAATATTTGTGATTTTGGTAGATTTAACTGATAGTATAAAAGATTAACATAAAAAAAAATACTTCACGTCATTTACAGCACATTGCATTGTTGTCTTTGCAAAGCAGTGATAGTAACTCATATTTAAAAACGAACTTGTAGCAGATTACAAATCCATCCGACCCTACTTTATCACTGCCATGATATATTCCCCAGCCGTTACCGTATGGAGGTTAATATGGCTCTGTCATCCTAAAATTATTTCACAGTAATCAGTTTGTCTGATATTCTAAAAAGATTAATATTATTTTCATCTTACTATGCCACTAGACTTAGCTGTAGGTACCATTTGATTACATGACTGATTGTTTTTGTTTTTTATCTTGCATAAGATACATCATTGCCTTCAGACATGGCTGGATCCTTTCTGTGGTGCTTCCACGGACTCATATACAGACCCCTGGAGGAGCTTGTCAAGTAGTGGATAACAGTTTTTACAAAAAAAAAAAACACATTGGGCTTTACTCTAGTGCTGTTATTTTACCATCTGCTGTTTTAATTAGATGAATTAGATTAAATTACAAATCTCCAGTATTTTTTGTTCATTATTTTGTATAAGTGACATAAAGACTTTTGTGGTGATCTTCAAATGGACCTAGAATGTTCTGCTGCAGTCTGCTACCATGGAGTGAATGGCATTTGTATTCATAAGTGTTCATGCTTATTGAAAAATGCTAAGTGGCTGTATGTATCAATTGAGTTGCACGATGCTACTTCTTATGATAATTTGAGTTACACAGACATTTCACATTAAAGCGGAACTATTTCAGTAAAGTAAGGTGGCAACTCTACTTATAGAGTACAAATAGGGTTTTTCACTCGATCAAACGCTTTGCATTGTACTTGGTGATGTGAAGCTTTCATACAGCTGCTTGGCCATTAAAATCCATACAGGAAGCTCCAACCATAGTTTTGTGCTGATATTAAGGCCAGTGGAGGTTTAGAACTTAGAATTTGGCTATGAAATCAGCAGAGTATTGGAACTTTTACAGACCGTGCACCTCAGCACTCGGTGCCCCCGCTCTGTGAATTTACGTGGTCTTCCACTTAGTGGCTAAATTGCTGTTGTTCCTAAACACTTCCACTTTCCAATAATACCACTTAATAAACAGTGGATATATCTATCAGGGATACAATTTAACAAACTACATTTTTGCAAAGGTGACATTGTATGACAGAGCAATGATTTAATTCACTGACCTCTTCAGGACCCATTTGTTTCACAAATGTTGCTGATAGAATTGCCACATGGTTCTCTGACCATGCAGCACATCACCACATGATCCCACCAGTGCAATGTACCTTCATTGTTCATCATAACAAGTTTGTCCCCACACCTCTTGTAAGTGTAGTGGTTGTAAGGGTCGCCCTTTGGCAGTTTGAATTGAGTCAAATTCGTGGACCCTGTTCAGCTATTTTCGCATGACAACTCAGCCAAGTTAGGAGTTGGTGATGACCGAATTACCCAATTTGGATGACCAAAAATGATAAAAATGTGTCCAGAATTTGTAATTCTGATTTTCATTAAGGAAATCTTTTCTATATTTAGATGTTTTACATAGAGATTTGTGATGTCACACAATGCTTTTTTTGTTTTGTATTAAATAGATTTGTACATGGATTATCTGTGAATAAGGGAATCTGGTTCATGTGATTGTACTACGATTCCATTTATTCAGGAATTTTGTCTAGATATGCATCTAGTATTGAAATATTCATGTCAAATATGTAAATTCTAATCCGTTGTCCAAGATATTACAAATCACATATTGCATGAATGGTTAACAGGTATACTCATAATTATGGCTACAAATAGCTTTATTAAGAGCTTGTACTTCTGCACAGTCTATTTCTAACAGACATTTTTTCCCTTATAAGTGTTCTGCCTTTTAAGATGGATAATATGTTTTTTTTTTACATTTCTGTAAAGATTCAGAACAAATCAGATTCAGTCCATTCCTAAAATAAAATAATATAATAAAATAACAAGTCATAAACACTTTACTTGGCACTAGCCTAATATACTCTGAAAGAACTTTCCCTCCTTTTTTCCCCATCACACCACACTAAAGGTACACATTTAGGAGCAAGGCATCAATGAACATTACATTTATTCACTTGAGCAGTTGCTGAGCCCAGCACTTTATTTCAAGTAACTTTCACAATCGGACTGCATGTTCTAGGACAACAATGGAAAGCTTAACGGAACAGATAAAAGACCAATTTTCTCATCCACCTTCTGACCTTTTTCAATATAGTTTTATAATGGCACTTCTTTTGGGGTCATAACACTTTAATGTTTTGATTACAGAGGATCAGAACGATACATACGGAAAGGGTTGTCATGTGAGGTCACACAGGCTAATTTATCTCCTGCATAATACCAGCTGTTCGATTATTACAAGGAACCAGTGGATTGTTTATTACTTTATTCCCCTCAACTGTTGTGGACCATTTCACTTCAAATTTTTCCTCTAGAAACCGACCCAAAAAAATTATAATGGTGTTTGCAACAAACAGTTGTTTTAATGACCTTTCATTTTCATTATATTCAATGAAAGGTCTTGTTACCAGTGGGGTACCTCAATGATCCGCACTTGGACCCATTCTCTTTAATAGTTTTATTAGTGATATTGCAACAGGGCTGATGTTCTTTAACAGATAACCCAAATGGCAAATTATTTATGTAACTTTGAAAAAAAATATCAAAACTGATATTCAATATAAATAAGTGCAAAAATAATGCACCTTGGTTATAACAATCCAATACAGTCCTAACTTCAACATCTGACGACAGGGATCTAGGTGTAATTATTTACTAAGGGAACTTAAAGGTAGGCAGACAATATCATAGACCAGCAAGTAATGCTAGCAGAATGTTTGGCTGTATAGGGAGAGGTGACAGCAGTAGAAAGAGGGTGCCATTATACAGAGCACAGAGGAGACCTCACTTGGAGTACTGTACACAGTACTGGAGACAGTACTGCAAGAAAGATATAGATATGTTGGCGAGAGTTCAGAGAAGGGCTGCTAAACTAGTTCATGGATGGCAGGATAAAATGTACCAGGAAAGGTTAAGGGAACTTAACATGTATAGAATGGAAGAAAGACAAAACAGAGTGGACAAGATACAAACATAAATGGAATCGACACAATAAAGGATGAGATTATATTTAAAAGAAGAAAAGCTACCACAAGAAGAGGACATAGTCTTATATTAGAAGGGTAAAGGTTTAAATGTAACATTAGGAAGTTACTGAGAAGGAAGTGGATGCATGGCTTAGCCTTCCAGTAGTAGCGGTAGCAGTTAATACAGTGTAGGAGCTTAAGCATGCATGGGATAGGCATAAGGCTACCCTAGATATGGGATACGTCTAAGGACTGATGGAAGTATTCAGATTTGGAGATTTTTTTTGGGGGGGATGGGCAAACTAGATGGGCTGAATGGTTCTTATTTGCCGACACATTCTATGTTTCTATGTTACAGCACCTTTAAGGATTACTGTTTAATGTTAGACACAACATCTATCCACAAACAAATGTAACAAACAAAACTAAAATCAGAAAAAAAACATCTTCAAACGATTACAAAGAAAATGGCTTGTAAACAATACATAAAAAGTAGCAGAACAGGCATTGTGCTCAAAAAATAATTGTATTTCGAAAGATCACCAATCAGAAGCACAGGATTTACATATTCTGAAATGATTTTGTGTGATTGAAGATGTGTCAGAACAGTAACCAAAGCAATGTGCAATGTTTGAAACATTATTGTATTGTAGAGATTGATCAATCTCTTCCATACTCCTGGGTTAAACTACACTTTGAAATTCACATTATGGTGCAGATAGCATGTCACCTTCATTTAAGTTGCATGGGATCGAGTTGTCTTTTTTATTGGCTGGAGCAGCTAATTTATTTTCATTGACCATCTACCATCATCATGTTCCACCTGCTCATTTTGTTTCTCCTTATCTTGAAAAGAAAGACGTTGCAGCTACCAAAATCAGTCCTTTTCACAAATAAAGTAAATACAATGTAATTGTAAAACAGTCTCTAAAGAATAAGTAGAATTTTCGAGCAGGAAAGTCAGCACAGATCCGTTAGCTGGAAATACAACAGATGTTTGGAATGAAAAGCCACCATGTATAAAGATGTTTATTGCATCAAGGATTTTGTGTTTCAGGTGAATATGTATTCTTATAGATTTTAACAGCACTTAAATGAAATCTACAGCTTTTCAGTTTGAATCATAAAATCTATATTATAAAAACACCCGTAAGTTTCAAGAAATATTTTTTAGAGATGAAAATAAACAAAATTGGTGTTAAATAAATAAAATAGTTACTCTGTAGGGATCACTCAAGTTTACGCTGATAGCCCCGAAATGCTGCTGAATTCTATAAACCGAACTAGAGTCCCCATTCATAAGAAATTCTTATGAATGGGGACTCTAGTTCGGTTTATAGAAAGCCAATAGTATTACATGTATTCCATAAGCCGAAAGTCTATAAACCGAATGACGTTCGGTTTATAGACTTTCGGTTTATAGAATAGCAATAGCATTACATGTATTCTATAAACCGAAAGTCTATAAACCGAATGTTGTTCGGTTTATAGACTTTCGGCTTATGGAATACATGTAATACTATTGGCTTTCTATAAACCGAAATAGAGTCCCCATTCATAAGAACTTTTTATGAATGGGGACTCTATTTTGGTTTATAGAAAGCCAATAGCATTACATACAATGTAATCGCCGAACCCTGAACTCCAACACGGACATAGAGTGAAATGTCCGTGTTCAGGTCCGGGGTCCAAAAACCATAAAGTTCGGTACGAACCCGAACATTGCGGTTCGGGTTCGCTCAACACTACTCATAACCTCTGGAGCTGTGCGCCCTCAAACCCGGGCAACATCTGATGACGAGGCCCTATAGCCTGCACAGGACACAGAAAATTGGTCAGATCCTCTTTGGACTTCACCAGATCAGACGGCTTAGTTGGCCTTGTGTCAGCGGCCTTTTTAACTCTCTTTGGTAAATCAGACATATAAATACATGTGCAACAGATTTCGGTTGAACAGGTTTCATTCATGATAGTGTGACTTACATAAAATTGTTGATGTAGATCCCAAGTTATTGCCCAAATAGATGTCTTGATACACTCTCAATATCAGCAGCTCTTCAGAATGATTACAACTGCTACTATGGCCTTAACTTTGAAATCCCATTCTCTATTACATGCAATTCCCTCTTTCATGAATAAAATCCAATGCAAATATTGATGAACAACTTCTAACAATCGAACTTTTTCTCTGCAATGTCAGTGTACCACAGTTCAGGATTCAGATGACCATGCATGTGAACTTTATGCAAATGTACTGCCTACATTCTGTATTGCAATGTCCTAAACATCTTTGTCTTATCCTGCACCTAAATCTGTTAGTAATTAGCGTGCCCTACAGGGCGGTAGATCCCAGAGGTCACGATCAGCTGAGCATATCAGGGACCTCTCCACAATCTGCTGCTGATCCTGCGATGATGGCATGTGATGCTGAAAATTATGTATAAACAGGAGTGTGAGGCTAGAGCTGAACACCACAGACAATGTTTGCAACATCATTTGCAACATTTGAAATATAAGCATGCCACACTAAAATTGCAGTTTGCTTGATTCATGCATACCGCTGCTCCTGTGGCAATCCCCACACCTAACATCTTTGCATTGGCACAGGTAGTGACTCTGGTCACTCTAGTGTGAAGTAAGGTCGTATCAGATGCTGATAAGTAAATCATACTGGTGCATTTTGTTACTAGCCATGGAACCCTTTGTTATTTACCATTCCTACCACCCCCCTGTACCTCTCCTCTGACAAACTCTTCTCCCTCCACTCCCTGCCTGGGTTTATTTAATATGTATTTATTTTATGTATTTATTTGTTATTATTCACAGATATCCACACCTCACACACAGTTCATGGTTCCCTTTTATGTCCACAGTGCTAAATCATTCTACATGGGTATACCTTCCTTTTCATTGTGGCCACACATTGGTGTCTGTGCTGCATAACACTTTTTTTGCTGGGCTTTATTGACATGTTAGAAGAAATGATATTCGGAAATATATGTAGGCATGTCCATGTGAAAAAAGCACTTTAAAAATCTTTTGAAGTGTATTGCATAAAAGTACAAATTTTAATCACTAGTGTTTAAGTTATAATAATTAAGCCTATTGTACATACAGAGGTTAATAATGACATTTAAATATATTTTACCCCTAGTTGTTTTAACCCCTTGCCAACAAACGACGTGTCAGGCACGTCCTGGGAGAAACTCCCTTAACGATAAAGGACGTGCCTGGCATGTCCTGCGGAGAATCAACCGGTTTTCGCGATCAACGATCGATCGATGTCGAGGCAATAGCCAGCACCGAAATTTCTATTCAGGGGCACCCACGATCGCCCCACGGAGCGATCATGGGAGCCATATTGACGAAGCAGCAGTCTCCGTCAATATGGCTATGCCCTCTGGCGGTCTGAGCTTCGGAAGTGAAAGTAACTTCACTTCCGTCGCTCTGAATATGCTACTTGACTGCCCCTAGTGGTAGTTAAGTAGCATAGCAATGGAAAAAATGTAAAATAAATATTTACTTAATTAAAAACTGGTTATATAGTTAGATTAGGGTTAAAATTAAATAATTTTTAGCATAAGGGATAAGGTTAAAATTAAATTAAAATTAAAATATATTAAGGGATAGCATAAGGGTTAGAGTTGGGGTTAAATTTAGTGTTAAGGTTAAATTTTGGGTTCGGGTTAGGGTCAAAAGGTCAATATAGGAAAAAAACAAAAAACACTATTTTTGGTTTTTGCCCCATAACTCTCAAAAAAATACCGAAAAATATGGAAACATGCATATTTCTGAACTTGGACAGCATTTAGAAACTATTTAGACGGGGTCTTTTTTAATGATTGTATTTGTCTAAATTATATTTTAGGTCAAAGTTGGAAAAGGTGTTTTTTTTTAATTTTTCATCATATTTTATGATTTCTTTTGTAGTAAATTATAAGATATGATGAACATAATGGTATCTAATGAAAGCCCTTCTTATGACGATAAAAACAACATATAATTTGTGTGGGTACAGTATCTGAGAGAAAAGAAAATTGCAGCTAAACACAAACACCCCAGAAATTTCAAAACAGCCATAGTCACCAAGGGAAAGTCAAGGTGAAAATGTCTTGTCACTAAGGGGTTAAATTGATATTCCAATATCTCACAAACTTATGATTAAGCAATGAGGTGGTCATACTGTGCATGTTTCTCCATTGTGTGGATTTTGAATAAAGCCTTCACCGGTGTAATCTACAAAGTTTTCCTGCAGTCCATTGTATGTTATTTCCTTTCATATTTTGCTGAGCACATCATATGAACTGCTTAAGCAGAAGTACTACAGACGCTACCACCCAGTCAATGAAAAATCTTGTGGGAGCATCATGTTTCTGAATGGATCTACACCTTTTCAGTTTCAATCAAAAAATCTATACAACAGGAATATCAATCCAACCAAAGAAATTAGTACAATAGAAATCAAGGAGTCTGCGTCTGTAGATATTGCACAATTATGCAGTTCTTAAAGGTCACGGTTATGTTGCTTGTATCCAAGCAGCCATTTGGCTTCATAGATCACTGAAAAGCTGAGCCAAAAGGCAGATTGTGATTTCTGTTATTGATTCTAGCAATAGTAAAAATGAGCTAAGGATTATCTGCTAATAACCAGAATAGATATTTCGTTAATTGAACCTTCTGTCTCAGTCTAAAGGACTCCAGATATACAGCTCTACACCTGCTGGGTGCATGCTCTTCACAATGTATGTGCACATTGCAGTTATCATTTGAGAAACTTTGTTGCATGTTTCCTCCCAGGCTTCATCCAAACACTGAATAGCTGAGTGGGAGAATTACTAGAAGCTGAAAACCTGGTATTTGTGAGTAAATTAAACATATTTACAATACAGATATTAAAAAAGTTAATAAACACATATGTTTCTATTAATGTTTGAACCTTAAAAATATTATTTTATAAATTATAAAGTCAGTGAGAGCCTTTAAGCTTTATTAATAATCTGTTATTGATACAGAAGCTACATTGTTAAATTTAAATAGAAATGTAATGCTGGCTAAGATACATCAGCTAAACAAAATAGAATACAAAAAATAAGTGCCATACTCGATCTAATATTTTTTATGAACTGAAAAAAAAAGTTTATATGGCTATAAAAAGAATTCCCAAAAATGGGTTCTGTATCTGTTTAAGTGAATGACTATTGTTAATCACACTTCTCATATTTGACACAGATCATTAGGTGAAGAGGCTCTTGCCAAGTTTGGCCTGGCAGAGATACTCCTTTCCCTTTGGATGCATCAGAACCTGAGCATTCCAGATGCACAATTTAATATAGAATGTTGCAATCCGCATGTTGCTGAACACATCCATAACTATGCTTTTCCAAAACCACACGCACAAAACTGGCACACTATATCGACACAGAGGATCATGGGGTAAAAGTGCTAAATTCCTCATATGGTCAATTTAACTGTAAAACTGTTATTTGTGTCCCTGGATACTATGTCCCCTAGTGCTTCTGACTTTTAAGCCATCTGCCGTTACTCTATTTGCTTGTGATACTATATATCCAGTCATAAGCAATTAAGTCTGTTTTGCCAGTATGTTATGTAGATAATTATGATAAATAACAGTTTTAGAAATTAGTTGCCAATTATACACAATAGGATTTTTTCCTTACAGCTAGTGATGAGCAAGATAATTCTGAAATTGTAAAAAAAAAATAAAAATGGAAAAAATAAATCACAGCAACTTTATTAATGATGTCTCTGTAATGAGAAACCAACCAGGAAATGTTGTAGGCTCAGAGTCTAACAGTCATTGGGAATCTATTTATAGTTCAGCAAGATGTCTCTGCTTATGGAAAGGCATTAACAAATGGGGATACAGTTTTAGCACAGATACTGAGCACCGTAGTTCATGTCTTTTATATGGCAGAAAAAGAAATCAAGAACATTTTTAGACTATAAAACCTGTAAATACTTGTAAGTAGAGCTAATGGGATACGGGTGAAAACCCAATACCGTGTACCACTACATATGTTAATCATAATGATGGAGTACTAGCATCTTTTTCTCTAGCACTGTAATTTCCCAAATAAAACACTTCATGAAAACATATGTATTCTAATTCTACATTGCTAGGTAGTAGTATTGCTCACTGAGTCAGTATTTGTTGTCTGGTGATTTCTGTATTGACGTTCCACTACTGATAAACTTGCATGTGTATATAAAAAGCATACCTAACCACAACCTGGTCCAATCAGTCTGGATGGCCAACTTATTTCATCATGGGGTTGCCAACTTTTAGAGGTTATTCCTGGTCCTACCTTCTATCTCCCTGGGCAGCATTGTTACTGTCATCAGGGCAAGGTGAGAACTCTGGGTTGTTGAACCTCCATTGTATCATGAATGTTTATAAAGTCTCATTATAATTTTGTGAAAGTGAGAAATGCAGTGATACACAACTACAGTATAGTGAATGTAAATATAGTCTTGAGAAGGCAGTAATGTTCTACCTTCCGTCACTATTGGTCAACGACTACTTACTGATCACCTACAAATGAAAAATTATTAATGACTTAAATGGGAAAACTGTAACCATGCACCCTTGTGCATTCCTATCCATGCTGAATCCAGGCATTTTTGTATCCTTCTTGCTTTGCTTTCTTGTTTATTATTTATGCTTAGTCCTGTCCTGGCCCTGTAGTCCTGTCCTGGCCCTGTAGTCCTGTTATGTTTTCCTTTCTGCCTGTCTTTGTGTCATTCCAGGTTTTCTCTCATTCCCTCTGACTTGTCAGTTTACTTCTATTTAAACCACACTCGTTTCTGTTCAGTCCTTAGTAGTGCAGTCTACAGGTATTTCCTCTGTTTCTATTCCATGTATGTCTTTTAGATTTTATTGTTTGTTGCCTAATGTGGGGTACCTTGACGTGGTTGGCAAGCGAACATCGAATTGGACAATTGGTGAACCAAACCCCCACCTTTAATATCTTTAGTATTAGGCTAGTTCCTGTATTTATGTTTGTTCCTTTGTATGTTTCTCTTGTGTACCTTTAGCCTGTGTCTTGTATTATTTATCCTCAGTTTGGTTTCTGCTTTATCTTATGTCTTGCCTCTGTCCTGAAGCCCTGCACTCTGTATTTTAGTTCTGCTCTCCCTCAGTTCCTTTTCTGTTTTAGCTCTGCTTGGCTATCATTCACTTCATTTCCTCTTAAGCCCTGTAATCTAGATACAGCAGCTGCTTCACAGTGCCCGGTTGGGGCTGCAAAAACTTGGGGTCCCAAACCTCCAAGGGATTGCAGTTACCCGGCACCAGGTCCTGTGTCTCCTCCCTGCAACGTAGCTCCCGATCTCGGGCGCTCAGGGTCCCTTACCATCCCGGACCCCATGCGTTACAGAAAACACACCAGAACAGTACAAAAATTGTAGTAACAAAAATCTGCTTAAGGAATGCATGCATTTTCTGAAGATCAGGTAATAAACTATATATGCTCTTCCTCCAAATATAACATTAATGTCATCCTTTGAGTTGGGGCTGGAATGGGACAGGGAGGAGCTTAGCAACCAAATCTATTCCAAACCTGGCTATACCATATATAATTGAAATTACAGGAGTTAGAGCAAATACACCAAATTCTCAATTTGACTAGGTAAACATGAATCATTTGACTCTCCAGAGCAATGCCTAAAATACAGGTGTTCCTCTTGATGTTTTAACTTGTGATTATTAAAATAAATATTGAAACTTTCAATTCCATTTAGACTATCACAAGCAAATTCTTCAAAACTAACTATATTCAAGCAAATTTAAATACATCTCACCATCTATTTGAACACTGAAGCTACTGGGGATACTTTGCTTTAATAGGAAAAGTGTTAGGGGATATTTATATAGAAGTAACTACAGCAACTCAGTCCCGGATGGCATATAATTAAAAAGGCAATAATGTAGAAATGTTTGTTCATAATACAACTCTAACCTTTCCCGACCACTTTGCGTTTTTTTTTTTAATTGTGTAAAGCCGTTAAATCCGTATATGTGTTTGGTATCCTAGGGACCACGACATGCTCCCACTACCTTAATCTGGGTATATGACTCAGTTCTTATTGCATCTATACAGAATAAGCCAACCATTATTCATTTTCATTATTTTTAATTGCAAATAAAAGAAATATGTATCAAGAGTGTAAAAGGGAAACATTGTTTAGCACAATATGAGCTGATCAGTGTGGTTCAGTTACTGCAATCACATTGTCCATATGTGAATTTAAGAGCCTTTGCAACATTTATGTTAAATCCGTTAGAATTATCCTGAAATGTAAAGACAAAAATATAAAATATCATAAAAAATACAAAATATATTCTATGAATTCTAAGATGTGTGTGTTCAAAATTGTCATTATACAGATATTTATATTGTTAGTTATACACTTTCTTAAAATGACTCAGATGATGCTGAATAGAAAACTGCTGCAATTGATATAGCAAAGTGGTAAAGGTTAATACAGTGAAGGGGATTAGCATACATGGGACAAGGATAGGTAGACCTGAACATAGAATAAGGTCCAAGTATCAAAAAAGTACTTATAAATATGGGCAGACTAGTGAGCTAAAAGGTTCTTATCTAATGACATTGTACTTCTTTGTTACCTTTACATTCTAGGATCATGTATGGAAAAGATGATTTTACCAGCAAGGCACTTTTCCAGTAGTGCTCCTACACAAGTCCAGAAGCACTGTAGTGTGTATTGAATTTGTGAGCTTAATTGTGTAGATATAATGTACATTTTTGGGGCTATATTCATGAAAGAGGGAATTGAGAATGAAATTGAAAAATGATGGCCAAATTAACTGTATATAACTGAATTTGAGAATTTTGGCCTTACTCTTGCACTTTCCTTCTCAATTCCCTGGAATTCCCCCTTTCACAAATAAAGCCCAACGCACTTTATTATTCTCCAATTAAGCTGAAATGTAGATTATGTCCATCTTGGCTACTTTAGTTTTACGTTTCAAATTTCGTTATCCGTTCCCTGCAATTCCATTTTTTCAAGTCCTATGTGTTCCATGCCCGCTCATTCAAGAGCTTACCGTAATAGAAAATACTTTGTAAACCTGCAAATATTGTGTTCTGTAGTAGTTCATAGAACCTCTCCATTAGGATATAAACATACTGAGTTCAAAAGAAGCACTTCTGAAATGATGTATGATTTACAGAATCAATCTTATCACGAAAATATATTTCAATGCACTGAAATTGATGGGATGAAAGACTAATATAATTGAAGATCATATAAGATCACTGAAAGGGTGGCAATACATGGAATAACCATCCAGCACAAGTGATAGATGTACGAACATTTCACAGTATAGGCATGGGTCTATCCTGGACATAAGATAAAACAAGACCTACTCTGTGATTTATGCTCTTTTCTACCTAAAACAATTCAATAATGTGCTTGCTATTTCAACAGCTGCCTGTGCACAGATACATAGTCTAACCCCAAACCCCAAAGCTTTCTCCAGGCAGGATTATAATTAGCAAGTGCATAATGTTTCATTTATCTATACTGAAACGCATCTGCCAATTAACTGCCCATTCTCTCACTTTGTCTAAGTCTAAATATCATTGTGGATTTAGGGGAGAAAATTTCAAGAAATGTTGCTACAGAAATAAAGTCATTGGACAGATGTGTGTGTGTTCAAATTTAAATAAAAGAAAGACTGCATTATCTGTGTCAAAGCAGCACCAGCCTATGTGTTTCTCTGCAAAACACACATGAATAACAAACAATAAAACAAAGTGGTAGGTGCACTTAGTGACTTACACCAGAGAGTCTTGGTGTAAGTCACTCAGCGCACCTACCACTTTGTTTGTTTTATTAGATGTATGTGTGTGTTTTTCCAGATCAGTTTGTTATTTAACTATATTATGTTCCTCATGGAAGGTAGTGATTTCCATTATATCCAACATTATAACTTTAAGAGTACTATTTTTGTAATGGTAAAACTTTCATGTCTTCAGTTTGTGGGATTGAAAGCAATACCTGTACAATCTAGAAAGGAAGACATAGTAAATTATTTGCATACTTGCTGTTGGATTAATAATTAATTAAATTGACCCACAGTATTGTTACATGGTTACATGGCATCTGTATTGTGTTTGCTGTGAATCAGTTTTAATAGATTTAAATAAAATGTGTTTTTTCAGCAACAACGAAGGAACACGTTGAATTTAATACAACTGATGCTATTTATAGCAAAACCACACTCTGTGGATACAATTACTCACTACTAGAAGGAAGGACTTGGTGCTATTGACACATTTTGTTACAATTGTCCATTTAGCAATCAATATATGGGATATTAGTTAACAAGAGTCTGATACTCTGTTTTAGTGTCTTTATATTTCAATCTCAGCACATAAATACATGACTTGTTCAGCAGTGCTACCAGTGGTTTAGAACATTACCTGAATGTTATCAGTAAACTTATCAAAAACACACTAATCACATCCACAAACATAATTTGGTTTATGATTATGTTTTCTCTTTTCATACTCACCATATTATTAACTACATCCAACTACTCCTTATTTACGGGTATTCTTCTAAAGAAATGTATTTTGGTGGATTACATGGATAAAGTCTTGATATTCTACTCAAGATAAACACTCCGGTATTGCTTATTGTAACTATACAGCCAGGGCCGGTGCAAGGATTTTCGTCTACACAGGCGAAGGTGCATTTTGGTGCCCCCCTCGACTCCCATACTACCAACCCTCCATATATTTTATATATATAAAAGTATAATATATAGTGTGGAAAATAAATACATCTAAATATTCAACTCGCATGCTATAAATTTGTCACACATCGACACCCTAACACACATTGAAACCCTTAAACACAAAGACACCCTTGCAGTCACACAGAGAGACACACTTACCACTTACACACACACCCTTACACAGACACAGTGACACAATTACACACACACACTCACCCTTACACATAAACAGCGACACACTTACACCATTATACAGTGACACACTGACACACACACACACCATTACACTGACACAGTGACACACACCCTTACACAGAAAGTGATACACTAACACACACCCTTACCACTTACACACACACAGTGACACACATAACATGAGACACACTATTTTGCCACTCAATATGCCAGTATTTAGCCACTCAATATGCCATTTAATATGCCAATATTTTGCCACTCAATATGTCAGGATTTTGCCCCTCAATATGCCAGGATTTTGCCACTCAATATGCCAGGATTTTGCCCCTCAATATGCCAGGATTTTGCACCTCCATATGCCAGGATTTTGCCACTCTATTGCCACTTAATATGCCAGGGTATTGCCACTTAATATGCCAGGGCATTGTCAATTAATATGCCAGGATATTGCCAATTAATATGCCAGGGTATTGCCACTTAATATGCCAGGGTATTGCTAATAATAATGCCAGTGTATTGATCCTTAATATACAAGGTTATTGCCACTTAATATGCCAGGATAATGCCACTTAATATGCCAGGGTATTGTCAATAATTATGCCAGGGTGTTGCCACTTAATATGCCAGGATATAGCCACTTAATATGCCAGGGTATTGCCCCTTAATATGCATGGGTATTGCCAATAATTATGCCAGGGTATTGCCACTTAATATGCCAGGATAATGTCACTTAATATGCCAGGGTATTGCCAATAATTATGCCAGGGTATTGCCACTATATGCCAGGATATTCCCAATATGCCAGGATATTGCCACTTAATATGCCAGGATATTGCCACTTAATATGCCAGGATATTGCCAATTAATATGCCAGGCTATTGCCAATAATTATGCCAGGGTATTGCCACTTAATATGCCAGGATAATGCCACTTAATATGCCAGGGTATTGTCAATAATTATGACAGGGTATTGCCACCTAATATGCCAGGATATTCCCAATATGCCAGGATATTGCCAGTTAATATGCCAGGATATTGTCCCTCAGTATGCTCATTATGCCACCCTCCTCCCCCCTTCCCCAGCCAGTACTTGCCTCCTTGCTGCTGTCTCCCAGAGCAGGTCTGTGGCTGTGAGGGAAGCGTTGTGCACTTCCCTCTAGCCACGCGGATTCAATAAAGTTTGTTCAAACTTTTTTTTTAAACAAACTTTATTGATCCGCGCGGCTGGAGGGGAGCGCACAACACTTCCCTCACAGCCACGGACCTGCACCGGGGGACAGCAACAAGAAGGTAAGTAAACGGGCCTGGGGGCGCGGGCGATTCTCCCGCCGCCCCCCCTTGGGGCGCCCTAAGGCAGCCGCCTGTGCTGCCTTACGGTAGCGCCGGCCCTGTATACAGCCATGGATTCTCTGCCACTGAAGGTGTGGAAGATAAGGCACATTATTGTCCATGGGTTTTTCTGCTAACCTGCACATCTAATCACTATACTAAGACCAGTGCTTGGAGTCATCTGGATACTTCAAGTAAAGAGACCATTGGCTCCCTCTTGGTAAAACTGACTTAACAGATCAGAGAAAAGGGGCAGTCGCCACATGGACAAATATAACACAAAGGTTACATTGGGGGGGGGGGGGTTGACACGACTCTAGTCATAGTCTGGAGAAGTCTTCAGGGGATTCAGTACAAACATGTATCCATTCCCAGTGAATATCTGTTCACTCCATAAAATAATCAGGTACCAGGATGTTCAGGTAATAGTCATCTGCTGTCTCTGAACCTGAGTGGGGGAGGGGAAAAGTTTAAACAGGAAATGTTGGCTTAATCCTGGAAGTCTTCCTGTGCAGCCCTGGCTGATATTCCTGGATACCCTGTACCCTAAATAGACACATGGTGACATAACAGGGGGGACTTGGAAGCTGCAAAAGGGGCTTCCTCGTAAATGTAGCTCATAATATGTAGGGAGTAGGCTTGTCCCCAGGCCAGTGTCACATAAGCCCAAGGCATGGAGGCTTCCATGAGACTTATGTAAAAAAAATGTTACTTTAAATAATAATCTTAGTATAATATATACTTGTTTACGATAAGATATAGAAATAAAAGCAAAACAAAAATAGCGGCAGCTCAAAGGGAAAAAAGTATATTTATTGTCTGTTTACAACCCTATTAAAATTTCCTTATAGCTGTTTTGCACAACATGAAGTGCTGCTCAAGGACTATAAAAAAAATGTAAACTGAAAAAATGTAATGAAATATGCATGAACAATTTCTAGTCTATCGCAGATTAAGTATTGATAGTATAAATAATACTCATTGAAATAATAGTCTAAGAATCATTTACAAAGCCATTGCAGTGGCTAGAAGTATCACTTCCTGATTAATGTTTGCAACTTGTCAGGTCATTAATTACAAGATTATGAGTACTTTATCATAGGGAACAGCCAACATAAGAAAGCGCTTAGAACACATTTAATCTTCAATACAAGTTTAAATGCAAATGGAATAAGGACTTTTTTTCCAACACTTTATCTACATTTCCATATAAAGTGAAATTCATGACAAAGACGTACAGTTTAAGGTAATATTTTGGTTTTGAGACGCATAATTAAAAGTTTTTGAAATTACCACTTCTAGAAATTATAGGCACTTGTAGGTCGCTAAAACGTACTAACCTTAATGATCTATGCGGACTAAAAACTCTAAAAGATATAATTGCCGTAGAGAAAGCGATTATCCAACTCCTTTCCTTTACATTCTCCTGGACAGTTAGTCAGAGAAATGTAAATTGTACAAAAGTAAAATAGGGCAAACGTGAGTCTATTCATTAATGTCCAAGCCCACTGGCAACCAATCTTTAACAGTTTGGCAAGACATCAAGTGCTCTATGACTTCATTAAGTCCACTTTAATACCACAATAAAATGCCGAAACTGATGATGATACCAGGCTATGATAGCTGCACATGTGCCTATTTTTTCCAATGGAATAGACATACTTTTTACACAATGGAAGAAAAAATATATATTGATGGAGGTGTCCCCAAAAGATTATCAATGATTTTCCTACCCCCTCCTGTCTTGATTTTAATATGATGTATCCTGCCATTTACATACCTTTTCTATGAATAAAAGTCAAAGATCATTATACATCCATTTTAATAAACCCCAGAATGAGCAGGAAACTGCAACATTTTTCTACACTGACTGTTGGTGATCACGAAAAACACTTCACCTACTTGACATAATGGGGGTTATGTATAACCACGGCGCACATGCAGTGGTGTATCTTGGTTTTGTGCTGCCCTAGGCAGACAAAATTCGGGCAACCCCCACCCACGTTGCAAACTTACGACATGCCCCATCACCCACGTGGCACACCCACAACATGCCCCATCACCCAGATTGCACAGACATTAAATGCCCAATCACCCCATTACATGCCCTCATCACCCATGCGTCTGTTTTCTAACATCCTGACACTTCACGTGCGTGATTCTTCATCTATGGGTTGCACTGGAGAACTTCTCAGATCTCCATGAGTTCTGAGTTTATGATCCCCTTATGCCACTTTGCAAAATCCCCAACAACTGAAACCATACTCTGTATTGTAGCACGTTTTACAACTTCTCCCAAAGGCTTTTGGAATCTGCTGTGTATTTGTCAATTTTTTTTTTCACACTACTGTGTTCTTTTTTTGCTACATTCTCTACTTTAATGATAAGATGGACATATTTAAATTTGGCTATTTTCTATCTTAAATGTTTCTAAATTTGGATGTTTTCAACCATTACATTACATTAACATTTATTTATGTAGCGCCAATAATTTACGTAGCACTAGGCACAGAGCAAAGAAGGGAACTACATAATAAAGTTAGACAAACTAGAACAGACTGGTACATGAGGTAGAGAGCCCTGCTCACAAACTTACAATCTAGAGGAAATGTAGTACATGAAACACATAAGGGAGTGTAGAGGTCAAAGGGGAAGGTGGTGGTATTAACAGGCAAGTAATGTGGATGGTTGGTGCTAGGTGGGTTTGGCCAAAGATTAATTGTGTGTGTTCTGAATTGTAAACTGCCTGATACTAACATTGATTGAACACAGCGAGAGCTTGTTGTCTATTGTCGACCCAAAATGTAACTATTTTCGAACATAAATTCGTCAAAATTCCTGGCAGTGCTTCATGCAACATTGAAGCTGTTTCACCAGTCTGTGGGCTAGTCAATTGCAACATATCCGGGCCGTTGTGTCAAACATTATCATATTGTGCTGCACATTGCCATCGGTGGCCACAGATATGCAAATTTATGATGTCATCTTGTTAATATTTGTGGATAAAATAGCTTTAATACATTACATGTACAATTGTGAAAACCATAGATTCTTTAAATTTTGCATTTTCTTAATTGCTTGAATATATGTTGTCTGTTTGTTCACAGAGTTCTTTTAACATAGTTTGGTTCTACAGATTCGCCTTAAAAGATGCCAAAGTATTGTTGTTATATGGTTAATGATTTATTGTTGTGGAGTAACAGTAAATACAACTGTATTATGTACTTGTCCATTATGTGTTGAATTTTAATGGGAGCAAGTAGACTGGTTAAAACGGCAAGACTACTTCATACCATAACACATATTTTTGTTTTCCCCTTTATAACAATGGCAGAGGTGTCTGGGAACTGTAGTTAGTATTATTTGTTTAAAGGAAAGATTGGATATGGGTGTTGTAGGGCAATGTTTCACAACAAGGCACAACCAGAGTTCTGATTTGTGAACTGAATTAAATTTACAATATGCCAAAGGTGACCCCTGCCAAAAAAGTACTATTGCTTACTAGCCTAAATTAACAGAACATGTAATTTTACCCTGTTAGTCAAGACGTTTTGAGTAATTCATAATTATAGCATTTTAACTCCTAATTATTCTAGTCATGATATAATTAGTACATACTCCATTACCTTATTTTTCTTTTGCATTCTTCCAACATAAGTCTTTTCACAGACAAGAAAACATCTATTCAAATTGCATTATGAAATTCTTCCTGTTCCTTAAAGTAAAGGCAAAACACTCAATACATTGTAAAAGAGATGATCTACTAGGTGAAAGTATTATGAAGCTAACTATTTATAAGATTCTACAACACAGAATCCTCACATTATGGTAAATAGGTATGTAGATAGGGAAGTAGATACAGAGATATATAGATACAAAGAATGACAGATACAGTGCTAGATGCTAGATCACTAGAGCTCCTGGAGAGGATGAGGGCTTACAATATGCTGTTTGCCCTGGTTAGCTAGAGTGCTTCCAAAGCATGCAAAACACATTTCTGATGTGCAATACAATATGATGAAAGAAATGTGACTTTGGGATGCACTTATTCACTCCGTTACCCCCCATTCATGGACTGTTTTAAGACCCCGCTGAGATTCCCTACTTTGATACCTGAAAAGCAATGTCCCCTGCCCCCTTTGTCCCCCTGCTCCATGACCACTACAAGAACCTGACCAGGATAGAGCAGGAATCCACTGGAACTCTGGGGCAGATCACAAATATGTTGCAGTATGCTGAAACTTCCAATAACTGTTGATCCTAACCTGATCATCTAATCAAGTACCTATTTAGGAAATATGTTGGCAATTACAAGAGGCATCCAGGGATGTTTAGGGTTTGGAGGTAGTCCGTTGAGGAGACCCGAGCCACCCTGTTCTTGGTACCATGACAACAGAGTGCCCAGAACAGGTGGCACTCAGGCAGACAACCTGGAAGTATATTCAGGGAGGGCCAATTATAATGTGTTGTGTGTAGGACTTGTATGCTATTGTATTCTAATTGTTGTGATTGTGTTATGTTGTTAACCTCATGAGTTTTGGTATTTAAATATCTGTCATCTTCACAATAAATGTTGTTCCTGTTTTTGCCTGGTGATTTGAAGCACATCACATAGCTCTTTTAAGAGCTAGAAAGTAAATAGACAGATAGATAGACAGATACAGGACTGTATTTACAGACATAGAAGTGTACATGCAGGTGGGGTCAATGATGTAGGTGCCTCCAAATGTGTCATGCTTTCTAATTTTTTTGCACCAGTTTCTGCATTGATATTTTTTACATTATACCTGTTCATTTATCTTATTTTTATTTCTGCCGTATATTTAATTACCCTTTCATTTGATTGTGTGTACGTAAGTATTCAGATAATCCTGTCAGTCATTTATATTGCTTTGTTCATATTAAAGGCTGTAACTATTTGCCATTTTAGTGATATTTTACTGAAGACTTTTGTAATATGTTGTAAAGTTTAAATGTCTGATATGATAATAACAATGCTGCAAGTTAGATTCATATTTTTAGTTCAGGAATCGTGGGATGTGTCACCTGTAATGTATTCCATTATCTCTGCTGGTCACTAAATGCATTGAGGAGCCCTCTGGTTTACTCCTTAATTATTCTGTCATGTCATGAACTCTCTTATAGAAATACAGAGAGAAAAACAAGTCGTGTCTTAAGTAAACTAGAAAACATACAAACTTTAGAGACGTGACCTCTGAACTTTTTGAGCATGGCCACAACAGTCATCTTTTCAAACGTTTTTCAGATGGGATTAATGTAATCTATCTAAAATTGAACGATCAAGTTCCCCCCACTTAAAAAAAAATCCAAAACGTAGTGTTCTCTCCTCAATGTTTTTCTTACCACTTGATGTCTACTGAGAGCTGCTCTGCAATCCACCTCGAAAATAACATACTACAGCAGCCACCACTGTACACTCTGAAGTTTCTTTTATAAGCATATCTCAAGAAAAGACTGTGCTTAACCACCTAACAAGAAGATATTGAATTGTTACAGGGCATAGCAAGAATAGTTACTTTTGTTTCAGCTAAAATAATTGTAAAAATGTCATCCCGAGATCTAGGAACTTTTCCTGCAGCCTGTAATATTTCATCAGAGGAATAAAAGTCTCATGGAACTAAGCCATCACTTCCCTATCCATCTTCTTCCATTTTGTGTCTTTTGCTCAAAATGAAACATACACAATATATTGTGGGCTAAGGAAAGAATAAAAGTACTCTTGCAATACGCTCTTTAAACCAGGAGCAATTATCTGCAGGAGTTATTAAGCTACAATATTGTCAGCCAAGCAATGGCAATGTATGGATGATAAATAGTCAAAAACCCTATAGGGCCACAAATTAATTGGTCGATTTGTGCAATGAAACAGGACAATCAAGAGATATCCGATTGCAGTATAAAAATATCCTGTTTAAACATGTGTACTAAGAAATGGAGCTGCTTTATATTGCAATTTCTAAGTCATTAATATCATTTCTCCCTACAGTTTGCTTGTATTTTGGTGCAAGACTAAGTGAGGTTGTGAAAGAAAAGAACCCAGTCCAATATTAGAAGTTAACTGGTCATGTAAACGCTTATGGGGTATCACTACAATGAGAATAAAAAGATGGCTCTATACAGCGGTAGCCAAATTGCTAGCACATGTGTAGAAAGGTCTGCTTTCAGAAATGTCGCCTCCCTTCCCGCATACCTATATATATCTCCCTCTTGCCCCCCTACCCTCCCAAAGTGATTTTAAACAGGTCTTTTGTATATAATGTCAACACTGTTTAAAATTCACGCCGGACATGCCCACATAAATGTAAGTAGGTATAAGATATGTACAATATCCCAGCCAGTCAATTTCACCAGTGCACAGATGTGAATTGTTGGAAAAAATATATATACAGATTGTAAGCTCATTTGCGCAGGACACTCACTATTTGTTATGTTATTTATCACGTGTATGTTTTTTTTTTTGTCCTTTGTGTATTGTATAGAGTTGCACAATATGATGGTGCTTCATGAATAAATAATAATAATAAATTACATTATGCTGAAATAGACTGGAGCATATCTTGAATATATTTCCACCTACTTTGTCTCCAAGCAGCAATGTGCCAGACATACCAGTGTGGATATTCTTACACTTTGTTTGTGATTTGAAGAATCTGAATTGAAAAAGTAAAATTAGAAAGGCAAAGTAGTTACATATTGTATAGCTGCCTGATGAATGCCTGCGGCAAAACATCATTTCAGTGTTCTAGATTTTATTAAAATCTAATACTTATGTATGGTTAATGTGACAGTTTTGAATTCATGCTGAAAGTTTGGAAGAAAATTAATGTTATTGCTTTTCTGTTGAAGTAAAACAAGGGCTTACACTAGAACAAACTGTTCAGTAGTTTTATTTGTGTTTGTCAGTTCACACAAAAAAGGGTTGTCTAAGAAGAAAGAAACTTTAAGTAACTTGTAAAGTGGCCATGATGCAAATGTTGGCCAGCATATTAATATGCCATAACCCACAATAGTAGCAGTGCTTCATTATGTTAAGTGTTTAACCTCAGGCCTCTTAGATGTTTGCTATCCAGGCTGGTAGCTTAAAAGTAGGAGTCAAAATGTAACTTAAGAGCAAAACTAATCACACACAAGAAAAGCAAGGTCGGTATGTCACATAGTTGTACAAGTGTGTAAACAGGCATTGTGCAATATTTTCAAAACATAAAACACATCAGTTCAACTGATAGTTCCAGCTCAATGATCCATATCACCTTTCAGGCTAAATAAACAATACAGAAAGGGGACTGTGCTTATGTTTGCTACACACCTAGGTGTACTTTGAGAGAAGTTGTACACCATTCAATGGAAATGTCATAATTGAACAAAGAAATGGGTGATGTAGAACAATCATGATGACATGTAGTTTATAGGCTCTTCAATAGGGCTTCCAAAAAATAATAAACAATGCTGCAAATATTACTAGGCAACAAAGACTTACCATATGATAGGTTTACATTATTATTATAGTAGCTATAAATGGCTACAGAAATAACATTACATTTGGAAGTACAAGAAGAAACTCCAGGAATATAGATGTTAATATTCTTGTTGTCTAGATATGTAGAGAGATGATAATCAAAAGGATTTACTGCAAAAAGTTATTACTTTTTGAAAACCAAGACCAAATGCAGGTATTAAGTGCCTCTTTGGTGGGTGACAATAATAGAGCATATAAAATATGGGTCAGAACATATAGACGCTGATCTAAAAGGAATTGAAGCCACTTTATAAAGGAGCTTAAGGTCTATAGCTGGGGTGTAAAGTGAGTAATCACTTTCCAAAATAGAACAACTTGTAAAGATTTCAGAATTGGAGTAAAAAGAGAATAGGTGGATCAGCCATGTGGTTTATTGATTTTCACAAATCTTTGCTACTGTTTTCTTATACAGATTTTTAGTGATACAAATACAATACATTTTGGGAAAGCTAGGATTGACATAAGCACAACACAGCAATTGTTATTATGTTAAATGAACACTCCAGTCATGAAATGTACTTTAATACATTCAATAGTTATTAATCTTAGTACTTAGTTATTTAACTTAAAAAATATGTTATGTTCTTAACATCATGGAGTTGCTTTTCTTACACAAACCAAATGCTTTGTGAGTTTGAGACTGTAAATTAAAGGTAAAGCATCAAAGGCTGGCTAATTTCAGGGTTAGAATGTGGAGTGAACTTTGATTTCAGACTCTATGGTGTGTATATTGTTTTCATTTTCAAAAATATTAATAAAGTTATAGAAAAGTGATAAGTAGTTCATTATCAAATAAACCAGTTTTTCTGCAGGTGTTCTTACATGCAATCCCCTCTGTTTTTAGATGCTGTTCTAAAGTGTGGATTGTGGGAGAAAGTCTGTAATTCTGTAGGACATGTAAATACGAAAGACCTGGATATGGGAGTGGACGGAAGTGATGATAGACAAAACAAAGAAAGCCATACATCATGGTCTTAGAAACGTAAAATGTGTTGGTAGGTATTAACCATTTGACCCATCTAGTCTGCCCAATGTTCTGAATACTTTTATTAGTCCCCAGTTCCCTATTTTATATCTAGGATAACCTTGTGCCTATCCCATGCATTCTTAATCTCCTTCACTCCGTTTACCTCTACCACTTCCACTGGAAGGCTAGTCGATATATATTTAACATCTATGTTCTGACAATTGTTTTATAAATGTGTATGTCACTTGCACTTTAAGGGAAAGATGCATTATGAGTGTTAGTATTTAAGGCTGAAGCTGATTTAAACATCTATGCCTATGATTAAGCACCAGTCAAGGGCACAAAAAGCGGAAGGCGTCCCTTTCCTCCTTTTTACTTTTTTCTATTCCATACATCCACTACCCTCTGAATAAAATAATACTTCCTGATATTACTGTTAAATCATTTGCCCCTCTAAATATATTTATTAGTCCCCGGTTACCTATCTTATATCTAGGATAGCCTTGTGTCTATCCCACGCATGTTTAAACTCCTTCACTCTGTTTAACGCTACCATTTCTGCTGTAAGGCTATTCCACACATCCACTACCTTCTCAGTCTAATTTAAGACTATGTCCTCTAGTTGTGGTAGTTTTTCTTCTTTTAAATATACTATCCTCCTTTACTGTGTTGATTCCTTTTATGTATTCAAATGTTTGTATCATATCCCCCGTTACGTCTTTCCTCTGAGCTTTCCATATTAAGATGCTTTAACCTCACCTGGCAAATTTTAACCTTCACATATGTACAAATCCTTCAATCCATGAACCAGTTTAGAAGCCCTTTTCTGAACTTTCTCCAAAGTATCATTATCCTTCTATAGAGTCTCCAATACTCCGTACAATACTCCAAGTGAGGTCTCACCAGTGCTTAGCTTGACAAAGGCAGTTAGGGTTAACTGGTTAATTGTTAGGGCTAATTGTCCTGTGGTACTGTATGTCATATTGGCTAACAGTACATAGGTAATCAGCCTCACACTTTAACAAACTGCTTAAACTGTCTATTAACAGGAAAGAAAAAAAAACAGACCTTTGCAAAATTATTACATGGGACTGGATAGAAATAGAAGGGCCTTATTAAGTCCCATATCTAATTTTATTACCAACTGCTTTGATTTGCAATATTCAAACCTGATGTTCTGGTCTTTCACAGGCCATATTATTTTTATTCAAATTGCATTAACAACTGGAAACATACTGGGTTGTATTTGGAGAATTCCTTACACACAATTACACCACACACACAAATATTGCTTGTATTACTCAAACAACTGTCATATTAAAATTTGATTTCCTTTCCTATGGGTGAATATTAGTCAAAACTTGAATTCATGTTGCCAAAACTGGCAGATCTGTCTGGACCGACAATGATTCCAATTACAAGTTGTTGAGTTTCAGATGACTGCACTAAATGGCAAATGTATTCATGCAAGAAAACACTGCTTCAGTGTGACATTAATAAATTATTTCTGTAATTGGACAACAAAATGTAACACATAGTACTAACATTGGATGAGAATATTTTCACATGAGATTGTTTTTGTTTATCATCTTTTATTATGTCAATCAATAAAAAGGAAAAATGCAACCCTGGGCCCAGAGGCAGGATATTAACCCAGGGAGATATTTAAATGCCAAAGACTATCTATGCTCTCACAAAATAGTTAAGGTGTAGTTTTATGCAAATGGAATCATTATAGAGTTCTGCATGATATTATATTTCCAGGTTCTCAAAATCACACAGAAAATCTTCATAGATATTCCTTAACATGAAATGGAGACATTTTAAATTATCAATATAATGTATGTTCTGGTAAAATAAAAGACTGCAGCTATAAAATGAAGTCATTTTCCGTATTTCTAACACTTTGGGGAGATACTTTGTGGATATGGTGTTTTTTGTTTGGAGCTGTAGAGGGCCATCATCAACTGCAGTGGACAAGAGTGGTCACCAAAGTCTACATGTAATGATATAATAATGTCAGCTCAGCAGCTAGTCTCCATGAGCAGTGCATTGTGGTACAGTAGTAATGCACTATTTTGTATCTGGTGTAAGTAGACTAACAAATTATATTTAATGGATTTCTTTCACTTTAGGGATGAGTCATGTTGACATAAAAAAAAAACTACTACATAGATGGTGATTTTCCATCAATTTGTTTTGTTCAAATATTTACAAAATACCATACCTTGGCACTATTACATTAAATCTTATGATTCTAGAGAACATCAGAATTTCAACCCAAATGCTTGAAAATATTGATCTCTTATTTCATGTTACTCTGTTTAAATATTTGAAAATAAAAACAGTGGATCAATTTCATAAACTTAAAAAACTCTGCACTTAATTTAGTAATTCAATATGTTAATATAAACAAACATCAACGAGCGTGTTTACAAAAGTAAAAATCTGTCAACACAATAACTAAAGTTTTCAAAAATAGAAAAACACATAGCTGAGTGTTAGTTTAACCCAAGAAAAGAAGATAACTGATTTTAGTTTCATGCAACACAAGCTATAAAATCAAATTTAACAGATATCCAACTTCTTTATTATTATTGAAAAAAGACATGAACAGTTCTAAAACTGTCTTTTTATGGTTGTTGGTGCAGAAAATAAAAAGACAGACATAGTTCCAGAGTTTTGCCGCTTTGTTCTTTTGACAATACAAATTTAAGTTGTGCAGCCACCCAATGGTTACACATACATTGCAAATAGCTTTTGTACAAAAAAAAGTGTAAAATCAGGCAAGACAGGCAAAATGTTCCAGGAGGTATTCCAAAAACCTCAGGATACAAGGCACACTTGAGCAATCCCTCTCTAGAGTCTGATTAAGCTCATATCCACCATTAAAAGGATGTTCTCACATGCAGCTTTATAGAAAAATAAATGCTTTAACTTCATATTAAAAAATGTGACTCTCCCAAAAAGCCCAAAATATGCTTGACCGAAATGAACCTCACTCTTTAAACTTTACTGCGTGCTGTTTTTTCTCATTTATCCAAAGTAGAAACCATGTTTATCTTTATTTTCTAGTAACCTGAAAAGAGATACTCCAAAATTCCTGGTTCGGCCAAGAGGATGTATTCACAGTGTATGATTACCTATGTCTTGGGAAAGCTTGTTAGTGAGTTCTAATTTGATCATTACTTAGCCTCTTGGGAAATATAATGTGCAGGGTTCAAGGCATACCTTTGGTAGCAGTACTGTTCCTTTCTGTCATGGAATCTAGAAACTGAAATAATGCTTCCTGATCCTTTCAAATTTTGCGTAAAAAAATATTCTTCCAGGAATAATACATTGAAATTTGTATTGTTTTCAAGCAGGTCCTGGGAAGAATCTCTGACTACCAGTGTGACCTGTGTGGTTTATTCACAAAGACTTTTATTACTTCAGGCCTTTTAATAGTTTCAGTCAGTCAGCAATTCGCTGATCCACATTTGCCTACAGGTTTGGCTGATTCTGCAGAAAGACTTAGCGTGTACTGTGTCATTAGTGCAGTGTGCTAATGTACCTTCTGTAAAATATGTTCAACACTTAGGGTTGCAGGTTCAATTCCTGGTGGGGTTTATGTGGCCTGTCATCTCTCCAAGGACAAACTGAGCATAATGAACCTGTGGATAATGGGCAAAAGTAACATTCCTAGGATACAATTTAAAAAAACAGAAAATATCAAAGATATCCTTCTTGGATAAATACTTTGTTGTCATTATTATTATAAATAAACATCCATACACATGGCTACATTTGGATCTTCGAAACTGAAAAAATAAATAATTTCCATAATTATTTACCAGATTTAAGAGAAGAGACATCACAGTTGCGTCATAATTCATATGAACTGACCCCCTTTGAGACTGCGTGTTCCCTGTGGAATGAGAGGGTACAGATGAGTGAGGGGATTTAGTGTCTGATGGTAGCATGTCGGTAATCAGGAATGACAGTAACATAACTTTTAAATGTTAGATTTCCCTTCTGCCCACACTACAACATTAAGAAATCTTCACCATCCTACACACAGCCTATTTTCTAAAAAGTAATATTGCATGATAATAGTTCTTTACTTCAAGAAGGCAAATCACCTGGTAATCTCCCACCTATTCAATACACAGATAAAAAAAGAGAGTTTCCTCTTACTACGCTAGATGTGTCTCCTTCGACAAAATTACAATGCCACTCTACTTACTTATACAGCAGATTTGTGTGCAATTTAAAATCTTTCCCTTAGAGTTATGTCAAAGATTTTGCTAAGAAGTAGAAGATGAAAATACAAGTACTTGTGAGTGGTAGAGTATCTTAAAGTTAAGCTATTTCTGTTGAAGGCAATCTGTACTAGAAAGTAAAAGGAAGGTTGTATGTAGCCAATGTTAAGCTATACAAGTTGAACAAATAAGTGTTGCTTTGTCTTTTCACCATCTGATAGAAGTCATGTCCTTATAACAATAAAAAAAAACTAAGCAACGGACATTAATGAAAGCTATAAATTCATCAGTTATAACCCAAATAACATTTTCAACACAGTACTGCAGCTATTAACTGTGGTGCGAAAGTTGTATTTTTCCCAAACTAGAAATGTTGTTTAACAATAATACATTTCCAATATAAGATCATTTTCTCTCATGCAGAAACAGAATTTGCAGTGAGATCATTTTCTTCCATTCCGAAAATAAAGGTTTAGTGTGGGAGGAATTATCTTCCATTTTCTTCAACATGAAACTGACTGGTCTTCCGCGGTAAACAAAACTGTCATTTCATGAGCTGACAATAAACCTAATAAACCTCTGCAAGAATATTACTGAATAATCCCAAAAAAGTGCTAAATAAAAATCAAACACTTTATCAGTTCTCTCCGGACATTGCAACAGACAACAACCTTATACCAGAGATAATAAACTCTTTAGACAAGACTGAGCTAAACCTCATTTAGCCTGAGTTAAGCACTAAGCATTCCACAATGCAGGGGAAAGGAAAAAGAGATAGAAAATATAGGTTTGGTATAAATAGTTTATTCAAAATGAAACTGCTGACCTTATATAAAGATAATAAGTATACTATGGTCACTTGTCTGTCAAGTAGTATATTATGGTATAAAGAACAAATGTAATGGTTATTATTAAAATTATTATTATATTTTTAGTTTGACGTTTTCTGTTCTTTAGCTTCTACTAGGTGGTGGGTTTTCCTCCATAAATGCTGGATCCCGAAAGAGTTGTCCCATGAGCTTATCTGATGTCCAAATATATCCTCACTCTTCAACAAAATACACTACAACCAAAGGTATTGCATAGCCTTTGCAAAACCTAAGATACATAGTTTTATTAATTTTAAGGTGTTGACAGGAATATAAGAGGTATGTATAACTACAAACGATTAGCCGAATGCATGAATGTGCAGTGGTGATGTTGGCACAGCAGGTAAACTTAGATTGCAGGCAAAACATAGAACCAGTCTTCCTCTGTAGTCGTCCAAAAAAGTATAGCCCTTGATATTGTGAATCATGTGATGGTAGAATCTATTGTAACTGTAAATAATATATTTCTGTGAAATATAGGTACTGTGAAAACCACAATACAGGTAAAAAAAAAAATACTATAACTTATGACACTATGCTCTCTCCAAATTATATTTCCAGTAAACTACAGACTACTAGCCGCTGTAAGGGTTAATGTTGCCAGTCTATTGTGTATGAAACAAATTAGTGATGTCATAAACACATGTCATTGAACTTAATGTTCTTGTTCAGTCTGTGCCAGACTGGGCACAGCTTTGTGCTAAGTGGGAGTTTGATCTATATGATTTGCGTCTCACTGATATCCAAAAATGTAAAAGTTTTACCTTTTTTTTTTGCTAATTAACCAGAAGTGAAAGGTAAGTTAAAACTGTAGACATATCTCATGTAAAATATCTTAATATTTTAGAGCTTTTTGATCTAAGGAGAAATCTGATTGCCTTTTTGGCATCAATAAGGAATTTTTCCCCATAAGTGGCAAAATTAGCTCAAGGGTTTGGGGTTTGGTTGTTTTTTTTTTTTTTTACCTTCTTTTGAATCAAAAGAAGACATCATAGGTAGAAGGGGATGAATTTGATGGGCTTTTTTCAACCTATATTATGTAATAATAATACTAATAATAATCAATCTCTATATCATAAAAATTGAAACAGAGCGAAAACCTATAACAATTATCATATTTTTCTTTAAAGATATAGAGAGAACTGGGCACAATAATGCCTTCTGACATTTTTTCCTAAAAAATGCGTCATTAACCTCTCCTTGTTATTAATATGAGGTTTGATGTCAACACACAGGTAAGTGAAATAATGTGTAGATATTTTTGGTTTGATATTATTGTTTATTGTTCTACTTTATTTGAATCAGACTTATCTTTTATGCTCTAATGAACATCAGGTAAATGTGTTGGAGGCGAGATATTGAATGGAAAGAAATCATCATGGATGATGACCAATCATCACCAGTGAACAAGGCAGCCTTCCTGTGGACTCTATCATCCGTGGATTTATCCTTTTTTGTCTGTTCTGGAACATTTTTTTCACTATTAAAGCATCTCATTTTACATCTACCCGGTGAGTGGAGTGCATTGTTGTTTTCTCATTTCATAACTGTGAAATAAAAGTCTAATTTAAAAAAAATATATATATATATATATATATATATTGCCTCATATACTGTTAGTTTATGAAAATTTCTAGTATTGAAAATGTTTCATTTTTTTTGGTCTTTTTTGGTTATTTGTTTTAAAGTGTAACAGATGTGTAACATAGATCTATTACATTACCTGGATTTAACTGTAGTGCAAAACATTTTTAACAACAGCTTTGCTTTATATTCCAGCGATATATTGGTTTGTCACAATGAAGAACAAAACAGCCTCATCTATTAGCCTAGTTATGTACTCATCTTAGAAATATATTCTGGAGCTGCAATTAATTGGAATCATTCGACCATGTAATATCTTTTGCGCTGTGTTAACATTCCCTCCATAATTTAAGCTTTTCATTTACAAGATAAAAACACAGACTGATTTTCTTACTGATCCAACTGTAGTATGTCAAGAAAACCTACAACAAAGAGGTAGAGTAGATAGAGTGAAAACTAATTTTAACAATTACTTCAGAATTAAGAAATAAACAAGTTAAAATAGCGAATAGAGAGCTGAACAGGGATGAGCAAGACATGGAAATGAAACCCCAAAAAAAATAACAGAAATTCCAAAGAAATATAATCAGGAAACACCTTTCAGGTAAAATTGTATGTCCTTGGGAACAAAATGCATCTAGTTTTAAGGTTTTTGTGCTCCTGTGAAAAGCCTCTTAAAGCAAAGTAAAAGTGTGACTAAACCTTAGATTTAATGTGGGTTTGGGAGTTATCCAGTGCCAGAAAGGAAAAGTGTTTATTGCATAAACAAAGATCTTTAGGGCATTAATCATAGAGGGGGAATTCAGGCAAGAGAGTTGTAACTTAGAGCAGCTGAGTTAGAGACGTTTCTTTAACTCTGCTAGTCAATGCAAAGTTTAGTGATTAAACTTGTAAGTATAAGTTTGTGCTGCTTGGTTGGCAAATTACAGAAAAGGTATAGATTGGTTTATTGACCAATGAGAACACCAATAGTTCATTTTTAAAATGGGACTGAGGTATGAAAGACCATTGATCCCTTTTTCGGACAGTTCCTTTAAGGACACCCATGAGAAGCACCATTTTAAAACATTCCCAAAAACAAGTGAATAAGTCAGTGAGTAGGTCAAGCAACTAATTGATCAGTCCTAATTGATCGTTTGTGTATCAGTTGTGTAGTAGGAGGCAGTAAGCAGACAGTGAAAGTTGTTTTTTGGGCACCTTGTATCAAGAGAAACCCTTAACATGGCAAATCTCTAAGGTTTACTCCCTTTTTAAATGTCTTTAACTTTAGGAATGGAAAGATAGCAAAAACTCTAATTTTCACATATGAGACTAGACTAACTTCTTACCTTGCTCATTATGTAATATGTCATTTCAATCTTGTGCATAATTCCATTATATATTATGAATGTTCAGTTCTCAGATATTGAGATTACTCAGACAGCACTCAGGCATTGTTTGTGCGGCATTTTCTTTCTTTACTGTAGTAATTGTCTACATAATACATAAAATATTTTGAAATGTTTTTAATAATCTGATTAGTCTGACAGCACCACCAAACTTTATTTCTTTTTTTATATCAGTTTATCTATTCTAATGCACATGTACACTTACATAAATCCTTCGAAACAAATGAATATCTACTTGACATCATACTAAGCTTTTTTTTTTGCCATTTTAGTGGCATGTTAGAGTATGACTTTAGGGCAGGATTGAATTGGGTCAGACAGACTGTTAGACTGTAGCTTTCATCATTATCAGTCTGTCGTTTTCATTGGAATTACATAATGAGTGAAATCCCAAATTTTAAGGTACAGACTCATACTTAGATCACTGTTCCCTGAACATTGATCTAAGTGTGAGTCTGTACGTCAGACTTTCATTGAGAAATGATGGGTTACTCTATAAACTAAGCCTATAATACATGGACACATTTAATAAATTGTAAATTAAAATCAACCCATTTTATTAAGTTTTAGTTATAATTGTTCTTATCACCCTAGTGCTTTATTACCTTGATTTAATTTAACTATCATCAAACCAGATCAGTGGTTCTTCAAATGAAAAGCCCCAAAATCCATAGATTCCATTCAAACCACCACCTCTATCATGTGGCAACAGACTTTTGTGAGATAGCAGCTATACAAAGAGGTAAGCCACATTTGCAACCTTCCTCCTTCTTGTTGGAATGTAACCACTTATATAACTGTTGATAACATCATACAGTTGACCTCTGATTTTGTCTCCATAGATACCATCATCACCAATGGAACCAGTGGATCTTTCAAACTCTGGTACATAACTATATCATCTCCAAGAAGAACAAAAGTCACCTCATCCAGGACAAGTATGCCCCAGTTAGCCCTACTCATCTCTGTCCTTACTACCATAGGACCCTTTATGCCACATCAGTATGCAGGCCAGCATTAATAAACATCCCTCTCACTGCATCACTGCCCCCAACATAATAGTCCACTATTCACATAGTCCACCTTCCACTCCAGCATCTCAGGAGTGCACCTCTGCATCCTTACAGTCCAAACATGTTAAATCAGCAAGCAGGGCAGGAATACCATGTTGTCCAGTTGGGAGAAGAGGGGCTGTGTGTTCCCCAGTAATTTAACAGAAAAGTAATCCTGATGCCATGCAATACAGCAAGCCTGAATGTATCTGAGCCCAGTCTGTGCTGACTGGATGCAGACCTCCTGCTACTTTAGTTTTGCTCCAACAAGGGCCTGGATACGGGAGATCTCTCCAGAAATATGGGACAAGGAAGGCGGAAAAATGGGCAACAGCATGCTGTGAGTCTAGTGGCTTTTTAACCACAGTACTCTTGCTTCAGCTATGTTTGGCAGCCTTTTACATCCCTGTAGTTTACTTAGTCATCCCAAGTTTTTTTTTATGTACAAATAATTTAAATAAAGATCTGAAAAAGGGAAGTACATGGATTTTTTTTAAATAGTTTTTTGGATAATTCATTTTTAAAATGTCAAGGAAAATAGCTGCCATTACATGATTTTACAGACCTTCTAATAAACATTTTAGCACATTAAACTTGTTTTGTGCTACTATGCTATTTTTGCAGTTAAAAAATGGGCAAAACATCTCGTGTGCTTTAATTTTTCAACTATATTGGAAAATTTTCTATTTATACTTTAACTTATAAATCGTTTAGTCAAAACCTCATTTGAAAAAACTGAAAACAATTTTCTTTACTAAGAAAATGTCTAGAGGACACAAAAGAAGCAACAAAAAAAACCTTCTATTGTTCTCCTGCATTCCATTTGAGTTAAATCAACTTGGTATATGTGATAAATGAAGTCTGCACTGCAGGGCAGAGAATTTCTATTAACTACATATTATGGAAGAAAGCAGAGCTCTGCAGTCACGATCTCTACATACCATCCAAAAAGCAAGCTGTCTTTCTATTTAGCTTTACAATAAATGTCCATCAGGCACCTGTGCTGGAGGACTAAAAACTATTTGGCATTTAAACAGTAGTAGGTAAAGAGCATTAAGGTAAAAGACTCAATTTAAAATTAATTACCTTTGATTTTAAAGGTTAAGAAGAACAATTACTTAGTCAGAGGTATACTTCAATGCACTAAACAGCAATTTTAATCCTATGCAATGAGGTTTCATCTATGTCATTATAATGTATACAAAACATTATGCAAAACATAAAAACATGCAATTTTAGTAAACTTAATGAATACCATGAATAAATGCCCAGTGGTTTATACATTTATATAATGGTTCATTATATGCCTGTTTAAAAGTATAATAACTAGGAACGCTTCTGGTTCATGTCAAAAATCTGTTTTTCTGCTTTTCATACTTAATGGTCTATTCAGAGAGCTCACGTTTTCTAAGTGAAAATCAGAGCTCTGGAAAATGACCCATGTTGGATCATTTTTTGTGATCAGAATGGCCATTTAAAATCGAGTCATTCAGGGATCACCGAAATAATCCTGAATCAGCCAAAAATTCTGTCAAGATGATGAAATTTGTGGCTGTCATTCTGGATGCCAAATTCCTAACCTGATTTTTTACTTTGAGGCATTCAAGGCTACCAATTAATCTATTTTCTTAAATGAAAAGGTAGCCTCAAACTCCTCATTATTTTCTATGGGGAATTCGAGGCAACGTGATCGCTTAAACAAATAGCCGAATTCCCATACAAATTAATATTAAGAATAATAAAAAAAAGTTGTTTACTAAATAAAAAATCATAACATATACAATGAAATCATAATCATAAAATAAATACAAATACAAATGTTTATATACATATATAAATATGAATACATAAAATACATATAAATAAAACAATATAAATTGATACATATTTTGCATATAAATAATAACTCAAAAAGTCAAAAACAACAAGAACATGTTAATGTCAATGTCACGTCAGATATCTGGCTTGAAGCATGGTATCTTTGACATGTTTAAACATATTACTGAACCAATCGGCATATGATCACTGTGATTGATTATCATAGCAATAAAATGCCCTGGGAGTGCCTCATTTTCAAGGCAAAGTCGTGTTCCAGAAGCTAGTGAATGTGAGTTCACCTGCTACCCATTTAGATCGGATGTACATATCGGTTTAGAAGGGTCAATTTTGTTTTCGGATGTAAATATTCGTCCATTTAGGGGGACAGGCTAAAGGAATCCTTTAGATCCTAAAAGGACCCAACATCATCCTGAAAAGCATTTTTTTAGAAAGTTTCACCTTTCTATTTGGTTCCACTTGGTGCATCAATTTCATATCACTTTTTTATTTTTCTAAACTATAGATTACTAAAAAAAAAAACTTTTTAAAGGACTTAAACTATGCTAAATAGAAAGAGCATAGCAAGGATACAGCAATTGCATTAACTTCATTATAGTCCATATGATGCCATGGCCTGACTCTTTGATGGTAGCCAATTTTCTTCTCTCCTTGTCCAGTTAGCAATCTCATTACTGACACTATTATTACATGGTCTGCTGAATGGGCTACAGTAAATTATGTTATTGGTTCTGTCTATCCCTAGGGTTGTTTCTAACTCCTGATTCTAGTAACATCAAGTGCATAGTGGATTCAAGTAGGTATATCTCTGTTTGGCCACAAAAATGAAACCACCTGCTTGGAGGTTCAATTGAGGTCATAAATACTGATTCCAGCAGAAGGGGCAAGTCAGCACAAAATCAATGATATTGACTGGCCATTCCGATCTCCACACCTCAATCTAATAGAACATTTGTGGTTTACACTCAAGAAACTAGTTATCAAATGAGGAAAGAAAGAAAGAAAGAAAAATAAAGATTGATATTGATTTCGAGATTATTTCTCTGGAGAAATAGTAAAAAAAATCCATAAGAATGAGTGTCAAAAAACTGTTATTTTATTTAACATTTCAGGAAGGATCCACTTATTTATATTAATGACTACTACCTCATCACTCATGATTTTTGTGAAGTAGAAATGATCCAAATTTGTTTTATATAAGTTTAATAACTTTGAACGGAACTCAAATATACATATATATCATTAATTCCTATTAAACATTTAAGCACTGAAGGATTTGCAATAACCTAATGTTTTTAAATGCTAAAGAGGAACACTTTTGTTTTACAGTAAATGGCTGAAAGATGTTTTAGGTCATTTTCTGATTTATATATAGATATTTATGGCACTGATTAAGTCCCATAGACCAAAAACTGTATGGTTTAACACAAAGTAAAAAAGAGTTTTGTTGCCCTGGAAATTTCAATATATATATTTAACTGACCAAATACTCCCTCAATCATAGAAAGGAGGTACACTAGAGTAAGAAAAAGTACAACTGTGAAATTGGTTCCAAAAGAAGGACACCAAAAGGATGCATTTGGGCACTGAGAGGGTCATATGTACAGCAACTCAAAAGCAAAATATTTTGAAAGTTTTGTAAACAATCAACTGAAGCACGAAATAGACCTTTCTTATCCATTTACATGTGTTGTACTGCAGAATTATAGCTCAGGATAGATAAAACCAGGACCAATCTCTTTTGGTTGAATATTTCTTAGATATCTGTAAGATATACTTGAAGGGACAGTCTAGTCCCCAAACTCACTTTGGTGCAAGATGAAGATTACTGGTTGTATAGTGCACAGGCTTTTTTTCCCAGTGTGATTTGATGTAGTCATTCTGTATAAATCGCTTTTTTAATATTTGACTCAAGCCCTCCCCAGTGATAACTCTGCATGTTTACTGCAGGTGCGGCAGCACTGATTATATAGACTGATTATATAGAGACTGAGGATTTAAAGTTTTGTCACTTCCTGTGCTCTTCCAATTGAATACATTATGTAGACTCTGAGTGAACTTGCTCTTGTACACAGTAGGATCTCTTAAAAGTGCAACACATTATCTAATGGCATCACCAGAGAGATAGGAAATTCCATTCATTTAGATGAAATTATTCTCATTAGTTACAAACAAAAGGACAAAAGTGCACTTCAAGTGTACTGTAGGTATAGAATATTCAACACATTTTTAGGTGAAATAGTGTAGTGATATATCTAGAACAGGAGAAACTTTGTCCCCTTTGATGGGATACACTCACAAACTTGTAGAGTAATTGTTGGACTTCAGATACAATATTTTTGCCAGTTGAAAGGATTCTGATGATTTCAATATTCTTAATATATTAGCTCAGGACGACGAGGTGGGCACCACACAGCCAAAAATACACAGATTAAAACATTAACAATGGATAAAACAAGAGAGATAGTTGCAGGTAAGTCCAGCACACTACGCATTTCGCCCTTTGTTGGGCTTCGACCTGGAGTCTCATTCTCACTACTACCTGCAGCAAAAAAAAAAAGGAAAAATAAAATGACTTTTATTCAGCTAGTGTGGGCAGTCCTGGCTTCTTGCAAACTGCTGTAATTTCACAATTTCATTTAGCTGCAAGTATTTTATATTTTAAGTAATGCAAATGGTTAAACATGCATTTTAAAGTACTTTGAAAGCACATTAATATGCATTAACATTTGGAAGATGCATTTTGGGCACTAGACCAATTTAATGGGACTCTTTATGAATTAGAAGAACATTTCCATTTCCATCTAGTTTTCCTTCTGTTCAGTTACAATCCACTTGTTAAAAAATGTTGTAAATTCTTACTGAGATATTAAGGGGTCAAAATAATTAACGTAAGCCTCCTACCACTTATTTTCAATTTTTAATATATTTTTCTAAATTTAATTAGACATTGGAAATCCCGCTGTGCTATCGTTGGAGTAAGCACTCTAAAATGAAATTGCAGGACCTCTATGAGGCAAATTTAATTTTAAAACCAGTTAATCATACAAATCTCATAGGGACATTTTCAAAGTGCATTAAATGTGTGGAATGCTATCAAAATTATAACACGAATTCCACTGATAATTCTAGCCGACAGACAACTGTGAGTGAGATTCAGCCTCAAGACTTAAAATGCTATAAAAACCTTTGGATACTCCCCACCTACTATACCTCATGTAGAAATTAGGGCGGAATTTATTCCACTTTAAAATTTACATATCAAAGTTTAAATTACAGAAGGCAGCTGGCATTATTAGATTGGAAAAGTTCCCATACTAATTCTAAATGACCTAGCAGACAAGGAAGCAAAATCAGAGACCAGTTTCTGATCAAATGGAAACTTTTGTGCTTGCTTGACTTGTTTGCTCTTAAAAGGTTAAAATAGTAAACCATCTTGCACGTCATGTATATTTTGCGCATGACAGGACAAAAGATGGCCTCTCAAACTTACTCCAAATTATCAAAGCAACAAATTAAATAAAGACTGATATTAGAATCACAACTGGGGGGAAAAAATGTTTAGTGGCTCTCTTTGTGTAATTTTCTGGTCAGTTCTCCCCAGTTCATCATTTATTGAATAGACCCCATAGCAAGTGGAAAATATGCTGTATTTAGAAGTAAGGTTAGTTGATTTGTATACAAACAACACTTTTAATTAATTCATAGCGACAGTAAACCTACCAGTAAATATCTAGAGCACTAGCTTAATGAAAATGTTGTGCTTCAAAAAAACAAGTTAAAATTATAGGATGTCAATAAAACAAACTATAAAGTTAGTCAAGGTTGATATGCAATAGTAATAAGCTTTCATGTCTCCAAATTAATGCAAAGCTGAAAAATATTTTTTACTATGTTTGATATTTAAAGTCAATGATTTAAGTGGCTTAATAGTCCCGTTGTGAATGATATGAAAACAGTATTTTTTATTAAAGGCATTTTAGAAGACTCTGCATAATATTTCGACCTAAAATGTAGTATTAGTAGTATATATAAACTGTATATAAACCTATTAAAGCTAAACATTTTTCATTTATCAATATGAAACACTCCTTACACTGGAAAGTAATTTGGCCTGACTACAAGTTGAGTATCTCTTATTCAAAATGCTGCTGGTCCCAAGCATTTCAGATAGGGGATACTCAACCTGTAGTGAAGATACTTGGGGTTAACCGATCATTTCGGCAGCACTAGTCCTATAAATGCTCACATTATATTTAGGAAATGTAGATCAATGATAGAAGTGTTGGTGAACTTACCTGCTCCATGGTGCTACTGAAATGAACCATCAGCGTGCTGCAGTCCCTCCCTCCTGTCTCAGCTCTCTGGTAACTACATTTCCCATGAGCGCTGCCTCCAAAATCATGGCACCTGACAGGGTGAAACAGAGGAGTATAACCACCCGGTTGCTAAGAAAGTGAGAATCCTTTATCCGAACTGAACCACATCTGGGGGGGGGGGGGGGGGAGGGGGCTTGGGTCGTATTTTGGGTCATTTCAGATTTTGGATATTCGGATAAGGGATACTCAACCTGTATAAACTTTTTGAGATGGGCTCATGTCGTCCAATGACATATACTGCAATTGAAAAATTGTATTTAAAAACCAGTAATAGGGGGGCAGACCTAGCCAGCAAAGAGAGAGGTTGCATAGTGGAGGAACTCCCTATGTCTAAAGCCTTTTTACCTTAATTTCTGCATGGCATCTCAGCTTAAACAGCCCTCACAAAGAACCCATTATGACAGAAATGTGATGGGGCACAAACAAAAGAAAAAGAAGGACAAAAAACAACCCCAAAGAGGCACAGATACTATAACACGACAAGCAAATGTACGGATCTGCGGGGTCCCGGAATGAGTAGGGCCCGCCGCTCTCTGAGTTTACCTTGCAGAATGGATGCTCCCACCGATCTTGGCCGACCATTATATACTGGATGCCGTCAGAATCCGGAAGGCAACGAGGGCTCCATCTGAGGTGCCCCGGGACATGCTACTCAAGACCAGCTCTATAGCAGATAAAATTGTGTTACTGTCTACAACACGTAAATACCAGCAAATGCCAATATACCACGCAAATATCAAAATAACATGCTCCAGGCTTTTGAAGATCTTCCTCCATCTACCCTTGTGGCGCAGGTCTATGTCCTGCTTATCTGGTCACCTCCGAGCATTGGATATTCGATTCCACTGGGGACTGACTCAATCTTTCACGATCCACAAGGACAGTCACCAGATCACTGTCTGCACTATGAAAGAGGCTTCCAACGCACTCATCACACTGGATATACTTACACGGCAGTCTCCCCACACCATGGAAGCTACTAATGGCCACTCGGCTGTTACACCTACCCCTCACTGACTTTATGATATGTGGGTCTGCGGACATGCTGCTGAATATAATGTTTACTGTTTTTTAAAGTTTTTCTTTATTAAAGATTTCACGTGTGCTCTCTCCTCCACCTGACCTCCTACCATTCCCCCCCTCAAACCCCCCAGGGGCATTTCCCCTGTATCCCTTACTGGGTCAGAGGAGCTGTCCCTGGCTGCAAAAGTCGGCTCTGGAGCCCACTTTTGGGCAGTACCTTTGGGCTACCCTCTTCTCCTCATTTTTATTCTGCCTTCTCTTTCCATCTTAGCTTATCCTCTTCCTACTGCTATTTCCTTTTTCACCTTTTTTTATTTTTATATAAATGTGTGAAATATGGGTGGCTCCGATACCCATGATACTAGACCAATGTGAATACTAGACGCCATTATTTACCACTATGTGCATTTCTACCACTGACTACCATTTCTGCATTTTCATCATGATCCTGTTTTTGTTTGCTTTTTTTTTTGATTGTCGATGTTGATACCTGTTCTAGGTTCGCTCCTGCTCCATATTTACTGATGCAGACAGTAAGCCTGTTGTTGTTCTATTTTAGCCAACCAAGATTGGCCTTGATTCCCTCTTGAATGGCACTGACAGTTAGTTACTTTGGCCAATCTGACTCATTACTGTATATGGTGATCCCAGACTCTGTGTCGAACAGTATAAGAGCCCACTGCCCTGTTTTTAACATATCTATTGCCTTGCCCAATGAGTCATCCCCTATGATGTGCTTCCCTTATATTTTTAGAACTGCATCGTTACACTCGTCTTAAGACTGGTAAAAACAAATATTTATGTACCTATATCTGAGAACATGTCACATATAAATTTTGTGTATTATCTGATCTTTCTGTTGTACAAAAACATGATGATTTTGTGATAATAAAAACTTGAATTAGAAAAACCAGTAATAAGTGATATTTTGCGTCATTGAATTGGGCCTATTATGTCCTCTTAAATAGAAAAAACGTATCTCCTGTTTATGATCTCACCTGTGGCTTTAAATGCAAATAAACACATATTCAGTGGGAAATGAATAATTTGCAAATAATGCCACAAGGTTATGTCATAAGCAGGAAGCACCACCGACAAGTTGAAGACAATGTATTCCTCTTATTTTATGCATTTGCATATTTTTTTTATTCTCTACATTCATAGTATATGAAATGTTTAAGTTGACAGAATCCTTTTTACTCCTGTAAACAGGATGTACCAATTTAAATATGCAGAGCATGTGCCATGTTAACTGTCATACCCTTGCGTGTATACAGAGGGGATAGGGTACCTAGTTTAAAAAAACCTTTTCTAACTAACCATACATCTTCCACCCATACTCACCAAATAAAAGACACAAGTCTGATGGTATAAAAAAGGCCACTCATAAGATCAGGTTAGACCAAGTATTTGTTTCATTACATCTATCAAGAAAACAGAGATATAATGAAAATGTTTGCTGATTGTACCTGATCGAGATCAGATGACTCGATATCAGCCAACTGAAAGATGGTCGCTCCTCTCTAAGTGGTCAGACACATGGCAAATAGGTTTCTGATTAGCTGCAATTAGTTAGCATAGGATTCTGTTTCTTGGTGGAGCACAGTATAGATTGTGTGAATTCAAGTAAAACAGTGGAGATGGTGAAAACTAAAGATAGAGGGTGTAAAAGAGCAGTTGAAGTGGGCTTGGGTTCGATATCTTGAGCACGTCAGTTTCCCCTTTTGTCCTGCGTTAAAGATGACTGAATTCAGAAAAACAACTTTCTGTTGGATGGAACATGAAAGAAAAATGGACTTTAAACACCACGGTATTGATAATGCATTCAAATCTGAGATTATAGAATGTGCAAAAAAAGGTAGTGTATTTCTTTATATTATTTTATGTTGTATAAAAGTTTAGTGAACTTTAGTCTTGAGCGTGGTGCTACAACTTCCTCTCCTAAGCAAGGTAGGCTGTACTGTTATAATGCTTAAAAAAGTAAAATTGTAAAAAAATAAATAAAAAAAAGATAATCCTGCAATATGTTTTATTCAACACATTTAATTTATGCATTTTATCATAATGCAATTTAGTTACGATTAATCTTTTTGTCTCCATTGGCTGTAAAGTAGCTATTGTGAACCATTATATTTATACAGAGTTCTCACTATCAATTACAGCATAAAATTATAAAGAATTCCATGCACAAAATGCAATTTCTGACTTCATACAGTTACCTCCCACCATCGGAGGTGTCATATACGCTCTCTACTGTAATCTCTCATTTTAAATTACATTGAAAATCTTATCTATTCACAGCCAGATTTACAGTGTCCATTCACTTAGTTAAATTTTTATTATCTGAATTAAATATAAAATGTGCACTATAGAATAATGTTTCTTTATTATGCCAGAAGTTTGAACAAAGATTAGTTAACATTTTAGGGGAGGGAGAGAGGGAAACAGGGGACAGAAAGAGGAGAGACGGACAGAAAAAGTGAAAGAGCGAGAAAAGATGTCCCCACTGGCAGATACATGTGTAAAAAGTATATAATGTTCCCCACAAGAAAATTCTAAATATTATAGGTAAGTTGGTCACATTATTAAAAGTTCAAGTATAATAGGGGGAGGAAAAAGTCTCTCCAATGCTTTTTAAAGTAACTCACCTAAACTGTGTTTGCACTGCAAATGAAGAGAATAAAATATTTTAAAAAATATCTAGACATCATACGTTTTCTTGCTATTCTGTTAATACAATGTTTAGATAATATTTGTTCACTGCAATGTCTATGTGTCACTCTAAATATTGTGTCTTAGTGTGAGCGTTCATACTTTAGGTATCATACTTTTCTGTCTTGTCTAAAACTGAAATTGACTCTCTGCTTATCTCTCATTTTAAGTATAATTTTAACAGGTGATCCCAGAATGGATTTCCTCTTGCTATATTAACAGACCCAGGATTTTACCTCCATTGCAGATTGGGTAATTTTAGTAAACCCAATCTTTAGAAAACATAGCAAATACTGGAAACAGAGAACAACACATAAATATTAAAAAGTAAATTGAATCCAAAATGTAGATGGTAAACTATGTAGGGGTTCAAAAAAAATCATGTGAGGCAAGGCTGGATTTTAACGGCCCCAGTGTTTCAAGTACGTCACTGCGACTCTGTAAATACTTGGTGTAACAGAAAACGTTTATTAACATAGTTATAAACAAATGACACATTTAATAAACCATGGGAACTTAAGCTGAAACATTGTCAAAAACTTAAATAGTAATGAGCATCATTTATACTAAATGTCAGGTGCCATGCCAGATACCGTTGGCCACGAACATTACGCCAGTAAAATAAGTTTAAGGGACTTGACTCATGATAAGAGGTAAGTTAGCTTGCATTCCACATGAGCAATACCCTGGACATTTTTAATATTTTCAGGCTAGGTCACATAGCTAATTTAGTTATTTTTTCTTCAGGGCTAATTTTTTATGCAGTCTACAGTATACTAATCATCAGTGCCTAGCAGTGTCTTGTGATAGTGTGAAAAGATATAAAATGGGGGGGGGGGGATGTATACAATGTGGAGATATACAGGATCCTACTTGTAACTTGAATTAACATTTGTGAAGGAAACTAAATTAAACTTTACAGAGGGTTCAGCACAGCAAATATGTGTTGGCACTACAGATGTATATGGATATATATGGATTCCTATGGTGAGACATACATATTTTTATATATATATATATATATATATATATATATATATATATATATGTGTGTGTGTGTGTGTGTGTGTATATATGTATATCTGAATCAAAGTGTTGAAATCATTCATCTAACTCAGTAGACACCAAAACAATTCTATGGACCTGCACAGATCTTGCCATGGATCCTTTGCCTATCCCTTTGTTGAGCAGCAGCTGGCCGTTTCATAAAAAGGTAAATAAAAGAGCACAGATCTACATAATGTACACCCTTTTACATTTAAAAAAACAAAACAAAAAAAAAATGGATTCACTTTTAAATTTAAAAGGGCATACTTTTATAGCCTCCTCACAGATACCATGGATTAGTTTGAGCTGTCTACTAGGCCTAACTATGCCCTGCCCAGTATTTAGGTTTTGTGCTGCCCTAGGCCTAACTATGCCCCCCAATCATTTGTCTCACCCCTTCCTGTCCCATTCACCACACCTCTTCCTGTTTAGGATTCATAGTCACTGTTCACAAACACCTTGTCAGTACCATATTTTCCTCCCAATACCTTCCCAGTGCCATATTTGTCCCCAAACACCATCCCAGTGCCATCGCTGTGCCCAATTTCCTAGTGCCATCTCTGTGCCCAAAACATCATGCCAGTGCAATAGTGTGCCAAAACCGCTTCCCAGTGCCATCTTTGCACCCAAACATCACCCCAGTACCATCCTTGTGCCCAAACACCATCCAAGTGTGTCCTGTGTGCCCAAAACATATTCCAGTGCTACCTTTGTGGTCAAAAAAGGTTCCCAGAGCTACCAAAACAGCTGTGCAGTGCCATCTCTGTCACCTAAATTCAAGTCTTGTTGGCCTTGGTCAAGATAATTCACTGGACCTGCCTCCAGTAAGCTTTTCTGCTCCATCATTAGACAACTTTCCTATTTAAAGCTTTTTTTTCCTTTCTTAACTCTATTGATGTTGCGCCACATCAATAAAGTTAAGAAGAAAAAAAAAAGCACCCGGATCTTCCTTCCTCCTTGCAGGAGGTTAGACTGCACGGAGGAAGCAACGGAGAGCACACAACGGGGAGCAGCATGGAGGTAAGTATTACATTCGCCTCATAAGACGTACAGACATTTCCCCTCACTTTTGAGGAGGAAAAAAGTGCGTCTTATGAGGTGAAAAATACGGTACTTGTATTAATAAAATTCAGTCCTTAAAATGGGATTTTTATCAGCTATGTTGAAAAGATCGAGTTGAGATTATTACGTTCCCATCAGTGTTAATTTACTCGATTAAACATTTTAGCCATAATTTTAGTGACTGAAAACATACAGTTGACGAAAACTAAGTACTATCACTAAAATGAATTGCAATTTTCGACACCTGACTGAAATGTTAGGGAGGGACTATTGCATTTACCTATTTGAAATTCTGGTTCTGGTTCCCACGGATCTCTGCCAAATCCCAGTCCCCTGACACTATCTGCAGCTGGATTGGTTAAAACACTCAATTCCATGTGCCTGTCTGCCCCCTGGAACAATGCCCTGCAAGCTGCAGAGGAAGAGGATACTCCTCCATCTGATTCACCTGGTACTGGATCATAAGTGTTTCCTCTCCCTAGCAAGTTAACTTAACACTGTTTAACAGTCTTCTCAGACCTGTTCACTCCCTCATTGCTGGAGATTAAGGCGACTAAAATCTGCTTGAGATTTGGTCGACTAAAACTAGACTAAAACTAAAACAATTCAGATGACTAAAATACGACTCAACTAAAATGTCATTATAGTCAAAAGACTGACTAAACCTAAATCCAAATTTGCTGTCATAATTAACACTGGTTAACATTATGCACTTTTTTGAATTACCATGGATCTTACCGCAGGTTATGTAATTGAACATTAGTCTATTAATCTAGGTAAAGGTCATTAGTTTCACTGATGCTACCTTGTACATCTGCAAAATCACATTACACTTAATAATGCAATGTACCCATCTGCAATATTAAAAAAAATGCATTTTGCTCAGTTTGCTAAATGTCAGAGAAAAACTTAAAAACTAAACTACTCTGACACAAAAATATTTTTTGTTCCTATCCAACAGATAATGAATACCATAAAATGCATATTTAGTTAGATTACAATATGCCATTAAAATGATGAACAAGAACGGGTATTTTTTATTGTATGCATGTAACATGATTTAAATGGAGCACTTAAATGTACGTTTCACATTTTTTCATTTTATTTCTGCTCTCACTGTTCTATAGCACATATATGACAAAAAAACATCCTATGGATCCTACAGACCTAAGCTAGTAAGACAACCCTTGCATTTTGTTTTTGATATTATCATAACCAACACTAATTTTAACTGCTATGGCTCTTATTAATGCAAGAAACCTATTGTGTATTGTTTAAGGATTCATAATAAGACAACACTGAGCAGAAGAGGAAAAAAAGGGGGGAAATGGTTTGGCTAAAAAATATACATATGTATGAAATATTAATTTTTTTTTCTTGGATTTTTATTATCCATTTCGACATCGAGTGTGACCAGCTTATATTATCTATTCTCCTTGTAACAGTGAGGCAGGTGTGCAGGTAGCAGTTACCATGGCAACGTATTGGCAAGGGATTAGAGCAGTATCTTCAACAGAATAACTAAAGGGGGTGGGAGGAGGGAGAGTGGATTCTATAAAACTCTATTGCTGCTGTGTAAATGATATAACTTACACAAGTCTATACAAACACACAAGCCTCTGAAACCAGTACACTGGCATCCAGGAGACAATAGCTACATTTTTTCCATCATAATAGAGAAATATAATATTCCTATGGATACACTTTTTTTTGCCTCTGCACAGCTAAATACTTATTAAGGTTGATTCCAATTTTTTGCAATGAGTCAGATAATTCTATTCAGTCCAAATATTACAGAGCAGGTGGGCAAAGATTTTTTTTCCTCAGGATTACGCTATGCCAGTGGATTCTTTTTTCTTTAATGCAAGGGGGAATCAGTAAACATTACAATCTACACAGTGTACACAACATGTCAAAGACATTGGAAACATAATTTTATCCAACTAAATGGCCTCACAAATGGCTGCTACACCAGCTTGGCCATAGATACAGCCGCTGTGCTTGCCCTTCAGAGTGTACTAAACCCTCATATGGTAAAGGACTTCCCCTCCCCGAAGGAGCTATTTGTCACAGAAGCCTGTGTGCCCTTGACTCCCCTGGAACAAATCACTGGCCCTATTGCTCCTGGTTGTTACTTGTCCCCTGGATCTACTATTGACTAGCTCTATGGGGCACCATGTTGAGCTGATGCACCCATTCAGTACAGCAAGGAATTCAACACAAGTTGCCCAGGCTATTCCAAGTAGTGTGTGCAATGATATTATATGTTAGTGTTGAAATGTGTAGTTATCTAATCAATAAGTTTCCTGTGAGCAATCTATTGTCTCATGTAGTCTGGATCTAAAGGTAACATGTTTATTTTATGTTAAGTTATACTGTGTTTAAATACCTGTTTTGGTTTAAGTTTTCTATTGTTTGAGGCTTACATGTTATACTTAGTTCACCTGTGCCTGCCCCCTGGCTGATGTCATATTTGTCTGCATTTAAGTCTGTGCTTTTTCACAAATTAATGTTCATTCTTGCTGTACCTAACTGCTATTTGGGTACAAAGAGCAAGGTTCCAGGAAAGACATGCTGGGGGAATGCTGAGCTTTAATCAGGGGCTAATGAGGTGATTTCCTTCAACAAGCAGAGGTGCTAACAGCCTTGGGTAGCCATCCCGTTACAGGGGGGTGTAATTATTTCAGCCAATTATTATTCCATCCTCATGCACACTTCTATGGGTTTTAGAAAAAACTTACAACTGACTAGCGTTACTTTGGGTTTAGTTTAGTTCTTCTAGTAAAATAAGAGAGCAGTCTAATGGTTATAGTCTTGTTCCATCTACATGTAGTGTGTAAAAAAACACTTTTGAACTGGAATATCATGGAGCTACATAGAAGCTAGAAAACCATTTGTAAGAACTAGGTGCACAGAATGAATTGCATTTAATTCTACTATCAGCATTTTGATGCGAAAGTAGAGACTATGGGACTTAACACCAAAGCTTTACTCCCTAGAGTATAAAATCTAATACTGGAATTATGCATTGCAGAGGCGTCACTAGGGTTGGTGTCACCCGGTGTGGTAACTCATGGTGTCACCCCCCTGGATTTCCTCCAATACCATGCCAAACAGATTCTTTAGTAATGCCAGTCAGATGGCCCATTAAATATGCCACATACAGGAGCCCTTCAAATTATGTCCCATGCAGGAGCCCTTTAACTATGCCACACACAGGAGCCCCATAACTATGCCACACACAGGAGCCCCATAAATTATGCCTCACCTTGGAGCCCAATTAATTATGCCACACACACAGGCGCCCCTTAATTATGCCACACACAAGCGCCCCATAATTATGCCACACAAAAGAGCCCCTTAATTATGCCACACATGGGGTCCAATAAATATGCCACACATGGGACCGCCATTAATTATGTGACACACAGGAGCCCCACAAGGTGACAATTGTACAATTCAAAAACAATGCATATCTATAAACACAGACATCTCTCTATAACTAGTTGCATTTATACTTATTTGAATAATTTAATATTCTATTTAATAAAAATGTTATTGAAAAATTGCATTCCTATTTTTTATTCCCTTCCTCTGCACCCACATTGCACCTAAAGGACTTAACACAGCACCATACAGTACCCACAGAACTTGCCATGCACCTATATTGCACCCACAGCACTTGGCTTGCACTCATATTGCACCTACACGATTTGGCATGCCACAGTGTCACTTTGCCCCACAGAACTAGCCAGTGTCACTTTCCACATAGTACATGTTATTGTGCTCCACAGACCATGCCACAGCATCACTTTGCCAATTAAAATATGCCAGTATTTAACCCTGCGATATGCCAGGATTTAGCCATTCAATATGCCAGGATTATTTTGCCACTCAATATGCCATGATTTAGCCATTCAATACGCCAGGATTTAGCCATTCAATATGCCAGGATTTTGCCCCCCAATATGCCATTTAATATGCCAGGATTTTGCCCCCCAATATGCAATTTAACATGCCAGTATTTTGCTCTCAATATGCCAGGATTTTGCCCCACAATATACCAGGATTTTTCCCCTTCAATATGCCAGGAGTTTGCCCCCCCCAATATGCCATTTAATATGCCAGTATTTTGCTCTCAATATGCCAGGATTTTGCCCCCCAATATGCCATTTAATATGCCAGGATTTTGCCCCCCAACATGCCATTTAATATGCCAGTATTTTGCTTTCAATATGCCAGGATTTTGCCCCCAATATGTCATTTAATATGCCAGGATTTTGCTCTCAATATGCCAGGATTTTGCCCCCCAATATGCCAGGATTTTGCCCCCCAATATGCCATTTAATATGCCATGATTTTGCCCCCCAATATGCCATTTAATATGCCAGGATTTTGCCCACCAATATTCCATTTAATATGCCAGGATTTTGCCCCCCCAATATGTCATTTAATATGCCAGGATTTTGCCCCCAATATGCCATTTAATATGCCAGGATTTCCCCCCTCCAATATGCCATTTAATATGCCAGGATTTCCCCCCCCAATATGCCATGGTATTGCCAATTAATATGCCAAGATTTTTACCCTCAGTATGCTCGTTATGCCATCCTCCTCCCCCCTTCCCCAGCCAGTACTTACCTCCTTGCTGCCGTCTCCCGGTGCAGGTCCGTGGCTGTGAGGGAAGCGTTGTGCGCTCCCCTCAAGCCACACGGATTAATAAAGTTTGTTTAAAAAAAAAGTTTGAACAAACTTTATTGATCCGCGCGTCTGGAGGGGAGCACACAACGCTTCCCTCACAGCCACGGACCTGCACCGGGAGACAGCAGCAAGGAGGTAAGTTTTTGATTATTTTTTTTTTAATGCAGGGGGTGCCGGCAGCACGGGTGTCACCCGGTGCGGTCCGCACCCCCCTCGTGACGCCACTGATGCATTGACTTGTAGTCTTCTTACCAATAAGACGTGGGAAGCTTAGGGTTTCAGACACAACACTAGGTTTGTAATTCTGTAGGGCTTTGTGATACACTTATACACACATCACTGAAATCGCTGCAGAGCACTGTGACACAGAGATATCAAATATTATTGATTTCCTAGAAATTAGGGACTACCCCCTTAACATGCATGATTGTGGTACAGGATAACCCCAATAAGTATAAAGTCAAACAAATACTGATGGTAGTATAGTATAGCTCAACAAATCAACAGCCACACACATGGTACAGTACTATAACAATAAGAACATGATAGCTCGACATAGACCTAGTACAATATACAGTTACCAAGTAAATATAATATGATCAAGGTGAATAGAATTTGTATGTACGTTTACTGGAAGATAAATATTTTAGGATGCACTATGGATAGTTAAATCCACATTGTGATTTCGATGTTTGTATGCCAATATTTTAAAATGGTCGCAATGGGTAAAAAAAAAAGGAAACCTATTATTTGGTTTGTATGTAAACAGTGGCCACAATCAAACATAAAGGAGAAAAATACATAAGCATAGATACATTGAACCCAGAGATTACAAGTATGGCAGATGCTTTAGACTCTTCTCCTCTATACATCTGGACCCACCTACTTAGAGACAATGCCACTTTTTAAGATGAGTCCACCCTTTATTAGTGTCTCCTTTGGAGCATGCACTCATCACCTTTTATCCCAGAGACAACAGCAGGTGGACAGTTCCAGGTGGAAAAAAGTGAGATTATTAAACTAAGCAGGGATATAAATAGAGGTTTTAGAGTGAGAGTGTTTTAAACTGTAAATACATGGTTACAACTAAACATTAAATAGCAGTAAACAATGTACCATGGCTATGTAATCAGTTCCAGTTTTAAACATTGGATACTTTATGTCATGTTGAATAAATGTATATCCTATGCTGACAAGATTTGATATTTACCCTACATCAGCTTTCAATTAAATAGAAACTATGTAGTTAACATTTAATCATACATTTGTAGCAATCGGTATAATGATCATCGATGGAGATCTCTTTTGTACTTAGTAGTTCAAAAGGCTAGAAGGGGCTCTGTTGAAGGTATGAACAATGTCTTTGTAGACAATAAATGGAAGAAGTCTGTTTACTTAATATGGTCCTTAATCTATATTAAACTTAAGATGTATAAAAAATGAGTCAATTATTCCGCTGGAACACTGTAATCATCATGTATCAGCACATTGCTTTCCCACATAATGATGGTATCAATCTACACATACAGGGATTAGATACTTTTGCATAGAAAAAAAGAATCCAGTAGTATTACTATGAAAGTAATTGCATTTTATATCTTAAATATATGTCAAATCATTTGCTTCGCAAACATTACATCCATAAGAGCATTATAGGAGATGTAGTCCACAACATCTGGAGTGCCGAAGGTTTATACTGTAAATGCAAGGAATACAAATAAACACAAAATATTTATACAGTGTATTAGTAGAATTCAGGATACAAATGTGATGGCAAAACAACATTTTGGAAAAGAGCTAAAATGAAGGAACAGTTTAGAAACACTTATCCTTAAAAAGGATATTATGGAACTAGAAAAAGGCTACAAAATTAATAAGGGGATTAGAGAATCTTAGTTATAAAGAGAGACTTTAAAAAAATGCATATATACATTACAAAAAAGGCATCTCAGAGGGGATATGATAACATTATATAAATATGTGCAGGGCCAATATAAAGAGCTCTCAAGTGACCTGTTTATTAACAGAAAGGTACAAAGAACAAGAGGTCACCCCCTGAGACTGGAAGAGCAAAGATTTCATAGACAGTAAAGCAAGGGATTCTTTACGGTAAGGACAATCAAGTTATGGAACTCACTGCCAAGAGAGGTGGTGCTATCAACTTTAATAAATACATAAAAAAATGGTCTAGATGTTTGTTTTTTAAGAAAAACTGAACATACAGGGCTATTAATAATAGAATAAGCATTAATAATAGAGCTTCTTGATCCAAGGAGAAATCTGATTGCCTTTTGGAGTCAAGAAGGACTCAAAACAGCTTCCATAGGGTTTTGTTTTTTTGCCTTCTTTTGGATCATAAGCAGAAATGTTAGGTAGAAGGGTTGAACTTGATGGACTTATGTCTTTTTTCAACCTAAATTACTATTTTACTATGTTACTTTAAAATGTATGCACAGTTATGAATGAATTGCATACATGTGCATCTTCTGCATCAGCCCTTGGTAAAAACCTCAGATTAATTAATCCCATGAAGGATACACTTTAGTACAGGGGTGTCAAAGTATTTTCTGAAGTGGACCGCATAATTGAAATGCATGTGAAAGTTTGGTCGAATTAATGTGTGTGTGTGTATATATATATATAGCAGTGGTCATATTTTTTGTTTTTGTTATTTAGCAGTAATACAAACACAGTTCAATACAAATGTAAATGAACTCTATTGAAACAAAATTTTACATTTATAGTGATAATGAGAATATGCGCAGTTACGACAGGTGGCTTGTGTCAGAGAAAAATAAAATGATGAAAGACTAGATGCCACTAAAGTTCGCCAAAAACCATTCATAAAAACAGTATCTGCCAAGTTCGTTTTACAACACGATAATATGACATATCCTTGAAATATATCTAAAATAATGCAAACGGTAACAAAATATGAAAATGTATTAACACACACTAACATAGAAATAACACACAATAATAATACACTGACTGAGCCTAATACACCAATAAACAACACCTATATCGAATTAGTACAAACAAAGTAGTTACAAGCCAGAGATAGCTGTATCGGATTCTAAAATAAAAGACCATGGCTTAGCCTCAATAAACATACAACACACAATCAGTGGCACCTTTACTGTAAGCACTGGCATCCCGGCATATCCGGTGACTGTATTTCCTTGCGCGTAGGAGGGAAGACTGCATGGAGGAGATGGCCGGAACAGCCAATAGGTGAGTACTGGGAAAGGGGGGGTGGCATATTAATGGGCAAATTGGCTGTTGCATAATAATGGCAAAATAATACTGGCATATTACCGGGCAAAATGGCTATGGCTTATTAATGGCAAAATAATATTGGCATATTACTGGGCAAATTGGCTGTGGCTTATTATTGGAAAAATAATACGGGCATATTATTGGGCAAATTGGGTGTGGCATAATTATCGCAAAATAATACTGGCATATTACTGGGCAAATTGGCTGTGGCATAATAATGGAAAAATAATACCGGCATATTATTGGGCAAATTGGCTGTGGCTTATTAGTGACAAAAAAACAGTGGCAATATCCCTGTATTTAGCACCATCCATCTTTCCCTCAAGTCTGACCAGTTTCCCAGTCCCGGCTGCTGAAAAATATCCCCACAGCATGATGCTGCCACCACCATGTTTCACTGTGGGGATGGTGTTCTTTGGGTGATGTGATGTGTTGGGTTTGCACCAGACATAGCGTTTTCTTTGATGGCCGAAAAGTTCAATTTTAGTCTCATCAGACCAGAGCACCTTCCTCCATACATTTTGGGAGTCTCCCACATGCCTTTTCGCAAACTCAAAACGTGCCTTTTTTTTTGTTTTTTTTTTGCTGAAAGTAATGGGTTTCTTCTGGCCACTTGTGTGTGGCATAACTATGGGTCTCTTGTGTGTGGCACAATTAATGGGTTCCTGTGTGAGGCATAATTAATGGAGTCACATTTTTCACACACACATGCACACACACTGTCACACTTACACACACACACACACAATGTCACACTTACACACACTTCCACACACATACACAAAGTCACACTTCCACACACATACACACACAAAGTCACACTTATACTTACACACAGAGTCACAAATCCACACACATACAAAGTCAAACCTCCACATACATACACATACAAAGTCACACTTATACATACACACTGAGTCAGACTTGCACACACACTGAGTCACACTTCCACACACACACATAAAGTCACACTTCCACACACACACACACACACAAAGTGACACTTACACACACACACACACACACACACACACAGTCATACTTCCACACACACATACTTTTTTTTATATACAGACACACACACACTAAGTCACTCTTCCCCAAACATAGACTTTGCTTCATCTTTTTTTTAAGAAAAAAAACCCCAAGTTTTGTTTGTTCCCCTCCCTGCTCGATTACCTTTTAGCTGCAGGGAGGGGGATTGTTCCACCCTCCAACAGGGTCAGAGTGCGAGGGGGCGGAGATTTCTCCCCTGCGCGAGTAAACTTGTGAAGAAGATATTATTGTGAGACTATATTTGATTGCAGCATTTAAACCTAACACATAGTGAATTTAATGAATTAAATAGATATGAACTGAGTTGTGTGTGTTATCAGTTAAATAGAGAATATCTATCTATGCATATATACACCCATACATGTACAAATACATCTGCACCTGTGCCTAATCATGTTAGCTACCATATGTTTACAGGCAATTCTGAATTCATTCAGCATTTCAAATTTGGTTTCAGACAGTATAAGATTTTGCTAGATAGATAGCTTAGCTTTTATTTGAACACCTGGTATGTACATTTCTCACACAGAACTCTCTCAGGATGGCCTGGTATCTGTTTGTTTTTCCCATCCTCAAGTGTTTGTCCTCCTGGACTTTGGCTGTTCTAAGATATCTGAGACCCTATATAAGTTTATTTCCCAGGTTAGGAAACACATACAGAAACCAAGGGGGAAATATCATTTTTTAGAGAGGGGAAATATATAAATATATAAAAAAAAATTATATCATGACCCGAGTCCCAAATATAAATAATGTCCGTTTATAATGTTAGAATCGTGTTAGAATGCACCAAATATCATGACATCCGCACCTTGCTGTAAAAAGGGGCCAATTTTGCATGTTAGAGCAAAACAGCTATAAAAAATAAACATTTTGTATTATGCAGCCATTAAATAATTTTTACAACCGTTTGTTCCTTTAATAAAGCTTCCTTTTACCAATCATTTTCATAATAAAAAAATATTCCATAGATCATCCATCTAGACATTTTTTTTCCATTGCTCATTAATTAAGCGATGGAGATAAGCCAGTCAACCAGTCAAATTAGTAATGAAAGTTTCATTTGTGTCCTTGGACAGATAAAAAGCAACATGGGGTAAATCCCAAATACAAACAAAATGCTATACACAATGCATTTCACACCATCCATGCTTAGTCATAAGTAGTCTATGTCTGGGGGGGATTCACCCCTTTTTATCTGTCTGAGCCCTCCAATAAAACTTTGCTTATTAATTTGGTTGCTTTTTCCTCTTTTTTTCCAGCGTTGGCTGACTTCTCTCTCCTTTTGGATTATAAATATTGTGGACCGTGGAGCAGGTCTGGTTTAAGCATCTGGAGCAAGGTGAACATACATCTTAAACACTAACAGTGTCAGGCTTGTAATTGTATATATGCTGTTTAATCATGATCTATGCTAGATCATTGGAGAATCACTCCAAGAAAAAGAAAACCAGACTAGCTTCTGAATGAAGTTACTACAAGAGGACCCAGTTCTGCACTAAGATTTGTAACAACATATATATGGGAAGGCCTATTGTAATGCCCCTGCTACAACACATTTGCATTCATTCTTGTTTCAGCAGCTCAACTCCAGGCTGACAACCAGCACACTTATTGTATTGATGGTCTCTCTAACACCCCAAAAGAAAAAATCATCGGGAGCTCACTGTGAAGGTGATCATTGTCTTCAATACATTAAAACATCTAAAAATAAATTGGCTTGTATATTAAAAATATCTTCCACACGGTCCTCTAGTGCCTGTTAAGTAGCACAGCTGAGTGTATGAGTGAACTGAGGACAAATGTATTTCAGCAAAGAGCTTATTGCAATTATGTTATCAAGTCCAATATTTGCACACATTATCTTTCTTCAGACGACTGCTTTATGAAAATTGTCAGTTACTGCACAGTAACCTTTTTTCTTCTGCATCTATTTATTTCATAAGCACAGAAAATTAAGACAGTGTTATTTTTGTTTATGATTAATTAGCTGTAATGAATATTAGCAAAGTTAAGTACTTAATATATTTCTTGTCATGGTATAATTTATATCTTCAGTGCTTTTTTCATTAAAGATTAAAAATAATTACAATTTTACAGCCTGACAAAAAAAACAAAAAGTATAATTGTGGTAACCTAAGACTTAGAAACAAAGTTGGAAACTCACAGATTAAACAGCACTGGAACAAATGGACGGTATTTCCCTAAGCAAAGACTTTGAGAATCATTTGATTTGATTCTATCATCCTAGAATGCAGAATGACAGAGACTATTGTAATTTGGCCATTCACTGAAGCATATTTAGCTACACAGCTAACTAATGCATCTGAATCAATACTCCACACTTTACTACATGCAGGTCCATTGCAAAACATCATGTGAATTAGGGGGGAATTAAAATCAACATAATTTATCTCTAGCATTACTCGAACATGGAACCAAACAAACAGACATTTGGCTAAAAGAGCCAAGCAAAACACTCTATTTGATAATTGTGTCATTAGCTAAGGATCAGTTGATCCTGCAGGTGAGTATACACATTCCCTGTAAGAAAGAAAACCAATATCACAGCAAAATGTACGTGAAATTATAGGAGAGAATGTGCTAGTTATTGCACTCTGCACGTTCAGAAGGCGGAATTTGACTTGTCAAAGTGCATACTTTATACACTTAAGCCTCTGTGCTTTTGTAATTCTTCACCGGCTCTCATTTCATTTGTAACTAGTTGCCCTTTTTTCAAATTAAATACACAGGCACAAAATATAGCTGTGTTGGCTATATAATTGTATTTACAGATGTATACATATAGAAGCCGGTCTGGCCAGAAAACATTTTAAATAGATTGCATGAGAATGTATTCTATGCCCCCAAGTCAATTATTGAGTATTTACAACTAATAATCAGAGCATTTATTTGACAAGGTCATACTTCCACTAACTGACCTTTGGAAACCGTCTTTGGACTTTCACAAGAAAATGCCAACACTGTGGCCTGGAACAAAGAAATGCCAACATTGTGGCCTGGAACAAGAAATAAAGCACACACAAGGATACCAGAAGAAAGGACCCAGTAACAAGAATACCAAATTAGGCAGAGCAGAAAAGCAAAGGCAGAAAGGAAACTGAAAATCCTGGATACAGCTTGGATAAGCCTGAATGTGGGTTGACTCGTAACAAAATACATACATTGGGAAATAGCATATCAAGCCTCCTTAACAACAAATTTAACAAGGAAACTGCATTTTATACCTGGATGAAGAGGCGTCGCTAGGGGTGGTCTACTGAGGCTATAGCCCCGTGTCCCCCCTTCATAGCCCCGAATGGAGACTCTGGGGCTAAAGTATACTAAAGGGCTATAATTGTTTCCCCCGGTGAGCTTTCCTCCGTCTGGGACATGGTCCCAGAATCAGAGGATTAACCTCATGCGGGGGTGAGGGACGATCGGGAGGAGAGGCTGATATAGGGAGCTCTCTCCCTAGCCTCTCCTCCTCAAGGTGCGGCCCACAGGCATGTGCCTGCGGTGACCGCACCTCCCGGCCATAGAGACCACAGCGCGACGGATACAGGTGACATCCGGCAGAAGATCCTGACAACTGTAAGGTAAGTAAAAAATAAAAAATAATAGAAGAAATGTGTGACTGTGTGTGGGTGTCTAGGTGTGTGTGTCAGGGTGTCTCGGTGTGTGTGGGTGTCTCAATGTGTGTAAGTGTGTGTCTGGGTGTCTCAGTGTGTGTCTGGGTGTCTCAATGTGTGTAAGTGTGTGTCTGAATGTCTCAATGTGTGTAAGTGTGTGTCTGGGTGGCTCAATGTGTGAAAGTGTGTGTGTCTCAATGTGTGTGAATGTGTGTGGGAACCTCAGTGTGTGTGAATGTGTGTGGGTATCTCAATGTGTGTGAGTATGGGTGGGTGTCTAAATGTGTGCGTCTGGGTGTCTCAATGTGTGCGTCTGGGTGTCTCAATGTGTGCGTCTGGGTGTCTAGGTGTATGTGTCAGGGTGTTTACGTAAGTGTGTGTGTGTGTAAGGGTGTTTGCTTAAGTGTATGTGTGTGTGTAAGGGTGTTTGCGAAAGTGTGTGTGTAAGGGTGTTTGAGTAAGTGTAGACGGTGTGTGTGAGAAAGAGAGAGAGACGGTATGTGTGAGAAAGAGAGAGAGACGGTATGCGTGAGAAAGAGAGACGGAATGTGTGAGAAAGAGAGAGAGAGAGAGAGACGGTATGTGTGAGAAAGAGAGAGAGAGAGATGGTATGTGAGAAAGAGAGAGAGAGACGGTATATGAGAAAGGGAGAGAGAGACGGCGTGTGTGAGACAGAGAGACAGAGAGAGAGACGGCGTGGGTGAGAAAGAGAGACAGAGAGAGACGGCGTGTGTGAGAAAGAGAGACGGCGTGTGTGAGAAAGAGAGATGGCGTGTGTGAGAATGAGAGAAGGTGTGTGTGACAAAGAGAGACGGCGTGTGTGAGAAAGAGAGACAGAGAGAGACGGCGTGTGTGTGACTGAGCTCATCTGGGCTCTAGCCCCAGATCATACGAAGACCTAGCAACGCCCCTGTCTTACAAATTCTGCACATGCGAATATCTGTCTGTTGAAGCTGGTTCCCCTTTCTGGATTGATTAGTCTGAAAAATAGCTTCAATCAGTTCCCCTCCTATTACTTTCAATGAGGAAGATTCAAACCTGGGTTTATTTTCTAAGTCAAACTGCCAAATATGACAACTAAAAGCCAATTCTCTACCAATCCTTTTATACCATTATAGTCACAAAAAGTGACAAAGTGAGAAGAAAAAAGAAACTTTAAGAATAAAGAAATATTTTAAAAAATGATTCAAATACACTATATGGACACAAGTAATGGGACACATTACCATTACACCACCATGGCCTTTTATGACATTGCATTCTAAATGCATAAACATTAATTTGTAGTTGGTTCCCCCTTTGCAGTTATAACATCTTACATTCTTCTAGGAAGGTATTCCACAATATTTTGCAGCGTTTCTGTGAGAATTATGCCCCATTCATCCATTAGAGCATTTTTGAGGTCTGATACTGATGTCTGACGAGAAGGCCTGGCTAACAATCTATTACAGTTCATCCCAAAAATGTTTGATGGAGCTGAAATCAGGGTCTCTGTTCTTCCACATCTTAATCATCCAAGCATTGGTGGCAACTCAAGCCATAAGTAAAAACAGCAGGGGAAAAAACATGTCATGTCTTAATTACTCCCAAAGGGACTTTGCTCATTGAGATCCACAATACACAAACCACATGGCCCTACTTGTAATGCGCAATCTCTGAGGTACCCCAAAAACCTTTCATTGTTGAGCAGTTGCAAAAACAGATTTATGTACCAAATGTAATTGGACAGTTTGCCCATTTACAAATGCAAAATTAAAACAAAGCAGCAATACAAAAAAGCAAAACAACAAAAAAAATATTTTTTTGCAAACTTCCTCCTCACAGGGAACATCGAGGAGTATCTTCGACAAATTATAATGTTCATGTGAGGTAAACAGAGTGCTGGAATATATGAACTGAATTCCGCATCTACACTCTCTCAACCACTTAAAATGTGGAGTGGAGCACTGGCCATCCAGCTTGAACAAACATCTACGTTGGCTGGCAAAGCTGCATGTGACCATATTATAAACCTCCCAACATCAAATGACCAGAGGGACATTTAGGTTTTAAGAGATAAGCTACAAGGAGTGTGACCAGTTGCAGGAAAATTCCAAATACTTGTATAACTTATATTTAGTGGAGTCAATTAGAACATGGACAAATATTTTATTTACACAAACTAATTGGAAAACACATTTACTGCAGTTTAAACAGACATTACTGAGAGTTCTATTGCTGTGGAGCTCTGTGATATACGGATGGACACTAAACATACCTGAGTTAGTTTATAGAAAGACAGAAAATTTGAAAAAGTTAAAAACCCATGCTAAATGTATCTTTCATCATTGAATAGTACTGCTATCAAAGCTAGTTATACTTTAAAAAATATATATTTTTATTTAGATTTCCATTTTTATTTAAGGCATAATAATGGAAATCAAACATACAAATACATCCATGTATACATATACATATTGAAATAAGAAAAAGTACAGTCTCAATGCTTTATCAAACAATCACACACTTAAAACTTTGGAGAACCAATATATCTTTCCTTATGAATCCATATATACTCTCCTAATAACACAGGCTGTGACCTACTTTAACATTTATTATTGATTATTGAACCCCAAATCCTATACTCCCTTCTCAGATTTTATTAGCCAGCTTTCACACTTCTTATCTCTAAAAAAACAGACCGACGATTTTCATTTATCTTTGTCGGTGGCCCCCCTTCCTTTGGATATTGCAATAAGATCTTCTGACAACCAAATATTCTTGACTGTTATTAACCATTCTCTATATGTAGGAGCCTTGGGCGGGTTCCAATATTTTGGAATCAGTAACTTTTCTCCATTTAATAAATTAATTTTAAGAGAGTTCTTATACACTTTTAATGAGTGCCTGGTATTGTGCAAGAGAACCGTTCATAGGTCTAGTGGAAAATCCATATCTGAAACTAAAGATGGTATTTATTACTAACCAACCAAAAATGTTCTGGTACTCTGTACCAAATGGGTCAACAATTTAAAAGCATTCTCCTGGATCCTGACCGAGACTAAGCATGTATGTGCCATAGTCAAAATGTTTGACCTCTGTGAATCTGTCAACTGAATCAGTCTCCCATAGAAAAACATAATATGGTTTCTTTATATATTTTAAATTCACCAATATACTGTGAATGACCAATATCAACCTAGGTAGTTGGTCCTTCCTGGTATATAAATACAGATATAACTGTAACTGTGGTAATTGTAGTACATTCCACAAATTACTAAAAAGAGATAGATAATAATAAACATGGCTCATTAATCAAATCTAGTGTTTTAAAAACTCCTTTCCACACCAAAGTGTTGGACACTTTTTAGGATATTCTCTTATTGTCCTCTGAATTGGACTCCTATTATTCCATTCTACCAGGGAAATTGGAACATCAGAAAACACTTGATCTAATTTACACCACAACCTATCTGGGTTTCTGGACCACTGAACTATTCTTATGAATGAGGACTCTATTTCGGTTAATAGAAAGCCAATAGCATTACATGTATTCCATAAAACGAAAGTCTATAAACCGAAAGACATTCGGTTTATAGACTTTCAGTTTATAGAATAGCAATAGCATTACATGTATTCTATAAACCGAAAGTCTATAAACCGAATGTCTTTCTGTTTATAGACTTTCGGTTTATGGAATACATGTAATGCTATTGGTTTTCTATAACCGAAATAGAGTCCTCATTCATAAGAAATTCTTATGAATGGGGACTCTATTTCGGTTTATAGAAAGCCAATAGCATTACATGTATTACATAAACGGAAAGTCTATAAACCGAAAGACATTCGGTTTATAGACTTTCGGTTTATAGAATATTAGAGTTGAGCGGACACCTGGATGTTCAAGTTCAGCGGGTTCGGCCGAATTTCGGAAAAAAGTCCGGGTTCGGGCTTGAACTTGACCCCGAACTTGACCCTGAACCCATTGAAGTCAATAGGGACACAAACTTTTGGCCACTAAAATGCCTCTAAAAAAGTCCTGGAAAGGGCTAGAGGGCTGCAAAAGGAAGTAAAATGGGGGTAAGAGTAGAACGTGCCTTGCAAACAAATATGGATAGGGAAATAACTTCAAATAACATAAAATACATACAAATTAAAAATACAGCTGAGCCATAAAATAGCACTAGAATCTTTGATTTTAGTTTTGGAAGAACATAAATCTAAATCTAAAGCATGGCTGCCAGGAGGATCAACAGAATTATCCATTTGAGAGAGGGTTGGAGTGCTGGGTATTCTCTTTCAGTTTATACTAAGTGACCCATAGGTTGAGGAGGCGGTGACTGTGGCGGTGTAGGTGGAAGCGGCGCTGGAGGAGGAGGAGGAGGAGGAGGTAGGCAGAATTTTTCAAAGTGCGCTGTAAGCACAGTATTGGACTGTTCTATTTGACTCTCAGATATGAAGTGCACCGCAAGACGCAAATGTACTATTTAGCACCCAAAAAAATTTGAATTTTTCAAAGTGCGCTGTAAGCACAGTATTGGACTGTTCTATTTGACTCTCAGATATGAAGTGCACCGCAAGACGCAAATGTACTATTTACCACCCAAAACTTTTAGAATTTTTTAAAGTGCGCTGTAAGAACAGTATTTGACAGTTCTATTTGACTCTCAGATATGAAGTGCACCGCAAGACGCAAATGTACTATTTACCACCCAAAACTATTAGAATTTTTCAAAGTGCGCTGTAAGCACATTATTTGACGGTTCTATTTGACTCTCAGATATGAAGTGTACTGCAAGACGCAAATGTACTATTTACCACCCAAAACTTTTAGAATTTTTTAAAGTGCGCTGTAAGCACAGTATTTGACGGTTCTATTTGACTCTCAGATATGAACTGCACCGCAAGACGCAAATGTACTATTTACCATCCAAAAATATTAGAATTTTTCAAAGTGCAGTGTAAGGACAGTATTTGACGGTTCTATTTGACTCTCAGATGTCAATTGACCTATTCGTATGAATGGGGACTCTATTTCGGTTTATACATTACATGTATTCTATAAACCGAAAGTCTATAAACCGAATGTCTTTCGGTTTATAGATTTTCGGTTTATGGAATACATGTAATGCTATTGGCTTTCTATAAAAGGAAATAGAGTCCCCATTCATAAGAATGTCTTATGAATGGGGACTCTATTTTGGTTTATAGAAAGCCAATAGCATTACATACAATGTAATCGCTGAACCCCGAACTCCAACACGAACATACAGTGGAATGTCCGTGTTCGGGTCCGGGGTCCAAAAACCGCAATGTTCGGTACGAACCCGAACAGTGCGGTTCCGGTTCACTCAACACTAGTTATAACACATATTAGCTAATTTGGTTCCAAGGCCAGTAAGCTTATGGAACAGATCAGGAGCCAGTGACACCCTATCTAAGTTCTCAGTATCTTATGTTTCTGACAAAATATTGTCAATACTCACTAAACTTAGTTTTTTTTACACGAGTGCCCAAACTAATCAGCTGTCCTCTAATGACTGATTTATGTGCCTCCCACAAAATCAGAGGGGATATATATTTTTGTAAGCTGGTTATACTTTAAAAGTAGCACAGTACTAATGGTTATATGCTAACAGCCCAGATAGTTACCATTGATTATGTAGGTTATATATAGGTGATACATATATCATAGCCTGCTTTTAAATAATCCTACATTGTTATTGCAGGAAGATTATGGTGAACTTCCCCAAAATAAATAAACCAAATATTTTTGTATGTGTAGGAACAGATTTGCATGATAGGATTCACATAACCTTAATAATCCCCTCTGCTCCTGACTTTCCTAAAAATAGGAATATTTGGACATGTTTCAAAAAAAAGCCACAAAGGCATCGTTGACAGAATTAAAAGTGTGGCTTGTACCTAGAAGACAATGGATAACACAATAACACTACAACTGGAAAAACATGTAATTCCACTGAGCATTTCTATTATATGAGTCTGTTTTGGTATGCAACCCCGCTAGGTAGTGTGTACTAAACATTGTGTATGCATTTTTACAATGTCATTCTTTTGGACAACAAAAAGCATATGTTGAATGCCTTATGAAATGCATGTAAACATTTATAAACAAAAGGTATGACATTAGTCGATGAATTTGTGCATTAGCATTTCATCTGCTTTCTGCGTTGGTCTAAGTGAATGTTCATGTTGAGTGCATCTTTGCAGGCAGATCTTCAGGACAATGGGAGCAGATGGTACGTTTATCCATTAAACAATTTATTAAAAAACCATAGCGGTAGCAGTTAAATGCACGCTGTTCTCTGACTTGCTATTTATTCTCTTAAGAAATTTCATCTTGAAGCTGGATATTGGCACCAGTTGGAATTTACATTAATTTTACTCACAGCCAGATCACAATTTTAGTTATGAAGTCATTATCATAAGGAATTTATTGAGATATGGTGGTCTTAATCCACAGTGGGGGGAAAGTGCCAAATATACCTGCATATACTTATATAAATCCGAACAAGGTTTTGTAGAACCTATTCGATAAAAACATGAACTAGAAAGACCAAAAGATCGGCACTTAAAAAAAAACTTGTTCAGTTTGCTCGAAAAATATTTAATTAGTGTGAAAATAGTGTCAAAAGACAATGTCCTGTTCTGCTCATATAAAAAACTAAAGTGCAAAAAATACAATATGAGTTCATCCATATACAAAAACATATGAAATTAATCTTAAGAAAAAATACAGTGTTATATCAAATTCACATATAACAAAATATTCCATGTAATGCCCGTACATGTATGAGCTCTCAAAGCAATGCATTGCTGACAATGCCTGTATGTGCACATGGTACAAGAAAGCCACAAGAAAAGGCAGCCGAACCCCATGTAAATAAGGAAGGGGAGTTCCAGGATACCTCTAGATTAAGGCAGGCCTAGAATGGCCCAAAAAAGGGTCAGTCTGAGCCTGCAATTGCTGAGACTAACTGTCCCAGCAATTTAAGAAAGGATTTGAAAAGCCTAAAGGATTGTCACAATAACCCTGGTTGCTTTAAGAGTTAGGACAGACCAGGATCCCCCATCAATCACAGAGATCACATGCAATAAATGACAATTAAGTGTTCTATGAACACTTGATTTCAAAATTCTCCCTCTCACTGACGCACTTTTCTCTTGTGTGGAGAGAGACAATTTTAATTAGTCACAAGGTGGTCAAGCTAGGAGGTTGAGTTTGACAGTCTCAAAATTAAATCTTACTTACCAACTCAATTACTTTGAGTTAATTACTCAACAAAACTCAACTTCCCTCACCAAACTCCAACTCAACCTCCTCTCCCAACCTTGACCTCCATAGAATTCATAAACAATGTGCTATTCCCTTAACATGGAGGTAGGTCAAGTTGAACTTAGTTGAAAACATCCCCCAATTCAACTTGCCTCTCCTGAGGAAGGTACATACCATTATTTTCAATAGGAGATGAAATTACACTTTAAGTTTTTGAGACTTGGTCTACTTCGATTTTTTTATTTCGATTGTAATTATGAAACTAAGTCCAAAACCGAATTGGACTTAATCTCAAACATAGCGTTGCTCATTTAACCTCCCATTACCTTCAAAGGGGAAGATATGAACCTGGTTTTTTTTTCTAAGTCCAGTGGAAGGGGAAATGATCAAAGCTATTTTTGAGATTACAGTGGATATAAAAAGTCTACACACCCCTGTTAAAATGTCAGGTTTCTGTGCTGTAAAAAAAATTAGACAAAGATAAATCATTTCAGAACTTTTTCCACCTTTAATGTGACCTATAAACTGTACAACTCAATTGAAAAACAAACTGAAATCTTTTAGATAGAGGGAAGAAAAATATAAAATAAAATAATGTGGTTGCATAAGTGTGCACACCCTCTTATAACTGGAGATGTAGCTGTTTTCAGAATTAAGCAATCACATTCCAAATCATGTTAAATAGGAGTCAGCATACACCTGCCATCATTTAAAGTGCCTCTGATTAACCCCAAATAAAGTTCAGCTGCTCTAGTTGGTCTTTCCTGAAATTTTCTTAGTCGCATCCCACAGCAAACGCCATGGTCCACAGAGAGCTTCCAAAGCGTCAGACGGATCTCATTGTTAAAAGGTATCAGTCAGGAGAAGGGTACAAAAGAATTTCCAAGGCATTAGATATACCATGGAACACAGTGAAGACAGTCATCATTAAGTGGAGAAAATATGGCACAACAGTGACATTACCAAGAACTGGAGCTCCCTCCAAAATTGATGAAAAGACGAGAAGAAAACTGGTTTGTGAGGCTACCAAGAGACCTACAGCAACATTAAAGGAGCTTCAGGAATATCTGGCAAGTACTGGCTGTGTGGTACATGTGAAAACAATCTCCCGTACTCTTCATATGTCTGGGCTATGGGGTAGAGTGGCAAGACGAAAGCCTTTTCTTACGAAGAAAAACATCCAATCCAGGCTACATTTTGCAAAAACACATCTGAAGTCTCCCAAAAGCATGTGGGAGAAGGTAAACAAACAATACAGTATACTGCGCCAATAACTGTGATGGAGTAAGCTAGCACTTGTGCACAGCTAGTGTCTCACTCCTAGCAAACCAGTGAAAACAAATACAATACAAGACACTTGAAAAAGCCTCAACAAGAGGGGAAACACGTTGTGTGAGAGGAGAGGAGTGCACAGACAACACTATTGGTTTTATGGACAAGCATCTGGGACTTTTAAAACGTTTTTTAATGTAAGATCTTATTGTTTGTTGGTTTTATTGCTTATATATTAAAATACTTACTTGTGCAATCCTGCCTTCTCCTTCCCATGTGATCTTGATATCTGGGCTGCCTCTGGAGCTGGTTTACAAGATCTACCTGCTCTTATCTGAGCTCACCCACGCTATTTATCTTGAGCAGGGTATTGCTCATGTAAATGTGAGTGTACCATTTATGCACTTTGCACTATTATATCATTGCACTGATATACTACAGTATTATTGTTTTTTGTTTTTTTTTTCCCTTTGCATAATATCTGAGCATTTCGTCTCATAGAAAAGGGTAATGCTCTTTTTTTCTAGTGTTGGTCATTAGCGCACATGTTCACTTTATTGTATGTGGGAGAAGGTGTTATGGTCTGATGAAACCAAGGTTGAACTTTTTGGCCATATTTCCAAAAGATATGTTTGGCACAAAAACAACACTGCACATCACCAAAAGAACACCATACCCACAGTGAAGCATGGTGGTGGCAGCATCATGCTTTGGGGCTGTTTTTCTTCAGCTGGAACTGGGGCCTTAGTTAAGATTGAGGGAATTATGAACAGTTCCAAATACCAGTCAATATTGGCACAAAACCTTCAGGCTTCTGCTAGAAAGCTGAACATGAAGAGGAACTTCATCTTTCAGCATGACAACGACCCAAAGCATCCATCCAAATCAACAAAGGAATGGCTTCACCAGAAGAAGATTAACGTTTTGGAATGGCCCAGCCAGAGCCCAGACCTGAATCCGATTGAAAATCTGTGGGGTGATCTGAAGAGGGCTGTGCACAGGAGATGCCCTCGCAATCTGACAGATTTGGAGTGTTTTTGCAAAGAAGAGTGGGCAAATCTTGCCAAGTCAAAATGTGCCATGCTGATAGACTCATACCCAAAAAGACTGAGTGCTGTAATAAAATCAAAAGGTGCTTCAACAAAGTATTAGTTTAAGGGTGTGCACACTTATGCAACCACATTATTTTATTTTTAGATTTTTTTCTTCCCTCTACCTAAAAGATTTCAGTTTGTTTTTCAATTGAGTTGTACAGTTTATAGGTCAAATTAAAGGTGGAAAAAGTTCTGAAATGATTTATCTTTGTCTCATTTTTTTACAGCACAGAAACCTGACATTTTAACAGGGGTGTGTAGACTTTTTATATCCACTGTAAGTCCAACTTGATTTTGGACTTAGTCTAGTAATTACAAAATCCAGTTGGACTTAGAAAAAACAAATCCAGGTTCAAATCTTGAGGTGAAATAATCAAAGCTATTTTTGAGATTGTCACTCGGATGCCAAATTTTACTTCTCAAAATGAAAGTCAACCTCCAAAGTCAAATTTTAGTGAATAGACCCATTAGTCGTACATAAAGGTACCTACTTTTTTTTACTCTTGTACCCATTGCCTTTTTGAATGCCATTCGCTACTATAGTCTAGAAGTTTTATTTTAAAAAAACTGACTCCTTGTAATGAATTACAATTTTGTATCTTAAAGCACAGTACAATATTTTTCTATGTACAGTATATGGCTGTACTTAAAGGCAGTTGACCATTATACACATTTATGTAAAGCCTTAGATTGTTTGGATGGTTACTTCATCATGGAGTTTGCATACAACAATGTCTCAGATTACAGTTTTGTATGTAAACACATTCAGTTTCATGCTTTATTTTGTTTACCCTTCCATTCCAAATGTGGACAAATATATTCATTGTTTCATGCTCACGGTGGAGAAAGTTGCATTAGTTTACTAATATACTGTGTACATGTTTGGACATGCTAAATAATTGTGATGTAAGTTGTAACTTAAACTCTTTTCTGTGTATGTGGACAGCTGTAAGCTCAGAATTGCTATTTCCATTGAAAATAATGGGGGACACGCTGGGCAAGTAGGGAACCTGAAATATTCATTGAAGATAGGGGTAGTTATTCCAAAACAAACTTGCAAGAGGTATGTTTTAAAGTATTGCAGAAATAAATATAAAAAATTATGTTATAATTTAGGTATTGTTTTTAAGTGATAACTTCAAAGTTTACTGATCAATTGTATTTCTCATTAAAAGTGATTAGGGTGAGATAGTGTAAAATACTTACATAAATAACTATAAGAAAAAGCACACTTTATAATAATATTTCATGTGGAAGGTTGGGGAAGAGAGATTGTGGAAACTACATGTCAACTACAGCTTATTATCTATTCCAGAGACCTAATGTAAATCCTAAAGTTACAAGAAGTGTAAGCTATGAGGGTCTCTTCACGGGAGTATAAGGGTCTCATTTTGAATGACAAATCCATATTTGTTCATATAAGACCCACTTTTGCCTCTGTGAAGAATTATTCGAAGCCCGCACTCTTGGGTTTATTTGAGAATTGACTCTGACATTACCACTTCACAGGTTAGTTCGTTACTAATCAAATAAAATAGATGATAGCTTGGAAGCTTTGATGCATGTCCAAACAGGCTAATTATTTTACTGTCTATTTCCTTACTGTATCTGTGATGGGCCATCTATTCTACCATGGCAGCAATATATTTTAGAAGAATACACTGCACAATCCATTGGTGGAATTGATATTACATGTTATTGTCCTCGGCTCAAATGCTTTTATATAGATTTTTTTTCCCCAGTAGCTATAAGTCAGGGTTTAGTGAACAGATCCACGAAAGAGATGGATTACCAGTAATAGGGTCTCTAATGAATAGAGTGCAGGTTTTATTAGACAGCAGTATGCTGCAACCAACACACAGGACAAACCTTTATTTCTAAAACATTCATTCAAATCAAGCAGATTAACCAATTTTTACCTGCTATTAATAATTTGCATTATTAGAGATCACACTTATGCAAAAACCTGTTGAAGCCTTTGTGTTTTCGATCCAGTCTGCATGGAATGGATTATCTGATTGAGTTCACTCTGATGTAGATTTCCCTCCTTTGCCTGTCATTTTTGTTAGAATTTTCCATTTTGATATTCGAATAAATATGCTATGTTGAAACTTTGACTCAGACATGTCTCTCATCAAACCTTTCCTTTAGTTCATGGTGTCCTGTCACTGTCTAAATCCCTGGAGCACTTGGCTAGGTGACATGTTTGAATGCTAAATGTCTCTTAACCTTCACAGATAGCTCTTCAGTTCAAGCCGGATCTACTAATGTGTGCATGTCCATTAAACTTCTTGTGGCAATGCTGCTCCACAAGAACACCAATCTCTTCAGTGTTTCATAGAGAAGGTGTCGTGATATTTAATGTGCTTGGCGAAAAATTAAGAATAGTACGTTTTAGATTGTGATGTATTATTGGTAACAAGTGTATATTTTACAGTGCAGTACTAGCATTAATAGCAAACACATCCATTGTGACAATATTGAAGGTCTATCATTGTCCCATAGACCTTCTGTCTTGATGCCTGCCTATGAAATGTATTATGAACAGTCTTTACCTAATGTGTGGTGCATGGTGATTGGTGTCACAGAGCGAATTGGGCTATTTTACTGAAATAATATTTGTCTCAGCAAAATATCAGTCTATGGTTTTCCCAGTACATTGCACATTTCTTTTTTTCTACTTTTTTATAATAGCATACATATATCCAACAATATATTTCTTTTTTAAACTATTAATTTAAAATAAGTAGTAAAATATCTAAAAACATATAGAGAGAGCGAATCTATATATTCCTGCCTTCCAACATTTCCCCCTGCCAAAACAGAATTCTGGGATTGGGTAGTATCAGCACTACAGTTTCTCAAAGTGCCAGTGCTACTGTGCATGAACAAACCTCTCTAAATGCTCTGTGCTTCCAGACACCTAAGAATTAAATCAGGACCACAGGATAGCGGTCATGATTTGGTACTGTATTGCTTAAAGGGACTGTCTGGTGCCCAAAATGCATCTTCCAAATATTAATGCATTTTAATGTGCTTTCAAAGTACTTTAAAATTCATTCTTTACATTTTGCATTGCTTACAATTTAACATACTTACATCTAAATTAAATTGTGAATTAACAGCAGTTAAACAATGGATGCCCACACTAGCTGAGTACAAGTCAATTCCCTTTTTTATTTTTTTCTGCAGAATATCATACTCTGTTTCTCTAGTGATGTCATCAGACAATGTGCTGCACTGTTATTAGATCCTACTGTGCAAGTCTAGTCCAGTCCACACAATGCATTCTATTCCAGGAGCACAGGAAGTGACTAAATGAAACAAAACTTTATATCCTCAGTGTCTATATAATCAGTGCTGCTGGACCTGCAGTAAACTTGCAGAGTTATCACTGGGGGAGGGTTTGAGTAAAATATTAAAAATGTGATTTATGCAAAATGCCTGCATCAAATCACACTGGAAAAAAAGTATATACAAGCAGTAATCTTCATCTTGCACAAAAGTGAGTTTGGGGACTAGACTGTTCCTTTAAAGTGGCATAGTTTGTAGATATGCACTTTGCTATCCTTATCATAAGGAAATGATAAGTTCTAGGCACTAGAAACAGCTAAGGAATAATAATAACAAGGTGTTAACCCCTTAAGGACCAGTGATTTTCTGGGCCAATGACAAGTGCAATTTTAAAGATTTTGATATGTGGTTGTTGAAACATAATTTTCCCTCTGTCATTTAACGCACCCATCCAAGTTATATGTTGTTTTTTAAAGGAGAGTTATAGCTTTCCTTTGATACCCTTTACATAAAAATAATCTTCAATTTAGCATTAAAGAATACATATAAAAGGGGGAAACATTTTTTCCATTATTTCCCCATTAATATTCTACACAACTAGTACAACACTAACCCACCAGTGTGCTGTAGCACAGAGTTCACACCGCCAGCTGGTCAAAAGGTTGCAAATGCTGTGGCTCTTATGACGAGTTAAATCATCATAAGGTTGCACAAGGGTTAATAATGTTAATTATTTACAGGAAAGGTACATTCAAATGTTCTCTTGTTTTCAAGTATATCTTAGCAATGTTACTTTTTCCCAACATCCAGGGATGTTACTAAATATTCTCTAAGTTAATGGGCTTCATTCTATCTACCTTGGAAGGATGAAGGGTTGAGCCAACCTTGCCAAGAATTGAACCTGTGATGCTATATCCTCTACAGATGATGCATAAGTCTATTGAGCTATCTCGCAGATGTTTAATTAACAATATCTTTAAACTGTTGTTAGAAAAGCACAATTTACAAACATATTTGAATGATATATAGCTATATTGTGTACAGATTTATCTTTGAACGTTGTGAGTTAGAATAATTTTAATTTTTTGTTTTATTTCCTGTCGCAATTTTTTTACTGAGTTTAGGGATTATGTTTGCGGTGACTCTCACATAAAATTGTGGGCCACCTAAGTACTATATAATTATAAACAAAATGAGGGATTGACATAAGCATTCAAAACACTTAAAATATTACTGCTTATGCCTAACTGATAAACTAAAATCAGGGTTTGATATACACATCCACAACTACTAAACTATTACAGCTTGTGTCTAACTTGCTTGAGGATTTGAAGAAAAGAAAATTTAGAGGGAAAACCTTCACTAATGCAAAAGCACCCTGGATAGATTAGGTTAGGTCTTAAATATGTATGTCTAGCTCCTAATTTGAGTAAAAAATATGTCACTCACTGAACTAAATAATACTAATTGTGTGAGAATGTAACAATAATTGCCTCAGCTTGAGAGCTATAAACATTTGCAAGAGAAAATAAACAAGCTGAAGACATTTATAAAGGTAATCTGGAACATCCAATACAGCTCATATTTGTTGCAGTGTTGAAAGTTTAATAAAAAAAATTAATGGAGATTGAAGCGGTGGAGGCTTGATAAGCACAGTATTTCTGGTGACAGTATATTTTATTCCTGGTGAGATTTTAAAGTTTAAAAACTTTTTCTAGGGTCTCCAAATCTGCTGCAAAGTGATCATTATTTTAAATTATGTGGGTTTGTGGAAAGGAAGCAAGTATTCCATTAATCAACAGGAGAGACTAAGAAACCACTTTTACAACCAGAAAATCAATTTGAAAGAAATCATTAAAACAGCATAGCTTATATCTGACCTTCATGAAAATTACAATTATATAGGCTTTCCTTTAATTCCAGTTTGAACTATCGGACAAGAATATGATTCATAGATCACATTAAAACACTAATAGAGCTACAAAAGTCCACTTGCTTCATTGCTAATGGCAAAGAAAAGTAAATTAGTCCTTATACCATTTTAGTTAAAAAATAACTAAACTGGCCGCATGGGAGCATAGTCTGCTGTTCACGTGTGATTTTTTTGCTCCATAGGACTTTTTTCCTCCTCAAAAGTAAGGGGGAAATGTCTGTGCATCTTAAGGAGCGAAGATCGCTGAGATCGTGCGGCGTGGAGGACAGGAGGCTGCTGGGGTTCCTGTATATGGTATGTCCAGCGGAGCGCTGCTTCCCCCATTATCAAAGCATGCTGGGAAATTTAGTTTTATGGTGAAGCGTCTTGGTTGCTATCAAGTGTTCTAACTGCAGTGATTGGTGAGTGTGCTACTTTTTTCTGGACCGACTTATGTTTTTATGCAATGTTTACAAAATGTGTTTTGCAAAACGATGATAAATGACTCAGTTGGTGCCAGCAGTGTGTTCTGTATCTTGTCGCAACGATCAACTGATGTTCAGTTATTACATTTCTACACATGTTTTCACAACCTGATGCAGTGATGGCCAAGGGTTGACTTTCCAGATGTATTAAACTAGTGGCTGATCATGGAAAATATTATAGTCCAAAGCAGCTGGGATACTAAAGGTTAGTCACCAATTCAGTCTTATGACTATCACAGGGATTGCTAATGTTTGCCCGGTGCACACTGCATTTCTCATGGTGCAGAATGGTGTGCCTAACGTTAGCTGTATTAGTTTTGTCTCTAGCTTTGCTCATTACCACTACATTTGGGGAGATAAGAATTTAGTAAAGATCGGTTCTATATGTGGTTTTCTTGTTTTCCTCCTCTAAAACCTAGGTGCTTCTTATGGTCAGGTGCGTCTTATGGAGCAAAAAATACGGTACTTTGAAATATGAATTGGATCATTTGTTTCCATCATTTGTTTCCCTTCCACCTGATGGGTCCTAAACCTAATCACCTCTGCATCAAAAAATTGTGTCTGTTCCAGAAATACCATATTTGCAATAATGAAATAGTAGACTTTACACCATGGATACTGTGGGTTTAAAATATCATCAAGTCATACATTAAGTGAAATTAAATAACAATTTGGTAGTCTTCTTACAGTTTCACCCTGCATCAATACACCCACACCATGTTAGAGGTACTGTCTGGTGCCCAAAATGCATCTTACAAATGTCAATGCATATTAAAGTATATTCAAAGTACGTTACAATGCATATTTTACATTTTGCACTGCTGAAATTGTTTCACATGAATTTTTTGAAATGACAGCAGTTTCCAAGAAACCAGGACTGTCCACAGTCAACATCCTCTTCCTTTTTCTTTTTCTTTCTGCTACAGGAACCAATGAGAATAATGTCATTCAAATGAATGGAATTTCCTGTTTCTCTAGTTATGTCATCAGACAGTGTGTTGTACTATTAACCCCTTCATGACCAGACTGTTTTTTGGAATGTTTTGATATAATCACCTTGACTGTTTTTTAACATTTGTGAAGTGTTTGTATTTAGATGTAATTTTATTCTTTATCATTATATATTGGGATTTTTACCAGACACGCAGGGCTTTATTTTGATGACTTTTATTTGGGGGAAAAAACTGCTAAATAGATTCTAATTTTTGTCCTGACTTTAAATATATGTTTTCTTTTTTTAATGTTATAGGGTAATAAATACAAGTTACTGACATTGTAACAGCGATATCCGTCATGAATCTCTGAATCACTGCCATGTACACATTTTTATAAATTAGATATCCCAGGGTATTCAACTTGGGGTATTTTGACACTTTTCATGCAGTCACTTTACCACCAATCTTTGACAGGTTTTGGAGTAGTAATTGTTTTGTGATTTTTTTTCCCCCACACACGTTATACTTTAGGCATGAATTTAAAGGGTTTGTTCTGTTTTGCCAAACAGCACCCCAGTATATTTTCTTTAAACTTGTATTTATTATGTAACGCTTGCAGACTACTTTTCCTATCAATGGATAATATATCCAGCTTCTGTGAGGCCCCTTATCTACTGCTGGGGGCCAATACCTTAACATGTCACTGGTCCTCTACGGAATAACTTATTTTGATTTAAATATTTTTTTAAATTATTTTTTATTATTATTTTTTATTTATGTATTTAATTTTATGAACTTTTTACATTTATTTTTATTTTTATTTAAAGGAACACTACCACTTACATAAGATGTAACTAGATAAGCTGGTCAATTAAAACAAACACATATATAAATAATATGCCACAGTTTTTTTTATATGATTGAATAAAAGTCATATAAAAGGGAAAATAAAATTAGGTGTTTTATCTCATGGCTCCATTGTGTGAATATTTCCCATGATGCAACATCGTCCAAAATCTTCCAGCCAGTCTCACTTTACAACTGTGGCCAAAGCCTGCATGATGATGTCATAAGATACTCCCCAGCTCTGTGACTGGCTCCTGTGTATCATAGTGGGCAGGACTAGGTGGCTGTGTACAAGTTTTTTTACCTGCCTTCCAACACAAAGAGAGGAGATTGACCTGATCAAACAGGATCATAACAAAAGACATATATTAAATCAACAATGCAAAATTATAAAAATTAACTTTTTATATTTTTTGGTGGGAGTGTCCCTTTAATTCTAACTTTAACCCTGGGGTCAGGGTTAGTACACACCCTAATTCTAACTCTAGGATTAGGGTTTTGATGATGAAAAAAAAAACAACAATAAAAACAAACAAACAAAAAAAAAACATTTTTTTTAATTTAAAAAAAAACTTGGGGGGAAGCCTCGATGTGCTTGAAGGGACCAGGGGGAGACTCCTAGCACTATATTTATTCTCTCCTTGCCCCAGAATCGCTGTGGAGCAGAGACAGACTATAGCTGTCAAAGCAGGCACGAAGGGGTTAAGAAATCCTGCGTGTACACACAATCAATGCAGCAGTATCTGTAGGATAGGATGCAGGGGGCTGGAGTAGAATATTAAAAATGGGATATATGCAGAATGCCTGCATCAAATCAAACTGGAAAAAAAACCTGTGCACTATTCAGGCAGTTGTCTTTCATGTGCAACAAAGTGAGTTTGGGGATTAGACTATCCCTTTAACTCACTCACTTTCTTCAATTACCCACTGCAGTCTATTTCTAACTGCATTTCCCATGAATTCCCCAGGCACAGACTTTGTAGTTATCTAAGGATTACAACCCAGGAAGAAAAGAGTAGCAAAACTTTCAAATAGGCCATCTAATAACAACAACAGGAAAATATTACTTAAAAGATTAACACTGTGTATTTTTTTATTATTCCATTGATGTATGAAGAGGGCAGTGTAGTGTTAGAACCTGGGATAGGAAACAAGGGAGGAGCCACGCTGCAGGTCTGTTTGCACTCCACGATGCATAACCGTGACTGGACTGAGACCAGCAGGGCCACCATCAGAAATTTGGGGGCCCCTCACAGAAAAAAAAATCTGGCCCCTTTGCCCCTAAATCTCCCTCTCACCTGCTTCTCACCCAAAGTAATTTTATCCAGGTCTTTGTATATCATACCCATGATTTAAATGCACCCCATAATCCGCATTGCACACCCAGGACTTGCCCCATCATCCACATTGCACATCCATTAATATGCCACAGCCATTTTTTCAATGAATATGCCACAGTTTGCCCATGAATATGTTACTGTTAGTTTGTCTATGAATAAGCCACAGCCAGTTTGCCCATGAATATACCACAGCCAGTTTGCCCGTGAATATGCCACAGCCAGTATGCCCATTAATATGCCATTGTTTTCCCATTAATTTGCCGTGGCCAATTTTCCCATTAATGGGCCATGGCCAATATGCCCATTAATATGTTTTCCCATTAATGGGCCATGGCCAATATGCCCATTAATATGTTTTCCCATTAATTTGTCAGAGCCAGTGTCCCAGTTCAACTCTATTTCCTGGCTCCTGTATTTTGTATTCTAGTTTTGTGGCTGTTTCCACTTCAGCCTCTAGTAGCCACCATTCTAGTGTTTCCATTTTTCTCCCCTTAAGTAAGCTGCCTCGTTAACATGAGCCCTATCTTATTTAAACCTGCAGCCAGAGGCGTCGCTAGGGGGTGGCTACTGGGGCTGAAGCCGCGAATCTCAAGGTCAAAGCCCCGAATGGAGACTCTGGGGCTAAAGTATGCTTTAGCCCCGAGTCTCCGATACTGTTTTTTTCCTCCCTCTGAGCCAGGACTTCCCCTCTGAGCCAGGACTTCCCCTCTGAGCCAGGACTTCCCCTCTGAGCAGGGACTTCATGCCGCCCTCACTGCAACGCGGTTTTTTTTTTGCTCTTTGTGGTCTGGTGAGTATGTCTATGAGTGAGTGTGCTGGCTGAGTGTCCATGTGAGTGTGTGCTGGCTGAGTGTCCATGGTAGTGTGTGTGCTGGCTGAGTGTCCATGTGAGTGTGTGCTGGCTGAGAGTCCATGTGAGTGTGTGTGCTGGCTGAGTGTCCATGTGAGTGTGTGTGCTGCCTGAATGTCCATGTGAGTGTGTGTGTGCTGCCTGAGTTTCCATGTGAGTGTGTGCTGGCTGAGAGTCAATGCGAGTGTGTGTGCTGGCTGAATGTCCATGTGAGTGTGTGTGCTGCCTGAGTGTCCATGTGAGTGTGTGTGTGCTGCCTGAATGTCCATGTGAGTGTGTGTGTGCTGCCTGAGTGTCCATGTTAATGTGTGTGCTGGCTGAGTGTCCATGTTAATGTGTGTGCTGGCTGAGTGTCCATGTTAATGTGTGTGCTGGCTGAGTGTCCATGTGAGTGTGTGTGCTGCCTGAATGTCCATGTGAGTGTGTGCTGGCTGAGTGTCCATGGTAGTGTGTGTGCTGGCTGAGTGTCCATGTGAGTGTGTGCTGCCTGAGTGTCCATGTGAGTGTTTGTGCTGCCTGAGTTTCCATGTGAGTGTGTGTGTGCTGCCTGAGTGTCCATGTGAGTGTGTGCTGGCTGAGTGTTCATGGTAGTGTGTGTGCTGGCTGAGTGTCCATGTGAGTGTGTGCTGGCTGAGTGTCCATGTGAGTGTGTGTGCTGCCTGAATGTCCATGTGAGTGTGTGTGTGCTGCCTGAGTTTCCATGTGAGTGTGTGCTGGCTGAGAGTCCATGCGAGTGTGTGTGCTGGCTGAATGTCCATGTGAGTGCGTGTGTGGTGCCTGAGTGTCCATGTGAGTGTTTGTGCTGTTTCCATGTGAGTGTGTGTGTGCTGCCTGAATGTCCATGTGAGTGTGTGTGTGCTGCCTGAGTGTCCATGTGAGTGTGTGTGTGCTGCCTGAGTGTCCATGTGAGTGTGTGTGTGCTGCCTGAGTGTCCATGTTAATGTGTGTGCTGGCTGAGTGTCCATGTTAGTGTGTGTGCTGGCTGAGTGTCCGAGTGAGTGTGTGTGTGTGTGTGTGTGTGTGTTACAAGCTGTTTGGGCTCAGATGGCACAAGGCCAGTTCCCTGTGGGTACAGCAGTTGCAAAGTCGGTCACATGCAGCAGAGAATAGCGCAAGGGGCGCATGCTCTGCCCCCTCACACTCTGATACTGTAGGAGCACCGGAAGGCTTGGGAACTTGTTGATAGAACACCAGCTGCAGGGATTGGAGGAAAATAAAACTATCTGTATGTAGGTGTGTGTTTATGTAAGGGTCTGTGTGACTGGTGTATGTGTGAATGTGTGGCTGCATATATGTTTGAGTATTTGTGGCTGTGTAAGTATGTGTATAAGTGTAAGTAATTAATGTGAGTTTTTTGTTGTTGTGAGTCTTATGGTGTATTGTGATATAGTAATGTGTAATACACTCACACAATGCACATTACTGTGAATTTTATATATGAATATATATAACGTAATTTTCTCAAGTTACAAAAATAGTACATCTATCAATATGTCCCCCTAGGGTTGCCACCTTTTCTACATAAAAATACTGTCCATTCTACTGCCTCCACAGAGTTTACATTGGCCTCACACCATTTTTTTTATATCTATATCTATTTCTGTCTGTATGCCCTACTAAGTATATGAGTTTTTTTTACTCCACTTCTTCAAATCTGACATGGGCTCCAGCCCCTGATCTTTTGGAGACCTAGCAACGCCCCTGCCTGCAGCTAATGGCAAACTGTGCCTTTTGCATTGCTTTGGATACAACCTGTATAATGCCTCTTTGCCTGTACAACCGTTCCTGATATTTCATTTATTTGTTGGTGAATATTTGCCTGCCCTGACCAAGCCTGTTTGCCACCCATCCTGACCTGGTGTTATTGCACAGTTGTACCTCGTCCTGATCTGTGTTTGACCCGGCCTGCTGACTATTATATTTGTGTGTATTTGTCCTGCTTCAGTGTGCAGTCTCAGTCAGTGTCAAGGTCCTGGGTAGTTATTTGCCTGAGGCTCAACCATAGAGTATAATACCATTCAGGTGAAAAGCACACATCTGTTTCTTATCCTGTGGCTGACGTTAACAGTCCTTTTTCAGTCTGCTCTTAGCTTCCAGTTCAGTGCCCTGCTCAGAGGGGTGCCAATCCTGTCCTCAGCTGCCAATCCTTTCTCAGCTGTCCGTCTCAGCTTCCAGTCCTGTCTGAGGTTCTATCCAGTCGACAGTTATGCATCATGGACTGCAGACAGACCCCACATTGTTCCCTGCAACGAGGCTCCTCCCTGGTCTGTTATCCCAGGTTGTGACAGCCAGTATGCCTAATAATATGCCACAGTCAGTATGTCCATTTATATTCCACTGTTTTCCAAATAATTTGCCACAGCCAGTATTCCCATTATTTACCACTATTTTTCCATTAATTTGCCACAGGCAGTATGCCCATTAGTATGCCACAGCTAGAATGCCCATTAATTTGTCACTAGTTTCCCATGAATTTGCCACAGCCCGTATGCCTATTAATATGCCACAACCAGTTTCCCCATTTATATGCCACAGCCAGTAATCCTATAACATGTGTATCGCCTATCACCCCTGATGGCGGCCTTGAAGACCAGACTGGTAGCTGAGACCAAACTAAGACCAGAGCGGTAGCTGAGACCGCACTGGTAGTGATGACCATACTGAGACTGGACAGGTAGCAGAGACCGGACTGGTAGCTGTAACCGGACTCGGATCAGACTGGAAGCTGTAACCGGACTCGGATCAGACTGGTAGCTGAGACCGGACTGGTAGTGGAGACTGGAGCTCACAGGGCGCTGGACTGGAACTGGAATGGTAGGACAGGGAACCGAACAAAATCAGGGTACAGAAAGAGTTATTCACTTGAAAGGAATCCACCTTACGGTTGAGCCTCAGGTTTTATCCTCCCAGGACTTTTGCTTTCCGACTATTGCCACCAAAACTGAAGATGGAACCACAGAGACTAAAACAGTAGGACGCCAGGATACAAAATAACTGAAGGCAACATAACAGAAGGGCAAGCCAAAAAGCATAGTCAGACTGGCAGAGGGTGGAGGCTGGCAGCAAACAGTCAAGGTCAGAGATGGTAAAAATTAGCAACAGGAAACATGAACAGAGATCAGGAATAGAAAAAAAGGCAAGGAGGCAGAATACCGGATGTAACCAAAGCAATGCAAAGGCCCCATTTGAAGTAAACTGCAGGAATATATAGGTATGGGCTGCAAGATTACAAGACCAGCTGACACCAAGAGAGGAGAAGAAATCCAAACACAGTGGCCACTAGAGGCTGAGGGGAAACAGCCACAAAACCTGAATATAATATACAGGAGCCAGGAAAATGGGATAGAACTGTGACATGCAGTGTGGTTTGTAGCTCTGAAATTAGCGCTATGTTTTATTTTTTCATTTTTTTTATCCTTTCACTTCTGCTAAGCTAAATGAAAAAAAAATCAGTAAACAGTGTCCCAAATTAGATACAGCCATGCCTCCTGCAGGTCGCTGCTAAGAACATAATGAGAATTTCATTTCAAACCTTAGAGGCAAAATGCAGAGGAGTATTTCATCCGTCACAACTAACAAGTTACAACTGTAAAGAAAATTACAGATGTAAATCTCATATTAATAATTTGCATTTAATTATTTATTTTGTTAAACAGACAGGCTTATTAAGCATGGAAAACAAGGTTTCTCATCAATCTGTTTGCGGTATAAAACAGTTTTAACCACATGATTTATTACTGTTTTGAAATCTGTAGATCAAGCCTTGAGTATGCAATGACTGTAACAGTTTATTCCAGGTCAATGCACCATATACATCACAACGATGACAAGTCTAGAAACACAAGTCTGACCCGTAATCTGGCAGCTGATATTTGTAAAGTCAAATTACAACATGAAATGTAGTGATGTGACTGAAAAATAAAATCTTCAGGGCATTAGTTTCATCAATAACCACATATCCAAACCCATGTTACAGCCAAAGGGAACACTATTATTTAAACCCTCAGCTTTTTGTGTGTGGAACAATTGTTTTAATTGAATATTTACATTGTACATTGTATCATTATCTGCAGAAAGTGTGGCGATCACAAAACTTAAAACAAACATGTTCTTATCACAAGGAACAGTACAAGAGTATTGAAACAAAAATAAGGTGGATAAAGCCACAGGGCGAGATTGCATACACCAAATGGTTCTTTATATACTAAAATCCAGACCACTCATTTTAATGTTTCAAATCACACCAAAGGCATCAACATATGTTTGATGCATCTGGTAGTGTTTACCTGTTTAAACATTAGTATTCCACAGGTTTTTTTACATGTCAGGTTAATCCCTAGGAATCTAAAAGTTTCTTGCTCCATGTCTGGTTAAAACTGATTTTAGGGTTTAGTCCCGTGATGGCTAAACTTGGCACTGCAGATGTTGTGGAGCAACTTATTCCTTGTTTTCAGTCAGCCTTATGTCTGACTAAGAATCATGATATAAATAATTCCAAAACATTTGCAGTGCCCAGGTTTGTCATCACTAGTTTAGTCCCTTTGGTAAAAAGAAGCAAAATGCATGTAAAAAGGTATGCAATTAATTATTATTAGTACCATTCTGCCCTGAGAAAACTCAAAAGCAAATAGTGTTCACATTATCAGAATAAAAATGCTAATGTTATCCTAATGAGAATGTTTGTGACCTTTTGAGTGTTTAATTTGGATATATGAGATGGCAGTATTAACAGATTTTCATTACACAGTTTTTTTTTTAAATGCACACATATATTATAATTCAGTATCCAATCAATGCTTCCACTCACAAAATTACTTGGAGTTGCTAACATTTAGCGAAAAGAAGCAAGTGAAAAACAATCACAACATGCCAAATTACAATGGAATGGAAATAATAAAAAAATTCAATGAAAATCCTTTGCTAAAGTCATTTTAGACACGTTCAGAATGTGAACATGCTAGAATGATAAACTAATGAACGAGCCACTAGAATTTTTTCCACTTCTGCCTCTTTATAGTAGTAATTATGTTTTTGTAGATATAAGGTGTAATGAAATCATATTGCATTCTACCCTGGACCTCAATCCTGATTGTGTAAATTTAGACTCTTAAATTCTTCCAGTCCTGTTAATTCAACCTTGCCATGTTAATCCCCCTTCTGCTATGTTTTTTCCAAATGTTTTTTCCCTAATACAATGACCTCTTAAATGCTGTAAATTCTGCTAAATAATTGAATGCCATTATGTTGTTTTATCAATAGAAAAGTTCTACATGCGCTTTCTTTATTAGCCAATGTACACAAATTATTCTTCTATTTTATATATATTTGCTTGTGAATAAAATATGGCATCTAGGCAAACTGACTTTTATGTATAGAGTTACAAATACATGTCAAAAACTCTTGATTCACAGAATGTGACAGGAAGTGTTTACCTGTCACTTCCAGGTCAGTGGTCCTGAGCTTTTAGGTGTCATTTCCAGTCAGGTGGTTCCAGTTGGAACACACATATCCATAGCACCAATGCAATTATAGGCACAGTGACTAAACGATTGCATACCTGCCAACTGTCCAAGATATATAGTAGCAGTTTACATACTAAGCATTTCCCTACTGTTTACACAGGAAAATTCTATATCAGCTCTACATGTGTCTTGCAGGAGGATTTTGCATTGACTCCACAAGACACAATGTGCTGTGAACTTAAATTCTAGCTACACTTTGCTCTGTATTTATTTTCTAATTAGAAACCAGATTCTCATTCTCTCAGGGCATTCCTAGATAAGACATTTTCACCCGTTATGAGAAATTAATACCTTTTAATTTATAAGTATAAGATGCATTCAGAACTTTCAAGATATAAAATGAGAAAAATGACCTCAAGATGCTAGAATAAAATTATAGTTCTATTATTTCAAAGGAATATTTCAGTTTCAACCGTTTGAATGTTTCTAACTTTAATATTGGAGAATGCCAAAACATAAACACCTTCATCCACAATGATGTGTTGTTAATTTTCCATGTAGAAAGTTTCATCAATAGATGTCAGTAACTTTTTATTTCTATAGTACACCAGGAAGTTGGTTTTACATATTTTTTTTTCAAAATCTAATGTTAGCCAAACTATAAATTTCCTATAGCTGTAAATTCAAACATGGTGGTTGTTATAATGACATGTATTCTGTCATGTTAAGTGCTGTTGCAGCTGGGTGAGAGGAATGGTGTAGGAACAAGAGAGTTTCATGACTGCTATAAATATGCTATTGTTACATTTAACTGCTGATAATGTTGTAGCAAATAGGTGCATTTCCACACCTTTCTGTGTAATTCAGCTAGGGTCAATAGAGTCAATTGGAAAATGGAAACACTGAACTTCCAGACTATCTTTTGCCAATTTAGTACATTTCAAGTCAATCTGGTTCAATTTTGCAGGTGGGAAATTTGTTCCCCAGTTGGTCCAAGTCAATTTGTTGCAATGTGGGTGCAGTTCTCTCGTACATGAATAGCTCCTGTTGTGGAGCAAATCTCATCACCAAGTTGATAGGATTTGAGCAAAATTTCGGGTATCCAAATTTCTGATAGAAATTCGGTGCTACATGAATAAAGCCCTAAGTGTGAGTTGACCCTTGTAATTTGAGATCAATGGTGATTCTTACAATCCGCTTGATTCAGCAATTATTGCCTACAACTAGGTTTTGTGAAGCCTTAATTCTCAAAAAGACCTATGGACTTCTTATCCTAGCTTAGATTGTGTATGCTGACTGTTATGCAATCCCTTCTGTATGAAGCAGGAAATGTAGCTAAATCATCTCTCACTTCCAAGCATAATAGAACTATTGCTAAATGTATGGCCTGCATTTATTACCCCATTACACTTGCCAGATTCATGCCAGCCCAAGTCTCCTGATTTATGCAACTACATTACCGCTGGACTGTTTGTAACTGTTGTCCTGTTAGAAAAATAAAATTCCCAAATTATATTCTCCTTTCTGCTTGTCCGTTCAGTCCTTTACCCCAACACTGGTGTCTCCAGTGCAGATCTGTGTCTCTTCGTTGGGTAATAATTGTCCTGCTTCTTTGATTTTGGTACTTTTCATTTGTTCTGGCATCAATCAGTACATGGTGATAAATCCCAGCCCTACAACAGAGTTGATTTGATTATTCTCTAGTCTCTGGGGAGCATAGGAGGATGCAGTTTGCAATTAAACCCAGAGTAAACAGATCTTAGCCTCCAGAACAATCCTTCTGTCCCTTCACTGGGTATCTCCATTTTCACTAATGTCTACCTAATCCTGCATGCTGTGCCGTACTCCAGTGACTTCTTAATGATGATTTCTACCATTGTGGCACCGAGTAAGGAATAGCACTGTGCCCTGCATGTTGTTATCTGGGATATGTGTTTAAGGAAGCATTAGGGGCTTATTAAAATGTTTCCTATAAAGCAGCATACATTATTTATAACTTTCTGTAACTGAAGCACGTTACGAACCACACATCACTTAAAGGGCCCATACACTCAACTTGCCACAGGAGTAGCTTGATAGGGATCTACACTTTGCTATGCAGCTATAGAGATAACTCCCCATGAAATAGAGTTATGCTTCTTGCTGTTTTATTGCGATTACTTTCAAATTATATTTTCTTCCTGGTTTGTAAAAAAAATGTTAAATGTATTATGTTTTTTGTTTCAAGGTTAATGTGTGCGGGGATATTTTGCCCTGTATGAATTATAATTTATTACAATGAAAACAAAACATGTATTATTTAACAAAAGTATTCATTCTCTCTCTCTCTCTCTCTCTCTCTCTCTCTCTCTCTCTCTCTCTCTCTCTCTCTCTCTCTCTCTCTCTCTCTGGCAGTCCTTTTGGATTGTCAAACACAATGAGACAAGTCAAATAGAATACAAATGTTTACAGTTCCTCCAACCTTCTTTTTTGTTTTTAAAATAAACATTTTGCTTCTTTTATGCACCAAGCTTTTTTTACAATGAAAATACTGTACTAATGTATTCTGACTCATATATAATGAGACTGTTAACAAAAAGAAGGACTGGATCACACCCAATATGCAAGAGATTCCTCACTCCCAGAAAAAGAAAAGTTTAAAACTAACCATATCTGACACCCAGTAACAGCAGCCATTTGCACAACTGCAGAAAATCAATACATTTCATTAACATATAAAGTGTCTAAAGCAAGGCAATACAAAGAGGTCACATTTCTGCTGTGAAAGGGCTAAACATAAAACTCTACTGTGAATGTATGTAAGTTTATGTTTATAGAGAGGAAACAGGTATACTCAGCACATTGCAGATGATATTATAGTACATGGTGGTATTGTAATCCATTGCTGTATCCAAATATTAAGAGGTATACAGAAGTCCCTGGCTTTCAGACAATAGACTCTGAACACAATAATATAATATTTCATTTTTAAATCTTTCTCACATTTCACACAAGAATGTGCATAACTATTCTATATTTTATTTTATTTTTTTGTAATTTTTTTTCTCAGATTCCCAAATAAAGCAGATGTAACCAACAAGTAGCCTTCCCTCTTTTGTACATTCAAAATTTTAATTATCCTCAGGCAGCATATGGATATATGATGATGTATCTATCCTGAATTGTCTCAGGGGTCCAGATTGGTGTAACTGTGTGAAAATGTTTTGTTTGTTTACACACATTTGTTCCCATTCATACCCATCAACCAAGATTTGACCATCCCATTGTTGCTCACCATGCACATCCTTTTTGTCCACAAAATACCTATATTCAACAGAATAATGAGCCTAATAAAAAAATGCAGTTCCGCATATATGATAGTGACCACAGTTTACTTAAATGGTAAATTAACATCAATCCAGAACAGCACCTGGAAGTGGAGCAGGAGGCTCACCACATGATTGGCCCAAAAATTGACAGAAACCCCATGACGTTACCAAATTAGAATTGATCAAAATCCCTAAAAAAATGTCCAGTACCTTGTTAAATCTAGTATTAGGTAGATATATCTAATAAAGGAACCGTTTTGTGTGTTTGTGTATACATATATCTTCAATTTGGGATATATTTTAGTTGTTAGCATGGTTTAATGTATTGGATCCACCATAAAAAGGCAAAAAAGCATAAATGTAAATACATCCCACACCTCTTTATCAAAATGTATACTATATGTATACATTATCTAGCCTCCCCCATTTTCCCTTCTATCTTCTAGCTATTGATTGCTCCACTCTATCTTTTTTAACCCCTTGACGACAAAGGACGTGCCTGGCACGTCCTGCATTGAATGAAGCGGTTTTCGCGGTCAACGATCACGAAAACCGCTTTAACAGTGCTGGTCTATTGCCTCGACATCGAGGCAATAGCCAGCACCGAAATTTCTATTTCGGGACCCCCACGATCGCCCCACGGAGCGATCGTGGGGAGCCATATTGACAGAGCATGCTGCTCCGTCAATATGGCTAAGTCCTCTGCCGGTCTGAGCTTCGGAAGTGAAAGTAATTTCACTTCCGTCGCTCTGAATATGCTACTTGACTACACCTAGTGGTAGTTAAGTAGCATTGCAATGGGAAATATTTAAAATAAATATTTAATTAATTAAAAACAGGTTATTTAGCTATATTAGTCTATAGGGTTAAAATTAAATATTTTTTAGCATAAGGGATAGGGTTAAAATTAAATTAAAGTTAAAAAATATTAAGGGATATATTAAGGATTAGAGTTGGGGTTAAATTTAGTGTTTGGGTTACATTTTGGGTTCGGGTTGGGGTCAAAAGATCAATATAGGAAAAAAACAAAAAACACTATTTTTGTTTTTTGCCCCATAACTCGCAAAAAAATACCGAAAAATATGGAAACATGCATATTTTTGAACTCGGGAGAACATTTAGAAACTATTTAGATGGGGTCTTTTTTAATGATTTTATTTGTGTAAATTATATTTTAGGTCAAAGTTAGAAAAAGTGTGTTTTTTTACATTTTTCATCATATTTTATGATTTTTTTTGTAGTAAATTATAAGATATGATGAACATATTGGTATCTAATGAAAGCCCTTCTTATGACGATAAAAACAACATATAATTTGTGTGGGTACTGTATGTGAGAAAGAAAAAAATTACAGCTAAACACAAACACCCTAGAAATGTCAAAACAGCCATTGTCACCAAGGGAAAGTCAAGGTGAAAATGTCTTGTCACTAAGGGGTTGAACTAAACTTATCACCAGAAAAAAAAAACTTTTTGTCAGTTAAGCTTAAAACTGTCATGTAAAATAAATGATATTAAACCATCCATAGATTTTTTTATTATTATTGAGTTTTGGATGGCTTAACTGAATACTTCTGTGAGCTTATCACCATATATATTCCCATACACCCCTGATAGGGAATTATTATGCAATTCTAGGCTATTTGCTCTAACTAGATTTCATTTATCATATATATAAAATGGTGTTGGGATACAGAATTTAATTATTCTGACACTTGTCCTATAAAGAGAGTGAAATTACTGATAATTAACAATTATATTATATTATTATTAATCTAATGCAATTCTCAGTAGTATGAATTACATCCAGTATGATTAACATTCAGACATAGGGTATTACTTTAATTGATTTTACCGTAAAACAATATCCTAACATGAACTCATTTATTTCATTTCATATGCATATGAACGTAAGCAGTATTCTTTCTGGCAGCAGCTTGGGTTTTTGTATTTTTTTTGGTAGTGGTGCACCTGTATACATCTGCAGACTTTCATTTACTAAAAACAAATGGCGTCCAGTTATAATAGATTATTTAGAGCAACAGTTTAAAAAAATCTAATTTTAAAGCAGCTTTATTGGCATTGTGTTTCATGGTCTGCTTAACATAACATTTTTGTATAACTAAGTAATATTAAAATACATGATTTAATGCAAACTTTAATTTAGTGATTAAAATCAATATAATTAGTTAACATACAATTCATGCTTACTGTTATGCTGCATTATAATCTTAATTTTCATTGAACCAATCATAATGTACACAAAATGTATTTAATGCCATGCAACGTATCAAACAGTGGAGAAAAAAAGCTACTCTAATGGTTTTTACTTCTTTATTAAAATTAGTAAAATGTTGTTTAAATAACCAGAAGAAAGGGCATTAAAATATGTCCTTTGGGAGGTTAGACAGTTAAAGAAACAACATCTGATGCAGACTGTATAGTTACTATAGTGGAAGGCAAAAGGATTCAGAGAAGATCCCCTTTGGCTGTGCACTTTTCCCCACTGGAGTTTTTCTTTTTTCTTCAAATCTTTATTGAACATTTTCTTTTTTTTTCTCAATATAGTGCAGAAATATGTATTTGCATAATAACAAAACAGGCTTACAACAGAAATAGCGAATAAATATGTAAGAAATCGAAACATTAAAACAGGTGAAACATTATTTAGCTTGTTATAGCTTAAGAAAAAAAATCTCATATAATAGCGGTTTCAGGATAAATACAATAATGATTTACATACATAACTATTTAAAGATTCATACAATAATAAAGTTGTCGATGAAGGCTTTAATAATATGTCTAATGGGTCTCTAGAGTCTCCCTAGTGAATACACAAAAATGTTGTCCAGGTTGCATTCACACTTTGGGCAAGGACAGAGGATAGAAAAATCTGTTGCGCTTCTAAATTGTAACATATATTTCTCTAGTGTGCTTATCTTTATGGTAGAAATATTGTTCCCCTTTTGCATGACAGTCAATCTGGAATTCTATTTCCTTCCATGTATGAATCTCAGACTTTCTCCAATAACGCCTAGGCATAACTTAACCACCACTAGTTTATTGATAAGCAGGTACCGAGAGTATTTTTTTGCAAAGGGCAGGTCAATGTGGAATAAAAATGTCTGGGGATATAGATCTTGATAAGAAAACTCCACAAGGAGCTAAAAAAGATATATTACTTACCTCTGCTTCAGCTTATTTTCAAAAAACTATAGCTAAATATGATCTTCATGATATATGGCGAACCTTACATCCAGGAGAGAAAACTTCACATTCTATTCAAAACCACATATGTGGTATTCTCGTACAGATTTCTTTTTTGTGAAGTCGTATTTGGTAAAATTCTGTAAAAAAAATAACGATTAATGATACTGCTTGGTCGGATCATTCCGAACTGTTTTGGGACCTGTAAATTGTTTTGTATTGGGAATAATCAAAAGGTCTTCCTGGAGACTGAACGAGAATTTGCTGATGGACAGTGGGAATATGGAGTGAATTCTATTTTTAGAAAAACTCAAGGGAAGAAATAAGTAAAACTAGTTTGGTGTGCTTTTAAGAGTGTCCTTCGTGGACACCTTATTAAATTAGGCTATGAAGGGGAAAAAAAACAAGGTCTACCTCTTAATCAATTATATCAAGAGCTTCATCGGTTGAATATTCTCAATAAAGATTGTCCTTCAGAGCGAATTTCTAGTAGGATAGTCGAGGTGAAACTGAAAATTAACCTCTTAATGACTGTTTTTACATTTCTGGGGTGATTGTGTTTAGCTGTTATTTTCTTCTCTCCCACATACTGTACCTACACAAATTATATGTTGTTTTATCGTCATAAGAAGGGCTTTCATTAGATACCATTATGTTCATAATATCTTATAATTTACTACAAAAAAAATCATAAAATTTACACAAATACAATCCTTAAAAAAGACCCGTCTAAGTAGTTTCTAAATGTTGTCCCGTGTTTTTGTTTTTTCCCTATATTGACCTTTTGACCCCAACCCAAACCCTACATTTAACCCACACACTAAATTTAACCCCAACTCTAACCTTTATGCTATCCCTTAATATATTTTAATTTTAATTTGATTTTAAACCTATCCCTCATGCTAAAAATTATTTAATTTTAACCCTAACAACTAATCTAGACCTAATGCTAGTTTTGAGCTAATTATTATTTTTATTTTTTTACATTGCAATGTTGCTGACTGCCTCTAAAGGCAGTCAAGCAACATATTCAGAGCGACGGAAGTTAATTTTTTTTGACTACAAGAGGGCATAGCCATATTTCTGGATCATGCTGCCCCAGACACCAAATTTCAGTGCTGGCTATTGCCTCGACATCGAGGCAATAGACCAGCACTGTTAGAGTGATCGTGAAAACCACTCGTTTCACCGCAGGACGTTTCAGGCACGTCCATTGCCGGGAAGGGGTTAATAAACTTCTGCTATCCAGGGCTAAATATGCTTGCATAGGCTAAATAAAAAATGGTACTCTAAAGGAAACGGGGTGTAAAAAATGCTGATGAACAGGTTAAAAAAATCACAAAGCCAAGTCTAGAATATAAAACCTGATATGCAAGGGTCAAAACAATATACGCCATGAGAAGATTGGCTCAGCTTTTAATGAATACTATTCAAAACTATATAATTTTCCGATAACTTCAACTAAAGAAGATATTGCAAGTCACTTAAAGGATATAACGTTGCTGACTATCACAAAAACACAACTAATTGAATTGAACTTACCTATCGGGAAAAGTGAAGTAATAACAGCAATTGATAGATTAAAAACAAGAAAGCCCCTGGAACATAATAAAAGCATATATTCTTCCCAAATTTCCGTTTAGGATGATACCAGTACAGATCCCCTGATAAAGTTAAAACAAATATATGATATATTTACCTATATATGAGGATCCAAAAAGGCAAGAATTTCTAAGAGCCAAATAATGAAGAGCCTTGGTAAAGGTGGCCTCGTAGTACCTGATTTAATAAGATACTATGAAGCTAGTCATTTCTTCCACCTGCATTAAAGGCAAGATGTCGCAGAAAAAAGTGAACCTTGGTACCTTATTGAATCATGTCTGGTAGGGATTCAAGATCTGTCTCAAATTTTTTGGCGGAATAGTAAATCCACTGGACGTTTTATTGCTACCTGTGATATCCCACGTATCAAGGACCTACTAAAGTGTTGGTCGAGATTCAGGAAGGAAAATCGAATAACTGACAAGATCTCAAGATTCAGCCCGATATCTGTTCTAGAAAAAAATATAGACAATTTAAATTTAGCAGAATAGTTAAAACTACCACTTAAAATAGAGGATCTAAAAGGAGGTAACACTTTTACTAGGAGGAAACTAATATTTCAACAATTGAAAACCCAATTAAACCTCGCTGCCAAAGAGATATTTTCATACCTGAGAATTAAACATTATATATCCCTACACCTCCTAGACGAGAATACAGAATAAATTGCAGGATAAATTAATAAAATCTGTAATACGACTTGCAAGAAAAAGATACTCTAGATGTTATAACTTAGTTAGACCAAACCTAAGCCCTGGCAAAACTGGGAAAAAGAAATAGGTAGAGAATTCTCTATTAAAGACTGGTATAAATCTAACGTAGAGGTCAGTAAATCACTGCACTGCCTAAACACCATAGAACTACATTACAAAATCCTACACCAATGGCTCCTAGTCCCAAAAATAATGAATAAGATTAACACAGCAAATGTATGTCTATGTTGAAGATGTGGACGAGATGAGGGAACCTCTAGGCACATATGGTGGGACTGCTCTGGTATAAGACCTATATGGTATAGGGTCTTTGCAGAGTTATCAAACATATTGGAGGTGGATCTAGAACCAACAATTGAGATAGCACTGTTCCATTTTGATATTCAAAAACTTTCAGCCCTAAAAGATACATAACTATACATATTATATATAGAGGTCTTAACCCACCCCAGCCTCTTTCAATACAATCACACTGCAGCTCACAATAGAGTGAATACCCTGCTCTACTTAATCAGCAGCCTACAGTCAACCCTGACCTCCTAGTGTCATTACTAGCTCCTCCTCTCTTCACCCTTTTACTCGTTAATTCATGACACCTCCCCTAACCCTGGCAAGAAATAAAATCAGCATTTGCCATAGACCTCGCCTGCTTCGTACTACCAACACCAAATGCAATACTGACAACCTTATATCTATCCCCTGCTATAATCACCCGCTCTTCAGCTGTGCCCTGCTAAACACACGCTCTGTATGCAAAAGCTTACACCTATACACGATCTATTCATTTCTCACTCCTTTAAACTCCTTGCACTTACTGAAACCTGGCTTACCCCATCTGACACTGTCTCTCCTGCTGCTCTCTCTTATGGTGACCTACGCTTCAGCCACACCCCAAGACCTGGGGACAAAAAGGGTGGAGGTGTTGGCATCCTCCTATCTGCAAATTGCTCCTTTCAGCCATTACCCTCAACCCCTTCCCTTTAATTTTCATCATTCGAAGTACACGCTATTCATCTTTTCTCCCCTCTATCCCTTCGTGTTGCCGTTGTTTATCGGCCCCCGGGGCCCACTTCACAGTTTCTTGACAACTTCTCTGCATGGCTCCCCAACTTTCTTTCACTGATGTACCATGTCTCATCCTGGGAGATTTTAACATTCTATTTGACCTAACCAACTCTTCTGCTACTTCAAAACTCCTTTCCCTCACCTCTACCTTTGGCCTCTCCCAGTGGACCAACTTTCCAACCCACACTATCGGTCACTCACTAGACCTAGTATTCACTAAATCATGTGCCATCTCTAACTTTTCCCATTCACCTTTCCCCCTGTCTGACCACCACCTTCTTACCTTCTATCCCACTATACCTCAGTCGACTAATGCACGTCTCCCCCCGGCCAAATTCAAAAGACTGCTATCTAACTCCACCCTCCAACTACTTACCACTGCTCTTCAAACCTCTCTCCCCTCCTTCCCATCCACCTCATGTCCAGAGAAAGCAACTAACTCTTATAACAGTATCCTCACCTCAACCCTTGACAACATTGCCCCTGTTGTTGCCAAATGTGCCCGCAGACCCAACCAACAACCGTGACACACTAAGCAAACACGATACCCCCAAAAATGTACTCGCGCGGCTGAGCGGCGTTTTAGGAAATCACGCTGCAAGGAGGATTCCCTTCATAGTAAGTTCATGCTGTGTTCCTACAACTCTTCTTTCGCTCAGTCCAAGCAACACTACTTCTCTACCTTGATATCCACCCTCTCATCGAATCCCAAAGTCTCTTCTCAACTTTTAATGCTCTCCTCTGCCCTCCCGCTCCTCCCCCCTGCTCCGCTCTTATGGCCCAAGACCTTGCCTCTCACTTCAAAAACAAAGTCGACGCTATCAGGTGTAACTTCACCTCCCGTGACTTGCCCCAACTACTTCCTTTCTCATTCCCATCCCCCATACCCTCTCTGAATATCTTCTCCCCTGTAGCTGAGAAAGAGGTTGATGATCTGCTCTCCTGCTCGAAATCTACTACTTGTACGCTTGATCCCATCCCATCTCACCTTGTATCCTCTCTTTCCCCTCTACTTTGTCCAACTCTAACCCATCTCATCAACCTCTCCCTGTCCTCTGGAATAGTACCGTCAACCTTCAAGCAAGCCAAAATCATATCTGTATTGAAAAAATCTTCCCTCGACCCTACTCTTCCATCTAACTACCGTCCTATATCCCTTCTCCCCTTCGTGTCCAAGTTGCTGGAGAAGACGGTGCACTCGCTACTGACAGACTTTCTGACTGTCAATGACCTACTTGACCCTTTTCAATCTGGCTTTAGACCCTTACACTATACTAAAATAGCCCTCACTAGAGTATCAAATGACCTCCTTGCTGCCAAATCTAAAGGCCACTTCTCGGTGTTGATCCTCTTAGATCTCTCTGCTGCCTTTGACACCGTTGACCACCACCTCCTTCTTAATAGATTATCCTCGCTTGGCTTAGGTGGTGTGGCACTCTCTTGGATCGAGTCGTACTTTTCTGAGCAATCCTATTCAGTGTCGTTGCTGGAGCGACATCGTCGCCTGCTCCGCTCTCTGTTGGTGTTCCACAAGGATCGGTCCTAGGCCCACTGTTGTTTTCCCTCTACACTACCTCTCTGGGAGAACTCATCCGCTCTTTTGGCTTTCACTACCACTTGTACGCGGATGATACTCAGCTCTACCTCTCCTCCCCCTGACCTCATTCCCTCTCTAGTGTCACGTGTAGCTGAGTGTCTGTCAGCCATCTCTGCTTGGATGTCTGATCGCTACCTGAAACTTAACCTCTCCAAAACAGAACTGATTATCTTCCCTCCCTCAACCGCTGTCCCTACACCTGGGTTCACAGTCACCGTTGATAATGCTACAATTGTACCGGCTGACCGTGTCGGATGTCTTGGGGCACTTTTGACTCTGCTCTCTCCTTCGTTCCTCAAATTCAGTCCTTATCCTGTCGGCTGCACCTAAGGAACATAGCACGGATTCGCCCATTCCTCAGCGAAGAGACCACCAAAATAGTGCACTCGCTTGTGATCTCTGCCCTGGACTACTGTAACGGTCTTCTGACTGAACTACCTCTGGCTTATCTGGCTCTCCTACAGTCTATCCAAAATGCGGCTGCCAGACTCATCTTTCTTGCACGTCGGTCTGATTCGGCAGCTCCTCTCTGCAATTCCCTCCACTGGCTTCCCGCCTGCTCGAGGATAAAATTTAAAATTCTGTTTTTAACCTACAAAGCCCTCGACTCCTCTGCTCCTACGTGCATTTCCTCCCTTGTTAATCGTTACCTCCCTGCACGACCTTTGCGATCCTCAAAGGGATTAACACTCTCTTCTAATCTCATCACCACTTCTCACTCGCTTCTCCAAGATTTCGCCCGAGCTGCCCCCTCTCTCTGGAACTCCCTTCCCCGGAGCATCCAGCTCTCTCCCTCCTTTTCAAACTTTAAAAAAAAACTCAAAACTCATCTCTTTAGTGCCTCCCATCCACTCTACTGTTACTACAACTTCAGTCCCTCTGACCTCTTCAATCCCTTAATTGTCTCATGGACCCTGTTCCCTCTAGATTGTAAGCTTACGAGCAGGGTTCTCTACCTCATGTACTAGTCTGTTCTAGTTTGTCTAACTTAGTATGTAGTTCCCTTCTATACTCTGTACCAAACGCTACGAAAATTGTTGGGGCTGTATAAATAAATGTTAATGTAATGTAATATCAGGCCACTAAAATATCCATATCAAGATTATGGCTTAAACAGGAGGCCCCCTCATGGAAGCAAGTCCTTAATCAGATTAGGTTCCAGTATAAAATGGAAAAAAGTATCCCATATCAGCTAGATAATAATGTCAGGTATGAGATTCCTATTACGGAATCAAAGTAAACCAGAATTCCCTGTGCGTCAAGCCAGAATAACGATGAATGGACCAGCTCCCCTCCGGGTTTGATCATAGTTTACTTAGGAGTAAACTCTCTGAGCCAGGGCACAGGAACACAGAAATCACAGGAAACAGTAGGAATCACAGGAACAGCACTTGGAAGACAACAGAAACAACACAAGGGAAAATTAGCTACTGAGACTAGCTGCTTCCATACCTGCTCTGAGCAGCAAAGGGGCTGGCTAATAGCAGCCAGGTGAGTAACCATGGTAACAGATTGTTAATACTAGCTGGTTAACTCACTGAAGGAAAGGGTTTCTATTTGAACCAGCAGAGAAACCCTGACACTCCGTCAATAATCAGTTGGCCTCTGTTGCGTGCGCTGTTAATAGCGATACTTTATCAGGTAGTGAAGGTAATGTCAGTATTACATCTCTCAGGGTATCTGACGGGGCCCTCTGTGCCTTGCGTACCTATAAAAAATCAAGTGAAGCATGGTTTTCTATTACATTGGTCAGAGTGAGGCTGGCAAACATTTGCCGTAGGTAAGGTCAGAGGGGAGGGCAGTGCCAACTGCCTCTGGGACACCTTGCACCCTGACATTGTTATTGGTGACCTTCGCCTCGAGAATTACTATCTGTTTCTGTAGATCAATCACTTGTAGAGTGAGGGCAGCCGTAACCTCTGATGTTTTAACTTGCTGCTGGGTTGGTTCATTGGGGGTCATTTCAAGTTTAGTCACCTTACTTTGTATATTAAAAATGTCAGCACGTAACTCTTTCAAGTCTGCCTGCCATGCTGCCTGAAACTTCATAAAAAGTTTCTTGATGTCTGATTTTGTGGCGTAGGACTCCCCAATCACTCATCTCTAGACTTCTTTTGTGGAGAGGTAGACAGAGTGTAGTTTCATCCAAAACATCAGACTGGAAGTCCGAATAAGGGTATATATTTTACTGTTTGGTATAGGGAGCGCCGGAGCCATGCGTCTGCTCACCTCTGAAGCTAGCTTCGCCCCCTCACATTTCAGTTTTTAAATGTCACTATTCCATCCCATACTGTCACTCTTTTTAACTCTCCGGGCCAAGATATGAGAGTTGGCAGGCATCCTGCATCGTATTCAAATCCCTGAAACCTTCGAATTTTTAATTTACAAAACAAATTTATAAAACTCAAGATCAAATTATTTTAACAGGCTAAAAGGCACGTTAATGGGGATTGATCAAAACAAATATATAATTTGTGGGACCACAAAGGATTTTATAATATTTACTCAGCCCATCTATGACAATTCTCTTCCATCCAACTTAATAAAATGCTTTTCACTTTTGTTAGTAATTTTACGTAATTATATGGTATTATAGGGGCTATTCACTAAAAGGTGAGTTGAGGTAAGTTGAGGTGAGTTGAACATATAATTTCCCCAATTTAGCTATACATTGTGCAGGTACAAACTTTGTGAGTTTGCTTAACCCCTTCACGACAATGGACGTGTCAGGCACGTCCTGCCGGGAACTCCGTACGTGCCAATGTAAAAATTTAAAATAAATATTTAATTAACTAAAAACTTGTTATATAGTTAGATTAGCCTAAAGGGTTAAAATTAAATAATTTTTAGCATAAGGGATAGGGTTGAAATTAAATTAAAACATATTAAGGGATAGCATAAGGTTTAGCGTTGGGGTTAAATTTAGTGTTAGGGTTAAATTTTGGGTTCGGGTTAAGGTCAAAAGTCAATATAGGAAAAAAACAAAAAACACTATTTTTGGTTTTTGCCTCATAACTCACAATAAAAATACCGAAAAATATGGAAACATGCATATTTCTGAACTGGGGCCAACATTTAGAAACTATTTAGACGGGATCATTTTTAATGATTTTATTTGTGTAAATTATATTTTAGGTCAAAGTTAGAAAAAGTTTTTTTTTTTTTTAATTTTCATCATATTTTATGATTTTTTTGTAGTAAATTATAAGATATGATAAACATAATTGTATCTAATGAAAGCCCTTCTTATGACAATCAAAACAACATATAATTTGTGTGGGTACAGTATGTGAGAAAGAAGAAAATTGCAGATAAACACAAACACCCCAGAAATGTCAAAACAGCCATTGTCACCAAGGGAAAGTCAAGGTGAAAATGTCTTGTCACTAAGCGGTTAAAGGGAGAAACTAGCCAGGTTTGTCCCTGCAGAATGTATGTTTAAATTGGTGACATTAAATGTTCATCTCACCTCAACACATCTCATCTCACCTCACCTCAACTCACATTTAAGTGAATAGTTTACCATGTCTTCCATTCTTCAAGCAATCTTTATACCTAAGTAATCATCCACTTTATCTTTGGATGGCCCCTATCCCAGTCCCTCTAAAAAAACATTCCTGCCAGGGTTCCAAATAAAATGGAACAAGCTGGGTTTTCAAAATAATTAATTTATAATTTGAAAAATTATAATTTTGTAATTTTCCAATTACAGTGAGCATAGCTAGGACAGAAGCTGGAGAAGAAAAAGAGAGAAGGACAGCTGCATATCCTTCTTATAAGAGCAGCAAGTGGCTAAACTGCTAGAGCATATGGGAGGCATCAGGGGCAATCCTGGCAAGTGCCATTTCGAATAGCAACGAACTCTGACTCCAGGGATAAACTGGTAATCCTTGCTCTAGGGGCCAAGTATACTGTAGGTCCAAAGTCTTATCTCTCTAAAGGAGCCCACTATTCTGAACACCCACAGGTTCTCTGACATAAACCTCCAATTAACTCTGACAAATGGTTTTTCAGCATCTAAAATCAATAGTACAGAGGTGGCTTCTTTATTATGTATTTCTTCCTGTGGGTATTATACTCACAATATCTTCCCTGCATGAATCCCACCTGATCCAGATGGATCCGGTTTAAGATGACAAAATTAATCTTGAAGTAAATTTGTATATCCTGATTGATAAGAGAGACTGGACAGTAATTGGTTACATTCGTTGAATCCTTCTAACTCTTCATAATAGAAGAAAAACTGACCTCAAGCATTTCTGTGGGAAAAGCAGAGTCTGTACCTACGCTGTTTTATACCCTCTCTAGAATAGGAGAAATAAATAGATCTAGAGTTCTATAAAAGTGAGCCGAGAAACCGTCCGACCCAGTAGCCTTAGCATCTCTCAGCTCTCTTATTGTACCAGAGATCTCAAGCTGCAATATGGGCCGATTCTGCAAATGTAAGTCCAAATTTTCCAGAAAATCGGCTTATTCTTCTCACTGAGGTTCAGCATGGTTATAAAAAATTTCATAATAGGTTCGAAAGGCATTGCGATCCTCAGATGGTGATAAATAGGTTTTGTCTTTAAAAACATTTTTTTTAATTCTTTATTTTTGACTTCAGAATTTAAGTTTGTTAGTTAAGCATTTTCCTACTCTTTTATTACTACACTGCCACCACAATGTCAGATCGCCCTTCCCACAGAGCTTTTCCTTAATCACCCTGCTGATCGATTCTATCTGTTCATCATTCTCTCTGAAAGGTTTTCGTTTCTTTCTAACACATGTGTTCCCCCTATTGTTTTTCTTTAAAAACTCTTTGCTTGGGCTATAAAATTACTTACTCTCTTCCATTACCAAGATCGATTCATTAAGTCTCCACCTTGCTCGGGACTTATAACTGGGGTTATCGCTTAATTCAAGAAAGACTGGGGTGTGGTAGGACCATGTGATGGACCCAACCCTGGAGCTAGAACATAGCTCCAGGATTGTGCCCAGCATGAAAAATAATTATATCCGCAAATAGGAGGAATGTGCCAAAGAGTAAAAGGAAAAATCCTTCTCTTCTGGGTATATCTAAAATTCAATGGTGTAATACCAACAAATGTACCCAAAATTTCAACTGTTTATTGTAGTCTGGTATTTTTCTAAAACTTTGGGAAGTAGGACTCCTAAATTCTGCATATATCTGCCAACATCTGAGTTATGAGGATATATGTATGATATCCTTAGTAGTTTACCACTAGTAGTATACACCTCAAGAGGCAGTCAACAACATTACAATGATTGGGAAAAAAGGAAAAAGCAAACCATAGATCTACTAACCTGCTAGGGTTAGGGTTATAATTAGGGTTAGGGTTCCACTTAGTGTTTCAGATGAGTTAGGATTAGAATTAATGTTAGTGCATGAGTAAGATTTAGAGTTAGGATTGGTTTCAAAGGTCACTATAGGAGAAAATGGTTAGGAAACAAAGAACACTACTTTTGATTATTTCTCTATTACTTACAAAAAAAACAGAAAAACATGCATATTGCTAAACTCAGGACAAAATTTAGATAGTATTTAGATGGGGTCTTTTTGCCATTTGTAATTGTGTAAAATATTTTTTAGATCAATGCTGGAAAAAGTGTTTTTTTTTTTTTTTTTCATAATATTTTCTAAAAAAATGTATGGTAAATTATATTATACACTGAAAATAATGGTATCTAAAGAAAGCGCTTTTTATGGCAATAAAAACAGTATACAATATGTGTGGGTACATTAAATGAGAAAGAGGAAAATTACAGCTAAATACCGAAGCAATGTAGACATTTTCAAAACAGTCCTGTCACTAAGGTGTTGATCTATTGCTTTTAGACTGTATGCAAACTAAATCTGTCATCTGCAGTTTAAATTGTATCATAGGACCACTGCTTTGTATCTGCTGTCTGTAATGATGGGAAATGTAATAATTTCTGCCTGATTAAACAAAACATAGTCATAAGCACCAAATCTGTGTATGTATTCCCCGATAGTGCTATCCAGCAAGTCTGCTCACAGATTGTCCATTTATCTCTTTAAATCCCAAAAGCTAAATCTAACAAATTTTTACAACTAGACAAGAAGAAAAGAGGACAAAAAGGACAGAGGGTACAAACAACAAAATCCCAGAGAAGTAAAAATATGTGAAAACAATTGTGCTAATCAGATATGACTCAGAGTTATTCGTTATCACAATTCCTACTGTGCATAGGAGTGGGAGATTTGTTGCTCTTTAATACTTGGTGGCTTTATGTTTATTAAATAACCCGCTGTGTTCCTGGAAGCCCTGGCTGCTCAATCCCTATTTTTTCAATCGTATAGGTGCCATTGCATGCCAAGTGATATGTGATTCTGGCAACAACTTTCATTACCATGCGTTATACATATCTCAAAGCAATGCACTTAACTTCTCTCTGTAGAGAAAGCTTCAATTACATTGTTTTAGAATTGAGTTTTAGAATATCTTTATTTGGCTCACTAAATAAAACAAAAATGAATCAAATGCATTAAACTAATTTTATTTTTGCTCTTTATTATTTGTTGTCCTCCTTTTCTTCATGACTATGTCAAACAAACTATTCACGAAAAGCCCCCCCCCCCCCCCCCCCCGTAAACCTAGAATGACTTAATACATTTATAACAATGATTTTACTACAAAGGGGATGTTACCATTTCCCAACATTCAGAGGATGTTACTTGATTGTATTTTAATAAAACACACATTAATATCAGGCAGTAGGACAAACATGACTTGCCAGACCAACTAAGTCATTGCATTTTTGTAAAACATGTAGCATGGTGTGTCATTATCTACATCTAAGAGAGATATAAAAACTGGTTGCTAAGCACTTAAATATATTATTATATAGTCAGCCCACCTTCCAAACGTCACTCTTCACACTAGACATTGATAATTCGGTACAACTGTCCTGTCCAAACATCATCCTCCAATGCCCTTATTCTTGCTCACACTACAGGTTAATGCATCAAGAACACTGCATGGCGATCCAACCGAGCATCCTGTGGCTGCTCCCCCTGCATTCCAAGTCGTAAATTAGGAATGTTGGGCAGAATTCTGGACCTATTATCTCATGTCTGTAGTGGTTGAGTATTGGGACATTCATTTGACATAATCTAGAAGAGGTGTGGTCTTCACTTGTTTTGTGTATTTCTAAATGAATAGGAAGATAATTTTGACAAAACATGCTATACGGCAAGCCATATCAGTTTCGCTATTCACCTACAAATTCTAACCATTATTTTTTCTGCTCTTGATTCCTAACAGTTCCAGCCTCTTGTACTCTGTGTAACTCACGGTTTTGGGGTAATACCAGGAACAACTTAAATTGTATATTTTGTTATTTGTTCTAAAACACTTAACATACTATCAAAGGGGGCCACAATGCCAAGATCAGTTATTACATAATAAGAAAATGAAATGGGCAAAAAAAGTTTAAGGTAATAAGAGAGAATGAAAAAAGGTGTTCAGAAACATAAGAGATACAAATATTTATTAACTCAGGCCATCGTCTTCCACCACTGGCCAGGCATGACAATAGACAGGATAATAACATTGTTTCATTATGTTTATTGACTTTTTTTCATTGTGGAGAGATTGAATATGAGGATGACTAATAGCTTTTGTTTCTTCTATACATAGTGACTTTTTTGTAAATATAGGTTGGATTAAGAGCAGATAGGACCCACTACAGAACCACAGTCAGGAGTCTACCAATGCCTTAACCCCTTAGTGACATGACCATTTGACCTTGTCTTTCTCTTGGTGACATGGGCTCTTTTGACATTTCTGGGGTGTTTGTGTTTAGCTGTAATTTTCTTCTTTCTCACATACTGTACCCACACAAATTATATATTGTTTTTATTGCCATAAGAAGGGCTTTCGTTAGATACCATATTCATCACATTTTATAATTTACTACAAAGAATCATAAAATTGATGAAAAAAAAAAAACTTTTTTTAACTTTGACCTAAAAAATAATTTACACAAATACAATCATTAAAAAAGACCCTGTCTCGGTTTCAAAATGTAGCCCTGAGTTTAGAAATATGCTTGTTTCCATATTTTTCTTCAGTTTTTTGCAAGTTATAGGGCAGAAACCAAAAATAGTATCGAGCCCTAAATGTATCCCTAACCCTAAATGTGATTACTACCTGGTTCTTGTTCTGATGTTTTCTGATGTTTGTTGTGTGTATTTTTGTGTGTACTTTCCCTTTATTTTTATTTGTCTTTACTTGCATTGTATTAAGTTGTCGCTATTTTTATGTGACATCTTAAATAAAGTGCTCGTCTACTCCCTCTTCTCCCTCATCATCAACCAGGTGAATCCCATGGACATGCCCATTTAAACCAATACTATACCCACTTACTGTGTCGTGGAGCACAGGACCCATTAGCCTCTCCTTTGATGTACCAACTATGTGTAACAACCTTACCTGCTCATTGTCGCAACTCTCCTCTGCAGCAAACTCACCTAGCTTTTCGCAGCTCCCATCGAGTTCACACGACGCCATCTTTCCAGAGTCCTGTCAAGACTGCCACGCGGCACACTATGTGCATGCGTGAACAACAAAAATGATGGAACTTATAGGAGCTCTGTTTCTTGATTGGTTACACCTCCCTGGCTGGTGATTGACACCAGATTTGCATTCAAACCCCTCAGTTACTCCTTATCTTTGTTTGTGATAGGCTCTCTGGTGCCTGTTGTTAGCTACCTTGTGTTTTCTGTATTCCTGATTCCAGTGTTCTTGACACGGCTCATTTTACCATTCCTTATCTTCATTCCTGTGTACCATATCCTCGGCTTGCTTTGGACTATTCTGTCCTCCGTTTTACTGACTTTGTTTTTACAATCAGTATCTCAGTGCCAGTGTGGCTGTGTGTCCAGTACCCAGTATCTCATTACCAGTGGCTGTGTGTCTGGTATCCAAAGTTCATCCTTGCGTGAACCTACTGTCACCTACTTGTACTTCCCTATCCTGTGTTTGGCGAGAGGAAGAGGTGTGTGAGGAGAGTTTTACTGGATGAAGACCAAAAATGCAGGATGGTACAATACAGATATTTTTATTGACAGGGGTTAAATGCAGGAACTTGCAGCAGTTGTAATCCACACTGACAGGGGTAAATTGCAGGAACTTGCAGCAGTTGTAATCCACACTGACAGGGGTTAAATGCAGGAACTTGCAGCAGTTGTAATCCACACTGACAATAAGCAAAACGATAACAGTCCAAGATCAGGGGCAATAGAGAGGTAGCAAAAACGAGAGATAAGCCGGGGTCAGGTTACCAGAGAATCAGAATGACGAGAAACAGTCCAGGTATCAAAGGGCACAGGCAGGCAGAAGGGTAGTCAGGAAATCCAGGTTCAGTAACAATCAAATATGAGGAAACGCTAGGCTATCGAATACACGAGAATCACCAAGCACTGTTTGCTTAGTGATTCTGGCTTTTAAATCTTCCGCGCCTCGCGGGTATGCGACGTGCGTGACGTCATCGGGCGCGCGCCTCCATGGAGACAGATCACGTGATGACGTGGACGCGCTGGCAAGCGCGTGTGACGGATCTCGGCTGGGAGAGAGGTTGTACTCAGGGGAGCTGCTGCGGGGAAGAACCTGACAGTTCCCCCTCCCAAAGCGAGACCTCCGGGCTCGCCACTGGCCAGGACGATTGGGATGACGATCATGAAAGGCATGGACCAACTCATCAGCGTGAACAAGTACAGCCGGTTCCCAAGATCTGTCGCTCTCCCCATATCCTTTCCAGTGTATGAGATATTGAAGCCGACCACGATGAAGGCGAGAATCAAGCACCTCTTCCACTTCATACTCCTCCATACCATCGACCAAAACCAGATCTGGGGGAGACCCCTGTCTCCCTGGAAAAAGGTTAGCCACCCACGGTTTGAGCAAGGAGACGTGAAACACCGGGTGGATCCTCATAGATGCAGGTAAGCGTAGTCTCATGACCAGAGGAGATATAACCTCGATGATGGGGAAAGGACCAAGGAATCGAGGACCCAGTTTCTTCGTGGGACAGGAGAGTTTTAGGTGTTTGGTGGATAGCCACACCTTGTCGCCCGGTTTGTACACAGGAGCATCCGAACGATGTCTGTCTGCGAAGGCTTTGTATCGTTGTTGAGAGTGGAGAAGAGTATCACGGAGTAAGGAAAATGTGCGGGTGATATTACGTATGTGAACAGAAGCGGAGGGAACGGTGCTTGGGATAGGGGACCCAGGGAGCATTGAAGGGTGAAAGCCATAGTTGAGAAAAAATGGGGACTTTCCCGTTGAGCTGTGGATATGATTGTTATAAGCGAATTCCGCCAGTGGCAAATACTTGCTCCAGTCATCTTGAAGATGCGTGGTGAAGCAGCGTAGGTATTGTTCCAGAGTTTGATTGGTGCGCTCCGTCTGACCGTTACTTTGGGGATGAAAAGCCGTAGTGAGAGAACGATGGATATGTAATTCCGTACAGAAAGCCCTCCAGAAATGAGAGGTGAATTGAGTCCCCCGGTCCGACACTAAGTTTTCGGGTAGACCATGCAATCTAAAAACTTCTCTTATGAAGAGGTCCGCAGTTTCTGTAGCCGAGGGTAGGTGAGTATACGGAATGAAGTGTGCCATCTTGGTAAAGCGGTCTACAGCGACCATCAGTGTATTGTATCGTTGGGATCGGGGTAGATCTGTAATGAAGTCCACGGAGACATCACTCCAGGGTCTAGCGGGTATCGGCAAAGGTTGAAGAAGACCTGAGGGTTTTTGGTGTCTTTCTTTCGCACGGGCGCAAGTATCACAGGAAGCAACAAATCTCGTGACATCCTCTTGTAGGTCAGGCCACCAAAAAGTTCTGGTAATAAGATCTTTGGTCTGTCGGACACCGCCGTGCCCCGCTGTAGGGGAATCATGAAAATATTGGAGGACTTGTAAACGGACCTCAGGGGGAACGTATGCTTTGTCTTGGTAAAAATATAGTCCTTGACGGTGTGTCAATTGGTCAGGATGGGGTACCCTAGGGGTCGAAGGATGATTACGGAGAGCCTCCCAAATTGATTGTGTGGCGTTCAAGAAGTGTTCAGATTGAAGTATGGTACTCGATCTCTCACCTTGAGGCTCTTCGGGTTCAGTCATACGTGATAAAGCATCGGCTTTCAAATTACGGGATCCTGGACGATACGTGATATGGAGGTTGAAGCGTGTGAAGAAGAGTGCCCATCTGGCTTGTCTAGGTTGTAGTCTCCTAGCGGTACGTAGATACTCCAGGTTTTTGTGGTCCGTAAAGACGGTCACAGGGAAAAGGGCACCCTCCAATAGGTGTCTCCACTCCTCTAATGCAAGTTTTATCGCCAGTAGTTCTCTCTCACCTATATTGTAGTTTCTCTCTGCCGGTGACAGAGTCCTGGAGAAGAAGGCCACAGGGTGTAATTTTCCATCCTCCTTGTGCCTCTGGGAAAGGATCGCACCAACTGCTGAATCGGATGCGTCCACCTCAAGTGTAAAGGCGCTGGAAGGATCTGGAAGGATTAGAATAGGAGCTGTGGTAAAACAAGTCTTCAGAGTATTGAAAGCCTCCTGTGCTGTTTTAGTCCAGAAAAACAATCGGTTCTTGGAAGTCAAGGCGGTAATAGGTTGTATGACCTTAGAAAAGTTTCTGATGAATTTCCTATAAAAATTTGCGAAACCCACAAACCTCTGTACACTCTTCTTATCAGAGGGTGTCGGCCAGTCTCGTATTGCAGTAATCTTCTTGGGGTCCATCTGGATGTTATTTGGAGACAAAATGAAACCCAGGAATTCCACTGATTTACTCTCAAATTCACATTTCTCCAGTTTAGCGTATAGCTGATGTTGTCTCAGGCGGTTGAGAACTGTATGTACGTGTTGTCTGTGTGTCTCTAATGATGGGGAGTAGATGAGAATATCATCAAGGTAGATGATCACAAAGTGGTCCAGAATATCTCGAAAGATGTCATTGACAAAATGTTGAAAAGTAGCTGGTGCGTTGCAAAGTCCAAATGGCATAACTTTGTACTCATAATGTCCATAACGTGATCTGAAGGCCGTTTTCCACTCATCCCCCTTCCTGATACGCACTAGGTTATACGCTCCTCGCAGATCGATTTTCGTGAAGAATTGTGCTGTGCGGAGATGATCCAATAATTCCGAAATGAGGGGTAGTGGGTAACGATTCTTCGTAGTAATATTATTAAGTTCTCTGTAATCTATACAGGGACGCAATCCACCATCCTTCTTTTTGACAAAGAAAATACCCGCACCCGCAGGAGAGGTGGAAGGTCTTATAAAACCTTTGGCTAGGTTGTCTTCTATATAGTCTTTCAGTGCAGTGAGTTCGGGTTCAGCGAGGGGGTAGATCCTTCCAAAAGGAATGGGTGCTCCTGGAAGAAGATCAATTGGGCAGTCATAATTCCGGTGAGGAGGGAGTGAGTCTGCCTTCTTTTTCTCAAACACATCCTGAAATTGAGAGTAGGCTGAAGGTAGAGTAGGGAGTGATTTTGACTCAGAAGTAAAACACGCAATGTTTTTAAACAGGCACTTGTTGATGCAAAGATTAGAGGTAAATGTAAGTATGCCGGATCCCCAGTTGATGATGGGATTGTGTAACCGAAGCCATGGAAGTCCCAGTATGATAGAGAATATAGGCGCTGGTACGATGTCGAATTGAATGATCTCTTTATGTCCCTCCCCAATCGTCATGACCAGAGGGATGGTTTCGTGTGTAATGGGACCAGTTTTCAAAGGACTCCCATCTACCAGTTGGATGTGCATGGGTGATTTCTTCTTACGGGTAGGAATTGCGATAGCCTTGACCAGATCAGTGTCGATGAAGCAACCGCTGGCTCCGGAGTCCACCATCGCCATCATGGGAATAGGACCTTTAGTCCACTGTAAGGAAAGAGGAATGGAAAGATGAGGGGTCTTGTCTGTAGCTGATACCGTATTATTCTCATGAGAGGAGGAAGTTTTCTTACCATCTGTGAGTCGTTTACGGGCACGGCATTCCTTGTACATATGTCCTGGTTTACCGCAGTACAGACAGAGATTCAGGTTTCTACGTCTGGTCTTCTCTTCTGTAGAGAGGGGACCTCGGACTAGTCCAATCTGCATAGGCTCCTCTGTGTTTTGGGGGATTGGGGTTCTGGACTCGTATAGTGGTGGGCTGTAAGATGATTCCGCAGAGTTAGGGGTGTTGGACCGTTCTGCTCTTCGTTCGCGTAGTCTGCGGTCTATCTGGGTGACTAAACGGGTAAGGTCATCCAAGGAGGAAGGTATGCCAACACGAGCTAATTCGTCCTTAAGGCCATCGGATAGTCCCAGACGGAACTGGTCTAGGAGTGCCGATTCGTTCCAAGTGGTCTCTAATGCAAGTCTGCGGAATTCAGTTATAAATTCCTCCACCGGTCGACGGCCTTGTCTCAGAGCACGAATGGCATTAGTAGCTGAAGTGACTCTGAAGGGATCTTCGTATAAAGAGTCTAATGCTTGTCGGAAAGAACCCCAAGTGTCAAGGACCGGACTGTTGGTGTGGAGGAGATGGTGGGCCCATAGTTGTGGTTCGTCCAGGAGAAGCGAGATTACGGTATGTACCCTCACATAGTCAGAGGTATACGTACGAGGACGAAGGTTAAACAGGATCTGGCAAGAAGTGATGAAAGTACGATACTTCTGTCTATCGCCGGTGAATTTCTCTGGTAAGACAACTTGTGGTTCAGATGTGATAGCCCCTTCCAGAAAAATAGGGGTTGGAGGAGGTGCATGCGCCGCCACTGCGGGTTCAGGGGCATTACCTTGTAGGTGTTGTATCTGTTGTTGTAGGTTAGCTTGTCCTGTCTGTAGGTCTTGTACCGACTGGTTGAGAGTGACTAATTGTTGAGTGAGAGCAGCAATAGCGTCGGTTAGTCCCGCGGTCTCCATGATATGAGAAGGCTTGGTGATTATGTGAGGAGAGTTTTACTGGATGAAGACCAAAAATGCAGGATGGTACAATACAGATATTTTTATTGACAGGGGTTAAATGCAGGAACTTGCAGCAGTTGTAATCCACACTGACAGGGGTAAATTGCAGGAACTTGCAGCAGTTGTAATCCACACTGACAGGGGTTAAATGCAGGAACTTGCAGCAGTTGTAATCCACACTGACAATAAGCAAAACGATAACAGTCCAAGATCAGGGGCAATAGAGAGGTAGCAAAAACGAGAGATAAGCCGGGGTCAGGTTACCAGAGAATCAGAATGACGAGAAACAGTCCAGGTATCAAAGGGCACAGGCAGGCAGAAGGGTAGTCAGGAAATCCAGGTTCAGTAACAATCAAATATGAGGAAACGCTAGGCTATCGAATACACGAGAATCACCAAGCACTGTTTGCTTAGTGATTCTGGCTTTTAAATCTTCCGCGCCTCGCGGGTATGCGACGTGCGTGACGTCATCGGGCGCGCGCCTCCATGGAGACAGATCACGTGATGACGTGGACGCGCTGGCAAGCGCGTGTGACGGATCTCGGCTGGGAGAGAGGTTGTACTCAGGGGAGCTGCTGCGGGGAAGAACCTGACAAGGTGCCACAATTTACCTTTTCAGCAGTGCCTGCGGCTCAACCAAGGGTATCTCTGATTTGGAACAAAGACTTCCTACTACCTCTCGAAGACCTGGTGACCGGTTGTGAAAGAAGTTCTAAAGATCAAGTGATTCCAGTTCCTGAATCATGGATACTAAACTCTGATAGTTACACTATGCTATTGACAATGTGTTCTATATGTCTTTTATTCTCTTCTCAAAATAATAAACACATTTTATATAAAAAAAATGGGAGTGGGGGGCATGAGACACATAAGCGGCCAAAGGAAAGAGAGTCAAAGTATCAGTATTAGAGCGGTTTGCAACTAGGTGGGTGTGACCAGAGATTAATTATGTGTCCTTGAGTTGGATGAGTTGTAAGCTTCCTATTCCTATTGGTGTTTGAGGACAGGAGAGCTAGGTGGGATTGGCTACAGTTCAATTAGCAGGTATTCTAGTGGGATGAGTAGTAAGCTTCCTTAAAGATGTGAGTTATGAGAGCGTTCTTGTTATTTAAGAAAGAGGGAGATAGCTGGATGCTCTACGGAAGGGAGTTCCAGAGAGTGGGGGCAGCTAAGGCAAAATCTTTCAGACATGAGTGGGTAAAGGTGATGAGGTTGGAGGAGGGCCATTTGAGGAGTGCAGAGGTCATGCAAGGTAGTATCATATAATGAGGGAGGAAATGTGGTAAGGGGCAGGGGAGGGGAGGGCTGCTAGGTTAAAAAGATAGAATTTTAAATTGTATCCTAGAGCAGATAGGAAGCACAGACAAATCTGAACGGCATGCAAACAAAAAAAGAGAGATGTTAATAGAATCATATTATTGAATGCCTTAACCCCTTTATATGATGCAATCCATTCATACTAAATATTTGAAGAGCTTCAAACTTTTATAAAAAATACAAATACTTTGAAAAGTTGGGACTGATGGACTTCTGTCACATCACTATGACTGCAAAAGAATAAGGTTAGTTAAAATTCTTGTTGCTTGGGCTGAAAAATAATCAATAAGTAGTGTGATAACAACAGTGGACATTTCAGAATGAAGCACTCTTGCTTTGGTACTTTACTTTCTCCTTGCTTGCAAATTTCAAATAGAGTCCATTCACTTGGCAGAATGCATGTAACAGAAACTAACGTAATGGGTTTCAAACAGCACAAGGAGTGATTTCATGGTACAAGGCATTCTTAACCTCAATTAGAGTCAGGACCCTAGAAAATGCAAGCCGTGCATTTGTTCAAAACTACAATAAAATAAATTAATTAGGCAATCAAAAAGAAGCAAGAAAAAAAATTCTCTCTGGTTAAGTATTTTTCAAATACAGTATTGAGGCCCATTGTATCAGATGATTATTTTCAAGCCCTTAATCCCATCCAGTTGTGATTGTGGTTTAGACACCAGCAGTTTTTAGAAAAAAAATAATAATACTCTTTCTAAATAGAACCTAGCCATGCTGATGAACTACAAATCCTAACAGCATTTCAGAATTGCAGTGAATCATGGTAGTTGTAGTTCTGTGTAGAGGAGTGGGCCTCAGTTGCACATGTAGGGTGTAAAAGCTCTACATGGAAAAAATTGGGTCCAATAAAAAATTAGATTTTTGTGAGAATAACACACCAGATGAAACAAAATCCAGCATCTGGGAAACTGATAAAACTGTAATATGGGATTACTTCCTAAGACTGGCATCCTACATAAAAAAAAAGAAAATAAGGGAAACTGAAGAACTAATGTCACAAATTAAGGAACTTGATACTATGCATCAAGTTACTTTATCCTCTGCTACCCTGATGGAAAAGAGTAGTTGTAAAACACAATTAAGCCCTGCATGACAATGGACATACCAAGTACGTTGTGGCAGATTTGTCACTTAGTGACAATAGAGGTACCTGGTCCATCCTATGATGAAATCCACATAGGCAGCAATCAATAGTCACTGCCTATGCTTAGCTGGTGTTACCAGTGTTGTAAACATGGTGTATTTCTAAACTTAGGATAAATATTACGGTGTTCTTTTACAGTTTGCAATTGTGTAAAAGATTTTTCAGATCAAGGTTAGAAACCATGTGTTTTTCTAAATTTTTTCATCATATTTTATAATTTTATGTATAGCAAATTATATATTATGATGAAAATAACGGTATCTAAAGAAAACCTTGTTATGGCAATAAAAACAGTATATAATTTGTGTGGGTACATTAAATGAGAGACAGGAAAATTACAGCTAAACACAAAGACTGCAGAAATGTTAACCCCTTAAGGATGCGACTGCTTTTGGAATTTTGCTCCCATAGGACAGAGGCTGTTTTTATACTTCTGTGATGTTTTCTTATTTCTTATTTACTTATTTACTGTACTCATTCAAATGCTCCAATATAAGTACTGGTTGTTCATAAGACAGTAAGTACTAAGAATGAGCTTATAAAATCCTTATACAATGGTGTAGAGTTCCCATTTCTATTCATAGGTGATATCCCTTCTCCCCCAGAAAATTACAATACAAAAACTGTTTTCACTCGAGAAATAGTTTTAACAATTTTAAAAAAATTAGTTTCTGTTACTGTCTGACTTATTAATGTGGCTAAATAAATGATTCCCTTTTTTGGTTGTTCATAAGACAGTAAGTACTAAGAAATAGCTTATAAAATCCTTATACAATGGTGTAGAGTTCCCATTTCTATTCATAGGTGATATCCCTTCTCCCCCAGAAAATTACAATACAAAAACTGTTTTCACTCGAGAAATAGTTTTAACAATTTAAAAAAAAATTGTTTCTGTTTCTGTCTGACTTATTAATGTGGCTAAATAAATGATTCCCTTTTTTGGAGACAGCGCATTCACCCACCTTATAGCGAGTGGCACAACAAAGTTAACAAATGAAGACCTAGCTTTCTTGATGATACATTGTAATAAAAAGGGCAATTCCAAACACTTTAAATATATGAGAAGCTTGGGAACATGGTTGTGCATCTACGATGTGTAGATCTATTTGTACTGAAAAATAATGAGTTATCACTTAGACCTTGACATTTTTGATGATATAGGATCTGGGTAATATAGCTCCAGAGAAGCAGCCTTTAATGAGCACCTGTCCAGTGATAAACTGCTACACTTTATTGCTACTGTGTTTCTCCATTTTTTTCTAACCTGACTTAAATAATAAAATTCATAAAATTAAGATAAATTCCATGTTGGTTGCCCATCCTCAGTGTTTTTCACTTTTAATTTACATTGGCATTTTAGAAAGCTGTATAGACTTATATATTTTTTTTTTTTTTTGCTTCATGTTTAAATTAACTTATAAAGTTTCATCATTGCACTATTAGTTTTATTTCACTTCCCCTGGAAACAACTAATTTCTTATGGTTCCACACATCCTGTTATAATTATAAAGTGATTTTTCTGATTATTTCATTTCCCATAAAGTCACTGCTATCCAAGGGTTAACAACTGAAATACAAGGCTAGATACCTTATCTGGCTTCTGTAAATTAAAGTGTTTAAGCCTCTCAATCAATGTGAAATTTAAGGTTAATGTTTCCTTTATTAATATATGTTTTGATCCAAAAGGTGAGCATAGCATGTATTCTTTGTGTAGACAGCATCAGTTATTGGCCTCACTTGGCACAGAACGTTATGTATATTTAATCACAAAAGACCACAAGGACATAAACTCATGTCTTACATGGAAAGTAACCTCTAGTGCAGAGATGTGACTGAAAATATATTTGGAAAGCCATTATGATAATCCTTTCTGTAGAAATCAATGAAGCACTAGTAGTGTTCTAGAATGTGAGTACATCAGGCCCCTGACATTAATGTGACAAACCCACATGCTTGTGCTGATTCCCATGTCTGCAAGAAGCATTAAATGTTTGTGACAGCAGGCTAGAGACCTCTAAATACAATCAAGGTGATATATGAAATAGGTTATTATTGCTAAATATGCAACTTCCTTGGTTTCCTTGGTTCCTATCTTCATGAAATATAGTCTTCAAGCTATACAACAAATAGAGGTGTTGCCAAATAAGGCTTGTAATGTGTCACTGAGACATCCATTATGTATGCATATCAGCAGAGCTGTTCTTAATACAATGTCAAACCACTTTTCCTTTAGTAAGTGGGAGATAATCCCCAAAGAAAGACCCTAACTTCAATCCATGTCATCTGCTGGCTTTTGGAATACAAATTATTATGTACCCACAGAAATAGATTAACATTATAAAAATAGAATTTTAGCCTATACATAATAAGTTTTTTTTTTTATTGTTTTCCCCCCTTTTCCCTCACCAACACAGCTGTCTGGATGGAGAGTTAATAGCTATTTTATTCATCCTTTTGTTTCATAATTACTGATCCAAGCTCTGCAAGCTGTCACTTTGGATATCAATCTAAGCATGGAGGTTGGGTGACACTGTCCTAATACAAGTTTTGGAACACATTTAAATGTTTGAAAAGTATAACACATCTGCACTCAATCAACAGGAGCTGGGCTCATCACAATTTGTCTTTTGCTCCTGTTCCACTAAACATCATCAATCAAGCCCTTCTATTAAAAATACAGACTACGGTATTTCTTCTTTTAGAATATATCAATACAGAATGTCATTTTCAATGCTATCCCATACCCACTGGCATCAACAACCCCAAACAATTTTTTTTTATCTGCTCCTTAATTAACAGGAGACTACTAACCTTATAAAATTGCTCCATGTCAATTGTTTTAAAGGTTTGAGAGTGCATTAAAGAAGTAAACACAGGGCCGTCTTTAATAGTGATTGGACCCTGGGCAAGCATTTGCTTGGGCCCCCTGGACCCTGCCCCCTCCCCTGCATGCAATCCCGCCATCCATCGCAATGTTACCCCCCCACACACACACACATATGCCAAAATTGTTGTGCCATTCAGATGCCAGTAATATTGTGCCTTTCAGATGCCAGTAATATTGTGCCATTCAGAGCGCAGTATTATTGTGCCAGTCATAGCCCATTAATATTGTGCCATTCAGAGCCCAGTAATATTGTACCATTCAGAGCCCAGTAATATTGTTCCAGTCAGATGCCTGTAATATTGTGCCAGTCAGAGCCCAGTAATATTGTGCCAGTCAGAGCCCAGGAATATTGTGCCAGTCAGAGCCCAGGAATATTGTGAAATTCAGACCCCAGTAATATTGTGCCAGTCAGATGCCTGTAATATTGTGCCAATCAAATGCCTGCAATATTGTGCCATTCAGAGCCCAGTAATAATGTGCCAGTCAGATGCCTGCAATATTGGGCCAGTCAGAGCCCAGTAATATTGTGCCAGTCAGAGCCCAATAATATTGTGCCAGTAAGATGCCTGCAATATTGTGCCATTCAGAGCCCAGTAATAATGTGCCAGATGCCTGCAATATTGGGCCAGTCAGAGCCCAGTAATATTGGGCCAGTCAGAGCCCAGTAATATTGGGCCAGTCAGAGTCCAGTAATATTGGGCCAGTCAGAGTCCAGTAATATTGTGCCCAGGAATAGTGTGCCAGTCAGAGCCCAGGAATATTGTGCCAGTCAGAGCACAGGAATATTGTGCCAGTCAGATACCAGTAATATTGTGCCAGTCAGAGCCCAGTAATATTGTGCCAGTCAGAGCTCAGTAATATTGTGCCAGTCAGCGCCCAGTAATATTGTGCCAGTCAGAGCTCAGTAATATTGTGCCAGTCAGCGCCCAGTAATATTGTGGCAGTCAGATACCAGGAATATTGTGCCAGTCAGAGACCAGGAATATTGTGCCAGTCAGATACCAGGAATAGTGTGCCAGTCAGATGCCTGTAATATTTTGCCAGTCAGATGCCTGTAAAATTCTGCCAGTCAGATGCCTGTAATAGTGTGCCAGTCAGATGCCGGTAATATTGTGCCAGTCAGAGCCCAGGAATATTGTGCCAGTCAGAGCCCAGGAATATTGTGCCAGTCAGATCCCAGGAATATTGTGCCAGTCAGTGCCCAGTAATAGTGTGCCAGTCAGAGCCCAGTAATATTGTGCCAGTCAGTGCCCAGGAATATTGTGCCACTCAGAGACCAGGAATATTGTGCCAGTCAGATATCAGGAATATTGTGCCAGTCAGAGACCAGGAATATTGAGCCAGTCAGATACCAGGAATATTGTGCCAGTCAGATGCCTGTAATATTATGCCAGTCAGATGCCTATAATAGTATGCCAGTCAGATGCCTGTAATAGTGTGCCAGTCAGATGCCTGTAATATTGTGCCAGTCAGAGCCCAGGAATATTGTGCCAGTCAGTGCACAGGAATATTGTGCCAGTCAGATACCAGTAATATTGTGCCAGTCAGAGCCCAGTAATATTGTGCAAGTCAGAGCTCAGTAATATTGTGCCAGTCAGCGCCCAGTAATATTGTGCCAGTCAGAGCTCAGTAATATTGTGCCAGTCAGTGCCCAGTAATATTGTGGCAGTCAGATACCAGGAATATTGTGCCAGTCAGAGCCCAGGAATATTGTGCCAGTCAGAGCTCAGTAATATTGTGCCAGTCAGCGCCCAGTAATATTGTGGCAGTCAGATACCAGGAATATTGTGCCAGTCAGATACCAGGAATATTGTGCCAGTCAGATACCAGGAATATTGTGCCAGTCAGCGCCCAGTAATATTGTGCCAGTCAGATACCAGGAATATTGTGCCAGTCGGCGCCCAGTAATATTGTGCCAGTCAGATAACATGAATATTGTGCCAGTTAGATGCCTGTAAAGCCCCCGCCCGCCCTTCCCTAGTACTTACATGAACCTGCTCCGTGTCCCCCGCCGGATGTCTCCTCCGTGCAGTCTTCCCTCTAAATAGTGATCCTCAATTTTGATCCCACTGATATTCAATAAAAGTTATTCTAACTTTTGAAATCATGGGTGCAATAAAAATAATAATAAAAGTTCAATTTGTATGTTCTTTCCAAGTAATCTGTGTTTATGACATTTTACATTGTCTTATTATGTTTTACTATAATATCCAAGAACATTTCCTTATTTTCTTCTTTCAAAGGAGAATATATTTGTTCTTTTTTATTTATTTATTTAATTAGTAGATAACCACAACAAAATCATCAATTGTATTGTGATGTTTTTATTTTTCAAGATCAATGGTCCCCTAAATAATTTGTTCTATAGACTGGTTTGTCAACAATTGGTGCCAAGAGGACTGTTTATAAATTGGGAGACATTATATAAAAGTACTTTAATCATTACACCGTAAAAATATCTATGTTATTTCATCCTTTTTTTAAATCCACATGACGTGCAACAATGATAGTGTTGCCTTAAATGGAATTACATTTTCATGTATACTTTATTAATAAACTTTAATGTTTTGTAATAGCAGATCTCACAATTTCTAATCTTCCTCACATTACTAGTATGTCATCACAGATAACACCAAACACTACAAATAGTAAAACTCCTAGTTGTCAAAGCACATACACATACTGATAAATACAAGCCTATGCTTGCTGCTACCAACAATTAAAATAGTCAAATTGCTCCTATAGTAGAAGGATCCATCAATAGAAATATATATAGCCAAGATGACAAAAAAATCCAGCCAAAGTCAGATGGGTCAAGTGAAGTTTGGGCTTGATGCGGCAGATACATGGCATTGAGTGTTTAATGTATATATCTTCTCAGCTCTGGTCCAGCTGAAGACAAAATGTACATGGAACATGACCTGAGAGTTGCTTTGTCTATCATCACCCTATAGTTTGAAACAATTATCATGAGCAAAAAATATCCCCGCCTTTCCCATTACTTCTAATTAGTCTTGTATGTTTCCATGGCAACTGAATCTCCTCTGGGAAAATGAAGGCTCCTCCCACCCTATGTGAACAGGGGTTGAATCTGATGGAGCCAGAATATGCAAGTATGTGTGTGTGTGTGTGTGTATATATATATATATATATATATATATATATATATATATATATATACACTACATCATTTACCCTTCCATTGTTGTTCCAAATTCATCCCAATTCATCTGGCCACATACACAAAATAGCCTCTGATAAAAAATAGTTATAGAGTTAACTAGAGATAAATATAATAAATATCAAAAATCTATATTTCCATCCACTCTTTCAGTATTGCCTTAGAATGTTACTAAACTCACGTAGTTTTATTAAAACTTAACATTTAATAATAGGCATGAGTTTTATGACTCAATCGATTAATATATCAAATTAAATGTTTGAAAATATAAAAACTAGGGAATTTCACTGCAATCCTTGCCAATTTTACTACCTTTAATAAAGGTTTACACACTGTGGTCATGGGATAATTAAGTATATCTAAATATAAAATCTACAATAAAAGAAATATAATCTAAAAACAGCACACACATAGAGCGACAGAACAATAGTGGTTAAATAGTGTGCTCTTTTTCCATTGACCTTACAATTTCTAGGAAGTTTCATTAATGGGTTACCTGGAAGACAAGCATCCCGAATAAAAATTACCATATGAAGACACAAGAATAGAAGACCTTTGTTGCTAGGTGATCTTGCCCATGCTAACATGCGTGCTAGCATTCCAAAGAAAATAACTATAACCCTGCTATTAATTGAATATGCATATAGAATGCATATATTTTGTATTATTTTTTTAAAAGGTTCACTCCAGGTTGAGAAGAAGTAAGGAGTTATTATTATATGTTAACTTTAACATTTTATTTAACAAAAAATATGTACCTTATTTGCTCGACCCTGATTATAAGGCGGCCCCCCAATCTTGTGATATTTCTTTAGGAAAATAATTAAAAGCCTGACTGTAAGACTACCCTATACGAAAAAAGTTCAACTTGTATATATTCACATGTAAATTGTTTTTTCATATTTAATAAAATTTATGATATAAAAAAATGCATTTCTTGTTTTTATTTCCTTTTATTTGCCCATCTGACCGCCAGACATAGCCAATGCTTCCCTCCCCAACTTAACCAGTGCTGCCTTCCCCTCCCTACCCAGCCTTACCCAATTCTGCCTCTCCCCCAGACTTGCCAAATGCTGCCTCTCCTCCCTCCCTCAGACTTGCCCAATGCTGCCGCTCCCCCCTCCATCAGACTTGCCTAATGCTGCTTCTCTCCCCTCTCAGACTTGCCCAATGCTGCCTCTCCCCCCTCCATCAGACTTGCCCAATGCTGCCTCTCCCCCTCCCTCCCTCAGACTTGCCCAAGTAATGCCTCTCCCCCTCCCTCCCCCAGACTTGCCCAATTGATGCCTATCCTCCCTCTATCCCCAGACTTGCCCAATTGATGCCTCTTCCCCTCCCACCCCAGTTGAAGCCTCTCTGAGCATTTGCTCTGAAAAAAACATCCTCTTATATTCAAGCAAATATGGTATTTGAAAATCATCCTTTTGCAGGGTTTCTCCCAGGAATCTTCTAGTCATTATAAAAACTGGGGATCCCAGCACTACTTGGGGCTTAGTCAGAATGCTCCCATAAATAGCAATTATTTTAATGGAGGAGCATTGACTGGGCACAATACTTAGCATACATCTGTACACAAAGAATCTTTAAATGTTAGCTAGGGAGTAGAGCACTGCATGTTTAAATATGTAAAAACAATAAATATTTGAGTAGGCAACAAAGAAGGCATGTTTAGCACATGTATAAAATGGTTTTACCCTTTAATTTATGTTCTTTTGAATAACATTTCAGAGTGGTAGGAAAATACCAAATATTAAAGTGGCACAGTGTACCAAATGGCTCAGCTCAGCTTTCTTTGCTCCTTGGTTTTTTTTTCTGTCAATCTTTAATTCAATAGATTCTAAAGCACACCAGAAGACCCTGCAGCACGCTTCTTATTTTTCAACTCTGGCTTCAACTTTTATCATCCAAAGCTTCCTGCTGCCTCATATGAACCACAGCAGGAGCATTAAATTTGTATGAATTGTAAAATGAAGCTGGAATTCCAACAGCCGCTGAAGTACATAAAACAAGAGGGTGTGAAGCCAATATGTTGTCTCCCCTGATCCTCTGCTGCCACCAATGCATTTCTGTTTTTAAATTAGGTTAAACAAGCACAGAACACCAGAATAGATGACCAACAAATCATAATTACACGCTAGAGAGAAGAAATATTTGATTTACGGAAACGTAGGTTTGACAGAAAAAAATAACTTTTTTTCTGCTTACACTTGCATTAGACAACAACATACTTTAGATAACAAGTGCCAGAAGCTAACTTCCCTCTAAAAAACAGTCTGGTGCCAAAAATAAATAATTTACTGCATTGCTGTCCAACAGGTGGCCCATGGGGTGGATGTAGTAGTTTTTTGTGGCATCCATCTTTGCTAAAAAGCCTATAGTATCTTTTTTATTACCTGATACATCTGAATGGTATGTGGCCCCCACATATTTGCACAACACTAGCCATACTAGATAATGTCATCTTAAACTAACCCCTTCCTGTCCTATTCTATGCCATTCTACTTTTCAGTACCTAAAAGCTTGTACAACAGCATAGAACGTCCGGAGTTTACAACTACATCGCGGCTCCCTGCGATGAGCTGTGTGTGGATACTGGTGCAGGGACTTGCAGTGGGGTCCCCACTGTCAGATGAGGCGACTTTGAATGGCCTCAGGCTGACGGACAGAGTGAGCATCAGTTACATTTTACTAAAAAAAAACTGCAGGACGGCATGAAGTGCCCTGGCTAATCCAGCTCATCATGGCTCCTCACAGAGTGATCCCCAGTGTCAGATGAGGTCAATAGAGTGCAACCTTGAAATGGAGCCTGTGTGTTTTCCTGCAGGACGAGCCTAGGTAGGCTGAAAAACACCTTGGTAGGCTGCAAGTTCCCAGCCAGCAACAACCAAAAGGAATATTGGAGTATGGCATCAGCTAGGCATAGTATACACCGGCAGGGAAAACGCTTCATTCTTTTTTGTTATGCATATCACATTGGCAGCAGCCATAAGAGCAGATCTATTGTGAACTTAATATAAAACATGTAGTTGTGTATTATATTTATTTACCTTTAATTGACAACTCAGGTTCATTCTATCATCTAATATCTATTTCAGAATCTTTCAATTTTTTACAACTTTTTATCCTGTTATAATTCACTTGCATCATTATGTTTATTAGTTTATTTGATTAGTACCTTTCAGGACCCAAACTATTAATGAAGAACTATTTGATGATCTGTAATTAGGTCTGAATTTGTACAAGGATGTGCCATTTGTGTGTCAGTAAACTAGCTCACTATTTCAATAGGAGAGTCTATATCCACACCTGCCCCCTCGGCAGAGGCGTTGCTAGGTTTCCAAAAGATCTGGGGCTATAGCCCATGAGACTTTTTTAGTTTTTTAAATGGAACCATACGGGCACTTACCAATATATGCTCACCGCTCTGAGCTTCATGCCAGTTTTGTAATTTAGGAGCCTTCACAGGGCCGGTCCTTTAATGGGGCAGCTGCCGCAGGCAGCACCCTGGCAGGGGCGGCACTTTGCTGCTCTATGCAGCAGTATTTTTTTTTTCTTGTGTCCAGGGGAGCTTGATTCAAGGATCTCAGCCAATCAGGTGAGACTTCTTAACTCTCCTGATCGGCTGAGAGTTCCGAAGCCTCCCATGATTAACTAAGACCTCCTTCACACTGAGCTCAAAGCAAAGAGATGCCTGCAGCAGGTAAGTTAAAAACCTGACAGTGTGTGAATGAGTGTGTGTATGTCAGTGTGAGTATGTGCATGTCAGTGTGAGTGTGTGCATGTCAGTGTGAGTGTGCGCATGTCAGTGTGAGTGAGTGTGTGGATGTCAGTGTGAGTATGTGCATGTCAGTGTGAGTATGTGCATGTCAGTGTCAGTGGGTGCATGTCAGTGAGAGTGTGTGCATGTCAGTGTGAGTGAGAGTGTGTGCATGTCAGTGTGAGTGTGTGCATGTCAGTATGAGTGAGAGCGTGTGCATGTCAGTGTGAGAGTGTGTGCATGTCAGTGTGAGAGTGTGTGCATGTCAGTGTGAGAGTGTGTGCATGTCAGTGTGAGAGTGTGTGCATGTCAGTGTGAGAGTGTGTGCATGTCAGTGTGAGCGAGAGTGTGTGCATGTCAGTGTGAGCGAGAGTGTGTGTATGTCAGTGTGAGCGAGAGTGTGTGCATGTCAGTGTGAGCGAGAGTGTGTGCATGTCAGTGTGAGCGAGAGTGTGCATCAGTGTGAGCGAGAGTGTGCGTCAGTGTGAGCGAGAGTGTGTGCATGTCAGTGTGAGCGAGAGTGTGTGTCAGTGTGAGCGAGAGTGTGTGTGTGTCAGTGTGAGCAAGAGTGTGTATGTCAGTGTGAGCAAGAGTGTGTGTATGACAGGGTGAGCGAGAGTGTGTGTATGTCAGTGTGAGCGAGAGTGTGTGTATGTCAGTGTGAACGAGAGTGTGTGCATGTCAGAGTGAGAGTGTGTGCATGTCAGTGTGAGCGACAGTGTGTGTATGTCAGTGTGAGCGACAGTGTGTGTATGTCAGTGTGAGCGACAGTGTGTGTATGTCAGTGTGAGCGAGAGTGTGTGTATGTCAGTGTGAGTGTGTTGTGTGTGTATGTATGTAACTGGCTGTGTGTGTGTGTGTGTGTGTGTATATGTATGTAACTGGCTGTGTATGTGTTGGGTGTGTGTGTATCTTTGTAACTGTCTGTGTGTGCATGTAACTGGCTGTGTATGTGTTGTGTGTGTATGTATGTAACTGTCTGTGTGTGTTGTGTGTGTATGTAACTGGCTGTGTATGTGTTGTGTGTGTATGTAACTGGCTGTGTATGTGTTGTGTGTGTATGCATGTAACTGGCTGTGTATGTGTTGTATGTGAATATGTATGTAACTGGCTGTGCATGTGACGTGTGGGACACATTAAGGAATTATTTTTTTATTTAAAAAAAAAAAGAAAATTTGCTGACTGGTGTGTGTGTGTGTAACTGGCTGTGTATGTGACTGACTGGATGTCTGTGAGGTGTGTGCATGTGATTGTCTCTGTGTATGTATGCTTTTCTGATGTGCCATTGTCTGGCTCCTAAATGTTTTTGCTGGCTCCTAAAACTAAATAAAATTTGTCAAGCCCTGATATAAACATAAATCCTTCCTATGCTGTTTGGCAGTCCTGTAATAAAACATGTCACACATACACATAACACACATGTGTGACGTTATTTATTACAGGACTGCTAAACAGGATAGGAATGATTTATGAATATATATATATATATATATATATATATATATATATATATATATATAGTATAAATCATTATGCATATATAGCATAAATCACTTATTTACATCCACCTTTGTGTATTTAAGCTATATATTGTTGGTTTGAGATTCCTTATTACAGGACTGCCAAACAGCATAGGAAGCATTTATGTTATATATATACATATATATATATATATATATATATATATATATATATATACACACATATGTAACATGAATCATTCCTATGCTGTTTGGCAGTCCTGTAATAAGGAACCTCAAACCAACAATATATAGCTTAAATACACAAAGGTGGATGTAAATAAGTGACCCCAACCTTCCCTTCTCTCCACCATACCCAGAGCTTACCTGAATGGGAATAGACCTGCTCTGTATCTCCCACACGGTGACAGCCTGCAAGGATATCTTCAGTGCTGCTTCACTGTCCCACGTGGACCTTCCTTCACATCCTTGTCATGATGCTGTGTAAAAGCCCTGCACTGATAGGATGCTCAGTGATGTGTCAGCCAATCAGTGCAGGGCTTTCACACACAGTAATAATGCTGTGTAAAAGCCCTGCACTGATTGGCTGACATATCACTCAGCCTCCTATCAGTGTAGGGCTTTCACACACTGTCTGTGTGATGTCAGGGGGCGGAGCTACACGGAGCTGCAGAGACTCGGGGCTTTGAACATTACATTCGGGGCTTCAGCCCCCTTAGCCCACCCCTAGCGACGCCTCTGCCCCTCGGAGAGAGAAAGATAAACAGAGCATGCCCTACTCAATCCTGGGAGTACAGTGACAAAAAAAGGATATATTTGAGAATAAGATACATTAAAACTGAATATATAGCAGTTACCAATATATATTCCCTCTAGCCTGTATTACATACTGTTTTAAGGTTGTGATCAATAATTTGTAAATTCTAATGCTGAAAGAGTACTCCAGAATCCCAAATATAGTTCATGAAAATAATGAAAAGCCACATTTCACAGAGCTAAGACTCCCACAATTAGATTCCTAGGCTCATGTACAAGTACAGAGAAAATCCAGCACTGTGTCTACTAATGAACAGTTCCATGCAATGTGCTTTACATATATAATTCATACATGAATACATGACCCTCTACAGTGTAAATATTAAAATATATTGTTCTTGTTCGTGTTTATTCTAAATCTAAACCATACATTCTTTAAAATGCAGATATGCATCGGAAATATCAACCCATTTTCGAACATTTATAATATTTAGTATCTCATGAAACTCAGTAACAATCCATGTTATTTGTAGGCATCTCATTGTAGAACAGGCAACTGGCATGTATATTGTATGGCAGCATGCTGGCATCTTTAAGTTTGAACAGACATTAAATATGAAACAGTTATTTTCACTTGCTATTAATTCCTCAGCTTTGCAGGTTTTATTCCTGGCATTGTCAACCTTTCATCCTGAGGTGGATAAAAATAAGTACCATTTATCTTAGTAAGATCCCAATGACATAGTTGAGAACAGGACAATCTCAAATCCAGGTAAAATGCTTTGTTGAAATGTTTTAAATTTGCCATCACTTAAATTATGACATCACTACTTTTCAATGGGAAATGTGTAATTTGTGTATTCATTTGCCATAAAGAAGCGACACATCAGACACTTTTAAGACATATTTTTCTTTTAATTTATCTAATTGCTTACAATTTTGCTAATATAATATGTAGATGTTTGATGCATTTCTTTATCTTCTACATTCACAGTATAAATAATACTGAGGTGACAGAGTCCCTTTAAGTACTCACTGAAGATTTAACCTGCTTGTTGTTCTCTTTTTAGTGGAAGTTCCAGACAGACTTAGTAGTATTAATGAAAAGAACTCTGGTGAATGCAGGTCACAGAACAAATTACTTATGCAGATGCTGCTCTGTATGAAGCTGGCTATGCTGAGGTAAAATAGTCCCTAACAGTTTAATGAAATAGCAAATGATACTTTAATAAATTATTTTAATTATCCAAAAAGCTGTGCATGCTACTTTAGGAATAAAAAAAACACCTACCATTGCAATGTGTCAAGCTGACAGCCAAACTAGTGGGTGAATATTTATTTTAGACATTGGAATACTTACATTAAACCAAAAAGGTCACTTTGCTTATATGATATGTCTGATATGAAGGAATAAAGTAAATGAGAGACTGCTAAAATACGTTATGACAATATATATATATATATATATATATATATATATATATATATATATATATATATATATAGACAAAAGGGGTGGGGATCAAGTACAGGAATATTTCTCATTCCACCAAGAACAAGAGGTGTGGAAAGAAAAATTAGGACACCTGCTGGCAAAAAATAAGTTATGTGTAGTTGAAAGATTGCATCAAGAAGAAATTTGCAAGGTTTTTTTTACTGGCGAACACTAAAAAGAGAAGCTGTCAGATCCATCAGAGCATGTGAGATCAACCTTGTGTTATTAATTGAACCCCATTTTGCAGAGGAATAAACATACTGATCAATCTTTCATATCAGGAGTAGTTCTAGATGAATTTCAATATAGCATTAATGTACAAAAATGAAAGACTCTGAGAAATGCAGACCTGTAATTCTGGTACCAGTAGGGAGGAAATTAATGGACCATTGGAAAAAATAATCATAATTTATCTGACAAGTACAACATTTTCAGATATGTGGTACTAAAATGTTGACAATAGCATAAAGTGCTGGAGCAGTAGATATAGCTTATTTAGATTTGAAGTATTATTTTAATTATGAATACATAAATAGACAGCGCTATATCACAATGTATGCATAGGTAAAAAGATTAAATGTGAAAAAACAAACCAATACACGAATCAATGAATGGTAGTATAAAAATATATTTAATAGGTTAATAAATATAACAAAAACAAATAATAATGTTCAATATCACGAATACAAAGACAAAAAATAATAAAACATATGAAAAATATAATACACAGTTTAAATCACCAGAATCAATGTAGTAACAGATGGTTAATACACACCTTCTAGGTGTCTATGGTGAGGAAGTAGTCCAAGCACTTCCCTGTTCTTGGCGTCCTAATTTTGAAAGACCTGGCCAGGCATTCCCTAGGATTCAATTTCATTTTTTCTTTTGAGTCCAGCATATTCTTGGGCAGACTATAAGGTGTGTACTAATTATCTGTTACTCTGTCCTTTTTTACTTTTTTATTACATAGTGATTTTTTTATGTCTTCTATGGTAATTTGGACTATATTGATTCAGGTAGTCTAAACTGTGTATTATATATTTCATATGTTTTATTATTTTTTGTCTTTGTGATATTGAACATTATTATTTGTTTTTATGTTATATTTATTAACCTATTAAATATATTTTTATACTACCATTCATTGATTCGTGTATTGGTGTGTTTTTTTGCGTTTAATCTTTTTAACTATACATACATTGTGATATAACGCTGTCTATTTATGTATTCATGTGTTCTTTCCTTCCCCTTTTTTGCAGTGGTGTTCCACTGTGATATTTAAGACCAGCAGCTATCTATTTACTATAAATTACTATTGTAACTGATTTCCTGATAACATTTGAGGATTCCATCCAGTTAACCCCCTCTCCAATATCTGTATATGTATTACTGTTGGGGTTCGTTTTTGATTTAAGTAGACTTATTCACATTTACAGGCGCTTCGTATTCCTTTTGTGGCTTTTTTGGTTATTATTTTAATTATATTTATTGAATACATTGTTTGCCTTGCTGTACAAACATTTGTGAATAGTTTTACCGTCTAGGAAACTGTCACCCATTGACACTAGAGCCATGGAAGGTTCTACTAAATATAGACCAAACTGGCCCAAAATGAGGCCACATTGGTCAAAGTATACAAATTGTTGAATTCTCCCACAATTCAGTTTCTCAAGGTAGCTGATTTTGACCCGAAAATTGTACATTTTCACTGATTTTGGCCCTGCAAATACTATGGATTCAACCTATTCAATATGGTTCGAAATCCCCCGTAAATAACCCCAAGTCTCCAGTAACCCTGAACCCCCCCCCCCCCCTGGTTTTATATTGGGGGCTGGGAGTATTTGAAATATAAGCAAGAGAGCTCACATTTCTTCTGGAACCGGCTATTCCGTAGTACTTCTTAGAACAGCAACTGATGATGAACCATCCGAGGCACCGTATAGAGGTTTTTATCTTGCTGTCCACCTTATTTATTTAGACATACATACACACACAATATGACAAAACATGTGTTCAAATGTAGAAAACATACATAATAAATCAATATTTATAAGTATTGTATTTATAAAAGACAATCTTTGCCTTGTAACATCCAGTCATAGAGAGACCTCCTTGGTTTTAGATTAATATGATAGATACTGACCATCTCTTTTCTAATGATTTTGCCTTAAAACAGGATCCATCAACAGAAAAAAGTCCCACTGTTGGGTATTGTCTTAAAAGAAGAGCCTATGAGTAAGGATTGTTAGCAGTCTGAAAACTCATGCCCCCTCAAGTATGCTGTACATGACAATAAAGTATAAATATGTATTTAATAGATTGATTCTGTGTGATACATTTTTTTTCTAGATCAGACTTCATCTCTCTCCTTTCCTTTATGTACTGGACTAAAGTTACATATGTAACTGCAGCTGATCAGTAATAACAGGTACTGGGGTAGAAAGGCCATTTTACCTCCTAGATTGCATGCCGCATCTCACTCAGATTGGGGTCATAGCAAACAAATAACTATTAAATCTGTTGAAGAAGCAACAGTTATTTTTAAAGTTTATTGGTTCTTTAAAATGATTTACGACAGACAAAAAGTTAAAGACATTTAAAAAAAAACAAAAACAGAATCTAACAATTTTAAGCTATATTCCAGCAGTTCATGTTAGGATTTTATCTGCCTCGGGATCTAATTCAGTCTAAAATGATTTTTACATATTTTGTAATTAACAATCATCTTTCATTATCATTAGTCTGCATAGATTATAGTTTCAAAATCCAGCTGAGCGATGTACCATAGTTCCTAAAGTATACACTGTAATGATATCTAGAACAAGGCTTCAGGCATCCTACAATCAGAATAGCAAAGATGAGTTTTAATATCAAACTTTATTCCATTTACATAAATATACAATCCCATACAGGCGCAGATAGAATTATGTTAGTATAAAAAGTGGGCGGAAAATCTACCTTCTCAACATCTTAAAACTTCATAACCATTCAAATGAACAATTTAAACCACAGAGATAACTCAGCAGTGAAGATTTACTAATACATGTACTAATTTCATGAACCATGACTCCAAAAAATCCAACGGCTGGATCTTAACTTCTTTTGTTAGTTATACATGTACAACTCTCTGGAAGTACCCTTGCCATTGTTCCTAATGTAACAAAGCTGGCTACTGAATTCATCTCCAAATATTTGTCAAGCCTTTTATTATATCTGATATATACAAAAATTAAGATGTGGAATACCTCTCAGCGAGAAAGGACAAAAGCTGAAATAGCCAGCCCTATAGGATGTAACCTACTCAGGAGAGGAATCGACGTTTTTTTGCTCGCTTGCACCATTACAGAGGAAACCTCTCCATTAGCATATCAGACGGGTCCCACCCATAAGGGCAGTCCAGATCCAAATAGCCTGGCAGGTCTGCTCTGCACAAAGAATACAGCAACCACAGATGTACCTTTTGGCCTTCATTGGCTTTGTCAGTGTGGTACAGCTGGTATCCCTCTTGGTGCAGCGAGCTAGGGACCCATGTTTGGGCATACCCTAATAACTCATTGAGACAAAAACAAAGATGTGGGATCCCTCTCAGCGAGAACAGGCAAAAGCTGAAATAGCCAGCCCTATAGGTTGTTACTCGGGAGAGGAATCACTGTTTTTTGCTCACTTGCACCATTACAGAGAAAACCTCTCCATTAGCATATCAGACTGGTGCCACCCATAAGGGCAGTACAGATCCAAGTGCCTGGCAGGTCTCCTCTGCACGAAGAATACAGAAGAAATTTAGAAGAAATATCACTGGATGACTAGCTGCCAATATCTAATAAAGCCCCTTCTTTATCTATCTTCCCCATACCATTGCTTACGAACCCATGGTGTGTTAAATGCACATTGGTGTTATACTCAAGATTCTAAAAAGTGAGTTATTGACGACTCTCAAAGGGATACTGTAACACAACCTCGCTTGACATCCAAAGGCAGAGGGAGCAGTGTTCTCCATTACGAAGGGTAAGCACTAATTTTGCTCATGGTGGACATTTACTGGGTTTGTGATGGACAAATAAATGATCCTGTATAGATACTTCACAGTATTTCTATAATAGGGAGTTAGGAGATTTCATATTGCCTCGTCTCTAAAACGTTTCTTTTTGCGTAGCACTGCTGTGCTTCAAATCTCACTATCAAAGCTGAATCCAGTAGTCACAAGGGCATTATAAACAATCTATTCAGCTGAAAAACCTAAATAAACCATGGAATTATATGTCTCAGATGAGTGCTCTGTTGCTGAATCCACGGTAGGAAACCACTGTCCTAGCTGTTACTGCTGGAACATAACACTTACTGTATGTATTAAGATTGCTATTGCTAAACATGGCAGTTTCTCAGTTGGCGGAACCATGCTGTGGATTTCTTGACTACAACTGAGCGCCACTTATCCCGACATTTGGCAAATAGACCAGTCTGTGTAAGAATTACACTGCTTCTACACATTATTTGTCAAAGCTGGTCAATAATTAAATATAGATATTGTATGGAATAGAAAAGGGCTTCAAGCAACAAACTCATCCATGCTGTAATATGTAACTTTCTAACAAAAGGAGTTACAATAAGAGTATCCAACTGACAAATTGTATGATATATAATATATATATATATATATATAAACAATGTAACACCTGATGAGATCTCTCTGAGAATAAAAGCACTAGCTATCAAAAAAAAATCTAGGGAAAGTCAGTTTATGCAGAAGTTAAGGAGCAACCTGGTTAATATCTAAATGCACTTGGAACTTTGTCCTGAATGTGTGTACTAGGATCATATATCAACCTCAGCCTCTGGACAATCAGGGAGTTCTTGATGCATTACTGACTAACCCAAGTACGGTCAATAGCATTTTAATATAATTAGTAACTTAAATCACATTGCCCCGAAACATTTTGATTGTCACCTAATTTTTTCTTAACTTGCTTAAAAGTACCTTTTGTTTAAAAAGATTTACTGTATATATAGATAGTTGGACCAGATTTTGCCCGTTCTCGCTGAGAGGGATCTTACATCTACGTTTTTATATCTAGATTGTAAACAGACCTTTCAAATATTGCATGTCAGTTTTCTTTACCTGTATTAATTAATGCATTTACACTACTGGCATTATACATTTAAATTGTGATTTTTTTTAAATTTAAACGAAGGTGTTGAAATTGTAACACAAATGATATTGTTGCTGTAGAATTGACCTACTCTGTGCTGAAAAGGAAGTATTTTTAATAAAAGAGTACAGTAAGTGCTGACTCTACGAAGAATGCCAAAAGGTAATAACCTTAGCGTCCAAGAAAGATGATCTCAGTCACATTAATAACTGCTAACTGGTCTCCCTGCACAACATAGAATATATGATCACAGGTACAGGGTCAAATCCATAATGGCTGTGACGCTTCATCCAGGTCTTATAGAGTCTTCTATTAAAACAGAACGAACACTACCAGGAAGTAAATGGAAAAGAAGATGGGAGGCAGCTTATGTATAAATTTAATATTAAAACAAATTTTCCACTCACTTTGCTTATATTTGGAATTTCGGTAAGTGACTGGGGTTTTGGTACCAATTATAAAAGCTACCTTTGTATAAAATATTCAATCAAAAGTATACATTGATTACCGAGGATTTAAAGTCTTTAAACTGCCAATAAAACCTGAATTGAATTACTCAGAAATGAAATGGTCACTCAATGCTAGTCGGAAAATGTGTACAAGATGTGTTGTGTGATTTCCTGAGGCTGTTAAAACAAAGCTTGGCTATTCTGAGACATTTCAGATTTAGAGACACTTTTCAATGTTCTTGAACATTGCTTTGACTCTGGTGTTTTGTCCAATTTAACATTTGCATTATTAGGAAAAGAGTTAAGAAACACCCAATTTCTAGCAAATGTACTCGAACCTTTTACCTGATTGGTGTACTTCAAAATGATTCCAAACACAATTTGTATTATTTAGCTACCCTAACAGAACATTTTATTTGAAATACCACAAGTTGTCACAATTCAATGTTTTGTATTTTTCAATGTGTTCATCTCTCCAATGACTTCACATTTTGCCATGATTCTTTTATTCTAGCTTTGCATTAAATGACTTGGTTGTGACTATCAGAAAAACACATACAAGTAAAATTCAAGCACACTGTGTTAAAGTTAATTACGGGGTCAGCAAAATCATATGCATTCTAAATCATTTAATGAAACGCTGTATTAAACCAACTTATTGAGGCTCAGCCTCTTGATTAAAACAATATATTTATATGGTTCAGTTAGAAAGCAGTAGAACATTGGCCTTCCTATAGTGATGCCAATGTCAAATGGTATGGTACCAACTAATCAAATTGTTTTTATATCCTTCCTCTGCCGCCATATTCCTTGTCATTGCACTCACAGTAAGAGTGCAAGAGAAGTGCTGCGCCAAGCAATTTATACTTCTTGCAGGACGTTCTATACCATCCTACTTTTTATTGTAATAAGGGTTGCAGTATGGCATATAAAATCCTGACTATAACAGCTCGTCGCAGCTCCCCGTGTGCGGATCCTGCAGAGGGGACTTGTTAGATGAGGCCACTTTGAGTGTCCTTAGTCTGGGCATGCCTCCGCAATGTTGCAAAGTATCGCGTCTTTTCAGTAGAGGCCCACAGGGTCTGTACACAGTTACTATGTGATCGGAGCGAGGAGAAAAAAAAGACATTGGCACTTTGCTCATTAAGGACGCAAAGCGCCACCCAACACGATTGGGTTAAGAAGCTTGATAGCAATTGTTTCAAATGCATATAAGGAGAGAGGAAAAAAAGAAACAAACACAAGAAACAGTGTAAGGTAAGGGGAAATAAATGCCAAAAAAGGGGGACTATACCCAGGTACAATTAAGCACCTCCACACACAGAAACAGAAAATATTGGTGGGAGCGCTAGCAAATATAGAAATAGGGCTATACCAGATATATAAATGGCAGAGACTCTGTTTATATTCACAAAGCAAACGCACGGTTTAACACATTAAAAACTTTATGATCATTTTTTTTTGTTTGTGGCTCTGAACAAAAAACTGATTGTGTTTATTTATCCAACTATTTAATCTGCTTTGATATACTACACCCGTATTTTGTTATATTTATATTTTACAGCTATATGAAGATCTGATTTCCATCATGACTATTGTGAGATTGGATTCCTTATTTTTGCATGTTTGGGATGCATCACATTGGAATGTTATTGATTTTGCAACATTATTTGGGAACAATTAATTGTTTGATGTGTTTATATTTTTCTGTTCATACTACTCATTCATATGTTTATGTTTTTCAGATCATGTTGTGTCTTTTTCTGTTGCTAGTGCTGCTCATTATTGTGCATAGGCACATATTATTAGATATAGTTGTTATCCTATTTTTTTCTTGGGTTAGCTTTTGCACCAATTCTTTTTTTGGTCCGTTCAGTTGTATTTTTATGTGAAATCTTTAACATTATTCGTTTAGCTATTTTATGTCCTTTCACAGTGTTTGCTTGGGTGACTTTCTTATTCTTTATGTGCTCTTAGTGTCCACCAATAAATCGTTGGTGCTGTATTGACAGCAGGTTGGCTTGGGTGGGAGATGCTCCAGCTTGTAATCGTTCTTCTGCACAAGGAAACGGAGCAATGAAAATGATGCTGATAAGGCAGCTCTAAATTGAAAGAGTGTCTGGTGTCAATAGGGCAGCATTGACAGATTAAGCTAAAGGTGCAGACAGTGCCTGGGAAATAAACATTATGATCAGTTTTTTTGTTAGTATATATATAGTTGTATATTTTTTTTAAAACCGGGCTTATGCTTTGTCGCTATATACCGAGTCTCTGCTACTTATATATCGTTTATAGCCCTATTGTATATATTTGTTAGCGCTCCCACCAACATTTTCTGTTTATGTATGTGGAGGAACCACTCGCTGGTGTTTTTTTGGTAGCTGCTTAGTTGTACCTGGATATAGTAACCCTTTTTTTGGAATCTATTTGCCCTTACCTTACAGTGTCACACATCGTTTGTAAGGATAACAAAAAGAAACCTACAACAAACATTTGAATAATTGCTATAAAACTTAAGACAAGTATAAATTGCTTTGTGCAGCAATTTTACGGTATTTTGTGTTTTTAGGGTACACTCCGGTGTTTTCAGCATATTTAACCCCTTAGTGACAAGACATTTTCACCTTGACTTTCCCTTGGTGGCAATGGCCATTTTTACATTTCTGGGGTGTTTGCGTTTAGCTGTGATTTTCTTCTCTCTCACATACAGTACCCACACAAATTATATGTTGTTTTTATCGCCATAAGAAGGGCTTTCATTAGATACCAATATGTTCATCATATCTTATAATTTACTACAAAAAAAATCATAAAATATAATGAAATTTTTTTTAAAACCCACTTTTTCTAACTTTGACCTAAAATATAATTTACACAAATACAATCATTAAAAAAGACCCCGTCTAAATAGTTTCTAAATGTTGTCCCGAGTACAGAAATATGCATGTTTCCATACTTTTCGGTATTTTTATGCAAGTTATGGGGAAAAAAACAAAAATAGTTTTTTTTTCCCTATATTGAACTTTTGACCCCAATCCGAACCCAAAATGTAACCCTAACAATAAATTTAACCCCAACTCTAACCCTTATGCTATACCTTTATATATGTTCACCCTATCCCTTATGCTAAAAATTATTTAATTTTAACCCTATAGGCTAATCTAACTATTTAACCAGTTTTATACTAATTAAATATTTATTTTAATTATTTTACATTATGGCTCCCATGATCGCTCCGTGGGGTGATCGTGGGTGCCCCAGAAAATAAATTTTGGTGCTGGCTATTGCCTTGACATGGAGGCAATAGACCAGCACCATTAAAGCGGTTTTCGTGATCGTTGATTCACCGCGCCTGGCACGTCCATTGTCGGGAACAGAATGCACATCCATTGTCGCGAAGTTGTTAATATATTTTGAGTGTTTATTGGTTTTATTTAGTGCACGATGAAGGTGGTGCCTCCTTGCTACACTCATAGCATCTGATTGCTCCCCACATGACCTGAAGCAGAGTGAACCCACTTGTCTAAATGTCAGGAAATTTCCATTGGTTTTCATGCTGATTTACATCTTTATCTCAGAACTGACTTGTTTAAATAACCCCCAAAATATCAGGCCTCTTCTCAGTATCTCAACTTGTAAAGCACCAATCCATACCATAGATTCCACTACACAGCGAGCTAAATTGAAAATAGAGTCTGGTGTGTCCATTTAAACAGCTAAATCACTAATATAGAATAGACAAAGTCTCAGATAATTGTATAGGGCAACGAGACCAGTAAAGGGTAACCCTGGAGCAAGAACATTTTTATCATTACCGAACACAAATGGTACAGCAAATTTACAGCTAAGGAATGATCGCCTATAGTTTTAAAACTCCCCAATTCAAAAACTCTTAAGATGAATAACTCAAAAAAAAAACCACTGTGATTGAATATAAAAGCAGTTTATTAAAAATTCAAGGTCATTAAATCATCCAATGATTTAATATCATCAGAGCAAAGGCACTGTGATTCTCTAGGTACACCTTTTTAATTTTTTGTTATCATGCTTGACTAGACATCAGACTTTGCCACAGTACCATTTCTTCGCTTATTACATATTGATGTAGTGCTGAAGAGGATTAAAATGGCATTTCTAGTTACCATTTCAATAAAATTAGTTTGCATATCAGATTTGAAAATAAAGATTTGGGTTAATTAAAATAAAAACAACTCATCAGAACAAGAAAGAAAATTTACTCTGCAGACAATTTTAGTTAATAAACCAAAACTTACATTGGACAGAAGTTATACAAGTTAAATGTACAAATATCATTGCAGTGGTAAATATTGTGTATAACTGGTTAGAAAACAGAAAAATAATTTATTAATTTTTCTGGTAGTGCGGAAAATATAATTAAACCCATATGTTTATTATCTAAATAAATACAAAATCGTATTTAAAACTATATGCATATATTATATATATATATACACACACACACATACATACATACCAAAGGACACACCGTACTATTTCAGGATTTTTCCTTAAAGATGTATAGAAAATATTTGCTAAAAAAAACAAACAAACACTGTATACTCCATTCGAAATAGAAAAAAGGTCTCTGTGTAAAAAGGTCATCCAATTTGTTTCCCACCGTAAAAAAAAAAAAAATATATATATATATATATATATATATATATATATATATATAGGCACTTGGGTAAACAAATAAAGCTTTCAAAAACTGTTTTCAAAATGATTTGGCGATCTGAACTATATTTAAGACGTACCAGAAGCCCTTTTAGAAATAAATTAGTTATATTTTAAGCTACCTGCAACAGTTACTGTTTTATATAGTCAACTATTTAAATACAGAAATTAAGTGCAGGAGCATAAGGTTCATGTAAAAATCATTTGATAAGAACAATTTAATTCTGTTTGATGAAAACTGTGGGCATTGTTCTATTTAATCCCTGTACTATAAGAAGTGCATAGTTGATGGCCATTGCGTCAATAACAGGAAAGGCCTAGCTGCAAAAGTATTAGTAGGGAATATAAATGTTTGCATGAAAGGAGTAGGGCAATTGATGTTATGACAAGATGTGGGTGGGAAGTCTCCTTCTTTAGAATATCACATAGCACAAATCTTTTACACATAAAGTTTCCCTTTTTAAAAGTGAGCACGCAATTTTTTGTTCTCTTCCCGTAGCTTTTCAATTTCAGAGACTAAGCCTTCGTTGACAGAATACCGTTCAAGTAACATGTGTATTTCACTCTGAGAAAAAGAGCAAGGGAAAAAAACAAGTTGAATCATAGGTTAGTATAAACGAATTAAAGATGCACAAAGAGTAAATAAAAAACAACTGCATTATTTATGTGAAAATCCGCACACTACACATTTATGCAAATCGAAAAAAAAAAAAAAACACTGTTAAACGTCAAAGAAAGAGAATTCATCTTGCAAGAACAATCATGCATAAAGGAAAACATCCTGGAACAAGACACAGTTAAACAGCAGGTAATGTTTACAGCAAGAATTTATGGCTCTGTATAGTGTAGCAGTTATGCTAATTTAATGGAATGTATAGTTTTACAAGTTTTAAAAACCACTGTCTAATGTAGCGTCAATATAAGCTTTCTTCCCGAAAAACAAAACTGAACTAAAATAAATACTGTGCAAATTATACCCTTGGCCTCTTTGCAACAATGGACGTACCAGATTTGTCACAGAAATCAATAGTCAGGGACAAAAGAAGTTCCAGGTACTGAGATCAGGTAAAACAGAAATGGCTGAGTGCTTTGGACAGAGGCACTCCAGCCATGTCTGCAGAGGCCCCCTCCGATTGCTCTGACAGCCAATCAAAGCGATTGGATGTTTTTAGCTGTAACTTGTCTTTGACAGCTTTAGTCTCTCCCGGCCACACAGGACTACAGTATGGGCAACTTGCCAGGACCCCCAGTCGCACAGATTAAATTAAAATAAACTTTAGGATTAAAAGGTCACTCTTAATCCTGAAGAAGAAAAAAAAAAGGGTTAGTAAAAAGAAATGTGCAACTTTTACTTATTGCCCTATAAACTGCAAAAAAAAAAAAATTAAAAACATGGGCTATTTCTAAACTCAGGACAAATATTAGAATAGATTTAGCAGGTTTCATTACGGTTTGTAGATTTGTAAAGTTAGGGACAATGGATGTTAACGTTTTGGAGGGATTTTTTTTCTTTTATATAAGCCTAACGAAGAAAAAAAAAATTCTTTAAAATAAAAAAAAATGCTAAGGGTGCTGGAGCAATAGGGAAGCCGTGTTTTGTGGACAGGGGCAGGCTCTCCACAGTGTAATTAGTCCCTCTCTGCCCCACAATTGCTGTAGGACAGGGAGCGACTAAAGTTGTCAAAGCTAAAAGTGTTCATGGTGATTGGCTTTGACAATCACACTTGCGGAATTTTAAGTTCCTGATATTTCTCCTTGTGAGGTGGATTTATTTCACTCAGGCAAAGTTTCAGCCCATTACAAGTTTCTTTTTCAAGTCTGTGTCTTTATTACTGATTGGGGGATTGAATGGAGTCCCTGGTCGAGCACCCGGAATACTTTTCTTCTATTATCACATTCTGCTATTTATGGGACTGCCTCTGTATTGAGGTACACAGAAATATCATGTATCCTCATTAGACAACTTCTTCCACACAAAACCCTACCACTGAATACAATACATTATGCAATATTTATACAATGGTTCCTAATTTGCAGACGCCTTGCTTAGAATGAATGACATCCAACAGTAACAGAGTTTACAACTTCTGCATTGCACCATGTCTGTCTTTTTAACTATGCGTGCCCTGTTTTATTACATACTGTGAAATGAACCTTCCTTTCAACAGTGTAAGCCATTAAAATAATATTAGCTGAAACCCCTACAAGTAACTTATAAAGCAATGTTTTACAGTTTCTTAATAACTACTTCACTGTTATGCACATATTAAGTTTTATTACTACAATTCTTTCCCCTCAAAAATGCTGAAGCGGCATAGTTTTTGAATGTTGCTTCCACCGGCACATTTAATATTAAAATATTTCTACTAATTGCAGAACACAATATAGCTGTGTCGTTATTGCAATAAAATAAAGAGAAATAAAACCAAAAAACATTTTTAGAGTTTTGTTATATACCATACACTCAAACAAGACAGTTTTGGGTCACTGAGGTGTATGCACAATCATTTCCACATTTCATGTACCATGAGAAAAGCCTAAGCTAAAACTTGATTTAATTTGGCAGAAGGATGATTTGCAGCCATGTGCTTTATATGTATTGGTTATTTTGATATAATGAATAACATTGTTATTGCAGTAACCTATAGTACTACACAATATTTTGACAGCATTACCAAAGAATTGATTCAAGTATTAAACCTGGATTTAAGGTAAAATTTTATTTTCAGCGTTAAACATACTTCTCGTCACAAGATAACACTTGAATGCTTTACTTAGTGTTAACTTTTTTAAATTCAGCTTTACTTATATAAAACAATGTAAAGGATTTCTATCAAACCTGTATTTACAGGCAATATTCTCTGGACACAAAAGGCATATTGCATCATTTTCCCATAGTGAAATGCTGGGTCAATTCAGCTCAGTTTTTGAAATAAAAAAAGTGATTGGCTGCTGGCAGCAGCTCCTCTTTTGAAATAGTAACCGTCATTACTGAGGTTGTGATACAATCTCAGACTGAAAACGTATAACTTTACATGGCAATTACAGCTACATTTACAAATGTATTATTGTGTTGGTAATAAAGTCTAACACTTATTTATGTAAAAACTTATATTTTCAAGTGACCCTTTAAACCCATGCTGACATAGCACTGACTAGGTCCGTCCTGTCTGGCAAACCGGATGGACCTAGACTCTCCTGCGGTTAAATGAGCTGTGTTTGCAATCTAAGTTCACAAACAATGCTCAGACACGATTCGCTCCACAGAGTGAATCACGGGTGCCATTTTGGAGAGCAACATGCTCCTCCAATATGGCTGCTGCCCTCGTGGGAAGAGCATTGGAAGTGGAAAAAAAAAGTAACTTCCGTTGCTCTGATGCTGTTGCTCGACTGCCCCTAGAGGCAGTCAGCAACATTGTAATGAAAAAAGGCTAAATTAGGTTAACATCTAGGGTTAGAATATTTGTTAGGGTTAACATTAATATAAAATTAGAATAAATAAAGAGTTACCATAAGGGTTAGAGTCAAAGGGTCACTGTAGGTAAAAATGGTTAGAAAACAATAAAAACACTACCGTATTTGCTCGATTATAAGACGACCCTGATTATAAGACGACCCCCCAAACTTTGGATATTCCATTAGGAAAAAAACTAAAAGCCTGAATATAAGACTAGCCTATAGGAAAAAAGTTCAACTTGTATATATTCATATGTAAATTGATTTTTTAATAAAAAAAAAATTATATCAAAAAATGTATTTCTAGTTTTATTTATTTTTATGTGCCAATGCTGCCTTTCTCTTTCCCTTGCCCCCATTTTTCTCTCTCTCCCCCCTCCCCTTGTCTGTCTCTTAACCCCCTCACTCCCCTTGTCTCTGTCTCTTAACCCCCTCACTCCCCTTGTCTCTGTCTCTTAACCACCTCCCTCCCCTTGTCTCTGTCTCTTAACCCCTTCCCTCCCCTTGTCTCTGTCTCTTAACCCCTTCCCTCCCCTTGTCTGTCTCTTAACCCCCTCACTCCCCTTGTCTGTGCCTCTTAACCCCTTCCCTCCCCTTGTCTCTTAACCCCTTCCCTCCCCTTGTCTCTTAACCCCTTCCCTCCCCTTGTCTGTCTCTTAACCCCTTCCCTCCCCTTGTCTGTCTCTTAACCCCTTCCCTCCCCTTGTCTCTGTCTCTTAACCCCTTCCCTCCCCTTGTCTCTCTGTCTCTTAACCCCCTCCCTCCCCTTGACTCTGTCTCTGCCCCCCTCCCTCCCCCTGTCTCTCTGTCCCCCTCCCTCCCTCTGTCTCTCTGCCCCCCTACGTCCCTCCCCTGTCTCTCTGCCCCCCCTCCCTCCCTCCCCCTGTCTCTCTGCCCCCCCTCCCTCCCTTCCCCTTACCTTGATCCCTGGTGGCTAGTGGGGGCAGCCGGGGGATGTCTGCACGATACTTGCAGACATCCTCCATGCTGCCTGACACGGCAGTCTATTATGACAGACAGCTGTCCGTCATAATAGTCTGCCGTGTCGGGCAGCATGGAGGATATCTGCACGTATAGTGCAGACATCCCCCAGCTGCCCGATTGTCCCTGGTGCCTAGTGGGGCAGCAGAGGAAGTCTGCGCGATGAGCGCAGACCTCCCCTGCTGCCGCCCGGCACGCTCGCCGGGACTTCTGTGACGAAAGCGGAAGTACCCGGCTTCTTCACAGAAGCCCCGGCGGTCGTGCCGGGCGGAAGCAGGGGAGTCTGCGCTCGTTGCGCAGACATCCCCTGCTGCTAGAGAGGGGGATCCAGGTCCCCTGCAGCTCTGCTGGGGACCTGGATCCATGTCTTATAATCTGACCTCAATTTGAGGTCAGATTATAAGAAGACCTCGATTATAAGACGAGGGGTAGTTTTCAGAACAACATGGAAACAAGCGTATTTCAAAACTCTGGACTAAATTTATAAAACTATTTAGATGGGTTTTTTTTTACCGATTGCAAATGTGTAAATGATTTTTTTTTAGGTCAAAGTTAAAAAAAAAGTTTTTATTTTTTTCCATCATTTTTTTTTTTTTGTGGTTAATTATAAGATATGATGAACATAATGGTATGTAATGATGGCGATAAAAAAATAAAAAACTTTGTGTGGGTACAGTAAATAAGAAAGAAGAAAATTACAGCTTAACACAAATACCCCAGAAATGTGAAAACAGGCTATGTCACCAAGGGAAAGACAAGGTTAAAATGTCATGTTACTAAAGGGTTAAAGTACATCATACAGATAAAATATACCTGTTTATGTTATATATCATATTATACAGTTATATTAAAAAAAGTAATTTTTCTACTTACTGACTGGATATGAAACTGTTTTATCATCTCCACTTGCAAATTCACTATATCTCGGTGACAAGCTTCCCTAAAAGACAAATGGGCAGGTTCATTGTAGCATGTTCATTATTATTTTTTCTTCCATCATCATCTGTAATTCATCAGTCGTACGTAAGATGATTTTGCAACAACCATATTTGACATCTAGCCAATCCCCCCCTCCCCCCCCCCCCCCCCCGAATGAGAGAGATACTGTCCCAGCAAATCAGATGATAGTTCAAGATTCTGGAATTTGTTACTAGAAATTATAGCTCTCATCTCCTGGGCTTTATCCTAAATCACGTTCCCTATTTGAGGAACAAGAGAATTAGTAACTTCTTAGGCTTTCCTTTTAATTTGTTTTTCCTCTTTTTTTATTTCCATATGATCTGATCCATTTACAATCCAATTACTACAGATATTTAGTACACTTGGAAACTCTTAAATTACATAACAAATTGGAATATAGCATTATTGTTCTGTATCTACAGTAATGGAAATATGTGATGTACTGTGTAAATAAGTATAATTGAGAAACTATATGTATAATAGACCAGCTTTTGTATGTTATTTAACTTTTTGTAAAATCTTCAATAAAAACATAAAAAAAAAATAAAAAAAAAGACTCTGCAAACTCCGAACCCAAGAGACTCTTCCAGGATTGAAGAAAGAGACCAAGCTCCCGAAACAAAGGCAGATTTCAAGAAATGTTTCTAGGAACTATGCACAATATTACATAAGGACCTCACAGAGTTAAGCTCAGAAGTGTCTTACATACTTTGAAATTATATAATTAAGAACGATTCATTGATATATTCTGTACACATTTCATAATTAAATTTCTATGATCTCCTTCACAGGGCAAGATAAAATATAATTAAGCTGAGGTAGTCATTTTTGGGCTTCAAGGGAAGTGGATGCTGAAACATAAGTGGATTTATAGTTAGCTTTGTCATTTTGATTAACCAAAACAATGATTGGAACAAAAAACAAAATTGAACCCAATGAAAAATGAAGACCTACATCCTCAATGATTTGTACTTTTTGATTAAAGCAGCCACACTTGCATAACATGACCAAACTGGAACATACAGAAAAACGGAGTGGTATTCTATGCAATTCAAAACTAAGCCTATGGTGTATGATCATTTATGCAGTTTTCTCCATAAACCAGGATTTGGTTGTATATTGTTTGCTTGGGATCAAGTACCTTAAAGGGACAGTCTAGTCCCCAAACTCACTTTGGTGCAAGACGAAGATCACTGCTTGTATACTGCACAGGCTTTTATCCCTGTGTGATTTGATGCAGGGATTCTGTATAAATCACATTTTTAATATTTGACTCAAGCCCTCCCCAGTGATTACTCTGCATGTTCAGTGCAGGTGCGGCAGCACTGATTTTATAGACACTGAGGATATAAAGTTTTGTTTCATATAGTCACTTCCTGTCCTCCTCAAATTGAGTCTATTGAGTGGCCTATGAGTGACCTTGCTCTTGTACACAGTAGGATCTCTTAACAGTGCAACACATTTTCTGATGACATCACTAGAGAAACAGGATATTCCATTCATTTGAATAGTATTATTCTCATTGGTTATTGCAGAAAAAAAAAAAAAGGAAATGTTACTCATCTAATGTGGGCAGTCCTTGTTTCTTGCAAACTGCTGTAATTTCACAATTTCTTCTAGCTGTAAGTATTTTGTATTTTAAGCAATGCAAAATGTAAGACATGCATTTTAAAGTACTTTGAAAGCACATTAATATGCATTAATATTTGGAAGATGCATTTTGGGCACTAAACAGTCCCTGTAATAAAAATCAATTGTTCCATTACAATACAGCCAGCAAAAAAATATAGGAGCAAGACAACTGCACATACACACAATCACACATACAGTCAGTCACATAAAATAGTCATTCACACACTGTCACATACACACACACACAATGATATACAAGTGAGTGTTTTTTTATCTTAAGTATTTATTTTTAAATCTATCGATGTGTTTTAAAAACGAGCAAATCCTGGCATTGTGAGGGGGAAAATCCTGGCATAGTGAGGGGCAAAAGCCTGGCATAGTGAGGGACAAAAGCATAGCATTGTGAGGGGGAAAATCCTGGCATAGTGAGGGGCAAAAGCCTGGCACAGTGAGGGGCAAAAGCCTGGCACAGTGAGAGGCAAAAGCCTGGCATAATGAGTGGCTAAAGCCTGGCATAATGAGTGGCTAAAGCCTGGCATAGTGAGGGGCAAAATCCTGGCACAGTGAGGGGAAAAATCCTGGCATAGTGGGGGGCAAAAGCCTGGCATAGTGAGGGGCAAAAGCCTGGCATAGTGAGTGGCTAAAGCCTAACATAGTGAGGGGCAAAATCCTGGCATAGTGGGGGGCATAATCCTGGCATATTGAATGGCTAAATCCTGGCATAGTGAGGGGAAAAATCCTGGCATATTGAATGGCTAAATCCTGGCATATTGAGGGTTTTTTTCTTGTTTTCCTCCTCTAAAAACTGGATGTGTCTTATGGTCAGGTGCGTCTTATGAGGCGAAAAATACGGTACCTAACAATATCTATGCAAGTAGGTAGTGCAGAAAAGATTTACGTATGAGAATTATAGCTTATCAAAAAATAAAAACTAATGCACAAAATAAATTACCCATACATGCACGCAGCCATATACACATTCAAGCTTGCAGCCGCCTTTCAGGAAATAACACATTATTATTATTATTATTATTATTATTATATAGGGACATGATAAAAGGGCATTCATCTCTTGGAATTAGCATTATAACGGAATGAGAGAGCTGTCTAATATTTACATAACAAATAAAATGCCATAAAATATTGACAAATTATAAAATAAAAGACACAAATTCTGATTAAGTCAGCAAAGCAATGCACAGACATTGCCCCCTTGCTACACTATTTAAAATGATCAGGACCCGTTATACAGTTAAAGAGACAGTAAACTTAATTTCAGATCATTTAGATAATCTCTTCCTCAGTTGATAGGCAGAATTCTGTTTAAACACAAGTTTATTTGCAAAGATACACACCGGGTCGACTCATGTCAGACAGCACCAGGTTTTTAAGTTTTGCTTCTATTCCTGAAAAGTTAAAAAAAATGTACTGCCACATTAAGTGAAATAATGAATGGGGAAAATATAGGTGCACATCTTCACAATTTTTTTTGTGTTTATCATTTTGCATATACAAGCCTGTTTTTATTCAATAATATACACATTGATTTAATTTTTTTTTTAAATGGTAAACTGCAGTATTTTATACTGTCAGTACTTCAAGGAAATTAATTTCAAATTTGTGTTTTTCGTAGACGTTTTAATTTAGTTATGATTTTCAGTGTCTTAATTGTTCTTTGGTCATTATTTTACTGATGAGTTAATAACATCTCTGACTCACCAGTACATTAACGTGCTGTAATTTAAGTTGCAATATTGACAAGTGATTTTACTTTGAGAGAACAGTCTCTAGAGGTGCTTAGCTCTGTAGATTTACACATGTGGTTCACAGGCTTTCAGTTTCAACAGCTGGCTAGAATTGTATCTGTTCAGAACAATCCCCCCCAGTCCTATCACAGTTCAGAAGGATGGAAAGGGTCATGGATCCCCACTGTCAGTTACTTTTCTTCTCCAGAACTTCCAGACACAACCCCATCTGGTAGACTGTCTTAATATAGTGTCATGCTATCAAAGGGCTTTTCAGGTCATTGTAAGGAAGATAATGTAATGTCTTGTGAAGCAAACATCAATAAAAAGCTCAGTCAGTTTCAACAAAATACAATGCTATTAAAACCGGATATTCCAAAAACAAAAATAAATATTTCCTTCCCTGCACAGCGGTGAATTAAAGCATTAAATGTTTAATATTAAACGATTAATTCTAGCTTGAAAAAAATAAATAAAAAAACACTATAATGTAAGCTTGACACAACTGACAGTACCACTATTTTTGGAAATAAGATGGCATTTAATATAAAAAGGACTACACTGTGAACCTTAAATAAAACATGTGCCCATTTATAGTATTAGGGAAAAAACAGCTATGTGGCCTCCAAAATGATATAATTTAAAGATACTGTCTCATCCCTATTATTTTGAATTCCATATAATATGTTCAGATTTGATAAAGCAATTGGTTTTAGTATTTCAGATATTAATAAGTGCAAATACAATTTAAAAAAATAATGTCTATTTAATTAATCTATCGACTCAATAAAATAATCTTAAACAGTAATAATTACACTAAACAAATTATTACTCTCATCTAGGTTTAAAATCCCAAACGGAACTCGCCAGGGATGTCCGTTAGCCCCGATGCTCTATGTATTATCAATGGAGCGATTGGCTCAAAGAATTAAACTGGGCAGGAGAGTGGACATACTGGGACTGAACTCCTTGTAGATTAAAATGTAATAGTTTGCAGATTATATAATACTTACTCTTACAAACCCATTGGAATCGCTTACCAATGTAATGTAGGAGATTGAAATCTTCTCAGAACTATCACAATATAAATTAAATATTGAAAAAACTCAAGCCTTACTGATAAATAAAGAAACCACAGAATACCTTAATAAAACATCTAACTTTCAATGGCAAAATAAATCCATACATTACTTGGGTATAGATATTACCTTCTATTAAGAAGATATAGTAAAAAAACAACTTCCAGTCCCTATTGGTCTAAATGAGTGGGGTTCCTTGTATATTTCGTGGAGTGGAAGAATAAATGTCATACATTTCTATGTACTCCCTAAATTGTTATTTCTTTTTCAGATCTATTCCAATCTATGTACCACCCTCAAGGCTGACAGAGTTTCAAAAGTTATGTAATAAATTTATTTGGGCAAAACAAAATCCCTAGAATACCAAGGTTGCTTCTAAAAGACCTAAAGATGGCAGCCTAGGGATACCAAACGTATCAAAATTATTTCAAGCCTCAGTTATGACACATATAGCTCCCTGGCTTAAACACCATCAAGAGGAATATCCCTGGTATAAAGAGAACAAGAATATCTAAAAAAGGTTAACCTAAGATCATTAATCTGGACTCCAAGTTCGGTAAACAAAACAAAAAAGTGAAAATCCTATAGTCCATGATTAAATAAATAACTGGGAATCTATCCTGAAATCATACTGGCCAAAATATAATTTTAAATTAAATATGCCCATAAAAATGTTGGAACAACTAATCCAGAACCTAAATCTAACAAAATGGATAAAAAAGGGAATCATAAACATAAACCAAATAATAGAGAAAAATAAATTTAACATCTTAAAGGGTCAGTATCAATTAGGACAGGATAAAAACAATAACTATCTGAGAGTCAGACACTATTTAAGGGAAATTCTATCAGGTATCCATGAGGAAGATACAATGTTGGAGGACTTCCTCCTGGGGGGTGGCAGGGGATGTTCACTTAAAAAACGTACAAAACTCTAGATAACCCAACCTTAACAACCTGTAGACATATAGAATCATGGAAAGGAGAATTCTCACTGACATACTCAGAGGAAGACTGAATAAAAGCAGTAAAGAGTACAAAAAAATGTGTCCACTCTGCAAATTTGATGGAAACTTTCTTTAAATTAATATTTCGCTGGTATTTAACACCAGAACATTAGGGCGGATATCTCCAAAATTACACATTACAATGCGGGAGGTGTGTCAAGTACAAATGGATCTTTTAAACATATTTGGTGGGATTGTCCACAAATATGTATAGTCTGGAAACAAATTGAACAAAAAATACAAATACATGATTAAAAAAAAAAAAAAAACATCAGATTTTGCCCTATTTCATTTTAGTCCTCCAGTAAAAGAAAAAGTTACACAATATCAATTGACTCATATAGTTCTCGGAATAAACCTAGACATTGTCAGAAACTGAATTTCGGTTACTCTCCCATCGTGGTTGAAGTTGGAAAAGCAAATCCAATATCAAGACCAGATGGAAAAAGTATTCTGGTCCAATAACGGTAAATCTTTAAATATGAAGGAATTTGGCACAACTGGCTGAATAGTAAAAATAGTATATAATCCAAATTGCACAAACAATAACTAGATAGGCACCAACCAGAGAGTTAATGTAGTATGAATTGAGCGCAAATGGAGAATGAATGTAATAAAGATACTCAAAGTATGTTTTATATTATGATCCAGTTAAAATTTTATTAACTATAAAATTATAAAATATTTAAAGAATATTCATTGAAAAACTTTTCCACATTTGATAATAAAATTTAAAAAATGTGATTAAAAATTATCTATATATTGTGTTAGACAAATTGTAAGTACATGCCTAAATTATGGAAAAAAAAAAGTGTTTTAAATGTGTTTGTGGAATTTCCTGTTTATGACATCACCTTTGGCTTGATTTGCAAATGAACCAGTTGAATGGGGAATGTGAAGTTTAGGTTTAAGGGACATAGTCTCATTTA